>OZ014524.1:211883795-214283795 GCA_963966055.1 Lathyrus aphaca
CCTAAAGCTGTTTCATTGCATATTTGAGACAAATAATTGCCACGAATATACGTGACAAATCAACTTGTTATAATTTGATGTTGAAATTTCATTAAATTAAGTATATATTGATTTATGTATTTATGTCAAATATACAACTAGCACCTTGAAATATTTATGAAGGGACGATGATAGATCTATTAGCAGGCCCCGCAAATCACGCTATTTTACACGTTGAAGAGGTTTTGTATCATAGACATTGCCTTTCATGTATACCTAAAAGTTACTACATAAAGTATATTTCCTATTTTGCCAATGATAATGAAGACATAGTCCATACTATTGGTGTTTTGTTAGGTATATATACTATATGTACCTATGGCATTGAAAAAGACTTATTTTGATTTGTCACACATGTCGATTTGCTACAAAAATAATATATTTCAAAGTGTCTAATTGAAAGTAAAATACATATATTTGAGGTGAATTTGGTGTTGAATCTCATATTTTCTCAAGTTGATTAGTAGTAAAAATTTGTGGTTCAGGTTGAAGATAATTGATACTAGTTTAATCATATTATTATTTTTAAATTATATAATAAACAAATATTATTAATGAAAATTATATTAATGGTTATGAAATTTGAACTGTATCAATTTAACTTAGAAAGTTAGATAATCATATAAATTTGTGACTCAAATAAATTAATAAGAATGTGTGTTATATATTTTTGTATAACATAGCCTTGAGCTCTATTTGGCTATATGTATTCTAATGAAAAATAAAAACATAACAACAATGCTAAAATAAATTTGATCAATTTGAATTGGTTTTTCAAGATTAAAAAAAAAACTTGTTTTTTTTTTTGGTGTGAATTAAACGAATTGAACGCGTAATTAAATTTTTATTCAACCTCAACTAGTTAAATTAGTCGATCTAATCTAATTTCTTAAACGTACTTGGAAAAGGATAATTAACCTATGTTAATAGTTACTTATAAATTAGTCTTTATAAAATCAAAAACTCAAATCTCAATCTAGATAGAGATAAGTGATATTGTCGTTATAGTAGATATAAAGTTGACTGGATGAATCAGATTTCACAGACAAATCAATATGATCTTATCATTTTTAGTGGATCGATTGAGATTATTGACTCGGTATTTTAAGTTGACATATTCATCTAATATGCTTTAAAAATAAGATGGGTAGGTTTTATCCCCAAATTTTTTTGTTAAAACCTCTATTTTATTTATTTAGAATAAATATTAACCAGAATAGGTCAATCTATTACTTTTTTTATTAATAAAAAAACTGGAATTTAAATAATTGTGTTTTTTTTTATATTTTCTATTGGTTAATAAAATCTCGAACCTTAATACATCAGAAACAACTCAAATACAAATAGAAAAAAGAAGAAAAAAAAGAAAATTATTAACCAATCGACCTTATAAAATAAAAAATATCGGATTTTTACAATTAAATGAAAATTTCTTTTTATATTGCTTCTCTTAAAGTAACAATAGATACAAGTTGCAACAGTGAAAACTAAATTTATGAAATAAGAATTAAAAAGTAATGAAATAGTAAGGAGGTAAGAATGTAAAATTTCATTACTTATATATAGATAAGAACTCTGTATATTAATAAAAATTGATTTGTCCATCAGATTTGATCCATTTTTATTAATAATTTATTTGATTTGTCCATCAGATTTGATCCATTTTTATTAATAATTTCTTTTTTTTTTTGAATTTTACACTCTTACCCCGTTAAAATAATGACTCTTAAAGATGTGTAATATTATTTGGAAGATAATAATGACATATGAAATAAGGAATCAACAAGGTATACAAGTTTATAAATAAGTAAATTATAACAAGAATGTAAATAAAGTAGTAAATCAAATTGGAAAGAAGAAAAAAAGAAAAGAGTTTGGAGGGCTGACTCGTCAATTCGTCAACTCGTTAGTAAATATGACAAGTTTGACTTTTGAGCTCGTACGACTAAGTTGACACGTCCCGCTTTTGGTTGGGCTTAAACGAGATGAGTCTAAATGGGGAAGGTCGCCCGGTTTGCCATCCCTAAGTAGCGACAAGATATTTATTATCGACTTTTTTATTAATTTTTGGCGGTTCTTAATTATCTCTTTGCTCTCTATGTGAAGAGTTAAAATATGACCCATTCTCTCATTTGGGATAGTTGGGACCCTTAAAGTGGCGATATTCTCTTGACAATTTTGGAAGATATTTTCCTCCTATAAAGTCTGCTTAAGAGAAGTGTTAATGCTGACTTGCCTGAAATCTCTTGCCCTTTGGGTGGATATAGAGTAAAGTCAGTTTCTCCTTTATTTGTCACTTTTGAGATATTTATATTTTAGTAGTATAAGATCTTTCATTAGTTGGGGTAATTAGTGGTTCTCAAAAGGGATCCTAGGCTCTACTTTTAGTTTATTATCCCTTTAGGTGATAGGAATAAGATCAAGGATGAACTTGCTATGATTTTTTTACTAGGCAAAATCAATATGAGTGATACAAACGGATATCCCAACCCAAGTACAAAAACTCAAGCCCAACAACAAAGTTTAAAGAAACATAATGGGAAAATTAAACCAATCGTAGTAATTACACACTATGCCAAACAAGACCTTAGACAGCGCTTTTTTTAGCCTTAGACAGTGCTTTAAAGCGCTGTCTAAACCTTCGCTGCTAAAGGTTTAGACAACGCTTTTTTAAATCTTAAAAGCGCTGTCTAAGAGCTGTCTAAGGTACCCTTAGACAGCGCTTTTAGGAATACCTTAGACAGCGCTTTTGAAAAAGCGCTTTCTAAGCCCCTATACCTTAGACAACGCTTTTGGTGAAAGCGCTGTCTAATCCCCTCCTATTTTAATTTTTTTAGGTATACCTTAGACAGCGCTTTTCAAAAGCGCTGTCTAAGCCCCCCCCTTAGACAGCGCTTTTTCCAAAAGCGCTTTCTAAGCCCCCCCTTAGACAACGCTTTTGCCAAAAGCGCTGTCTAAGGTATACAAATTTTTTTGCAGCTTTTGTTTTAAACCACATTTTTTCTAGGTTTATAAACCAGAATTTCTACCTGTTTTCAACCAAATTTTGGCAGACAAATATCACATTTTATATATGCCATTTCAAACCATTTTGGCCTTTTTTCTACCAATTTTTGGCTAACAAATATATATACCAATTCAAACCAATTTTGCCTTAAATGTATCAAAATATATACAAATTTATGTACACATTTACAAGTCATTACATATACTACAAATGTACAATATAATTACACAAATTTATGTACAAAGTTACAAGTCATGTACAATATACTACAAATTTACAAGTCATTACTTAAAACATTGAGCTCTATCATGAATTGACACCATTCCTCTTTGATTTCGTCCACTTGATCCTTTGTATAAAATGCACACTTGAATTCATCAAAGTACTACATAATAATATAACATAGTTTGAATTAATTTCAACTATTTAATTATATGAGATATGTGTAAATATAAAAATAACTCATAAGTTAGAAATACATACATCGGTGGGAATCTCTAATCGGCCCAAAACAAGAGTATCTCGCATAAACCTCAACATGAAATACCCGCAATCTATTTGATTATGTTGTTGAGGACACTACATATGAAAAAAAAATATGGATTATAAATCCTAAGTTTTATCAAGTGTCATCACTAATATAATAAAAAATGTGATAATTAAAAATATACCGCCACTTGAATCCATGTAATGGAGTTGGCGCCCCTCCTTGAGGTTTGGATATCTCGTTGGGCCCGAAAAGCTTGTAGGATGCTAATAAAATAAAAATGAAGCAATTAGAACAATTCACATAAACTAAGAAAATTTTTGAACATTCTCACTTACGTGTCAATTATGACCTTCATATCCGGGTATGTTGTCCAATCATTTCCTAACGAGTCAAGATAATACACGATTTCTCTGATAGGATTGATTGCGAGCAACAACCAATGTCCACTGTAATGATTAAGCAAATGTTAGATGTTAACTTGGAAAAAAATTATAATAGATGAATTTAGAATGAAATTCTAACCCGGTATTAAACGGTATAAAAAACAACTTCTCCGCATCTTTATTGTCCATGAGGATCCGAAGAACGTACTCCGTCACGGTATCCGGTCTACTTAAGATTAAACTTAAGTTGACGGTCGCGGGTGCTAAGAATCCGAATGACACGTCCAAACCATTGGGGCGCATCAATTTGTCATACAAAAACCTAATATAAAAACATCATTAACATTAGACACCTCTTTTGAAACATAAAGTAAACCAGATTAACATAAAGTAAACATCATTAACATAAGTTGTTCAATTAATAAAACAAAGTAGACCGGATTTACCTAATATATGTATTGACAACGTTGACGCCGATTTCTTCACGACCAAAAACTTGCATGAAGTCTTCATTACCAATCATTTGGTCGTAATCAAAGCCGAAAATCCCTACCTCCATATGTACAGTCCGAGCACCTCCGGTCGGTATATCGGTCATCTCTAGAAATGTCCTGAGGCACGACCTATACTTGGTGGTAGGTTTTTTCCTAGCTACGGTCTTCTTAGCACCAACACTTTTTACCCGTGCGGAGGCGTTGCTAACCTCCTTTTTTTGTTGTGCGGAGGCATTGCTAACCTCATTTTCTTGAAGCTACATGTCATATAAATAGTTAGATCAAATTAAGAATGTAACAACTTCCATGAATATATGTCATATAATTGTATATTACCTCTTTTCTTGAAACCACGGACTCGGTATGCCGCGGAATCGCATTATCTTTTGATTTGGATTTTGTGGGAGTCTATTTAACATAACCAAGGAAAATATGTACGTAAAATGCGCGTAAAAACTTTGAATATACACATTAAAGTTAACATAAGTTTTAGGCATACCTCATATCCTACGCATATGAGGTTTGTCAGCCATGCAACAGACGAACCTACTGCTTCGTCCACCGTTGTTGCATCCGAATCATCGTTAGGATATGGTAATGATGCATTCGGCTCAACTGCAATATCAACCGATACCTTCAAACATCCAGCAGGGAGCTCTCTAGTGTGGAGTAATACTCCGCTAACGTTATGCACTTTTCCCTTGCCAACCATCTGATAGTATGGTGACGACAAATATAGCTGACAACGGGAAATGCCCTAAAACCAATAATAACAAGAAATTGTTAATGTGTATATATGTCAAATACATAATTTAAGCAAATAGTTCAATTTAAGACAATTATATGTAATTACCTCTGGAATGTTCGGCTGAAAGGTACAGTTGATACTGTCTTTGTCCGAACCATCTTTGAAACATGCTAAGGCGCTAGCCTCTCTTTCTCTCCTCAATGCATCAAGCTCAACTTGCATGGCTTCCAATCTTGCATGAAGCTCCCGATTACTAGGAGCCTTTCCTTTTTTAACACTCAGGGAGGTCGGAGTGACTCCAAATCCCTTACCCCTCACCCGACCAGAATACTCAGGGACATCTAATGTCTGACTAAGTATGCTCCTAGTATCATCGGGAGATAAAGACTGAGATAGCGCCTCCTGAAAAATCAGATGAATACCGTATACTTGTCAAATATTTGTGTATAAAAATGTTATTCAATTAATGAAAAAATGTTATACTTACACATTTCTGGTATACGTGTAAAACTTCTTCTTGAGGAACTCCAGATTTGCCCACACGGGTTTCCTTCCACAAAACATGTGCAGGAAGAGATGTTTCTGAACTTTTCTCCTTCTGCAGCTACACATTAAGTCATACAATTTGATCAGATAAAACTAATATATGATGAACAAATTTGTTATCGCAATTTATAAATACTTACCATGGATTGTTCTAAGCGTCCATATCCGACACGTCCTTTTCGGTACGGATATGCGGGACTTGATGCTCTTTCCCGATTTGTAACACTTATTCTTTTAAAAACCGGGTCTTGTCGTTTGGATTTGAAAGCTTCCCATTCTTCAGCTGATATCAAACTTTCATATTTTTTAGGAAGCTCCGCATCCACATAATTACCATCCGCATCCCTAAGGAACTTGGATGATAAAAATGTTCGAAACCCTCTTAAAAGCTTTCCGGCCAATTTCATACAAAAACCTCTTCTTTCTTCTTCGATGTTAAAACATCGCTAAGAAAAACATACAGATTGATAGTTAGTACCGGTAATTGAAAAAACATAATTGATACCGTATAATTAAAGGCCAACTGATTGTACCTTTATCTCACTCCAAATTTTTTCTTTGGAGTCATTCAGCTCTTTGTTTCTCCAATCATCACAGGTAATGGGAATTTCATTCCTTACTAGTGCACCGATAAAACTAGTTAAGGTATGCCCATTAGGTTCTATAAGTTGTCCCTGGTGGCTCCAATAGACATCTAGTATGATGCCTCGAGATCTTCCTTGGACCACCCTTCTCATTACTGTGATGCCTTTTCGAATTTCTTCTTCCGCGGATACTTTTTTACTAACTTCCTCATGTTGGTCATCAGCCATGTCTAACCTGTAATAAACCAAGGAAACCATCAAATATCAAATATAACTTATAATCATAGCAATTGAAAACAAAAATATAACGAAATCATGCATTATCAGATATAACTTATAATCAAAGCAATTGAAAACAAAAAAATAAAGAAATCATGCATTATCAGATATAACTTATAATCAAAGCAATTGAAAACAAAAATATAACGAAATCATGCATTATCAGATATAACTTATAATCAAAGCAATTGAAAACAAAAATATAACGAAATCATGCATTATCAGAGATAACTTATAATCAAAGCAATTGAAAACAAAAAAATAAAGAAACCATGCATAATTTACCTCAGTCACTAACATCTCTTTCTTTTCTTTGTTGGAATATTAATCACTTGTTTCTTAGCAATGCGTACGGATGAATTGATCCAAATTCCCTCATTATGATCGTTTCTTATATATGACTCATCCGGTATAAGATCCTCAACTTCATCATTTCTATTCAACTCATTCCGTCTAATGCATGACTCATTCTCAACATCAATATCACATTGATCGACACCGCTATCATTAGTCACTATGTTAGAGAAAAGCACTATAGACCATTTTGTACTCTTCGGGTCATTCACATAGAACACTTGTTTAGCTTGAGATGCTAGAATAAAAGGTTCATCTTTGTACCCCACCCTAGTAAGATCAACTTGCAAAAATCCAGACTTATCCATTCGTATGCCACTACTATTCACCCACTTGCAACCAAAGATGGGAATCTGAAACTTCTCGTAATCAAACACCCAAATGTGCTCAATAACTCCAAAATATGACAAATTTGCATATTTGGGGTTTAAGTCCTTCATACTTGATATATGCATTGCTTCAGCTAGCACGGTGACACCACTATTTTGCATAGTACTCTTATCATCTTGTTCTTTGGTATAAAATGTGTATCCATTAATTGAGTATGCGCTATGAGAAAACACATGCAAACTTGGACCATATGCCAAACATCTCAACCTTTTTGTTACCGAAGAAGGATCTGAAGAGCGCTTCGAATAAATATGATCCTTCAACCATTGTATGAAACTTTGATTGTGCTCTATAACTATCCAATTTTCATTTCTGTTCGGATTTAACCTTCAGAGTACATCCTTGTGCATTTCAACATATGGCTCAACCTCATTATTATTGTGCAGAACATACAAATGAACTTGATCCCGTTCATCCCTTGATATTTTCACAATTTTATTCCCAATTAATTTTTTACCTTCCATTTTTTCGAAAATCTAAGCTCTGGGGAGTCCAATCGATTGAATGTTAGACAAATATTCAGTCCAATCGATCACCTTACTACAGATTGACCTAAAGAAAAAATACAATTTAGTTATGGCACTTCTTACTTTTTCTGGCAAAATAGAGCGTATACCTATCGGTAGAAAATGTTCCATTATAACATGGAAATCATGTGTCTTCAAATTCTTCAACTTGAGGTCTTTCATAGAAACAAGTCTTCTGATATCTGATGAGTATCCTTCTGGAACCTTAACTTCACTCAGAGACTTACACAAAATTTTTTTCTCCTTTCTAGATAAAGTAAAAGCAGCAGGTGGTAGATATGTTCGTCTTCCTTTCTTCACGGGTGCTAATTCAGTTCTCATTCCCATTTTTAACATGTCCTCCCTTGCTTTAAGGCCATCCTTAGACTTGCCTTTTATATTGAGTAATGTACCGATAACACTTTCAAATACGTTTTTTTCAATATGTATAACATCGAAAAAATGTCTCACGTACAAAGACTTCCAATATGGCAATTCAAAAAATATCGACCTTTTCTTCCACCCACCTTTCACAATCTTATGTGCAAAAGGCTTGCCAAACTCAGTACGCACATCTTTCACCTTTTCAAAAACTTGTTCACCTGACAATGCGGGTGGAGCTCTACGATGTTCGGTGTCTCCGTTGAATGCTTTTCTCCACCCACGGTAGTGATGTTTAGAATGTAAAAATCTACGATGACCGAGAAACACATTCTTCTGGCAAAGTTCCAATCGAATCGTATCGGTTTCGTCTTCACAAACATGACACGCACGTTGACCTTTAATGCTATACCCAGATAGATTCCCGTATGCTGGAAAATCATTAATTGTGCCAAACAACATCGCCCTCAAATTGAAACTTTCTTTCCTATATCCATCATAAACCTCCACACCGTTCTCCCACAAAATCTTTAAATCTTCAATCAAAGGTGTCAAGTATACGTCTATGTCATTCCCTGGTTGTTTAGGCCCAAAGATTAACATAGATAACATCATGTACTTACGCTTCATACATAGCCACGGAGGTAGGTTATAAATCATAAGAATCACAGGCCATGTGGTATGTGAGATACTTTGAAGACCATGTGGGTTCATTCCATCAGTAGATAATGCCAATCGAAGGTTTCTTGCTTCTGATCCAAACTCAGGATAATCATTATCAATCTTCGACCACTGTGGTGAATCAACCGGATGCCGATACTTTCCATCAATAACTCTTTCATCTGCATGCCAAGTAAGATGTCTTGCATCGGTTTCACTACGAAACATGCGCCTAAATCTCGGAATTATCGGAAATACCATAAGACTTTTGCGGGAGATAATCTTTTCTTATATCGAGACAAACCGCATTTAGGGCACTCAGTTAACGTTGCATATTCGTTACGAAACAAAATGCAATCGTTAGGACAAACATGTATCTTATCATAGCTCATGCCAATAGAGCACAACATTTTTTTTGCCTCATAGGTTCGATTAGGAAGAACATTATCATCCGGTAGCATTTCTCTCATAAGGGCCAACAACTCTGTGAAACTTTTATCCGACCATTCATTACCCGCCTTTAAGTTGTACAACTTTAATACCGCAGAAAGTCTTGAGAATTTAGTGCAACCTTTGTACAACGGTTTCTCTGCATCGCTTACCATCCTCTCAAACATTTCAGGACAATCATGAAGATCTTCTTCCAGTGCTTCTACAATCTCTTCAACTCGATCACAATTGTATGTTTCCGTGTCTTTGTCGTATGAAGCATAGGTCGTATTACTTTTTCCACTCGATTCAACATTCTCGTTAATTTTCTCACCATGAAATATCCAACACTGATAACTTTGATCAATTCCATGCCTCAGCAAATGCGATTTCAATCCATGTGCGTCAACCTTACTAATATAACAACAACGCAAGCAAGGACAATGCATTCGTCTGGGGTTTTCAGCGTGTTGAACAACATACTTAACGAATTCCGCAACCCAACTCTCGTACTCTTTGGTCATTCGATCGGCACAGATCCATGTTTTATCCATGGTTTTCCTACTTATTAAGGTAAACAATCAATCCAGACGAAAATACATAACTAAGGTAGTATCTTTGAATATCCTAACAATTTTAGAGTTCAATTCATTTTAAACTTCAATAACGTATACATAACCAATGTTAATATAAACTTCAATAATGTATCCGATACGCCGATATACCAACTTTAATTACCTCATCACTTTCATTTTTTATATTACAAGAATCAAACTTTTTCTATTACAATATACCTATAACTATACCTATAACACGTTAATTTTTCTATAACTAACTTTAATTTTCTATTAGAATATACCTATAACTATACCTATAACTATACCTATAAACATTTTCTATTACAAACATTTTTGTATTACAACATTTTTCAAGGAAGAACATTTTTCTATTACAACATTATTACTTATCAAACATAACAACTTTAATTACCTCATCACTTTCATTTTTTCTATTACAAGAATCAAACTTTTTCTTCCATTACTTTTCTCTTATAAACATTATTCTATTATCAACATTATTACTTATCAAACATAACAACAACAATGTACCTTATGAATAAAAACAACTTAAACAAAGGATAATACACTAAACTCAGTTTTTATGAATCAAAACAACAATGTACCTTCTAAACTCAATGTACCTTATGAATCAAAACAACTAAAACAAAGGATAATACACTAAACTCAGTTTTTATGAATCAAAACAACAATGTACCTTCTAAACTCAATTTTTATGAATCAAAACAACTTAAACAAGAATAATACACTAAACTCAGATTTTATGAATCAAAACAACTAAAACAAAGGATAATACACTAAACTCACTTTTTATGAATCAAAACAACAATGTACCTTCTAAACTCAATTTTTATGAATCAAAACAACTTAAACAAGAATAATACACTAAACAGTAGAAACGAAAAATGAAGAAATGTAGAACATACCGCAAGAATGAAGAACAGTAGAAAGAAAAACGAAGTCAACACCCAAATGTACGATTCTTCAAACACGTTCAATGATTGAAACTGAAGGATGACAGTGTATTCAAGTTCGTTGTAATGGGTTTCGCTATTAGGGTTTGTTCGCAGGAGGGAAAACAAAAGAAAAGAGAACGAAAATAGAAGTCTGAAATTTTATTTTAATTAGACCTTAGACAGCGCTTTTGTGGAAAGCGCTTTCTAACCCCCCCCCCCCCCCCTTAGACAGCGCTTTTAGTTTTAATTTTTTTTTTAATTTAAAGACTTTAAACAACGCTTTATCAAAAGCGCTGACTAAGGTCTATATTTAAAAGCGCTTTCTAAAAGCGCTGTCTAAGGGGGGGTCTTAGACAGCGCTTTTAGAAAGCGCTGTCTAAGACCCCCCCCCTTAGACAGCGCTTTCCTTATTTTTTTGGAACATTTTCCGTGTTTTATTTTAATTTTAACCTTAGACAGCGCTTTCTTTTAAAAGCGCTATCTAAGATGCGCTGTTAAAAGTCATTTTTGGCGTAGTGACACCCGATTGCCTTGGAACCTATCTTCCTATTCCTCCCTAACCACCACCACGAACGAACAATAATGTTATCCACAGTACAATCTTTTTCCCAAAATTTGTCGTTAAACATTATGTCATTCCTACTCCTCCATAAACTCCATAAAATTATCAACCAAAGAGCCAAGGCTTTATTACAATTTATCTTTAACAATGATAATGCATCTAACCACCGATGTAAGTGATCCAAAAGGTTTACCGGTTGAACAATGTTAATTCCCAACCAATAATATACTCTTTTCCAAACTAATTGGCTTTTGCTACAAAAAATCATAATGTGTTGTAACGTTTCGTTATCAAAAAAATAGAATGGACAAACCAATTCATCATTATTAGTGATGATACACCTCAACCAAAGATTATCCCTAGTCGGGAGTCTATTATGAATGACCCTCCAACCAAAAACAATAATTTTTAACGGTGCATCGACCTTCCAAATCAGGGGGAAAACTCTACCATTGGGTTAACATCATTGTCGTCTATAACTTCATACGATAACCAATTGTATCCCAAACTCACTGAATATACCCGGGATTTATCAAAAGGCCACACAATACAATCTAACTCCTCCCGATGAATCGAAACATCACCCAGCAAAACAGATAACTCTACAAGATTGGCTTTAAAAATCGGGTCAGCAATGGTATCAAGGCTTTGACGCCACTGATCCTCCAAGTCATGCAAACCCATGCCAGTAGATGGAATAATAAAAACAACAATAACATTACTTTGAAAACTAGAAGAAACATTGAACACTAAACAAGAAACCGCGACAGGTGCATTTCCTGAAAAACAGAATTCAAATCTCCAACACCAGGAGTTGTTAATCCAGCAGCCAAACTGAGAAACCATACCCTCTTTATTAGTAGATAACAACCATGAAGAAGGAAATAAAGAAGCCAAATTATGATTTCCTAACCATCTAGAAATCCAAAAAAGAATATTTCCACCATCTCCCAACTTATGAGAAACTAGGCTTCCAAAATAATTATGACCAAAACAATTGTTAATTTTAAAAATATCTTTCCACCAAAGAGATGGAGGAAACACATATTTAGATAACATACCAACATAAAAGTCAAACCTGTAATCATTGTATCTACTATCCAACACCTTCCTCCACAAGGAATCCTTAGATCCGATGAATTTCCAAATCCACTTCGCCATTAGAGCAATGTTGAATCTCTTTAAATCTTTTATACCAAGGCCACCATCATCTTTCTTTTTACAAACCTTCTTCCACTTAATCCATGTTACTCCTTGTTTGCATACATATCTATTCCACAAAAACCGTCTTTGAATTGAAGTTAGGATCTTGATCACTTTGTTAGGTATTTTATAAAAAGAGATGAAATGAATGGGTATGTTGGATAAAACAGATTTTATTAAGGTAGATCTCCCTCCCATGTACATGAAACGACCCTTACAAGAGGCTAGTATATTCTTAACATTATCAATCACCGATTTCCAAAAAGAGATAAGTCTATGGTTCCCACGTATTGTAATCGCAAGAAACTTAAAAGGGCAAATATCAGATTTACATAAAAGAAAACTCTCAGCCGCTTTCAAATAAGTATCATCCACTCCAAAACCAAAAATAGAACTCTTACCAAAGTTGATTTCCAGCCCTGAACACAGTTGAAAACCTTTCAAAATAACCTTTATCGCCCACAAGTTACTCCATGAACCTTCCCCCATAGTAACCGTGTCGTCAACATATTGTAGTAAATTAAAATAAATGTCTTGGTTTATCGCCAGCCCTTTGAACATGTCCCTATCCACTGCTCTCTTCATAATCACCGCTAGCCCTTCCATCGCTATAGCAAACAAAAATGTCGATAACAGATCTCCTTGTCTAAGGCCACGAGAAACCTCAAAGTCGCGAGTAGTACTTCCGTTAACAAGAACAGACATAAAGCTATGCATAACTCTACCTTGAATCCAAGATATCCATCTATCTCCAAAACCCATAATCTTCAACAAGTTGCACAAATAAATCCAATCCACACAATTGTAAGCTTTTGCAAAATCCACCTTCATCAACAAACCTTTCTTCTTGCTTATCTTTATATAATCCACTAATTCATTTAAAACTAATACTCCATCAAGAAGGTTCCTTCCTTTGACAAATGTCGTTTGCGATTCATAAATAATTGTGTCCATAACCTTCTTAACTCTTTCAGCTGAAATTTTTGATATAACTCTATACACACAGCCAATCAAACATATAGGTCTGAAATCTTTATAACTTTTAGGACATTCCTTCTTAGGAATAAGAGCATGAAAAGATGAACACATAATTTTTGGTAACGATCCACTTTCAAAAAACTCCAAAACGCAGCTTGAAAACTCTTTCCCAACAATATCCCAACAGACTTTAAAAAACTCAAAATTGAATCCATCCGGTCCTAGAGTCTTGTCTCCACCACACATAAACACTGCATTCTTTATTTCGTCGTACTCCACTGGTTTTTCTAAATAATTCCTTGCCTTCACCAAAATGTTTTTTAAATCCAATATCTCTTATGTTAGCCAACGACCGAATAACCACTTAAAATATGGTTTTGAAATGATCCAAATTCGCCTATTTGATTCCTCTAACATCTTCAATCACAACATTATCCACTGTAATTGCATTAATAGAATTAGTTGAATGCCTCTTCTTAATGGTCTCATGGAATAACTTTGTGTTGTTATCGCCTTCTTCAATCCATTTGAGTCGAGGATTTTGATAAAGAATACTCTCTTTTATTCTAAGGTGACTCCACATAAGATCCATTTCTTTACTCCTATTTGACAAATCTTCCTCACTGACATCACCATTACCTTGAGCAATCAAATTTTCTATATCGTTAACGATTTTAATATTATCCACAATCTTTGTATCGAACCTACCAAAAACATTTTGATTCCACTTCTTAAGTTTTTCTCGCAAATGCTGAAGTTTTTTAGTAAATGAGAAGGATGCTTTGCCTTGGACTTCTACAAATCCCCACACCTCTTTAACAAAAGGCACAAACTCCTTATGTTCAAACCAACAATTTAGAAATCGAAACGGTTTCGGCCCCTAATTAATGTTTCTTGCTGAAATCCAAACCGATATGTGGTCTGATATATCTCTGTCCCCAACAATTTGATGAATCAAATTCCAATCATTTAACAAACCGGTCGAAACAATAAATATGTCAAGACGACTATTGGATTTACCAGATGAGTTGAACCAAGTAAATTTGTTTCCAATAGTCGGAAGATCAACACACCCAGGAAAATCAATAAAATCTCGAAATTCAGTCATGATCTTGTCACTAGACACATTTCTCCCAATTCTTTTGGAAGTACACTTGGTAGAGTTAAAATCACCGCCGACAATCCGTTCTCCCGAAGTAAGACCATGAGTTTTCTCTCGGAATTCAGTCATGATGTTTTTGCTATGATTTGACATTATGTAGCTTGAATAATTTAGAAAGCTCAAAATTATATAATTATCTCTGTCTCATCAACAAATATGAATTTTTTTTGAAGAAAAACATATTTTCTATACTTGGAAGTGGTATCTTAAACATGTGTTCTTTATTTGATTAGCTTTAAAACATTATTCTTTATTTTAATCAATAGCAGTTTGAGTGTTTATGACCTAATTCCAGAGTTGGTTAGTGACTATATTTCGTTTCCTGAAGATATTTGTTTTTGTTGATGAGGTCTTAATGCGTGAGCCATAACTCGATCTTTTTTAAAAGTGTGGTTTCAATACATGTTTTTTCCCTCTATAAGATTTTATTGAGATGGGTTTTTTCTTTATGTTTTATTTGATTTTAATTATCTTTTTGTTTGTTTTATACAAAGTTGTAGTATCACCATGAGTTTGGTCATGTTTACCATTATGGCTTATACTCTAATTTCACCATGTTATTATGCTATCATATTACTTTTAGCTTAAGTATGTTCTTTCTTTATGATATTTCATATAGCAATTGTTCTTGGAGGTTGAAATTTCTTCTATGGAGATGCATGGGTAACTACTACAGGTTTAGAAAAATGTACTGCATACCATGTTAGGTAAGTTTAATCATTAAAAGCTCAATGTATATTCTATTTATGGTCTTGCAATTTTAGTAGAAGTCCATCACAAGTTTATGGAAAATATATTTAACCAAAGTTGGTAATTGTTTTTCACTATAACCTGGAAAATATAAGCTATCTGAAAAATGGAGTCAATGATTGGGATATCAATGTTTCATATTTTTGCAATTTATTGTATGTGGTGAAAGATTTCAATGTTACATATTCTATTTATGTTGTTCTATTTAAGTTTAATTTCAAATACTTGTTACTCCTTGCATGCATTATGTGGCAACTGACTTTTGCCTTTGAAACCTCCAAATATTGATCCTTCAATTTTGTGACTCTCAAAGAGCTCCATTGCATGGATGGGAAGAAACTTTGGTGATGCAAGAATTCCCAGTAGTACATTCAATCCCATTTTGATACTGAATGCATATAAATTGTAAGATACTACTAGTTATCAAATGGAATGGACAACAACCAAATTAGTGATCAAATGATGTCTTATAACATACAAAGATATAATGAATCTGCACTTGAAACTGCATGACACAAATTACAATAAATGCAAAAGATATTAATTAGATCTGCATGTAATATACATTTAACATGTAACATTATAAACAAAAGAAACATTAGCTGAATGGTTAAGAATCTCTCTCACTAAGCTTAGGTACCAAATTCGAATCCTATTGGTAGTAAATAAAATAAAATAAATATTAAAAAAAATAATGTCATGTAGAACTTTTTATTATTATTTTTTACTATTTGCTGATGTAGATTTTAAAAAAATAAATTAAATGACATATACACATGCCACGTTAGTAAATAGTGCATTATCTGGTTATATATAGAGAATATTCACAATACAATGGGGGGATAAAAAAAATTCTTTTACATTGGGCGAAAGAGAATCTCACTTACATTGCAGGGGTGTGTTGTATATTTAACCATATATAAAAAGAGTTACTTAAAATTATAAATGTTGGAGTCAAGGTTCAAACATGCAAATGCAACCCTAGCTTTGTAGCAAAATATTTCTTCTGCTGCTTATGGAAATTGGAAAAATCCCAAAAGAAACATTACTATATAAGGACACTTAGGCTCTGTTTGGTAAAAATAGTGGTTGACTGATAAGTTAGTTTATAACTTATGATTGATTACTGATAGCTTATAGCTTATATTTGATTGTTGATAAGCTAATTGAAGTGTTTGGTAAAATTAACGGTTAAACTAACTTATAAATGTAAAATGACATAAAAGAAATTTATTACATATATTTTTTAATTAAAATAAATTACAAAGGATAAAAGAGTTTTTTTTGTTAAAATGATATAAAAATGGAAGAAAAGATGATAAGCTATAAGTTATAAGCTATAAGCTAAAATACTATTTGAAATAGTGTCTGGAAAAGTCAACTGAATTAGGGTTTCTAAATTAGGGTTTCCTAGGAAAAGTCAACTGAACTTTGACCAGCCATAACTTTCACATGCTTCATCAAACATTTCCCATCCAAAGCTCATTTTTAAGGAAATTGAATTCTCTACAACTTTGTGTCTCACAAGCCAAGCCTAAAAATGTTTCATTTGGAAGGTATGAGCTAAGACATTATAGGTCATTTCAAAAGTCAACAAAAAGTCAACTTTTTCCAAAGAGCATAATTTTAAAATGGTAAATGATATGGACATGAGACTAAAGGTTTTTGTTAGAAGACTCTTTAAGCTTTCCAAAAATTCCAAGATCACTCTCATAGCCTTAAAATTGAGAGTTGTGCCTTGTCAAAGTTGGGAAAATTTCAAGGGGTGTATGAAGCAAATAAGGTCTAAAATCCAATTTTTTTTCCAAATGAGCTTATGAAGTTGAAATGCAATCTTCACAATAACATCAAGCACGACCCAATTCCAATTATTTCTGATTTTTATAATTTATTTATTATTTATTTGGATTTTATTTATTAAAATTCAATTTAAATCAAAATAAAATATAAAATACAATATTTGGATGTGATTCTTGTTCTAGAAGCTCTTAAAAAACATTTAAGACTGATTGAAACACTCCAAATTCATACACAATCCAAATAGCAAGAAATCATTTGATTTTTTTTACATTTATGGATGATTCTTTCTTCGTGACAATCCTTAAGATCATCTTCAAGTGCTTCTGCAATCTCTTCGACTCGATCATAATCATATGTATCTGTGGCATTGTCGTTCGAAGCATAGGTCGTATTATCCCCCGGTTCAACATTCCCGTTACTTTTCTCACCATGAATATCCCAACATGTACAACTTCAATCAACTACATGCCTCTTTAAATGTGATTCCAACTGCCTTGCGTTAACCTTACCCACAAAACAACAACCCAAACAAGGACATTTCATTCGACTGGGGTCTTTGGCATGCGCAATAGAAAACTTAACGAATTCTGATACCCCATCTTCGTACTCTTTCCACAATCGATTTGAATACATCCATTTCTTATCCATAGTTACACTAATTAAACTAAACAAAATAAAAATAAAAATAAAAAAGAAAATATATCTGTAGAGATGTAAACAACTTCTAGACCTCATCTCAAAATCTAGATGTAAACAACTTCTAGACCTCACCTCAAAATCTACCTACAATTTACAAAAAAATTTAAGATTATTAGAAGTTGATATTGTCTCTTAATATACAAATCAATAATCAAGAACGACAATAACAACAATATCATCAAGAACGATAAGATAGTGGTTCCTAAACTTATCGTTTTAACATTTTTAAAGAACGATAAATCATAATCAATTTGAGAAACTAGTGACTCTTCATTCACAAATCATTCACCTTTAAATGACAAATGTAATTCTCATTCTTTTGTATATAAATTTTGCATTTTAAACTCTTGGGCCATAGATTTAGGAGCTAATGATCATATATGCTCCTCAAATTGTTGGTTTCATTCTTACAATGCAATCAATCCTATCAATGTTAAATTGCCTAATGAACATTTTGCATTAGCAAAGCACATTCAGTACAATCATGTTTCCCCCTACTTTCTTCATAATAAATGTCCTTTCTAATACTCCTAAATATTTTTGATTGCATTTCATAACAAATGTCCTAAAACTTTTTGATTGCATTTCATAACAAATGTCCTAAATATTTTTTATTGCATTTCATAAAAAATATTTTTGATTGCATTTCATAACAAATGTCCTTTCATAACAAATTTCCTTTCTATTTGCTTAATGAGGAACCTAACTTGCATATGACTTCTAATAATCAAGAACAACAACAATGGATTTTAGCAAAAACAACATCATCAAGAACGACAACAACAACATCAAACAAAACTATCTAAACAAAACTAAAGACCGACAAAAACAACATCATCAAGAATGACAACAACAACATTAAACAAAACTATCTAAAATGGGTTTCAGCAACCACAACATCGTCAAGAACGACAACAACAACAACAACAATGTAGAGTAACAGTAAGAACAACAACAACAATGTACAACATCATCAAAAACAACAACAAAAACGACGTACCTCAGTCACGAAACAACGAACGAAGAACAACAACAATGAGCAACTTCAACTTCAGCAATAACGAACGAACAACAACAATGAGAAACGAACAACAATGAACAATGAGAAATGAACGATTTCAGAATGAACGAAAACAAATATGCGTAGAAAAGGGTTTAGGAACGAGAGCGAATATGGTTTCTGAAACGAGAGAGAATATGAAAATGATTAAAAAAGTTTTATATTTTAATAAATAATTGTCTTTTGAGAGCGTTTTCTTCAAAAGTGTTTTCTAAGGTCTTTTGGTAGTTTTACCTTAGGGGGCTCTTTTTGTTAAAAGCGTTTTCTAAGGTCTCTGAAATTATTTAATAATATTATTTTAATAAATAACCTTAGAGAGAGCTTTCTCTATAAAGCGTTTTCTAAAGTTGAAAATGTAAAAAAATAAATAAAAATGAGTCTAGGGAAAGGGGAATTTGAACCCCAGACCCAATGCATACAAACAAACCTCTTTGACCAGCAATGCTACATCCTCATCCATTAATTTAAATCACTCCAATTGTATATATTGTGAAAATGTAATAATTTTAAATATAATTTAAAATAAATTAAAATATAATTTAAAATATATTTTAAGTTAATATATTTTAATTTATATATTAATATAATTTGTATATATAAAATATCATTTGTATATAATATCAAAAAGTAATAATTTTAAATATATTTTAAAATATATTTTAAATTATATATTAATATAATTTGTATATATTAAATATAATTAAATATAATTTATATAATTTAAATAAATTAAAATGTTTGTATTTAAAACATATATATTTAAATATATTATTTGAATAATTTTAAATATAATTTAAAACAATTTATAATTTAATTTAATATAATTTAAATATATTAAATAGAATTTGATATATTAATATAATTTAAAATATATTTTAAATTATTTCATATAAAATTTATATATATATATATATATATATATATATATATATATATATATATATATAGATATATATATATATATATATATATATATATATATATATATATATATATATAATTAAAACATATATATTTAAATACATTATTTGAATAATTTTAAATATAGTTTAAAATAAATTAAAACATAATTTAATACAATTTAAATATATTATTTATAATTTGATATATTAATATAATTTCAAATATATTTTAAATTAATATATTTTAAATTATATATTAATATAATTTTAATATATTAAATATAATTAAAATAATTTAAAATGTTTCTATTTAAAACATATATATTTAAATATATTATTTAAATAATTATAAATATAATTTACAATAATAAAAAATATAATTTAATATGTTTAAATATTTTAAATATAATTTGATATATTAATATAATTTCAAATATATTTTAAATTATATATTAATATAACTTTAATATATTAAATATAATTTAAATAAATTAAAATTTTTGTATTTAAAACATATATTTTTAAATATGTTATTTGAATAATTATAAATATAATTGAAAATAAATTAAAATATAATTTAATATGATTTAAATATATTAAATATAATTTGATATATTAATAAAATATAAAATTCCTTTCCCTACCTAAATGGCGTGGGTTCGACCCCTCCATTTTGTCATATTTTGTGATTCTTGATATTTTTCAGTATATTTTTGCCAAACGACAAAGACAACGCTTTTGTTAAAAAGCGCTGCTATAGGTCTTTGGACAAATAAACTAAAATAAAGTGCTTTCTAAAACATTACCTTAGAAAGCGCTTTAATGAAAAACGCTCTCTAAAGGGTAATCTTAAAAAGTGCTTTCTAAAAGCACTGTCTAAGAGGTTACCCTTTAGAGAGCGCTTTTTTTTAGCGAATTTTCCAAAGACCTATAACAACGCTTTTTTTTATAAAAGCGATGTCTTCTTAGTGCTGCGAAAATCTATTTTTGGCGTAGTGATATTTGATCAAGTTTAGAATTTAGTAGGATTACTTCATTATTTAAACTTAGATATAGTTTCAAGATGTTCTTCTTTTTCAACCTCCAGTTGGATTATGAGTTTCTTCTGCTTCTCTCCTTGTTGACATACTTCTTCACTTCTAAGACACAACTTATTGTAGGAAAATGTCAGTTCTTCAAAGGACATTTCATCATCACTAAAATCTTTATCAGAGACATATCTCTCTGTCAGAGTAGTAACATTTTTAGCAGATTCTTCTTCAAGTTCACTTTCAGAGTCCTCATCAGACCAAGCAACAATTAGACCCTTCTTTTTCTTCTTGAGGTGAGTAGGACATTAAACTTTAATGTGACCAAATCCTTCACATCCATGGCACTGAATCCCTTTTCATTGAGTGGATTTTTCTTCAGACCTAGTTCTTCTACCTGCATCATTAGACCTGTTGATTTCAGATGAGTTATTCTTGACATTAGCTTTTGACTTCATGTCCATCCTCTTCATAATTTTGTTAAATTGTCTTCTAAGCATCACTATAGCATTGGATAGTCCTTCATCAATATCTAGATCACATTCCTCCTCTCCATCTTCAGTATAAGACACAAAGGCTATGCTTTTGGATTTCTTTTCAGATTTGTCACTTATACCCAACTCAAATATTTGAAGAGATCCAATAAGTTCATCCACTATCATATTCCTGATATCTTGAGCTTCTTCTATGGAAGTTACTTTCATATCAAACCACTTGGGAAGACACCTGAGAATTTTTCTAACAAGCTTTTTTTCAGACATCTTTTCACCTAGGGCACTTGAGGAATTAGCCATCTCAAGAATATTCATCTGAAAATCATGTATGCTTTCATCATCTTTCATCCTTAGGTTTTCAAACTTGGTAATGAGAAATTGAAGTCTTGACATCTTCACTTTAGAAGTACTTTCATGTGCAGTTTTAAGAGTATCCCAAACATCTTTAGCTATCTTACGATTGTTCACTAATCTGAAAATATTTCTATCAATTCCATTGAATAAAGCATTTAAAGCTTTGGAATTTCCAAGAGCCAATTCATCCTCCTCTTTGGTCCATTCTTCCTTAGGTTTCAAATCAGAAGTAACTTTTCCATCTTTCCAAACTATGAAAGGATGTTCCCATCCTTTTACAACAACTTTCCAGAGCTTATTATCCAAGGATTTCAAGAAAGCCACCATAAGAGGTTTCCAATAATCATAATTAGTATCATCCAGAATAGGAGGTCTGTTCACAAATCCTCATTCCTTGTCCATACTACCAGAAAGTATTATCTCTAGATCTCACCCAGAACTAGAGCAGGATGCCTGCTCTAATATCAATTGAAATTATGATATCAGATATGAGATGTCGAAGGAGATGTCACGATACTAATATCTGAATAATGATTAAAATATGAACAAGATAAATTAAGTAGTAAACAATTATAAAGGACACAAGCAATTGTTAACCCAGTTCGGTGCAAACACACCTACGTCTGGAGGCTACCAAGCCAGGAAGGAAATCCACTAATCATAATTAGTTTGAATATTCACAGTAAACAATCTCCAATTTACAATATTCTCACCCAATCTTTACCTATGTGATTTCTATCTAAGACACTCTTAGATAATAAACACCTCTAACTCCCCCTCAATCACAAGCAATGATAATAACCGTAAATTATAAGAGAGAAGAACATTCTTCAAAAACAATACTTGATCTTTCTTAAAAACTTTAATCAAGAACGATCACTCATGCTTAAAAGCTTAGAGTGAACAACTTACAACTCAGTAAAACTCAGTCCAATTCATACATCTAGGTGATGTGTGAATGACTCACAATTAACAAAAACAAATGACACAACCCTAATTCTTGAACACACAACTTTCACTCTCTATTCTCTCTGTATGGCAATTAGGGATAGCACCTCTTTAAATACAGAAAGATCTTCATGGACTTGAGCTATAGAAACAAACATATTTGATCTTCAAATGTTTTTTCAACAAAAAACATGAAAAAAGAAACAATTGATTCTTCTAAAAACGTGATAATCTTCTCTAATATTACCACCAATTAATACGCAACCAATCACTCAACATAAAAACACAAAAGATTGTGAAATAACCACGCATAAGATAAACCATAACATTCTGAACAGAATGTTCTGTCATTACATGTTAAAACATTATGACATCATGAACAAACTACTGCAATAACACATAAAACACCTGCAAAATGCTTAACACACATGTCAAGACATCGGCTATAACATTATGAGGTAGTAACTTGTTTTACCAAAATTTCTGCCAACCACAGAACTAATATTTTTTATAGTGTAACATAATTTTGTGTAAAAGAATTTACAAAAAATCTTTTCATAAAAGCTTCAAATGAAAATTTGGTTTGAATAGTTATTTTTAAAATGCTATTTTAGATATTTCATCATTTTATTGAAACTTTTTTTGGATGTCAAAATTTCAACAAAAAAAAAATCATTTAATTTTAAAGCTATTTCAAATAGATTTTCATAAAAATCATTTTTGAAATATAACTTTTTGAAAAAAAATGCGATTTTGACTTTTTTTCATCTTCAATATTATATGTTTATGTTGTAGGATGTCAAAATTAGTCTTTAAATTTTAAAAATATATATATATAAAAAAACATTTATAATATTTTGAAAAACGATTTTGTAAAATCTAAATTATAATACATGACACTATCAGTTAGATTTAGGAAAAAATATGCATAAATATTGCTTTTAATATACATTTAAATTGTTGCTCATGAAATAAAATTATAACACGAGACACTACGAGTTAGATCCAGACGGAAAAGAAAAATATAAATATTTCTCTCATTGCGCATTTGAATTATTACTCGTGAAATTATAACACGAGACACTACCAATCATATAAAATTTAAACATCATTATAAGATAAATTACTAACTTTCATCTATTCTTAATTTCAAATTATACAAATTATATTATCAATTTGTTTTATATTTATATTTATTTTATAATTTTAAATCAAACAATTTTAACTCTTAAGGACGCACGAATTTATTAATAGTTATGTTTACTAAGAATAAGGGCAAAAAAAACTTCTTATTTAAAGTCATAACTTTAGTGTTGATATCAAGAACAGTTTTTTATCTCACAAAATTGGAACTCCATTTATCTATCATCAACCATTTGGTATTTAAGGTAGTTGTTCATAACATACTTTTTAATGTTAACTTCCTTGGTATCATGTTTATTCTTCAAAGCATCCCAATTTTTTTAGCAGACTTAAATGCATTGTAATACTCATATAAACCATTTGTAAGACTATTTAGAATAAAATTATCGCAAATATAGCCGTATTCATTCAAATGGAGTTTTTTTTAATACATTTTTATACTATTTTTTCTTTCCATCCATTTCAAGCAATATTGGAATACCATCCTTCAAAACTTCAACACTTTTTTATTATTAAAAAGTAATATCTTTTGTTGCCATCTATGATTTCTAAATCAAAACAATATGTTGTAGTCAGAAACAACAAAATGACCAAGATAACTGGGAAAAAAAATCATAAAAGGATTATTGTAAAAATATATAATTAGCCACCAAAATCAGAGCACCAAACAGATAACTAAAAAAGTATATGAATAATTCGAAGACCTACCATTCTATAAACGGATAGTAACATATATAAATAAAGAAAAATAAGTTCAAAAAAATATTTAATAAGTTAGACTAAGTAGCAGATCTCTCTGTCAGAATCATAAACTCTCATCCTAAGATAGTAATATTAGGGGTGGCAAAACGGGCCGCCCGCCCCGCCCCGTGCCCGCCCCGCCTAAAGCCCGTCAAAAAATAGCGGGGCGGACATGCCCGCCAAGTTGAAATGGGCATAAAAGTCTAGCCCGCCCCGCCAAGGTGGTGGGTTGGCGGGTGGCGGACTTGCCCGCCTTCTTTTTTAATTATTTTTTCTATTTTTTTAAATAAATTAAAAGATTCTTCTTTCTACATTTCAATAAAAATACATCAAACCAACATTTAAAAAACATAATTTTTATTAGCCTAAAACATCAACTCTTAGTGAAATAATACTCTTATCATATATAATATCACATTTAGTATTTTATATGATCTAAATTCAAATTTCGATCACACTTTTGTCATTTTTCATCAGAAAAATTCTAATACTTGTCCAACAATAAAGAAAGAGAAAGTAGATTAGTCTTAATAATCTAATAACAACTTATGTACATATCACAAACTATTTTCATAGGCTCTTCCAAATACTTAAATAGTGTTATTATATAGGTGTGGCGGGCTTTGGCGGGCGGCGGATTTTGGTGGGGCGGGCTTTGGCGGGTGGCGGGATTTAGCGGGGCGGGTTTTAGTGGGCGGCGGGTCTAAAATCCCAACCCAACCCGCCACTTTTTGGCGGGTGTGCGGGCCGGCCCGACGGGCCACGACCCGTTTTGCCACCCCTAAGTAATATATACAAATCACAAATATGTTGAGATAAAAATTGACTCCGCATATTTTCGTAACTAAATTACTTACACAATATAACATCAGAGCATCTAGATCATGAGAAATAATATCCTCTTTAAAGGAAACTGTTATGTAAGAGAGATAGTGAATAACATCAAATTAATTGCTTGGACTTGGCATATCATAGTTTTAAAGTTTACGAGATCACTCATGATGGGATGGAGGAAATAGTTTTTAGTCGGCTAACATAACCCTAAAAGATCTAATTTTTTTAAATAAGTCCTAAAATTTTGCTAAAGCCTTCAAAATCTTTAATTGATATCTAATTTTTTTAAATAAGTCCTAAAATTTTGCTAAAGCCTTCAAAATCTTTAATTGATAATGACACTGATATACATCTACTTACAAGTGATTAAATTAAGTTTCTAAAACCAATATGCTATACATGATCACGCGCATTACACTAAACAATTGGCTACAACAAGTCATGCATAATTAGAAATTAGTTTCAACAACTAATTAAATGTGTGTTAATTAGTGGGATAATAATAATAATAAAGTCAATGGTTGATTTGATGTGAGTGACTTATGAGATTATATCTAATCCATAAATTGGTTGAAAGATTTATCTAATCCAATAGCCGGCATGTTCCTCTAAACCAGGCAGTCTCATTTTGTGAGGCAGTCTTCCCTCAGGGCGGCAAACATTACTTTTCATTAATAAAGGTTGTTAAAATCTCAACATACTAATCTTACATAATTATTTACTTAAAAACTAAATAATTATTTAGACTCGAAATATAAACAAATTTCTGCTAAGGAACAAAGATTCAAGAATATCAGATTCGGTTTTTTTAGAAATAATAATTTATCAGTGTCATAATCTCTCAATACAAATTCGGGAAATTACTAAGACCCATTTTTCTTGAAAACCAGAATATTAAAGAAAAAATATATAATGTATCTTATTTTAATTTAGTGTCATATATTAAAATACACGTCTAAAATATTTATAGTACTAAGTATAAGTTTACAATATATATAAATAAAATATATCAGTCTTTGCTTCTTTTTCGTTCAAATATATATATATATATATATATATATATATATATATATATATATATATATATATATATATATATATATATATATATATATATATATATATATATATATATATATATATATATATATATATATATATATATATATATATATATATCAGGAACGGCTGAAGTGAGAGGAGTTTATTTAAATATTTAATTTTACAAAAATAATTAGGTTCAGTTTTTGTTAGATTTATTATTAAATGTAGTAGTAGACTAAAGCAAAATATTTTGCTCCCTCCATTTTTTAATGTCGTTTAAGACTTTGGCATCGGAAATAAGAAAAAATATATATAATGAAGTTATCGGTAAATCATATTTATACTTAATTTTCATTTTCATTTATTTTATTGAACTGTGTAACGTATAGCAATACATAAAATGTATAAAAAAACATAACTGGGAAACAATTACAAATGTTCTCTAAAAGCACATAGTCAGTTTATTCATGTTTATTTTCTACAAAGCGACTATTCAAATAAACAGCTCGTTTATTTTAATTTTATTAAAAACTAATTTTATAACGTTATGTTTTTTTAAGAATTATAAAGAATTCTTATAAAAAATTTACATGATTTTTTTTAAATAGTTATTTTTAAAATATTATTTTAGATATTATATCTTATATCAAAATTTCAAAAATAACAAAGATAAACCACTTATTTCCATAAATTAACAAAAACATTCTTGTGCTTCTTCCCAAGGAGGATCATGCTGATTGAGTGGAGCAATTTAAACTCATTGCTCTTGTCAACTTCAAATTTAAAATCATAACCAAGATTCTTGCTGACAAATTGGGTGCTATCATGCTTTTCATTATTTCTAAAGAGCAAAATGGTTTCATTCGTGGGAGGCTTATCAAGGATTGTATTGCCATCATCTCTGAAGTTTTTAACATTTTATCCAAAAAGTCTTCTCATGGTAACCTTTGTCTCAAAATTGATATGGCCAAGGCTTTCGATACATTAGACTGATGCTTCCTCCTCAATGTTACGTGGTTTCTATAGTACCTTTTGCAATTGGATTGATATTATTCTTCATTCTGCTAAGATGTCTATCTCCATCAACAGTTCCCCCCGTGGTTATTTTTCCTGTAGCTGAGGTGTTAAACAAGGGGATCCTTTATCCCCCCACCCCCCTTCTTTTTTGTATTGTTGAAGAAGTTCTTAGTAAAGTGATTTCTTGGTTGGTTTCTCAGAACATGATTGATCTCATCAAAGGAAGCAGATATATGAATATTCCCTCTCACTCTTTGTATGTTGATGATTTGATGATCTTCTGCAAGCGTAAGCATTCCAACATTGATACTCTCTTGGATCTTTTCCACTCTTATGCTGACATATTTGGGCAATATTTTAATCCTGTGAAGTCTTTTATTTATGTCGGTTCAATGTCTCCTAGGAGAGTTAAGATCATTGCTAGGAGCCGGGTTTCAAAATTGGGGGTTCTACTTTTTCTTACCTCGATGTCCCTATATTTCGAGGTAAGCTTAAAAGTAGTCATCTTTCTTTTATTGCCGACAAAATCAAGACCAAGCTCTCCCCTTGGAAGGCTTCATTTCTCTCTTTTGCTGGTAGAGTGAAGCTAGTTAAAAGTGTCGTGCATATTATGCTCCTCCATAGATTGTTAATCTACTCCTGGCCTAGTAATCTTATCAAAAAAGTTGAGCAATGGTCTAGAAACTTTATTTGGAGTGGAGACATTACGAAGCGTAAGCTTGTCACAATGTCTTGGAATAACCTCTGCAAATCTCTCAAGGAAGGTGGGCTTGGCATCAGAAATCTGTCTTTTCTTAACAAGGCTGCAGACTTGAAATTGGGTTGGGACTGTCTTCACTCAAATGAAGACTGGGCTGCTCTTATTAGGCTCAGAGCTATTAGGCAGCGAACTGGAATCAAGCATCATATTTACTCTTCTATTTGGAGTAGTTTCAAGCACATCCTTCATGTTATTTTTTAGAATTCCATTTGGCTTTTAGTGGATGGCTATAGTATTAATTTTTGGTTGGATAGTTGGTGTGGTGATCCTTTTATTAGCACTCCTCAAGCCAACAGTTTTCATAGAGACACCAAGGTTATAGTGATGGAGTTTATTGTTAATGGTGCTTGGCAGTTCCCTTCGTTTTGGTCTCAGCATTACCCCCAGATTTTGGAAGCTGTCAACAACTGTCACATTCCTTTGGAGCATAAAATTGATGAGCTTGTCTGGAAGCATACTCCCTCCGAAAACCTTTCTCTTAAAGATGCTTATTTGTTTCTCTGTCTGACTGGTTTGGCTAATTCTTGGCATAAAAACATTTGGAACATTTATATTCCTCCCTCTAAATCCTTACTTGTTTGGAGGCTTCTACATAACCGTCTACCCCGTAACACTAAGAAATGAAATAAAATATATGTTTAAAATTTCAATAAATGAAAAAAAATATAGTTGTTGGGAATCGATTCTTGTCATATCATGTATTACAACGATTTTAAAGTTATTCGTTGTTAAATATGGCTCTATTACAATGGTTTTCAATTTAACCATCGTTAAATCTGGCGCTATAAATTAGCTGCAAATTTTTAAACATATTACAACGGTGTATAAGAATCTGTTGTAAGCTTGACGTTGTTGTTTGCGTATTTTCTAGTAGTGGATCCAACTCACCATAATGCCTTATAGAACACCATGAAATGAATATGCAAGAGTCATGGAAGTATAGCTATAAATAATTACACAGAGAAGAGCAACGCTATTGGAGAAATAGAAACAAATATTATGAAGGTGCGAAAAACACAAGGAGGGGGGGTTGGAATTGGGTTTTATAAAACAATGATTAAAAATGACACTTTGATTTATCCTAGTTCGTTTAAACTCAAACTACATCTAGTCCACCCGCCAAGGTGATTTTGTCTCTCTCAACGAAGTCTTAATCCACTATTCAAAATCAATGAATACAATCACTAAGACCTATAGTCAAAGTCTTCTTGAGTCTACTGACTACACTAGTCACTCAAGGAAATCATAGAGTTTACATAAATGTTGTAACAAAAATGCTTCAGAAAGCAATTATCACTACGTGATAGTTTTTACAAAACTTAAGCACAAAGTAAGAAATTGATCAAAGTTGGCGTACGTGTGTAAGAGCTTAAATTTCTCCAAGTTATCTCCTTTATATAGGCAATGAATAAGAGATCCGTTAGGAACATCTGATGCCATATTTGGATGAAAATAAATAGCCATAAAGTCCTTCCAAAAATAACGATTATGTTCCCAGCCATTATTCTTGATTCCTTCTTAAATATCATTTATTATGAGAATCCAAATATCATAAAAGCTCATCATAATGTATTTTAATTTGCGCAACAATGAGAGCTGATTTGATGAGAACTTCTTTCTATCAGCAGATCTTCTATAAAAGTTGTGCTCGGCTTGAATATATATAGAAGATGCTATTCAACATTAGTAATATCCTTTTTCTTCAGAACACCTATTATGCACATAGAGAAAAATTTAGTGTTTTAATTTGTTCTCATAAAATATTGTTATCATCAAAACTATGTAAGAGAGTAGAATCAAAATCTTGTTCTAACAATCTCCCCCTTTTTGATGATGAAAAAACATTTATTTTGATAAAGAACAGAATTAAAAGAATGTGAAAACTCTATTTAGATGGTTATAGATTCTTTCAGAGTTTTCCATAAGAAGTTATTTACTTTATGTTTTATGAGAATTTCTTCATTTTGTGCTCCCCCTGAGTTGATTACTTATCCTGTTCTTTAAAAAAACAATTTAAACAGTTTGATCAGAGTATTAATATGTTTGAGGCTTAGTTTGATAAAGTGTTATGGATCAAAATCATTTACGTTTCTCCCTCGTTTTGTCATTAATCAAAAAGATGCAAACGAATATAGAAGCAGAGTAAAAAAAATTATCTTCATTAATCAGATAATCAGATGAAACATTGAACAAAACATTGAAATGCCAAAAAGAAACAAGCAAACAACAAAAACAAAGAAAACAAAGAAAACGTGAAACAGAATCAGGGTTGGGGTTAATCCTAGTAACTAATGCTTCCAGAAGAGACTTGATCTAAGAAGTTGATTCAACTTGTTGTCCAATCATGGTTTTGAGTTCAACATTAGTCTCATCTTGCTTGTCCAACCTCTGCTTGACAGTTTCATTCTCTTTCTTAAGTTGATTCAGAGTCTTCATCACTAAGGATGTTGGAAGAGATTCTTCAATAGTTGCAGCAGCTTGAGTGGAGGGTTCCTTAGAAGATTCTTCAGCAGAAGATACTTCAGCAGTTTCTTTTCCCTTGTCTTCAGCAAAAGGAACTATCATAAGCTGAAATGTAGAGGAAGCTTCCTTTGGTTCAGATTCTCTCCAAGGCTTGTCATCCAGAAGGTGAGTTTTCTTCTTCTCAAGACTAGTGACCACTTCTTTCATAATTTCACAGAAGTTCTGCTGAGCAATATCATAGCAGATATCTTTCAACTTCTTGGTCTCAGTAGAGAACCACTTTTTGAAGGAAGTCCAAAAAGAATCAGCAGCTGCAGGATCATGAATTTCTGCACAGGAAACCTTCAGATCTTCCAGCCGAAGTTTCATTTCTTCTTCGAATGCTAGCAACAGTGGACCAACATCTGATTTGGTTGGTTTTGGTTTAGGTATTGGTATGGCAGTTTTGTTTGTGACAGAAGATAGTTTTTGTAGGGCTTCTATATCAATAGATGTTCTAAGGGGGTCCTCTGGTTCATTTGTGGGAGAAGGACTATCTGGATTAGTAATGTAAGATGAAGTTTTTGGTGGAGTGGATTCATAAGATGATAGGGAGGCTTCACGAGTGGGGGATAGGTAAAAAATAACTCTATGAAAATCAGAGTGTATAGGAAGGTTAAAGCCATGTGTTTGTTGAGAAGGAGGAGTAAAGGACTGAGTTTCAGAGGCAGCAACAAAGTTTAGAAAAACATCAATGTCAGATAGAACTTGTTGAAGTTCTGAATGAGTTTCAACAAAGGTTGAGGTGTTCATATCAAAGGGAGGTGATAGATCTATTGGCATGTTAAAATCATCTAGAGTTTGAGGAAAGTGATGTTCAGAAATGTTTGGTGGTGAGGTAGTGTTTTCAGGTTGAATATAAGGTGGAGGAGAGGATGGAGGTGGTATTTCAGAGGAGATGAGGTTTGAGGGTCAGGAATAACAGAGGGAGTGGTATCAGAAGGAGGATTTTCAGATGTGACCACTGTTACAGATTCTATAATAGAGATTAACTCAGATTGAGAAGAGGAAGTACCTTTCTTTCTGATTTGCTTTGTAGCCTTCTGAGAAGCTCCTTCAGAGGCTTTCCTCTTCTTGTTTTTCTTCAGAGCAACTTGTGGTGCATGTCTTCTGAGTTCTTAAGGATTGAACAGAGGATCAACACCATCCAACTTGCAAGATTCCAAGTACCTGACCACAACTTCTGGTGGTGTGTCAACAAAGAACATAGGAAAGTCCTTTAGAGGAGTTTTCCTGGTGGTGATGACTTTTTAGAATGCAGAACTGGATCCTTCTTAATGGTTTCTATGAATTTCATCTTCTTCAAATTCTTAGCATTCAGAGGCTTCCCAGCTTCTGCTTCCAAAAGATCAGATTGTTGAGCTTCCATCAGATGATCTACCAATTTGTTTTCAGTCAGAATGTATGAGATGAGTCTTCCCAGAGGAATCCAATCTCTTTTGGTTTTCTCATCTTATTTGGTTTCTCTGATGCTGTTCTTCATATGATTGAAAAGAGAATGAGCAATATTGACCTTCTTGTTCTTGGAGATGAAGTACAACAGAAACTGCTGATCCACGTTGATGTAGCCTGGAGAGTTTGTTGCTTTTCTATGACTGATGCAACCTAAGATAATTTTTGCCCAAATTCTCAGATGATCCTTCAGATCTTTAATCTTGTTGGAATGTTGCCCATTTGAGAAGATTTCTTTAGAGACGAGTGAGGTATCAGAAAGCTTATCCATTTCACTACACTTGATCACATTGTCATCTGATTGTATCAACTTTGCAATGTGTTCTTCAGTAATGATGATCCTCTTATCCAGAACGTAAGAAGTTACATGAGAGTTAGAAGCACTTGCAAAGATCCAAAATTCTTTGACTAGCTTAGGAAACACTGGACCTATTATACGATCAAAATATTTCTCCCAGCCTTGAGCCTTTATTGCAGGTGTTAGATCAAATCCATTTTCCTTCAAACTGTCAAAGTCAACAAAAAGTCCACAGAGAACTTCTAGCTTTTCTACAGGAGTAAGAAGGGTTCTGACAGGAGAGATGTGGAGTTCTTCTAAAGTTTGATATTGTTGAGTATGCTGAGCAGAAGTGTCGTGATGAAAGTTGTGAGATGAGGAAGCCATTGGTTACCAAGATTATGGTTTTAGCACAGGTGCAGAGAAAAAAATAGTAACAAGAGGTGAAGAGTGAAAAGTGAAAATTGAAGAGTGAAAAGTGAAAACATGCATTTATATAGAATTAATAAGCAGTAAAAGAAAAACACAATTAGTGGAAATATTTAATGCACAAAACATCATGATTAAATTTCATTAAATGAGTTCAGACAAGGGAGTGGTGTAAAGATTTTGGAACAGTTACCAATTACTTGTGCCTCAATTATGTCTTTTCAACCCTTTCAGTTTCCCAGAACTTGAACACACATTCTTCTGCAGAGGACAACTGCCCAAATGCATGTTTTGTCCATCTTCAGAGCATGAACACATATTCTGATTCTTTAGGATTCCTCAGAGTTTCATTGACACGTGTTGATGTTATGATCTGCATGTTATTCTTTTACCATAGAAGTCTGAGAAGTAAACGGTCAGATCAAAAAAATACTTAAGAAAATTATACAGAACTTCTGAGAGTTAAATGCATAAATTTTAAACTCTTTCATTCTGGGCATAATTCCATACTGAGGTTAGTCAGAATGAAATTAAATCTATCTTCAGCCAGGGGTTTTGTAAAAATATCATCCCATTGGTGATTTGTATCTATAAATTTTAAAAATAGAATCCCCTTCTGAGTATAATCCCTTATGAAATGATGTTTAACTTCTATGTGTTTATCTCTAGAGTGTAAGATAAGGATTTTAGAAAGAAAAATATCAGAAGTATTATCACAGAGGATGGGAATGTTACTCTCATTGATATTAAAGTCCTCAAACTGGTTTTTCATCCAGAGCATCTGAGTACTGCATCCAGCTGCTGCTATGTATTCAACCTCAACAGTTGATAGTGCTATGGTTGATTGTCTTTTACTGGACCAGGATATTAAATTGTCTCCCAGAAATTGACAACTTTCAGAAATACTATTTCTTTCTATTTTGTCTCCAGCAAAATCAGCGTCACCGTAGCATAAACCAGGATTAGTAGTCCCTTTCAGATATCTAAAGATTCTCTTAAGTGCTATTAAGTGAGTTTCTCTAGGGTATGATTGGAATCTAGCACATAAACATACGCTATACAAAATATCTGGTCTAGAGGCAGTTAAATAGAGAAGAGATCCAATCATACCTCTATAGATCTTCTGATCTACTTTCTTACTTACCTCTTCCTTTTCCAAAATACATGTGGGGTGCATAGGAGTTTTGGAAATCTTACTATCTGACATATCAAATTTTTTCAGAAGTTCCTTGACATATTTGCTTTGATGTATATGCTTTCCTTCTGGTGTTTGATTGATTTGTATTCCCAGAAAAAACTTTAATTCTCCCATTAGACCCATTTCAAATTCTGCCTGCATAGACTTAGAAAATTCCTTTCCCAAGGCACTTTTAGTGGAACCAAAAAGAATATCATCTACATATATTTGACAAATTAAAATAGCATTTTTAAAGGTTTTGCAAAAGAGAGTTATGTCCACTTTCCCTCTAGGAGCTTGTTTTAGACCGTATAAAGATTTTTTAAGTTTGTAAACATGTTCTGAAAATTTGGTATTTTTAAAGCCAGGGGGTTGGTGTACATAAACTTCTTCATGAATATAATCATTCAAAAATGCACTCTTGACATCCATCTGATAAAGAGTGATGTAATGATTAACAACAAATGATATTAAGAGTCTAATTGATTCTAACCTTGCGACTGGTGCAAAGGTTTCTGTGTAGTCTATCCCTTCTTGTTGACTATAACCTTGTGCAACCAGCTGTGCTTTGTTTCTGATGACTTCACCTTGTTCATTGAGTTTGTTTCTGAATACCCATTTTGTACCAATAATGTTGAATCTTTTTGGTTTGGGAACTAAATCCCATACGTCATTTCTGGTGAATTGATTTGGTTCTTCTTGCATTGTAAGTATCCAATCATTTTCTAAAAGAGCTTCTTCTACAGAAGTTGGTTCAATCAGAGAGACTAGTCCCATTAGAGATTCTTCAGAATTTCTGAATGATGACCTAGTTCTGATTGGATCATCCTTCTTTCCCAGAATCTTATCTTCTGGATGATTCAACGTGCTTCTGGATTGTTTCTTCTGAATGGGTTCTTCAGTAGTAGTATAGGTGATTATCTTATCTTATTCTGTAGCTGGTTGATCTTCAGATCTTCTTTCGTCTGTGATTTGAACTTCTATATCTGCAAGAGATTTATTCTGCTTTGGTTTTTCAAGACTAAGCTTATCATCAAATCTGACATAAATGGATTCTATCACAATTCTTATTTCTGTGTTGTATACTCTGTATCCTTTCGAGCGTTCAGAGTATCCTAACATATAACATTTTTGTGCCTTAGAATCAAACTTTTTCAGAGGATCATTAGTATTTAGAATAAAACAAGTGCATCCAAATGGATGAAAATAAGATATATTGGGTTTTTTGTTCTTCCACAATTCATAAGGAGTCTTTTCTAGAATAGGTCTTACAGTGATTCTATTCTGAATGTAGCATGATGTATTAACTGCTCCTGCCCAAAAATGTTTTGCCATGTTGGTCTCATTGATCATGGTTCTGGCCATCTCTTGTAAAGTTCTATTCTTATGTTCTACAACTCCATTTTGTTGTGGAGTTCTAAGACAAGAGAAATTATGAGAGATGCCATTTTCATTAAAAAATAATTCCAATTTTTTGTTTTCAAATTCTCCACTATGATCACTTCTGACTTTAACAATTCTAAACTCTTTTTCATTTTTGAACTTGTTTACAGAAGTTTGAAAATACAGCAATTGACTCATCCTTGTGTCTAAGAAACTTTACCCATGTTCATCTGCTATAGTCATCTACGATCACTAATCCATACTTCTTACCACTGATAGAGCCAGTTTTCACTGGACCAAATATATCAATGTGTAGAAGTTCTAGGGGTCTAGAGGAAGAAACAACATTCTTAGGTTTAAAAGCAGGTTTAGAAAATTTTCCTTTCTGACATGCTTCACACAGAGCTTCTGAGTTGAACTTCAAGTTGAGAAGTCATCTGACCAGATTGAGTTGTTAATCTGAGAAAATCTTCTCATATTAACATGTCCCAATCTTCTATGCCAGACCCATTGCTCAGTGTCAAAAAACATTAGGAATTTTACGTTCTAACTTTTCAGTTCAGAAAGTTTTATTTTATATATGTTGTTCTTTCTCTTTCCACTAAATAGGATTGTTCCATCTTTCTGACTAACAGCCTTACAAAACTTTTGATTGAAGATTATGTCATAACCATTATCACTTAATTGACTTATGCATAACAGATTATGCATTAATCCTTCCACTAACAAAACATTAGAGATAGAGGGAAGTGTGCCATTACATATAGTCCTAGAGCCAATAATCTTTCCTTTTTGATTACCTCCAAAGCCTACGAATCCTCCAGCTTTCAGCTCAAGACTTTGGAACATATGCTTTCTTCCCGTCATGTGTCATGAGCACCCAACGTCCAGGTACCAAGATTGGTGTTTCAGTCTGACAATCGAAGACATCTGCAACATACACAATTTTATCTTTGGGTACCCATATCTTTCTGTGTCCTTGTTTGTTAGATTTTACAAATTTCTGATTGAGTTTAAATTTCTCATCAGAACTTGTAGAGCAAGATATCTCACTAGTATATTTCAGATCATGATTATGACCATAGTTGAAATGAGAACTTAAAGGAGTATTAGCTTTTATAATTATGTCATTGACTTGTTTAAACTTCATAGGTTTTTCTCCTTTAGTTTTCACATAACCTATACCTCTTCTACCGTTTCTGCTAACTCCATAGATCATTGAGACAATTTTGCTTCTATCTATGTTTTTAGCTAGAAATTTTTGAAAACTATAATCATATTGCTTTATGATATTATCAGAACTGGGTAGAATTTCTGATTCAGATTCCTTTTGAGTTTTAAGGTTTTCAAGAGAAAATTTTCATTTTAAATTACTTTCTTTTAACTCAGAGTTTTTTGACCTCAGTTTTCTAACTTCCTCCGATTTAGATACTAGACTTTGTTTTGTGTCTTTGTATTTGAATTGAAGTTTCTAATATTTTTCAAGAATTTCTGAGAGGCTATCTTCTAATTGAGATCTAGTAAGTTTAGAGAATACCTCTTCTGTGTCAGAATCTGATTCTGATGAGTTGACTTTGTTGCACCCCAAAATTTGCCCTCTGTTTTTAACTCTAACCGACTTTTTGTTCACATTCATTTTCATCATCTTCATAGCATAACATTTTTTTCCGTCTTAATATTAGCCAGAATAATTTCTCGGAATTTACAAACATACTGGTCAAATTAACTTTTTAACTGTGTCTAAAATTAGTCAACGAAAAAATGTCAAGTTTAAGTTTGCAAATGTCGGTAACATTAATCTGCGGTTCACGTGGTTTAATTTGACATGCTAAAAATATTTTTACGAATATTTTTGGTCATATGTTGATCAGTCTGAGCAGTTTAAATGGTCATAATTTTTATTTCAAAATCCGACCAAACGCTGTATTTTTCTGAGTCATTTATTTCGCGCTGATTATTTTGATGTGTTCATTTTATTTTTTCGAGCACTTTGGGGCTCGACTTTTATTTTTTGAGTCTATTTATTTTTATATAGGGTCTAGAATAAATAAATAGGATTATTAGTTATTATTTTTATTTTAACTATTTTAATTATTAAACTTTATTTAGTTTTAAATTACATTATATTGGGTCTAGAATAAATAAATAAAATTGTTAGTTTTTATTTTAATTTTAACTATTTTTATTAAACTTTATTTAATTATTTATATTAAAATTTTATTGGGTTCCAAAATAAATATTTAGGCCCATTATCCTAATCCTAATTGGTTCCTATATATATATAACTTATGTTGCTGTTGCTAGAGGAAAAAATATGATAGATAGAACCGGCGCCTCCTTTTTATTCTTTGTACTGTATATGGTCCGTTTGTTTATCATTGGTTCTATCATCATGTTCTTCCTAACACTCATGTCTCAAACATATGTATTAATGTGTGTCACTTGTTTCAAACATATGTATGTGTTAACGTGTATTACTGCATTTCAAATTTATGTATATATCACCGTTTTTTTGTTGCTATATACATATAATAAATTTTTGATTTGTTTTATTATATATGTTTTTTTGGTGATAAATCATGTTATGGTTTATATAAGTGCGTACATCCTGTTCACTTTGTTATTTATATGGTTAAGTTATTCATGTATAGATACATAAATTTATTTTGTGACACCTTTTTTATTATTATGTTCTTAATACGAGTTTTTATATTTATTCTATAATTTTTTTTTAGATTATTAGGATCGGATCGTGTCGATACGTTATTTTCACATCTGGGTGTATGATGCGTGACATTTGCGTTGATCCGATATAGTTGCGATGATCGCGATTTTGCGTTAGCAACATCTTTGTTCCTTTTTTTAATTCATATCATTTTTATGTTATTCATACACATATATTTAGATATGTACATTTTTTTCATAACTAACTACCCTGATTTTTTCCTAAACCTTGACGATTTTGCCTTAACCATTTTTTTTATAGGTTTTGTTTTATTATATAATAACTATTTTCCAGGTACATTCACATGTGCGCACATGTGCGCGCGTGTCTTAGTGTCAAGAAGGCAATGCTGGTAATTTTGAAGGCATTTTGACAAAGAAACAAGTTTATTATATAATAACTATTTTCCAGGTACATTCACATGTGCGCGCGTGTCACAAGACTGTAATTTTGAGGGCATTTTGACAAAGAAACATGAGTTTATCTTCTCTTTCCTAATTTCTCCTAATTTCCTCTATATTTTTTAATTCTCTAATTTCTTAAATTAACTAACCTTAAATATTTAGATTAATTTTATTTGTTTATTTTCTAAAAAAAACTCTTAACTTTTTTTTAATTACTTATCTTCATAATCCATTCATAATGTTAATTAATTATTTATTTTATTAAATTAATAATTCAATATAGTTTTTTTAACAACAAAACTTTTTTTTTATATATTTTCATAAACCTTAATTTTTCATGTAAACCTTACAAATTTCTTATAAACTTTAACCGTGTTATTTTCTCTAAACCATAAACCTTTTCTCAAACCTTAACAAACCTGTTATTATTTCTTATTTTCACTAATTTTTTATGTTATTCATCTTCCATTTATTTTTATGTGATAATTTCTCATCTGTAATATTTTTTGGTTTACTTTTATTTTTCGCCTTACAAGGATGTAACTGCCCCAAAGCGATGTAATAATTAACCATTTATTTTCTATCATTTTATTTTTCTGCCATTTATTTTCTTCCATTTTATTTTTCTGCCATTTAAATTCATGCCATTGATCCTATATTAACTGCGTGGTTTAATAATGTAGGACGTGAAAACCTACTAAATTAATTATTTAATATTTTTTTTTATAATCTTTATATTTTTTGTAAATAAATGTTAATTATTTTTATAAACTTATTTTGTTACTTATTTGTAACAATAAATCTTTATTTTGTAAATACTAACTCTTTTATTATTTTGTACATATTAAATTAATTTTTTTTCTCTAAAAATTTCTTAATAACATTTTGTCAATAATATTTTATATATTAATAGTATTTTATTATAATAGTAATAATCATATAGTGTAAATAATTAAAAGTTTTCTCAATAATCTTTAATTGTTTTTCTCTAAACTTAATTCATTTTTTTCCCCATTAATTCTAATAACTTCTAAAAAATCTAACTTGTCTAACCTAAACTTTTTTCTTTTTAATTAAATGCTTAATTGTTATTTCTTTAATTTATTTTAACTTTATTATTATTATAATTACTTTATTATTATTATTATTATTGATTTATTGTTATTATTGCTTTATTATTTTTGCTTCATTATTATTATTATTATTATTGCTTATTTATTATTTTATTATATCTATTATTCTTGCTTTATAATTTATTCTTATCCGACTATTATGTATCTGCCAAAGCCTTGTAATAATTTGGAGATTTTTTTTTCCGTCTTTATTTTCTTTGTAAATATTTAACTGCGTGGTTAGTAATTTAGGGAGTGCAAAAACTAATTGTAAATAATTGAACTTAGAAAATTAAATTCAAGACAAATATCTGAATAAATAAATCATTCACACACGTAAGTCGATCTTTGATCGCCATCTGCACTTCCTAGGGTATTCCTCTTGGTTGCCTTATCTAAATGGTCAAGTCCCTCGAATATAGGGATGTCTTAAGCAAAGTCCCTTCACTTCTAAAATCATCAAGTCCCTACAGATTTAAAAGATCAAGTCCCTTCGAGGTTGCCTACGGAATAATGATCTTGTCCCTTCGAATAAATGATGATAGTCCCTATGAATTGCTAAAGACACCCCTTAAGTTGCATTCATTGACCATACGATGACCCTACGCCCGTCCCTTAAACAAATCCAAGGTAATGACTACCTATTCCTTAATAATAGGGATAGTCTTACCCTTGAAAGAACATATAAGAACATGAATGACTTAGTCTAGGGTAGGTACCTCATAGTTACTTGCTCACTCTTCAAAAATACTTTTCACACCTCACAATATTTTCAAAACATTTTCAAACAAGGCTTTGTATACATCCATACGAGGATCATTACAAAGTACTTAGAAAATTTCTAATCACACACTACACTTTCCAAAAATAATTAAAGTGAGCTAAGTAACTAAGAGCCCATGGATAACCATGGATATAAAGGGTGATAACACCTTCCCTTTATATAACCTACCCCCGAACCCAAGTCTTTTCAAAAAACCGTATTTCCTGTTCTTTTATGTCCCTTCCTTATGGATAAAATAAAAGTCGGTGGCGACTCTTTCTATTCGCAACATGACTAAAAGTCATTTCTCCCACCGTGTTACAGAACTGGCGACTCTGCTGAGGAGTTACTAAGTAATAGGGGGTACCCTTAGGAATTAGATCACCTAATTGTTTACTTTGTTTGCTTTATATTACTTGTTGGGCTTTTTGTGTGAAAGATCCTAACCCGGATCTAGTGTACCCTAGGTAAATGGAAATAGACCAAGGAAATTGTACGGCGTATACCGATATGGTTGATCTGGTGGCCATAGTTAGTGTGACTTCTTGGTTGGTGCTTATGTTCCTTAAGTAAGTTAAGGATAATATGGGACTACTATATGTTGTCAATACACTAACTGACTTTTAGAACCCTAGTTATCCCATCTTGGCCTTTAGAAAGTAGTGAGATAGCCGGCTTTGGTGAAGACTAAAGTTGGTTGATACTCGATGCTACGCTCATTGAGATCCTAAACTTGGAGGGTTTTGGTTGGCAAGTAAGTTGCCTACTAAACAACCACCCTTGGGAAGGATCAGTGATATTGTGATCCCTTAGAACCCAGTTACTTTTGTAGGACAGAATGAACCATCTAAACTTCAGGAGAGGGTACTTACCTTTAAACCTCATGCAAGCCTTCAAACCTAGGGCTATTGTGTGACTTGTTTGTGTGTGCCACATGTTTGTGATTGAGCATAACATCATGACATCATGCATCATAAGCTTAGCATTTTCACTAACCATTTCAAGGACCAAAGGATTTATCTTTGTTCTTTGTTGTAGGTCATGGCTTCTGCTCGTAGGAATACTATCCGGATCAACTTTGTAGGAATACCTTCTAAGCTTAAGGAATTGGTCTCTCAAGTTTCTGAAAACTCCCACTTCATCAAGAGACATGGTCACCTACTGGATCTAGTCACTTCAGGGTTCAATGAAGACATGATAAGTGTCCTATTTCAGTTCTTTGATCCTAAACATCATTGCTTCACATTCCCCGACTATCAGCTGGTTCCTACAATCGAGGAGTTCTCCAAACTACTGGGTATACCTATCCTTGATCAGAGACCCTTCACAGGCTTAGAGAAGGAGCCTAAACCTGAAGTCATTGCTGCAGCCGTACATCTAAAGAAATCAGACATTGTCCTAGAAACAAGAAGCGGAGTTAAGGGTATTCTTGCTAAGGTATTGATGGAGAAAGCTCAAGTGTTATTGAAGGCTATGAGTTATGATGATTTTGAGGATATCCTAGCCCTATTGATCTATGGATTAATGTTGTTCCCTAATCCAGAACAGTTCATAGACGTACACGCCATCAACATATTTCTGACTCATAATCCAGTGCCTACATTACTTGGAGACATCTTACATTCTCTTCACACTCGTACTACGAAGGCGAGAGGAACTCTGGTGTGATGCATACCTTTATTTTCTAGGTGGTTTATTTCTCACCTTCCTCGATCAGTGATGAAGAATGAACAAGGGTTAAGGTGGTCTAAGAGGATTATGTCACTTTCTCATTCAGATATTCATTGGGGCTCTCGATCTATGGAGAATGTTATTATCATTGACCATTGTGGGGAGTTCCCTAATGTGCCATTCCTTGGCATAAGAGGGGGAATTACCTACAACCCTTCTTTAGCTCTACGTCAGTTTGGTTATGCTTGGAGTAACGGTCCTCATGACATGCTTATCCAGGGTATTGTGTTCGACTACGACAACGATCCTCAGGGTTACCGTCAAAGGTTTATATGAGCTTAGAGCAAGGTGAATAAAGTTGAGAGCAAGACTTTGGAACCAAAGTACTCCATTCCTATGGAACCTTATCTCAGATGGGTGCGATCTCGTGCTCAGACTCTTATAATGCCATATCCTGCTGTTCTACCAGTCACTATGGAGAATATTGCTGAAGGAGATATTCCTTATACCATCCTTCATCCAGACATGCCCACTGATTTGGAAGAGTTGCAAAAGTCCTGGATTCAGTTGAAGGAGCAAATGGATATTTTTGAGACTCATTTCAGAGTTGGTCAAGAAAGAATTCTGTAGCTAACAATGCAACTTCACGAAGAGGGGAACCTCAACAAATAGCTCCACACCAAGAGGAATTGTCCATGGGAGACTTAAAACCCCATATATTTATTTTTGTACTTTATTTTCATTGTAAGCCCAAGGGGAAAAATTATATAAAGTATTTACTAATAAAATTTTGTTTTTTGTTTTCTTTAAACAAATTTAACTCATGCGGTCCTTGAAAACATTGCATAAACATATACATACCATATCATTGCATGACAGGTTTCCTATAAACATGTTTCTCAATCTTCTCGCTGTTTATTTCAGCAGAAATGACTCTCGAACAATTTGTCAAAGATCTTCAAGCTCAAAATGGTCAGTTTCAAGAAGTGATCATGAATTTGTCCAAGGGGCAAGAAGAGTTGAAAGCATTCCTCTCTGAAAATCCTGAAGATAACAAGAATGGTCAGTTGGAACAATTGCAAGCTGAGATGGCAGAAATGAGGTTCCAGATGAATGGCCAGGTGGCTCTTATTCAAAGTTTAGCTCAGGGTCAAGAAGAGCTAAGAACCTTAGTCTACAAACTTTAAAGTAATGGAGCCAGGAATCTAATTGTCAGTCAACCTCGGTTAAAACAAGCTGGCTTGGTTGAAAGGAAGATGAGGATAAAATAAGGTAAGAGACAGGTTGCCACTGATTGTTCTTCAGTTGAAGAAAAAAGACCTGGTAAGGGTAATCCATCTCAACACAAGGAATGTAGAATACAGTTTATTAAATTCAACACTCCAATGTTGCAAGTTATGCAATGCTTGTTGGAGATGAAGTTATTTTCCTTGAAAAATCCTCCTCAAAATCCTAATACTTCCTCTCCTTGCTATAATCCCAAGACAAGGCGTGGGTATCACTCCAACTGTCCCGGACATGATACTAATAGTTGTTGGACATTGAAGAAAAAGATTCAAGACCTGATTGACGAAGGAATCTTCGAGGTTACGCCATCAAACATCGAAGCTGCAAGACAAGTTGCCCAAAGTAGCAAGAAAGAAAGTCTACCTATTCCTGTTGAGATATGGGGCACCTTGGGACATCCAAATGGAAAATTTGATTTCATGGTGAAATATACTGCTTCTGAAAGTTCACAGATTGCAACTGAAGACATTCAACCAACTGGATGGGATAACATTTGAAATTTCATTTGTAATTTCTTTTATTTTGTTTAAACATTTACTATTATGTTAAACTTTTGTTTTCATTAATGCATCGCATATGTTTGTCTTGAATTACTCCATTCGTTTCACTATATTTTGAATTATGCTTCATATTTATATTTTGTGATATTTAACTCCTGATAAAGCTATAAGCCTGTAGATGGAGGATGACGAAAACAATACCATAATCTTAGGCAATATGCTTTTGAAAAGACTATGCTGACGATGTGCATGCATTGTTTCAATTCCTAAACAGTGGAGATATAAGGAAGTTAATCCCTAGTCAATCCTTTTGAGCCTATGAAGTAGAAGTTTTCATTCTCACGCAAATTAAAACCCTTATTCATAACCTAGGGCAGGGTAGTTACTCGGTTAACTCAACTATGACAATTGTTTGTGTTGTACACAACTAATGATGGTTCCCTGTAATCACTAAAGTCTGCAAGTCAATATCTAGCAAAAGAAAAGCTCACTAAGTCAAAACCTGTGAAGGAGACTTAGTAAAAAATTAAGACAGCCCGTTGACTGTAACCTTGAAATAAACAGTTCAGGCAAAAAGAAGGGATAACAAAGTCAAAATAAAAAAGGAGGTCACTATAGATCCTCAATAAAGAAAGATGACTTAATTTTCAAATAAATTTTTTGATTCCTGAATTATCACAAATGTCAGTGTTACAATTCCAAACTACTTTGGAACCTCAATGCATAAGTTAACCGAACATAGGACTGAAGAACATCACGAAAAATGGGTTGGGTACAAATAAATTTGAGCCTTTATCTTTTTTTTCTTAAACCATGAACCAGGCCACGTTATAACCCTTTAAAAGTCCTAACTGAAGCATGGTTAGTTTGAAAGCATATTTCCACAAAAAGGTATCCTGACTCCTTTAGGGCTTATTATAAAACTTGAGTTTATATCACAGTTTTCATAAAAATTGTTTTTCTAAAATAATTCTTTTTCAAAACTTCAAGACAGACATAAGCATTGCATTTTGAATATCATTGTTTACATATAACTAAGTGTTTGACAAACAGAGAAACTTACAGGATGAATGTTCAATAAACCAAAGTCCTTCTGATAAACAAAGTTGCTTCCTGAATCAAAGCCCATGTATACAAAGGGGCATAGTCATTATCTCCCAATCAAGGGGGCATACCATGATACTGCCTAACTCATTTGGGGAAATCAGGTCAAGATTCAACTATGCTTAAGTAGCCAGGGGCAGATCTCCCCATCTATCTGAATTACCAAAGGTAACATTACAGATTTCACGATGCTAGGGGCATATTATTATGGGGCATTGTACTTATTTCTCTTGAGGTAGCTCCATTCAGATACTTCCATTATGAGACAATTCATCCTCAACCAAGGGGCAACACTCTCTTTCCAAATCTAATACCCGGAGCGTATATGGTCCATCACCATTTGAAGGCACGTTCCTCTCATTGTATTACCTTGATATTGGATTCTCAGCAGAAGCCATTGTGGAAATTAGCTATCTATGCCAGCAGTATCAGATGGTGTCAGTATCATGTCTTCGGATCCAACAATGAGAATTTCTGGGAAATTATTCAGGAATGTTAAGAACCTTAGAAGCTCTAAATCCAATTGGTTATACACTCTCAAAGTTGAAATGATTTTGTTTTCGAGTTCAGGTTTACTTTTCCCTCTTTATTCAAGGAAGAAATATTTTCCGAATTCAGGTTTACTTTTCCCCTTTTACTAAAGCAAGAAATGTCTGTTGGTTATGCCTGCATGTATATATGCCTTTGAATATGATTGATGTTTACCAGAAATGCATAAAATACAATAATAACATTTACTAATAACAAACGGAGGTAGAAATTCAACAAAGATTCGCCAGTTCATCCCCACAGAGTAATCTTTACGGATATCCTTACGGAATACCTCAAGTAATATCTTACACTTCCAATGTTACGTAGTCTCCAGGAAGTTTCATATCCTCCGAAGAATTATACTCAACTACATAGGTCTCCCGGATCTATGTCCATCTCTTTTATCCTCAGTCAGGATATTCAGGAACTTAATACTTCAATAAGAAGTACGACAAACGAAAACGGGAGTTTATAAGTACGATATTCTTAAACAAGACGGGAACGAAGTCTTCATATTCCCCGAAAAACGAATCGGGATTTATTTTCCCCAGTCAGCAGTTGTTATACGAAGCTATCCAGACGCTTCAAACTACATAATTCATTTACATCATATCATAGCATACGCATCTATAATGCATAAAACATTTACTTAAGAGCATCATGTCATACATGCATATTGCATAAACTAACCTTTTCTTTTCAGGATAGTTGCAGGCAGATAAACACTATCAACAACTCAAAACAGTTCAGAGACGATCTATACGAAGATCTAGTACTGATACTTAATTCAGGGATAATCGCTACGAAGATTCATTTCTGATAATCAATGCTCAAGTTGTCCTCGGAAGGGTACGTAAATGATCTATATGAAGATCTAGTGCTTAATCCAGGATATTTCTAGAGGAGATAATCGTTACGAAGATTTATTTCCGATGGTCAACTATCTTTGGGATAGTGTGTAAATGATCTATACGAAGATCTAGCACTTAATCCAAGAGATTCTTTCAGAAGAAGTTCAGGGATAATCGCCACGAAGATTTAATCCTGATATTCTTTTATCCTTGGGAAGGTATATAAATGGTCTATACGAAGATCTATTACCTAATTCGGGATATTTTCCAGAAGAGATAATCGCTACGAAGATTTATTTCTAATGGTCTATGCAACAGTTTATCTGTGGGATGGTACATAAATGATCGATACGAAGATCTTGTACTTAGCCCAAGATATTGTCAAAAGCAATTCAGAAAAGATCGCCACGAAGATTTGATTCTGATGCTTAAATTAAAGTATGTTCCTAGAGATGGTTCAGAGCCGATCTATACGAAGATCTAAGTACTGACACCTAATGAAGAATATTCTTTTTCCCTAGAGATAATGCAGAGACGATCTATACGAAGATCTAGTGCTGGCATTCAACTCAAACAATGTTACAGGAATCATTCAGAGACGGCCTATACGAAGACCTAGTACTGATATCCAGTGACAATATAAAGATACTATCACCTTCTGATATTATGGATGACATCTATAAGCCCATCTCCAGTTCCTCTGAGTGGCATCTTTAAGTCCATTCAAGCATATACAACCAATCAGCAGTGTTACTTCACGCACCGGCGAGTGCAAATTTTAGGGCTTTTGTGTTCAATCCCCTTCAACCTTCCAAGTCACGAATGACACACAGGTCAATCTAACTCCTCAGGTTTCAAAATATTGAACAGGGGCAGCTGTTGCACCCCAAAATTTGCCCTCTGTTTTTAACTCTAACCGACTTTTTGTTCACATTCATTTGCATCATCTTCATAGCATAACATTTTTTTTCCGTCTTAATATTAGCCGGAATAATTTCTCGGAATTTACAAACATACTGGTCAAATTAACTTTTTAACTGTGTCTAAAATTAGTCAACGAAAAAATGTCAAGTTTAAGTTTGCAAATGTCGGTAACATTAATCTGCGGTTCACGTGGTTTAATTTGACATGCTAAAAATATTTTTACGAATATTTTTGGTCATATGTTGATCAGTCTGAGCAGTTTAAATGGTCATAATTTTATTTCAAAATCCGACCTAACGCTGTATTTTTCCGAGTCATTTATTTCGCGCTGATTATTTTGATGTGTTCATTTTATTTTTTCGAGCACTTTGGCGCTCGACTTTTATTTTTTGAGTCTATTTATTTTTATATAGGGTCTAGAATAAATAAATAGGATTATTAGTTATTATTTTTATTTTAACTATTTTAATTATTAAACTTTATTTAGTTTTAAATTATATTTTATTGGGTCTAGAATAAATAAATAAAATTATTAGTTTTTACTTTAATTTTAACTATTTTTATTAAACTTTATTTAATTATTTATATTAAAATTTTATTGGGTTCCAAAATAAATATTTAGGTCCATTATGCTAACCCTAATTGGTTCCTATATATATAACTTATGTTGCTGTTGCTAGAGGAAAAAATATGATAGATAGAACCGGCGCCTCCTTTTTATTCTTTGTATTGTATATGGCCCGTTTGTTTATCATTGGTTCTATCATCATGTTCTTCCTAACACTCATGTCTCAAACATATGTATTAATGTTCTTCCTAACACTCATGTCTCAAACATATGTATTAATGTGTGTCACTTTTTTCAAACATATGTATGTGTTAACGTGTATTACTGCATTTCAAATTTATGTATATATCACCGTTTTTTTTGTTGCTATATACATATAATAAATTCTTGATTTGTTTTATTGTATATATTTTTTTGGTGATAAACTATATTATGGTTTATATAAGTGCGTACATCCTGTTCACTTTGTTATTTATATGGTTAAGTTATTCATGTATAGATATATAAATTTATTTTGTGACACCTTTTTTATTATTATGTTCTTAATACGAGTTTTTATATTTATTCTATAATTTTTTTTATAGATTATTCGGATCGGATCGTGTCGATACGTTATTTTCACATCTGGGTGTATGATGCGTGACATTTGCGTTGATCCGATATAGTTGCGATCATCGCAATTTTGCGTTAGCAACATCTTTGTTCCTTTTTTTAATTCATATCATTTTTGTTATTCATACACGTATATTTAGATCTGTACATTTTTTTCATAACTAACTACCCTGATTTTTTCCTAAACCTTGACGATTTTGCCTCAACCATTTTTTTATACGTTTTGTTTTATTATATAATAACTATTTTCCAGGTACATTCACATGTGCGCACATGTGCGCGCGTGTCTTAGTGTCAAGAAGGCAAGACTGGTAATTTTGAAGGCATTTTGACAAAAAAAACAAGTCTATTATATAATAACTATTTTCCAGGTACATTCACATGTGCGAGCGTGTCGCAAGACTGTAATTTTGAGGGCATTTTGACAAAGAAACATGGGTTTATCTTCTCTTTCCTAATTTCTCCTAATTTCCTCTATTTTTTTTAATTCTCTAATTTCTTAAATTAACTAACCTTAAATATTTAGATTAATTTTATTTGTTTATTTTCTAAAAAAAACTCTTAACTTTTTTTTAATTACTTATCTTCATAATCCATTCATAATGTTAATTAATTATTTATTTTATTAAACTAATAATTCAATATAGTTTTTTTAACAACAAAACTTTTTTTTATATATTTTCATAAACCTTAATTTTTCATGTAAACCTTAAAAATTTCTTATAAACTTTAACCGTGTTATTTTCTCTAAACCATAAACCTTTTCTCAAACCTTAACAAACCTGTTATTATTTCTTATTTTCACTAATTTTTTATGTTATTCATCTTTCATTTATTTTTAGGTGATAATTTCTCATATGTAATATTTTTTGGTTTACTTTTATTTTCCGCCTTACAATGATGTAACTGCCCCAAAGCGATGTAATAGTTAGCCATTTATTTTCTGTCATTTTATTTTTCTGCCATTTATTTTCTGCCATTTAAATTCCTACCATTGATCCTATATTAACTGCGTGGTTTAGTAATGTAGGGCGTGAAAACCTACTAAATTAATTATTTAATATTTTTCTATAATATTTATATTTTTTGTAAATAAATATTAATTATTTTTATAAACTTATTTTGTTACTTATTTGTAACAATAAATCTTTATTTTGTAAATACTAACTCTTTTATTATTTTGTACATATTAAATTAATTTTTTTTCTCTAAAAATTTCTCAATAACATTTTGTCAATAATATTTTATATATTAATAGTATTTTATTATAATAGTAATTATCATATAGTGTAAATAATTAAAAGTTTTCTCAATAATCTTTAATTGTTTTTCTCTAAACTTAATTCCTTTTTTTTCATTAATTCTAATAACTTCTAAAAAATCTAACTTGTCTAACCTAAACTTTTTTCTTTTTAATTAAATGCTTAATTGTTATTTCTTTAATTTATTTTAACTTTATTATTATTATAATTACTTTATTATTATTATTGCTTTATTGTTATTTTTGCTTTATTATTTTTGCTTCATTATTATTATTATTATTATTATTGCTTATTTATTATTTTATTATATCTATTATTCTTGCTTTATAATTTATTCTTATCCGACTATTATGTATCTGCCAAAGCCTTGTAATAATTTGTAGATTTATTTTTCCGTCTTTATTTTCTTTGTAAATATTTAACTGCGTGGTTAGTAATTTAGGGAATGCAAAAACTAATTGTAAATAATTGAACTTAGAAAATTAAATTCAAGACAAATATCTGAATAAATAAATCATTCACACACGTAAGTCGATCTTTGATCGCCATCTGCACTTCCTAGGGTATTCCTCTTGATTGCCTTATCTAAATGGTCAAGTCCCTCGAATATAGGGGTGTCTTAAGCAAAGTCCCTTCACTTATAAAATCATCAAGTCCCTACAGATTTAAAAGATCAAGTCCCTTCGAGGTTGCCTACGGAATAATGATCTTGTCCCTTCGAATAAATGATGATAGTCCCTATGAATTGCTAAAGACACCCCTTAAGTTACATTCATTGATCATACGATGACCCTATGCCCGTCCCTTAAACAAATCCAAGGTAATGACTACCTATTCCTTAATAATAGGGATAGTCTTACCCGTGAAAGGACATATAAGAACATGAATGACTTAGTCTAGGGTAGGTACCTCATAGTTACTTGCTCACTCTTCAAAAATACTTTTCACACCTCACAATATTTTCAAAACATTTTCAAACAAGGCTTTGTATACATCCATACGAGGATCATTACAAAGTACTTAGAAAATTTCTAATCACACACTACACTTTCCAAAAACAATTAAAGTGAGCTAAGTAACTAAGATCCCATGGATAACCATGGATATAAAGGGTGCTAACACATTCCCTTTATATAACCTACCCCCCGAACCCAAGTCTTTTCAAAAAACGGTATTTCCTATTCTTTTATGTCCCTTTCTTATGGATAAAATAAAAGTCGGTGGCGACTCTTGCTATCCGCAACATGACTAAAAGTCATTTCTCCCACCGTGTTACAGACTTCTTCTGGTATCTTTGCCATTAATGCAATGTTGGCATGTTCATCTTCTGAATCTGAGTCTGCTTCAGAAGATTCTGAATCGTTCCATGTTTCCATGAGACTTTTCTTCTTATCTCTGTTGAATTTCTTTCTAGGCTTCTCTTTCTGAAGTTTTGGACATTCACTCTTGTAGTGTCCAGGTTCCTTGCATTCATAGCACACTACTTCTTTGCTTCTGGGTTTCTTGTGACCAGATGATGATTTTGAATGATTGCTTGATCTTTTAGGATTTCTGAACTTCTTCTGATGATGCTTCCAGAGTTGTTGAACTCTTCTGGATAAAAGAGATAGTTCGTCTTCTTCTGATGAGCCTCCAGAACTTTCTTCTTCTTCTGCCTGCAGAGCTTTAGAATCATATTTGTTAGATTTAAGAGCAACAAACTTACGTTTCTTCCGAGGTTCATCTTCTTCTAATTCTATCTCATGACTTCTCAGTGAGCTAATAAATTCTTCAAGAGATATCTCATTCAGATTCTTTGATAGCTTCAAAGCAGTGACCATGGGTCTCCAAGCCTTTGGCAAGCTTCTGATGATCTTCTTCACATGATCTGCTGTTGAGTGGCCTTTGTCCAGAACTTTTAGTCCAGCAACCAGAATTTGAAACCTTGAGAACATTTTCTCAATTGTTTCGTCTTCTTCCATCTTGAAAGCTTCATATTTCTGGATGAGGGCCAGAGATTTTGTCTCCTTGACTTCAGTGTTGCCTTCGTGTGTCATCCTCAGAGATTCAAACATATGTTTAGCTGATTCCCTGTTAGTGATCTTTTCATATTCAGCATAGGAGATAACACTCAGAAGTATGATTCTGGCCTTGTGATGGTTTCTGAATTCCTTCTTCTGTTGAGCTGACATATTCTTTCTTTCGATCTTCTGGCCATCTGCTCTAACAGGATGAGTGTATCCATCTGTTACCATATCCCATAGATCTCCATCCAGAGCCAGAAATAAACTTTCCAGAACATCCTTCCAGTAGTCAAAGTTGTCACCATTGAACACTGGAGGTTTTTCGTTGATCTTGTCATTGTGATAATCATTGGTGTTGTTGACTGAATTTCCATTATGTTTGTTTTCTGGATCTTCTACTGACACAGTTAAGTGTATATCTCAAGACCTAGTGCTCTGATGCCAATTGAAGGAGCGAAAAACACAAGGAAGGGGGGGGGGGGGGTTTGGAATTGGGTTTTATAAAACAATGATTAAAAAGGACACTTTGATTTATCCTGGTTCGTTTGAACTCAAACTACATCCAGTCCACCCGCCAAGGTGATTTTGCCTCTCTCAAAAAGGTCTTAATCCACTATTCAAAATCAATGAATACAATCACTAAGACCTATAGTCAAAGTCTTCTTGAGTCTACTGACTACACTAGTCACTCAAGGAAATCACAGAGTTTACAAAAATGTTGTAACATAATGCTTCATAAAGCAATTATCACTACGTGATAGTTTTTACAAAACTTAAGCACAAAGAAAGAAATTGATCAAAGTTGGCGTGCGTGTGTAAGAGCTTCAATTTCTTAAAGTTATCTCCTTTATATAGGCAATGAATAGGAGATCCGTTGGAAACATCTGATGCCATATTTGGATGAAAATAAATAGCCATAAAGTCCTTCCAAAATTAAAGATTATGTTCCTATCCATTATTCTTGATTCCTTCTTAAATATCTTTTATTATGAGAATCGAAATATCATAAAAGCTCATCAGAATGTATTTGAATTTGCGCAGCAATGAGAGCTGATTTGATGAAAAATTCTTTCTATCAGCAGATCTTCTATAAAAGTTGCGCTTGGCTTGAGTATATAGAGAAGATGTTATTCAACATTAGTAATATCTTTTTTCTTGAGAACTTCTATTATGCACATATAGAAAAATTTAGTGATTTAATTTGTTCTCATAAAATATTGTTATCATCAAAACTATGTAAGAGAGTAGAATCAAAATCTTGTTCTAACATATTACTTGACTAGGTATTCATTTGAGGGAGAATTTAAGCCAACTCAAGAATATTTGTCTTGTCTTAAAATACTTTGCTCTTTAGAAGCCCTTGTGTCTAAGGGATATTGTAGTGTTATATTTGTGTGATTCCCAAGCATGGGAGACTTTAGGGTCCCCGCCTAGAGTGATGTCTCCCAGGAGACTCCTTATAGAGCATGGGGTCTCGCCTTTGGGATATATGACATGTATAATACCATTATCTCACGTTATTCATATGTGAAGGAGTTATATAACGACTCTCTTAAAATAGGTAGCCAACATTATCCCTTAATCACGGGAGAGAAGAAACACCCTCTAAAAGTTTCCTAAACACTAGATCGAAAAAACCCTTATATGATCCCCCAACGGGAGAAAGACATATCAAAACTAGCACATAACACCCAAAGAATTGTGCTTGTATACAGAGCCTCTCAACTACATGAACAAGTCCTCTAAACCACCATACATACCACCACACGAGGTTTCTTGCCACCGCGAGAAGACCTTGATCACCACAATTTTTATAAACCTACTAAGGTCTCTAAGTATCCCTTGCCCATGGGACACTACTATGCACACTGTATTTTTTGACCACTTCACAAATCATTTCCTAATAAGAGGAAGTTTCTCCGCGTTCCAAATCACACCATAATTCACATTTCTACTTTTCCTTTCTTATTTTCTTCTATTCTACTCTTTTTTTATACTCTTTCACTAAAGGTTCCTTAATACCTTGTGAGTGACAAATACTTGTGAATTTTTGTTGTATTTGTGTTATTGCTTAAGTGTTCTTCATTAAATGTGTGATTCTCTTGTTTGATTTATCTTATGGTGTTTTAGTATCCTGTTAAAATCTTTGTTTGGTTCTTGATATTCTAGTGGTAAAATGTTTATTTAGTTTTTGAGATTATCTTCGTAAAATATTTGTTTTGTTCTTGAGATTAGCCATTAAAATTCATATTTGGTTCATGAGCACAATCGTCAAAATCTCTGTTTGTGAGCATATCCATAAAAGCTCATGACATTATTTTAATGGAACTGTCAAGAAGAAATTTTTAGGGAGAGGAGTATGCCAAATCATGGGTCGAACCTCTAAAAATCCTGGTGCAATCTCTCTATCCCTATATCTTTTAGTCTTGTTGATTATTTTTTTTCCACTTTAATTCATTCTTTCTAATTTATGATGTTTTATCTATACACTAGCATAAATCGTTTTCAAAGTATTTTTTTTTAAATTAATCACAATTTTTACATTTCACATTTCCCCTCTTGTAATTGGAGTCACTTATTCAACATTTTTCATTACTTATTTTCACACCAAAGAATGACATGCCGATATATGAACAAAAACATTAATATCCATATAATTTCAAGATTTTATGATCAAATTGGATATTCATATTTGTTAGGGCGATTCGAGGGGGGGGGGGGGGGGTCAACGATGGAGAATTTCTACTTGGGACTTCTTCCTCACACTTGATTCTCAACACTCCGCCTCAAGTGTGAGTCTATACACAATGCTCCCCTCAAATGGAAGCTCTCTCTTCCACATATACTTGTATCACTGTTGAACTCAACGGAAACCTTATACCCACACCCGCGGGAAGTGGTTTGATACAAGTAAGCTGATCCATTCACTCGAAACCAAAGGCTCATGATACCTCTGTTGGAGCGATTCGAGGGGGTCAACGAGGGAGTATTTTTATTTGGGATACACCTTTGTGAGAGACACACCACATATCCACCCAAAACCTTAAGGTGATATGTGTGTATGTTCTCTCACTTATATAGTGTTCAATCTTTCCTTTTCTAATCAATGTGAGACTTCTTGCTCACACTTGATTCTCAACAATAATTTCACAGTCCAACTTGATAGAGGAGTTTTGGAGGCTTAAATGTCAATAATATTTTTTTAGAAAGAATTATAGGATCTACAAAGTTGTCGTTCAATAGTTAAGACTTCATAACATTTGCATTTATTTGTTTTATTAATCTTTTATTAAATTTCACTAATTAATTTTCTCTAATTATTATATAATCATATATAAATCTCTTATTTTCAATATATACATAAATAAATTCCTTTTTAATACTAACAAATGTCATTAACATGTCCAATTATTCGGAGAAAAAAAACATAAACATATGATCGTGAGGGGTTAGAGTTCAAACTATGATATTTGCTCCCAATTTAACAATATCAATTTTTTATTTTTTAAATTAATATAAATACTCATAAAAATATAATTATCAATATAAATATCAATTTTTAATTTTTTAATTTTATATTGAAATGAGAGAAAATTTTTAAATCTTACTCCACATCTTGACCATTGATTCATTTGCAATAAATGGTTATAATAATTAGTAATTATTTAACATTTTTAATCAATGATTATATATATATATATATATATATATATATATATATATATATATATATATATATATATATATATATATATATATATATATATATATATATATATATATATATATATATATATATATATATATATGAAATGTATGAAAAATAATAAAAATGTGAGAAATAAGAACTATCAATATCAATCCTTAGATTTAATTGACGTATAAGATTTAAAAATTTCATATCAAAATCACCTTATTGAATTTTTTTTCTATTAAGCTTAATTTGGAAAATTTCCATAAAGAGAAATTCTTGCTCAAAATAATTTTATTGCAATGATCATTTGTTATGAATAAGGGCAAAACAGTCATTACAGTAACCAATTCTTATGATGAGAATGGACACTTGGCACATGATCCTAACATTCAGGAGCAAGGACGTGGAATGAGAGCCAAATTCCCTAACAGAAAATACGTGGGTGACTTTGTTAAATAGTCGAGGAATCACCCATGATTGGGGTGGAATTAATTGGTGGAAACCTGACTCCCTTCTTTTCCTGAAGCTTTGGCTTTTCTAGCTCCTTCTTTTAATTCCATGTATTCACTGCTTCATTTGGCTTAACAATCTCCATTGTTATTTTGATATTATAATTGTACTGTTACATTATTGAAGTGCAATTGCTATTTTCTCTGAGTTACAGTAAATAGTTATTACATTTGGTGCTCTCATTGAGTTCAACCATGGCTGACAATACACGTATGAAGAGCATGGAGAACTCACTTACAGACATGAAACAAATGCTCCAGAATTTTTTGGAGGATGCCGATCGTCGTTACGCTGAATATTCCCACCATCGTCATCTGGATCAAGCAAGGTTTGAGCGTGTTGAAGCCCAAATCAGCACCCTTCATCTGAAGCAGTCCGCCGACAACAAGGATTCCCCATCATCTTCAGTTGCTCAACCCTTCCAGGTGCGCAATATCAAACTGGATTTTCCTCGCTTCGACGGTTCCGACGTGCTTAATTGGATTTTCAAGGCGGAGCAGTTTTTCGATTATTATGGGACACCAGATACTCAACGTCTCATCATCGCTGTCGTTCATATGGAAAAGGACGTAGTACCTTGGTTTCAGATGGTTTCCAGAAATCAGCCCTTTCAATCTTGGTCACTGTTCATACGGGACTTGGAATTGGAATTTGGCCCATCTCCTTATGAGTCACCCAGGCCCACTTTGTTTAAACTTGCCCAAACCTCCTTTGTTCTTGATTATTACACCTCCTTCACCGCCTTGGCTAACCGATCTCAGGGATTAAGCCCAGAAGCTACCCTTGATTGCTTCATCAGTGGTCTCCAGAAAGATATCAAGCGCGGCGTTATCGCTCAAACACCAGCTTCCTTATCTCGCGCTTACGCGCTGGCCCGACTCTTTGAGGATAAATATTCACCATCACCCACCACAAAAATTCCCAATTCTTCATCCTCGAAACCCTATCATTTTCCAGCTACCAAACCTAACCAACAACCACCATTACTTCCAAACCCCAAACCTTCTTCACCACCACAGAAAACTCACCCAGTCAAACACATCACACGGGCTGAAATGCAACTACGTCGTGAAAAAGGGTTATGTTATTATTGTGATGAGAAATTCTCCATTAACCACAAATGCCCCAACCGTCATTATTTTCTCCTTCAAATGGAGGATGAAGCCAACGATCCACCACCTGAAAACAATGAGCAAGCCTTACTCGATTCCGCTTCCATAGGGGATTTGGAGCATCACCTATCTCTAAACGCCTTAAACGGGTCTCACGGGATGGGTACCATGCACTTTCAAGGGCACATTCAAGGCATTGCTGTGACGGTTCTCTTAGACAATGGGAGTTCGGACAATTTTCTGCAGCCCAGAATTGCTCAATCCTTGCATTTACCAATTCAATCCAACACCCAATTTCAGGTATTGGTAGGTAACGGCCACTCTTTAACGACTATGGGGTATATAGCTGATTTACCAGTAGCCATTCAGGGAAACACACTACATGTTCCTGCTTATTTGTTACCTATTTCGGGTGCCGACTTAGTCTTAGGTGTACCATGGTTAAAGACCTTAGGTCCACACATTGCTGACTACAATGCGTTATCTTTGAAGTCTTATGTCAAGGAAACTTTCGTTACACTATATGGAGACAAACCTAGTGGTCCAAGCCAAGCTCAGTACCATCATATCAAACGTCTACACCACACTGATGCTATTGATTTAGCCTTCACCTTGCAATTTGATGCAGTTGTACCAACAGATAATACTTTAGTCAAAGACTGGCATCCTGATATCGCATCACTTTTACACAATTATGATGATGTGTTTGCTGAACCTAAGTCTTTACCACCACCTAGGTTCCATGATCATGCTATTACCCTTGTGGAAGGTAGTAACCCAGTTAAAGTGAGACCCTATCGGTACCCCCATAGTCAGAAAGCACAGATAGAGACCATGGTCAAGGACATGCTTGCACAAGGTATTATTCAACCTAGCAACATCCCTTTTTCTTCCCCTGTTTTGCTAGTTAAAAAGAAAGATGGCTCATGGCGATTTTGTACGGATTATCGCGCTCTAAACTCTATCACTGTCAAGGATAGTTTTCCCATCCCTACATTTGACGAGTTATTGGATGAACTCCATGGTGCTCATTATTTTTCAAAGTTGGATCTTCGCTCCGGGTACCATCAAATACTCGTAAAACCAGAAGATAGACCAAAGACAGCTTTTCGAACACACCAAGGCTTGTATGAATGGTTAGTCATGCCTTTTGGACTCTCAAATGCGCCTGCCTCATTTCAGTGCCTCATGAATCATGTGTTCCACGCCCAATTGCGTAAAACCGTCTTAGTATTTTTTGATGATATTTTGGTGTACAACCATTCTTGGTCCTCTCATTTAGCTCACTTATCTGAAGTACTCCAGCTCATGCGCCACCATTCATTATTTGCCAAGAGGTCCAAATGTTGTTTTGGATTTACAGAGATTGATTACCTGGGTCACACTATTTCTCATCTGGGTGTACATATGGAAAAAGATAAGGTAAAAGTTGTACTTGACTGGCCTATTCCAATAAATCTGAAGCAATTAAGAGGGTTTTTGGGGCTGTCAGGTTATTATCGACGATTTATCAGAAACTATGCCACTATTGCTGCCCCTTTGACTGCTTTACTTAAGAAAGACGCCTTTGAGTGGACTCAATCTTCCACCAATGCTTTCCTTGCCTTGCAGCAAGCCATCACTGCTGCTCCGGTGTTAGCATTACCCGATTTTTCCAAACCCTTCATATTGGAAACTGATGCTTCAGGTATAGGGATTGGTGCGGTTCTTAGTCAAGATAAGCACCCTATAGCTTATTTTTCTAAGAAACTCAATTCCTCTATGCAGGCCAAGTCAGCATATGTTAGAGAGCTATATGCTGTCACTGAAGCCATGGCAAAATTCAGACATTATATACTGGGCAATAAATTCATTATCCGCACTGATCAACAGAGTTTAAAGGCTCTTACTGATCAGACCATACAAACCCCTGAGCAAGAAAAATGGCTGCATAAATTTCTTGGATTTGATTTCACTATAGAGTACAAACCAGGCAAGGATAATATAGCTGCCGATGCTCTGTCGCGGTCTTTCTTTATGGCTACTTCGGGACCAGTCAACCCTCTCGTGTCTCGTATCAACACCGCTGTCAATGCTGATCCATCCTTGTCTGAGGTCAAAGTGAATTGTATGCATGGTACTAATACAGATCCTTGCTACCAAGTGCGACAAGACATATTATATTGGAAAAATAAGATTGTGGTGCCCCCCAATGCTGCCCTTGTACAATCCATTTTACAGGAATTCCACTCTTCCATGTTAGGAGGTCATTCTGGTATTGCCCGTACCAAGGCACGTATTGCTTCGCAATTCACCTGGCCATCTTTATCTCGTGATGTACGGCTGTTTGTCTCTAAATGCTTAGTCTGTCAGCAAGCTAAGGCTTCTACTGCTGTCCCTAGTGGCCTCTTACAGCCCTTACCGATCCCTTCTCAAATATGGGAAGATGTTTCTATGGATTTATTACCGGCCTTCCTCCATCCAATGGATTCACTGTGATAATGGTCGTGGTAGACAGACTTTCAAAGTATGCCCATTTCACTCCCTTAAAACCTGATTTCACTAGTATTAAGGTTGCTGAGGCTTTCTTACACATTGTGATCAAGCTGCATGGATTTCCCAAAAGCTTAGTGTCGGATAGGGACAAGGTTTTTACTAGTGCTTTTTGGAAGCATCTTTTCAAAGCTAGTGGGACTACATTGGCAATGAGCTCTGCCTATCATCCACAATCAGACGGTCAAACTGAAGCAATAAATAAGTGTGTGGAGATGTATCTCAGGTGTTTTGTTGGACAAGTTCCTCAGAGATGGTCTAAATTATTAGATTGGGCAGAATTTTGGTACAACTCTTCTTATCAATGCAGCATTGGCATGACACCATTCAAAGTTGTTTATGGGAGAGACCCTCCTATACTACTCAAGTATGATACTGCTACAAATGATCCACCCTCTCTACAAGCATTGTTGACTGAAAGGGACACTACTCTCCAAATTCTCAAGACTAATCTACATCGTGCTCAACAAATTATGAAGAAATATGCTGATAGCAAAAGGAAGTTTGCTGAGTTGCAGATTGGAGATATGGTTCTGGTTAAGCTACAACCATATCGACAGCACTCCATCGCTTTACATCAAAATCAGAAATTGGGTTTGAGATATTTTGGACCATTTCCTGTCATTCAAAAGATCGGGGTTGTTGCTTATAAATTACTGCTTCCTCCTTCTGCTAGGATTCATCCTGTCTTTCACATTGTGAATTTAAAGTTGTGCAAGGGTGATCACAGTGTGCAATATGTTCCTTTACCGCTGATGACCAATACTGCAGGTCCATTTCTGCAACCAGAATCTGTGCTAGATTCTAGAGTTCTGTTGCAAAATGGCAAGGACATATCTCAAGTCTTGATCAAATGGTCCAATCTGCCTATGTCTGAAGCTACCTGGGAAGACAGCAGTGAGTTTAATAAGTGCTATCCTAATTTTAACCTTGAGGACAAGGTTAGTTTTAATTGGGGGAGTAATGTTATGAATAAGGGCAAAACAGTCATTACAGTAACCAATTCTTATGATGAGAATGGACACTTGTCACATGATCCTAACATTCAGGAGCAAGGACGTGGAATGAGAGCCAAATTCCCTAACAGAAAATACGTGGGTGACTTTGTTAAATAGTGGAGGAATCACCCATGATTGGGGTGGAATTAATTGGTGGAAACCTGACTCCCTTCTTTTCCTGAAGCTTTGGATTTTCTAGCTCCTTCTTTTAATTCCATGTATTCACTGCTTCATTTGGCTTAACAATCTCCATTATTTTGATATTATAATTGTACTGTTACATTATTGAAGTGCAATTGCTATTTTCTCTGAGTTAGAGTAAATAGTTATTACATCATTATATTATTATTAAAATATTTGTTACAATCATATTTAATATTTAATTAGCATACAAATATAAAATATATTTTAAATATATTTTAGAGGAGTGCTATATTGTACGAATGATTTAAGCCACCAATCATACGAGTTCATGTGGCATCACATCTTTTGTCTAAACCAAAAATTAATTAATTCACATTAAGAACATAAAACATTTAGCATTTCAACAAAGTTTAATTCGTAACATTTAACATTTCTGTTAGTATTTTTATTTAAAATTAAAATAATCTAAACTAGAAATATTTGTAAGGAATAAATAAAATATATGAAAATATATTAGTTTTAAAATAATAATAACTATTGATTGTTTACTAATCTTCCTAGTATTAATTCTTTTTTAGTAAAATCATGTCATAACTTTCTTTGAAAAAGCTTAACTCATACAAAATGTTTTGATTTAAAAACAAAAAACTATTTTAACGTTGTATCTTAAATTTTATATAATTATATATGTTTTCCATAAGGGTTTAAAGGTAGTGTAATGTTAGTGTAAGATAGTTTTACATGTGTAATTAACTAAAATGTCTATAATTATCATGTAATATCAATATTTTTTAAATAAAAATATATTTTATATTGATATATGGTTTAACCGTGTAAAATATTTTATATCTTTAGTATTTTTTTTGCTCTTTTCATAATTTATTTTGATAAGTAATTTTTTCTAAACTTCTTTTTAAAATCAAACGAGACTCATAATATTTTAATTTAATAATTACAATAGTGATTGCTAATTCAAAATCAACTCAAATCACATAGCTCATTTCTTGAATTATCATGAGTTTTGAAATAATAAAATGATTGAAATTTTAATATTAAGTATAATGATAACAAATTGAAAAATATTTTTTACGAAAATCTCCTTTTATAGAATTTTAAAATATTAAGCGTGATAGCAAAATATTTAATAAAATACTCTTTTTATAATTAATATATTAAGAATATTTTAATAATAATAATAATATAATCATTTTAGATAAAAATCTCTTTTTATGGATTGTTTATATATTAAACTTAACAAAAGTAATTCGATAAGATGCTTCTGGAACTTTGGAATCTTAAACATTAATTAAATATGACAAATGATATTGATATTTCTCGTTTCTCACAATATATATTTCGATAAATCAAGAATAAAGAATATTAGAAAAAATGTTAGTGTTATTAACTTTGTTAGTAATGAATGTAAATTTTTATCTTAAGAAAAAAAAGTAAGTTTACGTTGGTCAACATAATATTTATTATTGACCGGAAAAAATGTGAAAATTTTATTTCATACCTTTATTTTTATTTCTATATTCTTATATTTTATAAAAAAAATTAATTTTATTCTTTTTATTTTTAATTAATTTATTATTTTAGTTAATAAATATTTTTCAAATTTTATTTTGCGAATGAAATACTTTGCAAAAGGATTTCAGTAGATATTTTTAAAATATTTTTAATTTTCTTTTTTTATACCAGAAGACTTTGCATAAGAGTTCTGATACTCAATTTTTATATAACAGAAAACTTTGTAAAAAAATTCCGGTAATCATTTTTTATTTAATTTTTGTGTTCCGGAAGACTATGTAAAAGACTTTCAGTAGTCATTTAAAAAAATTGATTTTTTTTATACTGAAAGACTTTGCAAAAGAGTTATGGTAGTCATTTTTTCAACAATTTTTATGTAGCGAAAGACTTTATAAAAGATTTCCGATAGTCATTTTGTAAAATATTTTTTAATTTTTATTATATGTACCAGAAGATTTTGGAAAAAAAGTTCTGCTATACAAAAATAAATAAAAAATGATTGAAAAATGACTACCGAAACTCTTTTGCAAAAAAATCCGGTACACACAAAAAATTAAAAAATACTTAAAAATGATTATCCGAACTCTTTTTCAAAGTCTTCCGATATACAAAATAAATTTTTTAAAATATTAAAAAATAAAATAATTAATTAATTAAAATATACAAGAATAAATTTGACATTTTTTATAAAATGTAAGGGTGTATAGATAAAGGTATGGGTATGGATATGAGGTAAAATTTTAAAAATATAAATTATTATGTTGATAAAAATAATTAATGAAATTAAAAATTCACAAAAAAAAAAAAAGTTATCAAAAGAGGAAGAAAAAAAAATTGCAAAAAGTCGTATATGTTGGTAGTAGCTTTCAATTGCAAAACGAATGTTGCATATTTAATATTAATAAAAGAAAAATCGATTGTCAAACAAAGCAAATTTGAAATTTAAATGCAAGTTCTCAAAGATTAATTTAAATGCATGTTATCAAAGCAAATTGTAGTAATTTAAATGCAAGTTCTCAAAGATCATGTTTCGAAAATTCCAACCAATTCTGTGACACTTATTTGCCAGTTGTTTCGTGAACATTATTAAAGAACCATTTTCGTCAATTCTCTGTCATTAAAAGATTATTTGACACTTTTTATGTATTATTAATAAAATTGGTTGTATAATTAAAATTTGTAAATGTCAATGACTATAAAATAAATTTAAATGAAGCAATAGTATATGTGTTCACGATTTATTATTAACTTCTTTTATTAGTTTATTGGCAACAAAAACATGTGGTTATGAGAGACAATATTTTAAGTAATAAAGAAAATGCAATAATAGCACTTCAAGCTGGATCTATAATTGTGTGAACTATATTAATTTATACTTTTTATATATTGGGTTTGACATAGCTATCAAGCTTTGCCACCCACCATCATCTAAGTAGCTTAGCACAAGTTTATTATTTATTATAGTTTGTGCTAGTGATTTAAACATATACACTTCTCTCAGAAATTAGAAATAGTTGACAATTGAGACAGATTGATTTCATGTATGATGGAGTGAGTTTCCGACAAGGTTGAGCGTGATGATCCATAAGATCAACACCCAAAAATTCAAGTCAGTAAAAGAAAGAGAAATATTTTAAGTGAAAAAATAGTAGAATATTTGTATGTTGATGTATATATATAATATTATATATTAAAGGTGGTTAAAACCACCTCAGATCACCTGACGTGAAATATAAGAGATTCTTCGATTAAATCATACAACAAACAATTATCGAAGGATAAATTGCGTGTTGACTTCTTAACCGTATGACCACTTGATTTTCAGGAATTCTGTGTACTTTTGGATAGGGTATTCTTGTTGTCAAATTCACATTATTATAAGATTCTTGTCTTGACTATATCACAATTCACATTTTGTCAAATTCATGTTGTTATCTGATTCATGTCTTTTCTATATTCTATGTCGCATTTTGTATATATATTGATCTGACCTGATCAGGAGGAATCTTCCAGTAGTGATCAGCTTTTACGGTGGAGAAAATGGGGGGGGGGGGGGGGGGGAGTGTACCTGCAAGGCACTCCGATGCCAACGTGAGAGAGAGCTACGGAGTGAGCAAATACAACAAAAAAAGTAAGAATAAAATACCCGACCCTCTAATGAAAGAGGGTTTTTATAGTATGCCCCCAGCGTTGGGCCAAGGTTCTTCTCATGGGATGGATCAGTTAGGCCCAAGGAAGAACTGTCAAGGTTTGCGTAGGAGCAGATAAGACCTAGCATGTGGTCTTGTCCCTGGTCCAACCACTCCGCAACACTAGGAGAGTATTGCGGGGGCAATTGGTGGAAGGTGTGGAGCACGTGGGGGAGGTGTTCTCCCCACGTCCTCAAGTATTGGGTCGTGGGCCTGTGCCCGACGGATTTGATCGTGTCCGACATGCTTGGTGTCAGGACCAGTCCAAAACAGGAGCCCCCCAAGTCGCAACTCCGGTGTAGAGTGATGGCTTAAGGGTATATTTGTCGGGCATGTGGCTCGAGGTGGTTTGTTGATTGTAGGAACTAGGTAGATGTCGAGGTGGAACGCTTGCTCGAGGCCATTTCTGGTTGTTGTTTGGCAATGGCAGGCGTACGAGGCTTTCCTTGGCGCCTTAGGCTGTCGAGGAAGATCGTGCGTACCCGGTGCCTTAAAAGGTATAGTCTTATGGCTTTTGGGGAAACTAAGGAAGACGTGTTTGTCTCTTTATTTTATGTAATTATGACATTTAATGCTAGCCTATTCGTTTTACGCATGACGGTGCATTAAATGTCCATGATTACCTAAGAGAATCTAGGCAGCCTAGGCAATGATTACCTAGACGCATTCTATATCGCATTATATATATATATATATATATATATATATATATATATATATATATATATATATATATTACATGTCACTTTGATAGTAAAATATCACAATTTGATTACATAATTACTGAATCTCTTTATTAGTAAAATAACATAATGATCATAATGACAACATATTAGAATTACCATTGAGATTTTATTCATACATCAAAAAGATATTGTGTCATTACATACAACATCCAAATGATAAACATCACTAAAATTTATTATTCATTACATAATCCATTAAAATGACACATCCTAATTTTTAAAAGGTTATATTCTTCAAATTGTTAGGTAGGTAGTGGTGCTTGTGATCCTTGCCCGCTCTCAATTGCACTATTTGACCTTGCATTCTTCACTTTACCCTTTAAAGTCTCCGTATTAGTATCAGTCATTGCCTTTTTTCTCTTTATATCCACATTTTGGAATGTGTTGATAAGTCATGTTTTAATCATTTTAATCTGTTTAATTCTATCATGTATTATCTACTTTTGTTAAGTTTTAATTTCACTTTACTTCTATTTTTTTGTTTTCATTATGTTTCAGGAGTTTGAAGAGAATTGAATAAGCCATGTTCAAATGAAAGAAGAGCTAAACCAGAAAGATGGTTGAAGAGGCTGTTAGAACTTAAGTTGGAGGTTTGTTGCAAAATATGAACCAGAAGAAGATGATGAAGACGGTACGATGAAAGTCGCACAAAATAAATTTCAAAGTGTGTGTTTACACTAAGCTTTAGGTTCACTTCGCCCCACCAATTTAGGCAAATTAGATGCAAATGGATTAACCGGCGAATCCCCTTCAGGATACTTTGGAAACCTTAACATGAATCGCATATTCACATCAAGCATATCGATCAATGATATTTTACAGAATAAAGTTCTCTCATTTATTCTTGTGCACTAAAAAATTAAAAGAATGACTTAAATATTTGGCACTTGAAACAAGTTATTTTTGTGTGTATTTTATTGCTAACAAATATCTCTATTTATAGAAAAACTTGTACCAATTGGTGAGGAGAAACAATGTTTCAATGATTTAACATGACCATTCACGAACCATTATACATCAATAATAGCAAACCATTTCATGAAAAGTTTTGTTAGTCTAATGGTGACACCTTATGACCATACACCCATTCACTATAAGGTATCTCATTTGATTCCAAGTAATTGCAACTTATGGCCATATTTGTTTATGATAATTTAACAAATAATTCATAAAATTAATTAAATCATTAATATTTTGGAAATTTATCCAACAATCCCTCACCATTTTCAAAATATATCTAAATCTATTATTAAGGAAATTCCATGGTTTCAGATAAAGGTATCTTACCATTTGAACCATTACTTAGTAAGTTAAGTTTCCACTCATCTCCGAATAGATTGGTAGACAAGCTTTGAACCAATTATTCATTAGAACAAGCGTGCATAACTCACACATGAAATATCGGTACCATTGTGTCGCTCCCGGGATTTTCATCCTAGTACAAACACGAAAGTGGCGCGGAAAATGTAGAGTCGCCATCCAGGCATTTTTATCCCGAATGAATGGAAAAGGTAATGCTGCACAAACCTGAGGAAGAAGGAAAGGACAAGGTCCTGCGAACCAAAGATCTGGGTTCGGGAGTCGGTTACAACCTGGGAAGGTATTAGCACCCCAGATCGTCCGCCGTACCCGACGGGATCCATGCGTGTTTGTTTGTTTCAAAGGGTGAGAAAGAATAAAGCTGCTGAACAAATGAACTGCTAACTGGTATGAGAATAGAAATGAGAAAGAAGTTGAAAAAGAGAACAAAAGAAAGAATGGGGAAAATGTAGGGAAAATAAAGAATGTGCTCGAACGGGCCCTACCCCGCTGCCTACGTACCTCATCGGGAAAATGAGGATCAGAGTCGACGTAGTTCGCCTAACTAAGGCGGGAACTATTTGTTTGTGTTTTTTATGCTGGAACTGCGTATGTCTATGCTCAGGTGTTGCATGCTCATCTGGTATAAGTGCGTTTACCGTCTTGCATGTGAGACAAGTCGTCGCGAGTTCGCGTTGTGAGTGAATAACATGAGAAAAGAAGTTCCTGCAGGATAGTCGCTTATTATTTGTTTTTGTCTTTTATGAGAAATGTTTTGAATTTGTTTGTGAACATTCTCATACTAAGACCTATTCATCGTGGTAAATACTTACACCTTGCCCCGAAACAAGACGCGTATAAGTACTCCGCAACAAAGTCTCGTGGCGTATAAGAACGTTCGATTTTTATTAAGTATTTTTATTATTTTCTTTATAAGGAGAGAAAGAAAGACTCAAGTTGCAAAAAGGCAAAAAACTAAGGGAACTAAGACTCAACCCTAATTTAATTATTATATTCAAAATGTAGTCCTAATGGTTTGTGAGGTTTTCTAATCCTACTGAAGAAAAGGGAACTGAAAACTACTAGAACTCAACTTACTTCCTAAGGAAGTTAAGTTGGTTCTAAGAAATTGGGGAATCCTATACAAGTAGAAAATTCAAATATTAAGGCAAAAACATGAAAATAGAAAGAAGAAATTAATTTCAAAAATGCATATTAAAGCAAAAAGACTAAAAATAAGGCTAAGCCTCATGTAAACATACTTAATGAGAATTCTAAGCCTAAGTCCTAAAACTAAGGGAATTTACTTAATATCATCATTCTAAAATCAATAGGTAAACTATACTAAATCATTCTAAAATCCTAAAATTAAACCTAATTAAGCTAATTCTTAATGAACCAAAAACTCCTAAGTTAAACCAGGGATTTACAATGTAAAACTTAACTAAAATCAATGCACTAAAAAAAAGAAAAATTCCTGGAAAAAATACGAAATTAATTCTCCAAGGTCCTTAACCTGACTATAATATTGTGTTAAAAAATATCCTAAAAATTAGAGCCCAACTATGTCAAAAAGTCACTTAAATCTACCTAAGAACTAATCACAATTTTACACAAACTAAGCTACCAAAACAGTGGATAAAATGGCCTAAAAATCTACCAAAACATATTCTAGGTCCTATTAGTAGTCCTCTAATCATAGCAAAAATAATGGGCCAAAAATCCTACAGGAGGTGGGAGAAATAAAATGTACAAAATTATGTGTAACTAAAAGAATTCAATATAAAGCTAATTAAATGGAAAATCAAAAATTAAATCGAAAAAATCCAAAATTCAGAAAGTAAAAATGTAACAAATTTCTAAATTGAATTATAAACCTACTGGAATTTTTGTGAAATTTTTATTATGCATTTTACTATTTTTTGTGGATTTAATTCAAACTATGACAAAACAAAAATAAAATTCTAAAGAAAAAAGGAAGGGGTGCATTTAGCATTTTTTTGAAGTTAAAATCCTAATGGGCCTAACACTAGGGGTGTGATTAGCAAAAAATTGAGGCCCAATGGCACACGCTTGAGGGAAAATGCGGTGGACTTCAGGTCAAGATCTTTGACTCAATAGTGGTCGTCTGATCAAGAGTCTTCCCAGGGTATTCTAATCACATGGATCACAGGCACTGGAATACAATAGCTATGGTGTACTGCCACCCACAGGAACGACCACATGAAATGCCAAGACGGTGACAAGTGTCACCGCCGGTGTGGCCAAGAATCCACAAAACCCAACCTTATCACAAAGGAATCCTTTAACGGTGATTTTCTTATGGGGATTGTGTGAAATTAAACTCAAATTAATGATCATTATTCTCTTTTAATTTCGAATAATCTTTTCTTAATTAACTTAATTAAAAAGCTAAACCAACACAAATACAAAAGCTGAAGAATCAAAAACTAAACCTAGGTCATCTTCTTCCTCACACTTCTTTCGCCACCACCACATTCATCATCATCCACTGTTATCTCTTTCTCTTTCCGCCGTCACCTCCACCATTTCACCACCGTCATCTTCTTCTTCTATTCGATTAGCCGAACCCCAACACCTTTTCATTCATAACACATGCATAACCTAAATACTATGAACAAACTTTGCCGAAACCTAAAACCCAATCTTCACAAATCGTTCGAGCTAAAAAAAACTCCGACTCATACTCTCAAACTCGCCGTCTACAAAACTGTAAGCTATAAATGTAACTACAAGGCCAACTCTACCGTCGTGACTTCAACAGAACGCGAAAATGACGTAGGACTAGTTCGCACCTGATATCTTTGATGATGAAGATGCGGATGAAGCTTTGACGACGAGCGAGACCGCGTACTGTCAGGTATGAATTCTGGCTTCGTTTCTCATCCTTCTCCCGTTTCTTACTCTCGATTTTCTTCCTATTTGATATTCCTTTTCGTTGTAGTGTTGTTGTTGATCCGCGAATGTGATGACGTGAGGACGATGATGATGGTGCGAAGATGAAGACGCCGAAGATAGTGATAGTGTCGCGACAATGAAGAATCTGAATGCACGATGGAGAGTAGTGAAAAGCTTTATTCAGGTATGAGCGTCGATTTCATCTATCCTTCTTTTGATCTCGAATCGTCTTACGATTTCATTATCACCACGGATCGTGTCGTCGCTATGTTGTTGATGTTGATTGTTGCGGGTTCTTGATTTTGCAGATTGTTGTGGAATTAGATGCCGATTGATAAAGGCGATTTGAAGTTGTTGAAGAATGATGAAGGTTGAGGGTTCTTGGAGGTTATGCAGAATATTGATGAAGATGATGGTGAGAGCTATGGATGAAAAGTGAAGTGCAGAGATTGATGATTTTTTGTCGATTCTGAGTCAAAAAAGGTGGAAAGTTGAAGATGATCTTGGTGCGAAGAGTTCGTGGAAGGCTGAATCCGCAGGAGTTCGCAATTCGAGAAAACGAAAGTATCGGAGAAGTAGAGGTAAACTCCAATTTCTTCCTCTTCTCTGAATCGGTGATTATGTCATTGAATTTTGATTCTGGTTCACGAATCTTTTTTGTCTTCTCATTGCGGATCGTATTGTTGCGGTGTTGATTTATTCTTGAAAATCTTGTTTATTGTGCAGGTTTACGGAACCAGTTCACGAAAGCTTTGATGAAGATTGATGATGATGCATCCTGTGCGATGAAGAGTTGAGAGAGGTTTATTGACGATTTCTTTAAGGAGAATGATGAAGATCACTCTATTGAACTTTCTTGAAGGTTGTTTGAAAAGTGATGAAGAGATCAATCTTGGATTGATTTGGAGAAGTCATTGCATTTCCTAGAGATACAGTTCTTAGTTTAAGATTGAAGAGAAAGGATTGGAGAAAGATGATGGTGTGAAGATTGATATTTTGAGAGATGGAGGTTGTCAAGGGTTCTCTTGGATATTGATGAAGAGATTTCGGTTCTGAGTTCCGTTTCCTCCCTTTTCTGTTTCTGATAAGTTTATGTTCAGTTTTCTGCCCCTCCTCCCGTTACCTTCTGTTGCACATTTCTACTGTTATCATTATGGAAGTTTGCAGGAAAACTGAAAGAGTTAGCAAATTGTTTTTTTTGTTTTTTTTCTGTTATAACCATTATAGTTGTAACTGAATTTTTGTAACTGATTCTCTATTTTCTATTATCAGTTAGATAATTTTCTGTTGTAACTTCAACCGATCATTGTAGAGTTTTTTCTTCTATCTTTTGTTATTACTCTTTATATGTATTTGAAAAATAATGAAGCGAAATTATGAGTTATCCTTTTATCTTTTGCCAAGTTCTATGGCTCTATTTTATGAAACATGCTTTTTTTTGTGAATTTGGGTAACACCAGACAGTCAAAAATGAAATTCAAATAATAATGGCCTTATTTTTATATTAGAGGACTTTGGAATTAAATTTAGAATTCAATTTGAGGCAAGACTTTATGGGTTGGATATTGAGCTTTAATGGAAAAGAAAAAATTGGAATTGAATGTTAACCAAACTTTGGATAATAACATTGGTACTAATAAACTTTTAGATAAATGAATATTAGTTTTGGACAACTAATTTGAACATGGATTAAAATGACATGTAGACTTGGGTAAAAACAATTGAAGTGTGATTGGTGTTAAATTAGATATTGGATAATATATGGATTCAAAAAAAAGAATAATGAAGTGGTTTAGAAAAAAGAGATGGGCTCATAAATTCTATAATGGGCTTTACTTGTATGGGCTTGAAAGATTAAAATTGTATTTTGACAATAGAAATTGGATGATAGGTTTTAGAGAAAAATGGTATGAAAATGGAAGACTAGAAATATGGATATGGACAAGAAAATGATTTTGGTTAGCGAAACGGGATATGATCATGGTGAATTAAAAATGGTGAATTAAATCGAATCGGAAAATGGATATGTAAAATGATAATGGCTTGTAATCGAAATGGATATCAAGAACTAGAATGACGCTTTCCAAATAAAGCATAATCATGCCCTTTTCACCCTTAATTCGAATCGTATCCCTTAACCCAAACTTTGATGCCATGATGAGTCCTAAAATCAATACTTTGAACCACACTTTTTGCTTCACTTTAAAATGATGCACGCAAATGAGTATTTCCGTCAAGTAAACCCAAATCGAACTTTAACATAAAAGACCTTAATTGGTGGAATGCCCTCGAGCTCGATCCTGAATGAAGCTCTAATCCATCTTGATAATGGGCCTGATGCCCCAATGAACAGTCTTTGCGAGTGAGTTCTTTACAGATCACTTAATCAGGGAAATAAATCCTAATCGAGTAGCAAGCATATAAGAAGCTGGTGTTATTAATATCCACATAACCAAAACTTTGAACCCATCAGACGAATATGGATAAGGTATGAAATCCTAATTTCATATGACGATGATCCCCATGCCTTAGGAGCCAATGAAATTCATGATTGTGATGTTATGACCTAATGGAGAGATGCGAATGAAATGTGAAGCATAAGCCAGATAGTGGTAATAAATATGAGGGCAAATTTTAAGGTATTACAGCTGCCCCTATTCAATCATTTGCAGACCTGAATTATAATTGCAACAACTTTTAGACGTTCAAGGTGTGAAGTGATTGAATACTCAAATAAAACCTGGAAATTTGAACTCGGTGGATAATAGAAATGCCATCTGCCTTTTATTTATTTTTCTTTTGTTTTGACCTCTGAATAAGTAGGGGAAAAGAACAAGGTGGAATAGAATCAATGCAATAACCTGCATTGTTACTGCTGAGCGAATCAAGCCATAACAAGGGTGCCTGTTGGTGAAACAGGGCTTAACGAGACCGTTAGCGAAACAGAAATCGATAATATGACTGCTGGAAGGACCAAGCTACAAAGAAAACACGCGACTGTTGAGTGAATCAAGCCACGGAAGGTGCCTGTTGGCGAAACAGGGCTTAACGAGACCATTAGCGGAATGGGACTCGAAAATGTGACTGCTGGGCGGACCAAGCCACAAAGAAAACACGCGACTGCTGAGCGAATCAAGCCACAGAAGGTGCTTGTTGACGAAACAGGGCTTAACGAGATCGTTAGCGAAACAAAACTCGACAATGTGACTGCTGGGCGGACCAAGCCACAAAGAAAACACGCGACTGCTGAGCGAATCAAGCCACAGAAGGTGCCTGTTGACGAAACAGGGCTTAACAAGACCGTTAGCAAAACAGAACTCAAAAATGTGACTGCTGAGCGAATCAAGCCACAAAGAAAACACGCGACTGCTGAGCGAATCAAGCCACGGGAGGTGCCTGTTGGCAAAATAGGGTTTAACGAGACCGTTAGCGAAACAGAACTCGAGAATGTGACTGCTGAGTGAATCAAGCCACAAAGAAAACACGCGACTGCTGAGCAAATCAAGCCATGGGAGGTGCCTGTTGGCGAAACAGGGCTTAACGAGACCGTTAGTGAAACAGAACTCGACAATATGACTGCTGAGTGAATCAAGCCACAAAGAAAAGGATGCATGTTGGCGAAATAGGGCTTAACACGTGACTGCTGAGCGAATCAAGCCACGAAAAAAAAAGACAAACATTGACTTGGAAAGATAAAAGAGAGAAGCAACATCAACTGATTTACGACTCAAATAAGATCAACCAATCTAACTGGGAAATGGTATCAACCGATTCATAACCCGAAAAACGAGAACGTAATATCATCCGATCTACGACTCGAAGAGAAGTAATATCAACTGATTTATAACTCAAATAAGATCAACCGATCCAACCAGGAAATGGTATCAACCGATCTATAACCCAGAAAAAACGAGAACATAATATCATCCGATTTACGACTCGAAGAGAAGTAATATCGACCGATTTACAACTCAGATAAGATCAACCGATCTAACTAGGAAATGGTATCAACCGATCCATAACCAATAAAATGAAGCCATCGTACTGAGACGAGACCAAAAAGAACGGGATCATTGTACTTAAATGATAACCCGACATGAAACCGTTGTACTGAAACGGGGACGCAAAAAAAATGAGACTGTTATACTGAAACAAGACCCAAAGACGAGACTATTGTACTTAAATGGAGACTCGAAAGGAACGAGATCGTTGTACTTAAACGAGACGCGGAAAAATGAGATTGTTGTACTGAAACAAGACTCAACTAGGGATAACAAACAAGACTTGGTAGAAATAACCACACTGGGAAATGAAGTTGCATTCTGTGGGGAATACTTCAGTCTGATTGGAGATGTAACGTTTCAGGCATTTGCGCAAGGTACCACAACTAGCTTATGCTTCATATACATATGTTTGAATTTTTCTATGGCGTAATGCTCCATAATGATGGATATACTACGCTTTTGAGGATGCAAATGTAATGATTATTATGAGTATGCGAATGCAAAAGGATCTCCTGGAAGGAGGCTGCAAGTATCCAGATGGCTTGACTGGGGAGAAGTGATGATCACTGCATTAATCTGGTTAATCTCTGTGAGAGGAAACAACTCTGCGGGGAACATTGTTAATGATACACCGGCTCTGAACAGCCGCCACTGCCAAAAATAAATTGGATTTTGGGATTGGAGAGCCAAGACCCTGTTGGGGATGAACCTAATTCGAGAGGTACGCTACTTCCTGAACTCCGCTGGGGAAGTGAAAACCTTCTGACTTGGCTGGGAACCAGAGGTATGGCTCTGCTGAGGAAGCAAACTGTTGGGGAGGAAAGACATTCCTTGTACTGTTGGGGATTACCCTTGTATTAAAGGGAAGTCTCTGCTTGGGGGGGACACCAAATCTCTGTTGCCTTGCTGAGAGAGATTTCAACTTCCACCTCTACTAGGGATGATAGAGAATGTCAATGAGAAGGCTTCCTGTTGAAGATAAGGGTTTAAGTTTCCTCTCGCTGGGGATAAAAGATATGAAGCGTCTCATGTTGGGGATGAGCGAATATAAAGTGTCTCATACTAGGGATGAGATATGAGGTGTCTCAAAATAATGATACCATCTGTCAAGGAAATACCACCCATCTTCTTGTTGCCCTATTAGAGGAAAGATAATCGGATGAGGCCTACTGAGGGAGCATGATCAATAAAGCCTGCTGAGAAAAGATCTCCTGAGGTCTCGTGCTGACAATGGCTTTGCTTCTAGCCTCTAGGTTGATAAATGGCCAACTAATCATGATTGAATAACGGTTCTTTGCAATTTTCGACTCACCTCAGATTAAGGTTCATCAGAAGAAAATATCTCAAGAGGATTTTATAGAAAACATGACCTACGAAATGGCTCAGTGTCTTCAAACTCTTGGAGATATTCGTCGGATCTCGAAATAACTGCCCCTGACTGCATGGTCTGTGCAAGAATTTTCCTCGCGAGGATTCATGAAGAACCTCATATCACTATGAGATAGTGTGTCCTAGTATTTTGAACATTGGGTAGGTGCTTCTGATTAACCGTCTTCGGGAGAAAGTAACTTCTAGTGCTCTTGGGGTGGCCTGCCCCAGTACGAGCCTTTAAGTGATCATCTATGACTGACTGTGTTTTGAAGAAAACACACATAGCAATTGTTCTTTGAGAGATTTGAATCTTGAAGTGATTGCCCCAGCTTGGCTGAAACTTGAATGCATGCCTCAGACTAATGGCTCTTTGAGAGATTTGATCTCGAAGTGATTGCCCCAGATTAGTTGGCTCTTACCACGACTGTTGGGAAAGTTCCTACTCAATGGAGTTTCTTGGAAAAGTGCATCTTCATATGTTCGTCCTTCGGAAGTTTCAGACTTCTCAACTTGGCAAGATTAAACTTATGGACTGAGATTCCATACGTGAACTTTTATGATGCCAAACAGATGTATGCAAGCAGAAAATGTTTATTTTGAGAATGAAAATTCTAATGCCAAACACATGTTTATTTTGAAGTTTTACTGTAAAAAGATGTCGCCAACCTTTGTGAGTGACTCACTGGTTAAGATACAACATTGATTTTTGATAAACGAAAGCATGCACATGCAACACCAACAAAGAAATTTTAGCACAACTAATAGGAGTCGGGAACGCGGTCTCGTGGTAGTACACTCTTAAAATAACCTTGTTTCAGTTAGGAATTTTGAGGTTTGTATCGTGGCCTGGTTCACGGTTATAGAAACAAAGGATATAGGCTCGAAGTTTATTTTTACCCACCCCTCTTCATGATGTTCTCCATTCCTATGTTCAGCTAGCTTTCACAAGCACTCACCTCTCAAAAAGGGTATTGTGATGGTTTAGGAACCAATTACACTAACGGTTTCAAGCACCAATCAGGTTGTAGTTTGGAGTCAGTCACCCATTTGTCTTTCGTGTCTGTATCACACGGCTTTGTTCTTGTTCAAGGATCTTTCTTGTGTAATCCTTTTCGTCTTTCGCTTTTTCATTATTTTGCTTATCCCTAACTTTTTCCTGGACTGATTCTTGTGAATCTTTGATTGCAAAGTCCAGCGGGATGCCCTAATTTTTGCCTAAGTCGCTTGTTTTCAAGTTTCCACTTAGCATGCTTTTTCATTTCTTTTTTCCAATTCTTTTTTTTTGAACAAATCATGTGACACTGGTTGTCTTGATTTCTTTGAAAGGGTCGTAACTGTATCACTTCTTAGTTGATGAGGGATAACCATTGTGGTTTCCGGTCTTTTGACCTCTTAATTGGGATAACCTTAGTGGTTTTCGGTCTTTGGACCTCTTGATTTGATACAGTGAAAGGTAATGGATCCTCATATGTGCACTCCTTTTTGAAATTTGAACGCTCGGTCAAACTAACTGATGCCTACCCTGCCCCTGGGTTACATGCAAGGGTTTTTTCATGCGAAAAGAAAATCCTACTTCAAGGCTCAAATGGGTTAGCGAGGGTCTATCTCCCTTATATCTCTGGTGCTTAGGATTTGAAACAATGCATGTACATCGTCAACAGGGTCTTTCTCAAAAGCACACAATTAGAGTTTTTGCGTCTTCATTTCTTCATCCTCCCTGATAGAGTTTAAGAACGACAGTTGGTATTGCAATGCACATACACAAAATCATGGGTGAATACGAATGGATTACTTCAAGAAAACATGTGCATTTTATTATGGTTAACATTCAAAAACAAATAAGTTTCATGCATGCATACAAATGTTTAAACAAACAATATAAACTACAAATGAAAATGCAGTAAAGAAGCTGAACATTGCTGTCATTGAGGAGACTTGACTCCGTCTGGACTTATTGCTTCTGAAAATGCCTTTGCAAATTGGGAGGTCCATTTGATGAGGAGACTTTAATATGTGAGCAGACTTTCTAGCATGATGACCTTTGAGTCGATCAAATTTTTCACCTTGTGCCTGAATGCATCACAGTTGTCAAATGGTATGCCTAAATGCCCCTGAGCGGTACTTGCATCTAGCCTTTACATCGTGGTTGCCATTATTGAGGAGGCTTGACTCCGTCTGGATTTATTGCTCTTGGAGACTTTCAACTGTCAGCAATCTGGATGTTCATTCCATTACTATTTTGGTGCCATATTCCCACTTTTACCTAGTGTGAACACAATAGTCTTGGAGACAATCGAATTCGTGACCTTTTATTTACCTATGCCTCTGAAATACTTGCAATCTTCAATTAAAAGGCCAGGTGACCTAGAATGGTAATCATACTTGGCATTGAAACCCCCAAAGGAAGCTTTGTCGGAGATGATCCAGATGCAACTAGCTCAACCAATTTGAATCTGAGCAAATGAGGAAACTTGTTGCACGTACGATATTGGAATATGATCAAACTTTTTCTCAAGCTTCTATGGCCTTTACCCATACACTCTTCCCCTAGGATTCTCTTGGGAAGCTGAGGTTGGATACTGACAAATGACATCTGGAGGGAAGAGGTTGATAAAGTTAATAGATAAGGTTGCTCGCAAAGATCTCACGATCTCCTGCCTACGTATCTCCATTGACTAATGCAAAATCAGAGCAACGTAGTTCCCCTTACTAGGGATGAAAATAGCTTCATTCAGAATTCCATAACCAAGATCATCTGAGTCTTCATCTAGTTGACTTCCTCTTTCAGCAGTTTCTGACTTTGAAATAAAGCTTGCACCTTTTCCCTGAATGGCCTCAGCTGGGTATTCGTTCGGTTACCTCCTCCCGGATTTATACCATGATAGTTGATTCAAGTTGGCCATTGTGAAGGGAAACCAAGTCATGATACTAATCTGTCTCCGAACACCTATCAAGAATGCGAGGATGTATGCAAATGCCATGTTCAGTTATTTCTAAGGAATCTATCTGCTTTGATTCAAGTTTTGATACATAAAAATCCAACAACACGATTCATATATGTGATCCTCGGAAATAACTGAACATGTGTGAAAAAATGCTATGATGTCATGTATGCAGAAGGCATGTGATCAATGGTATAATGTTGGTGCCAGTGATGAGTAGTGAGTCAAGTGTCTGAATAGAACCATAATAGCAGTACCATCTCTCTATAGAACCCCATAACTGAGAGCCCAATAACTGTAGAACTGGATCACATAATACAACAATCATTGATAGTGTTGAAGTTGAACAACGAGCCAAGTGTCTGTGGAAAGTCATAATAATTGTCACAATATCAAGGTCACAATGGTAATCACAGTAACAATTTCTCTCAATAGAAATCCCGGATCTCAGAATCAAAGAACCATAAAACACTGAACAATACTGGCAAAGTGGGTATGTTGAAGTTCAGGGTTCCTGCAAACCTGTAAACCCCTCCCAATCTCATGGGTGTGCTACTCGGGTCAACATCACGGACTCTCAAAGCCAAATAGCAATAATACGTTCACCATTTCCGCGAAATGGCTCATGACCAAATCAGGGAATCGGTTTGGCATTATGTGCTACTCAGGGAGGTCTCAGCTGAGTCCAAGGAAACAAGCATCCCTCATAAGTCCCCAACTTCAAGCACTGAATCGAGAAACAATAGTACATTCACCCCGAAGGGTACAATACTATCGTCATATGAACAGTTTGTCTTAACTGGATTCCTATGAGAGAACCAGGTCATCCTATGCGAGTTCCCAGTGGGCCCTCGGATGCGAGTAGGTTTGCCAACAAATGTGGACTGCCACTGTCATCACTGGAGAGGGTTGTTTCCACTAAGGTTCTCAATGATCGGTCCCCAGCTGCACATAACCATCAAGTTCGTATCCCTAAGTGGGGGCAAAACCCCCACACAAGATAGTTCCAAGACGGTCGCAACCTGGGTGTGGAACACATCACCACTCATCCTGTAACCATGCGAGTACAACGTGTCCACGCTAATCCTATGGTGCACTCAAGCCGGGTATTTGGCTTATCTCACAATAACTCCCAGCCCACAGAAAAAATGAAAACCAGCACAGCCAGACAGTCCAGTATAATATAATGCATGGAAAAAAAATACTGAAAGCAGTAAATAAATGCTGTAAAGTAAAGCTGTAAAGTAAAACTGTAAATGAAAACAGTAAGGCTAAACTAAAGCACACGGCAGCAAACAGATAAACACCCAAATAAACAAAACAAACAGGCGCTAGGATTGACTCTACGGGGGAAACCAGAGATTTTGGGTTTGATCCCCAACAGATTCATCAACTGTCGCTCCCGGGATTTTCATCCTAGTACAAACGCGAAAGTGGCGCGGAAAAGGTAGAGTCGCCAGCCAGGCATTTTATCCCGAATGAATGGGAAAGGTAATGCTGCACAAACCTGAGGAAGAAGGAAAAGACAAAGTCCTACGAACCAAAGATCTGGGTTGGGGATTCGGTTACGACCTGGGAAGGTATTAGCACCCTAGATCGTCCGTCGTATCCGACGGGATCCACGCGTGTTTATTTGTTTCAAAGGGTGAGAAAGAATAAAGTTGTTGAACAAATGAAGTACTACCTGGTACGAGAACAGAAATGAGAAAGGAGTTGAAAAAGAGAACAAAAAGAAATAATGGGGAAAATGTAGGGAAAATAAAGAATGTGCTCGAACGGGCCCTATCCTACTGCCTACGTACCTCATCGGGAAAATGAGGATCAGAGTCGACGTAGTTCGCCTAACTAAGGCGGGAACTATTTGTTTGTGTTATTTATGCTGGAACTGCGTATGTCTATGCTCAGGTGTTGCAAGCTCTCTGGTACGAGTGCGTTTACCGTCTTGCATGCGAGACAAGTCGTCGCGAGTTCGCGTTGTGAGTGAATGAGATGAGAAAAGAAGTTCCCGCATGATAGTCGCTTATTATTTGTTTTTGTCTTTTATGAGAAATGTTTTGAATTTGTTTGTGAACATTCTCATACTAAGACCTATCCATCATGGTAAATACTTACACCTCGCCCCGAAACAGGACGCATATAAGTACTCCGCAACAAAGTCTCGTGGCGTATAAGAACGTTCGATTTTTGTTAAGTATTTTTATTATTTTCTTTATGGGGAGAGAAAGAAAGACTCAAGTTGCAAAAATGTAAAAAACTAAGGGAACTAAGACTCAACCCTAATTTAATTATTATATTCAAAATGTGGTCCTAATGGTTTGTGAAGTTTTCTAATCCTAATGAAGAAAAGGGAACTAAAAACTACTAGAACTCAACTTACTTCTTAAGGAAGTTAAGTTGGTTCTAAGAAATGGGGGAATCCTATACAAGTAGAAAATTCAAATATTAAGGCAAAAACATGAAAATAGAAAGAAGAAATTAATTCCAAAAATGCATATTAAAGCAAAAAGACTAAAAATAAGGCTAAGCCTCATGTAAACATACTTAATGAGAATTCTAAGCCTAAGTCCTAAAACTAAGGGAATTTACTTAATATCATCATTCTAAATTCAGTAGCTAAACTATACTAAATCATTCTAAAATCCTAAAATTAAACCTAATTAAGCTAATTCTTAATGAACCAAAAACTCCTAAGTTAAACTAGGGATTTACAATGTAAAACTTAACTAAAATCAATGCACTAAAAAAATAGCAAAATTCCTGGAAAAAATATGAAATTAATTCTCCAAGGTCCTTAACCTGACTATAATGTTGTGTTAAAAAATATCCTAAATATTCAGAGCCTAACTATGCCAAAAAGTCACTTAAATCTACCTAAGAACTAATCACAATTTTACACAAACTAAGCTACCAAAACAGTGGATAAAATGGCCTAAAAATCTACCAAAATATATTCTAGGTCCTATTAGTAGTCCTCTAATCATAGCAAAAAGAATGGGTCAAAAATCCTACAGGAGGCTGGAGAAATAAAATGTACAAAATTATGTGTAACTAAAAGAATTCAATATAAAGCTAATTAAATGGAATATCGAAATTAAATCGAAAAAAGCCAAAATTCAGAAAGTAAAAATGTAGAAAATTTCTAAATTAAATTATTGAGTTTTTGTGGAATTTTTATTATGCATTTTACTATTTTTTGTGGATTTAATTCAAACTATGACAAAACAAAAATAAAATTCTAAAGAAAAAGGGAAGGGGTGCATTTAGCATTTTTTTGAAGTTAAAATCCTAATGGGCCTAACACAAGGGGTGCGATTAGCAAAAAATTGAGGCCCAATGGCGCAAGCTTGAGGGAACATGCGGTGGACTTCAGGTCAAGATCTTTGACTCAATAGTAGTCGTCTGATCATGAATCTTCCCAGGGTATTCTAATTACATGGATCACAGGCGCTGTAATATGATAACTATGGTGTACTTCCACCCACAGGAACGGCCGCATGAAATGGAAACCGGACGGTGACAAGTGTCACTGCCGGTGTGGCCAAGAATCCACAAAACCCAACCTTATCACAAAGGAATCCTTTAACGGTGCTTTTCTTATGGGGATTGTGTGAAATTAAACTCAAATTAATGATCATTATTCTCTTTTAATTTCGAATAATATTTTCTTAATTAACTTAATTAAAAAGCTAAACCAACACAAATATAAAAGCTGAAGAATAAAAAACTAAACCTAGGTTATCTTCTTCCTCACACTTCTTCCGCCGCCACCACCTTCATCATCATCCACCGTCATCTCTTTCTCTTTCTGCCGTCACCTCCACCATTTCGGCACCTTCATCTTCTTCTTTTATTCGATTAGCCAAACCCCACCACCTTTTCATTCATAACAGATGCATAACCTAAATACTATGTACAAACTTCGCCGAAACCTAAACCCAATCTTCACAAATCGTTCGAGCTAAAAAAAAAAAATCCGACTCATACTCTCAAACTCGCCGTCTACAAAACTATAAGCTACAAATGTAACTACGAGGCCAACTCCACCGTCGTGACTTCAACATAACGCGAAAATAACGTAGGACTAGTTCGCACCTAATATCTTTGATGATGAAGATGCGGATGAAGCTTTGACGACGAGCGAGGCCGCGTACCGTCAGGTATGAATTCTGGCTTCGTTTCTCATCCTTCTCCCGTTTCTTACTCTCGATTTTCTTCCTATTTGATATTCCTTTTCGTTGCAGTGTTGTTGTTGATCCACGACTGTGATGACGTGAGGACGATAATGATATGACGATGATGATGGTGCGAAGATGAAGACGCCTAAGATGGTGATAATGTCGCGACAATGAAGAATCCGAACGCACGACGGAGAGTAGTGAGAAGCTTTGTTTAGGTATGAGTGTCGATTTCATCTATCCTTCTTTTGATCTCGAATCGTCTTACGATTTCATTATCACCGCGGATCGTGTCGTCGCTATGTTGTTGATGCTGATTGTTGCGTGTTCTTGATTTTGCAAATTGTTGTGGAATTAGATGTCGATTGATAAAGGAGATTTGAAGCTGTTGAAGAATGATGAAGGTTGAGGGTTCTTGGAGGTTATGAAGAATATTGATGAAGATGATGGTGAGAGCGATGAATGAAAAATGAAGTGCATAGATTGATGATTTTTTGTCGATTCTGAGTAAAAAAAGGTGGAAAGTTGAAGATGATCTTGGTGCGAAGAGTTCGTGGAAGGCTGAATCCGCAGGAGTTCGCAATTTGAGAAAACGAAAGTATCAGAGAAGTAAAGGTAAACTCCAATTTCTTTCTCTTCTTCGAATCGGTGATTATGTCATTGAATTTTGATTCTGGTTCACGAATCTTTTTCGTCTTCTCATTGCGGATCGTATTGTTGCGGTGTTGATTTATTCTTGAAAATTTTGTTGATTGTGCAGGTTTACGGAACCAGTTCACGAAAGCTTTGATGAAGATTGATGATGACGCAGCCTGTGAGATGAAGAGTTGAGAGAGGTTTATTGACGATTTCTTGAAGGAGAATGATGAAGATCACTCTATTGAAATTTCTTGAAGGTTGTTTGAAAAGTGATGAAGAGATCGATCTTGGATTGATTCAGAGAAATCTTTGCATTTCCTGGATATACAGTTCTGAGTTTAAGATTGAAGAGAAAGGATTGGAGAAAGATGATGGTGTGAAGATTGATATTTTGAGAGATGGAGGTTGTCAAGGTTTCTCTTGGAGATTGATGAAGAGATTTCGGTTCTGAGTTCCGTTTCCTCCCTTTTCTGTTTCTGATAAGTTTATGTTCAGTTTTCTGCCCCTCCTCCCGTTACCTTCTGTTGCACATTTCTACTGTTATCATTGTGGAAGTTTGCAGGAAAACTAAAAGAGTTAGCAAATTGTTTTTTTTTGTTTTTTTTCTGTTATAACCATTATAGTTGTAACTGAATTTTTGTAACTGTTGCACCCCAAAATTTGCCCTCACAAGACAAGACTTTGTGTATTAAGAGGTTCACAAGGTTCACAAGACATCTCATAAGGTTCACAAGGTTCACAAGGTTCACAAAGTTCACAATTAGTCAGAGGATTTGACATTTCCCTCAGACAATGCATCCTCCTAAGCAATGCATCCTAAACTAGGGTTTTGACTTTAATCAGGCTAAATGGACTTCCAAGACTTCAAGTGAGCTTCATAACATCTTATATGTGTTTAAGAATCCCCATGACAAGTTTCAAGACTTTTTCCCAAAGGTTTGCTCAGTCAGATGATCAGATAGGTCAAAATCAGTCAAAGCAGTTAAAAAGTCAAACAGAGGTCAACTGTGGTCAAATCAAAGTCAACCTTCATGATTTTTTGCCAACATCAAGTATATGAAGTAAAATTCATCATTTGATCAAGGGTTGATCATGATTCATCAAGGAGATTTCAGATCATCAAGAATCAGGAGTTTCTAAATTAGGGTTTTCACAGGAAAAGTCAACTAAACTTTGACCAGCCATAACTTTCACATGCTTCATCAAGAATTTTCCATCCAAAGCTCATTTTGAAGGAAATTGAATTCTCTACAACTTTGTGTCTCACAAGCCAAGCCCAAAAATGCTTCATTTGGAAGGTATGAGCTAAGACATTATAGGTCATTTTGAAAGTCAACAAAAGGTCAACAACTTCAAAAGAGCATAACTTGAGAATGGTAAATGATATGGACATGAAACCAATGGGCTTGGTTATAGGACTCTTTAAGCTTTCCAAAATGTCCGAGAACACCCTCATAGCATTAAAATTGAAGGATTTGTGTCCTTGAAAAGTTGGGAAATTTTAGGGAAGTTTATGAAGCAAATAAGGCCTAAAATCAAATTTTTGCTAAATGAGCCCACCAAATTGCCATCCCATCTTTATGAAAACACCAAGCACGACCCAACCCACTTATATTCTGAATTTTTATTTTTTATTTTAAATTTATTTGAATTTTATTCATTAAAATGTCATTTAAATTAAAATAAAATATGAAATCAAATATTTAAAAGGGGATATTGCTTCTAGAAAGTCATAAACTTTGTTTGGATCAGATTGATATGAAAATTATGATGATTGTCCTAAAATAGCAATGTTATATCAAAGAATATTTGAATTTTAAGACATGATCTTTTTCAATCTTCAATGATCAAAAAGTCCAAATAATCCTACAATGTTTTGACCTAATTATGTTCTACTATATATGTATAACTCATCACAATGCCAAGGACACGAAAAATTCTGCCTCATAGAGCAAGAACAAACTTCCAATTTCTCATAAAAAATCTCAATTCGGATCCTTCCTTAGAGACTCTTTCAAGGCATTCTAAAGGTCTCAACATGTTCCTTGATGATCACTGAATGCATAGCACTACTTATCATCATCCAAAACTTCATAAATCGCATAAACCGAATCATGTCTTCAAGCTTATTTTTTATTTTCGATTCCATTGATTGGCTGGTTTTAAATTGTTTTTGATTGTTTGATGATGTTTGTGATGAACTCTAGATTGATTCTGGGCTGTTTAATTAAGTTTTCCATGCAGGTATCAAGATTCACCATTCTTAGGGTTTCGGCCAAGGTTTAGGGCTTCATGATTTATGGAATATAAATGAATTCTAAGACCATGGATTGATTCGAATGAACATCTGGATTATGTTTGTGGATTTAATTTTATGAAATTTTGTGGTTTTGTTGATCATTGAGTTTCGTAGGGTTTGCTGCCAATGGAAATTCGCAGGAAAGTTTATAGGAAAATTCGTAGCAAAATACGCAGGAACCAAGGTTGAAGATGAAGTCAGCGCGCCAAAATCCATATTCAAATATTTGATATAATATTTTATGATTTATTGTTAATATTATTTCAGAAAAGTTGGCTTGGCTCAGTTGGTTTGTGTGCACGCGTATAAGGTTGATGGTCCTGGGTTCGAATCCCCCAGGCCCCTTTTGCTTTGCTGTTTTTTTTATTTGATTTTTCTAGGATACGCATAAAAGCATGTGAGGGCTATATGTTGACACCAAACGCACGCTGGCCTAGTGGATGGTATGCTGGTCTTGGAGGATTCAATGCCTAGGGCCTGGGTTCGAATCCTAGCCCCAGGTAAGTTTTTATTCACTTTGTCTTTCTTGTTTAATTTGTTTATATTATAATTAATTTAATAAATTATAAATGTTAAAAATAAAATGTTTATATTATTTCTTGTATATAATTTCAAACTTATATTTTCAAAAATTAAGCTTTATTGTTAAAATTATTTAATATTTATTCTATTGTAAATTATTAATATTATATGTTTTGTATAAATAAATAAATTAATAAACCCTAAAACATTTATATGTAAAAAACCTAATTTTTTATATAAACCCTAATAATATTTCATAAACCCTAATTATTTTGTAAATAATTAATTTATTTGTTTATTTTAATTTAATAATTTGTTCATATTATATGTAGTTTTCTAATTTAAATAATTTAATTAAGTAGTAAACCCTAATTTATTTTTCTAAATAATTAAAAACCCTAATTTTATTTTATGAATTTAATTTATTATTTTGTATGCTTATAATCAAATATTTTTATAATATGTATATAAAATTAAATAATTAGACTACTAATCATATTTTATTAGTATATAATATTTATTATTTATTTTTCTTATTAAAAATCTTAAAAATAATTATTTATTTAAAATTGAACTTTTAATTTATTATTTATTATTATGCTAATTTCTTCATCACATGCTTATTTATTTTTGTTTATTATTACTAACCCTCTTATATTTATTTATTTTTGTTTATTACTACTAATCCATTTAATTATTTATTTGCCTATTTTAATTATTTTAATTATAATGTAATTGTATCCAATATGTAATAGTTGTAGAATAATTTTTATTATTTATTTTTAAATGTCATGGTTAGTAAAATAGGGAGTGTAAAACATGTTTGTATTTAAAAATTGAATTTAGATCATTAATCTTAAAGATAAATATATGAACTTGTACACGCACACACGTAAGTCGATCTTGGATCGCCATCTCACATCCTTAAGGTTACCTCTCATGTTGCCTAAATAAAAGGTCAAGTAAGGTGTAAAGCAAAGTCCCTTCTTTCATATCATCTAGTCCCTTAACAGATAAAAAGATCAAGTCCCTTCATGGTTGCCTTCGTAATGATCTTGTCCCTTTCGAATAAAGATGATAAGTCCATTCGAATTGCTAAATACACCTTACAGTTGCCTAATCACAGATGTCCTTTCACTTGTCCCTCATACATCCAAGGTAATGACTACCTATTCCTTAATAATAGGGATAGTCTTACCATTGAAAGGATATTTAAGAACATAAAAGACTTAACTTAGGGTAGGTTCCTCTTATGTACTTGCTCACTCTTCAAAACATTTCAAACACTTCACATTTTAAAACAAATTTTCAAAACAAAGACTTTGTATATATCCGTACATGGATATCATTATAAAGTACTTAAGAAAATTTCTATTCATACACCACACTTTTCAAAAAAACATTTTAAAGTGAGCTAAGTAACTAAGAGCCCATGGATAACCATGGATGTAAAGGGTGCTAACACCTTCCCTTTACATAACCTACCCCCCGAATCCAAAAATATTTTAAGGTCTTTCCTGTTCTTTTATGCCCTTTCCTTTGGATAAAATAAAAGTCGGTGGCGACTCTTGCTATCCGCAACATAACTAAAGTCAGTTCTCCCACCGTGTTACAGAACTGGCGACTCTGCTGGGGATTTAATAAAAGAGGGGTACCCTTAGGAATTAGATCACTTTAAAATTGTTTGCCTTGTTTGCTTTATACTTATCTTGTTGGGTGCTCTTATGTGTGAAAGATCCTAACCCGGATCTAGTGTACCTTAGGTAAATGGCAATAGACCAAGGAAACTGTACGGCGTATACCGATATGGTTGATCTGGTGGCCATAGTTAGTGTGACTTCTTGGTTGGTGCTTATGTTCCTTAAGTCAAGTTGAGGATAATATGAGGCTGCCATATGTTGTCAATGCACTAACTAACTTTTAGAACCCTAGTTATCCCATCTTGGCCTTTAGAAAAAGTAGTGAGATAACCGGCTTTGGTGAAGACTGAAGTTGGTTGATACTCGATACTACGCTCATTGAGATCCTAAACTTGGAGGGTTTTGGTTGGCAAGTAAGTTTCCTACTGAACAACCACCCTTGTGAAGGGTCAATGATATTGAGATCCCTTAGAACCTGGTTACTTTATAGGACAGGATGAACCAACTAAACTTTAGGGGAGGGTACTTACCTTTAAACTTTATGCAAGCCTTCAAACCTAGGGCTATTGTGTGACTTGCTTGTGTGTGCCACATGTTTGTGATTGAGCATAACATCATAAAATCATGACATCATAAGCATAGCATTTTCACTAACCATTTCAAGGACCAAAGGATTTATCTTTGTTCTTTGTTGCAGGTCATGGCTTCTGCTCATAGAAACACTATCAGGATCAACTTTGTAGGCATACCTCCTAAGCTTAAGGAGTTAGTTTCTCAAGTGTCTGAAAACTCTCAGTTCATCAAGAGACATGGTCACCTACTGGATCTAGTTACTTCAGGGTTCAATGAAGACATGAGGAGTGTTCTGTTTCAGTTCTTTGATCCTAAGCACCATTGCTTCACATTCCCCGATTATCAGCTGGTTCCTACAATGGAAGAGTTCTCCAAGCTTCTGGGTATACATGTACTTGATCAGAAACCATTCACAGGCTTGGAAAAAGAGCCTAAACCTGAGGTTATTGCTACAGCTCTACATCTAAAGAAGTAAGACATTGTTCTAGAAACGAGAAGCGGAGTTAAGGGTATTCTTGCTAAGGTATTGATAGAAAAGGCTCAAGTGTTCTTGAAGGTTATGAGCTATGATGCTTTTGAGGAGATCTTAGCCTTGTTGATTTATGGCCTAGTGTTGTTCCCCAATCCTGATCAGTTTATAGATGTTCATGCCATCAACATATTTCTGAGTCACAATCCAGTGCCTGCATTGCTTGGAGACATTCTGCACTCTCTTCATACTCGTACTACAAAGGCACGAGGAACTCTGATGTGTTACATACCTTTGCTATCTAGGTGATTTATTTCTCACCTTCCTCGATCAGTGACGAAGAATGAGCAAGGGTTCAGGTGGTCTAAACAGATTATGTCGCTCTCTCATTGAGATATCCATTGGTGTTCCAGATCTATGGAGAATGTCACTATCATTGACCGTTGTGGGGAGTTTCCTAATGTGCCACTTCTAGGCATAAGAGGAGGCATTACTTACCACCCTTCCTTAGCTTTACGGAAGTTTGGTTACGCTCGGAGTGATGGTCCTCATGACATGTTGATTCAGGGTATTGTGTTTGACTACGACAACGATCTGCAAGGTTACCGTCAAAGGTTCATACGAGCATGGGGAAAAGTGAACAAGGTTGACAGCAAGACTCTGGAGCCCAAGTACACTATTCCTATGGAAGCTTATCTCAGATGGGTGCGAGCTCGTGCTCAGACTCTTATGATGCCATATCCTGCCATCCTGCCAGTTACTATGGAGCCTGTTACTGAAGGGGATACTTCTTATACCATCCTTCACCCAGACATGCCCACTGACATGGAAGACTTACAGAGATCCTGGATCCAGTTGAAGGAGCAAAGGGATACTTTCGAGGCTCATTACAAAGCAAGTCAAGAAAGAATCTTGGAGCTAACAAAGCAACTTCACGAGGAGCGGAATCTCAACTCATACCTCAACACAAAGAGGAAATGTCCATGGGAGACTTAAAACCCCATCTTTTGTATTTATTTCATTTCATTTTGTAAGCCCAAAGGATAAACAAATTTATTACTAATAAAAGTTTACTTTCTTGGTTGTTTAAACAAATTTAAATCTTGCGGTCCTTGAAAACATTGCATACGCATCTATACATCATATCATTGCATCTCAGGTTTCTTGTGTATAGGTTTCTTATCGTCTCGCTGTTTATTTCAGCAAAAATGGCTCTTGAACAAACAGTCAAAGATCTCCAGGAACAGAATGCCCAGTTCCAAGAGCTGATCCTGAACTTGTCTAAGGGGCAGGATGAATTGAAGACACTGCTGGCCAAGAAGACCAAGAAGACTAGAAGGTCAGGAGGCCTGATCAACATGGGAAGAAGGTTCATAGGCCCTGTCAAGACCAAGGAACGGGTTAAAGGTTATGAGTCTGAAGAGTCTGAGAAAGAGGGGGGCAGTCTCCATAATACAATAGGGGACTCTGATTCTGAAGCTAATTACTATCATGATCCTACTGAAGATAAGTGTCGCTCCCAAAGATTTGCATCCCGGTACAAGCGCGAACGGTCGGCGAAAAGAACAATGAGAACACACAGCCGTGAACTCACTGGAGATGAAAAGAGTCGCCAGCTAGGCATTTTTATCCCGGAGGAAAGGCAATGTTGCATAGACCTAGAAAGACATGGATAAGACGGTTGCGAACCAGAGAGACTGAGAAAGGGGGTTGGTTACAACCTGGGAAGGTATTAGCACCCAGATTGTCCGCCGTACTCGACGGGATCCACGCTTAAAAGATTTGTGTTTTAAAGGGGTAGTGTCAGTGCAATCTGTGTGTAACATAGCTGGAAAAGAATGTACAGGTGTCAGTGTAAAAACAGTGTGAAGTGTATAAATGTACAGTGTCAGTGTAAGGAAAGGGAATAAGATGCTCAAGATCATGAGGCTATAAGAATAAAGCTAGAAGGAGGGGGAATACACAGAGACTCTTGTTCGATAACTGTTAAGTTATGCCTACGTATCCTCTCGTGCAATGAGGAAGTCAGAACACCGTAGTTCGACCTAAAGAGACTGAAAGGTAAATTGACTTGTGAACTGCTTACTTGCCTATGCTCAAGTGTATGACCTGTCTGGCTCGGGTGCAAACTGTCTTGCATTAGACGGAAGAAGCAAGTTCTCGTTTTATGAGTGAATGAGATGAGAAAAGAATCCCGAAGGAGACGATTATTGTTTGTTTTTGTGTTTTCAGTCTTTTATTGCTTTTTGAAATTTGTCATAAGTTAATGAGCTTAAGTCTAAACCAATGGATTTAGTAAATTCATCACATCTTCCCTCTGATTAGGGGTAATGAGAATACTTTAAGTGTGAAGTCAGATTCTCACACTTAATCACCTTTGGTATAGGATTAAGATCATTAACCTATTTGTGATTATTTAGATGTTTTTGGGGTTTTGGTTTAGTGTTAAGTAATGAGATTAAGCCATAATCAAGGATTAAACAAACTCATTACACCATCCTAATAGAAGGATAATAGATGAGAATGTTTAAGCTGAGGAAAGCTCCTCAACTTAATCCATGATTAGGGATTAAACTCATGACAAAACAAGCCTTTGATTAAGTGGATTTTATTTAATGATGTGATGATGAAGTGTTTTTTATGATTTGTAAGACAACTTGAGGGGGACTTGTCCATTAACACTAGGGTTAGTCCTTCTTAACCAATTAAGGAAGAATTAGAACCCTAATGCAAGGCCCAAGTTACAAGTGTGATGTCTTGATGATTATTAAGTGAGTTGATTAAAGGATTTAAACACATTAAGGGTTTAACACTTAGGATTAAAGTTATACACTCCATCCTAATAGAAGGATGCCGGCATAACCCTAATCACAAAGCCTTAAAGCCTTTATGGTTTAGTCCCTGATTATGAGATGAGAGGAGAAGACTCAAAGAGACACAAAGGTAAAACTAAGAGGGGAGACTAATCAAAACCCTAATCACTGTCATGCTTGGTTGTTCCTAAGGTTTGTGAGGTTAAACAAGAGAAATCTTCAAAGGAAACACCAGGAAGCAGATGAAAAGGAGCAAGGAGAAGCAAAGTAACTTGCTTCATTCAAGAAGTCAAGTCACTTGAAGAAAGAAAGTGGGAAGAAGAAGAATGAACAAGCTCAAACTAAAACATATACAAAAATGCAGCAAGGATGCATAAAAAGAGATGAAAAGGAAAGTTATGAGAAGTGAAGGCAAATTCACTTCCCAAAATTACTTACCACCTGAAAGGTTAGAAAAGAAATGCAATGCAATGCAAAATGGGATGAGATGACATGATGAAAAACCAAACCAGAAGCATATACATGATGCTAATGATGCTATGAGATGCTACAAACATGAGGCAGCACATGGAAATGATCATACAAGTTCATGAATGCAAATGAAACAAGTTAAGGACCATGAACATACATGAAAAGTTATGAAGTGCACATGACATACAACATGGAAAATACATGATGCAATGATCAAACATGCTTCCAATATGTCTTATGATGTTAAGTGAATCTAATGGATGCTTGAAATGTCATGGCAAGTCATGGTATGAAGGCAAATGCAAGATGGATGCATATGGAAGCCCAAATTAGGGTTTATGAACAATACATCAAACAAAAACCAAAACCAGAAGCAAACAACATTATAAAAAATTGAAAATGCACTCAAAGGACCCCTAACCCTATACTAAACCAATGCCCAAAGGAGAGGTTTCAACTCTTAACCAAATTCAAGTTATGATTTTTACAAGTTTTTTAGGGTTTTAGGGTTCCTAAACAAAAGAAATGCCAAACAAATTGAAAATGAAAGATCAAATCAAGGCCATTTAATCTCACAAACTTCATGCTAAACACAATGCAATGCAAAAAGAATCAATGTCCAACTCTTCATGGATAGGCAGAAATGATTTTTGAAACTTTGGATCAAATTAATGCATAAAAATGATTTTAATTCAATGAGAAATTCTTAAAATGCATCAAGATCAAAAAATAAATTTGGTTTGAAGGTTGGACAATGTTTCTAAATGTCTTAGAACATTTCATGAATTTTTTGGTGATTTTTAAATACCTAAAAGTATTTTTAATAAATTAATTTTCATTAATCAATTAAAAATAAACTTTTAAATATTTTAAAATACTTTTTAAATGCTAAAAATGAAAATAAAAATATTTTTGTGTCGTAAAAATTAATAAAACTCTTGAGAAAAAGTTTCATAATTTTTAAACAAGTTTTGCTATTTTAAATAAATTGGGCAAATTAAATGAAAAGAAATGAAATAAAAATGAATTTAAAATGAAGTAAACAGAAGGAGAGGCTGAGATTCATTCTGGATTCAAAAGGGTTGACCGCGCGCGTTTTTGGAGGGCCAGGATTGCTTCTGATCAAATTAATTTAATTAAGATTAATTAAACTAAATAAAATGGATTAGGGCTAATTGAGTGAATCCAGGCCACACATGCGCGCGGGAGGTCAACTGGTCAAGGAAATCCAACGCTTCACATTCAAATGGAATTAATTACAGGGATTAAGCCCTAATGATTTTCAGGTGGCCGGAGAAGACCTCCGGTCGTCTTCTCCGGTGGGAAGCCCACCTGAAAATCCCTAAAACTCTCAAAACCTAACTAAAATGAAATCTAAAAACATGGAAATGATCCCCACAACTTACTGAATCAAAACCCCAAGCCAAAACTCATTTATTTTTCCCCAAACTCATGAATCGAGCAAAACATTTTTTAGGTCACAGAGTTTCAGAAAGCAATTAAATTCTCATTTCATCACCATTTTCAAAACTAAAAGCACCAGAACAATCAGTGAAGCATAGAGAACAACTTAAGAACTTAAAAAACGATTTCTGAAAAAAAAAGTTCTTGAGCTACCTGAGTTTCGAAGCTTTCACTCTGGTAACTTTCAGACCTCTCCCTTTGATGCAATCCACTCTACTTGGTCCCCTGATGATCCTTGAATGCTTAGAAGGAGTTTATGTTGGCTGGTTTGAGAGATTGAACAAGTTCTGTTCAAGCTCAGTTGAAAATGGTGATGGTGATTCAGGCTGTTTCAGGTCAATGTGAGTGGTTCTTTGTGATCAGGATGATGAGTGGAGAAGGTTTGTGGAGTTTGTTTGGGTGTTTATGGCCTGTGGAGTGAGTTTCGAATGGTTTTGCTTCTGAGAGTGAAAATGGAGGAATGGTGTTCTTGCTTGATTCAGGCTTAAGTCTTGTTGGTTTTGGGTCAATGGAACATGGTGAAATGATTGGTGAAACTGGTTTGAATGTTGGTGGTTTGTGCAGAGAGATTCGAAGAGATATGCAAATGGGGTGAGTTTTGTGTATGTGATGATCTCTTGTGCTTCAGCCTTGCCTCCTCTATGAAATGGCCAGCATTTGATCCACATAAACAAAGCCTATTGGTCAGTTGATGTGACTTGGCCTGCTGTGATAGGTAAGTCACCTTTTGCAAATTGTCAACTTTGGTGTAAGGAAATCATGGGCTAAGTTCTAGCTTGGTACAAGAGCATGGGCTGGCGCAGCATGGTGAGGAGAGAAGCTATGGTTGGTTCAGCATCCAAGACATCAAGTGGGTGAGATGTGATGATAGTTTTTGCAACTTGATCACTTTTGAAACTTCATGAAAATCTCTTACTTTGCCAACCATGAACATGTGATCCTTTGGTTCAAATCTGATTTTTAGGTCACATAGAATGTTTGTACATTGGTTTGATATGAACTAGAAGTCACAAGAATGTTTGTTTCATGAAATTGCAAGTTTTCCTTTTAGTGCATAATCTTGAAAATTAGTGATTTTTGCCAACTTTAACACACCATAACTTTTGATCCAAAATGAATTAGGTCATGTTCTTGTACTTTTTGAAAAGGGAAAAATGTGATCTACAACTTTCATGACCAAAGTTTTTTCATTTGAAGCATTTTTGGATCAAAAAGTAAGGTTTGAAAAGTGACCTAAAATGACACATTCCTTAAAAGTCAACTATGCCCTAAAAAGTCAACTTTGCTAAAACTTCAAATTCTTGAATTTTGTGAACTTCAACCTTCTTCCATGATCAAATAAAGATCATATATACTCAAAATGATGAAGATCACCCCCTGGTTGGGTCATTGGGGGCCTCAGATGCCCTGATTTTGCACTGACTTGTCCAGAAAGTCAACTCTTGATCAGATGACTTCCCCATGGAATTTCTTCATGAAACTTGATATGCATACTTCCCATACCATATAGAGACCAATAGAAACAATAATGGCCAAAAAATTTGGAGTTATGGCCTCTGAAACCAAAACCCTAATTTTAGGTCAACTGTGCAGTTAAACCTGGCTCTGCATCCACACCAATCCCAGTTCTTGTGATTCTTTGGAATTCTTGACCTTGAGAGGATGTAATATGATATAAAAACACACATGGATCTCTTTGAAGTGATGGGTGGCCTTTGGAGTGGCTCAGGAGGCTCCTGGATTGCTCAGATCACAAACCCTAGGTGCAGATGACTTAGAAACTATGCAGTGAATCAAAAATGGGATATGAGGTGATATGATTGTGTTTATGCATATGAAATGATCACAAGCCATGGTGTGAATGGGTGAGGGAAAATTTGGGGTGTTTACAACTGCCCCTATTCAAACATGAGTTAGCTGTGCAGGATGTAAGCAACGGCTTAACAGGCGAGCTAGATAACTTGTGGTTGAATACCAAAGACAATCCAAAATTTGCGCTTACAGAATGAAGAAGAAAAGGGATATAGATTGTAAAAGAAAATAAAGTATATTGTAAAGTGTGGGCGACGGAGGACGACCGTCGAGCAGAGGACGACTGCTGGGTAAAGAGCAATGACGGGGACGGCCGACATGCTGAGAAAAGTGCGAAAAGTAAAGCAATGACGGGGACGGCCGACATGCTGGGGATAAAAGCCAAGACGGGGACGGCCGACTGGCTGGGGAAAATAAGATATGAAACTATGATGGGGACGGCCATCACGATAAAGTTGTAAAAATCTCTGGAGATTGATGAAACATGACGGGGACGGCCATCAAGTTCATAAAGCAAAGTAACCAACGATGGGGACGGCCATCGGGCTAAAAAGGAAAAGGGACCACGACGGGGACGGCCATCGGGTTAAAGAATAAATGAAATAAACAGATGATGGGGTGCGGCCATCAAAGGTGAAGGACGATCACCTAGCAGGGGACGGCTGCTCTGTTGGGAATAAAAGGAATATGATGGGGACGGACATCAAAGGTGGAGGACGACCACCTGGCAGGGTACGGCTGCCGAAAATATCAACGATGAGGACGGCCATCGGATAAAAGGTCAACGATGGGGACGGCCATCGGACGAGCATGATGGAGGACGACCATCAAGAGGTGGAGGACGACCACCTAGCAGGGGACGGCTGCTCTCAGGGTTTATCATGACATAGGACGAATGCCAGATAACCAAAAATCAACAATGGGGACGGCCATTGGATAAAATAGATGAAGGACGATCATCAAGAGGTGGAGGACGACCACCTAGCAGGGGACGGCTGCTAAATATCAACGATGGGGACGGCCATCGGACGAGCATGATGGAGGACGACCATCAAGAGGTGGAGGACGACCACCTAGCAGGGTACGGTTGCTCTCAGGTTTTATCGCAACACAGGACGAGTGTTTGATAAAAAGGAAAAATTTGTTTTGTTGGTGATCTACTGGGGAGTAATAAACACGGACGAGTGTTTACATCCAAGAAACAAAAGGTATAAGTGTTTGGTATTAAAAGATGCGGACGAACATCTCTAAGACTACGATACGGACGAGTATCGGGTAGAAACAAATACTGACGCGTGTTCAAAGATGATGATACGGACGAGTATCAACTGGTTAACAGAGAACACGGACGAGTGTTGAATCTGAGGGGACTCTTCTGGGGAATAATAGACACAGATGAGTATCTATATTCAAGAGGACATAAGTGTTTGACACAGTGTATGGATTAAAGATGCGGACGAGCATCCTTAAGACTATGATACGGACGAGTATCATGTAGAAACAAACGCTGGACGCATGTTCAGAGATGATGGTACGGACGAGTACCAACGAGTTAACAAAGAACAAGGACCAAAGTCGAATCTGTGGGGATATGAATGGTATATACAAGATACGGACGAGTATCTGTATGAGCGTAACATGAGTAGCGAGTATGGGTATTGTATAGATGAGTGTTTATCTGCTGGGGAGAGTGACACGGACGAGTGTCAAGAGAGAAAAGTATAATAACATCAACAAGTATCTGATATACAAAGTATAGATGACTGTGCTGGGGATATGACACGGACGGGTGTCAAGAAAGTGTATATAGGTATATGTGAGTGCAAAGAGGATGTCTTCGGCTTTCTGCTGGGGATATGACACGGACGGGTGTCAGGAAGTATCTGTAATATGGGTGATCTTGTTTGTAAAGAGTGTTCAGGCGACTTTACTGGGGGAAAGATGGCACGGACGGGTGTCAAAATGAGTATATACTGGTGTTTGTTGATTGAGAAGCAGCTGTTTTTGTTGGGGACTCTGGTGGGGATTTTTCTGTACGTTGATGAACTGTCAATATTCACAAGTGCTGATTTAAAATATGGCTCATGATTATGCTATGTGTTTGATTTTTGCCGTAATGCTCCGTATTAGACGGAATGCTACACTTTGTGGGTGAATATGATGCGAATGCTATGATTGTGCAAAGATACCAAACCGGGATCCGGGTCCCGTTGCTGCGAAGATCTTCGATCGATCCGTTTGAAGTAGACATCCCAGCTGGGGATGAGATCACGGGTAGATCTGATGATATGATATCTGCTTGGGGATTCGGGCCATTGATAGACCTATTCTAATAAACATAGGACCCAACTGGGGGTTTGTAGAAGCTTTCTTCACTCTGTTGTGAGTTCTTCATGCACTGCTCTTCTGGATAGAGGCTGGAACTCTGTGGGGAGATAGCTCTTTGACTTTTGTGCTCGGCTGAGGGCGAGATGGCAACTCGGCTGGGGAGGAAGAGAGATTATTGAGAGACCTCCCTAGGGATTCTGTCGAAGAGGATCCTTGACTCAGCCGGGGATATAGGTGCCTTTTGTGATACCTGCCCATTCTGATGGGGATAAGTAATAAGTGGCAACTCAGCTGGGAGGAGTCATGAAAGGCAACTCAGCTGGGGAGAGAGCACTTCGGGTGCTACAAATTGAATGTTGGTTTGCCAGCTTGTTGGGATGAAGCTTTCATGCCCCAAGTTGCGTTCTGGATACCTGCAATCCTGAAAAAGATAGAGAAACGTACAAGATAATCCCGAGGTATCCCTTACTGGATTCCGTCATAGGAGTTAGGATACTTCTGAGAGTAAGCATACTTCCTGCAAGCACGTTTTTATTTGAAGATAAGCATCTGTATTCTTATGCAATTAGTTTCTTTTTTAGACATCAGACATTTTTGCAAATAAATGAAAATGTACAAAACGAGACATGACTGAAAATCTGATTTTATTAACTCATGTGCCCTGAATTGGCAAGGTACAGTCAAAGAAACATATCCCCTGGAACGAGGAGATTGTTACAAATTGGGAAACAAAATGCCGGCAGTGTTGATGACGCTTTGAGGAGCTTCCTCCTCACTATGACCCGCATGACTTTTGACGTTCTTCTCATCTTGCTTTCTGAAGAATGTTGATTCTGGATGAGGCTTGATCCTTTCAAGATTTACCACGTTGCAGGTGATACAGACGAATTCAGAATGCAGTTGTTCGCTTATTCCCTTATTTTGCATGGATCGCCCTTTCGGGTTTTCAATCCATCGGGATACCCATTTTTGCCTGAGCTGTCCAATGCGGCTTTTCAACTCAGCGGGTGTACATTTTTTTGTTTATTTTCCCTTACTTTTGCCCGAGTCTTTTATTCTGTTTTTGACTCGCCGGGATGCCCTATTTTTGCCTGGACTTACATTCTGTTTTTATGTCCAGCGGGTCATTTTATGCGAAGTATTTTTTAACTGCATCTGAATTCACAGGGGACGGGAAGTCTTCACCATCCATAGTGCGGAGCATCAGTGCTCCACCAGAGAAAACTTTCTTCACTACAAATGGTCCTTCGTAATTCGGAGTCCACTTGCCCCTGTGGTCTGTATGAGGAGGGAGGATTCTTTTCAGCACAAGATCTCCTACTTGGTACTCTCGATGCCTGACTTTCTGATCGAAGGCCTTCTTCATTCTTTTCTGATATAACTGCCCATGACAGATTGCAGCCAATCTCTTCTCTTCAATCAGACTCAGTTGTTCGAATCGGGACCTAACCCATTCTGCTTCACTCAGTTTAACATCCATTAGTACCCGCAGGGAGGGTAATTCAACTTCGACAGGTAGGACTGCTTCCATACCATACACGAGCTGATACGGTGTTGCCCCAGTGGATGTTCTGATTGACGTGCGGTACCCATGCAAGGCAAACGGTAGCATTTCATGCCAGTCTTTGTAAGTGACAACCATCTTCTGCACAATCTTCTTGATATTCTTGTTTGCTGCCTCAACAGCGCCATTCATCTTTGGCCTGTAAGGAGAAGAATTGTGGTGTTGGATTTTGAAGTCCCGACACAGCTCTGCCATCATTTTGTTGTTTAGATTGGAACCATTATCAGTAATGATTCGCTCGGGAACTCCGTATCGACAGATGATATCTCTCTTCAGAAATCTGGCTACCACTTGTCTTGTGACGTTTGCATATGAAGCTGCTTCGACCCACTTGGTGAAATAGTCGATGGCGACCAGGATGAATCTATGGCCGTTTGAAGCAGTCGGCTCGATCTTGCCAATCATATCAATGCCCCACATAGCAAAGGGCCAGGGTGAAGACATTATGTTCAAAGGATTGGGAGGCACATGCACCTTATCTGCGTAGATCTGGCATTTATGGCATTTTCTGGCATAGGCACAACAGTCAGCATCCATTGTGATCCAGTAATAGCCTGATCTCAACAATTTCTTGGCCATGGCATGCCCTCCTGCATGGGTACCAAAGGATCCTTCGTGCACTTCATGCATCAACAAGTCTGCTTCTGTCTTATCAACACATCTGAGGAGTACCATGTCAAAGTTCCTTTTGTATAAAGACCCATCAGTGTTCAGAAAGAAACTACCAGCAAGCCTTCTCAAAGTCTTCTTATCATTGGAAGATGCCCCAGGTGGGTATGTTTGATCCTCCAAGAAGCACTTAATGTCGTGGAACCAAGGCTTATCATCTTTAACAACATCTGCTGCGAACACATATGCTGGTCTGTCAAGTCTGGACACTGAGATTTGAGGTACAAAGTTAGCAGCTTGAACTTTGATCATGGATGAAATGGTAGCCAGGGCATCTGCAAACTGATTCTCATCCCGAGGGATATACTCAAGCTTGACTGTTGTGAAGAAAGTCAATAATCTCCTTGTATAATCCCTGTAAGGTATCAGATGATCCTGGTGCGTGTACCATTTGCCATTGGTTTGATTGATTACCAGAGCTGAATCTCCGAATACGGTCAATGTCTTGATCCTGAGGTCAATGGCTTCCTCAAGACCCATAATGCAAGCTTCGTATTCAGCTTCGTTGTTAGTGCAGTTGAAAGTGAGTTTTGCCGAGAAAGGCATGTGAACTCCTTTGGGTGTAATGAGTACTGCACCAATACCACGACCATTCATGTTAACAGCCCCATCAAACATCATAGTCCATTCTTCTTCCGGGTCGGGCCCTTCAGTGTGAACAGGCTCTTCATGATCTTTTGCTTTTATGAACATGATGTCTTCATCAGGGAAGTCAAATCTCATAGGCTGGTAGTCATCAATGGGTTGCTCAGCAAGATATTCAAATAATACACTGCCCTTGATGGCTTTTTGAGATGTGTATTGGATGTCATATTCTGTGAGGATCATTTGCCATCTTGCAACCCGTCCGGTAAGAGCCGGCTTCTCAAATATGTACTTGACTGGGTCCATCTTTGAGATCAATAAAGTAGTGTGGGTCAACATATACTGCCTCAGTCGGCGAGCAGCCCACGCTAAAGCACATCAAGTTTTCTCGAGCAGTGAATAACGCTGTTCACAGTCGGTAAACTTTTTGCTTAGGTAGTATATTGCATACTCTTTTCGACCAGACTCGTCATGCTGGCCCAGCACACACCCCATCGACTCTTCTAATACTGTCAAGTACATGATCAGAGGTCTTCCTTCAACTGGTGGCATAAGGATTGGAGGTTCTTGCAGATATTTTTTGATCTTGTCAAAAGCCCTTTGGCAGTCTTCATTCCACCTGACCGTTTGTTCTTTTCTTAACAGCTTGAACAAGGGTTCACAGGTTGCTGTAAGGTGAGATATGAACCGTGAGATGTAGTTCAATCGACCTAAGAAACCTCGAACCTCCTTCTCCGTCTTCGGTGCAGGCATCTCTTGGATGGCTTTGACTTTATCAGGGTCAACTTCAATCCCTCTCTCACTTACAATAAATCCCAGCAGCTTACCAGATCTCACCCCGAATGTGCATTTGTTGGGGTTTAACTTCAGTTGGTACTTCCTCAGACGCTTGAACAGTTTCAGCAGATTCACCAGGTGATCTTCCTCTGTAAGGGACTTGGCAATCATGTCATCCACATAACATTCTATCTCTCTATGGATCATATCGTGGAATAATGTCACCATAGCCCGTTGATATGTCGCACCGGCATTCTTGAGCCCAAATGGCATTACCTTGTAGCAGAACGTGCCCCAGGGTGTGATGAAGGTTGTCTTCTCCATGTCTTCAGGTGACATCTTAATCTGGTTGTATCCTGAAAATCCGTCCATGAAGGAGAATACCGAGAACTGAGCCGTATTATCAACCAATACATCAATGTGAGGTAATGGGAAATCATCTTTCGGGCTAGCTCTGTTTAGATCCCGGTAGTCAACACACATTCTTACTTTGCCGTCTTTCTTAGGCACAGGCACAATATTAGCAACCCACGGCGGATAGCTAGTTACGGCAAGGAACCCGGCGTCCCACTGCTTTTGTACCTCTTCCTTGATTTTCATTGCCATGTCGGGACGAGTACGGCGCAGTTTCTGTTTAACCGGCGGGCATTCTTCTCTTAAAGGCAGCTTGTGCACAACAATGTCGGTGTCCAACCCTGGCATGTCTTGATAAGACCAAGCAAACACGTCCACATACTCCTGAAGCAGGTCAATCAGTTGTCTCTTCACTGAGTCTTGTAAGCAGGCCCCGATTTTAACCTCTTTCACGTCTTACCTGTACCAAGATTGATCACTTCAACCTCCTCCTGGTGAGGAGTAATAACCTTTTCCTCTTGTCTTAACAACCTGGCTAGCTCTTCGGGAAGCTCATATTCTTCATCAACCCCTTCATCAGCTTGATTGATTGGATTGTCAAAGTCATACGAAGTCATAGCCGTGCTGTTGTCGGTGCTGTCTGGAAGACACTCTCTGCGAGGGTTCAGTTTGTTCATTTTAGTGATTTGATTTTAATCTTGTTTTAGAAAAGTGAAATAAAGTTGTCATTTTGAAAACACTGCCATTTATTTTTTGTACAAAAAGAAAAATGGAAAAACAGTGAACGGAAAAGAGAAAAGACTCATTTGCAAAAAGATGTCTGATATTTCATTGATTAATCTTGTTGCACAAAAAGTACAGATGGCCCGATTACAAAATGAGTCTTGTCATCTTGGGCAAGATGCAAGACTTTGATGCATGCTATAAAAAAAGCAGGAAATAATAATTACTCTGCATGAGTAACTCTTATAATTTCCTGGGAAGACCAGTTTGAGATACTGCTCCCCGGGATCTTTGGACGAATCCAGCTTTCCAGGTTGCGTTCCTCTTCCAGCTCGTCTTCCAAACAGTTGACAACATCAGGGGTGAGCATCCCCCCACTCACAAAGTTGGGCTCTTTCGCAGCCGCTGCTTGATCTTGTTGAGTTGGTTTGTAACCCAACCCAAATCTATCCTCTTTCTTCTCCACTGATAACAGTTTGCCCCAGCCTTGGGCGTTCCCTCCCTCAACAACCTTCCGGGCTTGTTGGTATGATGATATTGAAGTACCAGGCACAGCAGATGTTTCATTGACATTCAAGGCTTCGAACCCCTGACTCATTGTTTCATGGATCTCCCCATCCATCTCAATATACTTATAGGTAGCCAGGTGGCTGACAAAAATATCCTCCTCTCCACAGATTGTAACGATTTGACCCTCCCACTCGTATTTTAACTTCTGGTGAAGGGTAGAGGTCACGGCGCCAGCGGCGTGAATCCATGGCCTACCCAATAGACAGCTGTAAGCAGGCTGTATATCCATCACGTAGAAGGTCGTTTTGAAGGTCTGCGGGCCAATCGTTATGGGCAATTCAATTTCTCCCAGAACCGATCTCTTTGAACCATCAAAGGCTCTCACCACCAGGTTGCTGGGTCTCAACGCCAATCCGTCATATTCTAACTTCACCAGGGCCTTCTTAGGTAAGACATTGAGGGATGACCCCGTGTCCACCAGCACATGGGAAAGGACAGCACCTTTACATTCCATGGTTATGTGCAAGGCTTTGTTATGGTTGCGGCCTTCCGTTGTCAAATCAGTATTGGTGAACCCTAGTCCGTGACTAGCATTAACATTTCCAACTACAGCTTCCAACTGATTGACAGTGATCTCCTCAGGCACGTAAGCTGCGTGCAAGACTTTGAGTAGTGCATCCCGATGGGCTTCGGAGCACATAAGCAATGATAGGATTGAGATCTTGGAAGGCGTCTGATGAAGCTGATCCACTATTTTATAATCACTCTTTTTGATGATTCGCATGAACTCATCAACCTCTTGATCGAAGGGTGTTTTCAAGGCTTCCTTAACAGTCTGCTCTTCCTGCACCAAGCTTTTTCCTTTTGCTTTAGCAGCAGCTTCTGCTTCGGCAGTGGGTCCCTGAATTTGTGGAGCGAAAAGACGTCCGCTTCGGGTGAAGCCTCCGCCTCCTCCCACATTGTCAATTTGTGGTGCAGGGGTTGATGATTCAAAAGTGATTCTTTGTCCTTCGCAGTACAGGTCAGAGCCGTAATGCCACGGGATGGCATTGCTGCTTTCATAAGGTACTGGTCCAGGCACCGTGATAGTGACTGGACTGACTGCAGCTGCAGAAGGAATTGTGATAGTCTGTGGATCGTAATAAATTGTGACTGGTGCTCTGATGGGAGCAGCACCTTCTGAATTGTAGGCAGAGTTGTTTTCAGGATCATAAAATATTGTGACAGTTGAGACATCTTCATGATTTGTTGCTGGTGTTGTAGGAGACATCGGTGGAAGGATGGATGTTGTTGTTGTAGGAGTTTCAAAATGGAGTGGTGCTGGAGTTGTAGAAGGAAAATTTGTTGATGGCTGACCAGTTGAGATAATGGATGAAGTACTTGTTGATGAAGCCGAAGAATTGTCAGGAACAATGGTTGTTGCAGTTGTAGGAGGTTCTGGAGTTGTTGCTGATGAGATTGCTGGATTTGTTGGAAATGATGTGGTGATCTGAAGCTGGCCACTCTGAATGAGACCATCTATGCCATTCCTCAGGTTATCGCACCCATTGACTGAGATATTACAGTAAGCACACCCCAACTCACATCCCGGGAACATTTGACGTTCGAGGAGTTGAGCCTTGATTTCTACCAACGGTGTCCGGATCTGACCCACACTGGTTATTAAATAAGACGGCTTGTCTTCTTCAATAGCGTTAATCCTGGGACCACCGTGGTTTGGCATGGGGTTCTTATTGACATTAGGTGGTGGTGCGAAATTCAGAGCTTTTGAGTCTACCAGGTCTTGTACCTTCATGTGCAAGGCTCTGCACTTTTCTGTACTGTGGCCAGGTGCATTTGAATGGAAGGCACATCTGGCGTTGGAATCATAATTCCTGGGTAGACTGTTGGGATCTGGAGGTGCCAACGTCCTTAGCTCAACTAGGTTGAGTTTCAGGAGTTGTGGCAGCAATGTAGCATATGGCATAGGGATCGGATCGATTACCCTGTTGGCTTGAGAAGGCCTCTGTTGGAATGGCCTTTGCTGGTTATTGTTGTTGGTGTTGCTGTTGTTGTAATTTCTCGGAGGATACTGATTCTGTTGATGGTACTGAGGTTGTGGCTGATAGTTTTGTTGCGGAGATTGATAAACTGGTTGAGGATGAGCTGGAGCGGGAATGGTGACTGCTGCCACTGATCTGTGAACATATTGGGGCCTGCCCCTGTTGGTGTGGATGGCATTGGTCTCGCCAGTTCTTCTTGGGCCTGCAAAAGGCTTTCTTGTACTACTGGACGAGCTCGCACCGTTGTCTGATATCTTTCCCATTTTTAACAGGCTCTCAATTCTCTCCCCAGCTATGACAACATCTGCAAAGCTAGTGGAAGAGAAAGCAGCCAACCTGTCAATATATGTTCCCTGGAGGGTGTTCATAAACATATCTGCCATTTCCCTCTCAGACATAGGTGGTTGAACAGCAGCAGCCAATTGCCTCCATCTCTGGGCATATTCTCGGAAACTTTCCCTTGATGACTGTGACATTCCCATTAGGAGGGTCCTGTTGGGTGCCATATCTAAGTTGTACTGATACTGTCTGATGAAGGCCTCTGCCAGGTCCTTCCAGCATCTGATAGTTGCCCTTGTCAAGTGAGAGTACCATTCTCTTGACGCTCCAGTCAAGCTGTCTTCGAAATAGAACATCCAGAGCTTCTCATCCATAGTATAGGCCTTCAGCCTTCCCAGAAATGATTGTAAATGAGTCCGGGGGCATGAAGTCCCGTTGTATTTTTCAAAACAAGGAGGTTTAAACTTATGGGGGATCCTGACCCCGTCTACCAAGCCCATGTCCATGACATCGAAACCCAAAGAGTTTTGAGACTCTAAGGACCTCAATTTCTCAGCTATCTCATCCAGCCTTCTATCATAGGCTTCCTCCCCAGCACCCATTACTGTAAACTGATCCTCTTGGGGGTCTTCTTGTAGTACCCTGGCTGCAGTGGCAGTCCCTTGAACATTTGCAGGGATGTTGACCTCAGGATGGAGGTGTGGTCCGAAGACTGGGGGATTGACATGAGGTTGGACCCTCTCGTTGTTGCTTGTGCCGGCAGTTCCTATGTGTGGATCTTCTTGATTCTGCCTTTCCACCATGGCCCTCAATCTTTCCTGGCTCTGAGCCATGTTGTTCATCACTTCCATAAACTGCGTCATTTGATTCCTCATCTCTAGCCTTTCATTGGTCATTTGGTTTCTGACCTCAGTAAGGTCCTGCTGCATCTGATCCATTTGGATGCCCGGAAGATTGTTACGGGTTGGATAACGGTGCGGACGGTTGAGGGGAAATACCCGGCGCCGAGCAATAGTTCCTGAACATCACAACAGAGTTAGTGGCAATAAAACAAAAACCTACAAAACAAACAAAGGGTTAGCATGCAATGCAGTATGCTTATTTGTTTTCAAGGTATCCGGCTTGGCATTCAGTTTTGACCCTTCCAGACCCTTGAAGATGCTGTTGACGTTGCTTTTGAAGTGAAACTCGGATGGAACAAACCAATACATATATTACAAAAAGGTAAATGGTACATAGTTTGTTTACAAATACAAGCCCTCTGAGGGGTCAAAATACATTACAGGAAAATAAAAGTACATGGAATGAAAGCAACAACAAACAAATGGTCAAACACCAAGACCAAACTCATCCTCACGAACTTCCTTGAGAAGTGCTTCGGTCACAGGATCAGCCGGACGCTCCGTGAGATTCCTGATGAGGAGATGCCGGGTCGTAACAGCTGCTGCTAGCTTCTTGTGCTGGCCTTGGTCCTTTGACCTCTTCACTCCGGCTTTGATCTTCAGCTCTGATATCTCCCTCTGGGCTGCTGCCAGGGCTTCTTGCTGCACTTTTGCACTAGCTTCCAGTTGCTCCATCTTGTCTTGAACTCTCTTGTCCTCCAGAGTACGAGCCTCGGTGATCCTGACCCACCGGGCCTGACTTTCCTTCAGGTACAAGTCTGTCCTTGCTCTCTGGAACTGGGCTTCCTTGCAAGCATTCTTCAGAATTTGTTCTCCAGCTTTAGACTTTTTGATATAATCCCCAGACTTCTCAATCTTAGTCAGATGCTCCACTCTCAACTTCTCCAACCTCTCAATCTCCATCCTACCATCACTCCTCTCCCGGAGGGTCTTCTGCAAAGCCTGGGTTAACTTCTCATTTCTTTCCTTCAAGCTCTCAAACTCCTCCAAACTGATAGTGGCAGGGGGTGGTGCTGAAGATGATTCAGGCATATCTTCTATGGTAAAGGGCATCCCAGAGAATTGAGCCCTGGCATAGGACCACTCATAATATTGTGCTGAAGCCACATTGCTGCACTTCCCCAGAATGGTCATTCCCTTGGTTTGAACATTATCCCAGGCCCAAGCAGCCTGCCTAACAATAGCCAGATTAGGCTTGTTCTCACAATAAAGAGTCTCAACCAAGTCCTGTGCCTTAGGAGTGTGAACCAGTGCATAGCCCAGCTGTCTTCTGAACAGCAGAGGATTGTAATTAATACTACCCTTAACTCCTATTAGGGGCACATTGGTAAAATGCCCACAGCTGGTGATGATATCCCTGCCCTTGGTACTTTGAGTGCACCATCTGATATCAGCTGAAGTTAGTGCAGTGAGTCTCTTAGCCCAGTTTTTCTGCTGATGAGGATTTAAGAATGCATCTGTCCTGGGTAGATGCCTAAGAAGCCAAGTGTGGAACAAGGGAGCACAACACCTCACTAATCTTCCCCTCTGCTTTTCATTCCTCTGATGCACTGAGTAATAGAGATCCCCCAGTAAAGTGGGCACTGGGTTCTTCAAGATGAAAAGATGGATTGCATTCTTGCTAATGAATCGAGGCTCATCTGCAAACAACACAATTCCATATATACTCAAGGCCAGTAAAGCACAGACAGCTTTCCACTCTCCTAAAGAAGCTTTCAGGGTAGCTTGAGAGATCAAGAAATCTAGATGGAAGCCAGGGATTCCAACTTTAGAAGTCATATGCTGCTCAATCAGGACAGGTTCCAGATGCAAAGCCTTTGCTACTTCTCCATTACCAGGAAAGACCATCTCAGGGTTGAAAGGGATTCCACCCCTGATAGGCAGACTAACCAATGATGAGTATTCTTCCAATAGAGGGCCCAACTGAAAGTCTTGGAAGGTGAAGCACCTCAGTGGGGGATCATAGAACTGAATGCAAGTGTGGATCAGGCTTCTCTGTGAAGGGTCCAGATCCATAACCATTTCAAGTATATCTCCGTAATGCTCCCGGAACAATGGTATGTGATCTGGAGTGATCAGGGTCTGAATCCTCCTGATGTCAGATAGCTCTGGCTGGAAAAAGTGATAGGTGATGTTGCTCTTTTTAGGAGCCATGATGCTGAAGATAAGTAGAGACAGGTGCTGATGATAACACTGAAGAATGGGCCACTGATTGGCTGGTGCAGATAACTGAAGTAGATAGCTGAAGCAAATGCTGATGAGGATAGGTCAGTACTGAAGATGGGGTCAAAACCAAAACCAAAAGAAGATGGATACCCTGAAACACAAATAAGCAAATGTCAATATGATGCAATGATTATGTATGCAAATGATATGCAAGGGTTTGTGACTGAGCTGGATCTGATCAAATGCCCTGATATAGGTCCAAGTATGTTCAAGAATACCAGATGGAGGTCTATAAATCCAGTAACCAAGGTGGGGGGCTCAAATAAAGAGCCACATGTCCAGGGTTTAAGAATCACAAGAATTGTCCCAAAATGGAGTATTCTTAATCAAATCAAAGTAACAAGGTGTTCTGAGGTCAAGGTACCTGCAAACCTGTAAACAGCCCAACCCCCTCACAGGTGGTGTTTTAAAACAAGGATCCTCAGACTTGGATCAGTTATGAAAAGTGTAAACACTTCCAACCCGGAGGTACAGTGTTTTCAATAACCATAAAAGTTCCTCCTCTAATTCACCTCAGTTTCTGAAGGTCAATACTAAAAGGTCATCCAGACTTAGCAGGCTTCCCAGATAGCCCTAGCATTGCAGGAAATCTGCAACACAGAGTTCTCAAGAAGAAACCCATATCTGAACCGTGTTTCATATTCCCGCACCAGACCGAGATGGAATGGGAAAGAATATGATCCACTCTAGCCTAGGTGTCACTCAGGTCCCAGGTATAGGACCTTAACTCTCAATGGAACACCCACCCACCAAAGCAAAACCAGATCCAGCCAGACAGCATGACAGTATGATATATGAAAAGCAATAAAGAAAGCAGTAAAACAAACTGTACATAAAGCAAAAATAAAACACATATGAACACAAATAAACACATAACACCCCAGTAAACACAAATCAATCAAGCGCTAGGAGGAACCCACAAAAAGAACCAGAAGCCCTGGTTGCAGTATAAGGTTCCCCAGCAGAGTCGCCAAGCTGTCGCTCCCAAAGATTTGCATCCCGGTACAAGCGCGAACGGTCGGCGAAAAGAACAATGAGAACACACAGCCGTGAACTCACTAGAGATGAAAAGAGTCGCCAGCTAGGCATTTTTATCCCGGAGGAAAGGCAATGCTGCATAGACCTAGAAAGACATGGATAAGACGGTTGCGAACCAGAGAGACTGAGAAAGGGGGTTGGTTACAACCTGGGAAGGTATTAGCACCCAGATTGTCCGCCGTACTCGACGGGATCCACGCTTAAAAGATTTGTGTTTTAAAGGGGTAGTGTCAGTGCAATCTGTGTGTAACATAGCTGGAAAAGAATGTACAGGTGTCAGTGTAAAAACAGTGTGAAGTGTATAAATGTACAGTGTCAGTGTAAGGAAAGGGAATAAGATGCTCAAGATCATGAGGCTATAAGAATAAAGCTAGAAGGAGGGGGAATACACAGAGACTCTTGTTCGATAACTGTTAAGTTATGCCTACGTATCCTCTCGTGCAATGAGGAAGTCAGAACACCGTAGTTCGACCTAAAGAGACTGAAAGGTAAATTGACTTGTGAACTGCTTACTTGCCTATGCTCAAGTGTATGACCTGTCTGGCTCGGGTGCAAACTGTCTTGCATTAGACGGAAGAAGCAAGTTCTCGTTTTATGAGTGAATGAGATGAGAAAAGAATCCCGAAGGAGACGATTATTGTTTGTTTTTGTGTTTTCAGTCTTTTATTGCTTTTTGAAATTTGTCATAAGTTAATGAGCTTAAGTCTAAACCAATGGATTTAGTAAATTCATCACATCTTCCCTCTGATTAGGGGTAATGAGAATACTTTAAGTGTGAAGTCAGATTCTCACACTTAATCACCTTTGGTATAGGATTAAGATCATTAAACTATTTGTGATTATTTAGATGTTTTTGGGGTTTTGGTTTAGTGTTAAGTAATGAGATTAAGCCATAATCAAGGATTAAACAAACTCATTACACCATCCTAATAGAAGGATAATAGATGAGAATGTTTAAGCTGAGGAAAGCTCCTCAACTTAATCCATGATTAGGGATTAAACTCATGACAAAACAAGCCTTTGATTAAGTGGATTTTATTTAATGATGTGATGATGAAGTGTTTTTTATGATTTGTAAGACAACTTGAGGGGGACTTGTCCATTAACACTAGGGTTAGTCCTTCTTAACCAATTAAGGAAGAATTAGAACCCTAATGCAAGGCCCAAGTTACAAGTGTGATGTCTTGATGATTATTAAGTGAGTTGATTAAAGGATTTAAACACATTAAGGGTTTAACACTTAGGATTAAAGTTATACACTCCATCCTAATAGAAGGATGCCGGCATAACCCTAATCACAAAGCCTTAAAGCCTTTATGGTTTAGTCCCTGATTATGAGATGAGAGGAGAAGACTCAAAGAGACACAAAGGTAAAACTAAGAGGGGAGACTAATCAAAACCCTAATCACTGTCATGCTTGGTTGTTCCTAAGGTTTGTGAGGTTAAACAAGAGAAATCTTCAAAGGAAACACCAGGAAGCAGATGAAAAGGAGCAAGGAGAAGCAAAGTAACTTGCTTCATTCAAGAAGTCAAGTCACTTGAAGAAAGAAAGTGGGAAGAAGAAGAATGAACAAGCTCAAACTAAAACATATACAAAAATGCAGCAAGGATGCATAAAAAGAGATGAAAAGGAAAGTTATGAGAAGTGAAGGCAAATTCACTTCCCAAAATTACTTACCACCTGAAAGGTTAGAAAAGAAATGCAATGCAATGCAAAATGGGATGAGATGACATGATGAAAAACCAAACCAGAAGCATATACATGATGCTAATGATGCTATGAGATGCTACAAACATGAGGCAGCACATGGAAATGATCATACAAGTTCATGAATGCAAATGAAACAAGTTAAGGACCATGAACATACATGAAAAGTTATGAAGTGCACATGACATACAACATGGAAAATACATGATGCAATGATCAAACATGCTTCCAATATGTCTTATGATGTTAAGTGAATCTAATGGATGCTTGAAATGTCATGGCAAGTCATGGTATGAAGGCAAATGCAAGATGGATGCATATGGAAGCCCAAATTAGGGTTTATGAACAATACATCAAACAAAAACCAAAACCAGAAGCAAACAACATTATAAAAAATTGAAAATGCACTCAAAGGACCCCTAACCCTATACTAAACCAATGCCCAAAGGAGAGGTTTCAACTCTTAACCAAATTCAAGTTATGATTTTTACAAGTTTTTTAGGGTTTTAGGGTTCCTAAACAAAAGAAATGCCAAACAAATTGAAAATGAAAGATCAAATCAAGGCCATTTAATCTCACAAACTTCATGCTAAACACAATGCAATGCAAAAAGAATCAATGTCCAACTCTTCATGGATAGGCAGAAATGATTTTTGAAACTTTGGATCAAATTAATGCATAAAAATGATTTTAATTCAATGAGAAATTCTTAAAATGCATCAAGATCAAAAAATAAATTTGGTTTGAAGGTTGGACAATGTTTCTAAATGTCTTAGAACATTTCATGAATTTTTTGGTGATTTTTAAATACCTAAAAGTATTTTTAATAAATTAATTTTCATTAATCAATTAAAAATAAACTTTTAAATATTTTAAAATACTTTTTAAATGCTAAAAATGAAAATAAAAATATTTTTGTGTCGTAAAAATTAATAAAACTCTTGAGAAAAAGTTTCATAATTTTTAAACAAGTTTTGCTATTTTAAATAAATTGGGCAAATTAAATGAAAAGAAATGAAATAAAAATGAATTTAAAATGAAGTAAACAGAAGGAGAGGCTGAGATTCATTCTGGATTCAAAAGGGTTGACCGCGCGCGTTTTTGGAGGGCCAGGATTGCTTCTGATCAAATTAATTTAATTAAGATTAATTAAACTAAATAAAATGGATTAGGGCTAATTGAGTGAATCCAGGCCACACATGCGCGCGGGAGGTCAACTGGTCAAGGAAATCCAACGCTTCACATTCAAATGGAATTAATTACAGGGATTAAGCCCTAATGATTTTCAGGTGGCCGGAGAAGACCTCCGGTCGTCTTCTCCGGTGGGAAGCCCACCTGAAAATCCCTAAAACTCTCAAAACCTAACTAAAATGAAATCTAAAAACATGGAAATGATCCCCACAACTTACTGAATCAAAACCCCAAGCCAAAACTCATTTATTTTTCCCCAAACTCATGAATCGAGCAAAACATTTTTTAGGTCACAGAGTTTCAGAAAGCAATTAAATTCTCATTTCATCACCATTTTCAAAACTAAAAGCACCAGAACAATCAGTGAAGCATAGAGAACAACTTAAGAACTTAAAAAACGATTTCTGGAAAAAAAAGTTCTTGAGCTACCTGAGTTTCGAAGCTTTCACTCTGGTAACTTTCAGACCTCTCCCTTTGATGCAATCCACTCTACTTGGTCCCCTGATGATCCTTGAATGCTTAGAAGGAGTTTATGTTGGCTGGTTTGAGAGATTGAACAAGTTCTGTTCAAGCTCAGTTGAAAATGGTGATGGTGATTCAGGCTGTTTCAGGTCAATGTGAGTGGTTCTTTGTGATCAGGATGATGAGTGGAGAAGGTTTGTGGAGTTTGTTTGGGTGTTTATGGCCTGTGGAGTGAGTTTCGAATGGTTTTGCTTCTGAGAGTGAAAATGGAGGAATGGTGTTCTTGCTTGATTCAGGCTTAAGTCTTGTTGGTTTTGGGTCAATGGAACATGGTGAAATGATTGGTGAAACTGGTTTGAATGTTGGTGGTTTGTGCAGAGAGATTCGAAGAGATATGCAAATGGGGTGAGTTTTGTGTATGTGATGATCTCTTGTGCTTCAGCCTTGCCTCCTCTATGAAATGGCCAGCATTTGATCCACATAAACAAAGCCTATTGGTCAGTTGATGTGACTTGGCCTGCTGTGATAGGTAAGTCACCTTTTGCAAATTGTCAACTTTGGTGTAAGGAAATCATGGGCTAAGTTCTAGCTTGGTACAAGAGCATGGGCTGGCGCAGCATGGTGAGGAGAGAAGCTATGGTTGGTTCAGCATCCAAGACATCAAGTGGGTGAGATGTGATGATAGTTTTTGCAACATGATCACTTTTGAAACTTCATGAAAATCTCTTACTTTGCCAACCATGAACATGTGATCCTTTGGTTCAAATCTGATTTTTAGGTCACATAGAATGTTTGTACATTGGTTTGATATGAACTAGAAGTCACAAGAATGTTTGTTTCATGAAATTGCAAGTTTTCCTTTTAGTGCATAATCTTGAAAATTAGTGATTTTTGCCAACTTTAACACACCATAACTTTTGATCCAAAATGAATTAGGTCATGTTCTTGTACTTTTTGAAAAGGGAAAAATGTGATCTACAACTTTCATGACCAAAGTTTTTTCATTTGAAGCATTTTTGGATCAAAAAGTAAGGTTTGAAAAGTGACCTAAAATGACACATTCCTTAAAAGTCAACTATGCCCTAAAAAGTCAACTTTGCAAAAACTTCAAATTCTTGAATTTTGTGAACTTCAACCTTCTTCCATGATCAAATAAAGATCATATATACTCAAAATGATGAAGATCACCCCCTGGTTGGGTCATTGGGGGCCTCAGATGCCCTGATTTTGCACTGACTTGTCCAGAAAGTCAACTCTTGATCAGATGACTTCCCCATGGAATTTCTTCATGAAACTTGATATGCATACTCCCCATACCATATAGAGACCAATAGAAACAAGAATGGCCAAAAAATTTGGAGTTATGGCCTCTGAAACCAAAACCCTAATTTTAGGTCAACTGTGCAGTTAAACCTGGCTCTGCATCCACACCAATCCCAGTTCTTGTGATTCTTTGGAATTCTTGACCTTGAGAGGATGTAATATGATATAAGAACACACATGGATCCCTTTGAAGTGATGGGTGGCCTTTGGAGTGGCTCAGGAGGCTCCTGGATTGCTCAGATCACAAACCCTAGGTGCAGATGACTTAGAAACTATGCAGTGAATCAAAAATGGGATATGAGGTGATATGATTGTGTTTATGCATATGAAATGATCACAAGCCATGGTGTGAATGGGTGAGGGCAAATTTGGGGTGTTTACAATAAGTTCAAAATGCTGATAGATAGGATGGATGCTATGGAATTGCAAAAGTCTTCTGGGCTGGATTTTGAAGACCTGAGTTTGATATCTGGGGTGGTCATACCCATTGGTTTCAAGGTTCCTACTTTTGTAGTGTATGATGGTGTCTCTTGTCCCAAGCTGCATCTGAGGTCTTATGTCCGGAGAATCCAACCCCATACTGCTGATAAAACGTTATGGATCCATTTCTTCCAAGAGAGCTTATCTGGAGCTCAATTGGAATGGTACTATCAGTTGGAGAGTGTCAACATCCGTGATTGGAATGATCTTGCTGAAGCCTTTTACAAGCAATATCAATACAATGCTGATCTAGCCCCTACTCGCATGCAACTACAGAGCATGTCTATGGGGGCTAAAGAAAATTTCAAGGAGTATGCCCAGAAGTGGAGAGACTTGGCTGGAAGAGTGCAACCCCCTCTGACTGACAGGGAGTTGGTTGATATGTTCATGTGTACGTTGAATGGTCCTTTTTACAGTCATCTTATTGGAAGCTCATCATCTGGCTTCACTAAGTTGATAATGACAGGAGAGCATGTAGAAAGTGGTATAAGGAGTGGCAAGATCCAAGTGGGTGCTTCTTCATCCAGCACTACAAAGAAGCCCCCTAGTGGGAAAAAAGAGTCGAATGCTGTTTATGGTCAATCTGATCGTAGTAGGAGGCATCAGTCTGTGAGTGCAGTTCATATCTCCAATCCAACTCCTGCAACACCAGAGCCACCACAGGGCAATCAACAGAGGCCTAGAAGACAATTCACTAAGCTCAACATGTCACTGGCCCAAGCCTTGCAACACTTGTTGAAGGGTGAACTTATCACTTTGAGGGACCCTCCTCAGAATCCCAATGTTACCTCTCCCAGGTACAATCCTAATGCACGATGTGCATATCACTCAAATTGTCAGGGACATGATACCAATAGTTGCTGGATATTGAAGAATAAAATTCAGGATATGATTGATGCGGGAGAGATTGAGTTTGACCCTCCGGGTACTCCAAATGTGATTACTGCTCCTATGCCAAATCATGAAAAGACTGTCAATGCCATTGATGAAGTTTCAAATATTTCAGTTGCAGATCTAACTACACCATTGTCTGTTATTAAGAAGAAGTTGGTACAAGCTGGGTTCTTTCCAGGTTGTCGTGAAGATTGTTTATATTGTGCTTATAAGCCAGATAGTTGTTGGAGGTTGAAAGACGGAATTCAACGCCTCATGAATAATTACACCATAGTGTTTGAGAGGGCCCCACCTTCTGTGGAGAGCATGGTTGAACATATAACTAAAGGTGCGAAGGTTGAAGAGGTGGATATGGTTGATAAAGTGCCGGTAAGGATCACTTCCAAGGGTCCTGTCAAAATCACTCATAAGGGTCCAATTAAGATTACTGCTGAAGGCCCTGTGAAGATTGTTGCTGAAGCTAGAGTGGCTCCTATGGTCATTACCACTCCTGGTCCTATTCCGGATACTTCTGATAAAGCAGTGCCGTGGCATTATGGCTCTGATGTTTATATTCATGGTGTTAAGCAGGAACCCTTAGCTGAGACACCTGTTGCTGATGAAAACCTTGATGTTGATAATATTGCTGGATCTAGTAAGATCACACGAAGTGGAAGGATTTTATCTCCTCCGGTTACCTCCAAGAATACAGTTACTCCAGTTACTACCTCTACTGCTGATGCTCGGGGCAAAGGTCCTGTTATTGAACCTATACAAACTGATGTACCAGCTACTGATGATCTTTCTAAGCAGATGGAAGAAGTACTGAAGATCATTCGTAAGAGTGATTATGATATTGTTTATCAATTGGGGCATACTCCCTCCAATATTTCCATGTTGTCTTTGTTGCTGTGTTCTGAGGCTCATGCTAAAGCCTTGATTAAATTTTTGAAGACTGCTCACGTACCAAATGAGATTTCTGTAGATCAGTTTGAAAATTGTGTTACACACTTGACCTATGATAATGGGTTAGGTTTCTCCGATGCTGATTTGACTCCTGCCAAGAGGGATCATAACAGGGCTCTACATATCTCCATTGAATGTAGGGGCACTACCCTGTCACATGTGTTAATAGACAATGGTTCCTCGCTGAATGTGTTGCCCAAAGAAGTTCTGAATAAGCTTAGTCCTAAAGATGCTGTGTTGAAGCCCAATAATATAGTGGTGAAGGCTTTTGATGGCTCGAGAAGAGTGGTGCATGGAGAAATTGATCTCCCAATAAAAGTAGGTTATCAGGTCTTCAATGCTACCTTTTATGTAATGGATATTCGTCCTTCGTATTCTTGTTTGCTTGGGCGTCCCTGGATCCATGGGGCAGGTGATGTAACCTCCACCTTACATCAGAAGCTGAGATATCCAGTAGAAGGAAAAGTTGTCACTGTTTACGGAGAGGAAGGATATATAGTTAGCCATGTGAACACCTTTAAATATCTTGAAGTGGAAGGTGAATATGTTGAAACTCCGTGCCAGACGTTCGAAGTAGTTCCTTGGGTTGTTAATAATTATGAAGCTCCTCCTGTTGTCAAGAAAGTTCCTGTGGTCACCAGAGTACCTCCTTCAATGGCTTCCCTCAAAGATGCTAGAGCTGTGGTTGATGAAGGTGGTTGTACTATTTGGGGTCAGCTTCCTGACATCCCTTACAAGTCTGACAAATTTGGTTTGGGTTTCACTGCAGAGTCCCAGAAGGCTGTTCGTCGTGCTCGTGCTGTTCGTATCACCAATCAGGGGATTATGAAAGATCAGATCAATGCTGTAGGTGACTATGATGAAGATTACGACTTGGATGCTTGGATTTTTCCTACTGAGGGTGCTGGGCTCAATAATTGGAAAGCTGAAGATGTTATTCCCATCTCCTTTAGTCAGGAGTAAATACTATTACTGTGTTATTACTTTTAAGTTTGTAATTTTTGAACAATTAAACTTTTAAGCCTTGTGCCTTGCCCGGGGCACAATGGTATGCTTGTTTCGGGATGTCATTTCATTTGCATACTTCATTCAATAAAAATCAGTGGACGTTTCGTTTTCGTAAATATTGTGTTCCTTGTCTTTCTTTCTTTTTATTTTTGTTTTATCAACTATGTGTTCTTACGCACACCCACATCACTAAAATGCAGATCCTCATCCACTCTGGATCCTATTGATAACAGTTCTACTATTGCCAATTATAATTTCGAGAATCCAATCTATCAAGCTGAAGATGGAAATGAGGACGATTGTGAAGTACCTGTAGAGCTTGCTAGGTTGTTGCAACAAGAAGAGAAAGCTATACAACCACATGAAGAGCCAGTCGAAGTTGTGAATTTGGGAACTGAAGAAAACAGGAAAGAGGTCAAGATAGGGGCTGAATTAGAGGATAGTGTCAAGAGCAGGCTGATTCAGATGTTACATGATTATGTGGAGATCTTTGCTTGGTCCTATGAAGATATGTCAGGGTTGGATACAAACATTGTGGTTCATCGTTTACCAGTAAAAGAAGATTGTCGTCCAAAGAAGCAGAAGGTTTGTCGCATGCGTCCTGAAATGTCAGAGAAGATTAAGGCAGAGGTAATGAAACAGTTTGATGCAGGGTTCTTAGCTGTGACTTCTTATCCTCAATGGGTTGCAAATGTAGTACCGGTACCAAAGAAAGATGGTAAGGTACGTATGTGTGTAGACTACAGGGATTTGAACAAGGCCAGCCCCAAAGATGACTTTCCACTTCCGCATATTGATGTTCTGGTAGACAACACTGCTCAGCATAAGGTATTCTCTTTCATGGATGGTTTCTCTGGTTACAGTCAAATCAAGATGGCACCTGAAGATATGGAGAAGACAACATTTGTTACACAGTGGGGCACCTTTTGCTATAAAGTAATGCCATTTGGTTTGAAAAACGCCGGGGCAACATATCAGCGTGCTATGGTGGCTTTGTTTCACGATATGATTCATCATGAGATAGAGGTATATGTGGATGATATGATAGCCAGGTCCCAGAATGAAGAGCAACATCTTGATCATCTGCATAAGTTGTTTGAGAGGTTGAAGAAATACAAGTTGAGATTGGACCCAAACAAGTGTACTTTTGGAGTTAGATCTGGTAAACTCCTGGGTTTCATTGTCAGTGGAAAAGGTATTGAAGTGGATCTTGCAAAAGTGAAAGCTATACAAGAGATGCCAGCTCCCCGTACTGAGAAGGGAGTAAGAGGTTTCTTGGGACGATTGAATTACATTGCAAGATTTATTTCCCAATTAACTGCTACCTGTGAGCCAATTTTCAAGTTATTGAAGAAAGATCAGGTAATGGAATGGAATGATGAGTGTCAGACAGCCTTTGATGAAATTAAGAAATATCTGCTAGAACCTCCAATTTTGATGCCACCAGTTGATGGAAGACCCTTGATTATGTACTTAACAGTATTAGAGAACTCAATGGGGTGTGTGTTGGGGCAACATGACGAGTCTGGTTGAAAAGAGCAGGCAATATACTACCTTAGCAAAAAGTTTACCGACTGTGAAACAAGATACTCACTGCTCGAGAAAACTTGCTGCACTTTGGCATGGGCTGCTCGCCGACTAAGACAGTATATGTTGACTCATACTACCTTATTGATTTCAAAGATGGATCCAATCAAGTACATATTCGAGAAACCTGCTCTCTCCGGACGGATAGCGAGATGGAAATGATCTTGACAGAATATGACATACAATACACTACTCAGAAGGCCATTAAAGGAAGTGTTGTGGCTTATCATTTGGCTCATCAAGCAGTGGATGATTATCAGTCAATAAGTTTTGAGTTCCCTGATGAAGATATTATGATTATTACCAAAGAACCTGGACAATATGACAGACCTGAACAAGGATCCCAATGGACTATGGTTTTTGATAGAGCTTCTAATGCACTTGGTAATGGTGTTGGTGTTGTGATTAGTTCCCCCGAAGGTTGTCATACCCCGATTACTACAAGACTTTGTTTCTATTGTACCAATAACATGGCTGAGTATGAGGCATGTATCCTGGGTATCAAAGCTGCCGTTGATATGAAGATTCAGTTCCTTGACGTATATGGAGATTCAACCCTGGTAGTGAGTCAGATCAAAGGAGATTGGGATACCAAGCATGATAATCTCATTCCATACAGAGAGCATGTGTTGTCTTTAATCCCGCATTTCAAAGAGATTACCTTTGGACATATCCCACGAAGAGAAAATCAGTTGGCAGATGCACTAGCCACCATGGCATCTATGTTTGAGATCAGCTGGGATGATGAAGCTCCCAAGATTACTATTGATAGATTTGAGAAGCCTGCATACTGCAATGAGATTGACACTGAAGAAGCATAAGAGAAGCCTTGGTTCTATGAAGTGAAAAGATATCTTGAAGCTCAGGAGTTCCCTGAAGGGGCATCTGTCAAAGATAGGAAGTTTCTGAGAAGGTTTTCTGCTAAGTTCTTTTTGAGTAATGGAATTTTGTACAAGCGCAATCATGATTCAACTTCGCTTCGTTGTGTGGATAAGAAGGAAGCAACAAAGATTATGGAAGATATGCATGAGGGGATCTTCGGCACTCATTCCAGTGGTCATACTATGGCAAATAAAATATTGAGAGCAGGTTATTATTGGTCTACCATGGAAGCTGACTGCTATCAACATTCCAGAACGTGCCACAAGTGTCAAATTTATGCTGATAAAGTACATGTACCTCCATCACCATTGAATGTGTTGACTGCTCCTTGGCCTTTTGCCATGTGGGGCATTGATATGATTGGTGAGATCAAGCCTACTGCTTCTAATGGGCATCGTTTCATCCTGGTTGCTATTGATTACTTTACTAAATGGGTGGAGGCAGCTTCATTTGCATCTGTTACTAAGAATGTGGTGGCTCGATTCATTAAGAATAATCTCATATGTAGATATGGCATCCCTGAAAGGATTATTACTGACAATGGCTCTAATCTGAACAACACTATGATTACCGATCTCTGCACGCAGTTCAAGATTAAGCATCACAACTCTTCTCCGTATCTTCCGAAGATGAATGGGGCAGTAGAAGCTGCTAACAAGAATATCAAGAAGATCCTACAGAAGATGACTGTTACTTACAAGGATTGGCATGAGATGTTACCGTTTTCTCTTCATGGTTATCGTACTACAATACGTACTTCAACAGGGCAACCCTATTCTCCTTAGTATATGGTATGGAAGCAGTTCTGCCCATCAAAGTTCAGATACCCTCCTTAAGAATCATGAAGGATGCAGGCTTGGATGAAGATGAATGGATTCAGACTCGACTTGACCAGATAAATTTGATTAATGAGAAGAGGTTAGCAGCAGTTTGTCATGGCCAGATGTACCAGAAACGGATAATTAAGGCTTTTAATAAGAAGGTTAAGCCAAAGGTATATCAGGCTGGTGACTTGGTAATCAAGCGTATCATATTACCACAAGGTGATCCTAGGGGCAAGTGGACTCCAACATACGAAGGACCATTTGTGGTCAAAACAGTATTCTCAGGAGGTGCCATGATACTTACTACTATGGATGGTGAAGACTTCCCACAGCCTGTAAACGCAGACATAGTTAAAAAATACTACGCATAAAAAGAGACCCGCTAGGTTGACTGGCCTAAGCAAAAATAAGGGCATCCCGGCGAACCAAAAGGGTTCGGGAAAAAATTAGGGATATATATATAAAAAAAAACGTACACCCGGCAAGTCGAAAACCTGAAAAGGCGGCTTGGGCCAAAAAAGGGTATCCCGGTGGATTGAAAACGTGAAAGGGCAATCCAAGCAAAAGTTAGGGATAAAAGCGTATGACTATGTCTCGTATGGATCACCCATGTAATTCCAACCATTTGTGCTACTTACTCAAGCTCGAACAAATAAAGATCAATCCAATCATTTCCGTCTCGACAGCAGAAGATGAGATACTTGAAGATAATAGCAATAGTAGAATTGAAACTCAATAGGATTATTTCCCACATAGCTGATTTTCTTTGTTTTGTAAATATTTTACGACGAATTCCTGTCTCCTTGTACAAACTTACCCATGTACGGGTCACTTTGTGATATAAATAAAATTCCATCTTTGAATCCAAATTTACTTTTACCCTATTTACATAAGCGAAACGTCCATTGATTGTGTTTGAATGTATGTATGCTTTTGAATATGATTGATGTTTACCAGAAATGCATAAATGCTTAATATGATTGATGTTTACCAGAAATGCATAAAAATGCAGTAATAGTATTTACTAAGGACGAACGAGGGAAGGAATTCAATGAAGCTTCGCCGGTTCATCCCCACCAGACAGCTACAAGTCCCCCAGTAGGACAAATCCATCTTCATAAATACTTCAAGTCACATCTCCCCTGGAATTTATATCCATCTCTTTTATCCTCAGATGGATAGTCGGGAATCTATTCTTTCAATAGGAGTACGACGAACGAAGACGGGAGGTTATGGATACCATACTATCAAACGAAGACGGGAGGTTATGAATACTATGTTATCAAACGAGACGGGAACAAGTTCCTCATATTCTTCACTGTATTATCAAACAAGACGAGTTCCTCATATTCTTCAGCAACAAATCGGGATTTATTTTCCCTGGCCAACAGTTGTTATACGAAGATATTCAGACGCTTCAGGCTACATGATGCATACATACATCATTTACATCATACCATAACATACATATCCATAAGTACATAATACATTACTTCAGTGCATCATACTATGCATGCATACATAGTGCATAAACTAATATTTTCCTTGCAGGATAGTTATATGCAGGTAAAACAACATCAACAACTTATACCTTGGGCCGTTGTTTATCTTCCCAAAAGTTATATCATTACCTTGGGCCGTTGTTTATCTTCCCAAAAGTTATACCCTTACCTTGGGCCGTTGTTTATCTTCCCAAGTACCCTATCATGAATTTGGGCCGTTGTTTATCTTCCCAAAAGTTATACCCTTACCTTGGGCCGTTGTTTATCTTCCCAAGTACTCTATTATCACTTTGGGCCGTTGTTTATCTTCCCAAGTACTATATTATCACTTTGGGTCGTTATTTATCTTCCCAAAAGTTATACCCTTACCTTGGGCCGTTGTTTATCTTCCCAAGTACTCTATTATCACTTTGGGCCGTTGTTTATCTTCCCAAAAAGTTATTCCATTACCTTGGGCCGTTGTTTATCTTCCCAAAGGTAATGTTGGGACGTTGTTTATCTTCCCAAAAGCTATATCTTCATACTTTGGACTACTTTATTCTCCAAGAAGTATATTTGAAGAACTTTTCTCCAAGTGGCATCTTTAAGCCCACTCAAGCGTATACAACTAATCATCAGTAATACTTTATGCACCGGTGAGTGCAAATTTTTGGGCTTTTGTGTTCAATCCCCTTCAACCTTCCAGGTCACGACTGGCACAGATACCAATCTAACCCCTCAGGTTTCAGAAAATTGAATAGGGGCAGCTGTTGCACCCCAAAATTTTCCCTCACAAGACAAGACTTTGTGTATTAAGAGGTTCACAAGGTTCACAAGACATCTCATAAGGTTTACAAGGTTCACAAAGTTCACAATTAGTCAGAAGATTTGACATTTCCCTTAGACAATGCATCCTCCTAAGCAATGCATCCTAAACTAGGGTTTTGACTTTAATCAGGCTAAATGGACTTCCAAGACTTCGAGTGAGCTTCATAACATCTTATATGTGTTTACGAATCCCCATGACAAGTTTCAAGACTTTTTCCCAAAGGTTTGCTCAGTCAGATGATCAGATAGGTCAAAATCAGTCAAAGCAGTTAAAAAGTCAAACAGAGGTCAACTGTGGTCAAATCAAAGTCAAACTTCATGATTTTTTGCCAACATCAAGTATATGAAGTAAAATTAATCATTTGATCAAGGGTTGTTCATGATTCATCAAGGAGATTTCAGATCATCAAGAATCAGGAGTTTCTAAATTAGGGTTTTCACAGGAAAAGTCAACTGAACTTTGACCAGCCATAACTTTCACATGCTTCATCAAGAATTTTCCATCCAAAGCTCATTTTGAAGGAAATTGAATTATCTACGACTTTGTGTCTCACAATCCAAGCCCAAAAATTCTTCATTTGGAAGGTATGAGCTAAGACATTATAGGTCCTTTTGAAAGTCAACAAAAAGTCAACAACTTCAAAAGAGCATAACTTGAGAATGGTAAAAGATATGGACATGAAACCAATGGGGTTGGTTAGAGGACTCTTTAAGCTTTCCAAAATGTCCAAGAACACCCTCATAGAATTAAAATTGAAGGATTTGTGTCCTTGCAAAGTTGGGAAATTTTAGGGAAGTTTATGAAGCAAATAAGGCCTAAAATCAAATATTTGCTAAATGAGCCCACCAAATTGCCATCCCATATTTATGAAAACACCAAGCACGAACCAACCCACTTATATTCTGAATTTTTATTTTTTATTTTATATTTATTTGAATTTTATTCATTAAAATGTCATTTAAATTAAAATAAAATATGAAATCAAATATTTAAAAGGGGATATTGCTTCTAGAAAGTCATAAACTTTGTTTGGATCAGATTGATATGAAAATTATGATGATTGTCCTAAAATAGCAATGTTATATCAAAGAATATTTGAATTTTAAGACATGATCTTTTTCAATCTTCAATGATCAAAAAGTCCAAATAATCCTACAATGTTTTGACCTAATTATGTTCTACTATATATGTATAACTCATCACAATGCCAAGGACACGAAAAATTCTGCCTCATAGAGCAAGAACAAACTTCCAATTTTTCATAAAAAATCTCAATTTGGATCCTTCCTTAGAGACTCTTTCAAGGCATTCTAAAGGTCTCAACATGTTCCTTGATGATCACTGAATGCATAACACTACTTATCATCATCCAAAACTTCATAAATCGCATAAACCGAATCATGTCTTCAAGCTTATTTTTGATTTTCGATTCCATTGATTGGCTGGTTTTAAATTGTTTTTGATTGTTTGATGATGTTTGTGATGAACCCTAGATTGATTCTGGGCTGTTTAATTAAGTTTTCCATGCAGGTATCAAGATTCACCATTCTTAGGGTTTCGGCCAAGGTTTAGGGCTTCATGATTTATGGAATATAAATGAATTCTAAGACCATGGATTGACTCGAATGAACATCTGGATTATGTTTGTGGATTTAATTTTATGAAATTTTGTGGTTTTGTTGATCATTGAGTTTCGTAGGGTTTGCTGCCAATGGAAATTCGCAGGAAAGTTTATAGGAAAATTCGTAGCAAAATACGCAGGAACCAAGGTTGAAGATGAAGTCAGCGCGCCAAAATCCATATTCAAATATTTGATATAATATTTTATGATTTATTGTTAATATTATTTCAGAAAAGCTGGCTTGGCTCAGTTGGTTTGTGTGCACGCGTATAAGGTTGATGGTCCTGGGTTCGAATCCCCCATGCCCCTTTTGCTTTGTTGTTTTTTTTATTTGATTTTTCCAGGATACGCACAAAAGCATGTGAGGGCTGTATGTTGACACCAAACGCACGCTGGCCTAGTGGATGGTATGCTGGTCTTGGAGGATTCAATGCCTAGGGCCTGGGTTCGAATCCCAGCCCCAGGTAAGTTTTTATTCACTTTTTCTTTCTTGTTTAATTTGTTTATATTATAATTAATTTAATAAATTATAAATGTTAAAAATAAAATGTTTATATTATTTCTTGTATATAATTTCAAACTTATATTTTCAAAAATTAAGCTTTATTGTTAAAATTATTTAATATTTATTCTATTGTAAATTATTAATATTATATGTTTTGTATAAATAAATAAATTAATTAACCCTAAAACATTTATATGTAAAAAACCTAATTTTTTATATAAACCCTAATAATATTTCATAAACCCTAATTATTTTGTAAATAATTAATTTATTTGTTTATTTTAATTTAATAATTTGTTCATATTATATGTAGTTTTCTAATTTAAATAATTTAATTAAGTAGTAAACCCTAATTTATTTTTCTAAATAATTAAAAACCCTAATTTTATTTTATGAATTTAATTTATTATTTTGTATGCTTATAATCAAATATTTTTATAATATGTATATAAAATTAAATAATTAGACTACTAATCATATTTTATTAGTATATAATATTTATTATTTATTTTTCTTATTAAAAATCTTAAAAATAATTATTTATTTAAAATTGAACTTTTAATTTATTATTTATTATTATGCTAATTTCTTCATCTCATGCTTATTTATTTTTGTTTATTATTACTAACCCTCTTATATTTATTTATTTTTGTTTATTACTACTAATCCATTTAATTATTTATTTGCTTATTTTAATTATTTTAATTATAATGTAATTGTATCCAATATGTAATAGTTGTAGAATAATTTTTATTATTTATTTTTAAATGTCATGGTTAGTAAAATAGGGAGTGTAAAACATGTTTGTATTTAAAAATTGAATTTAGATCATTAATCTTAAAGATAAATATATGAACTTGTACACGCACACACGTAAGTCGATCTTGGATCGCCATCTCACATCCTTAAGGTTACCTCTCATGTTGCCTAAATAAAAGGTCAAGTAAGGTGTAAAGCAAAGTCCCTTCTTTCATATCATCTAGTCCCTTAACAGATAAAAAGATCAAGTCCCTTCATGGTTGCCTTCGTAATGATCTTGTCCCTTTCGAATAAAGATGATAAGTCCCTTCGAATTGCTAAATACACCTTACAGTTGCCTAATCACAGATGTCCCTTCACTTGTCCCTCATACATCCAAGGCAATGACTACCTATTCCTTAATAATAGGGATAGTCTTACCATTGAAAGGATATTTAAGAACATAAAAGACTTAACTTAGGGTAGGTTCCTCTTATGTACTTGCTCACTCTTCAAAACATTTCAAACACTTCACATTTTCAAACAAATTTTCAAAACAAAGACTTTGTATATATCCGTACATGGATCTTTATAAAGTACTTAAGAAAATTTCTATTCACACACCACACTTTTCAAAAAAACATTTTAAAGTGAGCTAAGTAACTAAGAGCCCATGGATAACCATGGATGTAAAGGGTGCTAACACCTTCCCTTTATATAACCTACCCCCCGAACCCAAAAATCTTTTAAGGTTTTTCCTGTTCTTTTATGCCCTTTCCTTTGGATAAAATAAAAGTCGGTGGTGACTCTTGCTATCCGCAACATAACTAAAGTCAGTTCTCCCACCGTGTTACAGAACTGGCGACTCTGCTGGGGATTTAATAAAAGAGGGGTACCCTTAGGAATTAGATCACTTTAAAATTGTTTGCCTTGTTTGCTTTATACTTATCTTGTTGGGTGCTCTTATGTGTGAAAGATCCTAACCCGGATCTAGTGTACCTTAGGTAAATGGCAATAGACCAAGGAAACTGTACGGCGTATACCGATATGGTTGATCTGATGGCCATAGTTAGTGTGACTTCTTGGTTGGTGCTTATGTTCCTTAAGTCAAGTTGAGGATAATATGAGGCTGCCATATGTTGTCAATGCACTAACTAACTTTTAGAACCCTAGTTATCCCATCTTGGCCTTTAGAAAAAGTAGTGAGATAACCGGCTTTGGTGAAGACTGAAGTTGGTTGATACTCGATACTACGCTCATTGAGATCCTAAACTTGGAGGGTTTTGGTTGGCAAGTAAGTTGCCTACTGAACAACCACCCTTGTGAAGGGTCAATGATATTGAGATCCCTTAGAACCTGGTTACTTTATAGGACAGGATGAACCAACTAAACTTTAGGGGAGGGTACTTACCTTTAAACTTCATGCAAGCCTTCAAACCTAGGGCTATTGTGTGACTTGCTTGTGTGTGCCACATGTTTGTGATTGAGCATAACATCATAAAATCATGACATCATAAGCATAGCATTTTCACTAACCATTTCAAGGACCAAAGGATTTATCTTTGTTCTTTGTTGCAGGTCATGGTTTCTGCTCGTAGAAACACTATCAGGATCAACTTTGTAGGCATACCTCCTAAGCTTAAGGAATTGGTTTCTCAAGTGTCTGAAAACTCTCAGTTCATCAAGAGACATGGTCACCTACTGGATCTAGTTACTTCAGGGTTCAATGAAGACATGATGAGTGTTCTGTTTCAGTTCTTTGATCCTAAGCACCATTGCTTCACATTCCCCGATTATCAGCTGGTTCCTACAATGGAAGAGTTCTCCAAGCTTCTGGGTATACATGTACTTGATCAGAAACCATTCACAGGCTTGGAAAAAGAGCCTAAACCTGAGGTTATTGCTACAGCTCTACATCTAAAGAAGTCAGACATTGTTCTAGAAACGAGAAGCGAAGTTAAGGGTATTCTTGCTAAGGTATTGATAGAAAAGGCTCAAGTGTTCTTGAAGGTTATGAGCTATGATGCTTTTGAGGAGATCTTAGCCTTGTTGATTTATGGCCTAGTGTTGTTCCCCAATCCTGATCAGTTCATAGATGTTCATGCCATCAACATATTTCTGAGTCACAATCCAGTGCCTGCATTGCTTGGAGACATTCTGCACTCTCTTCATACCCGTACTACAAAGGCACGAGGAATTCTGATGTGTTGCATACCTTTGCTATCTAGGTGGTATATTTCTCACCTTCCTCGATCGGTGACGAAGAATGAGCAAGGGTTCAGGTGGTCTAAACGGATTATGTCGCTCTCTCATTCAGATATCCATTGGTGTTCCAGATCTATGGAGAATGTCACTATCATTGACCGTTGTGGGGAGTTTCCTAATGTGCCACTTCTAGGCATAAGAGGAGGCATTACTTACCACCCTTCCTTAGCTTTACGGCAGTTTGGTTACGCTCAGAGTGATGGTCCTCATGACATGTTGATTTAGGGTATTGTGTTTGACTACGACAACGATCTGCAAGGTTACCGTCAAAGGTTCTTACGAGCATGGGGAAAAGTGAACAAGGTTGACAGCAAGACTCTGGAGCCTAAGTACACTATTCCTATGGAAGCTTATCTCAGATGGGTGCGAGCTCGTGCTCAGACTCTTATGATGCCATATCCTGCCATCCTGCCAGTTACTATGGAGCCTGTTACTGAAGGGGATACTTCTTATACCATCCTTCACCCAGACATGCCCACTGACATGGAAGACTTACAGAGATCCTGGATCCAGTTGAAGGAGCAAAGGGATACTTTCGAGGCTCATTACAAAGCAAGTCAAGAAAGAATCTTGGAGCTAACAAAGCAACTTCACGAGGAGCAGAATCTCAACTCATACCTCAACACAAAGAGGAAACGTCCATGGGAGACTTAAAACCCCATCTTTTGTATTTATTTCATTTCATTTTGTAAGCCCAAAGGACAAACAAATTTATTACTAATAAAAGTTTACTTTCTTGGTTGTTTAAACAAATTTAAATCTTGCGGTCCTTGAAAACATTGCATACGCATCTATACATCATATCATTGCATCTCAGGTTTCTTGTGTACAGGTTTCTTATCGTCTCGCTGTTTATTTCAGTAAAAATGGCTCTTGAACAAACAGTCAAAGATCTCCAGGCACAGAATGCTCAGTTCCAAGAGCTGATCCTGAACTTGTCTAAGGGGCAGGATGAATTGAAGACACTGCTGGCCAAGAAGACCAAGAAGACTAGAAGGTCAGGAGGCCTGATCAACATGGGAAGAAGGTTCAGAGGCCCTATCAAGACCAAGGAACGGGTTGAAGGTTATGAGTCTGAAGAGTCTGAGAAAGAGGGGGGCAGTCTCCATAATACAATGGGGGACTCTGATTCTGAAGCTAATTACTATCATGATCCTACTGAAGATAAGTTCAAAATGCTGATAGATAGGATGGATGCTATGGAATTGCAAAAGTCTTCTGGGCTGGATTTTGAAGACCTGAGTTTGATATCTGGGGTGGTCATACCCATTGGTTTAAAGGTTCCTACTTTTGTAGTGTATGATGGTGTCTCTTGTCCCAAGCTGCATCTGAGGTCTTATGTCCGGAGAATCCAACCCCATACTGCTGATAAAAAGTTATGGATCCATTTCTTCCAAGAGAGCTTATCTAGAGCTCAATTGGAATGGTACTATCAGTTGGAGAGTGTCAACATCCGTGATTGGAATGATCTTGCTGAAGCCTTTTACAAGCAATATCAATACAATGCTGATCTAGCCCCTACTCGCATGCAACTACAGAGCATGTCTATGGGGGCTAAAGAAAATTTCAAGGAGTATGCCCAGAAGTGGAGAGACTTGGCTGGAAGAGTGCAACCCCCTCTGATTGACAGGGAGTTGGTTGATATGTTCATGTGTACGTTGAATGGTCCTTTTTACAGTCATCTTATTGGAAGCTCATCATCTGGCTTCACTAAGTTGATAATGACAGGAGAGCGTGTAGAAAGTGGTATAAGGAGTGGCAAGATCCAAGTGGGTGCTTCTTCATCCAACACTACAAAGAAGCCCCCTTGTGGAAAAAAAGAGTTGAATGTTGTTTATGGTCAATCTGATCATAGTAGGAGGCATCAGTCTGTGAGTGTAGTTCATATCTCCAATCCAACTCCTGCAACACCAGAGCCACCACAAGGCAATCAACAGAGGCCTAGAAGACAATTCACTAAGCTCAACATGTCACTGGCCCAAGCCTTGCAACACTTGTTGAAGGGTGAACTTATCACTTTGAGGGACCCTCCTCAGAATCCCAATGTTACCTCTCCCAGGTACAATCCTAATGCACGATGTGCATATCACTCAAATTGTCAGGGACATGATACCAATAGTTGCTGGATATTGAAGAATAAAATTCAGGATATGATTGATGCGGGAGAGATTGAGTTTGACCCTCCGGGTACTCTAAATGTGATTACTGCTCCTATGCCAAATCATGAAAAGACTGTCAATGCCATTGATGAAGTTTCACATATTTCCTCAGTTGCAGATCTAACTACACCATTGTCTGTTATTAAGAAGAAGTTGGTACAAGCTGGGTTCTTTCCAGGTTGTCGTGAAGATTGTTTATATTGTGCTTATAAGCCAGATAGTTGTTGGAGGTTGAAAGACGGAATTCAACGCCTCATGAATAATTGCACCATAGTGTTTGAGAGGACCCCACCTTCTGTGGAGAGCATGGTTGAACATATAACTAAAGGTGCGAAGGTTGAAGAGGTGGATATGGTTGATAAAGTGCCGGTAAGGATCACTTCCAAGGGTCCTGTCAAAATCACTCATAAGGGTCCAATTAAGATTACTGCTGAAGGCCCTGTGAAGATTGTTGCTGAAGCTAGAGTGGCTCCTATGGTCATTACCACTCCTGGTCCTATTCCGTATACTTCTGATAAAGCAGTGCCGTGGCATTATGGCTCTGATGTTTATATTCATGGTGTTAAGCAGGAACCATTAGCTGAGACACCTGTTGCTGATGAAAACCTTGATGTTGATAATATTGCTGGATCTAGTAAGATCACACGAAGTGGAAGGATTTTCTCTCCTCCGGTTACCTCCAAGAATACAGTTACTCCAGTTACTACCTCTACTGCTGATGCTCGGGGCAAAGGTCCTGTTATTGAACCTATACAAACTGATGTACCAGCTACTGATGATCTTTCTAAGCAGATGGAAGAAGTACTGAAGATCATTCGTAAGAGTGATTATGATATTGTTGATCAATTGGGGCATACTCCCTCCAATATTTCCATGTTGTCTTTGTTGCTGTGTTCTGAGGCTCATGCTAAAGCCTTGATTAAATTTTTGAAGACTGCTCACGTACCAAATGAGATTTCTGTAGATCAGTTTGAAAATTGTGTTACACACTTGACCTATGATAATGGGTTAGGTTTCTCCGATGCTGATTTGACTCCTGCCAAGTGGGATCATAACAGGGCTCTACATATCTCCATTGAATGTAGGGGCACTACCCTGTCACATGTGTTAATAGACAATGGTTCCTCGCTGAATGTGTTGCCCAAAGAAGTTCTGAATAAGCTTAGTCCTAAAGATGCTGTGTTGAAGCCCAGTAATATAGTGGTGAAGGCTTTTGATGGCTCGAGAAGAGTGGTGCATGGAGAAATTGATCTCCCAATAAAAGTAGGTTCTCAGGTCTTCAATGCTACCTTTTATGTAATGGATATTCGTCCTTCGTATTCTTGTTTGATTGGGCGTCCCTGGATCCATGGGGCAGGTGCTGTAACCTCCACCTTACATCAGAAGCTGAGATATCCAGTAGAAAGAAAAGTTGTCACTGTTTACGGAGAGGAAGGATATATAGTTAGCCATGTGAACACCTTTAAATATCTTGAAGTGGAAGGTGAATATGTTGAAACTCTGTGTCAGACGTTCGAAGTAGTTCCTTGGGTTGTTAATAATTATGAAGATCCTCCTGTTGTCAAGAAAGTTCCTGTGGTCACCAGAGTACCTCCTTCAATGGCTTCCCTCAAAGATGCTAGAGCTGTGGTTGATGAAGGTGGTTGTACTATTTGGAGTCAGCTTCCTGACATCCCTTACAAGTCTGACAAATTTGGTTTGGGTTTCACTGCAGAGTCCCAGAAGGCTGTTCGTCGTGCTTGTGCTGTTCGTATCACCAATCAGGGGATTATGAAAGATCAGATCAATGCTGTAGGTGACTATGATGAAGATTACGACTGGGATGCTTGGATTTTTCCTACTGAGGGTGCTGGGCTCAATAATTGGAAAGCTGAAGATGTTATTCCCATCTCCTTTAGTCAGGAGTAAATACTATTACTGTGTTATTACTTTTAAGTTTGTAATTTTTGAACAATTAAACTTTTAAGCCTTGTGCCTTGCCCGGGGCACAATGGTATGCTTGTTTCGGGATGTCATTTCATTTGCATACTTCATTCAATAAAAATCAGTGGATGTTTCGTTTTCGTAAATATTGTGTTCCTTGTCTTTCTTTTCTTTTATTTTTGTTTTATCAGCTATGTGTTCTTACGCACACCCACATCACTAAAATGCAGATCCTCATCCACTCTGGATCCTGTTGATAACAGTTCTACTATTGCCAATTATAATTTCGAGAATCCAATATATCAAGCTGAAGATGGAAATGAGGACGATTGTGAAGTACCTGTAGAGCTTGCTAGGTTGTTGCAACAAGAAGAGAAAGCTATACAGCCACATGAAGAGCCAGTCGAAGTTGTGAATTTGGGAACTGAAGAAAACAGGAAAGAGGTCAAGATAGGGGCTGAATTAGAGGATAGTGTCAAGAGCAGGCTGATTCAGATGTTACATGATTATGTGGAGATCTTTGCTTGGTCCTATGAAGATATGCCAAGGTTGGATACAGACATTGTGGTTCATCGTTTACCAGTAAAAGAAGATTGTCGTCCAAAGAAGCAGAAGGTTCATCGCATGTGTCCTGAAATGTCAGAGAAGATTAAGGCATGGGTAATGAAACAGTTTGATGCAGGGTTCTTAGCTGTGACTTCTTATCCTCAATGGGTTGCAAATGTAGTACCGGTACCAAAGAAAGATGGTAAGGTACGTATGTGTGTAGACTACAGGGATTTGAACAAGGCCAGCCCCAAAGATGACTTTCCACTTCCGGATATTGATGTTCTGGTAGACAACACTGCTCAGCATAAGGTATTCTCTTTCATGGATGGTTTCTCTGGTTACAGTCAAATCAAGATGGCACCTGAAGATATGGAGAAGACAACATTTGTTACACAGTGGGGCACCTTTTGCTATAAAGTAATGCCATTTGGTTTGAAAAACGCCGGGGCAACATATCAGCGTGCTATGGTGGCTTTGTTTCACGATATGATTCATCATGAGATAGAGGTATATGTGGATGATATGATAGCCAGGTCCCAGAATGAAGAGCAACATCTTGATCATCTGCATAAGTTGTTTGAGAGGTTGAAGAAATACAAGTTGAGATTGGACCCAAACAAGTGTACTTTTGGAGTTAGATCTGGTAAACTCCTGGGTTTCATTGTCAGTGGAAAAGGTATTGAAGTGGATCCTGCAAAAGTGAAAGCTATATAAGAGATGCCAGCTCCCCGTACTGAGAAGGAAGTAAGAGGTTTCTTGGGACGATTGAATTACATTGCAAGATTTATTTCCCAATTAACTGCTGTAACACGGTGGGAGAACTGACTTTAGTTATGTTGCGGATAGCAAGAGTCGCCACCGACTTTTATTTTATCCAAAAGGAAAGGGTATAAAAGAACAGGAAAGACCTTAAGAGATATTTTTGGGTCCGGGGGGTAGGTTATGTAAAGGGAAGGTGTTAGCACCCTTTACATCCATGGTTATCCATGGGCTCTTAGTTACTTAGCTCACTTTTGAATTGTTTTTTTTGAAAGTGTAATGTGTGAATAGAAAAATTTCATATGAGTTAATAATGATCCATGTACGGATGCGTAAAAACTTGTTTTTTTGAAAATTTGTTTGAAACTTGTTAAGTGTTGAAAAATGGGGTGAGCAAGCAACTAGGAGGTACCTACCCTAAAGTTTTAAGTCTTTTCTGTTCTTTATCCTTTAAATGGTAAGACTATCCCTATTATTAAGGAATAGGTAGTCATCACCTTGGATGTAAGGGACATGTGAGGGACATCTGTTTATGAAGGCAACTGTGGGGTGTATTAAGCATTTAGGAGGGACTATCATCATTATTCGAAGGGACTTGATTTTTAAAGGCAACCATTAGGGACTTGATGATTTTTTCTTTTAAGGGACTTGCTTTATACACCCCACTTGACCTTATGATTAGGCAACAATGAGGGATAGCCTTAGAAAGGTGAGATGGCGATTAAAAATCGACTTACGTGTGTGAGTGTTCAATATTATTTATCTTTGATTAAAGTGATCTAAATTAATTTTAAACATACAAACATGTTACACTCCCTACTTTACTAACCATAGCATAAAAATTAAATATTTAAGTATTTACAAAATTACACCAAGAAGCAATTACATAATAATTATAATAAGCAAATTAAAATAGATAGCAAAAATAAATAATAAGCAAAATATAAATAAATAAGCAAAGATAATAAATAAACAATAAATAAATAAATAGGGGTTAGTGATAAATATAATTAAAAAATGAGGTTAGTGAAATAATAATAATAAAAATATATAAGATTAGTGAGGCAAAAATAAATAATAACATAATTAGTAACAATAATTAAAGTAAATAGAATTAAATAAAAAAAAAACTTATAATGACATGATTAGAATAATAAACACAAAATTGGATTTTAATATATAAGCATTTATTTAGAAGCATGAATAATTAAATAATTACTATAAAAATTTTTAAACATAATATAATTATAAATTTTAATCATTACAAAATTTAATTATTTCTAAATATATATCAACAATTATTAAAAAAAAAAAATTTACACATTACATGAAGAAAATAAATTTTAAATATCATATTCACAAAAATTAATCACATTTACAAAATTTAATTTTTATTAATTATTATATTTACAAAAAAATTAATTATATTAAAGATCATACTAAACAAATATATATACATGATAATTATATTAAGAATAAATAATTAGGGTTTTTTAATAAGTACTTAAAAAATAAATTAGAGTTTTTGAAAATTAGGGTTTGTTTTAGAAAATATTTTTAGGGTTTAGTTTATATACAAAATTATTTTAACTAATATATATGTCTAATTTAATTATACAAATAAAAATTTAAATTGAGAAAACAAGAGTTTAGAATTTTTTTTAGAAAATAATATTAGGAATTTAGAACACATAATATATACCTATTTTATAATAATAAACTAATACAATTTTAATTTATTTTAATATGAAATATTAATTAATTAGAAAGAAAATAAAGGAAAAAAAACATGAGAGAACAAAAACCTGATGGGGCTGGGGTTTGAACCCAGTCCCCTATGCTTGCAGCCAACAACACACACCACTGGGCCGCCCACACGCAGACAACAATGAAGGAGGTTTAAGTTGTTTTGATCTTTGTCACAAAAACCTGGAAAATAAAAGAAATAAAAAGGCCTGGGGTGGTGTTGAACCCAGGACCTTATGAATGTACATACGCATGCTTGACCGCCTGGCTGGGAGAGCCCTTCTGGTAATATAGTGATAACACAACATAATATATTAAATCTCCTTGTTATCCTGAAAAATAGAAAAAAATAGTGGTACAAGCCAGATTCGAACTCATGCCATCAACCATCATACCTACCAGCCTTACCACTGAAACACAAGCGCGCGTGTGATAAACAAACCAACAATAATACATAAAATATTTTCAATAATATTTGAATTCTCAAACGCGCGGGAGGAGGTCTTCTTCTTCCTTGTGCCCTTCGAATTTACCTGCGATTTCAGCTACAAGTTTTCCTGCGAGTTCTTCAACATTTCCAACCTGCGAAAATGAAACTCAAGCAAAACAGCATCGACTCATAAAATTGATTAAAGTTTTATGATCCTGGTGATTCATAGAACATTCCTATGTTCTTAGAATTCATTTAGGTTTAATGAATCAAAGGACCCCATTTTGAAGGTCAAAACCCTAACTATGGCCGAATCTGTTTTAGGCAAGGAAGCTTCAATCCATTGGTCCAGAAACAATCTATACAATGTCACAAACAAGATTATGTAAACAAATTTCAATAAAAAACAACCAATCAATGGAATCGAAAAAATTATATTCAAGGTTAAAGTGAGCTCGGGTTGGCCAATATGGTGCACATGGGATGCATATGAGTGATGATTTAGCTTCAACAATGTCCAAAGAACATCTCTATGTTCTTACTTTACCTTCAAATGCCCTGGATTGAAGAATCCGAATATGAGTTTTTTGATGAATTTTTGAGGTTTTGAACTTACACTATGAGGCTGCAAAATCGTGTATGAGTGTTAGGGTTATGATCAGTACTTATATGAGGTTGAATCTAGGTCAAAAACTTGATTGATTATGTGCAAGATTTGATTCAAAAAGATTCATCATGATAAGCTTTAAAATTTCAATATTTTTGTACCAATGCTTTCTATTTCAAGCCATTCAATATCCTTCTTGCATCAATTTGTTCCATGCTGACTTTATGATATTCTAGAATCAACAATAAAATTAAATCTTCATATTTAATATTTTATTTAAATTTAAAATGATTTTAAGTATAAGAAATCATAATAAATTAATTAAATAAAATAAAAAATATGAAAATAATATGGAAATTTCGTGCATGGTGTTGTTGTATGGGTTGGGTCATAATTTGGCCAGCCCATTTGGAAAGAATTGTTTTTAGACCTCCATTTCCATTATAAACCATCACAAAATTTCCCAACTTTGCAAAGGCATATCTCCCTCAATTTTAAAGGTATGAGGGTGTTCTTGGACATTTTGGAAAGCTGGAAAAGTCCTCTAAACAACCCCATTGTTTTCAGGTCCATATCATTTACCAATCTCAAGTTATGCCTTTTTGAAGTTGTTGACTTTTTGTTGACTTTTGAAATGACCTATAATGTCTTAGCTCATATCTTCCAAATGAAGCATTTTTGGGCTTAACTTGCAAGATCAAAGTTGTAGAGAATTCAATTTCCTTCAAAATGAGCTTTGGATGGAGACTTGGTGATGAAGTATGTGAAAGTTATGGCTGGTCAAAGTTCAGTTGACTTTTACTGAGGAAACCCTAATTTAGAAACTCCTGATTATTGATGATCTGGAATCTCCTTGATGAATCATGATCAACCCTTGATCAAATGATGAATTTTACTTCATATACTTGATGTTGGCAAAAAATCATGAAGTTTGACTTTGGTTTGACCACAGTTGACCTCAGTTTGACTTTCTGACTGCATTGACTGATTTTGACTTATCTGATCATCTGACTGAGCAAACTTTTGAGAAAAGTCTTGAAACTTGTCATGGGGGTTTTTATATACATATAAGATGTTATGAAGCTCACTTGAGGTATTGGAAGTCCATTTAGCCTGATTAAAGTCAAAACCCTAGTTTTGGATGCACTGCTTAGGAGGTGCATTGTTTGAGGGAATTGTCAACTCCTTTGACCAATTGTGAACTTTGTGAACCTTTTGAACCATCATAAAATGTCTTGTGAACCTCATGGGAAGTATTGTGAAGCTTGTGAACCTTGTGAACCTTGTGAACCTCATAAAGTGACTTGTAGACTTCATGAACCTCATGAAAGGTTTTGTAAGCATTGTGAATCTTGTGAACCTTCATAAAGTAACTTGTAGACTTCATGAACCTCATGAAAGGTCTTGAAAGCATTGGGAAACTTGTGAACCTTGTGAACCTTCATAAAGTGACTTGTAGACTTCATGAACCTCAGGACAGTTTTGTAATCATTGAGAGACTTGTGAACCTTGTGAACCTTCATAAAGTGACTTGTAGACTTCATGAACCTCATGAAAGGTCTTGGAAATGTTGAGAAACTTGTGAACCTTGTGAACCTTCAAGAAGTAACTTGTAGACTTCATGAACCTCATGAAAGGTTTTATAAGCATTGTGAATCTTGTGAACCTTGTGAACCTTTTTAGCACACAAAGTTCTTGTATTGTGAGGGCAAATTTTGGGGTGCAACAGCTGCCCCTGTTCAATTTTCTGAAACTTGAGGGGTTAGATTGGTATGTTTGCCAGTCGTGACCTGGAAGGTTGAAGGGGATTGAACACAAAAGCCCAAAAATTTGCACTCACCAGTGCATGGCTAGTTGAATATGATTGAGTGGGCTTAAAGATGCCACTTGGAAGAACTAGGGATGAGCTTAGAGATGCCATCAGGAAGAACTGGTGATGGGCTTAGAGATGCCATCAGAACATGATGATGTCTTTATGTTGATACTGGACATCAGTACTAGGTCTTTGTATAAGCCGTCTCTGAATCATTTATGCAACATGATTTTGAGTTGGAAATATTTTGGATTAGGGAATGGATCTTTATACAGACCATTTGCCTATTCTCCAAGGGCCAAAAGAACGTCAGGATTTGTTCTTAAGGATCAAAAGAACGTCAGGATTTGTTCTTATGAGTAAGATGTATTGAACAAGTGGCCAAAAGAGCGTCAGGATTTGCTCTTAATGATCAAAAGAACGTCAGGATTAGTTCCTCTGAAAATGTCTTGAACAAGTGGCCAAAAGAGCGTCAGGATTTGCTCTTGAGGATCAAAAGAACGTCAGGATTAGTTCTTTTGAAAGATGTCTTGGACAATGGGTTAAAAAAGCGTTAGGATTTGCTCTTAATGATCAAAAGAACGTCAGGATTTGTTCTTCTGAAATACGTCTTGGAGGATGAAGCAGTCCAGAAGCAATGATGATATCTGTCAAGAGGATGGAGCAATCTTGAGGTAATGATATGATTTCAGGAGGGTGAAGCAATCCTGATGTAATAAAAGCTGTCAGGAGACTGGAGTAATCCTGAGGTAATAATATGATATGCTTTCAGGAGACTGGAGTAATCCTGATGTAACAGCATGTCTTCAGGAGGATTAAGCAGTCCTGATGATCATAAGTTTGTTTGTTGGATAATTAACCTGAAAACAAAGTAGCATTCTGTATGATAGTATTAGTTTATGCATTATGTATGCATGTATAATATGATGCTTTTAGATAATGTATTATGTATCTATGGACATGTATGTTATGGTATGATGTAAATGATGTATGTATGATATGATACTGCCGGAAGCGCCTGGATATCTTCGTATAATAACTGCTGGCCAGGGAAAATAAATCCCGATTCGTTGTTGAAGAATATGTTATACATAACCTTCCATATGCTGGGGATAACAGGGTATAGATAATCTCCCGTATGCTGGGGATAACAGGGTATAGATAACCTCCCGTATGCTGGGGATAGTAAGGTATATATCACCTTCGTCTTCGTTTGATGGTAGGGCAGATATAACTTTCCGTCTTCGTTCGTCGTACCCTTATTGGAAAGTAATTTCTCATATATCCGTATGAGGATAAAAGAGATGGATATAAATTCCAGGAGAGATGAGACTTTATGAAGATGGATTCGTCCTACTGCGGGTTTTGTAGTTTTCTTGTAAAGAGGAACCAGTGAAGCTTCGTTGAAATCCTCCCCTCGTTCGTCCTTAGTAAATACTATTACTGCATTTTCATGCATTTCTGGTAAACATCAATCATATTAAGCATTCATGCATTTTTGGTAAACATTAATCATATTCAAAAGCATATATACATTCAAACACAATCAATGGACGTTTCGCTTATGTAAATAGGGTAAAAGTAAATCTGGATTCAAAAGATGGAATTTATTTATATCAAAAAGTGACCCATACACGGGTAAGTTTGTACAAGGAGACATAAACCCTAGTAAGAGGATTTTGTCATAAAGTTTTTTTTTTTACAAAACAAAGAGAATCGGCTATGTGGGAAATAATCCTATTGAGTTTCAATTCTACTATTGCCATTATCTTCAAGTATCTCATCTTCTGCTGTTGAGACGAAAACGATTGGATTGAGCTTTATCTGTTCGAGCTTGAGTAAGTAGTACAACTGGTTGCAGTTTCATGGGTGATCCAAACGAGACATAGTCATACGCTTTAATCCCTAACTTTTGCCTGGATTGCCCTTTCAGGTTTTCAATCCACCGGGATACCCTTTTTTGCCCAAGCCGCCCTTTCAGGTTTTCGACTTGCCGGGTGTACATCTTTTTTATATATATATCCCTAATTTTTGCCCAAACCCTTTTGGTTTGCCGGGATGCCCTTATTTTTGCCTAGGACTGTCAACCTAGCGGGTCTCTTTTTATGCGTAGTATTTTTTAACTATGTCTGCGTTTACAGGCTGTGGGAAGTCTTCACCATCCATAGTAGTGAGTATCATGGCACCTCCTGAGAACACCGTTTTGACTACAAATGGTCCTTCATATGTTGGAGTCCACTTGCCCCTAGGATCACCCTGTGGTAATATGATACGCTTGATTACCAAGTCACCAGCCTGATATATCTTTGGCTTAACCTTCTTGTTAAAAGCTTTGATCATTCGTTTCTGGTACATCTGGCCATGACAAACTGCTGCTAACCTCTTCTTATCAATCAAATTTATTTGGTCTAGTCGAGTCTGAATCCACTCATCTTCATCCAAGCCTGCATCCTTCATAATTCTTAAGGAGGGAATCTGAACTTCAATGGGCAGAACTGCTTCCATACCATAGACTAAGGAGAATGGGGTTTCCCCTGTTGAAGTACGTATTGTGGTACGATAACCATGAAGAGCAAATGGTAACATCTCATGCCAATCCTTGTAAGTAACAATCATCTTCTGTACAATCTTCTTAATGTTCTTATTAGCAGCTTCAACTGCCCCATTCATCTTCGGACGATACGGAGAAGAGTTATGATGCTTAATCTTGAACTGCGTGCAAAGATCAGTAATCATAGTGTTGTTCAGATTAGAGCCATTGTCAGTGATAATCCTTTCAGGGATGCCGTATCTACATATGAGATTATTCTTAATGAACCGAGCCACAACATTCTTTGTAACAGATGCAAATGAAGCTGCCTCCACCCACTTTGTGAAGTAATCAATAGCAACCAGTATGAAACGATGCCCATTGGAAGCAGTAGGCTTGATCTCACCAATCATATCAATGCCCCACATGGCAAAGGGCCAAGGAGCAGTCAACACATTCAATGGAGATGGAGGTACATGGACTTTATCAGCATAAATTTGACACTTATGACACGTTCTGGAGTGTTGATAGCAATCAGCTTCCATGGTAGACCAATAGTAACCTGCTCTCAAAATCTTCTTTGCCATAGTATGACCACTAGAATGAGTGCCAAAGATCCCATCATGCATGTCTTCCATAATCTCAGTTGCTTCTTTCTTATCCACACAACGAAGCAAAGTTGAATCATGATTGCGCTTGTACAGAATCCCATTACTCAAGAAGAACTTAGCAGAAAACCTTCTCAGAAACTTCTTATCTTTGACAGATTCCCCTTCAGGGAATTCCTGAGCTTCAAGATATCTTTTTAATTCATAGAACCAAGGCTTCTCCTCTACCCCTTCAGTGTCAATCTCATTGCAGTTTGCAGGCTTCTCAAATCTATCAATGGTAATCTTGGGAGCTTCATCATCCCAGCTGATCTCAAACATAGATGCCATGGTGGCTAATGCATCTGCCAACTGATTCTCTCTTCGTGGAATATGTTCAAAGGTAATCTCTTTGAAATGTGGGATCAAAGACAACACATGCTCTCTGTAAGGAATGAGGTTATCATGCTTGGTATCCCAATCTCCTTTAATCTGACTTACTACCAGGGCTGAATCTCCATACACATCAAGGAACTGAATCTTCATATCAATAGCAGCTTTAATACCCAGGATACATGCCTCATACTCAGCCATGTTATTGGTACAATGGAAACAAAGTCTGGCAGTAATCGGGGTATGACAACCTTCAGGGGAACTAATCACAACACCAACACCATTACCAAGTGCATTAGAGGCACCATCAAAAACCATAGTCCATCGGGATCCTTGTTCAGGTCCGTCATATTGTCCAGGTTCTTTGGTAATAATCATAATATCTTCATCAAGGAACTCAAAATTCATTGACTGGTAATCATCCACTGCTTGATGAGCCAAATGATCAGCAACAATACTTCCTTTAATGGCCTTCTGAGTAGTATACTGTATGTCATACTCTGTCAAGATAATTTGCCATCTTGCAATTCTTCCAGAGAGAGCAGGTTTCTCAAATATGTACTTGATTGGATCCATCTTCGAAATCAACAAGGTAGTATGGGTCAACATATACTGTCTTAGTCGGCGAGCAGCCCATGCCAAAGCGCAGCAAGTTTTCTCGAGCAGTGAGTATCTTGTTTCACAGTCGGTAAACTTTTTGCTAAGGTAGTATATTGCCTGCTCTTTTCGACCAGACTCGTCATGTTGCCCCAATACACACCCCATTGAGCTGTCTAACACTGTTAAGTACATAATCAAGGGTCTTCCATCCACTGGTGGCATCAAAATTGGAGGTTCCAGAAAATATCTCTTAATTTCATCAAAGGCAGTCTGGCACTCATCATTCCATTCCATCACCTGATCTTTCTTCAATAACTTGAAGATTGGCTCACAGATGGTAGTCAATTGGGAAATAAATCTTGCAATGTAATTCAATCGTCCCAAGAAACCTCTAACCTCCTTCTCAGTACGAGGAGCTGGCATTTCTCGTATAGCTTTCACTTTTGCGGGATCTACTTCAATACCTTTTCCACTGACAATGAAACCCAGGAGCTTTCCAGATCTAACCCCAAAAGTACACTTGTTTGGATTCAATCTCAACTTGTATTTCTTCAACCTATCAAACAATTTATGCAAATGAGCAAGATGTTGCTCTTCATTCTGTGACCTGGCTATCATATCATCCACATATACCTCTATCTCATGATGAATCATATCATGAAACAAAGCCACCATAGCACGCTGATATGTTTCCCCTGCATTCTTCAAACCAAATGGCATTACCTTATAGCAAAAGGTGCCCCACTGTGTCACAAATGTTGTCTTCTCCATATCTTCAGGTGCCATCTTGATTTGATTGTACCCAGAGAAACCATCCATAAAAGAGAATACCTTGTGCTGAGCAGTGTTGTCTACCAGAATATCAATATGAGGGAGTGGAAAGTCATCTTTGGGGCTAGCCTTGTTCAAATCTCTGTAGTCCACACACATACGTACCTTACCATCTTTCTTAGGAACTGGTACCACATTTGCAACCCACTGAGGATAAGAAGTTACTGCTAAGAACCCTGCATTGAACTGTTTCATTACCTCTGCCTTGATCTTTTCTGACATTTCAGGACGCATACGACGAACCTTCTGCTTCTTTGGACGACAATCTTCTTTCACTGGTAAACGGTGAACCACAATGTCTGTATCCAACCCTGGCATATCTTCATAAGACCAAGCAAAGATCTCCACATAGTCACGTAACATCTGAATCAATCTGCTCTTGACACTGTCTTCTAAATCAGCCCCTATCTTGACCTCTTTTCTGTTTTCTTCAGTTCCCAGATTCACAACTTCGACTGGCTCTTCATGTGGCTGTATAGCTTTCTCTTCTTGTTGTAACAACCTAGCAAGCTCTACAGGTATTTCACAATCGTCCTCATTTCCGTCTTCAGTTTGATAGATCGTATTCTCGAAATTATAATTGGCAATAGTAGAACTGTTATCAACAGGATCCAGAGTGGATGAGGATCTGCATTTTAGTGATGTGGGTGTGTGTAAGAACACATAGCTGATAAAGCAAAAATAAAAGAAAAGAAAGACAAGGAACACAATATTTACGAAAACGAAACGTCCACTGATTTTATTGAATGAAGTATGCAAATGAAATGACAGCCCGTAACAAGTACACCATTGTGCCCCGGGTAAGGCACATGGCTTGAAAGTTTTATTGTTCAGAAATTACAAATTTAAAAAAACACAACACAGTAATAGTATTTACTCCTGATTAAAGGAGATAGGGATAACATCTTCAGCTTTCCAATTATTGAGTCCAGCACCCACAGTAGGAAAAATCCATGCATCCAAGTTGTAGTCTTCATCTTGATCTCCCACAGCATTAATCTGGTCCTTCGCAACCCCTTGATTGGTGACACGAACAGCACGAGCACGACAAACAGCCTTCTGGGACTCTGCAGTGAAACCCAAACCAAACTTGTCAGACTTGTATGGAATATCAGGAAGCTGACCCCAAATAGTACAACCACCTTCATCTACCACAGCCCTAGCATCATTGAGGGAGGCCATTGCCATTGTTGGAGGTTTTCTGGTAACCACGGGAACCTTCTTCACAACAGGAGGAGCTACATAATCATTAACAACCCAAGGAACCACTTCAAATGTCTGACACGGAGTCTCAATGTATTCACCTTCCATCTCCAGATACTTGAAAGTGTTTACATGGCTGACAAAGTATTCTTCTTCTCCATAGACAGTAACAACCTTTCCATTCACCGGATATCTCAACTTTTGGTGCAATGTAGAGGTTACAACACCTTCCCCATGGATCCAGGGACGACCAAGCAGACAAGAGTATGAAGGACGAATATCCATTACATAAAATGTAGCAGTAAAAACCTGGGAGCCAACCTTGATTGGAAGATCAATTTCCCCATGCACTACTCTTCTAGAACCATCAAAAGCCTTTACCACAATATTACTGGGCTTCAGCACAGCATCTTCAGGACTCAGCTTATTCAGGACTTCCTTAGGCAACACATTCAAGGAGGAACCATTGTCTATCAGCACATGTGACAGGGTAGTGCCCCTGCATTCAATTGAGATATGCAAGGCCCTGTTATGATCCCTCTTGGCAGGGGTCAAATCAGCATCAGAAAATCCTAACCCATTGTCATAGGTCAGGTGGGCAACACAGTTCTCAAATTGGTCAACAGAAATTGCACTGGGTACATGAGCAGTCTTCAGAAACTTGATCAAGGACTTGGCATGAGCCTCAGAACATAACAACAAGGACAGCATAGAAATCTTTGAGGGAGTATGTCCCAGTTGATCAACAATGTCATAATCACTCTTGCGAATGATTTTCAATATTTCCTCCATCTGCTTAGAGAGATCATCAGCAGCTGGCACATCATTAGATACAGGTTCAATAACAGGACCTTTGCCCCGAGCATCAGTGGTGAAAGTAGCAGCAGGAGTAACTGCATCCTTGGAAGTAACTGGGGGAGAGAAGACTCTTCCACTACGTGTGACCTTGCTAGATCCAGCAATATTATCAACATCAACAGGCACATCAGCTAAAGGCTCCTGCTTAACACCATGGATGTAAACATCAGACCCATAGTGCCAAGGTACAGCTTTGTCAGACATATATGGGATAGGACCAGGAGTAGTAATGACCACAGGAGCTACTCTGGCTTCAGCAACAACTTTCACGGGACCTTCAGCAGTAATTTTGATTGGACCCTGATGAGTGATTTTAATAGGACCCTTTGAAGTGATTCTTATTGGTACTTTGTCAACCATGTCAACTTCTTCAGTCTTCTTACCTCTGGTCAGATGATCCACCATACTTTCTACAGACGATGGTCTTCTTTCAAACACTATAGTATACTTATCCATGAGACGTTGAATTCCATCTCTCAATATGAAGCAACTATCCGGCTTATAGGTACAATACAAACAATCTTCACGACAACCTGGAAAGATCCCAGCTTGTACTAACCTCTTTTTGATAACCGACAGTGGTGTGGTCAACTCCATAACTGAATAGACATGTAGATCTTCATCAATGGCATTGACAGTCTTCTCGTGATTCGGCATTGGGGCAGTAATCACATTTGGAGTACCTGGAGGATCAAACTCAATTTCTCCAGCATCAATCATATCTTGAATTTTATTCTTCAAGATCCAGCAGTTATTAGTATCATGTCCCTGACAGTTTGAATGATACGCACATCGTGCATTGGGATTGTACCTGGGAGAGGTAACATTGGGATTCTGAGGAGCCTCTTTCAAGGTAATGAGTTCAGTCTTCAACAAGTGTTGCAATGCCTGAGCCATTGACATGTTGATCTTCGTGAACTGCCTTCTAGCCCTCTGTTGGTTGCCCTGTGGCTGCTCTGTTGTTGCAGGAGTTGGATTTGAAATATGCACTGCACTAACAGACTGATGCCTTCTATTACGATCAGACTGACTATAAACATCATTGGATTCTTTCTTCCCAGTGGGAGGCTTCTTTGCAGCACCTGATGAAGAAGTACCCACTTGGATCTTACCATTCTTTATACCATTCTCTACTCGCTCTCCTGTCATGATCAACTCAGTGAAGCCAGATGATGAGCTTCCAATGAGATGACTATAGAACGGACCATTCAGCGTACACATGAACATATCAACCAATTCCCTGTCAGTCAAAGGGGGTTGAACTCTTCCAGCTAAATCTCTCCACTTCTGAGCATACTCTTTAAAACTTTCTTTGGCACCCATAGACATGCTCTGAAGCTGCATGCGAGTGGGGGCTAAGTCAGCATTGTATTGATACTGCTTATAGAAAGCTTCAGCAAGATCATTCCAGTCTCTGATGTTGGCACTCTCCAACTGATAATACCACTCTAACTGAGCTCCAGATAAACTCTCTTGAAAAAAATGGATCCACAACTTCTTATCAGCAGTGTGGGGTTGAATTCTTCTGACATAGGACCTCAGATGCAACTTGGGACAAGAGACCCCATCATAAACAACAAACGTAGGAACCTTGAAACCAATGGGTATGACTACCCCAGATATCAAACTCAAATCCTCAAAATCCAGCCCAGATGACTTTTGCAACTCCATGGCATCCATCCTATCCACCAGCCTCTTGAATTTGTCTTCATTAGGATCATGGTAGTAATTAGCCTCAGAATCAGAGTCCCCCATAGTGTTGTGGAGACTGCCTCCCTCTTTTTCAGATTCCTCAGATTCATAGTCTTCAACCTGCTCTTTGGTCTTGACAGGACCTTTGAACCTTCTTCCCATGTTGAGCAAACCAGCAGACCTTCTAGTCTTCTTAGTCTTCTTGGCCAGCAGTGTCTTCAATTCATCCTGCCCTTTGGACAGGTTCAAGATCAGCTCTTGGAACTGTGCATTTTGTGCCTGGAGATCCTTAACTGATTGTTCAAGAGCCATTGCTGAAATAAACAGCGAGAAGATGAGAAACCTGTGCACAATTATAAACCTGTGATGCAATGAAATGATATGTGAATGCATATGCAATGTTTTCAAGGACCGCAGGATTTAAATTTGCTTAAACAAACATGAAGGTAAATTTTTATTAGTAATAAATTTGTTTTGCCTTTTAGGCTTACAAAAATGAAAATGAAATAAATACAAAAGATGGGGTTTTAAGTCTCCCATGGACGTTTCCTCTTTGTGTTGAGGTATGAGTTGAGGTTCCGTTCCTCGTGAAGTAGCTTTGTTAGTTCCATGACCCTTTCTTGGCTTGCTTTGTAATGATCCTCGAAAGTATCCCTTTGCTCCTTCAGTTGGATCCATGATCTCTGCAAGTCTTCCATATCAGTAGGCATGTCTGGGTGAAGGATGGTATAAGCTGTGTCTCCTTCAGCAACAGGTTCCATGGTAACTGGTAGGACGGCAGGATATGGCATCATGAGTGTCTGAGCACGAGATCGTACCCATCTGAGATAAGCCTCCATAGGAATAGTGTACTTAGGCTCCAGTGTCTTGCTGTCAATCCTGTTTACCTTTCCCCAAGCTCGTATGAATCTCTGACGGTAACCCTGAAGATCGTTGTCGTAATCAAACACAATGCCCTGGATCAACATGTCATGTGGACCATCACTTCGAGCGTAACCAAACTGTCGTAAAGCTAAAGAAGGGTTGTAGGTGATGCCTCCTCTTATGCCTAGAAGTGGCACATTAGGAAACTCCCCACAACGGTCAATGATGGTGACATTCTCCATAGATCTGGAGCACCAATGGATATCTGAGTGAGAAAGTGACATGATCCTCTTGGACCATCTGAACCCTTGCTCATTCTTCATTACGGAGCGAGGAAGGTGAGAAATAAACCACCTAGAAAGCAAAGGTATGCAACACATCAAAGTTCCTCTTGCCCTTGTAGTACGGGTATGAAGAGAATGCAGGATGTCTCCAAGCAATGTAGGCACTGGATTGTGACTCAGGAAAATATTGATGGCATGAACATCTATGAACTGATCTGGATTGGGGAACAATACTAAGCCATATATTAGCAAGGCTAAGATCTCCTCAAAAGCATCATAGCTCATGGCCTTCAAGAACACTTGAGCCTTCTCCATCAACACCTTAGCAAGAATACCCTTAACTCCGCTTCTCGTTTCTAAAACAATGTCTGACTTCTTTAGATGTAGAGCTGCAGCAATGACTTCAGATTTAGGCTCTTTCTCCAAGCCTGTGAAGGGTCTTTGATCAAGAACAGGTATGCCCAGAAGTTTAGAGAACTCCTCCATGGTTGGAACCAACTGATAGTCAGGGAATGTAAAGCAATGGTGCTTAGGGTCAAAGAACTGAAACAGGACACTCATCATGTCTTCATTGAACCCTGAAGTGACTAGATCCAATAGGTGACCATGTCTCTTGATGAACTGGGAGTGATCAGACACTTGAGAAACCAACTCTTTAAGCTTGGGAGGTATCCCCACAAAGTTGATCCTGATGGTGTTCCTACGAGTAGAAGCCATGACCTGCAACAAAGAACAAAGATAAATCCTTTGGTCCTTGAAATGGTTAGTGAAAATGCTATGCTTATGATGCATGATGATGTCATGATGTTATGCTCAATCAAAGACATGTGGCACACACAAACAAGTCACACCATAGCCCTAGGTTTAAAGGCTTGCATGAGGTTCAAAGGTAAGTACCCTCCCCTGAAGTTAGATGGTTCATCCTGTCCTACAAAAGTAACCGGGTTCTAAGGGATCTCGATATCATTGATCCTTCACAAGGGTGGTTGTTCAGAAGGCAACTTACTTGCCAACCAAAACCCTCCAAGTTTAAGATCTCAATGAGCGTAGTATCGAGTGTCAACCAACTTCAGTCTGCACCAAAGCCGGTTACCTCACTACCTTCTAAAGGCCAAGATGAGTTAACTAGGGTTCTAAAAGTTAGTTAGTGCATTGACAACATATGGCAGCCTCATATTATCCTCAACTTGACTTAAGGAACATAAGCACCAACCAAGAAGTCGCACTAACTATGGCCACCAGATCAACCGTATCGATATACGTCGTACATTTTCCTTGGTCTATTGACATTTACCTAAGGTACACTAGATCCGGGTTAGGACCTTTCCCACATAAGAGCACCTCAACAAGATAATATAAAGCAATCAAGGCAAACAATTTAAAGTGATCTTAATTCCTAAGGATACCCCTCTTAAATTAAATCCCCAGCAGAGTCGCCAGTTCTGTAACACGGTGGGAGAACTGACTTTAGTTATGTTGCGGATAGCAAGAGTCGCCACCGACTTTTATTTTATCCAAAAGGAAAGGGTATAAAAGAACAGGAAAGACCTTAATAGATATTTTTGGGTCCGGGGGGTAGGTTATGTAAAGGGAAGGTGTTAGCACCCTTTACATCCATGGTTATCCATGGGCTCTTAGTTACTTAGCTCACTTTTGAATTGTTTTTTTTGAAAGTGTAGTGTGTGAATAGAAAAATTTCATATGAGTTAATAATGATCCATGTACGGATGCGTAAAAACTTGTTTTTTTGAAAATTTGTTTGAAACTTGTTAAGTGTTGAAAAATGGGGTGAGCAAGCAACTAGGAGGTACCTACCCTAAAGTTTTAAGTCTTTTCTGTTCTTTATCCTTTAAATGGTAAGACTATCCCTATTATTAAGGAATAGGTAGTCATCACCTTGGATGTAAGGGACATGTGAGGGACATCTGTTTATGAAGGCAACTGTGGGGTGTATTAAGCATTTAGGAGGGACTATCATCATTATTCGAAGGGACTTGATTTTTAAAGGCAACCATTAGGGACTTGATGATTTTTTCTTTTAAGGGACTTGCTTTATACACCCCACTTGACCTTATGATTAGGCAACAATGAGGGATAGCCTTAGAAAGGTGAGATGGCGATTAAAAATCGACTTACGTGTGTGAGTGTTCAATATTATTTATCTTTGATTAAAGTGATCTAAATTAATTTTAAACATACAAACATGTTACACTCCCTACTTTACTAACCATAGCATAAAAATTAAATATTTAAGTATTTACAAAATTACACCAAGAAGCAATTACATAATAATTATAATAAGCAAATTAAAATAGATAGCAAAAATAAATAATAAGCAAAATATAAATAAATAAGCAAAGATAATAAATAAACAATAAATAAATAAATAGGGGTTAGTGATAAATATAATTAAAAAATGAGGTTAGTGAAATAATAATAATAAAAATATATAAGATTAGTGAGGCAAAAATAAATAATAACATAATTAGTAACAATAATTAAAGTAAATAGAATTAAATAAAAAAAAAACTTATAATGACATGATTAGAATAATAAACACAAAATTGGATTTTAATATATAAGCATTTATTTAGAAGCATGAATAATTAAATAATTACTATAAAAATTTTTAAACATAATATAATTATAAATTTTAATCATTACAAAATTTAATTATTTCTAAATATATATCAACAATTATTAAAAAAAAAAAATTTACACATTACATGAAGAAAATAAATTTTAAATATCATATTCACAAAAATTAATCACATTTACAAAATTTAATTTTTATTAATTATTATATTTACAAAAAAATTAATTATATTAAAGATCATACTAAACAAATATATATACATGATAATTATATTAAGAATAAATAATTAGGGTTTTTTAATAAGTACTTAAAAAATAAATTAGAGTTTTTGAAAATTAGGGTTTGTTTTAGAAAATATTTTTAGGGTTTAGTTTATATACAAAATTATTTTAACTAATATATATGTCTAATTTAATTATACAAATAAAAATTTAAATTGAGAAAACAAGAGTTTAGAATTTTTTTTAGAAAATAATATTAGGAATTTAGAACACATAATATATACCTATTTTATAATAATAAACTAATACAATTTTAATTTATTTTAATATGAAATATTAATTAATTAGAAAGAAAATAAAGGAAAAAAAAACATGAGAGAACAAAAACCTGATGGGGTTGGGGTTTGAACCCAGTCCCCTATGCTTGCAGCCAACAACACACACCACTGGGCCGCCCACACGCAGGCAACAATGAAGGAGGTTTAAGTTGTTTTGATCTTTGTCACAAAAACCTGGAAAATAAAAGAAATAAAAAGGCCTGGGGTGGTGTTGAACCCAGGACCTTATGAATGTACATACGCATGCTTGACCGCCTGGCTGGGAGAGCCCTTCTGGTAATATAGTGATAACACAACATAATATATTAAATCTCCTTGTTATCCTGAAAAATAGAAAAAAATAGTGGTACAAGCCAGATTCGAACTCATGCCATCAACCATCATACCTACCAGCCTTACCACTGAAACACAAGTGCGCGTGTGATAAACAAACCAACAATAATACATAAAATATTTTCAATAATATTTGAATTCTCAAACGCGCGGGAGGAGGTCTTCTTCTTCCTTGTGCCCTTCGAATTTACCTGCGATTTCAGCTACAAGTTTTCCTGCGAGTTCTTCAACATTTCCAACCTGCGAAAATGAAACTCAAGCAAAACAGCATCGACTCATAAAATTGATTAAAGTTTTATGATCCTGGTGATTCATAGAACATTCCTATGTTCTTAGAATTCATTTAGGTTTAATGAATCAAAGGACCCCATTTTGAAGGTCAAAATCCTAACTATGGCCGAATCTGTTTTAGGCAAGGAAGCTTCAATCCATTGGTCCAGAAACAATCTATACAATGTCACAAACAAGATTATGTAAACAAATTTCAATAAAAAACAACCAATCAATGGAATCGAAAAAATTATATTCAAGGTTAAAGTGAGCTCGGGTTGGCCAATATGGTGCACATGGGATGCATATGAGTGATGATTTAGCTTCAACAATGTCCAAAGAACATCTCTATGTTCTTACTTTACCTTCAAATGCCCTGGATTGAAGAATCCGAATATGAGTTTTTTGATGAATTTTGAGGTTTTGAACTTACACTATGAGGCTGCAAAATCGTGTATGAGTGCTAGGGTTATGATCAGTACTTATATGAGGTTGAATCTAGGTCAAAAACTTGATTGATTATGTGCAAGATTTGATTCAAAAAGATTCATCATGATAAGCTTTAAAATTTCAATATTTTTGTACCAATGCTTTCTATTTCAAGCCATTCAATATCCTTCTTGCATCAATTTGTTCCATGCTGACTTTATGATATTCTAGAATCAACAATAAAATTAAATCTTCATATTTAATATTTTATTTAAATTTAAAATGATTTTAAGTATAAGAAATCATAATTAATTAATTAAATTAAATAAAAAATATGAAAATAATATGGAAATTTCGTGCATGGTGTTGTTGTATGGGTTGGGTCATTATTTGGCCAGCCCATTTGGAAAGAATTGTTTTTAGACCTCCATTTCCATTATAAACCATCACAAAATTTCCCAAATTTGCAAAGGCATATCTCCCTCAATTTTAAAGGTATGAGGGTGTTCTTGGACATTTTGGAAAGCTGGAAAAGTCCTCTAAACAACCCCATTGGTTTCAGGTCCATATCATTTACCAATCTCAAGTTATGCCTTTTTGAAGTTGTTGACTTTTTGTTGACTTTTGAAATGACCTATAATGTCTTAGCTCATATCTTCCAAATGAAGCATTTTTGGGCTTAACTTGCAAGATCAAAGTTGTAGAGAATTCAATTTCCTTCAAAATGAGATTTGGATGGAGACTTGGTGATGAAGTATGTGAAAGTTATGGCTGGTCAAAGTTCAGTTGACTTTTACTAAGGAAACCCTAATTTAGAAACTCCTGATTATTGATGATCTGGAATCTCCTTGATGAATCATGATCAACCCTTGATCAAATGATGAATTTTACTTCATATACTTGATGTTGGCAAAAAATCATGAAGTTTGACTTTGGTTTGACCACAGTTGACCTCAGTTTGACTTTCTGACTGCATTGACTGATTTTGACTTATCTGATCATCTGACTGAGCAAACTTTTGAGAAAAGTCTTGAAACTTGTCATGGGGGTTTTTATATACATATAAGATGTTATGAAGCTCACTTGAGGTATTGGAAGTCCATTTAGCCTGATTAAAGTCAAAACCCTAGTTTTGGATGCACTGCTTAGGAGGTGCATTGTTTGAGGGAATTGTCAACTCCTTTGACCAATTGTGAACTTTGTGAACCTTTTGAACCATCATAAAATGTCTTGTGAACCTCATGGGAAGTATTGTGAAGCTTGTGAACCTTGTGAACCTCATAAAGTGACTTGTAGACTTCATGAACCTCATGAAAGGTTTTGTAAGCATTGTGAATCTTGTGAACCTTGTGAACCTTCATAAAGTAACTTGTAGACTTCATGAACCTCATGAAAGGTCTTGAAAGCATTGGGAAACTTGTGAACCTTGTGAACCTTCATAAAGTGACTTGTAGACTTCATGAACCTCAGGACAGTTTTGTAATCATTGAGAGACTTGTGAACCTTGTGAACCTTCATAAAGTGACTTGTAGACTTCATGAACCTCATGAAAGGTCTTGGAAATGTTGAGAAACTTGTGAACCTTGTGAACCTTCAAGAAGTAACTTGTAGACTTCATGAACCTCATGAAAGGTTTTATAAGCATTGTGAATCTTGTGAACCTTGTGAACCTTTTTAGCACACAAAGTTCTTGTATTGTGAGGGCAAATTTTGGGGTGCAACAACTGCTACCTGTGAGCCAATTTTCAAGTTATTGAAGAAAGATCAGGTAATGGAATGGAATGATGAGTGCCAGACAGCCTTTGATGAAATCAAGAAATATCTGCTAGAACCTCCAATTTTGATGCCACCAGTTGATGGAAGACCCTTGATTATGTACTTAACAGTATTAGACAACTCAATGGGGTGTGTGTTGGGGCAACATGACGAGTCTGGTCGAAAAGAGCAGGCAATATACTACCTTAGCAAAAAGTTTACCGACTGTGAAACAAGATACTCACTGCTCGAGAAAACTTGCTGCGCTTTGGCATGGGCTGCTCGCCGACTAAGACAATATATGTTGACCCATACTACCTTATTGATTTCAAAGATGGATCCAATCAAGTACATATTCGAGAAACCTGCTCTCTCCGGACGGATAGCGAGATGGCAAATGATCTTGACAGAATATGACATACAATACACTACTCAGAAGGCCATTAAAGGAAGTGTTGTGGCTGATCATTTGGCTCATCAAGCAGTGGATGATTATCAGTCAATGAGTTTTGAGTTCCTTGATGAAGATATTATGATTATTACCAAAGAACCTGGACAATATGACAGACATGAACAAGGATCCCAATGGACTATGGTTTTTGATGGAGCTTCTAATGCACTTGGTAATGGTGTTGGTGTTGTGATTAGTTCCCCCGAAGGTTTTCATACCGCGATTACTGCAAGACTTTGTTTCTATTGTACCAATAACATGGCTGAGTATGAGGCATGTATCCTGGGTATCAAAGCTGTCGTTGATATGAAGATTCAGTTCCTTGACATATATGGAGATTCAGCCCTGGTAGTGAGTCAGATCAAAGGAGATTGGGATACCAAGCATGATAATCTCATTCCATACAGAGAGCATGTGTTGTCTTTAATCCCGCATTTCAAAGAGATTACCTTTGGACATATCCCACGAAGAGAAAATCAGTTGGCAGATGCACTAGCCACCATGGCATCTATGTTTGAGATCAGCTGGGATGATGAAGCTCCCAAGATTACTATTGATAGATTTGAGAAGCCTGCATACTGCAATGAGATTGACACTGAAGAAGCAGAAGAGAAACCTTGGTTCTATGAAGTGAAAAGATATCTTGAAGCTCAGGAGTTCCCTGAAGGGGCATCTGTCAAAGATAGGAAGTTTCTGAGAAGGTTTTCTGCTAAGTTCTTTTTGAGTAATGGAATTTTGTACAAGCGCAATCATGATTCAACTTCGCTTCGTTGTGTGGATAAGAAGGAAGCAACAAAGATTATGGAAGATATGCATGAGGGGATCTTCGGCACTCATTCCAGTGGTCATACTATGGCAAAGAAAATATTGAGAGCAGGTTATTATTGGTCTACCATGGAAGCTGACTGCTATCAACATTCCAGAACGTGCCACAAGTGTCAAATTTATGCTGATAAAGTACATGTACCTCCATCACCATTGAATGTGTTGAATGCTCCTTGGCCTTTTGCCATGTGGGGCATTGATATGATTGGTGAGATCAAGCCTATTGCTTCTAATGGGCATCGTTTCATCCTGGTTGCTATTGATTACTTTACTAAATGGGTGGAGGCAGCTTCATTTGCATCTGTTACTAAGAATGTGGTGGCTCGATTCATTAAGAATAATCTCATATGTAGATATGGCATCCCTGAAAGGATTATTACTGACAATGGCTCTAATCTGAACAACACTATGATTACCGATCTCTGCACGCAGTTCAAGATTAAGCATCACAACTCTTCTCCGTATCTTCCGAAGATGAATGAGGCAGTAGAAGCTGCTAACAAGAATATCAAGAAGATCCTACAAAAGATGACTGTTACTTACAAGGATTGGCATGAGATGTTACCGTTTTCTCTTCATGGTTATCGTACTACAATACGTACTTCAACAGGGGCAACCCTATTCTCCTTAGTATATGGTATGGAAGCAGTTCTGCCCATCAAAGTTCAGATACCCTCCTTAAGAATCATGAAGGATGCAGGCTTGGATGAAGATGAATGGATTCAGACTCGACTTGACCAGATAAATTTGATTGATGAGAAGAGGTTAGCAGCAGTTTGTCATGGCCAGATGTACCAGAAACGGATGATTAAGGCTTTTAATAAGAAGGTTAAGCCAAAGGTATATCAGGCTGGTGACTTGGTAATCAAGCGTATCATATTACCACAAGGTGATCCTAGGGGCAAGTGGACTCCAACATACGAAGGACCATTTGTGGTCAAAACAGTATTCTCAGGAGGTGCCATGATACTTACTACTATGGATGGTGAAGACTTCCCACAGCCTGTAAACGCAGACATAGTTAAAAAATACTACGCATAAAAAGAGACCCGCTAGGTTGACTGGCCTAGGCAAAAATAAGGGCATCCCGGCGAACCAAAAGGGTTCGGGAAAAAAATTAGGGATATATATAAAAAAAAACGTACACCCGGCAAGTCGAAAACCTGAAAAGGCGGCTTGGGCCAAAAAAGGGTATCCCGGTGGATTGAAAACCTGAAAGGGCAATCCAGGAAAAAGTTAGGGATAAAAGCGTATGACTATGTCTCGTTTGGATCACCCATGTAATTCCAACCAGTTGTGCTACTTACTCAAGCTCGAACAGATAAAGATCAATCCAATCGTTTCCGTCTCGACATCAGAAGATGAGATACTTAAAGATAATAACAATAGTAGAATTGAAACTCAATAGGATTATTTCCCACATAGCTGATTTTCTTTGTTTTGTAAATATTTTACGACGAATTCCTGTCTCCTTGTACAAACTTACCCATGTACGGGTCACTTTGTGATATAAATAAAATTCCATCTTTGAATCCAAATTTACTTTTACCCTATTTACATAAGCGAAACGTCCATTGATTGTGTTTGAATGTATGTATGCTTTTGAATATGATTGATGTTTACCAGAAATGCATAAATGCTTAATATGATTGATGTTTACCAGAAATGCATAAAAATGCAGTAATAGTATTTACTAAGGACGAACGAGGGAAGGAATTCAATGAAGCTTCGCCGGTTCATCCCCACCAGACAGCTACAAGTCCCCCAGTAGGACAAATCCATCTTCATAAATACTTCAAGTCACATCTCCCCTGGAATTTATATCCATCTCTTTTATCCTCAGATGGATAGTCGGGAATCTATTCTTTCAATAGGAGTACGACGAACGAAGACGGGAGGTTATGGATACCATACTATCAAACGAAGACGGGATGTTATGAATACTATGTTATCAAACGAGACGGGAACAAGTTCCTCATATTCTTCACTGTATTATCAAACAAGACGAGTTCCTCATATTCTTCAGCAACAAATCGGGATTTATTTTCCCTGGCCAACAATTGTTATACGAAGATATTCAGACGCTTCAGGCTACATGATGCATTCATACATCATTTACATCATACCATAACATACATATCCATAAGTACATAATACATTACTTCAATGCATCATACTATGCATGCATACATAGTGCATAAACTAATATTTTCCTTGCAGGATAGTTATATGCAGGTAAAACAACATCAACAACTTATACCTTGGGCCGTTGTTTATCTTCCTAAAAGTTATATCATTACCTTGGGCCGTTGTTTATCTTCCCAAAAGTTATACCCTTACCTTGGGCCGTTGTTTATCTTCCCAAGTACCCTATCATGAATTTGGGCCGTTGTTTATCTTCCCAAAAGTTATACCCTTACCTTGGGCCGTTGTTTATCTTCCCAAGTACTCTATTATCACTTTGGGCCGTTGTTTATCTTCCCAAGTACTCTATTATCACTTTGGGCCGTTGTTTATCTTCCCAAAAGTTATACCCTTACCTTGGGCCGTTGTTTATCTTCCCAAGTACTCTATTATCACTTTGGGCCGTTGTTTATCTTCCCAAAAAGTTATTCCATTACCTTGGGCCGTTGTTTATCTTCCCAAAGGTAATGTTGGGACGTTGTTTATCTTCCCAAAAGCTATATCTTCATACTTTGGACTACTTTATTCTCCAAGAAGTATATTTGAAGAACTTTTCTCCAAGTGGCATCTTTAAGCCCACTCAAGCGTATACAACTAATCATCAGTAATACTTTACGCACCGGTGAGTGCAAATTTTTGGGCTTTTGTGTTCAATCCCCTTCAACCTTCCAGGTCACGACTGGCACAGATACCAATCTAACCCCTCAGGTTTCAGAAAATTGAACAGGGGCAACTGTTGCACCCCAAAAATTTGCCCTCACAAGACAAGAATTTGTGTATTAAGAGGTTCACAAGGTTCACAAGGTTCACAAGACATCTCATAAGGTTCACAAGGTTCACAAAGTTCACAATTAGTCAGAAGATTTGACATTTCCCTCAGACAATGCATCCTCCTAAGCAATGCATCCTAAACTAGGGTTTTGACTTTAATCAGGCTAAATGGACTTCCAAGACTTCAAGTGAGCTTCATAACATCTTATATGTGTTTAAGAATCCCCATTACAAGTTTCAAGACTTTTTCCCAAAGGTTTGCTCAGTCAGATGATCAGATAGGTCAAAATCAGTCAAAGCAGTTAAAAAGTCAAACAGAGGTCAACTGTGGTCAAATCAAAGTCAAACTTCATGATTTTTTGCCAACATCAAGTATATGAAGTAAAATTAATCATTTGATCAAGGGTTGTTCATGATTCATCAAGGAGATTTCAGATCATCAAGAATCAGGAGTTTCTAAATTAGGGTTTTCACAGGAAAAGTCAACTGAACTTTGACCAGCCATAACTATCACATGCTTCATCAAGAATTTTCCATCCAAAGCTCATTTTGAAGGAAATTGAATTCTCTACAACTTTGTGTCTCACAAGCCAAGCCCAAAAATGCTTCATTTGGAAGGTATAAGCTAAGACATTATAGGTCCTTTTGCAAGTCAACAAAAAGTCAACAACTTCAAAAGAGCATAACTTGAGAATGGTAAAAGATATGGACATGAAACCAATGGGGTTGGTTAGAGGACTATTTAAGCTTTCCAAAATGTCCAAGAACACCCTCATAGAATTAAAATTGAAGGATTTGTATCCTTGCAAAGTTGGGAAATTTTAGGGAAGTTTATGAAGCAAATAAGGCCTAAAATCAAATATTTGCTAAATGAGCCCACCAAATTGCCATCCCATATTTATGAAAACACCAAGCACGACCCAACCCACTTATATTCTGAATTTTTATTTTTTATTTTATATTTATTTGAATTTTATTCATTAAAATGTCATTTAAATTAAAATAAAATATGAAATCAAATATTTAAAAGGGGATATTGCTTCTAGAAAGTCATAAACTTTGTTTGGATCAGATTGATATGAAAATTATGATGATTGTCCTAAAATAGCAATGTTATATCAAAGAATATTTGAATTTTAAGACATGATCTTTTTCAATCTTCAATGATCAAAAAGTCCAAATAATCCTACAATGTTTTGACCTAATTATGTTCTACTATATATGTATAACTCATCGCAATGCCAAGGACACGAAAAATTCTGCCTCATAGAGCAAGAACAAACTTCCAATTTTTCATAAAAAATCTCAATTCGGATCCTTCCTTAGAGACTCTTTCAAGGCATTCTAAAGGTCTCAACATGTTCCTTGATGATCACTGAATGCATAACACTAATTATCATCATCCAAAACTTCATAAATCGCATAAACCGAATCATGTCTTCAAGCTTATTTTTGATTTTCGATTCCATTGATTGGCTGGTTTTAAATTGTTTTTGATTGTTTGATGATGTTTGTGATGAACCCTAGATTGATTATGGGCTGTTTAATTAAGTTTTCCATGCAAGTATCAAGATTCACCATTCTTAGGGTTTCGGCCAAGGTTTAGGGCTTCATGATTTATGGAATATAAATAAATTCTAAGACCATGGATTGATTCGAATGAACATCTGGATTATGTTTGTGGATTTAATTTTATGAAATTTTGTGGTTTTGTTGATCATTGAGTTTCGTAGGGTTTGCTGCCAATGGAAATTCGCAGGAAAGTTTATAGGAAAATTCGTAGCAAAATACGCAGGAACCAAGGTTGAAGATGAAGTCAGCGCGCCAAAATCCATATTCAAATATTTGATATAATATTTTATGATTTATTGTTAATATTATTTCAGAAAAGCTGGCTTGGCTCAGTTGGTTTGTGTGCACGCGTATAAGGTTGATGGTCCTGGGTTCGAATCCCCCAGGCCCCTTTTGCTTTGTTGTTTTTTTTATTTGATTTTTCCAGGATACGCACAAAAGCATGTGAGGGCTGTATGTTGACACCAAACGCACGCTGACCTAGTGGATGGTATGCTGGTCTTGGAGGATTCAATGCCTAGGGCCTGAGTTCGAATCCCAGCCCCAGGTAAGTTTTTATTCACTTTTTCTTTCTTGTTTAATTTGTTTATATTATAATTAATTTAATAAATTATAAATGTTAAAAATAAAATGTTTATATTATTTCTTGTATATAATTTCAAACTTATATTTTCAAAAATTAAGCTTTATTGTTAAAATTATTTAATATTTATTCTATTGTAAATTATTAATATTATATGTTTTGTATAAATAAATAAATTAATTAACCCTAAAACATTTATATGTAAAAAACCTAATTTTTTATATAAACCCTAATAATATTTCATAAACCCTAATTATTTTGTAAATAATTAATTTATTTGTTTATTTTAATTTAATAATTTGTTCATATTATATGTAGTTTTCTAATTTAAATAATTTAATTAAGTAGTAAACCCTAATTTATTTTTCTAAATAATTAAAAACCCTAATTTTATTTTATGAATTTAATTTATTATTTTGTATGCTTATAATCAAATATTTTTATAATATGTATATAAAATTAAATAATTAGACTACTAATCATATTTTATTAGTATATAATATTTATTATTTATTTTTCTTATTAAAAATCTTAAAAATAATTATTTATTTAAAATTGAACTTTTAATTTATTATTTATTATTATGCTAATTTCTTCATCTCATGCTTATTTATTTTTGTTTATTATTACTAACCCTCTTATATTTATTTATTTTTGTTTATTACTACTAATCCATTTAATTATTTATTTGCTTATTTTAATTATTTTAATTATAATGTAATTGTATCCAATATGTAATAGTTGTAGAATAATTTTTATTATTTATTTTTAAATGTCATGGTTAGTAAAATAGGGAGTGTAAAACATGTTTGTATTTAAAAATTGAATTTAGATCATTAATCTTAAAGATAAATATATGAACTTGTACACGCACACACGTAAGTCGATCTTGGATCGCCATCTCACATCCTTAAGGTTACATCTCATGTTGCCTAAATAAAAGGTCAAGTAAGGTGTAAAGCAAAGTCCCTTCTTTCATATCATCTAGTCCCTTAACAGATAAAAAGATCAAGTCCCTTCATGGTTGCCTTCGTAATGATCTTGTCCCTTTCGAATAAAGATGATAAGTCCCTTCGAATTGCTAAATACACCTTACAGTTGCCTAATGTCACACCCCAAATTTTACCCCTAATCGCTCATATCATAATCATACTTTTATCGCATTTAGCAGGGATTTTTCCCGATTTATTTTCTGTTGCTTTCTTCTCATTTTTCTAGCTGTTTATAATTCTTAATTTCTTGTCACTTATAAGCTTCCATTTTAATTTAATTTCTACTTCTCATTTCTAACCTTTTAATTTATTTTCGTGTTTTAATTTTAATGTTAATTTTAATTTCTATCTATTTTATTCTCAAAGTTTTGCTAAATAAAAATGTAATTTTATTTCCAATTTCAAGGTTTAAAAAAAATATATAACTTCATTTCTATTTTCAAAGTTTTTATTTCTTAATGTGATTTCTAGTTTTTAACTTTTATTTTTAATTCATTTTTTTATAGTTAGTTTAGTTCCATTTCTAATTTAATTATAATCTCTAATTGTTTGTTTCTTTTAATCCATTTTTTAAGTTTTTATTTCTAATGTAATTTCAATTTCTAATTTTTATTTTTAAGATTTCAATTTCAATTTAATTCCAATTTCTTTTTCTTATAATTAATTTTAATTCCAAGTTTATTTATTTAAGTTTATAAGTTATTTTCAATTTTAAATTTAATTCTTTTTAATTCATTTCTAAGTTAAGTATTATATTTAGATTCTAATTTAAAACTCTTATTTCCAATATTAAGTGCCAAGTATAAACAAGCTTTAGTGTAAATAATTAAATTTATTCCATAATGTTGTTTAGTTACAATTACATATAGAAAAGAAAGAAAAATGTTACAAAAAATCAGCACTACAATACAAAATGCAGCAACATTTCAGCCTGCTCCAACAGCTCTAAAACAGCTCCCAAAACTCAGCATGCAGCCACCAACACAAACAGCAGCACAAGACAAGCATGCAGCCACCAACAGCTGCATTTTCCTGCTCCACTCCACTGCTACAAAGTTCAGGCCCTGTCCCTCTTGAAACCCTTCACCTACAAGCATAAAACACACTGTTACATTGCAAACACTACAAAAAAATACAGCCTCAAGCAACCCTCAAACTCAGCCACTAAACTTACAAATTTCAGCATCAAAAACCCCAACAAAACAGTCCCATAACACCCAGAAAACAACTACAAACAGCCCTCATTTCATCACAAGTTCAGCCTCTAAACACACCACAAACACACAAATTCAATACACCACAAACAGCCTCAATATTCACAAACTCAGCACTCAAACAACACCAGAAAAATTCAGCACAGTTTAAAAACCAAAAAAATCAAAAAAGGAGCCAAGAACAACAAAGAAATTCAGAAAAAACAGCAAGGAGAAGAAGGAGGCTCACCATCGCGGATCCTGCACCCCGATAACGTTCGGGTCGGTATTATTCTCTTTTCTTTCACTTTTATTTCAGCATGTTGTCTATAGTTTAGTTTCTTTTTTTTGTCTTTCTTTCAATTTTAACTTCAAATCTGCACAAAAACAAATTTTATTAAAAACTTCAAAAAACACTTAAAGCAAAAAAAATCAGCAGCAACAACATGAAATAAGATCCGATTCAACCCCATTTTCAACTTGTATTTATCATCATTTACCACCTCACACCATCACCGAAACTCGGCTGTGAAACTCTTTCCAACAAACCAAACCTTCAACCATTTTTATTGAACCAACAAACCTCCATCAAGTTGCTCTCAACCAAAACCCTTTACAGCAACATAGCAACCACACAATAATCCAGCCACGAACCTAGCCGCACTCCACCGTGTAAAACCAACACCCCTGTTTTTTTTTGTGACCTTTCCACCTCAAAAGACATACGAACCCTGTCCAAACACATTATCACTAACCTTTGCAAAACCAAAAAATGAATAATCAAAGCGGAGCCAAATCCCAAATCCGAACTGTGCTACCACTTACCATCGCCGAAAACCTCTTCTACTCACCCACCGTCACCAGACAACCTGATCGAAGCAATCACACAGCCACCTTCCAAGTGTTTCCTTCATACCTCGGACCCTATTGTTCATAGAAAAAACAGAAGCTAAAAATGAGAAACAAAAACTGTACCAACATAAACCAGAAACTCAACAACAGTGCTCACCCACCGTAACCCGTCCTCTCCGCCATCCCATAAACCCAGCATCCATCCTGAAACACAAACAGAAATCACCAAAACGGAAACTGAGAAGAAGATGAGAAAATCGTGAGCAAAAAAAAAACAAACCATCTTCCGAAGTCCACTGCACAACCCTCACCGTGACCCCACCCGCAGCCGAATCCTATGAACTTCACCCAAACCGAATCTAGAACAGCACTGCAAATCCAAAACCAGACGGAAAAATTAGTCCCATTGCTATCAACCTGAGCCATCATCTTCATAAACATTAAACCAACTAACCAAAAAAACAAAAACACAAACCTGCTAATCCAGAAATCCAAACTGAAACAAACCTTTTCATTCAACAATCGCCGGCTTGAAACTACCCGAAACCGTAAATCCACCACCATCCTCCATCCACCATAAACAGCTACTCACCATTTCCAAATACACAAACCTTCATACTCTCTCAAAACAACCTGCAAATCCCCTTCAAATAAAAATGAACCAAAAATCATTCCCTTATTTTCATACAACTTTTCCAAAACCATCCTTCAACAAAATTTCCATCAAGTTTTTTTTCAAAACAAAATAACTGAAACCGCAAACAAAGCTATCACTGTCCGCACCTTCTTCAAACACAATACACAAAGCCATTCACAACCGTAAAAACTTCATCGTTTTAAAGCAAGTTACCATTCCGTCAAAACCTCCTACACAAACTACCATTCAATCCAGCCACAAACACTCCTCCTCACTCATAAACAACCAAATCAAGCCTTTCCTCTTCTTCAAGCTCGACCCACATCACCACCACTGATCCGAACCGTAACAGCCTCACATCACAAAAAACTCCGAGTGCCAAAACCAAACCTGACGCACAAAACTGTCACCAATCTTCAAATCCAAAAAACAACAATCCAAAAAAATCAGAAAGAGTGAGAGATGAATTGAGAGATAGAGAAAAAACCTTTCAGCCATCAACGTGTTTCAACAGGTACAGAACCAACTCTCTCAATCCTTGCTTTTTGTCGCTCACAACAACCTGGCCACCGCAAACCATCCAAGCCCAAATCAGAACAACCACCGAAACCGCAATCACCCCTCGCCTCAGCGCCGCGAATCCATTTGGAATCGGAAGTAAAAACGTGAGATAGAAGTTCTGAAACCAAAATCGAATCGGGAAAGGGACGAACAAATCCATTGCAAGGGAGAAACACAACCTGAATGAATGGGAGAGAAGCTAGGCCGCGGATCCATAACCCACCACGAAGCCAAACCAGACTGAGAGAGACGGAGAGTGAGACTGAGCAAAACAGAGGCGATTGAGAGAAACACCGCCGTGAATGCTGTCACCACCGCGTCTGAACAAACTTATCCTTCATAAGCCTCATCACCACCGGCCAAAACCCAACACCCTTGAATCGCCATCATCGGCGCAAACCCTCCGCTCAACAGAACGACCTCCACAACAAACCGTCCGCCACCATCCCACCGAAAACCGCCGCGGAAACCTAAAAGCTTCCCCAAATTGAAAAATCAGAAAACCTTGCGAATCCGAGTGAAAAAGAGAGTCTCCGCCATGAGTGAAGCGCGTTCGTGAGGGTCGATTTACGCTGAGAGAAATCTTGAGGGTAGGCCTCTCATTGTGAACCGTTGTGAACTGCGTTTGTTGAACTATGAAAAGCTGGAACTGTCTCTTTGTTTTGTTTCGTTGAAAAGCTAAAAAAAAATTTGATTTTTATAAAAAGGAGAAAAGTAGTTTGTGTTTTTGATTTGTTTTTTTTTAGAAAATAAAATGTGATGTGAATAAATACTAGATTTATGCGTTTTCTTTAACCAATCAATTTACTGATGCTAAAATTTAGTTTTAGGTTTTATATTTCTTATTTATAAGTTTTATTATTTTATTTGTTTTTTAACTTATTTATGAATTGTTGTTGGTTGAGGTGTTTGGTTCTGGATGCCGCAATTTTTTTTTTATTACACGTACAGACCCGATCGACCCATCTATACCTTTTAAGCTTTATATTTTTCTTATTATGTCCTTTATTCTTCTCTTATTTTTTTATTGTTTGTTCTTTGGTTAAGATTTTAATGTTTATAACATTGTTGATTTTATTGTCTTTTTTTATTTTGTTAACATTTAGAAGAGGTCCTTAAAATATTTTATTGAGAAATTTAGTATTTTTGGGGCCGATGATATGACTAAGGTCACGATAAATCGTTTCCGATTAATCGTGACCCATATGAGGCCATTGCATTTTATTTCTATTTCATATATTTATTTATTTTCTTTCCATTTAATTCATTATTTATTTTATTTAATTTATTTCATTCTATATTTCAATTAATTTCAATTTATTTATTTATTTATTACTTATTTCTCGCACTTTACACCATATCTAAATTTAATTTTCAAAATAATAAAATTCCTTGGTCCAACGCCAAGTGAACTTCACTACACTTCACTCACACACGTAAGTCGGTCGTTTACGATCGCCATCTGCACAGTTCCTTACACTGCACAGTTTTCTAACTCAAACAAATTATCGCACCACGCTTGTTTTCCACCCCTGCATTCTCGATCCACATATCGAGTCATAGCCCGGTTACTAAGCCTTTGTCTTTGTATTTCCATTTACTTTATTCGATTTATTTTTGCAAGTAGCAGCCTTTGCCTAGTCTTAGGAGCTTGCACCCTCTCTTATTTATTTTTGTTTATGCTTTTCAATCCAAAAGGGAAAGACTCCTGCAGTTGACTCAATGTCATAGGAAGTTTAGCAATCCCTAATTCCATTTTGACCTTAGCAATTAGGTCCCTCATCCTTAGGTCCTTAGCCATTAGGTCCTTAGTATTTTATTTTACAACTTTTTGTGACTTTCTTAAAGTCACGTGAGTGTTTGCCATAACACTTACCTTCCCCCGCGAACCTTGAGCGTAACCAAGTGTTCGTTAATCCTTAGGAGAACTACGAGTGCTCTGATTCTATACCCGATACGTAGGCATCGATGCGATGTTGTGCGAGCACCATTAGAAATAAAACCTTAGGTTCCCTTAATTTTAGCAAGCAGTAAACAACAATAATGCAAATATTAACAAGAGGTTCCCGTAGGATACTGCGGATGCTTAGGATGCTAACACCTTCCCTAGGTATAATCAACCCCCGAACCTAGTTTCTCCTCATTTAGGGTTTTTACGATCTTTTTCCCTTTTCCCCTTGGATTAAATTAAAGTCGGTGGTGAACATAAATGTTTTGCGATTCAAGCTCACTTAATAGCTTGGTATCCGATTCTCACCGCGACAGAAAATGGCGACTTCACTGGGTATACTATTTTTGAGGGTTAAGCCCACCTTGTATATTTGTATATTTGTTGTTGTATTGCTTGTTATTATTTTGGTTTTTTGTTGGGTGTTCCATGTGTGGTGAGATAAGTCCTAACCCAGACTTGAGTGCAAATAAGTTAGGACGGTGGTATATTCAAGAAGGCTTGTAGGGAGTTGAGTCCCGACCAAGTTGACTTGAGACACCACCACTCAGCGGAGGCCTCCTTGGATGTAATTTTGTTGATCGAGTTCAGTCGTGAAAACATTACTATATTCGACCTGAGAGCCATTAATGCTGAGGACCTTAGAACATTTACCCCCACTTGGCCTTTTTAGGGATGTAGTGCGATGACTATGAGGGTGTAAATCCGAAATAGTTGATACGCGATATTGCACTCGGATGAGACTCTCTTGAGAATATTACTGATTACCAAGTCGAGTTGGGAAGTCGGTAATATCCGAAAGATGGGACAGTGATTCTGGGAACTTTTAGAACCCGTTGTACAGGTACAAATAAACTCATAGTACATACCTTTTTGGGAGGGTTGAACCTTTGACCTCATGCAAGCTTTGAACCTAAGCCTTGTTTGTGTTTGTTGCATTCACGCATCATGAAGCATCATTTTTACCATTTATTCAAGGAACTCAGAAACTCTATTTTTGCAAATATCATAGGTATCATCATGGATTTTGGAAGGAGAAAGACCGTCAAGTACACATTCAAAACTCCCAAACTTGAAGACCTAAGGAAATTAAGAGATTTGGTTTTGGATCAAGAAGCCTTCATGGAGAAGCATAGGAGACTTTTAGCCTTACTTAAGACTGAGTGGGACGGAAGGCTGCTCTCTGTGATGCTCCAGTTTTATGATCCTCTCTACCATTGTTTTACGTTCCCTGATTACCAATTGGCACCTACTTTGGAGGAGTATTCAGTTTTGGTGGGATCACGTGTTAAGGATGAGTTTCCATTCCCTGTTCTAGAGAAGGACCCTGAAGAAGCGGAGATTGCAAAAGCAACATATTTGAGTGTTCCTGAGGTCAAGGCAAATATGACCTATAAAGGAAAGATTTTTGGATTCCCTACAAAGTTTCTGATAGAAAAGGCCAAGAATTTTGTTGATGTGAAGGATATGAAAGCTTTTGAGGCGACTTTTATTCTATTGATATATGGAGTGCTGCTTTTCCCAAGCTTTGAAGACTTTGTCGACCTGAATGCCATCAAGATATTTCTGAAGAAGAACCCGGTCCCTACTTTGCTCGGAGACACCTACCATTCCATCCATCTGAGGAATCACCATAAGGGAGGGATGATTACTTGTTGTGCATCATTGTTGTACGAGTGGTTTATTTCGCACTTGCCTAAGTCAGCTTCATTTTGGAACCTTAAGGATGGTTTGTGGTGGTCACAAAGGATCATGTCTCTTACCCACTCTGACATTAGTTGGTACAATCGTGTTTATGATGGAGCATTGATTATTGATAGCTGTGGTGATTTTGCTAATGTGCCTCTTCTTGGCACTAAGGGAGGAATCAGCTATAATCCAGTTTTGGCTCGCCGCCAACTCGGGTATCCGTTGAAGGACAAACCTAAGAGTGTTGAAGTGGAAGGAATTTTCTTTAAGGATGACGAAGAACCAGAGCTCAAGAAACAGATTATGCAAGCTTGGAAGTACATCCATAGGAAGGGGAGGAGTAGCTTGGGAAAGCCGAATTGTGTTTCTATGGAACCCTATCTCCAATGGGTACGAGATAGGGCAATTAGTCTGAAGATGCCTTACCCTCGCCAGGATCCTATGACCTTCAAGAAATCCATTCTGGTCTTTATGGATGATGCGGAGAAACTGAAGATTGATTTGGAGAAAGAGATTCGAGAGAAGAATGCATGGAAGAATCGACATCAGATCATCAGCAGTGAGAATGAGGAACTTAGAAGACAACTGAAGATGAAGGAAGAAGAAGAGCTCTCCAGCAAGAAAAGGAAAGCACCAGAGGATTTATTTTCCTCCAGCACTCAAGAGGACACTTCTTGGAAGTCGATCGTGGATCAACTTATGCTTGAAAGGGCTCAGATGAAGGCACAAATCGAGAAGCTCAACTTGAGGCTTTTAGGAGAATCTCCTTAGGACTTTGTTTTTGTCTTTATTAAGCTTTGTTTGGGATTTTTGAAAGTGTACTCAAGACTTTGTATCACTTTTTGAATTTAATGAAATCATGTCCTTTTGATTATTATGTGTTCCTTGGTATTTGCAAATTTGTTTCTTAAGTTCCTTGAATAATTTCATTTTTGCATTGCACTCATACATTTGGCATTGCATTTGCATTTTTTTCATAAACTCATTCCCGTCATCTGCTCTCAATTCAGCTTTCACACTGCGGCTCTCACGCAAATACTACACTCGAGCTCAAGCCAGAAAGAGGATGGCTGAAAGAGACCTAGAGATGGACAGAGTTAACGAAGAGCTTTCTGATATTCGTGGAAATATGGGTCAGATGATGGAAATGCTACAAGTCATTCGAGCGAAGATGGATACCCAGCAGACTGTGGTGTCAGAAATTATTACTGCAACGACTGAATTTGTCACTGCAACGACCCAGCCTACATCATCAGTCATTACCCCTGTGACCTGGCCTCCTTTTGGACTTCCTCATGGATTCGTCCCTCCTCCTCATGGTTTTGCTTCTCAAAGTTTTATTCCTTCTTCTTCAGGGTTTGCTACTCAAAGTTTTATTCCTCCTTCCCAAGGACTTACTGCTCAGAGTTTTATACCTCCTTCACAAGGGTTTGCTACTCAAAGTTTTATACCTCCTTCACAAGGGTTTGCTACTCAAAGTTTTATCCCTCCTTCTCAAGGTTTTGCTACTCAGAGTTTTATACCTCCTTCTCAAGGTTTTGCTACTCAGAGTTTTATACCTCCTTCCCAAGGATTTGCTGCTCAGGGTTTCTTCCCTCCGTCCCAAGGCTTAGCTTCTCAAAGTTTCGCACCTCCCTCTCAGGGTATGGCATTTCCTTTTCAAGGTTTTGTGCCTCCTCCTCAGGGATTTGCTGCTCAACAAACTGTTCCTGTGACTAATGAAGAGAATCATGCAGTTGCTAATTTTACACAAGACATTGTGCACACCCGTGCTCAACCGTACTTCAATGACCATCAAGGGTATGAAGCGCCAGATATGTCTGAAAACGGAGATGAGAAACATGTGAAGATGCAGGAGAATTTTGATACCCTTGAAAAAAGGTTGAGAGCGATTGAAGGTGACCAGATCTTTAGTGCTGCTGCCAGAGAAATGTGTCTGGTGTCTGGGTTGGTGATACCTCCAAAGTTCAAGATACCCACGTTTGATATGTATGAGGGTGCAACTTGTCCTAAGAACCATCTCCTGATGTACTATCGAAGAATGGCTGCTCAGGTGGACAATGATAAGTTAATGATCCACTGCTTTCAAGACAGTCTGAAGGGAATCTCCTCTAAATGGTATTTGACGCTTGACCAGTCGAAGATCCGCAGTTTCCAAGACTTGGCAGATGCTTTCATCCAACAATACAAATACAACATGGACCTCGCTCCCGATAGGAGGCAATTGCTAAGCATGTCCCAGAAAGAGTCTGAATCCTTTAAAGAGTATGCTCAGAGGTGGAGAGGGACCGCTTCTCAAGTAGAGCCCCCATTGACTGAAAAAGAGTTAGCTGACTGGTTCGTTGACACTGTGCGACCAGAATTCTATGAGAGAATGGTGGGGAGTATAACTGCTAGTTTTTCTGATCTAGTGGCTGTGGGAATCAAGGTAGAACTCGGTTTGAAGAGTGGAAAGATGAGTGGTACATCTGGCGGTTCCAGCACTGGCAGTGGAAGTAATGTTAAGAAATTTACCAGCAACTTTCACAAGAAGAAAGAAGGTGAGACAAATGCCATAATGACAGGTCAAAGAAGAAATCCGCTGTGGCAGAGACCTCCACCTATGGCTCGACAGCAGTATGCTCATCAACAACAGTATGCCCAACATCCTTATGTAGCGGCGGTTCAACCAGCATTTAATCCACAAGTCCCGATGTATCGGCCAACTCAAGCAGTACCGATGTATCAACAAGCGGCTCCAATGATTCAACCTTATCAACCAATGCTCAACAATCCAGGCTATCAGCAAGCACCCAATGCTTCAGCCTACCAGCAGAGGACTCCAGCTCCTCATCCAAATCCCAATTTTCAGAACAGAAGACCAGGTGGAAGGCCTCCAAATCCTCGAATCCCTATAACTTATACTGAGTTATATCCTTCACTGCTGAAGAAGGGTTTGGTTACTCCCAGGCCTTTGGGTCCTCCACCAAGTCCGCTCCCGCCAAATTACAACCCAAATGCTCACTGTTTATTCCATGAAGATGCCCCAGGGCACGATTTGGAGGGTTGTTATGCTTTGAAGTACATCGTGAAAGATTTGATGGAGAAGAACATTCTGTCATTTGGGAATACTGGTCCGAATGTCAAAGATAATCCTTTACCCAAGCATGGGTCTATAAATGCTATTGTTGATGAGTCCGAAGAAGGTTTGATTTTCAATGCCACCGAGATCAAGACCCCGCTCAGAGACTTCCATGCGAAGTTAGTAGAGGCGGGTATACTGAAGAGTTGTCATCAGAATTGTGAAGGTTGTGTTGATAGTCCAAGGGGATGTGAATCGGTCTTAAAAGATGTTCAAGATTTGATTGATGAAGGTGTCTTACAAGTGAGCAGTCATATGAAGAAGAATGAAGTGGCAGTAATTGAACCCATCTTCAACTTGCCGGAATCTAATTCTACCTGGGTGCCAGTGTTCAACCTGCCTGAATCTTCAGGAGTTCAACCTGTCTTCAATACTCCAGAATCTGTGGTGCCAATTTTCAACATACCTGAGCCAAGATTTGAACAAAGGAGTAACCCTTTCCTTTATCAGGACACTAAAGCAGTTCCTTGGAGGTATGATACAGGGAAATTTCATCAGAAGATTGATAAAGCTAGCCAGAAGGAAGGTTCAAAAGTTGCAAGTACTGATATAGCGGGTGCAGGTCGTTTGACTCGCAGTGGTCGTGTATATACCCAGCAAGCCAATACGGCTCCGCCTAAAGAAGTCATACCAGCTGTTGTCAACAAAGATAAAGAGGTAGTCTTGGGAGAAGAGGATGCAGAGTTCCTCAGAATCATAAAGAAGAGTGATTATAAGGTAATTGATCAGCTGCATCAAACGCCTTCCAAAATATCTATCCTATCACTTCTTATGCATTCTCCGGCTCATCGAAGTGCGCTTCAGAAGTTGCTAGCTCAAGCTCATGTTACGCGTGATATAACAGTGAATCAGTTTGATGGAGTCATTGCCAATATCACTGCGTGTAACAACCTCAGTTTCAGTATGGAGGATCTTCCAAAGGAAGGCTTGGACCACAACCGTGCTCTCCACATATCAGTGAAATGTCAAGAGGATACTCTAGCAAGAGTTCTTGTGGATACAGGATCTTCTTTGAATGTTTTGCCGAAAAGAACACTTGCTAAGTTATCTTATCAAGGGGCAGAGTTGAGGCCCAGTGCACTGATTGTAAAAGCTTTTGATGGTTCAAGAAGGACTGTTATTGGAGAAGTAGACCTACCAATCTTGATTGGGCCACAGGTCTTCAAAATCACTTTCCAGGTTATGGACATCAATCCTAACTACAGTTGCTTGCTGGGAAGACCCTGGATTCATGCTGCTGGGGCAGTCACTTCTACCCTACATCAAAAGATGAAGTTTGTAGTCGATAACAAGCTGGTGACCGTGTCTGGGGAAGAAGATCTCATGGTTAGCAACCTTTCATCCTTTACCTATATTGAGGCTGATGAAGATGCTTTGGAAACTTCTTTCCAAGCTCTTGAGATAGCCAATGCTGTCCTTCTGGAAGTAGAGGAACCAAAAGGGAAGGGTATCCCATCTTTTGCATCGCTGAAGAGTACCATTTCCACCATTGAAGAAAGAAGCCATGAAGGTTGGGGTGATGTCATCGAAGTCAAGCAGAAGCTAGATCGTTGCGGGTTGGGTTACAAACCAACTCATGTGAAAGAAGGAGCGTCAACCTCCGTTAAAGGACGTCTGAAGACCATTCAAGAAGTGTTCTCCAGTGCTGGTTATCAGGTCAATGCAGTTGATGGAGTTTCTGAAGACGAAGATGTGAATCACTTGGTGTATCAGTGTGAAGAAGCCTTGGACAATTGGGAGGCAGTCGAGATCCCAGAGTTTTTTCCATTGTCAAAGTAATTTATTATTTTTTAAGCGTTTTCAAAGTTCCCTAGCTCTGCCCAAGGCTATGGGAGTATTTTGTAGGGCCTCTTTTCATTTTTGAAGTTATTATCAATGAAGGCATTTTGTTAAACTCTTATTTTGATCATTTACTGTTTTTCTCTCTTTTCACTTTTAAAAGAAAATGGCAATCTTTCAAAAACAAAAAAAAAGCTTTTTCTCTTGCATTTCTCTATTTTCCACTTTTAATAAAAGCGAATCATTATCATATGCAGAATAAACGAAAACCTTGTTGAATCCAATGACTCTACATTCTCTCCTAACTTCGATTCGCCCATCTACCAAGCGGAAGATGAAAGTGAGGAAGATTGTGACATTCCTGAAGAACTGGCAAGATTAGTTGAGTATGAGCACACAGAGCTTCAGCCACATAAGGAGCAGGTTGAGACCATCAATCTTGGCACTGATGAAGACAAGAAAGAAGTCAAGATTGGTACAACACTTGGGGCGGACATCAGAGAAAGATTGGTCAAGCTTCTCAGAGAATATGTAGATGTGTTTGCGTGGTCGTATCAAGATATGCCCGGTTTAGACACAGACATAGTGGTCCACAAGTTACCTCTTCGACCAGATTGTCCTCCTGTAAAGCAAAAGCTTCGAAGAACAAGACCAGACATGGCTCTGAAGATTCGAGAAGAAGTCAAAAGGCAGTTCGATGCTGGATTCCTTGCAGTTGCAAAGTACCCTGAGTGGGTAGCAAATATTGTGCCAGTCCCTAAAAAGGATGGCAAAGTCAGAATGTGTGTGGACTATAGGGATTTGAACAAAGCCAGTCCGAAGGACGATTTCCCTCTCCCGCATATTGATACTTTGGTTGACAACACTGCTAAATTTGCTGTTTTCTCCTTCATGGATGGGTTTTCAGGATACAACCAGATCAAAATGGATCCTGACGATATGGAAAAGACTACATTCATCACGCCATGGGGCACTTATTGTTACAAGGTTATGCCATTTGGTCTCAGAAATGCAGGAGCCACTTATCAGAGAGCAATGGTCACCCTTTTCCATGATATGATGCATAAAGAGATAGAAGTCTATGTGGATGATATGATTGCCAAATCACAGAGTGAGGAGGATCATTTGAATCATCTCTTGAAGTTATTTGAGCGTCTCAGAAAGTTCCAACTGCGACTGAATCCAGCTAAGTGTACTTTTGGTGTCCGATCAGGAAAGTTACTTGGTTTCATTGTTAGTCAGCAAGGTATTGAAGTAGATCCGGATAAGGTCAGAGCAATTCAAGAGATGCCAGCTCCCAAGACAGAAAAGCAAGTCAGAGGCTTCCTCGGAAGATTGAACTACATCTCCAGATTCATTTCCAACATGACTGCTACTTGTGAGCCTCTATTCAAGTTACTCCGGAAGAATCAAGCAATTGAGTGGAGTCCCGATTGTCAACTAGCTTTTGAGAAGATTAAGGTTTATCTACAAGAACCTCCTATCTTAATCCCACCTACTCCTGGGAAGCCTCTTTTCATGTACCTGACTGTACTCGAGGGATCTATGGGTTGCGTATTAGGCCAACAGGACGAAACTGGTCGTAAGGAGCATGCCATTTATTACTTAAGCAAGAAGTTCACAGATTGTGAGAGCAGATACTCACTTTTAGAGAAGACTTGCTGTGCTTTGGCATGGGCGGCCAGACGCCTCAGGCAATACATGATTTGTCACACTACTTTGTTGATCTCGAAAATGGATCCAATAAAGTACATCTTTGAGAAGCCTGCTTTGACTGGAAGACTCGCCCGTTGGCACATGTTGTTATCCGAATACGACATCCAATATGTAACCCAGAAGTCTATCAAGGGCAGTGTTTTGTCTGAATACCTTGCTGACCATCCTGTCGAAGATTATGAACCTTTGAAATTCGATTTCCCGGACGAAGACATTATGCTGATAAAGGACTGCAAAGTTCCAGATCCAGATGAAGGTCCCGAGCCAGGGTCCCGTTGGAAGATGATGTTTGATGGCTCCTCTAACTACATGGGGCATGGTGTAGGAGTTGTTTTGATGAATCCTGATGGTGGTTATACTCCCTTCACGGCTAGATTGTGCTTTGAATGTACAAACAACATCGCAGAGTATGAAGCATGTATTTTGGGTATCGAAGCTGCAATCGATACCAGAATCAAGATTCTTGATGTATATGGAGACTCAGCTTTGGTAATCTACCAAGTTAAAGGTGAATGGGAGACCCGTGATGAGAAGTTGATCCCATACCGTGCCCACATTGTGGAATTGATCAAATACTTTGATGATGTCACTTTCCATCATGTTCCAAGGGCAGAGAATCAAATTGCAGACGCCTTGGCAATGTTGGCCTCTATGTTTCAAGTCAGATTTCTTAATGAAGCTCCACTCATTACAATCGAGCGAAGAACTGCACCAGCCTACTGTCTACTGGTTGAAGAAGAAACTGATGAGAAACCGTGGTTCTATGACATCAAGAACTACTTGCAAAATCAAGAGTACCCAGCGGACGCAACAACTCTGGATAAGAAGACTCTGAGAAGATTGGCATCCAAGTTTTTCCTCAGCAACAATGTGCTCTACAAGAGAAATCATGATATGGTTCTGCTCAGATGTGTGGACAAACGTGAAGCAGACCTACTGATCAGGGAAATCCATGAAGGATCATTTGGAACACATGCCAATGGACATGCCATGTCCAGGAAGATTTTGAGAGCTGGTTACTTCTGGTTGACCATGGAATCAGATTGTTTCAAGTATGCCAGGAAGTGTCATAAATGCCAGATTTATGCTGACAAGGTGCACGTACCTCCAACACTTTTGAATGTTCTGTCATCGCCTTGGCCTTTCTCAATGTGGGGCATTGACATGATAGGGGCAATTGAGCCTAAAGCTTCCAATGGTCACCGGTTTATCTTGGTCGCGATTGATTATTTCACCAAATGGGTAGAAGCAACTTCCTACGCCAATGTGACAAAGCAAGTGGTTGCCCGATTCATCAAGAACCAAATTATCTGCCGTTATGGAATCCCAAGCCGAATCATCACAGATAATGGGACCAATTTGAACAATAAAACGATGAAAGAGCTGTATGAGACATTCAAGATTGAACATCATAACTCTTCTCCGTATCGACCGAAGATGAATGGAGCTGTTGAAGCTGCAAACAAGAACATCAAAAAGATTCTGCAGAAGATGGTAAAAACTTACAAAGATTGGCACGAGATGTTGCCATATGCTTTACACGGATACAGAACATCAGTGCGCACTTCAACAGGGGCAACCCCTTCCTCTCTGGTGTATGGGATGGATGCAGTTCTCCCTATTGAAGTAGAGATACCATCTTTGAGAATCTTGATGGAAACCAAACTGGAGGAAGCTGAGTGGGTCCAGAACAGGTTTGACCAACTGAACTTCATTGATGAGAAGAGAATGACTGCCATGTGCCATGGCCAGTTGTACCAGAAGCGCATCAAGAGAGCATTTGACAAGAAAGTCCGTATCCGAGAATTCAAAGAAGGAGATCTTGTACTCAAGAAAATCTTGCCAGTCCACAAAGACATGCGTGGAAAATGGAGTCCTAACTATGAAGGCCCATATGTTGTGAAGATGGCATTCTCCGGAGGTTCCTTAATCCTTACAACTATGGATGGTGAACAGCTGAAGCACCCGGTGAATTCTGATGCAGTCAAAAAATATTATGCCTAAATAAAACCCGATAGGTCGAAAACCCGAAAGGGCGACTTAGGCAAAAAATGGGTATCCCGGTGGATCAAAACCTATGAAGGAGATCCAGGCAAAAGTTAGGGATAAAAATGAAAAAATAAGAGCTCGCTAAGTTGAAAACCCGAAAGGGCGGCTTAGGCAAAAAAAGAGCGTCCCGGTGGATTGAAAACCCGAAAGGGCGGTCCAGGCAAAAGTTAGGGACAAAGGCATTTGACTGTATCAGATGGTGTTTACTATTACTGAAGAATCATAATGAAAGATCGATCCATTTGCTCTTGTCGGAAGCAAGGTGTCGGGCAGTCTTAGTTATTAGGGATTGTAGTGGTCGTTGGATTCAATGTAGACCCTTCCCCATTGCCATTTTCAAATTGTAATTTCCCATGGAGTTTTTGCCATTGGCAAGCTACCATTCTCGAATAAAATACCAACTTTGCCTATGAATTTTGTTGTTCAATCTCTTATTTTCCTTTGTTATGCAAAATGCCATCACTTGATTACAATTTAACTCTGAAAATGACAAGTTTTTTTTTTAGGAAAATGTTTTTTGAAAACACTAAAAAACTTTTAAGTTTCTTTGACTTTGGAAAATTAAAAGAACCTTCTGTTTCCCCAAGAAGTCCTGGTTTGCAACAACACTTTTTATACTATTGTTACAGAAATCCCCATAGAAGTTCAAAACTGATAACACTCTTGGATGGATCCTTGGACCAAGCATGATTTCCAAGTTCGAAGACATCTCCCCAGTGTTTTTCATGTTGCTCGTCTGAGTATTAGTGTTGAGAGCCTACTCCTCTTTGAGTCTTGTCAAAACTCTTTGTCTCTTTAGAGTCAACATTTGCATATCATGATCATTCGCATCATGCTCAATCATGCGCATTTTACATTAGCATTTGTCTTTCCCCAGTTGCCGTCTGTCTATTCCCAAATCCAGTTATCATTAGTGTTCAATTTGAGAATTCATTGTTGTTGGTACCCGAAGTGGTCTACCATTTGTTATTGTCCCCAGTAATTGCTGGTGTCCCCTGTGGATTTCTATTTGTGTTTGGTATTTGACTTTACGACCACCAGTATCTCCTTGAAGTCCAATTGTCATGGGCACTTTTTTTTTTTAAGTAGATCCTGAAACCTTTTGCTTAAATCCAGGTCAATTTGATTTTGTACATACTTGTACCTTTCTCCTGATGGTTCCTGAAGGAATTCCCAGAGGTTGGATGTTTTATCTTATTTGGAAACTCCAACATATTTTGTTGTTACTTCTTTGCGTTAGCCGGTCGCGTAGAGCCGTTGATCTATCTTTGGGTGATCTCCATTCTATTCCCAATGTTAGCTGGTCGCATAGAGCCGCTACTAAATCACTGTGATTTCCTTCTTTATCCTCAGTGTTAGCAGTTACATTTGAACCTGCTAATTTACCGTTTTGAATACTTTGACTACTTTGTCTTTATCATTCTTAGTGTCAACCGGTTTTTTTTTAACTTGTTGCGCATTCATTTTGAATGTATCTTGGCTTTCTTTTGTAGTGTCAATAGGTTTCGAACCTATGGCGTTTCCATTTCGATTATTTTGTTGTATTCTTGGTGTCAGTTGGTCGCATTGAGCCGCTGCGCATTCACCTTGAATAGGTTTGTTTCTATTCATGGTGTCAGTTGGTCGCATCGAGCCGCTGCGCATTCACCTTGAATAAGCCTTTTGTTATTCTTAGTGTCAGTTGGTCGCATCGAGCCGCTGCGCATTCACTTTGAATATTGTGTCGTTTCTATTTTTTCCAATGACAGTTGGTTGCATTGAGCCACTGCACATTCTATTTGGATATTTGTGTTATTTCTATTCTTAGTGTCAGTTGGTCGCCTTGAGCCGCTGCGCATTCACTTTGAATATTATGTTTATCATTTCCAATGCTAGCTGGTCGCATGGAGCCGCTGCATTTTTTTCTTTGAATGCTTATCTTGTTTGTGTTCATGGTGTCAGTTGGTCGCATTGAGCCGCTGCGCATTCACCTTGAATAGGTTTGTTTCCATTCTTAGTGTCAGTTGGTCGCATCGAGCCGCTGCGCATTCGCCTTGAATAAGCTGTTTGTCTTTCCCAATGCTAGCTGGTCGCATCGAGCCACTGCGTATTCATTTTGAATATTTTTGTTGATTATTCATGATGTCAGTTGGTCGCATTGAACCGCTGCACATTCCCTTCGAATGTTTATTTTTGTTGGTTATTCATGGTGTCAGTTGGTCGCATCGAGCCGCTGCGCATTCACCTTGAATAAGCTTGTTGTTATTCTTAGTGTCAGTTGGTCGCATCGAGCCGCTGCGCATTCACTTTGAATATTATGTTATCATTTTCAGTGACAGTTGGTCGCATCGAGCCGCTGCACTTTCCCTTTGACTGTTTATCTTGTTGTATTCTTAGTGTCAGTTGGTCGCATTGAGCCGCTGCGCATTCACTTTGAATATGTTGCCTTTTACTTCTCAAAGTTTTTTGGTCGCATAGAGCCATTTGTCCACCATTTCGATTTATTTCCTTGTTTTGTTGTATTCTTAGTGTCAGCTGGTCGCATCGAACCGCTGCGCATTCACTTTGAACACGTTGCCTTTTATTCCTCAAAGTCTTTGGTCGCATAGAGCCATTGGTCAACCACTTCGATTTATTTCCTTGTCTTATTTGTATTCTTGGTGTCAGTTGGTCGCATCGAGCCACTGTGCAGTCACTTTGAATTGTATTGTCTGTGTTCGTTGATCCAACGCTTTGGATTTCCTTTTGTTCCCGTCTTTTGTTATTCTTAGTGCCGACAGTTACACTTGAACCTGTTGATTTATCACTTTGAATATTTCCCGTTTTCGTTTCTGTATCCCCAGTGTTTGTCATCCCCAGTGAGTCTTGGCTTGTGGTTGTCGGCATTATCATTCTGGTCATTCATACCATAATCATCATTCATTGCATAGAGTTGCAGAGTTAGATAGATTTGTAGTCCAGCATAACATTGTATTTAGGGGCAAAATTTCCGGTTATTTCTATATTTAAATAACTTTCACATTGATTCCATGAGGATTACCATCACTCACGCCATCTGGTGAAGTCATTTAAATAGGGGCAACTGTCACACCCCAAATTTTACCCCTAATCGCTCATATCATAATCATACTTTTATCGCATTTAGCAGGGATTTTTCCCGATTTATTTTCTGTTGCTTTCTTCTCATTTTTCTAGCTGTTTATAATTCTTAATTTCTTGTCACTTATAAGCTTCCATTTTAATTTAATTTCTACTTCTCATTTCTAACCTTTTAATTTATTTTCGTGTTTTAATTTTAATGTTAATTTTAATTTCTATCTATTTTATTCTCAAAGTTTTGCTAAATAAAAATGTAATTTTATTTCCAATTTCAAGGTTTAAAAAAAAATATATAACTTCATTTCTATTTTCAAAGTTTTTATTTCTTAATGTGATTTCTAGTTTTTAACTTTTATTTTTAATTCATTTTTTTTTAGTTAGTTTAGTTCCATTTCTAATTTAATTATAATCTCTAATTGTTTGTTTCTTTTAATCCATTTTTTAAGTTTTTATTTTTAATGTAATTTCAATTTCTAATTTTTATTTTTAAGATTTCAATTTCAATTTAATTCCAATTTCTTTTTCTTATAATTAATTTTAATTCCAAGTTTATTTATTTAAGTTTATAAGTTATTTTCAATTTTAAATTTAATTCTTTTTAATTCATTTCTAAGTTAAGTATTATATTTAGATTCTAATTTAAAACTCTTATTTCCAATATTAAGTGCCAAGTATAAACAAGCTTTAGTGTAAATAATTAAATTTATTCCATAATGTTGTTTAGTTACAATTACATATAGAAAAGAAAGAAAAATGTTACAAAAAATCAGCACTACAATACAAAATGCAGCAACATTTCAGCCTGCTCCAACAGCTCTAAAACAGCTCCCAAAACTCAGCATGCAGCCACCAACACAAACAGCAGCACAAGACAAGCATGCAGCCACCAACAGCTGCATTTTCCTGCTCCACTCCACTGCTACAAAGTTCAGGCCCTGTCCCTCTTGAAACCCTTCACCTACAAGCATAAAACACACTGTTACATTGCAAACACTACAAAAAAATACAGCCTCAAGCAACCCTCAAACTCAGCCACTAAACTTACAAATTTCAGTATCAAAAACCCCAACAAAACAGTCCCATAACACCCAGAAAACAACTACAAACAGCCCTCATTTCATCACAAGTTCAGCCTCTAAACACACCACAAACACACAAATTCAATACACCACAAACAACCTCAATATTCACAAACTCAGCACTCAAACAACACCAGAAAAATTCAGCACAGTTTAAAAACCAAAAAAATCAAAAAAGGAGCCAAGAACAACAAAGAAATTCAGAAAAAACAGCAAGGAGAAGAAGGAGGCTCACCATCGCGGATCCTGCACCCCGATAACGTTCGGGTCGGTATTATTCTCTTTTCTTTCACTTTTATTTCAGCATGTTGTCTATAGTTTAGTTTCTTTTTTTTGTCTTTCTTTCAATTTTAACTTCAAATCTGCACAAAAACAAATTTTATTAAAAACTTCAAAAAACACTTAAAGCAAAAAAAATCAGCAGCAACAACATGAAATAAGATCCGATTCAACCCCATTTTCAACTTGTATTTATCATCATTTACCACCTCACACCATCACCGAAACTCGGCTGTGAAACTCTTTCCAACAAACCAAACCTTCAACCATTTTTATTGAACCAACAAACCTCCATCAAGTTGCTCTCAACCAAAACCCTTTACAGCAACATAGCAACCACACAATAATCCAGCCACGAACCTAGCCGCACTCCACCGTGTAAAACCAACACCCCTGTTTTTTTTTGTGACCTTTCCACCTCAAAAGACATACGAACCCTGTCCAAACACATTATCACTAACCTTTGCAAAACCAAAAAATGAATAATCAAAGCGGAGCCAAATCCCAAATCCGAACTGTGCTACCACTTACCATCGCCGAAAACCTCTTCTACTCACCCACCGTCACCAGACAACCTGATCGAAGCAATCACGCAGCCACCTTCCAAGTGTTTCCTTCATACCTCGGACCCTATTGTTCATAGAAAAAACAGAAGCTAAAAATGAGAAACAAAAACTGTACCAACATAAACCAGAAACTCAACAACAGTGCTCACCCACCGTAACCCGTCCTCTCCGCCATCCCATAAACCCAGCATCCATCCTGAAACACAAACAGAAATCACCAAAACGGAAACTGAGAAGAAGATGAGAAAATCGTGAGCAAAAAAAAAACAAACCATCTTCCGAAGTCCACTGCACAACCCTCACCGTGACCCCACCCGCAGCCGAATCCTATGAACTTCACCCAAACCGAATCTAGAACAGCACTGCAAATCCAAAACCAGACGGAAAAATTAGTCCCATTGCTATCAACCTGAGCCATCATCTTCATAAACATTAAACCAACTAACCAAAAAAACAAAAACACAAACCTGCTAATCCAGAAATCCAAACTGAAACAAACCTTTTCATTCAACAATCGCCGGCTTGAAACTACCCGAAACCGTAAATCCACCACCATCCTCCATCCACCATAAACAGCTACTCACCATTTCCAAATACACAAACCTTCATACTCTCTCAAAACAACCTGCAAATCCCCTTCAAATAAAAATGAACCAAAAATCATTCCCTTATTTTCATACAACTTTTCCAAAACCATCCTTCAACAAAATTTCCATCAAGTTTTTTTTCAAAACAAAATAACTGAAACCGCAAACAAAGCTATCACTGTCCGCACCTTCTTCAAACACAATACACAAAGCCATTCACAACCGTAAAAACTTCATCGTTTTAAAGCAAGTTACCATTCCGTCAAAACCTCCTACACAAACTACCATTCAATCCAGCCACAAACACTCCTCCTCACTCATAAACAACCAAATCAAGCCTTTCCTCTTCTTCAAGCTCGACCCACATCACCACCACTGATCCGAACCGTAACAGCCTCACATCACAAAAAACTCCGAGTGCCAAAACCAAACCTGACGCACAAAACTGTCACCAATCTTCAAATCCAAAAAACAACAATCCAAAAAAATCAGAAAGAGTGAGAGATGAATTGAGAGATAGAGAAAAAACCTTTCAGCCATCAACGTGTTTCAACAGGTACAGAACCAACTCTCTCAATCCTTGCTTTTTGTCGCTCACAACAACCTGGCCACCGCAAACCATCCAAGCCCAAATCAGAACAACCACCGAAACCGCAATCACCCCTCGCCTCAGCGCCGCGAATCCATTTGGAATCGGAAGTAAAAACGTGAGATAGAAGTTCTGAAACCAAAATCGAATCGGGAAAGGGACGAACAAATCCATTGCAAGGGAGAAACACAACCTGAATGAATGGGAGAGAAGCTAGGCCGCGGATCCATAACCCACCACGAAGCCAAACCAGACTGAGAGAGACGGAGAGTGAGACTGAGCGAAACAGAGGCGATTGAGAGAAACACCGCCGTGAATGCTGTCACCACCGTGTCTGAACAAACTTATCCTTCATAAGCCTCATCACCACCGGCCAAAACCCAACACCCTTGAATCGCCATCATCGGCGCAAACCCTCCGCTCAACAGAACGACCTCCACAACAAACCGTCCGCCACCATCCCACCGAAAACCGCCGCGGAAACCTAAAAGCTTCCCCAAATTGAAAAATCAGAAAACCTTGCGAATCCGAGTGAAAAAGAGAGTCTCCGCCATGAGTGAAGCGCGTTCGTGAGGGTCGATTTACGCTGAGAGAAATCTTGAGGGTAGGCCTCTCATTGTGAACCGTTGTGAACTGCATTTGTTGAACTATGAAAAGCTGGAACTGTCTCTTTGTTTTGTTTCGTTGAAAAGCTAAAAAAAAATTTGATTTTTATAAAAAGGAGAAAAGTAGTTTGTGTTTTTGATTTGTTTTTTTTTAGAAAATAAAATGTGATGTGAATAAATACTAGATTTATGCGTTTTCTTTAACCAATCAATTTACTGATGCTAAAATTTAGTTTTAGGTTTTATATTTCTTATTTATAAGTTTTATTATTTTATTTGTTTTTTAACTTATTTATGAATTGTTGTTGGTTGAGGTGTTTGGTTCTGGATGCCGCAATTTTTTTTTTATTACACGTACAGACCCGATCGACCCATCTATACCTTTTAAGCTTTATATTTTTCTTATTATGTCCTTTATTCTTCTCTTATTTTTTTATTGTTTGTTCTTTGGTTAAGATTTTAATGTTTATAACATTGTTGATTTTATTGTCTTTTTTTATTTTGTTAACATTTAGAAGAGGTCCTTAAAATATTTTATTGAGAAATTTAGTATTTTTGGGGCCGATGATATGACTAAGGTCACGATAAATCGTTTCCGATTAATCGTGACCCATATGAGGCCATTGCATTTTATTTCTATTTCATATATTTATTTATTTTCTTTCCATTTAATTCATTATTTATTTTATTTAATTTATTTCATTCTATATTTCAATTAATTTCAATTTATTTATTTATTTATTACTTATTTCTCGCACTTTACACCATATCTAAATTTAATTTTCAAAATAATAAAATTCCTTGGTCCAACGCCAAGTGAACTTCACTACACTTCACTCACACACGTAAGTCGGTCGTTTACGATCGCCATCTGCACAGTTCCTTACACTGCACAGTTTTCTAACTCAAACAAATTATCGCACCACGCTTGTTTTCCACCCCTGCATTCTCGATCCACATATCGAGTCATAGCCCGGTTACTAAGCCTTTGTCTTTGTATTTCCATTTACTTTATTCGATTTATTTTTGCAAGTAGCAGCCTTTGCCTAGTCTTAGGAGCTTGCACCCTCTCTTATTTATTTTTGTTTATGCTTTTCAATCCAAAAGGGAAAGACTCCTGCAGTTGACTCAATGTCATAGGAAGTTTAGCAATCCCTAATTCCATTTTGACCTTAGCAATTAGGTCCCTCATCCTTAGGTCCTTAGCCATTAGGTCCTTAGTATTTTATTTTACAACTTTTTGTGACTTTCTTAAAGTCACGTGAGTGTTTGCCATAACACTTACCTTCCCCCGCGAACCTTGAGCGTAACCAAGTGTTCGTTAATCCTTAGGAGAACTACGAGTGCTCTGATTCTATACCCGATACGTAGGCATCGATGCGATGTTGTGCGAGCACCATTAGAAATAAAACCTTAGGTTCCCTTAATTTTAGCAAGCAGTAAACAACAATAATGCAAATATTAACAAGAGGTTCCCGTAGGATACTGCGGATGCTTAGGATGCTAACACCTTCCCTAGGTATAATCAACCCCCGAACCTAGTTTCTCCTCATTTAGGGTTTTTACGATCTTTTTCCCTTTTCCCTTTGGATTAAATTAAAGTCGGTGGTGAACATAAATGTTTTGCGATTCAAGCTCACTTAATAGCTTGGTATCCGATTCTCACCGCGACACCTAATCACAGATGTCCCTTCACTTGTCCCTCATACATCCAAGGCAATGACTACCTATTCCTTAATAATAGGGATAGTCTTACCATTGAAAGGATATTTAAGAACATAAAAGACTTAACTTAGGGTAGGTTCCTCTTATGTACTTGCTCACTCTTCAAAACATTTCAAACACTTCACATTTTCAAACAAATTTTCAAAACAAAGACTTTGTATATATCCGTACATGGATCATTATAAAGTACTTAAGAAAATTTCTATTCACACACCACACTTTTCAAAAAAACATTTTAAAGTGAGCTAAGTAACTAAGAGCCCATGGATAACCATGGATGTAAAGGGTGCTAACACCTTCCCTTTACATAACCTACCCCCCGAACCCAAAAATCTTTTAAGGTCTTTCCTGTTCTTTTATGCCCTTTCCTTTGGATAAAATAAAAGTCGGTGGCGACTCTTGCTATCCGCAACATAACTAAAGTCAGTTCTCCCACCGTGTTACAGTAACTGATTCTCTATTTTCTATTATCAGTTAGATAATTTTCTGTTGTAACTTCAATCGATCATTGTAAAGTTTTTTCTTCTATCTTTTGTTATTAGTCTTTGTATGTATTTGAAAAATAATGAAGTGAAGTTATGAGTTATCCTTTGTTCTCTTGCCAAGTTCTATGGCTCTATTTTATGAAACAGTTTTTTTTTTTGTGAATTTAGGTAACACCAGACAAAGTCAAAAATGAAATTCAAATAATAATGGCCTTCTTTTTATATTAGAGGACTTTGGAATTAAATTTAGAATTCAATTTGAGGCAAGACTTTATGGGTTGAATATTGAGCTTTAATGGAAAAGAAAAAATTGGAATTGAATGTTAACCAAACTTTGGCTAATAACATTCGTACTAATAAACTTTTAGATAAATGAATATTGGTTTTGGACAACTAATTTGAACATGGATTAAAATGACATGTAGACGTGGGTAAAAACAATTGAAGTGTGATTGGTGTTAAATTAGATATTGGACAATATATGGATTCAAAAAAAAGAATAATGAAGTGGTTTAGAAAAAAGAGATGGGCTCATAAATTCTATAATGGGCTTTACTTGTATGGGCTTGAAAGATTAAAACTGTATTTTGACAATAAAAATTGGATGATAGGTTTTAGAGAAAAATGGTATGAAAATGGAAGACTAGAAATATGGATATGGACAAGAAAATGATTTTGGTTAGCGAAACGGGATATGATCATGGTGAATTAAAAATGGTGAATTAAATCGAATCGGAAAATGGATATGTAAAATGATAATGGCTTGTAATCGAAATGGATATCAAGAACTAGAATGACGTTTTCCAAATAAAGCATAATCGTGCCCTTTTCACCCTTAATTCGAATCGTATCCCTTAACCCAATTGAGGGGTGGGGAGAGAATTTTATCAGGGGGAGAGAGGGGGAAGGGAGGGGAGGGATTTTAATTACATATGTTTGGTTCAAATTATGAAAGGGGAGGGGAGGGAAGGCATTTTATTTACAAATATGTTTGGTTCACAGGGGGAGGGGAGGTATTTTAAAAATAATTTACTTTTTTATCCTTCTAATTTTACTATAAGAATCATGATATTTACCATTTATAATTCAAATATAAATTCATTGACGAAATATAAACATTCAATTAGAGAACATCATGACAAATTTTATAAAAACGTAACGATTATAATATATAATTTTGATTTTTTTATCAAATACAATAAAATTAACAAAAAATATTATAAACAAAAACGTTATGATAATTAAAATATAAAATAATTTAAACACATATAATAATAATAAGATGAAAATATAAAAAAATATATAAAATGAAGATAATTTGTTCAAAATATAATTTTTAACATTTTAATAAATTAATTTATATTTAAATAAATAAATAAGGATAAAAATGTAATTATAATTATAATTAAAATGGAACACCTCCCATCCCCTCCAAATCCCACCAAATCGGAGGGGAGCAAAAAGTGGTCCATGAGGGATTTTGATCTCCTCCATCTACCTCCCCTCCTCCTCTTAAAATTTGAACCAAACACAAAAACTATTAAATATTCCCTCTCATCCCCTCCCCTCCCTTCCATTTATCCCCAACCAAACAAATCCTAAGGTTAAACTTTTTTATGAGAATTTATGTCATAGATTTTACATGTTAGGTTTTTCACATAGATCTATGTGAATGTAGAGATATCATCAGATATCATTCTACACACTTATAGATGAGGAATGATAACCAAACTAAAAGGCCAGACGGTTAAACCAAGACATGAAAGTATTTTTAGTTTTAATCGAGAAACTTCTCCATTTCTAAAAGATATTTTTTCTAATATTGATCTTAAATATATGAATTAACTCTATGAAAGTATGTGATTCATCGGTTCAATCTCTATCTATTTTATTTATGCAATGATAGAATTCTCCTAACATAGAAAAAAGAAAGGCTTTACATGAGTAAGTCATAGATAGATAATTAGTCATAATCCTAAGGCTATTTTTAATAAAATTCTTAATCAATCAAAATATCTCAGATCACCTTGACATTGTTTTATGTAATTACATAATACACAAAAGTTAGGAATCCTAACAGTCTTTATTGGGAAGATTTTCTTATTACATTGATATTATCGTGCACTTGCGGTCTATTGAGTTTTTGGTATTGTTGTCAGGGGTTTCTTTATATATTGATTTTTCTAATTTCATCAATTATACTAAAGCATTTTTCTGTTATTTATTTTTCTGTCAAATGTTTCATTTTTGGTGGAATACAAATAACCCACAGTGTTGGAGGTCTTGTCAACCAATTCATGAGATCAACAATTTATGCATTAGAGACGTAGACAACAACAACAACAACAATTGTTGGTTGGTAATCGTAAGTTAAAGAACTATGTGTCCCCAAATAATATGGAACCTCATTCCAGAACTAGAATTATGCTTGAATTGTGATGTTGGACTCCATATGTGGTGTTGCAAGCCTCTGGTGTGGTGGAAGATGGGGGTGGATATGCAAGATTAGTATTATATTTTCAATTCAAAAATGCAACAAAAGTATAATAGGAAATTACGAAATTTGGTACCCAATGAGCCCTAACTTATCCCTTAGAAAATCTTCCTTAATACACTATGGGTAAAAATCCACCAAATAAAAGAGGTTACTAAGTGGCTATAAGAAGCCATCTTATCCGCATAAGCATTTCCTTCACGAAAAAATGAGAATAAGCCACATTAACACCAATCAAACACTTTCCCCATCTATTCCACAGGTCATATAAACTTATTTCTGGCTTATAAAAAACTCTAAGGGTGTGTTTGGATGGAACATTTTAATGAGGGAAAATAATTTTTTGAGGGAATTTGAAATGATTTGACCAAAATTCATTGTTTGGATACAAAATGTAGAGAATTGTTAAAATGATGTAAATTTATGGAGTATTTTATTCATGTTAAATTTAAGGAATTTAAAATGACACCAAAAAGTAGAGAATTTCAAATTGTTTCATCACTCTATATAATATGAATATTAAATTGTTTATTATTATTTTTTCAAATTTTGTAAGATGGTCCTCATATTTTATAAAAATTTCAAATACACCCCCAAAATTTTTTAAAAATTGCAAATAAGTCCTCAATAATTTTCAAATTTTACAAATTGGTCCTTAAAATTTTAAAAAATTGTAAATTGATCCATATTTTTCATATTTTAGATTTGGCCCAAAATTTAAAAAAATTTTAAAAATTGCCTCAAAGTTTTTACAATGAATCATTTTGATACTATATCCAAACAAAATAATTTAAAATTGAATGGATTCAAATTGAATCATTCGAATTACATAGAATTTGAATTCCTTGAAAATTCCCAATTACTCCATCCAAACACACTTTAAGGGTGTGTTTGGATGAAGCATTTTAACGAGGGAAAGTAATTTTTTGAGGGAATTTGAAATGATTTGATCAAAATCCATTGTTTGGATAAAAAATAGGGAGAATTGCTAAATGATGTGAATTTATGGAGTATTTTATTCATGTTAAATTTAAGGAATTTAAAATGACACTAGAAAGTAAAGAATTTCAAATTGCTTCATCACTCTATATAATATGGATGTTAAATTGTTTATCATTAAATTTTTAAATTTGGCAAAATAGTCCTCATATTTTATAAAAAATTCAAATTCACCCCCAAAATTTCCAAAAAATTACAAATAAGTCCCTAATGATTTTCAAAATTTTCAAATTGGTCCTTTAAATTTTCAAAAATCGCAAATTGGTCTCTATTTATCATATTATAGATTTGACCCAAATTTTTTAAAAATTATGAAAATTGCTCCATTTTTTTTAAATGAATCATTTTAATACTCTATCCAAACAAAATAATTTAAAATTGAATGTATTCTAATTGAATCATTTGAATTGCCTAGAATTTTAAATTCCTTAAAAAATTTTAATTATCTCATCCAAACACACTCTAATAACTACTTGAGAATCATTGTGAATCCAAATATTAATCCAACCCCTAATAGCCGCATTTTCGATTTTCAAGCTAATCTCAATTATTTCTGCATGCAACCCCAACTAATAAGGGGATTTATAAGCAAAATCCCCTAAATAATTTGTCAAATGATCCCAAAACATATCCCCGCAAGCAGTAGAGTTTTCTACAAGAGAGCCATATGTATTAGCCTTTTACCTAAAACACAATCAATGCCTTCCAAAGAACCCAAATGATTTTCAGAGCCTTCAAATAATGTTGAGAAATAAATAGACTTTGAAGAATCCGAAGATCTAACGGACCCCCTATTGTGAAACCATTAGAAATTTTGGCACTAATAACAGTTGTTGTATTTTCTGCATGAATCTTGTTATATTTGATAGCATTACGAGCCATTCATATGATATGAAAAATGTGGATAATAGCTTATGTAGCAATATATTGAACATGAGAACTCCAAGAAGACCTACAATTATGGATAAGGTGTTTGTACAAACAAAAGAAATCCTAAGGATCTCTCCCATCCAAACCCAAACCCAAAGCTCCTTAGCAAAATTAGAATGTTGAAACAGATGCATCAAACTTTTCTGGTTTGTCATACAAAGGGAACACGCCAAAACAATCGAACACCCATGCTTCTAAAGATTCTCATCAGTAAGGATTTACTTATAGAGCACATTCCTAACAAAAAAATAGCGTGAATGCGGAATAAAATTGTGTCAAATCTTAACGAGCCAATAAATAGTAGTATGAGGATAAAGAAATTGGCAAGCTTGCTTAAAAGTAAGATTCTCATCTTTACATTCTATCCACATGAGACAATCATCATCCATATTCCTGATAATCTTCACTCGAAGGGGAGTTTGGAACAAACTCAACCTGAATTCCACTTCATCACCAGAAATTTTATTATCATCCTTATGAGAATCGTGAAACTCATTACTAATTCTATCTTTCCTCGTGCATCAGATTAGCGACCTTCTCTATTATTGGCCTTTTTTCTGCCCCTGGATCAAGTAGTTGTTGGTCCTTTTTTAGATTAACGAATGAGCTTACTTTTATTGGGCCTTTTGCTAGCCTAGATCAGAACTTTAGGTGAATTTAACTTGCCATCCCTCTTTTATATTTGGCACCCGCCATAGTTTAAAATTTTCAAAAATGCCCGTGACAAAAAATTGAATGAAATTTCTGTTCAAAAATTCTGATAGAAAAAACTAAAATTTTCTGTATAAACTAAATTTCTGGTAGTGTATTTTAAATTTTTGATATACTGGAAATTTTGAAATTATTGAGAAGTTATAAATAATACCGAAAATTCTAAATTTACCATTTTATACGCTCAGGATTTTACCGATAGTTTTGGACAGCTGTGAGTGCACCAACATTTTTGTGTGATTCGAAGTAAATGCAAAGTTGTATAAATAAGGGGGTCACCTATTGTTTGAAAAAACATCTCAAAAAATGTCTCTTCCTTAGTTTATTTATTAAGGCAGCAGTGTACTTAAACGAAGTTTCCCGTAGAGTTCTAGCTTCCGGATGACACCACATCTCTCGCCTCCTTGACGTCTAAGTTGAATGAATTGTTGTCTAATATCAAAAACAGAAAGGTGAGAAAGATCAGTTTCATAAAGATTGGATTGATACTCATAGATGGGTGAAATACAACCTTATTGAATTGAAGATCGATGAAGATGTGAAGAATATGTGGAGTTCATTTCGTCATAGGTTAACAAAATGGTCGATTGAGTTAGATGTTAAGATTTCAAGGCCCGTCGGTGGCATAATTGAGAAGATGAAACATCCAAAATTATCTGGTAGTGTCTAGATTTTCTTATTATTTATTATTTTTTAATTTATATTTAAGTTATATAATCCATTGTCAAATATTAGTTTAGGTTGATGTTGCATATAGGAGATCAAAAATATTATTTAATAAAAAGTTCTGATAATAATAAAAAGTTCTGATAATGATGCAGTGTGGAGTAAACATAATCAAAATGAGAATCCAGAATAATCGCCTCAAATTGAGCATCAAATTTAGATTGAAGGGCATTTATGAGATCATTTAGATCCAAAAGGGAAGCACAAATGTTACCACCTACAATTTTTCAGATTGTAAAATCAATGGAACCACTATTCGAATGAGTGTTAACTCCTAAGAAAATAAGAACAGTAAAAGAGAAATTGGGAAAGAATTAGAATTTCTTTATCATTCAACATACCAGAATTGGTTCATTGTTACAGCATATAAATGCAAACTTGGCATAACAACTTGCGGGAAAAAAGGAAAATAACATAAAGTATTGAATGTGTGCCACTAGAAGTTTCTAAATGATTTCTCTACATGCATACAAAATCCTGCATCCATGTTGGTTTCTTGGGTTGTCTCTTTCCCAATATTGGGCTCACATCTCCCCTCTCATAATTGGGCCATTCCTTTAATGGTATTGGGCCTACCACTGATGGGCTCATAACATTTCTTCTTTACAATTCTATTTTTATTTTCTTTCTAATTATTTAGGTTTTGGATATAATATCTAGAAAATCTTAAATATTTCATTTAACACATGCCAAATGGAAAATTGTTTTGAAACATATGTCTAATAGAAAATTGTTTTGATAACAAAACGGGGCAAACTATTATGTGAGAAACATATTATGATAATTGTTATAGATTTTGTTATGATAATTGTTTCTTTATTTGTTTTTTAGTCACACATATCTCTTAAGCATTTAGAAGATAGTTCAACACAAAGAGGAAGAAAGAAGAAAGATGTGTGGGCACTCAAACTTTAACAAGCAATTATTAGTAATTATTTTTATTCTTGGACTTTTTATTGCTGTTTTTGACCATAAGCTATATGTTAAATTGCTATTTTCATACATTATTAGACTTTTTTTTATTAATGTTGGGTCATTTGTCATATGTGGAATTTGGTCAAAGAGTCTATTATTGGTTTATCTTTTTTATTGTCAAAACAGTTTGTCATTAGATATATGTTGAAAGAAATATTTAAGATTTACTTGATATTATGCTCAAAGATTAACTAATTAAAAAGAGATGAGAAATAGAATTGTAGAGAATAAAATTAGGAAAAAAGTAACCAAAAAAAAAATATATCAATGTACTTTTGCCGCATCATCCCTTTATTTTTTTTTTTAAATTCTTAGGTATCCATGATAAGTAATTGGGTACCGATACCTTTAGTGTAAATTATGAGAATATTTTAATTTATTTTAAAATAAAATAATATAATAAAATGACATGACATGTCATTGAATCATAGTTTTTGATTGGTTAAAGGTACCGGTACCAAACTAAATTCAAGGGTACCAGAGTGTTCACCTATTTTTTTATGCCACATCAGCGGTGGTTTGTTTTTTTAATGCCACATAAGATAATTTTAGTCTACATGTCAGGGGATTATCAAATGCAAAAAAGAATCAAACTTGAGAGGTCAAAATTTAAAAATTGAAACGGGGACAAAATCAAGTAATTGGCAAACTTTGGGGTGAAAAATACATTTAAACCTTTTAATTTTCAAACTAAAAACTTAAAACCAAAATCTTTAAAACTTGTTTTTGGTTTCTTAGTTTTTAAAACTCTTAAATATAAAATAATTTTGTAAAATTAGACTAAATCTTACAAAACCAAATCAAACCAACCCTAATTATTTCTCTTCTCATGTATGGGATTTACATCTTTGAAGAGTAATTATAAAAGGATATGGATGGATTTTGCATGCGCTTAAAGGTATTTTTATCTAGAACATACCCAATAAAAATGTGTCATTGTCGGCAAATATTCCTTCCTGACAGAAGTCTCATGTGATAGAAGATGTATCAACTTGATCCCTACAAAACTTTCATGCAGTTAAAAAATTATGGGGATGAGCTATCATTTTGCGGGCCTTGGGAAAAGGAATGAACCAGTTTTTGAACAATCACTCAATATTGAAGTTTGGAATATCAATTTTCAACCTCCCAAAAATGTGAGTGTTGTTAAATGTAACGAAAAAGAGGTTATAAGGATAAATTAAGGTATTAGGATGACTAATCTTGGTTTGGTGGGGTGGAACTTTTTATTTATAAAAATATGGTTGATTTTTCTGCCCCTGAGATAGGATTTCTAAAATCTCACGACACGATTAATCCTCTGAGTGTTTGAAGAAGGAAAAAGGGGATTTGAAAAGTTGAAACATATGGACAAAGCATAAGACAATGATCTTAGGGAGGAATGATCATATATGGAAAAAAAGGTTTTAAAAGCGTATAGGATGATAACAAATCAAGAAAAGAATTATTAATTATATTATGCACACACTACAACGAAAATGACATTTAACAACGGTTGAGAAAGATATATAATGATGGGGGACCATGCGTTGTTATGTAGTGTATGATTGTATATAAGGTACTTATAATCACGGTCATAAGACCGTTGTTGTATTCTACAAACGTGTTCCATATCACAACGGTTAGTTAATATAACCGTTGTGATAGAATTAAAGGTAACATGTTTGATTCTCAACAATATTTTGTAACTTATATTATTCTAGTTAGCCTTCAATATACAACCACAATTAGGTTTTATAACTACTGTCAAAACTTCCTCTGTTTTAAATATGCAATTCTCTGCTTTTCAAATACTTCCCATTTTTTATCTTGTAACTATTATAACCATATCAGAGAATTTACAACAAGCTGTATTTTTCTTAACCATGCATAAAGATCATAAAAAAAGCTAACATTTGCATCAAAAGCCAAAATTATTTACATCAAACATAAGAGCATAAAAACAACTAACATTGTGCATCGAAAAAAATCAATTAGCAGTACCCTTAAGCACATTGTTGATATACGTCCAACATTTAAGAAGATTTACAAAGTCCTCAATGGAGAATGGAGTTTCGTCGTTAAACATCTGCATAAGAAAAAGCAAAAAATTGAATATCATGTATGATAATAATTCAATAGTCAACTTATATATTACTATATGTAAACATTTTATGACATATATACCTTATCTCATTGATCAACAATGTCGGCAAGGACAATGTTTAATATGTGTTTCATGACATAATACCTACACTCGTCAATCATGGGTTATCTCTTCATCAGTCCTGCAACTCCGATAAAACACTAACATCTCAAGTAAAGCACATACTGAATACAACTCTTGAAACCTTTCCATATCTTTCTCCCTTTTCCCTCTCTTCTTCTAACATCCTCCTTTGTTCTTCTAATTTCTTCTCAACATTCTCAATCTTTTGTCTTTGTGCTATAAATTCTGGGCTTTCAGTACTTTTTCTTTTAGAACCAAAGAATGACCTTAACCTAACACCTTCTCCAACACCACGAACACGCCTATCATGCTCATCTGTTGCAATAGCTTCTACTAATATGTCTTGTCATGCTTCTAGAACAAATGTGCCTTCACGGGGCCCCTCAACCAACTTATCCTACACAACATGAGCAACATACATATATTGTTACCAATGCATTTAAATAATAAATAATAAATAACATAAGCAAAACAAATCATACTTACAATTCTCTCAACAACTACTTTTGACGCCTCAAAGGTGTACTCTCCATTTGGTCTTAATCTAGCCCTCTTCCATTTCTCATGTATAGACGGTGGAGACAGGATGCGATTATCTCCTGTTTCTTGTTGTTTTTCAAGCATGATTATTTTCTCAAGTTTCATGTAACCCCCACAAGATAATCTATGGGGGTTCATGTTCTTTGCCTTGTTTTGTATTCCTACTTCACTTTTAACCTATTATTAACATAGTGCAAAATATATATGATTAATATCTATAACTCAATAGCATAACATTATTGGTTACATAAGACTAGTACTAACCTTGAATTCCTCATAATGACGTATCTTTACAAACTTGTTTCATTGCTTCTTCAATATAAAACTATATTGAATCCATGGACGAGCAAGACCGCTCTTAGGCTTCATAATGTAGTCAACCGTGAGTTGTGACTTAAATCCCCTCCAACGAGTATCGACATAAGATATCCACCTTTCTTTCAACTTTGAGCCACCGGTAAACTAAACACTCAACTATATTTAAATCAATAATAAGTATATATTAGAAATTATAGGTAGTGATATCGAATATATGAAAATTATAGTATGTAATACCGTAACGTCAGTCCATATGCTTTCTTTGACTTTAGCATCCACTTGTTTCCAATCATCTATCAGTTTATTGACTTTGCTACATACAAGGAATGCAACATAACTCTTAAAAGTAGAGTAATATTCACAATCCTCTACTCGGTAGAACGAATCAAACTCGATCAAAATTTTTTCACCTGATGAGTTGCGGACTGATGTGAATTGAAGCATCATTGTGAAACCTAATTGTGATCTTTTCGATTGAGTATCATTTGTTTATGTTTCATTCGTACAACTCTCATTTGTTTGAGTTTCTTCACTAGTATCTGATGTAGAACTCGACAAGGTCGACATCTATGTTCACAAACAACAACAAAAACATGAACAACAAGAACATAAACAACAACCACAACAATGACAAATGAAGTTTACCTTAGATACAGGGGGGAATATTTTACGTACCCTAAACGTGATAAATAAGTAAATGATGTTGGTATTAATGTTGGTGTTTTCTTCCTTACGACAACGACAATGTTGTTGTTGTTGTCTTCCTTCTCGACGATGACAACTTGGTATGTGTACTCTTCCTTCTCGACTTCACGATCATGATGGTCTTATCAACCTCCTTGACGATGATGATGAAAATGACACATACATAGTGAGGAATGGATACTGAAGATACATGCTAGGGTGAACGATGATGTTTTGGTTGAAATCGTGTATTGTTTCATAGTATTGAACATTAGGGTTGAAATTGTGTATTATTTCGTCTAATTTTTATTTTCAATGGAAAAAATGATACTGAAGAGACAATCTAACTAGGAGTGTATAGTATTATAAAGCTACCACCACATTCATTACTAGCAACCGTTATGATATATTACTTTCATAGTGAAATTTCATAAAGAAGCAATATAGTTTAATTTACAATTAAATTTTTTAAAAACTAAATATATCATAACGGTGTAACTCATTAACCGTAGTCATAACCCTTTAAGTTTTTTTATTTAAAAATAAATAAAAAAGAAAAGGTGTGCCTTAACATTAAATGAATTATATATATATATATATATATATATATATATATATATATATATATATATATATATATATATATATATATATATATATATATATATATATATATATATATATATATATATATATATATGAGGACACTGAGGTTCGAACCCATGAAATCTTGATGGTATCACAATGGTTGGTTCCTCAACCACTGCTATATATAAATAATTTTTAAGCGAAAAACTAAAATAATATAATAGTGCCTTAGTTTAGAAATATCACCACGATGTAGGAAAGAATCGAGATGACCATGATGACCATGGCATTATTGTTTATACATTTTGTAGTTGTGGCAATAAAATAAATGGTCAGAGAGTGGAAGGCGTGGAGAATGTCAAGGGTGATGTGTTTCATCATTTTGAATCAAACTTCAAATCAACATATGAGGGGAATCTGAGTTTTACCAATCAAAATTTTAAAAAATTAGACATATATGATGCTAATAATTTAATCATAGATTTTAAATAATATGTGATAAAAAATTCAATGTAGACAATAATAGCTATAAGAGTCTACATTTAAACATATTCAATTTTAGATTCTTAAAGGAGATTTTGGATGCGGTGAAAGGTGATTTTATGAAGTTTTTGCAAGACTTCAATTGTAAGCTCGTAAAATAATAAATTTATTTTGTTAATTCAAAAGAAGATTAATCCTTAAATTTTGAAAAATGGATTGAAGACTATATTGAAAAGGCTATTTTATAAACTCATACGAATTTTGTAAAAGGAAGATAATTTTTTATGAAATTTAAATTTCAAATTAAATGGTAGATTATTCAAACATATTCTATTCAAGTTAGATTTTGAGAAGAGGCATGTGACTTTGTGATTGGATTACCTAGAATATGTAATTTCCATCAAACTTGAGTCAATGGATAAGTGGATGTTGGAAATTGGTTTTGGCGTCAATCTTGATTTATAAGAGTCCAACAAAGAGTTTTTTTTAAGAGAGATTTGAAGCAAGGTGATTCATTATAGCCTTTTCTATTTTTATTGGAGGTAAAAGGTTTTAGTACAAGGTTTGTGTTACTTTCGAATTGACAATTTGTCACATCCAATTTGTGGATGGCATATTATTTATAGGAAATAAAATTTAGTCAAACATTAAAGCAATTAGAACTTTAACTCTTTTATTTGATAGCTTTCTAGTTTAAGGGTTAATTTTCACACAAAAATTATTTTGTGTGTGAATGTGAAAGATTCATAGCTTATAAAAACAACTGCTCTTTTTTTATGTAGGTGAGATGCCTTTTAAATATTTAGGGTTTCTAGTTAGAGGTAATCTAAGAACACTTTTTTTTCTTCTTCCTGAAATTCAATAATTTGTAGGATTAAAAACATTATCAATATGGAGAAATCATAATTTTTCTATGAGAGACCAGCTTGTTATTCTTAAATTTTTCATGTCTTCTCTTCCGATTTATTTTCTTTCCTTCTCTAGAGTTCATTTGGTTATCATATAAAGAAACTTGAAGACTTGAAGTTATGAACATAAAGGTTTGAAGGCTTAAAGGTGTGAAAGTATAAAAGGCCACTTGGTCATGCATTTAAGGTTTTTTTCGTCTCAATCAATTTATTATAATAAGAAAAAACCTCTTATATTTTGATAAATCTTCTAAAAAAAATTGAATAAGCACTTAATTGGTTGAAACTTCATCTTCTACCTTAAACATTAAACACCATTGGCGGGTATAAGTATTTTTCAACTCTATCGGAGAGTGTGTGTTCTTGTTGTGAGGAATTCATTAGAGGTTCTAATGATTTTGTGAATGTTTTCAAGATAGAAAATCAAGTTTTGGATTTCTGACTAGTGATTTCTATTAAAGAAAAAAAGTCTTCTCCAAAGAGGATTTGGAGTTTCTGGCATTTGTCATCTGTTCAAAGACTCAGAAAAGGTAATCATGATGGAATCGAGTGAAAATTAATGTTGAAAAAAGAGCTTTTGGAGTGCTTGTAATCTCTATTAAGGGGATTCAACTCAAGATCGTGGATCTTGGAGTTTTAGAAGTCTCGTGGGCTGTATGAAACTGAAGAAAAATAAAAAAACTAAAACTGGATAGTTTAGTGATTAAGTTTAAGCATTTTAAAATTTTGTTTTTGATTATCATCGTTACTAAAGGATACAACTAAAGGATGCTGTAAAATTTCTTAGTGGAAGACTACTACTAAATTTACGATGATTTATCATCAGAGTTAGATATCATTCAAGAATCACATTAGATCATTATAAATTTAGCATATTATATCTCTAACTCTTTCTTTTTATTTTCTGTTTAGTTCTTGCATGTGGTATATTTATTGTTTTAAGTAGTTTAGATGGGTTGAGTTCTTTTCTAATTCATAGAAACTTATTTTGTAAGCATAGATCTATTTAGATTTATGCTTCTAAATTCATCTTTTTATTGATTATATTTAAAAATTGTAATATTAGAATGTTGAATCCTCTAATCTAATTATATTCAAATGAGTATATTGATGGAGGTGAATTAACTTTTCCATTATTATTAGTTAATTTATGATTGTTTTCCATTTCTTAGAATTTTACCACTATCCAATTGCATAATTTTTAAAAATATTTTTCAAATTTATATTTCCGCTCTCAACTCTATTTTGAAAAATATTCATAAAAAAAAAAATTATTCAACTTGCCTTCTAGGTCATTCTAGAATCATATTCACCTACATCAATATCCTCATTAGGTCCAGTATGTTTGTCTTTGATCATTATGTATTAATCATATTTATATTAAAAATGATTTTTAGCAAAAATAAATATAGATTCGTTTGTATTATAAATAATGTATATTTAAACTAGAAAGTTTGGTTGATGTAGTATTCTATTATAAAGTATATGATCATTTGAAAAAAACTATGTATCGATTAAGAAACAAAAATGTGTATACTTATAAGATAAAATAACATATTTAACAATTATTATTATTATTATTATTATTATTATTATTAAATAATAAAAATTTGTTGAATGAAGCATCCTCATTCCTCACGGAAGCCAAGCTACCAACTTGCATGTGAGAGTGAGACGTAGCTGAGCTTTGTAAACAATTGGGATGAAATTATTATATACTCATTTTGTCAAATAATAATTAAGACAACGTTTACCAGATTCTAACTATCACATCCTACTACATTATTGCTCCCTTTAGTTTATTCAACTTCATTCATTGGGTGGCCATCGTCATGCTAATACTATATTTGGTGTTTTTTGTTGAAAAGCTAACCTTGCATTAATCTTAAAACAACATTCTGACGTGCGTTCCAGTTTTTATTATTTTGTAATAAGTACATGTTTGAAATCCGATGCTTGTGATCAAAAGTATAAATATTAGTGTAAAACTTTAGCTGCATAAATTGTTAAAATTAAATCAATAATCATCAATCAATCGTATGTGTGCGTATGTATGATCTAGTGGTGAAACGTTCGGGTTTTGAAAGTGTATTCCTCTCAAGGTTTCATGTATGGTTTATTACGGACACTCGATATGATTTGTCGTTGTGAACCTTTCAATATGCACTATAATATTATAATATGACAAATTAAGTTATATTAAAAGAACAAATTCACGTTCAATGCTTGACAAGAGTTCTTCAACTCTTTGTTTATATTTGGCTCTTTAACAGTTAAAATTTGATTTAATGATTGTAGTTGTAGATCTTCAACCATCCCTCTTTTCACCTCTAATTTTGTTTGATATTATAATTTTCTAATGCAGTTTAGAAAGTTATATATTCGGTTAGGGATTGGAAAATCCCTGAGGCCACATAATATATAACAAACTCATCTCTTAAACAAACATTAACAATAACATTTATCCAAAACATTTATCAACAACAAACTATAAACAATAAACACGAAACACGAAACAATAAACATATCAAGTCATATTAATGCTTCAGAAACGTATCATACATGTTCCATATGGCGTGTTCACAATAAAATAAGGATGAAGGTAAAGTTAGTGTTGCAAACTTGTGTCAAAAGAAGACAAGCATCCCTACCTACAAGTCAAAATAAACAGAAAGTTCAAAGATTATGAAACAGACTATTGAAACCGATTTTGAAAAAAAAAACTATAGAGAAAATGAACATGTAAATATCCATTGGCTAAGATTTGATTTTATAGTTTCGTTTTGGGGTTTCCATATGAGAGAGACGAGTGACAAAGGTGTTAGGGTTTAGTTTTGAGAGGGATAAATTAAAGAGTTGTTAGGTTTTTTTTAGAGAGACGGTTGTTATGTATTGAAGCGAGAGATAATTTCACTTATATATAAATAAGTATCACCTTTCATTACGGTTGAAAATAAAAATAGTGGTGATATACAAGGTCAATCACATTTTTATCACGATAAATGAAAAATTGTCGGTGTTGGGATTCGAACCATTTCACTCAGTGTATATTTCACTACGGTTATTACATTTGACCGTTATGACATGTACTTTAGTAAATACAAAAAAAAACGCCCAAAAAAAAACTATTACCACGGTTAACATCATGACCGTTGTAAAATTGGTGTTACCAAAGGTCTATTTTGTAGTAGTGATAGCCTATATATAGGACGATGACCAACTAAGATTCTCATGATTGTAAAATGGGTCATCCTAACATTCATTCATATTTGAGCTCATACTTAACTAATTAATTAGTTTATTTATTTATTTCTAAATAAAAATCTAATTAGTCTTTAACTTTATTGCATCACTTAATCAATTAAGACACTTAATTGATAAAATAACTAATATAATTAAAATATGTATGCCCACATAATAATGATTGGAATATATTTCATTCTAGAACCATAATTGGTATATGTTGATGATGAGAAATCATAAATCGGTGATGTTGATCTCCGATACAACGATGTTGTGTAGACCTCCATGGATAGTATTCTAATGGAAAGTCGGTTCATAATTTAAAAAGAGTTCAGTCACTACTAGAATTGTAGTCATTACCTGCGAATTTACCTATGAAAATATATCTGTAGGTATACAAATGAATTACAATTTCCTACAAATTGTTTGTTAGCAAAAAAATTCGTAGGAATACATGTGGTTTTTGCTATAATTTTTTTTCTTCATATGATTGGCATATCCAAGGGGAAATCCACAAGAATAGCTGTAGTTTTTACTGCGAGAAACACATTACTAAATTAACAAATCCTAAGGGAATTCCACAGAAATACCTCCGGAAATTGTTGTGAATTTTGTATGCAACAAAGAACATTGTTCTGATACAAGATATCTAAGTAAAATTTTCTCTTTAGTATCTGTTAGAACAGAAACACGAATATAGATTAGAGTAAAGAGAAACAAACAAAAGCTTTGTTCACACAGTTTGGCCAAATTGCATACGTCTACGACTATATAATAGTTATAGTTCATATTATTTATGTCTTGTGAATTGCATATAGATTAGAGTTTTACAAGCCGTATATTTAATATGAGGTTTAATTTATCTAAAATCCTAATCCCTAGTTTCCCTCAACAAACAATTATCTCTACCCATAATTATCTCAACAATATGAGTTATTCTCTCAACAACCTATAGTTATCTCAACAACCCATAATTATCTCAACAATATGATTTATACTCTTAAAAACCCATAGTTATATCAACAACCCATAATCATCTTAACAATATGAATCATATTCAACAATTTCCACCTTGGAAAATATCAAACCCTATGAAAACTTCTCGCATAATGATTCGTCCTGGAAATTGAGGAGGTTCACCTTCTGCTTAACACTGAGAAATATGTAATAAGTCCAAACATTGTTTAAACTTGTCACTGGTGACTGGCTTGGTTAGTATATCAACTGCATTCACTGAAGTGTGAACCTTATGAAGTAATATCTATCAGGACGCTAACAACTCCTTGATCTTATGGAACCTCACATAAATATGCTTGGTCCTAGTATGATACACCTGATTATTTTCCAATTAGATAGCACTCTGATTATCACAATGCAACTGAACTCCACCTTGCTCAACATCCAACTCTTTCACTAACCCTGTAAGTCACAATGCTTCCTTGGCAGCTTCAACTATTGTCATGTATTCTTCCTCAATTGTAGACATAACTATTATGAATTAAACTGATGATTTCCAGCATATAGGTCCCCCCACAAGAGTAAACACATACCTTGTTATAGACCTCATATCATCCAGATTACCTGCATAGTAAGAATCCACATATCCCACAACTAATGGAACACCATGCTCATTGTTGAACATGATACCATGATCTGTTGTACCTTTCAAGTACCTTAGGATTCAGTTGACTTCTTGTCAATTCTGCCTCCCTAGATTGGACATGAACTTGCACACTTAACTAACTGTGTGTGCCAAATCCGATCTAGTGCAAACCATAACATACATCAAACAACCAACTTCACTTAAATAAGGAATTTTAGTCATATCTATAATCTTTGAGTGAGTTTTCGAACATTGTTCCAAAGAGAGCTTAAAATTATTCTCCAATTGATTACTCATAGGCTTTGCTTTGCTCGTGTCAAATTTGCTCAAAACACTTTTAACATAGCTTTTCTGAGACAACCATAATTTATTAGCTCCTCAGCCCCTGTAAATTTCCATCCCAAGAATCTTCTTTATAGCACTCAGATCCTTCATATCAAACTCCTTACCCAATATGGTTTTCAACTCATTTACATCATGCAAATTTTTGGCAATATTCAATATATCATTAACATAAATAACAAGAAAATAAAATAGCCATCATTAAGGCTCCTCACATAAACATAACAATCATAATCACACCTTCTATAGCCAATCTGAAGCATGATTGTATCAAAGCACTTGTACCACTTCCTTGGAAACTACTTCAAGCCATACAAAGACCTCTTCAATTCGCAAACAAGTTAGTCATGACCATTATCACTGAATCCTTATGGTTGGCCCGTGTAGATTTGATCCTCTATATTACCATGGAGGAAAATTGTTTTCGCATCCATCTGCTCTAAATGCATATTCTGCTAGCTACCAGGGAAAATACTTCACTGATAGAAGTGTGTCAATTGAGTTGATTGAAAATCTCATTATAATCAATCTCCTCCTGCTGTGAATACACCTTTTCAACTTGGTGAGCATTGAACTTTTCCCCTTCTTTTTATGTTACTGTTGGCTTTATTTTGTACACCCATTTACAACCAATAGATCTCTTTTCCTATGGCAGCTGAACAAGATCCCATGTCTCATTACTTTTCAAGGCTTCCATCTCCTCCGCCATATCACCCATCCACTTATCTTTCTCCTAGCTAGCCATTGCCTGTCGAAAGGTAGAAGGGTCTCCTGAAATGGTAAGAAGAGCATATGATGCTAAATATTCAAAATCATATCTGACTGGAGGTGTAATAGGATGGGGATCCATATCATGCATAAGTGTATAGTCTTATACTCCACCTGAATCTTACGTTACACCTGAATCTGAGTCTGATTCACCCTGTTGCTGGACTACAATTTGTCTTGGACTCACTGGTGGCTCCTCAATGTCCACCTAAAGCTTGTCCTGACTAGAACTTTCTACATCAGTATCTGGAATATGTGTCACATCTGAGTGTTCCAACATTGATTACTCGTCTAATATAGCATCTATTCTGACAACCACCTTCCTCTTAATTGGATCTTATAACTTGTACCTTTTCACACCTTTTGTAGCCAATAAAGATGCATTATTTTGACTTGGGATCAAGTTTGTACTGATCCTCACTGGAAATATGTACATACGTTGGACACCTAAAAATCCTCAAATTACTTAGATCAATGGGGTTACCTGTCCACGCCTCCTCTGCAACTTTACCATCTAATAAATCATATGGTGATACATTGACTGGATAATATGTCATATTGAGTGTTACTGCCCAAAAACTTTTTGAAAGATCATCATTCAACCGAAGGCACCTTGCCTTCTCCGTTAGAGTCTTGTTCATCCTTTCTGCAACATCTATCTCTTGTGGTGTCTCCCTCAAAGAAAAGTTCCTCTAGATTCCATCATCCACACAAAAATGCATGAACTTCTTGTCTGTGTATTCAGTTCCATTATCATACTATAAATACTTTATTTTTCTCGCTGTTTGGTTCTCAACCTCCGCCTTCCATAGTTTGAACTTGGAAAATACCTCATAATTATATTTCATGAAATGAACCCAGACCTTACGAGAAATATCATCAGTGAATGTCACAAAGTACTTGGAACCTACAACAGAAGGCTCTTTTGTAGGCCCCCATGCATCATAATGCACATAGTATTAATCTTGTGTTTCTTGGTCTTAAAACGAACTATGAATTGTTTCCCAATAATGTAATACTTGTACAATACAATTGTGCAACTGCAAACACCCTTCAGAAAATTCCTTTATGTAGTTCCATCATCCCACATTCATTGAGATGATCCAAGAGCATGTGCCACAGTTTGGTTGCATCACTATCAGTTTCAACAGATGCTACATCACCCATAATTGTGCCCCTAACAACTTATAAATGTTGCATTCAATCCTCCTTGTCATCATCACTGTCATTTCACCCTTGTTAAACCTCATGATGTATTTATCTCCATCTTACAGGAATTAATAAAAATTTCTTTGACGATACCCAACAAAATCAAATTCTTCCTTAATTCTAGAACATAACGCACCTCAGTAAATGTATGCATGCCACCATCATCCAAAGAAATTTTAATTTTTCCCTTTCCAATGATGGTACAAGTTTTATCATCACCTAAATAGACAAAATCACAATCATTTGATTTAAAATTAATGAACCATTCCTGGTGTGGTGTCAGATGGTAGGAGCACCCAGAATCAAGAATCCATGCATCAGTGCACTTTGTAGATGAAACGCAAAGCAAATCCTCTTCACTACCAGAGCCATCAGATTGAACTACATTTTTTGAACTACTGTTTCTTGCGTTGTTTGGACAGTCCCTCTTCCAATGGCCAATTTTCTTGCAACCATAACATTTTATTTTTTTTATGTCCTTGGACTTGAACATCTTTTTCTTTCTAGAACTCACCATATTTCCCTTGCTTTTGCCACGGTATTGACCTTCCTTCACAAATAAACCTTCACCTGAGATTTCTCCACCTTCCCATACACTTTAGCGACATTGTGCATGTTGCAAAAAAGTAGAAGAAATAGAATCCAACGTGATTGTTTCCTTCCCGTATGTGAGAGTGGTCACCAAGTGATCATAAGAGATTGGTAAATAGCACATTAAAATAATAGATTTATCCTCATCGTCAACCTTCACACCAAGTCATTTCAAATAAGTGAGGATGTTGTTGAAATTATTGAGATGAGCTTACAAATCACCTCCTTCCTACATCTTCAGGCTATAGAGACGTTGTTTCGTGAACAATTTGTTCATGAGCGTCTTGGACATGTACTTATTTTCCAATTTTTGCTAGACATCCTTTAGAGTTGTGAGGCCCAGGATATGATTCATCATATTATCAGAAACACAAAGTATTATCAAACTTGCAACCTTCTCCTTCATCTCGTTCCAATCAATGGTTGTGATGTTTGTTGTTTTCTCATCACGAAGCGCCTTTTGTAAACCTTGTTGAGCCAACAAATCCTTAACATTCCTTTGCCATAAATCGAAATTTCCCATTCTGCCGAACCGAGTCACTTCAAATTTTTCACCACCTAGATTAAGCGTCATCTGATACCAATTGTTATAACAGAAATGTGAATACACGTTAGAGTAAAGAGAAACACACAAAAGCTTTATTCACGTATTTCGGCCAAATTTCCTATGTCTACAACTATCTGAGTATCTATAGTTCCTTTTATTTATGTCTTGTGAATTTCATATACATTACAGTGTTATAAGTCATATATATAATAAGAGGTTTAGTTTATCTAAAACGTTAATCCCTAATTTCCCTCAACAAAAAATTATCTCTACCCATAATTATCTCAACAATATGAGATATTCTCTCAACAACCTGTAGTTATCTCAACAACACATAATTATCTCAACAATATGAGTTATACTCTCAACAACCCATAGTTATCTCAATAACCCATACTTATCTCAACAATATGAGCCATACTCAACAGTGTCTGAATGGAAGGTATGAAATGTTTGGCATAAAAGGTGAAGCATATACATCCCTTATTCTCCATGTGTTCCATTAGATACATGTAGTGCTGCATATACTTCTGACATTTGGTATGATGTTTTATGAGGCATGTCATATTTTAAACAACAAAGCTTTATTGTTGCAATTATACATTATTCTTCATTTTTAATCATAAGATAAGACGAGTCTTTAATTCATCCAACTGAACACAAAAATAAGGATAGTTTAATAGCTTTGGGTGTCGCTGTTAACTTTTTTTGGCTTGACATATGAATTCATCATTCAACTTTTGGATCACTTCATGCAGGTCTAGGATTTGAGTTGCTAGACATATGAATTCAGCACTCAGCTTTAGGATCACTTCATTATTTTATTCTTCAAGCATGTTTGAGCTTATGTAAATAAATATTGTTTTGGCCAATGGATGAGTAAGTTGTTGCATACTTTTATTCTTCTATTTTGGTTGAGAAATTTAATTTTGATGATATTTTTATATGTTGTTTTCAAATTTCAAAATTAATATAAATGGACAGTTGTTTACTGGTACTTTTAGTTAACAATCACAAATTTTAATTCACTAAATAGATTATACTCGGAAAAAAAAATCCTAAAGACAATTTGTGCAGAAAAGTGCAACAAAAAGTGTCTGTGAATAGGTCTTAAATGTTTGATTGTTGAAAACAAAAACTCTAAATGAGACAAAAATCATAATAAATGTTATGAAATTAAATGCTTTAATTGAAAATACTTAAGGAATGTAAAGGAAGGACGTAGACATACATTTTCTAATAAATTATTTCTCTCTATGACTTGGATACTTTAGTTCTATAGAGAATAAATGAAATTTTTTACCCTTTATCACAACAATGAGATCAAGTTTATACTAATACAACGGTAACCATCAACAATGGTTATTTCCACAAGATTTTACATGTATTCCCTTACATGGCATTCAACGTCATAATTTGCTTCCACACTTCTTCAATGTTAAAATTGTTGCAAACCACCCATTGTAATGTTAAATGCCTTTGAAACCTATAACTACCTCTATCGAGATTCTTTGATTGAAACCTATAAAATATCCATACTTTGGATGAGTTATAGACTACGAATACTATAAGTTTCCAACATCTGATGGAAGTGTCGAACTTGACCCTTGTCAAAGTGTTGATTTATCAACATCTTCGAGATTATGGACATGTTTTGAAGAGATATTGATCTAATCTTGTGGATTTATTCTTAAGACTCTTCCAAACAAGACTTCATGGGCTTTAAAATACATTATGTCTCAGATCATCTGACAGGATGTTCGAACCATCTTTAGTCGACATGGTTAATATGTGGAAGTTGTGTTTGAAACTCTTGATACTTAGTATTTTCAAACGTGGTTATTAACATTTTTTAGAAAATTTCTCTTAGCTAAAATTTTTAGGATAACATCGGCATGATTCCTATGGTTGTCACTTTGTCTCAAAAAGATCTAGTCAGTCAAGATTATGTTAGGTGTAAGTTCTTTTAATTGGAAGCAATTTTGCTAAAACTTGTGGCAACAAATTGATGTCATTCTTGATGTCTTAACATATGAGACTTATAGTCTGTAGGTAGTTTTATCAGATGTTGCATGTAGTTTTATCAGGATTAATCTGATTGTGTTAGAAGGCCCAAGCCTGTGCGTTATGAAGTATTTTAAAATATGTAGGAACCCTAGTAAGAAGATGGAGAAAATATATTGAAGACGTGTGTGCATTGTGTTAGGGTTTAGTATTTTGTGTATTTATTGTGAGCCAATCAATCATCACATTAATGATTGACTTGGACTGATTTTATTGAGTTGTAATTTATCCACTCTAAGCTTTTAAGCAAGAGTGTATTGTTCTTGATTGAAGCTTTTAAGCAAGATCAATGTTTTATGTTTGAAGAATTTTCTTATCTCTTTCGTAATTTGTGTTTTTATCACTGTTGTGATTGAGGGGGAGTGAGTAGAGTCTCTTATCTATGTCTGTCTTAGATAGAAATTACACAGGTAGAGATTAGGTGAGAAGACTGTAAACTGAAGGTTGTTTGCTAAGAGTCTTTGAACTAATTTTTTTAGTGGATTTCCTTCTTGGCTTGGTAGCCTCCAGACATAGGTGTGTTTGCACCGAACTGGGTTAATAATTTCTTGTGTCCTCTTCAATTGTTTACTGGTTTATTTACCTTGTTCATATGTTAAACATTGTTCAAATATTAGTTTCGTGACATGCCCTTCGACATCTCATATCTAGTACCAGAATTTCAATTGGTATCAGAGCATGCATCATGCTCTGGTTCTGGGTGAGATCTAGGAACAATACTTTCTAGTAGTATGGACAAGGAAAGAGGATTTATGAACAATCCTCGTATTCTGGACGGTACTAATTATGATTATTGGAAACCTTGTATGGCGTCCTTTTTGAAATCCTTGGTTAATAAGGCCTACAAAGCTATTATAAAAGGATGGGAACATCCTGTCATAATTGGGGAGGATGGAAAAGCTACTGCTGATTTGAAACCTAAGGAAGAATGGACCAAGGAGAAGGATGAATTGACTCTTGGAAATTCCAAAGCTTTGAATGCCTTATTCAATGGAATTGACAAAAATATATTCAGATTAGTGAACAATTGTGAGATTGCTAAAGATGTTTGGGATACTCTTAAAAATGCTCATGAAGGCACCTCCAAGGTGAAGATGTCAAGACTTCAATTGTTTACTACCAAGTTTAAAAACCTAAGGATGAAAGATGATGAAATCATACATGATTTTAAGATGAATATTCTTGAGATAGCCAATTCCTCAAGTGCTCTAGGTGAAAAGATGTCTGAAGAAAAACTTGTAAGAAACACTATCAGGTATCTTCCCAAGAAGTTTGATATGAAAGTTACTGCCATAGAAGAAGCTCAAGATATCAGCAATATGAGAGTGGATGAACTTATTGGATCTTTTCAAACATTTGAATTGGGGATCGGTGGAAGATCTGAAAAGAAATCCAAAAGTATAGCCTTTGTGTTCAATACTGAAGATGGAGAGGAGGGATATGATCTAGATACTGATGAAGGACTATCTAATGTAGTTGTGATGCTTGGAAGACATTTTAACAAAGTTATGAAGAGAATGGGCATGAGGTTAATAACTATTGTCAAGAAAAAATCATCTGACATCAACATGTCTAATGATATTGGTAGAAGAACTAGGTCTAAAGAAAAACCCACTCAAGGCAAAAGGGTTCAGTTCCATGAATGTGAAGGATTTTGTCACATTAGAGCTAAATGTCCTACTTACCTCAAGAGGCAAAAGAAGGTTCTAACTGTTTCTTGATTTGATGAGGACTCTGAAAGTGAACTTGAAGAAGAATCTGCTAAAAGTGATACTACTATGACAGGGAGATATGTCTCTTATAAATATTCTAGTGATGATGAATTGACCTTTGAGAACTGGCAGATTCCTACAAAATGATGTGTCTTAGAAGTGAGAAGTCTGTCAACAAGGAGAGAAACAGAAGAAACTCATAATCCAATTGGAGGCTGAAAAGAAAAAACATCTAGAAACTATTTTCAATCTAAATAATAAAGTTGTCATACTGAATTCTAAACTTGATCAGATGTCCAGGTCTGTCAGAATGCTGAACAGTGGATCTGACACATTAGAAGAGATTCTTTAGATTGGAAAGATAGCAGGACACATAACAGGCCTTAGATTTAATAGTGAAAATAAACCTTCTTCAGACATCAACCCCTCTGAACCAAATATGTCAAAGCATGTATCTCAACATCATTGTAGATGTCCTTTCAACCACACAAGAGGGAAATTCACAAGATGGAGATGCCATTATTGTGGAAAGTTTGGACATATAAAACCTTTTTGTTTCAAGTTGTGTGGATACCCTAAGCCAGATCCTCAACCTAGACCTAATCAGCCCATTTCCATCAAGAGACAACAATGGGTGCCTAAGACTGTTACTACCAGTTTGATAGCTCATACTTCTCTCAGAATCTTAGCTAAAGAAGATTGGTACTTTGACAGTGGATGCTCTAGACACATGACAGGTATTAAAAATCTATTTGTTGACATCAAACCTTACAGTATTAGTTATGTGAATTTTGGTGATAGAGTCAATGGTGAAATCCAAGTAGTTAAAAAGCTGGAGTGCTCAGGAGTCCCACACCTTGATGATGTTTTGCTTGTCAAAGGACTAACTAGAAACTTAATTAGCATCAGTCAACTATATGATCAAGGATTCAATGTCAACTTCAAAAAATTTGAATGATTAGTCACAAATGAAAACAGTGAAGTAGTTATGAAGGGAGTCAGGTCAAAAGACAATTGTTACTTATGGGTATCTTGGGATTCTAGTTATTCCTCCATATGTGCTTCAACCAAAGAAAATGAGGTTAAGATGTGTCACCTTAAACTAGGAAATTTTAAAGAAATTAAAAGAATCCTATCCATGGAAGATTTCAGAGTAATTTCAAAACTAAAGATTGAAGAAGGAATACCTCTGGGTTATTCAAAAAATAACAGAACTTATAGATTCTTCAACTCCAGAACTAAAGATATGATGGAATCCATACATATTGTTGTTAAAAAGTCTGATGTCCTAGAAGATGTTGGAACATTCCTGAATGATATCCCTGATGAAATCTCAGATAGAAATACTGAAATTGAATCCAAAAATGCAAAAACTGAAGTTGATCAAGTTAACAAAGGATCCCCTATCAAAAATCAGAAGAATCATCCTAAATAAGCTAGAGTAAGGGAAGTCATATCAAGCTATTGCTTGGTGTCACGAATAGAGCCCAAGAATTTTAAGGAAGCATCTACTGATAAGTTCTGGATCAAGTTTAGGCAAGAAGAGATAGGAAAGTTCAAGAGGAATGAAGTTTGGGATCTAGTTCTAAGACTTGAAGGAACAAATGTCATTAAAACAAAATGGGTGTACAAGAATAAGTTTGTTGAAATAGCTTGTCTAGATTCCATCAAATTATTGTTGGGAATAACTTACATCTTGGAGTTTCAAATGGATGGAAAAAGTTCCTTCTTGAATGGTCACTTGAATAAGAAGGTGTATGTGGAACAACCTAAAGGGTTCATTTGTTCAAACCTTCCTAATCATAGGTACAAGTTGAGGAAAACACCTTATGGCTTGAAGCAAGTTGCTAGAACTTGGTGTGAAAGATTAACAAAGTTCCATTATGATCATAAATATAGGAAAAGAGGTATGAATAAGATTTCCTTTGTCAAAACTAAATAAGGAAAGATTATGATTGCCCATATTTATATGGATGATATTGTGCTTGGTGGGATGTCAGATAAGATGGTTCAACATGTTGTTAAACAAATGCAGTTAGAATGTGAGATGAGTCTTATTGAAGAGTTAACTAACTATCTTGAACTACAAGCCAACCAGATGGAAGATTATATAATATGTGCTCAAAAATAAACATTCAACATGCAGCATAAATAATTTTAAAATCAACATCAATCAACTTCAGTTACAAAAATTGTTTTCTAAAAGAAATAACAAGTAAAAACAACGTCGTCCCAACTCCCAAAGCGACGTAATCAGAGCCGACACCCTAAAGACAGGAAGTACACCGACTTCACTGACCACCATTCGACTTATCCTGCTCACCTTCATGTTACCAACATAAGGGTAACATTCAAACAAAAGGGGTGAGATTACATCATAAAGAGTAATATAATAAGAATTTAAGCAAGTATCAGAAACAATGCACCACTTTTCGACAACAACTATCCAACAACATCACCTACAACAACAACTATCACACACCTCGACTACAAAATTTATAACAATAACACATATACAACAACAATAATAATCATACAATGAGACTCTACTTGACTCTATGCATGCGGTACCACATTCGATCTCTATTTCAAGATCCAGTTCCTGTTGGAACTCTCTACCCCTCTTTCATGGTCCAGTATGATCCCTATTTCATGATCACACCCTCGACCCCTATTTCATGGCCACGTACGATCCCTATTTCATGATCGCACCAACATCAACACAACTAACATACCCCACCTTGGTATGTTATATAACTATGCAACATGTCATGCAACACCAATGACGTACATGCATATATGCAACGATTACATCATACTACCTCAACAATAACAAATATCCCACAACTCATCGCAATACCATTCCTCATACAATAATTCATCAACATCGCAATTATTATTATTATCATGCATTTCTAGCATACAACCACTTAAATCAACTTCAACTATCACAAACGGAACAACATCATATATCACAACAATTACATATACATACACCACCAACGAACATATGTAATTTATTACAACAACAATAAATCCAACAAACATGTTAATTATGTTTAAATTCAAATTAAACTAATTATCCCTACAATTAAATGTATAATTCCTCTTTCACTACCTTTAACTACACCACAACGATTCCTAAGAATTACTAACTCATTTACGTAATTTGAAGGAATTTTTTGGAATTTAAAAATTAATTTTTCACGCTACAGGGCTCGCTAAGCGAGGGTCACTGCTCGCTAAGCGATGAACTCACTAACTCTACTCACTAAGCAAGCTCCAGCTTGCTAAGCGAGCTCTACAATTTCGCAAATCGCAGCTCTGCTCTCAACACTCAAACCTTCTATAAAAATCAACATACCCAGCACCAACAACAACCAAAAATCACAATATTCGTCACTTTCACCATCTAATTCATGCAATTATCAACTAATAAAAATCAATAACACATAAACAAACCTAATTCCTCCTCAATCCACCACAACCCCAATCCCTAATCCTCAACCTACCCAATTCCCATTATAAAACCCTTAAGATGGAAGAATCCCACCCTTACCTTAGGTTTTGTCGGGAATTTCTTCTTCTTCGCGAACTCTTCTTCACAATTAAGCCATTTCCTCTTCTTATCCTCTTCACAACTTTCACGGTCGTTCTTGTTCTCTCTAACACAATTATGTTTTCCTTTTTCCTTATTTCCATCATAACCCTTAAGACCCAACTTATGATCTTTCACTTTTACCCTTACTACTTCTACCAATTGACCACCTTGTTCTCACCTAATATTTTATTCCATTTAATTTATTTATCACATAGTAATACAATTATCCACCACAATATAATTTTCAAACAAAATTATATTTGATAATCTATTATTCTAAACACATCAACACGCAAAAATCCTAATAAAATATTTAAATAAAATTCGGGGCATTATAACTCTCCCCCACTTAAAACGTTTTCGTCCTCGAAAACTTACCTCAAGCAAAAAGATTCGGATATGACTCTCGCATCGTGCTTTCCAATTCCCAATTCATATGCCCACCGGAAAATCCTCCCCAAACCACTCGTACAAGGACAATCTCCTTGCCTCTCAACTGCTTTACCTCCAGATCATTGGTTTGTTCTGGTAATGCTTCAACTATAAGATTATCTCTTACTTCAACTTCATCCATCGGTATCACATGTGACAAATCCGGAACATACTTCCGAAGCTGTGACACATGAAAAACATCATGCAAATTTGACAATCTTGGTGGCAACGCCACTCTATAAGCAACAGGTCTAACTCTCGCCAAAATCTGATACGGCCATATAAAATTAGGAGTAAGTTTCCTCGACTTCAAAGCTTGTCCAACACCGGTCACCGGAGTAACCCTAAAAAATACATGGTCTCCTTCTTGAAACTCAAGATCCTTTCTTCTCTAATCATGGTAACTCTTCTGCCTACTCTGTGAAGTCTTCGTCTTATCTCGAATCAACTTTACCATATCAGTAGTCTATTGCACAATATTAGATCGAAGTACAACACTCTCACCCGACTCATGCCAACATAAAGGTGGTATACATCTTCTACCATACAAAGCTTCAAACTGTGCCATTTTGATACTGGAATGATAACTATTGTTATACGTAAACTTAATCAACGACAAGTGACTATCCCAAGCACCTCCTTGTTCAAGCACACAAGCCCTCAACAGATCCTCTAAAGACTGTATTGTCCTTTCTGTCTGTCCATCACCTAATATTTTATTCCATTTAATTTATTTATCACATAATAATACAATTATCCACCACAATATAATTTTCAACCATAATTATATTTGATATTCTATTATTCTGAACACATCAACATGCAATAATCTGAATAAAATATTTAAATAAAATTCGGGGTATTACAGGCTTTATCTCACAGCAAGCAGACATAACATTGTAGTTGATGTAGGTATTTGGGCTAGATACCAAATTGAACCTAAGATGAGTCATATCAATCAAATGAATAGGTCTCTGATGTATGTGAGTGGAACTTATGACAATGGTATTTTGTATACTCATGGATCTGACTATATTTTATGAATATTGTGGTTGGGCTGGAAGTACTAATGATAGGAAGAACACATCATGAGGGTGCTTATTTGTGGAGAACGATCTCAGGAAACAATTACTCTCAAATGGTGTGGATGAAACAAATGTTGACTGAATACAATATGACACAAGATGTCATGACATTATATTGTGACAACATGAGTGATATTCAACACAGCAGAACCAAACCCATTGGTATTCATCAATATTCCAATGGAGAACTTGTTAAAGGTAAAATTGTTGCTCCATAACACGTAGCCATTGAAATGTAGCTGACTGGTTTTTTTCCACTAAGGCACTGGATGTTAATCAGCTTGGAAAGTTGAAGGGTAAATTGGGAATTTGAATCCATAAAGTCTTATAGCAATTAACTGCATATGGGAACATTTTTAAGGACTTGTTATGTTCTCTAGATTTAAAATGTCAATTAATGTTGAGTAAGAATATCCTTCTATTTTCCATAATTGTTCAATATAGTAAGTTCCCATATCAAGAGCAATCATTTCAGATTATTTTTAGTTTCATTATCACACGCTACCCTAGCAGTCTGGTTTCTTCCAACAACTCTTTCTTCTTCCATTCTCTCCAAGAGAACCTCCTTGCGCATACTCTCTCAAATCTCAATGTGTTCAAAATGTCTCAACATTATGATGGGTCTCCCTAAAAGAAATCTTCTCCAAAGGAAGCTGACTCTGTTTCCCACCCTAGGGTTCAATCGATGAATATTTTGTTTGCTGATGTTATTGATGTCGCTCCTTTGAACACGGTTCCAAGCACTACAATAAAGCTTCAAAGGCTCATAACACCACATGCACGAAGACCTAAGGAGGTTTCTGCAGGTAACTCATCTAAAACTCCTTCTGCTATCATAAATAAGGTAGAGGGTGATGCTCATTTTGTTGATCATACCATTAGAAGACTTGCTTCTAGGTTTTTGATTGAGGGTTATCAGGTTCATGGGTTTACTATCCCTCTATCACAAATGTCTTCCCCCCAGGATGATAATAAGAACAAAGATGATATTGTTACTATTGGTGTTGACCCCTCTGAAACAGATGAGGGAAACTTGCACAAACTTGCTAACTCTGTGTTGAAGGATGTTACAGCGAATGTTGCAACTGATGTTGAAACATCATCTACCAAGCAAGGACCTTTTATCAAGAATATATCACTTGATTCAAATAAAAGGAAGAAGGCCAATGCTGAAGATGTTGTTGATGTAGACAATTTGTCTAATAATGACTTAATCATGAATATGAATCCCAACATTGCTAAGAGACTTATAACTAGAAAAGAAAAGGTTGTACCTGAGGCACCCCCTCAAGAAGTGTGTCAAAGAAGACTGTTGTTGGTCCACCCAAGTCCTGGATTAAAGTGGTGACCAAGAAGAGAAAAATTAGAGTTGAGATTGTTTCTAATGATGATGTTGAAGATGATGTCCACATCATCTCTAATATATGGTTAAGAAGATCCCTGATCAAGTTCCAGAGGCTCCTCTGGATAACATTTCTTTTCATTCTGTTGAAAGTGTACAAAGATGGAAATATGTCTATCAAAGAAGGGTTGCTCTTAATAGAGAATTAGGAAATTATGCCATGGACTGTCAAGAAGTTATGGAACTGATTTCTTATGTTGGGCTTATGAAGACTATGACTAAGTTAGGTGAGTGCTATGAAAGGCTTGTCAAAGAGTTTGTTGTTAATATTCCAGTGAAGTGTGTTGATGGAAGAAATAAAGATTTCAGAAAGGTGTATGTTAGAGGAAGATGTGTTGAATTCTATCCATCTATCATCAACATATTCTTAGGAAGAAGTAAGGAAGAAGAAGTTGAACTTGAAGTGACTGATAATCAAGTGTGTAGGGAGATCACTTCTAGGCAGTTGAAGGAGTGTCCCTTCAAAGGTAAACTCTATGATGGACTATTAAGTGTGAAGTATGATATTCTTCATAGATTAGGTGCAGCAAATTGGGTTCCCACAAATCATACTTCTACTATTGTTACTGGTCTTAGTTAATTCATCTATGCAGTTGGTACCGAAACCATATTTGACTATGAGACTTATATATTTGATAAAACTGTGAAGAAAACTGGTACTCTTTTTGTCAAATTGGCCATTGCATTTCCTTCTCTTATTTGTGGGATTATTCTCAATCAGCATCTTGGAATTCTGGTGGGTACTGATATTGTGAGCAAAAGAAAAACTTCCTTATCTCTTCATTACAAGTTATTTACGAGGAAACATGTCCTAGACATTGTCTCAACATCATCTACTACTAAAGGTCCAACCACCACCAAAGAGGATGTTATCTCTGAACTGATTGAGGCTTGCAAAGAACTAGATGAAGTCATTCGTGTCAGCACTGCAAGAAAGGTGAAATATGAGGCTTTAATCAGGTCCTTGGGGCTGGTTGCAGATAAACAAGATTGTGATGGTTAGGGGACTTCTCATGCAAAGAAAAATAATGAGGAAACTGATTTTGATGAGAATGTTGAGGATGAAGAAGGGGATTCTGACTCTGATACTAGTGATGAATATGGGACTTCTTCTTTAGATGAAGACAAGTTATAGTTATGATGGTGCTTCTTGTCCTGATGATGGAACTTTTTTTTTTTGGTGTTGTTTCTGATCTTTTTTTTGGCACTTCAAGTGTTTGGCTTATAATCTTGGTTTTTTGGTTATGTATTCTCTCCATGTGACTCTGATGGTTATGTTTTCTTCTGCTACTTAATGTTATAGTTCTGGGTGACTTTGTTCCTTTCTGGATTGCTTTTGCTTATTATTGGTAGTTTGTATAATTATGGCTAAAAAGGGGGAGAGTTGCTAGATGTGCTAGGTGTGTTAGTTGTTCATTTGTTATTTTAGCTATTTTTTTGCTACAGACTGAACTTGGTGTTTGTGTGAAGAATTGGCACTACATATTGAGGATGAGTTTTATTTACTTACAGGTTGTACTGTAGGTTGCCTTGAGAGGGTGCTTGGATATGCTGTGTTTGATTGGGTGTTTGTTTTTGTCTTATGGTGTGTTGTTGATTGTGTACTTTCTCTGTTGTTGTTTCTCTGATTTGTTCTTGTTAACTATGTGCTCAATTTGTGTTTTAGCCAAAATTTTCCAAAAGGGGAGTTTGTAAGTTCTTTTAATTGGAAGAAATTTTGCTAAAACTTGTGGCTACAAATCGATGTCATTCATGATGTCTTAACATATGAGACTTATAGTCTACAAGTGATTTTATCAGATGTTGCAGGTTTTCTCATGATGTCAAGACTGATGTCATGACATGTTTTTTTGAACATTCTATTCAGAGTTTTGTGTTTTTTCTTTTGCGCATTTCAAGCAATCTTTTGTGTGACTTTGATGAGTGATTGTTGGCGCATTTATTGGTGAAGATATTTATTCAAGATTGTTCTATTTATTGAGGAAGTTCAACTGTTGTTATTTTAGTTCCTTTAATTATGGAATATCAGGATTAATTAGGTTTAATCTGATTGTGTTAGAAGGCCCAAGCCCATGTGTTATGAAGTCTTTTAAAAGTTGCAAGAACCCTAATCAGAAGATGGAGAAAAAATATTAAAGACGTGTGTGCATTGTGAAGGCTTTTATATGTTGGGTCATTTTGAGTGGATTGGTATTGGATTAGGCCTTGGATTTTTTCGGTCTTTGGCCGATTAAGAACAATTTCCCTCAAGGCTTGTCGGGCAGTTATTAGCCGGAGAATTCTTAGAAGTCGTGGCCGACCTCTAAGGAATTTTTCAGTCTTGGTCTAAAGTGGAAACTCCTTGGATCAGTTGCAAAATTAGTGAGGAATAGGTCCTTTAAATGTATTCACATCATTGAAATATTTCATTGTTCTTTCGTGACCATGTGAAAAATCCAACAGAAAATGTTGTAACTTCTCACTTTCGTTGATCAAGTTCTTTGATTGCCTTTGTGTGTGTGTGTGTGTATGTGTGTATCTACCAATCAATTATGAATAATCTAAACATTCATCAATATCATCATGTATCGCTCATCAACATTGTTATGTCTAGTTGATGTCATGAGTTCTACCCTATTGTTTAATCGATGATCTTTCACTCTATTAAAAGAAACGAAGCATTAAGATTTGATAGTCGTGATGAATGTTAGATCTAAGTCTATGTTTAGCATTTAGAATCTAACAATGATTATCTGACTTCTAATAAGTGAGAACGGATTCTATAGTTCTTTTTAGGTAGCACATTACACGTTTTACTACTATCTAGTGTTGCATACCAGGGTTGCTTATATATCTACCAAGATCTCCTATAATGAATGTTAAGTTGAGACGAGTGCAAACTTGAGAATACATAAGATTCCCCACAACTGAACTTATGTATTTCTTCCTTTTCAAGATCTGTAGTGGGGTACTATTTGAGACTAAACTTCTCTCTTATAGCAGTGGGTGTGAGTTCTAGTTTGCTATCTTTCACGAAGAATATATCCAAAATTGTATCATTATAGCTCTTCTACGAAAATCCTAAAATACCTTGAGAGCGGTCTCTAAGTATTTGAATTCCTAAGACAAAGGGGGTGTCACCAATATCTTTCTTCTAAAAATTATTTGTGAGAAATCTCATGGTTGAATGCAATAAGCCTATATTGTTGCTTTCCAAAAGGATATCATCTACATATAGTCCCAAGAAAATGAATTTACTCCCACTGAAATTTTGGTATGCATAATTATCAACTAGATTAGCCTCAACCCAAATGAGGATATGACTTGATGAAATTTGTAATACCATTGATGGAAAGCCTATTTAAGGCCATATATGGATTTCTTGAGTTTGAAAACCATAGACTTTGGGTCTCCTGACACAGTTTTCTAGTTGCACAATATATATTGTTTCTTCAATGTTTCCATTTAGAAATGCAGTGTCTACATCCATTTGATGCAACTCTAAATCAAAATGAACTACCAATGTCATCATGATCCTAAGAGAGTCTTTTGAAGAAACTAGAGAGAAATTATCTTTATAATCAATGCCTTCCTTTTGAGTAAAACCTTTGGAGAAATGACGAGATTTATATCTCTCAATGTTACCCTTTGAATCCCTTTTAGTTTTAAATATCCATTTACAACCAATGGGTTTATTTCCTTCAAGTAATTTAATGAAATACCAAACATCATTGTCATCCATAGACTTTAACTCATCATTTATGACACCAAACCATTTAAGATAGTTTGAAATTTGCATAACATGATTAAAGTTGATAGGATCTTCCTCCTTCAAACCAATGCCATCCTAATATTCCTAAATAAATACAACATAATCATTTGAAATTTCACTTTTCCACTCTCTAAGGGATCTTCTTAGTTGTGGAGCTTGAGGTTGTTGAGTTTAAAGTATAGGTGGTGCTTGAGGAAGAAACTCAATATTTTCTTCTTCTTTATGATGTTAGAAATAACATCATTGTTTATTTTAGGATTTTTTTTTGGAAAAACGATAGGTAGAAATACTTTATCATCGTGAGAAATAGTTTCTTCATCAAATACAACACTCATTATGCTTATTTCCTTTCCAAACTCTACATCCTCAAGGAATCTAGCATTTCCAATTTCAAAAAAATTTAGTGATGGGATTATAAAAGTTGTACCTATAAGAGACTTTGATGTATCCAAAAAAATAAGAGCTAATTGTCCTTGTGTCTAACTTACGTTATGAGGCCTATAAGGCCTCGCTTCAGCTGGATGCCCTCAAATGTGCAAGTGTTGAATGTTGAGCCTTTTTCCAGACCACAACTCATAAGGGGTTTTAGCTAGTACTTTACTAGGTACTCTATAAAGGATATAAAATTTGGTATTTAATATATTTCCCCAAAAAGGACTTTTGAAGAGAATAACGAATAATCATACTTCTTACCATATTCTTAAGTGTTTGGTTTTGTCGTTCTGCAACTTCATTTATGTTGAGTTTTCCTGACATTATGTATTGCAGAACAATTTCACACTCATTGAGGAAAAACGCAAAAGACCCTAGACGTTGTTCCCATAATCCATCATATCGACCGTAGTATTCACCACCACGGTCGTACTTGACAACCTTTATTTTCTTTCTAAGTTAAAATTTGACCTCACCTTTGAATGACTTGAACATGTCTGAAGATTGAGATTTCTCATGAATCAAATATAGGTAGACATACCTTGAGTAATTGTCTATGAAAGTAATAATTTACTGTTGTCCATTCTAAGAACCTATAGGGAAAGGACCACACATATATATAGTTATGAATTAGTTTTATGACATCCTTAGCACTTTTGGTATGGATATTTCTTTTGATTTTTTGCTTACTCTTGATACATTGAATACATACTTGAAAGTATGAAAAATCAAGAATTTCAAAAATACCTTCTGATATAAGCCTTTGAGTACTCTAATTAGAGATATATCCAAATCGTTTATGCCATAAAGTGGCAAAATTATCATTTAATTTTTGTTTTGTACCATGTGACTCTATTGACATTATTTTTGTTCTGGACTGGACCAACGACTGAGTATGGCCCAATCCTCTCTTGCCCATGAAATGGCCCAATAGCCCAAATGTCAAGGAAACCCAATATATCCTGCTCGCCTTGGATTGGCCACGAATTATTGACCACGTCTGGTCCTCCTCGTTCTTGATCTCTGCCCGACGACGACAGTGATCACCAAAATCCAGCTTAGCTGGTCCCTGCTTGGAGGATATTGTGCACGACGTGCCATTATCACGACTAGGGTGCTCGGCTGACAGTTGGTATCTATTAGTTACCTATTTTCGGGGGATCCACGATTCAGGCCCAAAAATAGGAACCGTTGGCCACACGGTGGGGTCCCTATATATAAACCCTCTCATCTGAGGGGGCCAGGTATCAAATGTCCATCCTTAACACTCTTTCTTGCACTTGTTATTCCTTTTGCCCGTTTTGACTTAGGAATCAGAGTACCTTGTAGGTACACCCCATGTTCTCCTCAACATTCGAGTAGACCTTGGAATCCACGTCAACAGCTACCAAAGATCCTGATCTTAGGTACGATCAGTGGCGCCGTCTGTGGGAAACTTTCTCCCTGTTTTCTCATCTCCTGTTCGTGAAAACGAAAACCTCATTTTCCAATCTCCTTCTTAATGGCTCTCCAAGAAGATTCCAACAATGATTTTGTTCTCACCAGCATCCCCATCAAGCAACGGGAGAGTGATAAGCACAATCCTCCCGTCAGAGATCCATATCATCCCCAGGATGGTCGTACTCCCTCTCTAACATCAGAGCCTTTCTAGCAACCCGAGATCACGCCCGCTGATCTCCCCCTGATCCATGTTCCACAGAGGGAAAATCAAACCCTGGTTGTGTTGGTTGAGGCGACCAACACCATCAACATTCTCCTCCTGCACCAGAATGACAGGATGGATGCTCTTGAAGAGTCAAGACGCCCCAGATCCCTGTCCCCCGTGAGATGATCTCATCGGTCCCGCAGTAGGTCACTCAGACAAAGGAAGGACTAGCACCCAGAGGCCTCTGGATCGATCAAGAAAAGGACTCGTTATTCCCCTTTGACGAAACAAATCTCCGCAAACAAAGAACTCGCATGAACATTCAATCCGGGGCACAATCATCCCCCGAAGTCGCAAGAAACCGATCAAGAACTCCTCCTTGTAAACATAGAGATGATCGCCCACGTTCCCTCTCCTTGTTGTCCAGTGACGAAGACGAACCTCGAGGTCCCCTTGTTGCACCCCAAAATTTGCCCTCCACAAGACAAGACATTGTGTACTAAGAGGCTCACAAGGTTCACAAGGTTCACAAGAAATCTCATGAGGTTCACAAGGTTCACAAAGTTCACAATTAGTCAGAAGATATGACAATTTCTTCAGACAATGCATTCTCCTAAGCAATGCATCCTAAACTAGGGTTTTGACTTTAATCAGGCTAAATGGACTTCTAAGACTTCAAGTGAGCTTCATAACATCTTATATGTGTTCAAGAATCCCCATGACAAGTTTCAAAACTTTTCCCAAAGGTTTGCTAAGTCAGATGATCAGATAGGTTAAAATCAGTCAAAGTAGTTAAAAGGTCAAACTGAGGTCAACTATGGTCAAACCAAAGTCAAACTTCATGATTTTTTGCCAACATCAATTATATGAAGTAAAATTCATCATTTGATCAAGGGTTGATCATGATTCATCAAGGATATTTCAGATCATCAAGAATCAAGAGTTTCTAAATTAGGGTTTTCACAGGAAAAGTCAACTGAACTTTGACCAACCATAACTTTCACATGCTTCATCAAGAATTTTTCATCCAAAGCTCATTTTTAAGAAAATTGAATTATCTACAATTTTGTGTCTCACAAGCCAAGTCCAAAAATGCTTCATTTGGAAGATATGAGCTAAGACATTATAGGTCCTTTTAAAAGTCAACAAAAAGTCAACAACTTCAAAAGAGCATAACTTGAGAATGGTAAAAGATATGGATATGAGACCAAAGAGGTTGGTTAGAGGACTCTTTAAGCTTTCCAAGATGTCCAAGAACACCCTTATATCATTAAAATTGAAGGATTTGTGCCCTTGCAAAGTTGGGAAATTTTAGGGAAGTTTATGAAGCAAATAAGGCTTTAAATCAAATTTTTGCTAAATGAGCCCACCAAATTGCCATCCCATCTTTACAAAAACACCAAGCACGACCCAACCCATGCAATTTCTGATTTTTTTATTTTATTTAATATTTATTTGAATTTTATTCATTTAAATACATATTAAATCAAAATAAAATCAAAAAATCAATATTTAAATATGATTCTTCTTCTAGAAAATCATCAAAGCCATTTAACATGAGTATATATTGTCCAAATTCGTGCACACTCTTTAGAGCATGAAAAGATTTGATTTTTGGCAAAATTTGGAAAGATATTTCTTCATCATCAAGGCATCCAAAAAGCCCAAAAGACAATCATTTTTTTGGACCTAATTCTGTTCACATATAAGTATAGAACATAACACAAGCAAGAGGCACGGATTGGAGGCCATTAAGAACAACATTCAAGTTTTCAAAAATCAAAGAACAAGTCAAATTCGGTTTCAAGGTTTTGAACCTCTCCCAGCCAATTTGAAGACTCTTGGATGAATTCTAGATGCTTAGATCAAAGAACCGTGACCTAATTCGTCAAACACCATAGCTAGGGTTTGAACTTCAAATTTGGGGTTTTGCCATTTAAGATTTCCTAGGAAAATAAAAACGCAGCAAAATTCCCAACAAAATTCGTAGGAAATTTTGTAGGGCTGGAGGAAGAAGAAGAAGATTGGCGCCATCTGTGAATATTCAAATTTCTGTTTTAATATTTTTTGAATAATGTTAAGTTATGTTACAATTAAAAGTGATTGGCTCAGTTGGCATACACGTTTGGCTTGCAAAGGAATGGTCATGGGATCAAAACCTCCCCAGGTCATTTTGCTTTGTTTTATTTTTTGAGAATTTTACGTAGGAGAAGAAACAAAAGGATTACTGCATGTTTGGTGTTCACAAGCGCGCATGCAGCCCAGTGGTAACTCTGTACGTCTAAGGGTGGCAAAGCCTAGGGCATGGGTTCGATCCCTGCCCCAGGTAAGTTTTGAAAATCTATTTTTTTTTTAATTATTCTGTTTACTATTTATGTTTTATAATTAATTCTAATTATTTGTTTAAATCATTATATGTAAATGTATATATGTATAATATTTGTATTGTTTCTTAAGAAAACTTTAATTTATTCTCTAAAGAAATTAATCCCAATTTTTATTAAAAAAAATATATGTATATATTATATTTAAATTGATATTGTATAATTCTAATATAAAACTTAATTATTTCTTATATAAACCCTAATTTTCTTTATAAATCCTAATTATGTTATAAATCTTAATTTATTTGTTTGTAAATTTTAATTGTATATATTTATTTTGTAATTTATTGTATGTAAGTTTTTATATAAATAATTTAATTAAGTTTAGATTAAGTAATTAACCCTAATTTATTTTCATAAAACAATTCAAAACCCTAATTTTATTTTATGATTTTTATTTATTTATTATATGCTTATTTAATTATAATTAACAAATATTTTTAATATGTATATATAATTAAATTATTAGAACTATTAATCATATTTATTATTATATAATTATTATTTTTCTTAAAATTCTTAAAAATAATTATTTATTTAAATGTGAACTTTTAATTTATTATTATATTATTATGCTAATTTCTTTTTCTTATATTTATTTTGTTTATTATTACCAACCTCTTTATTTATTTATTTATTATGTGTTTATTTATTTAATTTATTTTATTATTATTATTATGTAATTGTACACATTATGTAATAGTTGTAGAATTTCTTATTATTTATTTTTAATTGCCATGGTTAGTAAAATAGGGAGTGTAAACATGTTTGTATTTAAAATTGAATTTAGATCACTAATTTGTAAGATAAATACTTGAATTTGTACACGCACACACGTAAGTCGATCTTGGATCGCCGTCTCACATTCTTAAGGATACCTCTCATGTTGCCTAAAGAAAAAGGTCAAGTAAGGTGTATATAGCAAAGTCCCTTCATTTATTTATATCATCTAGTCCCTTAAAAGATAATAAGATCAAGTCCCTTCATGGTTGCCTTCGTAAATGATCTTGTCCCTTTCGAATAAAAGATGATAAGTCCCTTCGAATTGCTAAATACACCTTACAATTGCCTAATCACATATGTCCCTTCACTTGTCCCTCACAACATCCAAGGTAATGACTACCTATTCCTTAATAATAGGGATAGTCTTACCATTTAAAGGACATTTAAGAACAAAAAAGATTTAATTTAGGGTAGGTTCCTCTTATGTACTTGCTCACTATTTCAAAAACATTTCAAAAACACTTCACATTTTCAAACAATTTTCAAAACAAAGGCTTTATATATATCCGTACATGGATCATTATAAAGTACTTAAGAAAATTTCTAATCACACACTACACCTTTCTCAAAATAGTTTAAAGTGAGCTAAGTAACTAAGAGCCCATGGATAACCATGGATATAAAGGGTGTTAACACCTTCCCTTTGTATAACCTACCCCCCGAACTCAAAATCTTTTTAAGGTCTTTCCTGTTCTTTTATGCCCTTTCCTTTGGATAAAATAAAAGTCGGTGGTGACTCTTGCTATCCGCAACATTTAACTAAAGTCAGTTCTCCCACCGTGTTACAGAACTGGCGACTCTGCTGGGGACTTAATAAAAAAGGGGTACCCTTAGGAATTAGATCACTTTAAAATTGTTTTCCTTGTTTGCTTTATACTTATCTGTTGGGTGCTCTTATGTGTGAAAGATCATAACCCGGATCTAGTGTACCTTAGGTAAATGGCAATAGACCAAGGAAACTGTACGGTGTATACCGATATGGTTGATCTGGTGGCCATAGTTAGTGTGACTTCTTGGTTGGTGCTTATGTTCCTTAAGTCAAGTTGAGGATAATATGAGGCTGCCATATGTTGTCAACACAGTAAATGACTTTTAGAACCCTAGTCATCCCATCTTGGCCTTTAGAAAAGTAGTGAGATAACCGGCTTTGGTGAAGACTGAAGTTGGTTGATACTCGATGCTACACTCATTGAGATCTTAAACTTGGAGGGTTTTGGTTGGCAAGTAAGTTGCCTACTGAACAACCACCCTTGTGAAGGATCAATGATATTGAGATCCCTTAGAACCTGGTTACTTTTGTAGGACAGGATGAACCAACTAAACTTTAAGGGAGGGTACTTACCTTTAAACCTCATGCAAGCCTTCAAACCTAGGGCTATTGTGTGACTTGTTTGTGTGTGCCACATGTTTGTGATTGAGCATAACATCATAGCATCATCATGCATCATAAGCATATCATTTTCACTAACAATTTCAAGGACCAAAGGATTTATCTTTGTTCTTTGTTGCAGGTCATGGCTTCTGCTCGTAGGAATATTATCCAGATCAACTTTGTAGGTATACCTCCTAAGCTTAAGGGATTGGTTTCTCAAGTTTTCTGAAAACTCCCAATTCATCAAGAGACATGGTCACCTACTAGATCTAATCACTTCAGGGTTCCATGAAGATATGATGAGTGTTTTCATTTTTATCTTTGTTATAAGCCCAAGGGGCAAACAAGTTTATTAATTACTAATAAAAATTTGTTTTTTGGTTGTTTAAACAAATTTAAATCCCGCGATCCTTGAAAACATTGCATACGCATTTATACACCATACCATTGCATCACAAGTTTCTTATGTACAGGTTTCTTATCTTCTCGCTGTTTATTTCAGCAATGGCTCTTGAACAAACAGTCAAAGATCTCTAGGCACAAAATGCACAGTTCCAAGAGCTGATCCTGAACTTGTCCAAGGGGCAGGATGAATTGAAGACACTGCTGGCCAAGAAGACTAAGAAGACTAGAAGGTCAGGAGGCCTCATCAACATGGGAAGAAGGTTCAGAGGTCCTGTCAAGACCAAGGAACAGGTTGAAGATTATGAGTCTGAAGAGTCTGAGAAAGAGGGAGGCAGTCTCCATAATACAATGGGGGATTCTGATTCTGAAGCTAACTACTATCATGATCCTAATGAAGATAAGTTCAAAATGCTGGTGGATAGAATGGATGCTATGGAATTGCAAAAGTCTTCTGGGCTGGATTTTGAAGACCTAAGTTTGATATCTGGGGTAGTTATACCTATTGGTTTCAAGGTCCCTGCTTTTGTAGTATATGATGGTGTCTCTTGTCCCAAGCTGCATCTGAGATCCTATGTCCGGAGGATCCAACCCCATACTGCTGATAAGAAGTTGTGGATCCATTTCTTCCAAGAGAGCTTATCTGGAGCTCAATTGGAATGGTACTATCAGTTGGAGAGTGTTAACATCCGTGATTGGAATGATCTTGCTGAGGCCTTTTATAAACAATATCAATACAATGTTGATCTAGCCCCTACTCGCATGCAACTACAAAGCATGTCTATGGGTGCTAAAGAAAATTTCAAAGAGTATGTCCAGAAGTGGAAAGATTTGGATGGAAGAGTACAACCTCCTCTAACTGACAGGGAGTTAGTGGATATGTTCATGTGTACATTGAATGGTCCTTAGTGGGAAGCTCGTCATCTGGCTTCACTGAGTTGATAATGACAGGAGAGCGTGTGGAAAGTGGTATAAGGAGTGGCAAGATACAAGTGGGTGTTTCCTCATCAAGTACTACAAAGAAGCCCCCTAGTGGGAAGAAAGAGTCAAATGCTGTTTATGGTCAACCTGATCGTAATAGAAGGCATCAATCTGTGAGCGCAGTTCATATCTCCAATCCTACTCCTGCAACACCAGAACAACCACAGGGCAATCAACAGAGGCCTAGAAGACAGTTCACAAAGTTCAACATGTCCCTGGCCCAAGCCTTGCAACACTTGTTGAAGGGTGAACTCATTACTTTGAAGGACCCTCCTCAGAACCCCAATGTTACCTCTCCCAGGTACAATCCTAATGCACGATGTGCATATCATTCTAATTGCCCGGGACATGATACCAATAATTGCTGGATATTGAAGAATAAGATTCAAGATATGATAGATGCTGGAGAGATTGAGTTTGACCCTCCGGGTACTCCAAATGTGATTACTGCTCCCATGCCAAATCATGAAAAGACTGTTAATGCCATTGATGAAGTTTCACACATTTCCTCAGTTGCAGACTGTAAACACCCCAAATTTGCCCTCACCCATTCACACCATGGCTTGTGATCTTCTCATATGCATAGATCTAATCATAGCATCTCATACCACATTTTGAGTCATTGCATTGGTTCAAAGTCATCTGCATCTAGGGCTTGTGTTCTGAGCAATTCAAGAGCTTCTTGAGCCACTCCAAAGGTCATCAATCACTTCAAAGGGGTCCATGTATGTTCAAGCATCATATTATATCCTCTCAAAGTCAAGAATGTCAAAAAATCACAAGAATTGAGAATGGCATGGAAGCAGAGCCAAGTTTGACTGCACAGATGACCTAGAATTAGGGTTTTGGTTTCAGAGGCCATAACTCCAAATTTTTTGGTCATTCTTGTTCCCATTGGTCTCTATATGGTATAGGGAGCATGCATATCAATTTTCATGAAGAAATTCCATGGGGAAGTCATCTGATCAAGAGTTGACTTTTTGAACAAGTCAGTGCAAAATCAGGGCATCTGAGGCCCCCAATGACCCAACCAAAGGGTGTTCTTCATCATTTTGATTGTGTATGATCTTTATTTGATCATGGAAGATGTTAGAAGTTCACAAAATTGAAGAATTTCAAGCCATTTGCAAAGTTGACTTTTTGGGAAAGTTGACTTATATTGAAAATTGCCATTTTGGGAAACTTTTTCAACCCTTACTTTTTGATTCAAAAATGCTTCAAATGGAAAAACTTTGGTCATGAAAGTTGTAGAATGGATCATTCCCTTTTCAAAAAGTACAAGAACTTGACCTAATTCATTTTTGATCAAAAGTTATGGCTTGTCAAAGTTGGCAAAAATCACAAATTTTGAAGCTTTCTACCAAAGAGGCAAAGTTGCAAATTCACTTGCCAAGGCAAATTGAGCTATCAAATAAACTTCTAATCTTCATACAAGCATGTACCAAGACCTAAAAATCAGAATGGGCCAAGGGATCATTCATTTTCATGACTTATGGAGCAAGAATTCTCAAAAGAAACAAAAGTGAAGCAAGTTGCAAAAACTCACTCAAGTTTGAATCCACTTGCTTGCTGACTTCATAATCAATCCTAGGGCTCTCCACACTTCTTGCTGTGCAGGACACCCCATTTGTCCTTGGCTAGCTAGCAACCCATACCTCTCTTACACAAATTTGACATTTTGGCAACTTGAGCCATACCAATCACAGCAGTACACATCAACTCATCTGACCAATCCCATTTGTTTATACAAACCAAAAGCAAGACATTTCACACACAACACAAGCCTGAAAGCACCAAGAACGCAGCTCTCTCATTTTTGACCCCATTTGCAAAAGCTTTCGAAACACTCTCCACAAGCTGCAAACACACAAACAAACTTCACAAACAAACTCAGCATACTTCACTGATCAAAAACCACCCATCACCATAGCCTGAAAGTGACTGAAACAAAAACACGATCACCACCCTCCCTTGAACAGAACTTCTGCCATCTCTCAAACCAGCCATCCTCAAAGTTTTTTAAGCCTCATTTCATCATCAGAGGGTTCAAAGGAGTGGATTTGCAGCAAAGGAAATGCTAGAAAGCTCAGGACCAGGAGTTTCCATCTCAGGTAGCCATCTCAAACTTTTTTCCAGAAACTCCATTTTAAGTTCCTAAATGATTCTATGTACTCCCCTGATCATGAGGATATGATTATTTTTGAAAATGGTTGAGAAACCAGGATGTATGATTGATCTGAAACTTTTCTGCCCTAAATGTGTTTTGCTTCGATTTGCATGATTAATGGATGAAAAATGATTTTTGTTTGGGGGTTTTGATTCAGTGTTGAATGGGGATGGATTCTGGGCAATTGGTTTTCATTTTCATGGCGTTTTAAGGGAGTTAGCAATTTTCAGGTGAGGGTCTGGCCGGAGAAGACGACCGGAAGTCTTCTCCGGCCACCTGAAACTCATTAGGGCTAATCTGTGTAATTAATTGAAGTTTGAATGTGGTGCGTTGGATAGGCTGACCAGAGTTGACCCGCGCGCGTTTTGATGGCTAGGATGTGTCATTAGAAACCCTAATCCATAATTAACCTAATTAATTCAGTTTAATTAATATAAAATGGAAATTAGGCCAGTTTGAATCTCAACCCTAGGATTACGCGCGTAGTCTTTCCCTCCTTCCTGAGTTTGAATCCTGGCCACTGGATGCGCATACTTTTCATTTAATTCATTTTATTTTCTATTTTATTTCATTTGTTTTCTATAATTTATTTAAAATAGTAAAAATCATTGGAAAATTCTGAAAATTTTTATCCAAGCTTTTATTAATTTTCAGAAACCAAAAACATTTTTATTTTTATTTTTTGCATTAAAAAATATTTTTAAATCATTTAAAAGTTTATTTTTAATTAATTAATGAGAATTAATTAATTAAAAATTCTTTTAGGTATTTAAAAATCACAAAAAAAATTCATGAAACATTTAAAATCATTTAGAAACATTTTCCAACTCTCAAACCAAATTTCTTTTTTGATCTTGATGTCTTTTGACAATTTTCCATGGAATTAATTTCATTTCAAGGCATTGTTTTGATCCAATCTTCAAAAATTCATTTCTGTCTAGCCTTTAAGAGTTGGACCTTGATTCTTTTTGCATTGCATCTTGTTTAGCATGTAGTTTATAGGATTAAATTGGCATGAATTGATCTTGCATTTCCTATTTGTTTGGCATTTTTCTTGACAAGGTACCTTAAAACCCTAGCAATCTTAAGAAATTCATAACCCTCATTAGGTTAAGAGTTAGAACCCCTCCTTTGGGCAGTGAGTTTGTATAGGTTTAGGGTTCCTTTGAATGCATTTTCAATTTTTTATCTTGATGTTTGCTTCTGGTTTTGATTTTTGTTTTGTGTATTGATCATAAACCCTAATTTGGGCTTTCATTTGCATCCATCTTCCATTTGCTTGCATACCATGACTTGCCATGACATTTGGTGCATCCATTTGATTCATAATACATCTTAGGACCTATTAGAATCATATTTGATCATTGCATCTTTCATTTGCCATGTTGTATGTCATTTGCATTTCATAACTTTTCATGTATGTTCATGGTTCTAAGCATGCCTCATTTGCATCCATATGTTTGAATGATCATCCCCATGCCTTGCTTCATGTTTGCATCATCTCTTAGCATCCTCAACATCATACTCATGCTTCTGGTTTTGGTTTGCATCATGCCATTTCATCTCATTTTGCATTGCATTGCATTTCTTTCACTAACTTTTCAGGTGGTAAGTTACTTTGAGAAGTGAATTGGCCTTCACTTCTCACAATCTCTTTTCATCTCCCTTATGCATCATTGCTGCATTTTGTCTTGTGCTTGAGTTTGAGCTTGCTCATTCTTCTTCATCTTACTTTCTTTCTTCAAGTGACTTGTCTTCTTAAATGAAGCAAGTTACTTTGCTTCTCTTTGCTCCTTTCATCTGCTTCCTGGTGGTTTCTCTGAAGATCTTTCTTGCAAACCTCACAAACCTTAGGAACAACCAAGCATGACAATATTTAGGGTTTTGATTAGTCCCCCACTTAGTTTTTGCCTTTGTGTCTCATTGAGTCTTCTTTTCTCACCTCATAATCAAGGACTAAACCCTAAAGGCTTTAAGGCTTTGTGATTAAGCTTATGCCTGCATCCTTCTATTAGGATGGAGTGTATAACTTTAATCCTAAGTGTTAAACCCTTAATGTGTTTAAATCCTTTAATCAATCCACTTAATAATCATCAAGACATCACACTTGTAACTTGGGCCTTGCATTAGGGTTCTAATTCTTCCTTAATTGGTTAAGAAGGACTAACCCTAGTGTTAATGGACAAGTCCCCCTCAAGTTGTCTTGCAAATCATAAAACTCACTTCATCATCTTATCATTAATTAAAATCCATTTAATAAAGGCTTTGTCTTGTCATGAAGTTAATTCCTAATCATGGATTAAGTTGAGGAGCTTTCCTCAGCTTAAACATTCTCATCTATTATCCTTCTATTAGGATGGTGTAATGAGTATGTTTAATCCCTGATTATGGCTTAATCTCATTACTCAACACTAAACAAAAACACCAAAAACATCTAAATAATCACAAGTAGGTTAATGATCTTAATCCTACATCATGGTGATTAAGTGTGAGAAGATGACTTCACACTTAAGGCATTCTCATTACCCCTAATCAGAGGGAAGATGTGATGAGTTTACTAAATCCATTGGTTTAGGCTTAAGCTCATTAACTTATGACAAACTTCAAAAAGCAATAAAAGACTGAAAACTCAAAAACAAACAATAATCGTCTCCTTCGGGATTCTTTTCTCATCTCACTCACTCATAAACGAGAACTAGCTTCTTCTGTCTAATGCAAGACAGTTTGCACCTGAGCCAGACAGGTCATACACTTGAGCATGGATAAGTAAGCAGTTCACAAGTCAATCTTTCTTTCGGTCTCTTTGAGTCGAACTACGTTGTTCTGACTTCCTCATTGCACGAGAGGATACGTAGGCATAACTTAGCAGTTATCGAACAAAAGTCTTTGTATATTCCCCTTTTTCCCAGCTTTATTCTTTAAGCCTCATAGTCTTGAGCATTTCATCTTTGTTCTTACACTGACACTTCACTTATACACTCCACTTCTCTTACACTGACACTTGTACATCCTTTTCCAGCTCCTTGATACACAAATTGCACTGACACTACCCCTTTAAAACACAAATCTTTTAAGCGTGGATCCCGTCGAGTACGACGAACAATCTGGGTGCCAATACCTTCCCAGGTTGTAACCAACCCCCTTTCTCAGTCTCTCTGGTTCGCAACCGTCTTATCCATATCTTTTCCTAGGTTTATGCAGCATTACCTTTCCTTCGGGATAAAAATGCCTAGCTGGCGACTCTTTCTTTCTCATGAGTTCACTCCTGTGTGTTCTCATATCCCTCTTTCGCCGACCGTTCGCGTCTGTACCTTTATTTGATCCATTTCTCATTTATCGGGAGCGACAGCTTGGCGACTCTGCTGGGGACCCTTATACTGTAACCATAGCTTCTGGTTCTTTTTGTGGGTTCCTCCTAGCGCTTGTTTGATTTGTGTTTACTGGGGTGTTATGTGCTATTTGTGTTTGTATATTTGTTTTATTTATTGCTTTATGTACAGTTATTTATTGCTTTCTTTTACAGCTTTATATACATCATACTGTCATACTATTCTGGTTGGATCTGGTTTTGTTGCTTTGGTGGGTGGGTGTTCTATTGAGAGTTTAAGGTCCTATACCTGGGACCTGAGTGACACCTAGGCTAGAGTGGTTCATGTTCTTTCCCATTCCATTTCGGTCTGGTGCGGGAATATGAAACACGGTTCAGATATGGGTTTCTTCTTGAGAACTCTGTGCTACAGATTTCCTGTAGTGCTAGGGCTATCTGGGAAGCCTGCTAAGTCTGGATGACCTTTATTATGACCTTCAGAAATTGAGGTGAATTAGAGGAGGATCCTTTATGGTTATTGTAAACACTGTACCTCCGGGTTAGAAGTGTTTACACTTCTCATAACTGATCCAAATCTGAGGATCCTTGTTCTAGAACATCACCTGTGAGGGGGTTGGGCTGTTTACAGGTTTGCAGGTACCCTTGACCTCAGCATACCCTGTTACTTGTTTGATTAAGAGTACTCCACTTTGGACAGTTCTTGTGATTTTAACCCTGGACATGTGACTCTTTATTTGAGTCCCCCACCTTGGTTACTGGACTTTTGAACCTCCATCTGGACTTCTTAAACATACATGGACCTTTATATCAAGGCAGTAATCAGATCCAGCTCAATCACAAACCCTTGCATATCATTTGCATACATCATCATTGCATCATTTTAACATTTGCTTATTTGATTTTTCAGGGTATCCATATTACTTTTGGCTTGGTTTTGACCCCTTCATCTGCATAGGCCTTTGTTCATCAGCTACCTTGCTTCAGTCACCTGCATCACCAGTTTTAGCCTATCAGTGGTTCATCTCCTAGTATCAGTCATCAGCATCAGCATCTATCTCAGCTCTTCAGCAGCAGACATGGCACCCAAGAAGAGCAACATCTCCTATCATTTCTTTGAGCCTGAGCTGGCTGGCATCAGGAAGATCCAGGCCCTGATTACTCCAGACCATATACCACCATTTAGAGAACATTATGGAGGCATCCTTGATGTGGTTATGGATTTGGACCCTTCCCAGAGGAGCTTGATTCATACTTGCCTGCAGTTCTGTGATTCTCCTCTGAGGTGCTTCACCTTCCAGAATTTTCAGTTGGGACCCTTGTTGGAAGAATATTCATCACTAATTGGAGTGCCTGTTATGGGTGGTGTCCCCTTCAACCCTGAGATGGCTTTTCCCAGTAATGAAGAGGTGGCAAAGGCACTGTATCTGGAACCTATACTGATTGAGCAGAACATGACAGCAAAGGCTGGAATCTCTGGTCTACACTTGGATTTCTTGACCTCTCAGGCTACCCTGAAGGCCTCCTTGGGAGAATGGAAGGCAGTCTGTGCATTATTAGCCCTTAGCATATATGGGGTTATATTATTTGCAGATGAGCCTAAGTTTATCAGCAAGAATGCAATCCATCTTTTCATTCTGAGGAACCCAGTGCCCACCTTACTGGGAGATTTCTACTACTCTGTCCACCAAAGGAATGAAAAGCAAAGAGGAAGATTGGTGAGGTGTTGTGCTCCCCTATTCCATACCTGGATGCTCAAACACTTGCCCAAGACTGATGCATTCTTGAATCCTCACCAACAGAGGAATTGGGCTAGGAGACTTGTTGCTTTGACCTCAGATGACATCAGGTGGTGCACCCAGAGCACCAAGGGCAGGGACATCATTACTAGTTGTGGGCAGTTCCCCAATGTACCCCTGATAGGAGTGAAGGGTTGCATTAACTACAACCCTCTGCTATTCAAAAGACAACTGGGCTATGCATTGGTCCTCCCTCCTAGGATGCAAGATCTAGCTGAGACCCTTTATTATGAGGTCAAGCCTAATCTGGCTATTGTCAGGCAAGCATCCTGGGCTTGGGACAATGTCCAGACTAAAGGGGTAACCATTCTTGGGAGATGCAACAATGTGGCCTCAGCTCAGTATTATGAGTGGTCTCATGCCAGGGCTCAAATTTCTGGGATGCCCTTCACCATTGAGGATGCACCTGGACCATCCACATCACCACCTCCAGCCACTGTCAGCCTGGAAGAGTTTGAGAAGCTAAAAGAGAGGAATGAGAATTTGTTTGAAGCCCTAAAGAGAACCCTCTGGGAGAGGAGTGATGGTCGTCTGGACATTGAAAGGTTAGAAAAGCTTAAGGTGGAGCATCTAGCCAGGATTGAAAAGTCAGAAGACTACATCAAGAAGTCCAGGGCTGGAGAGCAGATTTTTAAGAATGCCTGTAAAGAGGCTCAGTTTCAGAAGGCTAGGACTGATCTCTATCTGAAAGAGAGTCAAGCTAGGTGGGTCAGGATCACTGAAGCTCGCACTCAGGAAGATAAGAGAACTCAGGACAAGATTGAGCAGTTGGAGGCTAATGCAAAGGAGCAACAGGAAGCCCTACTAGTAGCCCAGAGGGAGATCTCAGAATTGAAGCTTAGGGCTGGTGTGAAGAGGTCAAAGGACCAGGGCAGACACAAGAAGCTAACCACAGCTATTGCCACCAGGAATCTTCTTATCAGGAACCTCACAGAGCATCCAGCTGACCTTGTGACTGAAGCACTTCTGAAGGAAGTTAGGGAGGATGAGTTTGGTCTTGGTGTTTGACTTTTGCTTGTTGTTGCTTTCTTTCCATGTACTTTTCTTTTTTATGTTGTATTTTGACCCCTCAGAGGGCATGTATTGTAAAAAAACAAACCATGTATGATTCACTTTCTGTAATATATTCATTAGTTTGTTTCCTTTGAATTTCTCTTTCTCTCGAGCAACATCAAAGCACCTTCCTCAGGGGTCTGGAAAGGTCAAAACCAAATGCCAAGCCGGATACCTTGGAAACAAACAAGCATACTGCATTGCATACTAACCTTTTGTTTTGTTTTGTAGGTTTTTGATTTGTTTGTTACTAACTCTGTTGTGATTCAGGAACTATTGCTCGACGACGGGTGTTCCCACTCAACCGTCCACACAGATATCCCACTCGCAACAACCTTCCGGGTATACAAATGGACCAAGTACAGCAGGACCTTACAGAGGTCAGGACTCAAATGGCCAATGAGAGACTGGAGATGAGAAATCAGATGACCCAGTTTATGGAGGTGATGAATGGATTGGCACAGAGCCAAGAGAGATTAAGGGCATTAGTAGAAAGGCAGACCCAGGAGGAACCCCATCTAGGGACTGGGGGAACAAGCAACAATGAGAGGGTTCAGCCTCATGTTAATCCTCCAGTGTATGGGCCTCACCTTCATCCAGAGATCAACATCCCTGCTAATGTGCAAGGGAATGCCACTGCGGGCAGAGTATTACAAGAAGACCCCCAGGAAGATCAATTCACTGTGATGGGAGCTGGGGATGAAGCCTATGACAGAAGGCTAGATGAAATTGCTGAGAAATTGAGATCTCTGGAGTCTCAAAATTCCTTGGGCTTTGATGTCATGGACATGGGATTAGTGGATGGGGTAAGGATTCCCCATAAGTTTAAACCTCCGTGCTTCGAGAAGTACAACGAAACTTCCTATCCACGAACCCACTTACAATCCTTTCTGGGGAGGCTGAAGGCATACACCATGGATGAAAAGCTATGGATGTTTTATTTTGAAGATAGTTTAACTGGAGCCTCAAGGGAATGGTACTCTCATTTGACCAGAGCAACCATCAGATGCTGGAAGGACCTAGCTGAGGCCTTCATCAGACAATACCAGTACAACTTGGATATGGCTCCTAATAGGACCCTCCTGATGGGAATGTCTCAATCGTCCAGGGAAAGCTTCCGGGAATACGCCCAGAGGTGGAGACAGCTAGCTGCTGCTGTCCAGCCACCCATGTCGGAGAGGGAAATGGCCGACATGTTTATGAACACCCTCCAAGGGACATACATTGACAGGCTAGCTGCCTTTTCTTCCACCAGCTTCGCTGACGTGGTCATAGCTGGAGAAAGGATTGAAAGCCTATTAAAGATGGGCAAAATTTCTGATAACGGTGCGAGCTCGTCCAGTAACCCCAGAAAGCCTTTTGTAGGTCCAAGAAGAACCGGTGAAACTAATGCTATTCAGGCCAGCAGGGGCAGACCTCAATATGTTCATAGGTCAGTGGCAGCAGTCACCATTCCCACTCCCATTCCTCAACAACCAGCATATCAACCACAGCAACAACCCCATTACCAGCAACAAACTCAATATCCGCCTCAGAGAAACTACAACAACAACAGCAACAATCAACAAAGACCATTTCAACAGAGACCATCTCAGGCCAATAGGGTGATTGATCCGATCCCTATGCCTTATGCCGCTTTACTGCCACAGCTCCTGAAGCTCAACTTGGTTGAGTTAAGGACGTTGGCGCCGCCAGATCCTTCCAGTCTGCCAAGAAATTACGACACCAACGCCAGATGCGCTTTTCACTCCAACGCACCTGGCCACAGTACAGAGAAGTGCAGAGCTTTACAGATGAAGGTGCAAGACCTGGTAGATTCCAAAGCTCTAAACTTTGCACCCCCGCCAAATGTCAACAAAAACCCCATGCCCAACCATGGAGGGCCCAGAATCAATGCTATTGAGGAAGATAAGCCGTCTTTCTTGATAACCAGTGTTGGGCAAATTAGGACACCCCTGGTAGAGATTAAAGCTCAACTCCTTGAATGCCAGATATTCCCTGGGTGTGAGCTCGGGTGCAGTTATTGCAACATTTCGGTAAATGGGTGTGATAATTTGAGAAGCGGCATAGACAGTCTTATCCAGAATGGTCTACTTCAAATCACAACATCAATACCTTCAAATCCAGCAATCTCTCTAACAACAGTTCCTGAGTCTCCTACAACTGCAACAACAATTATTCCAAACAATTCTTCAGTTTCATCAACAAATGCTTCAAATATCACTTCAACAAACCAGATATCAACAAATGTTCCTTCTACAACATCAGCACCCCTCTATTCAGAATCTTCTTCTACAACACCAGCAAATATCTCAGCAGTCACTATTTATTATGATCCGTCAAGTATCCCTCCGAACAACAATTTTCAACAACAAACAGCGGCATCTCCTGCCAAATCACCGGTTACCATCTACTACGATCCACACACTATTTCAACATCCTCCTCAGTTGCAGTCAGCCCGGTTACCATCACGGTACCTGGGCCAGTTCCATATGAAAGCAGTAATGCCATCCCTAGGCATTATGGCTCTGACTTTTACTGCAATGGGGAGAAAATCACTCTTGACTCTTCAACCTCTTCTCCACAGATTGACAATGTCGGGGGAGGCGGAGGCTTCACCAGAAGCGGACGCCTTTTTGCCTCGCAATCACAAAGACCTAATGCCGAAGCAGAAGCTGCTGCCAAAGCAAAGGGAAAGAGTGTAATAGCTGAAGAGCCCATTCTCAAAGAAACACAGAAGACATCTTTTGAACAAGATGTAGACGAGTTTATGAGAATTATCAAGAGGAGTGACTACAAAGTGGTGGATCAGCTTCACCAAACCCCCTCAAAAATCTCCATTCTATCCCTGCTGATGTGTTCCGAAGCTCACCGGAATGCATTACTAAAAGTCTTGCACGCAACATATGTGCCAGAGGAGATCACCGTTAATCAGCTGGAGACCGTGGTAGCAAATGTCAATACCAGCCATGGATTGGGTTTTACCAATGCTGATTTAACAACTGAGGGTTGTAACCACAATAAGGCTTTACACATCACTCTCGAATGCAAGGGTGTTGTTCTATCACATGTACTGGTAGACACTGGGTCTTCACTCAATGTCTTACCAAAGAAAGCCTTGGTGAAACTGGAGTATGATGGCTTGGCATTGCGTCCAAGTAATTTGGTGGTGAGAGCATTTGACGGCTCTAAGAGATCGGTGCTAGGAGAGATTGATCTACCTGTGATGATTGGCCCACAGACGTTTAAAATAACCTTCTATGTGATGGACATTCAGCCGGCCTACAGCTGTTTGTTGGGTAGACCTTGGATTCATGCCGTTGGCGCAGTTACGTCTACCCTTCACCAGAAGTTAAAATTCGAGTGGGAGGGCCAGATCATCACCATCTGTGGTGAAGAAGATATCTTTGTCAGCCACCTGGCTACATACAAATACATTGAGATGGATGGGGAGATCCATGAAACCATGAGCCAGGGATTTGAAGCCCTGAACATTAATGAAGCATCTGCTGTACTTGGGACTTCCATGACATCTTACCAGCAAGCCAGGAAGGTTGTTGAAGAGGGGAATGCTCAAGGTTGGGGCAAGCTGTTGCCTGTAGAGAAGAAAGAGGACAAATTTGGGTTGGGTTACAGACCAACTCAACAAGATCAACCAGAGGCTGCTAAGAAGCCCAGTTTTGTCAGTGGGGGGATGCTCACCCCTGATGCAGTAAACAACTTGGAAGATGAGTCGGAAGATGAACGCAACCTGGAGAGCTGGATACGTCCAAGGATCCCGGGGAGCCGTATCTCAAACTGGTCTTCCCAGGAAATTATAAGGGTTACTCCTGCAGAGTAATTATTATTTCCTGTATATTTTAAGCATGCATCAAGTCTTGCATCTTGCCCAAGATGACAAGACTCATTTTGTAATCGGGCCATCTTGTAATTTTGTGCAAACAGATCAATCAATGAATATCGGACATCTTTTGCAAATGAGTCTTTTCCTTTTTGCTCACTGTTTTTCATTTTTCTTTTTGTACAAAAATAAAATGGCAATGTTTTCCAAAATGATAAATTTCATTTCACTTTTTCTAAACAAGATTAAAATCAATCACTAAAATGAACAATCTAAACCCTTGCAGAGAGTGCCTTTCAGACTGCACCGACAACAACACAGCTATGACCTCGTATGACTTTGACAATCCAATCAATCAAGCTGATGAAGGGGTTGAAGAAGATTTTGAGCTTCCTGAAGAGCTAGCCAGGTTGTTAAGGCAAGAAGAGAAGGTTATTACTCCTCATCAGGAGGAGATTGAAACAGTTAATCTTGGTACGGATGAAGACGTGAAAGAGGTTAAGATCGGGGCCTGCCTACAAGATTCAGTGAAAGAGCAACTGATTGATCTGCTTCGGGAGTATGCAGATGTGTTTGCCTGGTCTTACCAGGATATGCCAGGGTTGGACACCGATATCGTCATGCACAAGCTGCCTCTGAAAGAAGACTGCCCGTCAGTAAAACAGAAGTTGCGTCGTACTCGCCCAGATATGGCAATGAAGATAAAGGAAGAGGTACAAAAACAGTGGGACACCGGGTTCCTTGCTGTGACTAGCTACCCGCCGTGGGTTGCCAATATAGTACTTGTGCCTAAGAAAGACGGCAAAGTGAGGATGTGTGTTGACTACCGGGATCTGAGTATAGCCAGTCCAAAAGATGATTTCCCATTACCTCACATTGATGTATTGGTTGATAATACGGCTCAGTTCTCGGTATTCTCCTTCATGGACGGATTTTCAGGATACAATCAGATCAAGATGTCACCTGAAGACATGGAGAAGACAACCTTCATCACACCCTGGGGCACTTTCTGCTATAAGGTGATGCCATTCGGACTGAAGAATGCAGGTGCAACATATCAACGGGCTATGGTAACATTATTCCACGATATGATCCATAAAGAAATCGAGTGTTATGTGGATGACATGATTGCCAAGTCCCTCACAGAAGAAGACCACCTGGTAAATCTGTTGAAGTTATTCAAGTGTCTGAGGAAATACCAACTGAAGCTAAACCCCAACAAATGCACATTCGGGGTGCGATCTGGTAAGCTGCTGGGCTTTATTGTAAGCGAGAAAGGGATTGAAGTTGACCCTGATAAAGTCAAAGCCATTCAAGAAATGCCTGCACCGAAGACAGAAAAAGAAGTTCGAGGGTTTCTAGGTAGATTGAACTACATTTCAAGGTTCATATCTCACCTTACAGCAACTTGTGAACCTTTGTTCAAGCTGTTAAGAAAAGAACAAACGGTCAGGTGGAATGAAGACTGCCAGAGGGCTTTTGACAAGATCAAGGAGTACTTGCAAGAACCTCCAATCCTAATGCCTCCAGTTGAAGGAAGACCTCTAATAATGTACTTGACAGTATTAGAAGAGTCAATGAGGTGTGTGCTGGGCCAGCATGACGAGTCTGGTCGAAAAGAGTATGCAATTTACTACCTAAGCAAAAAGTTTACCGACTGTGAACAGCGTTATTCACTGCTCGAGAAAACTTGCTGTGCTTTAGCGTGGGCTGCTCGCCGACTGAGGCAGTATATGTTGACCCACACCACTTTATTGATCTCGAAGATGGACCCAGTTAAGTACATTTTTGAGAAGCCAGCACTTACCGGACGGGTTGCAAGATGGCAAATGATCCTCACAGAATATGACATCCAATACACATCTCAGAAAGCCATCAAGGGCAGTGTATTGTCTGATTATCTTGCTGAGAAACCTATTGATGATTACCAGCCTATGAGATTTGACTTCCCTGATGAAGACATCATGTTCATAAAAGCAAAAGATCATGAAGAGCCTATCCACACTGAAGGGCCCGACCCGGAAGAAGAATGGACTATGATGTTTGATGGGGCTGTCAATATGAATGGTCGTGGTGTTGGTGCAGTACTCATTACACCTAAGGGAGTTCACATGCCTTTCTCGGAAAAACTCACCTTTAACTGCACTAACAACGAAGCTGAATACGAAGCTTGCATTATGGGTCTCGAGGAAGCCATTAACCTCAGGATCAAGACATTGACTGTATTCGGAGATTCAGCTTTGGTAGTTAATCAAACCAACGGCAAATGGTACACCCACCAGGATCATCTGATACCTTACAGGGATTATACAAGGAGGTTATTGACTTTCTTTACAACGGTCAAGCTTGAGTACATCCCTCGGGACGAGAATCAGTTTGCAGATGCTCTGGCTACCATTTCATCCATGATCAAAGTTCAAGCTGCCAACTTTGTGCCTCGGATTTCAGTGTCCAGACTTGACAGACCAGCATATGTAATTGCAACAGATGTCGTCAAAGATGATAAGCCTTGGTTCCTTGACATTAAGTGCTTCTTGGAGGTTCAAACATACCCACCTGGGGCATCTTCCAATGATAAGAAGACTTTAAGAAGGCTTGCTGGCAGTTTCTTCCTGAACACTGATGGTTCCCTGTACAAGAGAAACTTTGATATGGTACTCCTCAGATGCGTTGATAGAACAGAAGCAGACTTGTTGATGCACGAGGTGCACGAAGGGCCCTTTGGTACCCATGCTGGAGGACATGCAATGGCTAAGAAATTGCTAAGATCAGGCTATTACTGGATCACAATGGATGCCGACTGTTGTGCCTATGCCAGAAAATGCCATAAATGCCAGATCTATGCGGATAAGGTGCATGTGCCTCCCAATCCTCTGAATGCGATGTCTTCACCCTGGCCCTTTGCTATGTGGGGCATTGACATGATTGGCAAGATTGAGCTGACTGCTTCGAATGGCCACAGATTCATCTTGGTTGCCATTGACTATTTCACCAAGTGGGTCGAAGCAGCTTCCTATGCAAACGTTACAAGGCAAGTGGTAGCCCGATTTCTAAAGAGAGATATCATCTGTCGATACGGAGTTCCCGAACGAATCATTACTGATAATGGTTCCAACTTAAACAACAAAATGATGGCAGAACTATGCCGGGACTTCAAGATCCAACACCACAATTCTTCTCCTTACAGGCCAAAGATGAACGGCGCTGTTGAGGCAGCTAACAAGAATATCAAGAAGATTGTGCAGAAGATGGTAGTCACCTACAAAGACTGGCATGAGATGCTACCGTTCGCCTTGCATGGATACCGGACGTCAATCAGAACATCCACTGGGGCAACACCGTATCAGCTGGTGTATGGTATGGAAGCAGTCCTACCTGTTGAAGTTGAATTACCCTCCCTACGGGTACTGATGGATGTTAAGCTAAACGAAGCAGAATGGGTCCGATCCCGATACGAACAACTGAGTCTGATTGAAGAGAAAAGATTGGCTGCAATCTGTCATGGGCAGTTGTATCAGAAAAGGATGAAGAAAGCCTTCGATCAGAAAGTCAGGCTCCGAGAGTACCAAGTAGGAGATCTTGTGCTGAAAAGACTCCTCCCTCCTCATACAGACCACAGGGGCAAGTGGACTCCAAACTATGAAGGGCCATTCGTAGTAAAGAAAGTTTTCTCTGGCGGAGCACTGATGCTCAGCACTATGGATGGTGAAGACTTCCCGTCCCCTGTGAATTCAGATGCAGTTAAAAAATACTTCGCATAAAAATGACCCGCTGGACATAAAAGCAGAATGTAAGTCCAGGCAAAAATAGGGCATCCCGACGAGTCAAAAACAGAATAAAAGAATCGGGCAAAAATAAGGGAAAATAAATAAAAAATGCACACCCGCTGAGTTGAAAAGCCACATTGGACAACTCAGGCAAAAATGGGTATTCCGATGGATTGAAAACCCGAAAGGGCGATCCATGCAAAATAAGGGAATAAGCGAACAACTGCATTCCAAATTCGTCTGTATCACTTACAACTTGGTAAACCTCGAAAGGATCAAGCTTCTATCAGAATCAGCCTTCTTCAGAAAGCAAGACGAGAAGAACGTCAAATGTCATACGAGTCATAGCAAAAGGGAAGCTCCTCGAAGCGTCACCAGCATTGCCAGCACCTTTTGTTTTCTCAATTTATAACAATCTCCTCATTTTAGGGGATTTGTTTCTTTGACTGTATCTTGCCAATTCAGGGCCTACAAATTAATAAAATCGGATTTTCAGTCATGTCTCGTCCCGTACATTTTATTTTCATTTGCAAAATGTCCGATGTCTTTAAAGATATTGATTGCATGAATACAGATGCGTTTTTTTGAAACTACGTGCTTGCAGGAAATTTACTTACTCCCGGGAGTGTCTGAACTCTTACGACGGAATCCGGTAAGGGATACCTCGGGATTACTTGTGTGTTTCTATCTTTGCAGGATTGCAGGTATCCAAAACACGACATGGGGCATGTAAACTTCATCCCAGCAAGCTGGCAAATCAATACTCACTCAGTCTTAGCACCCGAGGTGTTTTCTCCCCCAGCTGAGTTGCCACTTGTTACTTCTCCCCAGCCGAGTTATCATTCATACAAATCCCCCATAGCCAAGTACAAAAGTCAGGGAACCATCTCCCCACTGAGCTTCAGCCTCTATCCAGAAGAGCAACGCATGGAGGGATCACAACAGAGTAATGGAAGTTTCTACAAACCCCAGCTGGGTCCCTCATTACCAAGGATGGATCTATCAGTGACCTATCCCCCCAAGCAGATACATCACATCAGATCTACCAGTGATCTCATCCCCAGCTGGGATGTCCACTTCAAGCAGATCGACCGGAGTTCCTCGTAGCAACGGGATCCGAATCCCGGATCATTATTTTTTGCATAATCATAGCATCCGCATCATATTCACCCCACAAAGCGTAGCATTCCGTCTAATACGGAGCATTACGGCAAAAAAATCAAACATGTTGCATAAACATAAGTCATGTTCTGGATCAAACACTTGTGAATAATGACAATCCATCCAAGATATACAGAAAACTCCCCCCAATCCCCGGCAGAGAGCCCAGACATTTCTTTTACAAATACAAATACCTCTTGACACCCGTCCGTGTCATATCCCCAGCAGAGAGCTAAAGCTAAAGCAGTTGCCTTATGCTCACAAACACCAGTACATACTCCTTGTGGCACCCGTCCGTGTCATCCTTCCCCAGCAAAAGTCACCCGAGCACTCTTTACAAACAGACCACTCATATATTTACAGATACTTCTTGGCACCTGTCCGTGTCATACCCCCAGCAGAAAAGCCAAAGCGTCCTCTTTACACTCACAGATACCTCTTTATACAAATTCCCCGACACCCGTCCGTGTCGCTTTCCCAGCACAGTAACCTAAACACTTTGTATATCATATACTTGTTTATACTATACTTTTCTCCTTTTGACACTCGTCCGTGTCACCCTCCCCAGCAAGTTAAACACTCATCCATACACCGCTCATACTTATTACTCTTATTTCACTACTCGTCCGTATCTTATATATATACCACCTAAATCCCCTCAGATTCAACACTCGTTCGTGTTCTTTGTTAACCAGTTGGTACTCGTACGTACCATCATCTCAGAACATGCGTCAAGCGTTTGTTTCTACCTGATACTCGTCCGCATCATAGTCCTAAGGATGCTCGTCCGCATCTTTAATCCATACACTGTGTCAAACACTCTCGTCTTCTTGAATTTAGACACTCGTCTGCGTCCACTATTCCCCAGAAGAGTCCTTTCAGATTCAACACTCGTTCGTGTTCTTTGTTAACCAGTTGATACTCGTCCGTATCATCATCTCTGAACACGTGTCAGTATTTGTTTCTACCTGATACTCGTCCATATCGTAGTCTTAGGGATGCTCGTCCGCATCTTTAATCTATACACAACGTCAAAACACTTATACCTTTTATTTCTTGGATATAAAAACTCGTCCGTGTTTACTATTCCCCGTAGGTCGCTAGCAAAGCAAGATTTCTCTTCTATCTGACATTCGTCCTATGTCATGATAAACCCTGAGAGCAGCCGTACCCTGCTAGGTGATCGTCCTTCACCTCTTGATGATCGTCCTTCATCATGCTCATCCGATGGCCGTCCCCATCGTTGATCTTTTTTATCCGGCATTCGTCCTATGTCGTGATATTTTTAGCAGCCGTCCCCTGCTAGGTGACCGTCCTTCACCTTTTTGATGATCGTCCTTCATCATTTTATCCGATGGCCGTCCCCATTATTGATCTTTTTTATCTGACATTCGTCCTATGTCATGATAAACCTTGAGAGCAGCCGTCCCCTGCTAGGTGATCGTCCTTCACCTCTTGATGATCGTCCTTCATCATGCTCGTCCGATGGCCGTCCCCATCGTAGACTTTTTATTCGGCATTCGTCCTGTGTCGCGATACTTTCGGCAGCCGTACCCTTCCAGGTGATCGTCCTTCACCTTAGATGACCGTCCCTCATCTTACCCACAACAGAGCAGCCGTCCCTTGCCAGGTGATCGTCCTTCACCTTTGATGACCTTCCCTCATCATTATTTCATTTATTCTTTAACCCGATGGCCGTCCCCGTCGTGGTCCCTTTTCTTTTTTCTGATGATCGTCCTTCATCAGTTTAGCCCGATGGCCGTCCCTATCATTGTTTACATTACTTTATGAACTTGATGGCCGTCCCCATCATTTTTCATTAATCCCCAGGGAGTCGTATAGCTTTACTTGATGTCCGTCCCCATCATAATCTCCTATATCCCCAGCATGATGGCCGTCCCCGTCATCGCTTTACTTCACACACCCTCCCCAGCATGTCGGCCGTCCCCGTCATTGCTCTTTCCCCAGCAGTCGTCCTCTGCTCGACGGTCGTCCTCCGTCGCCCGCACTTTATATTATACTTTATTTTCTTTTACAATCTATATCCCTTTTCTTCTTCATTCTGTGAGTGCAAATTTTGGACTGTCTTTTGGTATTCAACCACAAGTTATCTTGTTAGCCTGTTAAGTCGCTGCTTACATCCTGCACAGCTAACTCATGTTTGAATAGGGGCAGCTGTAAACACCCCAAATTTGCCCTCACCCATTCACACCATGGCTTGTGATCTTCTCATATGCATAGATCTAATCATAGCATCTCATACCACATTTTGAGTCATTGCATTGGTTCAAAGTCATCTACATCTAGGGCTTGTGTTCTGAGCAATTCAAGAGCTTCTTGAGCCACTCCAAAGGTCATCAATCACTTCAAAGGGGTCCATGTATGTTCAAGCATCATATTATATCCTCTCAAAGTCAAGAATGTCAAAAAATCACAAGAATTGAGAATGGCATGGAAGCAGAGCCAGGTTTGACTGCACAGATGACCTAGAATTAGGGTTTTGGTTTCAGAGGCCATAACTCCAAATTTTTTGGTCATTCTTGTTCCCATTGGTCTCTATATGGTATAGGGAGCATGCATATCAATTTTCATGAAGAAATTCCATGGGGAAGTCATCTGATCAAGAGTTGACTTTTTGAACAAGTCAGTGCAAAATCAGGGCATCTGAGGCCCCCAATGACCCAACCAAAGGGTGTTCTTCATCATTTTGATTGTGTATGATCTTTATTTGATCATGGAAGATGTTAGAAGTTCACAAAATTGAAGAATTTCAAGCCATTTGCAAAGTTGACTTTTTGGGAAAGTTGACTTATATTGAAAATTGCCATTTTGGGAAACTTTTTCAACCCTTGCTTTTTGATTCAAAAATGCTTCAAATGGAAAAACTTTGGTCATGAAAGTTGTAGAATGGATCATTCCCTTTTCAAAAAGTACAAGAACTTGACCTAATTCATTTTTGATCAAAAGTTATGGCTTGTCAAAGTTGGCAAAAATCACAAATTTTGAAGCTTTCTACCAAAGAGGCAAAGTTGCAAATTCACTTGCCAAGGAAAATTGAGCTATCAAATAAACTTCTAATCTTCATACAAGCATGTACCAAGACCTAAAAATCAGAATGGGCCAAGGGATCATTCATTTTCATGACTTATGGAGCAAGAATTCTCAAAAGAAACAAAAGTGAAGCAAGTTGCAAAAACTCACTCAAGTTTGAATCCACTTGCTTGCTGACTTCATAATCAATCCTAGGGCTCTCCATACTTCTTGCTGCACAGGACACCCCATTTGTCCTTGGCTAGCTAGCAACCCATACCTCTCTTACACAAATTTGACATTTTGGCAACTTGAGCCATACCAATCACAGCAGTACACATCAACTCATCTGACCAATCCCATTTGTTTATACAAACCAAAAGCAAGACATTTCACACACAACACAAGCCTGAAAGCACCAAGAACACAACTCTCTCATTTTTGACCCCATTTGCAAAAGCTTTCGAAACACTCTCCACAAGCTGCAAACACACAAACAAACTTCACAAACAAACTCAGCATACTTCACTGATCAAAAACCACCCATCACCATAGCCTGAAAGTGACTGAAACAAAAACACGATCACCACCCTCCCTTGAACAGAACTTCTGCCATCTCTCAAACCAGCCATCCTCAAAGTTTTTTAAGCCTCATTTCATCATCAGAGGGTTCAAAGGAGTGGATTTGCAGCAAAGGAAAGACTAGAAAGCTCAGGACCAGGAGTTTCCATCTCAGGTAGCCATCTCAAACTTTTTTCCAGAAACTCCATTTTAAGTTCCTAAATGATTCTATGTACTCCCCTGATCATGGGGATATGATTATTTTTGAAAATGGTTGAGAAACCAGGATGTATGATTGATCTGAAACTTTTCTGCCCTAAATGTGTTTTGCTTCGATTTGCATGATTAATGGATGAAAAATGATTTTTGTTTGGGGGTTTTGATTCAGTGTTGAATGGGGATGGATTCTGGGCAATTGGTTTTCATTTTCATGGCGTTTTAAGGGAGTTAGCAATTTTCAGGTGAGGGTCTGGCCGGAGAAGACGACCGGAAGTCTTCTCCGGCCACCTGAAACTCATTAGGGCTAATCTGTGTAATTAATTGAAGTTTGAATGTGGTGCGTTGGATAGGCTGACCAGAGTTGACCCGTGCGCGTTTTGATGGCTAGGATGTGTCATTAGAAACCCTAATCCATAATTAACCTAATTAATTCAGTTTAATTAATATAAAATGGAAATTAGGCCAGTTTGAATCTCAACCCTAGGATTACGCGCGCAGTCTTTCCCTCCTTCCTGAGTTTTAATCCTGGCCACTGGATGCGCATACTTTTCATTTAATTCATTTTATTTTCTATTTTATTTCATTTGTTTTCTATAATTTATTTAAAATAGTAAAAATCATTGGAAAATTCTGAAAAATTTTATCCAAGCTTTTATTAATTTTCAGAAACCAAAAACATTTTTATTTTTATTTTTTGCATTAAAAAATATTTTTAAATCATTTAAAAGTTTATTTTTAATTAATTAATGAGAATTAATTAATTAAAAATGCTTTTAGGTATTTAAAAATCACAAAAAAAATTCATGAAACATTTAAAATCATTTAGAAACATTGTCCAACTCTCAAACCAAATTTCTTTTTTGATCTTGATGTCTTTTGACAATTTTCCATGGAATTAATTTCATTTCAAGGCATTGTTTTGATCCAATCTTCAAAAATTCATTCCTGTCCAGCCTTTAAGAGTTGGACCTTGATTCTTTTTGCATTGCATCTTGTTTAGCATGTAGTTTATAGGATTAAATTGGCATGAATTGATCTTGCATTTCCTATTTGTTTGGCATTTTTCTTGACAAGGTACCTTAAAACCCTAGCAATCTTAAGAAATTCATAACCCTCATTAGGTTAAGAGTTAGAACCCCTCCTTTGGGCAGTGAGTTTGTATAGGTTTAGGGTTCCTTTGAATGCATTTTCAATTTTTTATCTTGATGTTTGCTTCTGGTTTTGATTTTTGTTTTGTGTATTGATCATAAACCCTAATTTGGGCTTTCATTTGCATCCATCTTCCATTTGCTTGCATACCATGACTTGCCATGACATTTGGTGCATCCATTTGATTCATAATACATCTTAGGACCTATTAGAATCATATTTGATCATTGCATCTTTCATTTGCCATGTTGTATGTCATTTGCATTTCATAACTTTTCATGTATGTTCATGGTTCTAAGCATGCCTCATTTGCATCCATATGTTTGAATGATCATCCCCATGCCTTGCTTCATGTTTGCATCATCTCTTAGCATCCTCAACATCATACTCATGCTTCTGGTTTTGGTTTGCATCATGCCATTTCATCTCATTTTGCATTGCATTGCATTTCTTTCACTAACTTTTCAGGTGGTAAGTTACTTTGAGAAGTGAATTGGCCTTCACTTCTCACAATCTCTTTTCATCTCCCTTATGCATCATTGCTGCATTTTGTCTTGTGCTTGAGTTTGAGCTTGCTCATTCTTCTTCATCTTACTTTCTTTCTTCAAGTGACTTGTCTTCTTAAATGAAGCAAGTTACTTTGCTTCTCTTTGCTCCTTTCATCTGCTTCCTGGTGGTTTCTCTGAAGATCTTTCTTGCAAACCTCACAAACCTTAGGAACAACCAAGCATGACAATATTTAGGGTTTTGATTAGTCCCCCACTTAGTTTTTGCCTTTGTGTCTCATTGAGTCTTCTCTTCTCACCTCATAATCAAGGACTAAACCCTAAAGGCTTTAAGGCTTTGTGATTAAGCTTATGCCTGCATCCTTCTATTAGGATGGAGTGTATAACTTTAATCCTAAGTGTTAAACCCTTAATGTGTTTAAATCCTTTAATCAATCCACTTAATAATCATCAAGACATCACACTTGTAACTTGGGCCTTGCATTAGGGTTCTAATTCTTCCTTAATTGGTTAAGAAGGACTAACCCTAGTGTTAATGGACAAGTCCCCCTCAAGTTGTCTTGCAAATCATAAAACTCACTTCATCATCTTATCATTAATTAAAATCCATTTAATAAAGGCTTTGTCTTGTCATGAAGTTAATTCCTAATCATGGATTAAGTTGAGGAGCTTTCCTCAGCTTAAACATTCTCATCTATTATCCTTCTATTAGGATGGTGTAATGAGTATGTTTAATCCCTGATTATGGCTTAATCTCATTACTCAACACTAAACAAAAACACCAAAAACATCTAAATAATCACAAGTAGGTTAATGATCTTAATCCTACATCATGGTGATTAAGTGTGAGAAGATGACTTCACACTTAAGGCATTCTCATTACCCCTAATCAGAGGGAAGATGTGATGAGTTTACTAAATCCATTGGTTTAGGCTTAAGCTCATTAACTTATGACAAACTTCAAAAAGCAATAAAAGACTGAAAACTCAAAAACAAACAATAATCGTCTCCTTCGGGATTCTTTTCTCATCTCACTCACTCATAAATGAGAACTAGCTTCTTCCGTCTAATGCAAGACAGTTTGCACCTGAGCCAGACAGGTCATACACTTGAGCATGGATAAGTAAGCAGTTCACAAGTCAATCTTTCTTTCGGTCTCTTTGAGTCGAACTACGTTGTTCTGACTTCCTCATTGCACGAGAGGATACGTAGGCATAACTTAGCAGTTATCGAACAAAAGTCTCTATATATTCCCCCTTTTCCCAGCTTTATTCTTTAAGCCTCATAGTCTTGAGCATTTCATCTTTGTTCTTACACTGACACTTCACTTATACACTTCACTTCTCTTACACTGACACCTGTACATCCTTTTCCAGCTCCTTGATACACAAATTGCACTGACACTACCCCTTTAAAACACAAATCTTTTAAGCGTGGATCCCGTCGAGTACGACGAACAATCTGGGTGCTAATACCTTCCCAGGTTGTAACCAACCCCCTTTCTCAGTCTCTCTGGTTCGCAACCGTCTTATCCATATCTTTTCCTAGGTTTATGCAGCATTACCTTTCCTTCGGGATAAAAATGCCTAGCTGGCGACTCTTTATTTCTCATGAGTTCACTCCTGTGTGTTCTCATATCCCTCTTTCGCCGATCGTTCGCGTCTATACCTTTATTTGAGCCATTTCTCATTTATCGGGAGCGACACAGACGTGACTACACCATTATCTGTTATTAAGAAGAAGTTGGTACAAGCTGGGTTCTTTCCAGGTTGTCATGAAGATTGTTTCTATTGTGCTTATAAATCGGATAGTTGTTGGAAGTTGAAGGACGAAATTCAACGCCTCATGGACAATTACACAATATTGTTTGAGAGGACATCTTCTGCAGAGAGCATGGTTGAACATATAACTAAAGGTGCGAAGGTTGAAGAAGTGGATATGGTTGATAAAGTGCCGGTAAGGATTACTTCCAAGGGCCCTGTCAAAATCACTCATAGGGGTCCAATTAAGATTACTGCTGAAGGCCCTGTGAAGATTGTTGCTGAAGCTAGAGTGGCTCCTATGATCATTACCACTCCTGGTCCTATGCCATACACTTCTGATAAAGCGGTGCCTTGGCATTATGGCTCCGATGTTTATATTCATGGTGTTAAGCAGGAACCCTTAGCTGAGACACCTGTTGCTAATGAAAACCTTGATGTTGACAATATTGCTGGATCTAGTAAGATCACTCGAAGTGGAAGAATTTTCTCTCCTCCAGTTACCTCCAAGAATACAGTTACTCCAGCTACTACCTCCACTACTGATGCTCGGGGCAAAGGTCCTGTTATTGAACCTATACAAACTGATGTACCAGCTGTTGATGATCTTTCTAAGCAGATGGAAGAAGTACCGAAGATCATTCGCAAGAGTGATTATGACATTGTTGATCAATTGGGGCATACTCCCTCCAAGATTTCCATGTTGTCTTTACTGTTATGTTCTGAGGCTCATGCCAAAGCCTTGATTAAATTCTTGAAGACTGCTCACGTACCAAATGAGATTTCTGTAGACCAGTTTGAAAATTGTGTTGCACACTTGACCTATGATAATGGGTTAGATTTCTCCCATGCTGATTTAACTCCTGCTAAGAGGGATCATAATAGGGCTCTACATATCTCTATTGAATGTAGGGGTACTACCCTGTCACATGTGTTAATAGACAATGGTTCCTCGCTGAATGTGTTGCCCAAAGAAGTTCTGAATAAGCTTAGTCCTGAAGATGTTGTGTTGAAACCCAGTAATATAGTGGTGAAGGATTTTGATGGCTCGAGAAGAGTGGTGCATGGAGAAATTGATCTCCCAATAAAAGTAGGTTCTCAAGTCTTCAATGCTACTTTTTATGTAATGGATATTCGTCCTTCGTATTCTTGTTTGCTTGGGCGTCCCTGGATCCATGGGGCAGGTGCTGTAACCTCCACTTTACATCAGAAGCTGAGATATCCAGTAGAAGGAAAAGTTGTCACTGTTTACGGAGAGGAAGGATATATAGTTAGCCATGTGAACACATTTAAATATCTTGAAGTGGAAGGTGAATATGTTGAAACTCCATGCCAGACGTTTGAAGTAGTTCCTTGGGTTGTTAATAATTTTGAAGCTCCTCCTGTTGTCAAGAAAGTTCCTGTGGTCACCAGAGTACCTCCTACAATGGCCTCCCTCAAAGATGCTAGAGCTGTGGTGGATGAAGGTGGTTGTACTATTTGGGGTCAGCTTCCTGACATTCCTTACAAATCTGACAAATTTGGTTTGGGTTTCACTGTAGAATCCCATAAGGCTATTCGTCGTGCTCGTGTTGTTCGTATCACCAATCAAGGGATTATGAAAGATCAGATCAATGTTGTGGGTGACTATGACAAAGACTACAACTTGGATGCTTGGATTTTTCCTACTGAGGGTGCTGGGCTCAATAATTGGAAAGCTGAAGATGTTATTCCTATCTCCTTTAGTCAGGAGTAAATACTATTACTGTGTTGTTACTTTTAAGTTTGTAATTTTTGAACAATAGCCTTGTGCCTTACCCGGGGCACAATGGTATGCTTGTTTCGGGATGTCATTTCATTTGCATACTTCATTCAATAAAAATCAGTGGACGTTTCGTTTTCGTAAATATTATGTTCATTGTCTTTCTTTTATTTTTCTTTTATCAGCTATGTGTTCTTACACACACCCACATCACTAAAATGCAGATCCTCATCCACTCTGGATCCTATTGATAACAGTTCTACTATTGCCAATTATAATTTCGAGAATCCGATCTATCAAGCTGAAGATGGAAATGAGGACGATTGTGAAGTACCTGTAGAGCTTGCTAGGTTATTACAACAAGAAGAGAAAGCTATACAGCCACATGAAGAGCCAATCGGAGTTGTGAATCTGGGAACTGAAGAAAACAGGAAAGAGGTCAAGATAGGGGCTGAATTAGAGGATGGTGTCAAGAGCAGATTGATTCAGATGTTACATGATTATGTGGATATCTTTGCTTGGTCCTATGAAGATATGTCGGGGTTGGATACAGACATTGTGGTTCATCGTTTACCAGTGAAAGAAGATTGTCGTCCAAAGAAGCAGAAGGTTCGTCGCATGCGTCCTGAAATGTCAGAGAAGATTAAGGCAGAGGTGATGAAACAGTTTGATGCAGGGTTCTTAGCTGTGACTTCTTATCCTCATTGGGTTGCAAATGTGGTGCCGGTACCTAAGAAAGATGGTAAGGTACGTATGTGTGTAGACTACAGGGATTTGAACAAGGCCAGCCCCAAAGATGACTTTCCACTCCCTCATATCGATGTTCTGGTAGACAATACCGCTCAGCATAAGGTATTCTCTTTTATGGATGGTTTCTATGGTTACAATCAAATCAAGATGGCACCTGAAGATATGGAGAAGACAACATTTGTTACACAGTGGGGCACCTTTTGTTATAAAGTGATGCCATTTGGTTTGAAGAATGCAGGGGCAACATATCAGCGTGCTATGGTGGCTTTGTTTCATGATATGATTCATCATGAGATAGAGGTATATGTGGATGATATAATAGCCAGGTCCCAGAATGAAGAACAACACCTTGATCATCTGCATAAGTTGTTTGAAAGGTTGAAAAAATACAAATTGAGATTGAACCCAAACAAGTGTACTTTTGGAGTTAGATCTGGTAAGCTCCTGGGTTTCATTGTCAGTGGAAAAGGTATTGAAGTGGATCCTGCAAAAGTGAAAGCTATACAAGAGATGCCAGCTCCCCGTACTGAGAAGGAGGTTAGAGGTTTCTTGGGACGATTGAACTACATTGCAAGATTTATTTCCCAATTAACTGCTACCTGTGAGCCAATCTTCAAGCTGTTAAAGAAAGATCAGGTAATGGAATGGAATGATGAGTGTCAGACGGCATTTGATGAAATCAAGAGATATCTTCTAGAACCTCCAATTTTGATGCCACCAGTTGATGGAAGACCCTTGATCATGTACTTAACAGTATTAGACAACTCAATGGGGTGTGTGTTGGGGCAACATGACGAGTCTGTTCGAAAAGAGCAGGCAATATACTACCTTAGCAAAAAGTTTACCGACTGTGAAAAAAGATACTCACTGCTCGAGAAAACTTGTTGCGCTTTGGCATGGGCTTCTCGCCGACTAAGACAGTATATGTTGACTCATACTAACTTATTGATTTCGAAGATGGATCCAATCAAGTACATATTCGAGAAACCTGCTCTCTCCGGACGAATAGCAAGATGGCAAATGATCTTAACAGAATATGATATACAGTATACTACTCAGAAGGCCATTAAAGGAAGTGTTATAGCTGATCATTTGGCTCATCAAGCAGTGGATGATTATCAGTCAATGAGTTTTGAGTTCCTCGATGAAGAAATTATGATTATTACCAAAGAACCTGGACAATATGACGGACCTGAACAAGGATCCCGATGGACTATGGTTTTTGATGGAGCTTCTAATGCACTGGGTAATGGTGTTGGTGTGGTGATCAGTTCCCCTGAAGGTTGTCATACCCCGATTACTGCCAGACTTTGTTTCTATTGTACTAATAACATGGCTAAGTATGAGGCATGTATCCTGGGTATCAAAGCTGCCATTGATATGAAGATTCAGTTCCTTGACGTGTATGGAGATTCAGCCCTGGTAGTAAGTCAGATCAAAGGAGATTGGGATACCAAGCATGATAATCTCATTCCTTACAGAGAGAATGTGTTGTCTTTGATCCCACATTTCAAAGAGATTACCTTTGGACATATTCCACGAAGAGAGAATCAGTTGGCAGATGCCTTAGCCACCATGGCATCCATGTTTGAGATCAGCTGGGATGATGAAGCTCCCAAGATTACTATTGATAGATTTGAGAAGCCTGCATACTGCAATGAGATTGACACTGAAGAAGCAGAGGAGAAGCCTTGGTTCTATGAAGTGAAAAGATATCTTGAAGCTCAGGAGTTCCCTGAAGGGGCATCTGTCAAAGATAAGAAGTTTCTGAGGAGGTTTTCTGCTAAGTTCTTCTTGAGTAATGGAATTTTGTACAAGCGCAATCATGATTCAACTTTGCTTCGTTGTGTGGATAAGAAGGAAGCAACTGAGATTATGGAAGACCTGCATGATGGGATCTTTGGCACTCATTCTAGTGGTTATACTATGGCAAAGAAGATATTGAGAGCAGGTTACTATTGGTCTACCATGGAAGCTGACTGCTATCAACATTCCAGAACGTGTCACAAGTGTCAAATCTATGCTGACAAAGTACATATACCTCCATCACCATTATGTGTTGACTGCTCCTTGGCCTTTTTCTATGTGGGGCATTGATATGATTGGTGAGATCAAGCCTACTGCTTCTAATGGGCATCGTTTCATCCTGGTTGCTATTGATTACTTTACGAAGTGGGTGGAGGCAGCTTCATTTGCATCTGTTACTAAAAATATGGTGGCTCGATTCATTAAGAATAATCTCATATGTAGGTATGGCATCCCTGAAAGGATTATTACTGACAATGGCTCTAATCTGAACAACACTATGATTACTGATCTCTGCACGCAATTCAAGATTAAGCATCACAACTCTTCTCCGTATCGTCCGAAGATGAATGGGGCAGTTGAAGCTGCTAATAAGAACATTAAGAAGATTCTACAGAAGATGACTGTTACTTATAAGGATTAGCATGAGATGTTACCATTTGCTCTTCATGGTTATCGTACTACAATACGCACTTCAACAGGGGCAACCCCATTCTCCTTAGTCTATGGTATGGAAGCAGTTCTGCCCATTGAAGTTCAGATACCCTCCTTAAGAATCATGAAGGATGCAGATTTGGATGAAGATGAGTGGATTCAGACTCGACTTGACCAGATAAATTTGATTGATGAGAAGAGGTTAGCAGCAGTTTGTCATGGCCAGATGTACCAGAAACGAATGATCAAGGCTTTCAACAAGAAGGTTAAGCCAAAGGTATATCAGGCTGGTGACTTGGTAATCAAGCGTATCATACTACCACAGGGTGATCCTAGGGGCAAGTAGACTCCTACATATGAAGGACCATTTGTAGTCAAGACGGTATTCTCAGGAGGTGCCATGATACTTACTACTATGGATGGTGAAGACTTCCCGTAGCCTGTAAACGCAGACATAGTTAAAAAATACTACGCATAAAAAGAAACCCGCTAGGTTGACTGGCCTAGGCAAAAATAAGGGCATCCCGGCGAACCAAAAGGGTTCGGGCAAAAATTAGGGATATATATAAAAAAAAATGTGTACACCCGGCAAGTCGAAAACCTGAAAAGGCGGCTTGGGCAAAAAAGGGTATCCCGGTGGGTTGAAAACCTGAAAGGGCAATCCAGGCAAAAGTTAGGGATTAAAGCGTATGACTATGTCTCGTTTGGATCACCCATGAAACTACGACCAGTTGTGCTACTTACTCAAGCTCGAACAGATAAAGATCAATCCAATCGTTTCCGTCTCGACAGTAGAAGATGAAATACTTGAAGATAATGGCAATAGTAGAATTGAAACTCAATAGGATTATTTCTCACATAGCTGATTTTCTTTGTTTTGTAAAAAAAAAAAAAAAAATTTTCGACGAATTCCTCTTACTAGGATTTCTGTCTCCTTGTATAAACTTGCCTATGTATAGGTCACTTTGCGATATAAATAAAATTCCATCTTTGAATCCAGATTTACTTTTACCCTATTTACATAAGCGAAACGTCCATTGGTTGTGTTTGAATGTATGTATGCTTTTGAATATGATTGATGTTTACCAGAAATGCATAAAATGCTTAATATGATTGATGTTTACCAGAAATGCATAAAATGCAGTAATAGTATTTACTAAGGACGAACGAGGGAAGGAATTCAACGAAGCTTCGCCGGTTCATCCCCACAAGACAGCTACAAATCCCCCAGTAGGGCAAATCCATCTTCATAAATACTTCGAGTCACATCTCCCCTGGAATTTATGTCCATCTCTTTTATCCTCAGTCGGGATACTCAGGAAATTATTCCTTCAACAGAAGTACGACAAACGAAGACGGGAGGTTATGGATACCATACCATCGAACGAAGACGGGAGGTTATGAATACTATGTTATCAAACAAGACGGGAACGAGTTCCTCATATTCTTCACTATGTTATCAAACAAGACGAGAACGAGTTACTCATATTCTTCAGCAACAAATCGGGATTTATTTTCCCTGGCCAGCAGTTGTTATACGAAGATGTCCGGATGCTTCAGGCTGCATGATTCATACATACATCATTTACATCATACCATAATATATGTATTCATAAGTACATAATACATTTACTTAGGTGCATCATATTATGCATGCATACATATTGCATAAACTAATATTCTCTTTGCAGGATGGTTATATGCAGGTAAAACAATATCAACAACTTACAACGGGTCAGAAATGATCCATACATTTGCTCAAGATGTCTCTGAATAACAGGCAAACGGTCTGTAAAAAGATCCATTCCCTGGTTCAAGACATTATTCAGAAGAAAAAATCCTGACGTTCTTTTGACCCTTAAGAACAAATCCTGACGTTCTTTTGGCCCTTGAATAGCAGGCAAACGGTCTGTAAAAAGATCCATTCCCTGGTTCAAGACATTATTCAGAAGAACAAAGCCTGACGTTCTTTTGACCCTTAAGAACAAATCCTGACGTTCTTTTGGCCCTTGAATAGCAGGAAAACAGTCTGTAAAAAGATCCATTCCCTGGTTCAAGATACTATTCAGAAGAACAAATCCTGACGTTCTTTTGACCTTGGAGAGTAGGCAAACGGTCTGTAAAAAGATCCATTCCCTGGTTCAAGACATTATTCAGAAGAACAAATCCTGACGTTCTTTTGACCCATAAGAACAAATCCTGACGTTCTTTTGGCCTTTGAATAGCAGGCAAACGGTCTGTAAAAAGATCCATTCCCTGGTTCAAGACATTATTCAGAAGAACAAATCCTGACATTCTTTTGACCCTTAAGAAAAAATCCTGACGTTCTTTTGGCCCTTGAATAGCAGGCAAACGGTCTGTAAAAAGATCCATTCCCTGGTTCAAGATATTATTCAGAAGAACAAATCCTGACATTCTTTTGACCTTGGAGAGTAGGCAAACGGTCTGTAAAAAGATCCATTCCCTGGTTCAAGATATTTTTTCAGAAGAACTAATCCTGACGTTCTTTTGACCTTGGAGAGTAGGCAAACGGTATGTACAAAGATCCATTCCCTAATCCAAGATACTTCTAGAAGAGATAATCGCCACGAAGATTTATTTCTACTGGTCCACTCAACAATTCAAATCATGTTGCATAAACGATTCAGAGACGGCCTATACGAAGACCTAGTACTTATATCCAGTATCAACATACAGAACATCACCACATCCAGATATTTTAGATGGCATCTCTAAGCCCATCTCCAGGTCATCCTGATGGCATCTCTAAGCCCATCTCCAGGTCATCCTGATGGCATCTCTAAGCCCATCTCCAGGTCATCCTGATGGCATCTCTAAGCCCATCTCCAGGACATCCTGATGGCATCTCTAAGCCCATCCCCAATTCTTCCAAGGGGCATCTTTAATCCCACTCAAGCATAAATAACTAATCATCAGTATTACTCTACGCACCGGTGAGTGCAAATTTTTGGGCTTTTGTGTTCAATCCCCTTCAACCTTCCAGGTCATGACTGACACATATACCAATCTAACCCCTCAGGTTTCAGAAAATTGAACAGGGGCAGCTGTTGCACCCCAAAATTTGCCCTCCACAAGACAAGACATTGTGTAATAAGAGGGTCACAAGGTTCATAAGGTTCACAAGACATCTCATGAGGTTCACAAGGTTCACAAAGTTCACAATTAGTCAGAAGATGTGACAATTTCTTCAGACAATGCATTCTCCTAAGCAATGCATCCTAAACTAGGGTTTTGACTTTAATCAGGCTAAATGGACTTCTAAGACTTCAAGTGAGCTTCATAACATCTTATATGTGTTCAAGAATCCCCATGACAAGTTTCAAAACTTTTCCCAAAGGTTTGCTCAGTCAGATGATCAGATAGGTTAAAATCAGTCAAAGCAGTTAAAAGGTCAAACTGAGGTCAACTATGGTCAAACCAAAGTCAAACTTCATGATTTTTTGCCAACATCAAGTATATGAAGTAAAATTCATCATTTGATCAAGGGTTGATCATGATTCATCAAGGATATTTCAGATCATCAAGAATCAGGAGTTTCTAAATTAGGGTTTTCACAGGAAAAGTCAACTGAACTTTGACCAGCGATAACTTTCACATGCTTCATCAAGAATTTTCCATCCAAAGCTCATTTTGAAGAAAATTGAATTCTCTACAATTTTGTGTCTCACAAGCCAAGTCCAAAAATGCTTCATTTGGAAGATATGAGCTAAGACATTATAGGTCCTTTTAAAAGTCAACAAAAAGTCAACAACTTCAAAAGAGCATAACTTGAGAATGGTAAAAGATATGGACATGAGACCAAAGAGGTTGGTTAGAGGACTCTTTAAGCTTTCCAAAATGTCCAAGAACACCCTTATATCATTAAAATTGAAGGATTTGTGCCCTTGCAAAGTTGGGAAATTTTAGGGAAGTTTATGAAGCAAATAAGGCTTTAAATCAAATTTTTTCTAAATGAGCCCACCAAATTGCCATCCCATCTTTACAAAAACACCAAGCACGACCCAACCCATGCAATTTCTGATTTTTTTATTTTATTTAATATTTATTTGAATTTTATTCATTTAAATACATATTAAATCAAAATAAAATCAAAAAATCAATATTTAAATATGATTCTTCTTCTAGAAAATCATCAAAGCCATTTAACATGAGTATATATTGTCCAAATTCGTGCACACTCTTTAGAGCATGAAAAGATTTGATTTTTGGCAAAATTTGGAAAGATATTTCTTCATCATCAAGGCATCCAAAAAGCCCAAAAGACAATCATTTTTTTGGACCTAATTCTGTTCACATATAAGTATAGAACATAACACAAGCAAGAGGCACGGATTGGCAGCCATTAAGAACAACATTCAAGTTTTCAAAAATCAAAGAACAAGTCAAATTCGGTTTCAAGGTTTTGAACCTCTCCCAGCCAATTTGAAGACTCTTGGATGAATTCTGGATGCTTAGATCAAAGAACCGTGACCTAATTCGTCAAACACCATAGCTAGGGTTTGAACTTCAAATTTGGGGTTTTGCCATTTAAGATTTCCTAGGAAAATAAAAACGCAGCAAAATTCCCAACAAAATTCGTAGGAAATTTTGTAGGGCTGGAGGAAGAAGAAGAAGATTGGCGCCATCTGTGAATATTCAAATTTCTGTTTTAATATTTTTTGAATAATGTTAAGTTATGTTACAATTAAAAGTGATTGGCTCAGTTGGCATACGCGTTTGGCTTGCAAAGGAATGGTCCTGGGATCAAAACCTCCCCAGGCCATTTTGCTTTGTTTTATTTTTTGAGAATTTTACGTAGGAGAAGAAACAAAAGGATTACTGCCTGTTTGGTGTTCACAAACGCGCATGCAGCCCAGTGGTAACTCTGTACGTCTAAGGGTGGCAAAGCCTAGGGCATGGGTTCGATCCCTGCCCCAGGTAAGTTTTGAAAATTTATATTTTTTTTTAATTATTCTGTTTACTATTTATGTTTTATAATTAATTCTAATTATTTGTTTAAATCATTATATGTAAATGTATATATGTATAATATTTGTATTGTTTCTTAAGAAAACTTTAATTTATTCTCTAAAGAAATTAATCCCAATTTTTATTAAAAAAAATATATGTATATATTATATTTAAATTGATATTGTATAATTCTAATATAAAACTTAATTATTTCTTATATAAACCCTAATTTTCTTTATAAACCCTAATTATGTTATAAATCTTAATTTATTTGTTTGTAAATTTTAATTGTATATATTTATTTTGTAATTTATTGTATGTAAGTTTTTATATAAATAATTTAATTAAGTTTAGATTAAGTAATTAACCCTAATTTATTTTCTTAAAACAATTCAAAACCCTAATTTTATTTTATGATTTTTATTTATTTATTATATGCTTATTTAATTATAATTAACAAATATTTTTAATATGTATATATAATTAAATTATTAGAACTATTAATCATATTTATTATTATATAATTATTATTTTTCTTAAAATTCTTAAAAATAATTATTTATTTAAATGTGAACTTTTAATTTATTATTATATTATTATGCTAATTTCTTTTTCTTATATTTATTTTGTTTATTATTACTAACCTCTTTATTTATTTATTTATTATGTGTTTATTTATTTAATTTATTTTATTATTATTATTATGTAATTGTACACATTAAGTAATAGTTGTAGAATTTCTTATTATTTATTTTTAATTGCCATGGTTAGTAAAATAGGGAGTGTAAACATGTTTGTATTTAAAATTGAATTTAGATCACTAATTTGTAAGATAAATACTTGAATTTGTACACGCACACACATAAGTCGATCTTGGATCGCCATCTCACATTCTTAAGGATACCTCTCATGTTGCCTAAAGAAAAAGGTCAAGTAAGGTGTATAAAGCAAAGTCCCTTCATTTATTTATATCATCTAGTCCCTTAAAAGATAATAAGATCAAGTCCCTTCATGGTTGCCTTCGTAAATGATCTTGTCCCTTTCGAATAAAAGATGATAAGTCCCTTCGAATTGCTAAATACACCTTACAATTGCCTAATCACAGATGTCCCTTCACTTGTCCCTCACAACATCCAAGGTAATGACTACCTATTCCTTAATAATAGGGATAGTCTTATCATTTAAAGGACATTTAAGAACAGAAAAGATTTAATTTAGGGTAGGTTCCTCTTATGTACTTGCTCACTATTTCAAAAACATTTCAAAAACACTTCACATTTTCAAACAATTTTCTAAACAAAGGCTTTATATATATCCGTACATGGATCATTATAAAGTACTTAAGAAAATTTCTAATCACACACTACACCTTTCTCAAAATAGTTTAAAGTGAGCTAAGTAACTAAGAGCCCATGGATAACCATGGATATAAAGGGTGTTAACACCTTCCCTTTAAATAACCTACCCCCCGAACTCAAAATCTTTTTAAGGTCTTTCTTGTTCTTTTATGCCCTTTCCTTTGGATAAAATAAAAGTCGGTGGCGACTCTTGCTATCCGCAACATTTAACTAAAGTCAGTTCTCCCACCGTGTTACACCCCTCTCCGAGGAAATTATGTCCATCATACTGCCGAAAGAATGGAGAAGCCTCTACCCCTTGGGACATATGATGGCATAACTGATTCAGACGAGGACATCAAAAATATCGACACCCTGTTGGATTATAGAGGTGTCCGAGGAGCTATCAAGTGTCACCTCTTCCCCACGACCTTGAGAAAGGGGGCAATGGCTTGGTACAAAAGTCTGCCCCACAAATCTATCACCTCGTGGAGGTAGTTGGGCAGAATTTTCTCCCGACATTTCACTGCCTCACAAAGCCATCCCAAAACTAAGGCATCTCTAGAAGCAATCATTCTAGGGAAGGAGGAACCCCTCCGGGCATATATTGAGAGATTTAACAAAGAAGTCGTCCAGGTATCCACCACGGACGACATGAAAAAATATCTCTTGGAGCGGGGACTCCGCCCCCACAGTGACTTCAGAAGGGCGGTAGGGATCGAAACACCGACCAGACTCGACGTGTTCCTCCTTAAAACACGGGCGTATATCCATTATGAGGAGAAGGAAGCGGCGAGCAATGTGCGCGACACCCGGCGTAATGAAGAAACTAAACCCTCCAAGCATGATGATTCCTCGACATCTCATAGGAGAGGTGAAAAGAAAAAGGAAGATCACTCCCGTGAACCACAAGAGCACAAAGGTCATGTCGGGAGGTTCCATGACTACACACCCCTAACTGCGATCAGGGAAAAGATCCTGTCAAAATGCGAAAATTCCGAATTTTGAAAAGCAGGGGTCAGATTCCTAAAACAGCTGCCGAATAAACCAAATATTGATAAAACAAAATATTTTTGTTTCCACAAGTCGCACGGATAAAATACTAGAGACTGCATTCATTTGAAGGACGCCATTGAAATATTCATCCGAGACAGCCATCTCAAGTAGTTCACGAATAATAAAGATATCCCTCGACAAGAAGTACAGAAGGCCCGAAAGGCCGAGGACGCACCTCCGCCGACCACAGAGGCAAACCTTTAGGTTGGTCTCAGCATCACGCGTCTAGAGGATTTCTACGTCCCCGAACCTTATATAGGCCCGACATACTTCGTTGCGTATAGACTGTGGGAGTCCTTCCCGTTAGCAATGGTCATATCCGGTGGAGGACCCAACTAGGTGATAGCGGGGTCAGTAAAGAGGCGATTCGGTCAGCTAACCAGTACTAGCTCCAACCAGAGCTCGACCCTCGATCCTCCTCACAGAGGATCTGTCCCCATCTCGTTCTATAAGGAGGATTTCCTTAGTGGATCACCTAACGCGAGAATCCCTTTTCTGGTTCACGCACAAATGGCGAATTTCGACGTCCGCAGAATCCTAGTCGATCAAGGGAGTTCGGTCGACATTTTGCACTCCCAGTTATTCGTAACCCTCTAGTTGAATGAAACACACTTGACACCCTACGTGGGATCCGATCTCCAAGGTTTCAACGGGACGATTTCTATGCCTTAGGGATATGTCGACCTGATCATTACCTTCGGGGAGGGAGAAACCACAAGATCCGTTAAGGTACAATTCCTTGTGATAGACTGCCCGTCCTTGTACCAGTGTATCCTTAGAAGACCAACTCTGGCCGAGCTCATCGCGGATCCTTCTTCCGTGCACCTGAAAATGAAGTACTACACTTCGTCGAGGCAGGTAGACACCCTCCACGGAGATATAGAAGTTGCCTGTAGATGTTACAAGGTTGCATCCAAAGGTCTCAACACCATCTCTGCCAAGCCTAAACCGTCTAAGACCATCCTCCAGTGTACTTCTGAAGAGCCAAAGGCGTTGCCCTGCGTAGACTCCATTGACCTCGATAGCAGGTTCAACGACGAGGAAGAACAGGCACAGTTGGTCATGAAGCTTTCCTCATCCACTAGACATGTCCCCTATGGTGATTTCGAGCTAGTAACACTGGGGAAAAGCCTACAAAGTGAGTGAAGATTGGAGCAGATCTCTCCAACCTAGCAAGAAAGCAGCTCAAGGTCTCAGGGAAAATGTTGATTTGTTCGCGTGGAGCGACGCAGAAATTCCTGGCTTGGATCTAGAAACAGCGTGTCACCACCTCTCTATAGATCCATCCATCCGAGTAGTTGCAAGCGAAGGAGGAAGCAGTCACAAGAAAAAGTGGTAGTGGCCGAAAGGGCTATAAAATACCTCTTGGAGGAACATTTTGTAACTGAGGCCAGGTACACCACATAGCTCTCGAACGTTGTACTTGTTAAAAAGAATAATGGAAAATGGCCCATGTGCATTGACTACACTGATCTTAATCGGGCTTGCCGAAAGACGCTTACCCTTTTCCTAACATTGATAAGTTGGTAGATAATTCTGCAGGTTTTAAACTTTTGTCGTTCCTCGACGCCTATTCCGGGTACAATCAAATACATGTGGCCGTGACCGACAAAAAGTATACCGCTTTCATGACCAAGTCGGGCAACTGTTACTACAATTTGATGCCCTTCGGCTTGAAAACGCAGGCGCTACTTACCAACAAATGATGAACAAAGTCTTCCAAGCGGAGATCGGGAGCATGCTCGAAGTTTATATGGACGACATGATCGTGAAATCGCACGAGGAGACCGACCATGCTCTCCAGCTTAAGAAAATTTTTGATCAAGCACACAAGTGCAAAATGCGCTTCAACCCCGAAAAGTGCACGTTTAGAGTACGGGCGCGGGCAAGTTCCTCGGTTTTTAACTAACCGAAAGAGGGATAGAAGTTAACCCCGACAAATGTCAAGCATTCGCAGAAACGCCCACCCCAACTTCTAAAAAATATATTCAATCTCTAAACGGGGTACTCACATTGTTATCACGTTTCGTAGCAAAATCTACTCAACACGCATTCCCCTTCTTCAAGCTCCTCCGCAAGGAAACCTCTTTTGAATGGACGGAGGAGTGCGAACGATCAATGACACACCTCAAGAAATAGACAAGGGGAAAAAACTGATTTATTTTACAAGTAAAGCCCTACAAAGGCCCGAGCTTAGATACTAACAAATTGAAAAACTGGCCTTGGCACTCCTACATGCTTCCAGGAGACTCAGGCATTATTTCCTCGCACACATGATTGTGGTACGCACTGATCAACCCATTAGACAACTCCTCGGTCGACCTGATATGGCCGGAAGAATTCTCAAATGGTCCTTGGAGTTTTCCGAGTTCGACATCCGTTACGAGGGTAGAGCAGCTGTCAAAGCTCAAGCCCTCGCCAATTTCGTGGCCGAAATGACCACACCTAAACAGCAGGTCGACACATCGAAAAGGTGGACCATCTTTGTTGACGGAGCCTCGAGCTTAGTGGGAAGCAGTGTAATACCCCATTTTTCCTATTTTAGAAAATACTGATTTAATAAGAAAAGTTAGAGTTTTAAAGAAAGTGGAATGCCACATCAATAATAATAATAAACAAAAACTCTTTTATTAAAACAACGGAAAAATATTATTTCATTCATCTTACGACAATTTGCCAAAAATCAACAATATTCCATAACATCACTTGATGTACAAGGTTTTCAAACAAAATAAGATACGTATGAATAATGATAATAGGTAAACATCAAAAATCCCTGAGTCCCGTGTTACGTATCAGAGCGACTCGTATGACTCGATCAAGCAACTTTTACACTAAGCGTACTCAAGTACCTGAATTATCTGTACTTCCAACAAAGCACAGACACAACAAACAATAAAGGGGTGAGAAACAAACTCAAATATTAATGGTGCAAATAACATATTTAAGGTAGTTTCTCACGCACAACCACAAATATAACAAGTTCACCAATAATCCAACCATAACGGGTACAACAATAATTATGTAACAACAATCAACAATAATTATGCAATGCGACTCAACACGATACAATGCATGTGGTACCAGGTTTTGTTCATTCGATCGAACACATATAATCACATACAATCATCCAACAATGATTATCTCAACACTCTCCATAACGGAGTACGGATGATCGTGTTCGCCCATCCAGCATGATCATCCCAACAATAATTCAACAAATATATGCATGACAATGAAAGAGCATACAACATGTATAATTCACCATATTATACATCTACACGATCCATCCAATCACAAGCACAACAGTAATTCCACATAAATCACCAATATTCACCTCACGCGATTTAATCGATTATTCAACCAATTAAATCTATCTACATTTTCATCATTAATTCATTCTCGATGTTAATCCTCGATTAAACATGCCTCAAGGTCCATCCCAATATCTCACACCAAAAGAATCGGCCACGCACGAGAAATCGGGACAGAAATCGCAAAAATCACATTTTGGCCCAAATCTCTGGTCATACGCGTAATGGCAAGGCCATACGCGTATTGACCCATCCCAATACATATTATACGCCTGTCTAACCCATGCATCCCTGCAATAAGGAACTCATTCACCCCTGTTATTTCTATCCTTTTACTGTTACTAATTTTTTCTTCAATTATCTCATCATCAACAATGTTTATTAACCTCCTCTCACTTAATTAACAAGTCCAGTCCATTGTAATGAGTATCCCTTAGCTTAAATTATGCTACTGGAAATCAAAAACATCCCATACACAGGAACCATGCTCTAAAACACTAAAATCCTTCTTCAGACATATGTGACGGGCGTCTCATCCCTCATACGATCGTCTCAATTTTCAGACGGGCGTCTCATCCCTCAGACGGTCGTCTGGTTGTAGGGACGGTCATCCCACAGATAACTACATCCTCTATTTCGCCTCTTCTTCATTCGCTTTTGTAACTTCCTCTCGATTCCAAGATTGTTTCTGCCTAATTTTACACTCTTAATTTTGTCCTTCATTCATCCAATTTACTAAACCAGTTTTATCATCTTTCTGTGTTTAGGTTCATGTACAGCAACAACAACAATTTTCATCCCGTGTTCACACAACAGGCAACCAGAACAATATATCACCAATAATCTACAAAAATTAGGCAATTATAATTGCATATTCACAACAATAATCATATACACAAACATTCATCATGAAATCATCAAAACAACAAAAATTTCTATAAGGGAAGGAAACCCTCACTACCTATCATGTTAAATCACCTAACTTACAATCCTTTCTCCCCCTTACCTGAATTTCTAATAAAATTCTGCGAGAATTGATGATGAAGATTTTCCTTAGCCTCCCTCTTGTTCCTCCTATATGATATTCTTACGTGATAACAATTTTGTCTTTCTCTCCTTTTGTTAACCTTCCACCAATTCCACATAATATCTATTCTCCCTTATTTTCCTCACTAACTCCTTATTTTCCTCCCCATCCATTTACTAATTAAATCTGATTACTTTAATTAATAAAATTATAATAATAATAATAATAATAATAATAATAATAATAATAATAATAATAATAATAATAATAGTAGTAGTAATAATAATAATTATGCTAACCATAATAATACCACTTTTACTAATATTATTAGTTACACCCTCCAATTATCCACTATTTTAATTATCCATCCAATATTATTTAAATAAATATCCTCCTAATATTATAATTAAATATATATTAACTAACATAGTCTAATTAGTTTTGCTCACCACATCACCAATCTCTACACTTTTGATCACACACCCCTACTACCTTAAAGTCTTCTTCTTAAGGCTATTATTTCTTACCATAGATACATAATTACAACGAATACACACCAAAACACACAATCAATTACATCAATTCCTAGTTAATTCACAAATAATAATCAAAATAAAAACGGAGTGTACAACTCTCCCCCACTTAGAATATTTTTGTCCTCAAAAATTTACCGGATACGAACTACTCTGGACACACCCTCACAACCAATTAGTCATCCCTCATGCCATGAAAGGCAACACCACGAATAACACAAAACAACAAAATTTCTTATCAACGACAAAGACAACAAGATGCAATTCCTATGCAATGCACTCGACGACTAACTCAAGATACAAATAATAACCAAGTTAAGAACACACAAGTTCACTATGAACCAGAACACAACACAATTGTTACCATCACCATAGACAACACTCCCCTAATTCCCCTTTCTAGGAATTCGCTATTTGCACTTGAACCATCACCATAGGTAACGAGGCAACCACATATATAAGAACACAAAAGCCCATAACACAACATCAACGTAACCAAACTATTAACATCGCGGTTACCTACGTATAAACAATTGCGATACACCACGCTTCCGCTGTGCACTCTGATTACTAGGAACCATCAGTCTACCAAGTTCACATCAAAATTTCGACCATCAAGGTCATCGGAAATTTCGACCAAACAGGTATTCTGCACTTTTGCGATTATTAAACGCTTCGAACCCAGATCCATAAAAATAATACATCAGAATATTCAACACAATTACAACCGCAATGATTCCAAATCTTGAATAGGATAAATACTTTCATGAATTCTCGATTATCACCAAACATAAGCTACAACCTTACCATCTTGTATTAACATACTGCCTAAACTCATCTTGAACACATAACAACATTACAACAACATAAGGATACATGTGCCAAATAATTTCAACAAGAAAATCATCTTTTTACTGCCAGACCACCCTAAGCGACGACCATCCCTCGCTAAGAGGAAACTGCGAATTCTGCAGAAAACCCAGCAATAAAATCCATCTTCTGCTAAGATTTAACATTTTTCAAATAGTTTTTAACACTAATTAACCACAACTTTTGCATCAATACTCCACACCTAACCTATGCACATTAACCAAACCAATCCAACAACCAATTCATGAATTCCTACTCATAATAAAACAATTTTTTCATACACCCTCTTCTAAATTAACATAACCAAGTAAACTCATCTTTACTAACCAAAAATCACACTTTGATAACTTAACATATAACTTCACCTCTTTCAATAATTATAACTCAATTTTCAAATACTCTACCCGCTCTCCTTCTGATTTTATAACAGATCAGAATATCCACAATGAACACCAGTTTTAACTTATCCAAACAAGTATGAAAGATACGATTCATACTCCCTATATACACTTTAAGGCATACTGACCCCACTATTCTCAATCTGACATCCTTGGTCAAATCGTGGTCTTACATTTCCATTCACTTCCTCCTTGGATCATTTCCATAATGCTTCAAGTCTATTTTCAATCAGATTCTTGATCCATCACAAATAAAAACTCGAGTTATCTCGAACACCACTGTGAGTTTCCATACTATTCACCGATCAACTCACAATCTCATACTAACATCCTCGAGTCTGCCTCATCTTCCTATATAGGAATATGCATCGACTAATTAAAATAATCCTTTAGCCCTTGGCTCACTCCAAACAATTCATTATACATACAATTCTAGTTGGCAAGACACGTCCATTCCATCCAACATGATTCCGTCTAATATCAACAAGAGATTAAGGGTGATCAGTTCCTCAATTTGTCAATAGATAGTCGGCAACCATAATGGTGGCATAAATCATCATTACCTAACTACAACAGCGTCCTTTACCTTGTGCTCAATGTTACCTCAGCATACTGCTCTACCGACTCTCTACGGCTTACAAACGTCTCTTGAATCTAATTATTTCCATCCTCACCATTTATACACAACGTCTAAGATCCAATGGATATTCTCTTATACAACTAGTTGCATAACACAATAACTAAATATCCTTCTAATACCGGAATTACTACCACGTCAAGTACCATCCAAATCGGTCCACTTTATTCGAAATATCTATTCCAAGTTAAGAGTTTTAGAAACACTAGCCAATCCTTTGTCTTTCTTTTAGTCTCAGAACCTCTATAATTCATATAGTTCCACACTTGGTTCTCATTCTAATAGCAACCTCAACAGTACCATCTCAGCATCTAATTGGCGATAGAATTCCAAATTTCCCCTGCATATATCGACACCATCTCATCAATAACACACCATCTACTTTACTATTTAACATTTACCAACGATATCCATAATCCAATCATTCACATTCAACATAAGTTGCATCTCTATGAATTTCTCTGACACTGACACATTCTCTTTAATACCAACATTTTCCTTTCCACATTCAGCAAATATTGTTCAACTTCAAACACAATTATCTCTTTCAATACAGACCTCTCAAACACAGAATTATACTCCAAAATGAAGGGAATTTTATGTAGATTCCAAAAATTCAAGAATCGCTTAAATTCGAGTTACAAGTAAAAAGTTATCATCCTTGCAATGAGACTGGTCAAGAAATCCCGTATGCAGAATCCTGCAAAAGTCAGCACCAGACTCAAATATTCAAACACGTTTTTCTCCCTTTTCAAATACTTTCCGAAGGCAAAATTTATATGTAAACTATATGGAATTTCGTAAGCTTTCCAAAACGTCCAGAATCACTCTTGTCTGATTAACGAGTAAAATGTTATGCCCATTATACTGAAGGTTGTTCCTTAACTATGAAAATTAGAATCGAAATTGGTGAACATAAGTCCTACTTCTTTCTTTTTCTCTTGATTTCAAGATTCTTCCAACTATCCTTTCTCTTCACTCAACTCTGAAAATCGTTCGACTTCAATCCAACTATACTCAAACATACAAGTCTACTTGTTAATTCACCGCATCTCATACAATCGTCATCATACACATGCACTCATATAAGCTCCACTCTTAAAGAGTCATCTTACTTGCTTTGCGGATAAAAAACCATTCCTCAACCGATCCCAACTACAATTTATACTCAAGAGGCAAATCGTAATCATCTTCAAAAGAACCCAAGAATTATACTCCGCTTTCATCTTACCTTTCGTCACATTGCCTTCCCTCCTCTAAGAAGCACACATCAACAATTCTCACACTTCGATTCGCAACAACATAACTCCGACAATGCTTGCCCTACCACAATCAACATCACTTTGAACTAACTTCACATACCGCAATCATCCTGGAGAAATAATCTTCTCCCCCACTTATTCTGAACCAACTCCTGGAGACAAACGGTTAGAAAACCTACAATAAGTACCGACAATGTTTCACACACATGTCGCGTACTAAGGAATAAACAATATTCGACAACCTGGCTGGACGGACCGACCTGCTCTGAAACCAATTGTAACACCCTACTTTTCCCATTTTAGAAAATACCAATTTAATAAGAAAAATCAGAGTTTTAAAGAAAGTGGAATGCCACATCAACAATAATAATCAACAAAAGCTCTTTTATTAAAACAACCGAAAAATATTATTTCATTCATCTTACGGAAATTTGCCAAACATCAACAATATTCCATAACATCACTTGATGTACAAGGTTTTCAAATAAAAATAAGATACATAAAAAATAATGATAATAGGTAAACATCAAAAATCATTGAGTCCTGTGTTACGTATCAGAGCGACTCTTTTGACTCGATCAAGCAACTTGTACTCCAAACGTACTCAAGTACCTGAATTATCTGTACTTCCAACGAATCATAGACACAACAAACAATAAAGGGGTGAGAAACAAATTCAAAAATTAACGGTGCAAATAACATCTTTAAGGTAGTTTCTCTCACACAACCACAAATACAACAAGTTCACCAATAATCCAATCACAACAGGTACAACAATAATTATTTAACAACAATCAACAATAATTATGCAATGTGACTCAACACGACACAATGCATATGGTACCAGGTTTTGTTCATTCAATCGAACACATATAATCACATACACCCATTCGACAATGATTATCTCAACACTCTCCATAAAGGAGTACGGATGATCATATTCGCCCATCCAAAACGATCATCCCAACAATAATTCAACAAATGTATGCATGACAATGAAAGAGCATACAAAATGTATAATTCACCATATTATACATCTACATGATCCATCGGATCACAAGCACAACAATAATTCCACACAAATCACCAATATTCACCTCACGTGATTTAATCGATTATTCAACTAATTAAATCCATCTACATTTTCATCATTAATTCATTCTCGATGTTAATCCTCGATTAAGCATGCCTCAAGGTCCATCCCAATATCTCACACCAAAAGAATCGGCTACGCATGCGAAATCGGGACAGAAATTGCAAAAATCACATTTTGGCCCATGCCCTCTCTGGTCATACGCGTAATGGCAAGGCCATACACGTATTGACCCAACCCAATATGCACCATACGCCTGTCCAACCCCTGCATCCCTGCAATAAGGAAGTCATTCACCCCTGTTATTCCTATCCTATTATTGTTACTAATTTTTTCTTCTACTATCCCATCACCAACAATGTTTATTTACCTCTTCTCACTTAATTAACAAGTCCAATACACTGTAATGAGTATCCCTTAGCTTAAATTATGCTACTGGAAATAAAAAAACATCCCAGACACAGGAACCAGGCCCTAAACCACTAAAATCCTTCTTCAGATATATGTGACGGGCGTCTCATCCCTCATACGATCGTCTCAATTTTCATACGGGCGTCTCATCCCTCAGACGGTCGTCTGGTTGTAGGGATGGTCATCCCACAGATAACTACGTCCTATGTTTCGGCTCTTCTTCATTCGCTTCTGTAACTTCCTCTCGATTCCTGGATTGTTTCTGCCTAATTTTACACTCTTAATTCTGTCCTTCATTCATCCAATTTACTAAACCAGATTTATCATCTTTCTGTGTTTAGATTCATGTACAACAACAACAACAATTTTCATCTCGTGTTCACACAACTGGCAACCACAATAATATATCACCAATAATTCACAAAAATTAGGCAATTATAATCGCAGATTCATAACAATAATCATATACACAAACATTCATCATGAAATCATTAAACAACAAAAATTCCTATGAGGGAAGGAAACTCTCACTACCCATAATGTTAAATCACCTAATTTTGAATCCTTTCTCCCCCTTACTTGAATTGCTGATAAAAGTTTGCGAGAATTGATGATGAATATTTTCCTTAGCCTCCCTCTTGTTCTTCCTCTCTGATATTCTTACGTGATAACTATTATGTCTTTCTATCCTTTTGTTAACCTTCCACCAATTCCACATAAAACCTATTCTCCCTTATTTTCCTCACTAACTCCTTATTTTCCTCCTCATCCATTTACTAATTAAATTTGATTATTTTAATTAATAAAATTATAATAATAACAATAATAATAATAACAATAATAATAATGATAATAGTAGTAGTAATAATAATAATAATAATGATAACCATAATAATACCACTTTTACTAATATTATTAGTTACACCCTCCAATTATCCACTATTTTAATTATCCACCCAATATTATTTAAATCAATATCCTCCTAATATTATAAATATATATTAACTAACATAGTCTAATTAGTTTTGCTCACCAAACTACCAATCTCTACACTTTTGGTCACACACCCCTACTACCTTAAATTTTTCTTCTTAAGGCTACTATCCCTTACCATGGATACATAATTACAATGAATACACACCAAAATACACAATCAATTACATCAATTCCTAGTTAATTCACAAATAATAATCAAAATAAAAACGGAGTGTTACAGGCTGAGTATGAAGCCTTCCTCGTAGGGCTAAGACTAGTTGACGACCTTAGAGCAGAGGAAATAACTATCTCCACAGACTCCTAACTCGTAGTTATGCAAGTCAAAGGTGAATACCAGGTCAAAAATGACAACTTGTTTGATTACTTGTCCTTAGTCAAGAAGAAGATCGCAAAATTCACGTCTGTGGAAGTCAAACACGTGCCCCGTAAAATAACGTCCGAGTGGACATACTCTCAAAACTCACGAGCACGAAGAAAAAGGGAGGAAATAAATCCGTCATTTAGGAAATACTTCCTCGACCCAGTATTGAAAAGTCAACCCCGACGATAGAAATTAACACCATCAGTGACGCCAACTCCTAGATGACCCTGATATATCAGTATCTAACCAGCAACGAGTTGCATGAGTACACAAAGAAAGCCAACATCATCAAGTGATGAGCGTGCTCGTACGTGTTAGTTGAAGGGAAACTCTACCTTCGAGGATTTTCTATTCCCCTCCTTAAATGCGTCGAGGAGGAACTAGTTCTGCATATCTTGCACGAAGTCCATGAGAGCATCAATGCCCAACACCTAGGCGGAAGATCCCTCGCCAGAAAGGCTCTCCGAGCAGGGTACTACTGGCCCACAATGCAGAACGACGCCAAGGAACATGTAAAAAAGTGTGATAAATGCCAACGACACGGGGACATGCACCTCTCTCCACCCAACAAGCTTAAAACAATATCTTCCCCATGGTCATTCGCATGGTGAGGCCTGGATATCCTTGGCCCCTTCATCATCGGTTCAAACCAGAACAAGTACTTAATTGTCGGATTCGATTACTTTACAAAATGGATCGAGGTTGAACCCCTCGCCAAGATCACATCCCTCAACATACTACACTTCTTCAAGCGCAACATCCTCGCCCGCTTCGGAATCCCTCGGGCCATCGTCACTGACAATGACACCTAACTCACAGATAAACATTTCCAAGAGTTCGTCGCCAATGTCGAGACCAAACAACATTTTGCGTCCGTTGAGCACCCACAAACCAAAGGACAGGCTGAAACAGTGAATATGGTTATCCTCTGAGGACTTAAGCGAAGGTTGGACGAGATCAAGAAGCGATGGGTCGAGGTACTACACATCGTCTTGTGGGCATAACCGGAATAACCCTCACTCGTCCACGGGAGAAACTACCTTCCGACTCGCTTATTAGATAGGAGTCGTCATTCCCATAGAGATGCATGTCCCGTCAAGGCGAATAGAGACCCCAATGGACGAGGACACCAATTCGGAGATACTACGGGAGGAGCTTGACCTGGTTGTGGAGGTCAGATCAGGGGCAACCCTACGCGAGGCATCCCTTAAACAAAAGATTTATTTAAGACATGACTCCAAAGTTATAAAATGAATGTTTGCGGTCGGCAGTCTCGTCCTCAGGATAAACCATAAGGATTATAGAGAGGGAAAGTTAGCTGTGAATTGGGAGGGGCCCTACCGAGTTCGAGCAAAAACGAACAATTGGGCGTACTATCTAGAAAATTTGAATGGGGAGGAACTTTCTCATCCTTGGAATGCCGAAAAACTTAAACAGTACTACAGTTAAGGCGTCGGCCGGCACCAACATCGGCCCAACATGCATACCTAGGTACAAGTATCGCATACTAAACATCAACTTCCGTGAGATCCCCCTCAAGAACGAGGAGGATCATCATAACACGATTGGATACTCAAATGAGCCCATCGTCGTCTATGTACCACGACCAGGAAGAACACCCAGCTCACGATGGGACGTTCATGCCGTGACGCACAGATCATTAACATGTTCCGAGCATTATTCTCCAGCCAACCTCAAGGTGGCATTCTGTCCAGTCCCCCAAACCAATAGACACGTAAACCAGGCACTTTTCCCCGAATTTACAAATACTTAGTAGAAATAATTAAAATAGCATACCCTCTGATGGGCGTACCTTCATGCAAAATAATTAGTAAAGAAAACGACCATTTGGGTCGGGAAAATTAAACTTTAAAAGGATGCAGCCACGAGGACCGACTTGTTCTTACGTTGTACAAAAGGGGGAACACACTCCCCCATTACAAGAAAAGGCCATGGCACGCAGGCCGACCAGAAAAAAACACAAATTACAAATATAAGTCTTAGGCATCGGCGTTAACATCAGGCTGGCCCTCTGCTGGGTTACCAAGATCCTCGTCCATCGGGTTGACCTGCTCGGGCTCTTTGAGATAGTCGGGGATATGAATAACGCCATCCTCAACCTTATACAAGAAGCTGGTACCCTCCTTGTTGAACACCAGGTCGGGATTAACTATCTTCAGCTGATCCACCGCATTTTTAAAAGCGACACTGTTCATCTCTTCCCGTTGAAATTGCAGAGAATGCTCCTCGAAGAAATTAGGCTTGAGGAAACACGGAGGGAGCTCGTAGGAAGGCTTTGTGGAAGCATCATCCAGGTTCACCACATCATTACCTCTAGACCTCTTCCTTTCTCTGGAAGTTCCACGAGGAGAGCCGTTCGGAGCAGGTGAGGAGGTACCCGAGCTTGTGACCAGTTTGTCACTGAAACGAGTTTGGGTCAGCTTCTTAGGCCCTTGTCTCCTGCTATGGTTGGCCATCATTTTATCCTGAGCATTCACCATTGGATGTGGAAAAATAAAAAGAAACAAAGGTGGTCATAACATAAGCAATGGACGAGCATGAAAAAATAACAAGATAAACGAGCATCAAAAACATTAAAACTACCAAGGTACTAGGAGACGTCCTCGTCCGTCTCGCAAGCCAAAAGCTTGGTCACCTCGATAAACCTAGGGGTCACTTTAGCGCCCCCATCCTTGTCGAAAATAGGACGACCATGCTTGTCAACACGCGTGGTCATCGTAATCTTCGAAATATAGCTCATCAGGACCTCATAACTGGCCTGATCGTCTTCATCCAGGTCGGAGGTGATCTCAAGGAATTCGTCGGTCCCGCCCAGGAAATGGTCCCGCGACCAAGAGAAGTGAAATTTTAACAACAGACGAGGGACTTCTTTCCCATCCTCGTCCAGAAAAGCATTCCCTTGGTCATCAGTATCCACTCCCCATAATTTACAGGAATTCAGGGCACGCTCGAAAATAGGTTCGACCAAGTAAAAACGGTCTTTGAAATCCCTTATCGATTCTGAAAATGCTTTGAAAATCGTCCTCTTCTGCTTTAAAGAACCCCATCCAAACTTCCATTCATGACCTGGCGTTGAAGATGGAAAACATGGAAGAACAAGGGAAGCGTCGCCTCTATCTTCAAGTATCCACAAGTCTTTTCGAAGGCCCGAATAAAAGCGAATGAATTCGGGTGCAGTTGAGACGGGGCAAGCTCTAGATGGAAAAACACAGACTGCTGGAAGTTCAAGAACGACAACCTAAACCTCATCTCCTTGAAGAGGATGTCATAGAGAGGAAACCTGTCAGAGCCAAATGCCCAACAGACGCGATCAGTCGAGCCTGGGTATTTCACCGTCCAATCCCCTGGGTTCCCGACCACAGGGAGCGGATCCACCAGATCCTGGGTGTAAAGAGAGGTTATGTTCACTGGTTCGTCAGCAGCCCATTCACTAACAGGCATATCTTTGTTATCATCTTCCTCTTCTGATTCAGCCAAATTGGTTCGGGAAGAAGTAGTCTCCTCAGAGTCACTAGAAGACGCTGAACTTCCTCGGGTTAACAAATTTTGTTCGGATTTAGCAGGGGAGGACATATAATCGCTCAATAGGTTCTAGGTCTCCATCCGTATTTGGTTGTCAGTGGACATCTTTACACCTGAAAATCAGTGAAAGAAACTGTGAATTCGATGGGAAAATCAAATCCACCCTTCCACTGTTGTTCAAGTGAAAGGGCGCGCTATGGAACGAGGACCCTTTCCTCGATCAAATCACTCATTCAAAGAGACGTTGTGATCGTAATAACGATCAGACAACTATACAAATATGAGGAGAAACTAACAAGCCCATCAGGTCATCGAGCGGGCCATCGCCCAGAACTCTGGTTGAGATTCAATCAGAGACGACGAACGGAACGACCGTGTATGACGCAAGCTAAACCTAAACATTATTTCAGTAGCGGTGGCAGTGCCGGAAATCGTCCTACCGGAGCGATAAACACTGCGTCGGAACCCTGGGATTTCAATTAATCAGTCCTATTGACCCAAAACATTACCCTAACTGCATGCAACTAGCTTATTCAGAAGATTCAAAAGCCAAATCAAGTAAAAATCACGAAAACTTACAAGTTAAGGGAAGTTTTGATATGCTCGGAAGAGTCTCCTCGGTATATGCGGTGGTTGATGACGGTTGACGGAGGCAAACAAACACTTGACAAATACGAGCGGTAGAAGCAGAAGCGAAAAGTGTGGAAATGGAGCCCAACACTCTATTTATAAGCTTCTCCAGCACGTGCGCGAGCACGTCGGGCCTACAGACCTAAAAATGGTGTACTCATTACCTAGGGACGGTCGTAGAGTAGCCATCATTACACATTAAATGTGCACACTTCCCAATGCGCATGCGTGTCTGAGTGGCTATATCAAACGTTTCGGGTCCTCGGCTAAAACGGCCATGGGTTATGACCAGTCTCACGAACGATCACCGACCATGGTCCTAGATCGACTAGGAATCGTTACTTCAGAATCACCTCGTGTATGGTCGAAACACTCTTAAGTCATCACTTCTACGACCAGAAGCAACAACTTAGGGGGCTCTTGTTCTGGACTGGACCAACGACTGAGTATGTCCCAATCCTCTTTTGCCTTAGAAACGGACCAATAGCCCAAATGCCAAGGAAACCCAGTATATCCTGCTCGCCTTGGATTGACCACGACTCATCGACCACATTTGGTCCTCCTCAATCTTGATCACTGCCCGACGACGGCAGAGATCACCCAGATTCGGCCTGGCCGGTCCCTGCTCGGAGGATATTGTGCACGACTTTCCATTATCACGACCAGGGTACTCGGCCAACGGTTAATATCTGGTAGTTACCTATTTTCGGGGGATCCACGATCCAGACCCAAAAATAGGAACCGTTGGCCACACATTAGGGTCCTTCTATATAAACCCTCTCATCTGAGGGGGGTCAGGTATCAAATATTCATCCTTAACACTCTTACTTGCACTTGTTATTCCTTTTGCCCGTTTTGACTTAGGCATCGGAGTACCTTGCAGGTACACCCCCCGTTCTCCTCAGCATTCTAGCAGACCTTGGAATCCACGTCAGCAGCCACCATAGATCCTGATCTCAGGTACGATCAATTTTGTTATAAGGACATTCAATATCAAAAATATAAATATCATTCAAAGAACCGGAACAAATAACATTTGAATCATATGAGATACTAAATTTATTATTTCTAAACAAACAAACATAACCTGATTTGTCCAAAATAGAAATAAAAATTAAATTTCGTCTAATAGACAGTGCAACAAAAGTCTCAACCAAATCCAAATGAAAACCAGTCTTTAATAGTAATCTAAAAGTCCATGTAGCTTCTACTATAAATTTATTGTCATCGACCAAGTTGATGAATCATTCAACATCATTTGGCAGACGGCTCTACAGGCAACCCTGCGTGGACATACCAATGTGAGTAGTAGCACTAGAATCTACCCACTAAACATCCTTAGGTACATAAACTAAATTAATTTCATAATAGACAAAAGTAATAAATTACTCTTCTTTTCATGCCATGTGGTGTACTTGTAACATTCCTTCTACATGTGTCCAGCCTTCTTGCAAAAGAGGCAAATGGACTCTTTAGGTTATTCTTTTGTCTTCTTATTTTGAAAAAGATTTTCGCAACCTTCTTCCTTTTATTTTGAGAGCTAGTTACAAAGTGAACACTTTTAGTCTTCTCTCTATAGTTTTTCTTCCTCCTACACACAGTGAGTTGTCTTTCTGAATATTGTAATTCACTTTGAATTTTCCAAAGTGTGTCGGAAGAGAGAAATCAAAACCAATCGCACAATCAAATCTTTAGGAGTTCAAACTTTAGTGCCTTGAGTTTCATTGCGAGATTAAACATCTCCATGATATACTGTCTTATGTTTCATTTCCCTTTATAACCCATTGAAATAAGTTTGGACAAGTACTACTTGTCTCAAACTTATCATTTTTATAAGATTTTTGTTGGAGAAATTGAGTATCGGGGTAAAAATATTCTTTATATTTGTGCATAGAGTACAAACAAATACATGACTTCTTACTTCCAAGCCTTCAAAGAATGAACCTCTCTTCTAAACTAAGAATGATATATCATTCTACTAGCAACCAATCTGTTAAAAGTACTACTAAAGGAGATAAAGAAAACATCTCATATACACTCATTTAAATAAACAAAGATCAAATCACATAGTTAAGATTTTATCAAGTTAGACTCATCCTTAACAATAAGGTTTTACTTACTCATGCCAAAGAAATAAGAGATAGAGATTAAAGAAAACTATAAAAAGAATTATTCATGAGTGATTATGAAGAAAAAAAAAATCCCATCGTTGATGTTCAAACCAACCTCCTCTATATTTCCTCTATGTCACAAGTTTCTAGCCATCAAAATTGTTAAAAAATGTATTCACATTGTATCTGCAACCATGTTTCAATGCTCATGTCTCTATGCACATCCTTCTAAGTTTACCTTATTCTTCCAAACCATAGTTTAATAATCAAATAATGCAACAAGCATGTAACACCACTTATTTCAGAATAAAATACCAAAAAATGCAGACCAGGAAAACATCACATTGTAAAATAAGTCGGCTTTATTTTATCATTAATTCATATAATTTCATTTTGACAACTAAGTTCTCAGAACATATAACTATATATTAAAAAATCCACACAGAATTTTCTATTCTTGCGTCTCCATATTATATAATCACTAAATAATCAATAATGGTAATCAATTGGAATATGGAATCAATTTGTTAGATAGAAGAAAGAATGCATGATTTTCAATAGTCAACTCAAATATACAAGAAAAGAAAATGGAGAACATTCAAATAGACCAATACCGATTCCACTCTTTTCTATCTTCCATTCTTACATTTCACAGTTTTTTTTTTCAACAAACTATCACACCATGAAAATTTTCTTACGTTTTTCTGTCATTTTTCTTTTGTTTGCTACTTCTGTATCGTCTTACACATTTTCAGATCATATTTCGACGACGAATTTCACTGCTTCGTATCTTCAATTCATCAGTAACACCGGCGCATTTTTGTTATCTAAAAACAAAACATTCAAGGCTGCTATATTCAATCCTGGTAATCAACAGACAAGTTTTTATTTATGCATCATTCATTCCGCGTCGAACACGATCATTTGGTCTGCTAACCGCAACGCGCCCATCTCGGATTCTGATAAAATGAGGCTAACTGTCAAAGGGATCACAATTTATGGCGAAAACGGAGAGTCCAAATGGTCGACTCCATCGCTTAGATCCCAAGTAAAAAAGCTTCAACTCACTGAGATGGGGAACCTTGTGTTACTTGATCAATCCAATGAATCTCTTTGGGAGAGTTTTGATCATCCAACCGATACAATTGTCATAGGACAACGTTTATTGGCTGGATCATCGCTGTCAAGTGCTTCTTCCAGTTCAAATTTGTCAACAGGAAATTATGTCTTGACAGTGACTTCTTCTGATGCGATTCTTCAATGGTATGGACAAACATATTGGAAAATTTCAAGGGATTCAAAGGCTTACAAGAGTTCAAACGATGATGTTGAATACATGGCTGTAAACACAACAGGTTTTTATCTCTTTGGACACAATGAAACAGTTCATGTCTATGAAGTTGGTTTATCAGTGACTAATTTCCGTTTCGTGAAATTGGCTTTCAATGGCCAGTTTATAGTTAGTAGCTTTTCAGGAACAAATTTGAAGCAGGAATTTGTTGGACCAGATGATGGTTGTCAAATTCCATTAGCTTGTGGAAGAATAGGTTTATGTAATGATAACACTTTATCATCATCATCTTCACCTGTTTGTTCTTGTCCTTCAAATTTTCATGGTGTCTCAGGTAATCTCGGTGGTTGTGTTCCAAACAATGGATCGCATTCTTTGCCATTAGCTTGTAGTGATTCTTCTACCAATAATCATAGTCAACCAAATTCTTCATATTTGAGCATAGGGTATGGTGTGAAGTACTTTGCAAATGTTTATTCTGATCCGTTTATGTATGGAGTGAATTTATCTGTTTGTGAAGGTTTTTGTTCAAGTAACTGTTCTTGCTTGGGAATTTTGTATAAAAATTCATCTGGTTCTTGTTACATGATTGAGAATGAGTTGGGATCAATTAGTAATGGAGGTGAAAGAGACGTGTTAGGATTGATTAAAGCTAATAAGGTTTGGGTTGATATTGATGATGATGATGAACAAAATTCACGAAAAGATGGATTTCCTGTTATTGCTGCAGTGCTATTACCATGTGGTGGAATGATTCTTTTGCTGGTTTTTGGTTTTTTTCTTCTATGGAGAAAATCCATAAAATCAAAGAAACAAGAGGTGATATTAGGGAAACAAATCTCGATCTCACGTTCTTCGGGGGACTTGGATTCGGATCCCTTCTGCATTCCTGGTTTACCGATGAGGTTTGATTACGGAGAGCTTGAGGTAGCTACTGATAATTTCAAGACTCTGATAGGATCTGGTGCATTCGGCGTAGTGTACAAAGGTGTGCTACCTGATAAGACTATTGTGGCAGTGAAGAAAATAATCAACATTGGAATTCAAGGGAAGAAAGATTTCTTCGCCGAGATTGCTGTTATTGGAAACATTCATCATGTTAATTTGGTTAGACTCAAAGGCTTTTGTGCTCAAAGGGGACACCGAATGTTGGTCTACGAGTACATGAATCGCGGTTCACTCGACCGGAACCTCTTTGGAAGTGCTGGACAACCGGTTTTGGAATGGCAAGAGAGACTAGACGTTGCGCTTGGAACAGCACGCGGACTCGCTTATCTTCATAGTGGATGTGAGAAAAAGATAATTCACTGTGATATCAAACCAGAGAATATTCTTCTGCATGATCACTTTCAAGCTAAGATATCTGATTTCGGGCTTTCGAAGCTTCTTAGTCCTGAACAATCTGGTTTATTCACAACAATGCGAGGAACTCGCGGTTATCTTGCTCCGGAATGGCTAACGAATTCAGCAATATCTGAAAAAACCGATGTATACAGTTACGGAATGGTGCTTCTTGAACTGATCAGTGGTAGAAAAAACTGTTCATTCAGATCAAGAACTCACAGCATGGATGATGAACACAACAACAGCAGTGGAAACAATGGAAATTCATCGAACTCGTCGACGACGGAACTAGTTTATTTTCCACTATTTGCATTAGAGATGCATGAACAAAAGAGTTACATGGATTTAGCTGATCCAAGGCTAGAAGGACGTGTTACATTTGATGAAGTTGAGAAACTTGTTCGTATTGCATTGTGTTGTGTTCATGAAGATCCAGCACTCAGACCAAACATGGTTACTGTTGTTGGAATGTTGGAAGGTGGAACACCGTTGCCACAACCTAGGATGGAGTGTTTGAATTTTTTAAGATTCTATGGTCGGAGGTTTTCTGAGGCTTCTGTTGTAGCTGAAGAAAATGAACATGGTTCTGTGAGGGTTCAACAGCCACGTGACTCAACAGGGTTGGTTAGTGGGTTTTCTTACATATCTTCACAACAAATCTCAGGGCCAAGATAGTGGTTTTCTGTTAATTGTAATTTGTTTCTTCTTATGTTAATTTTGTGTTGATACATATGTATAGGATTGCATCTGTATGTAAACTGAAGTTGTACTTTCAAAATGAAAGTTAAGTGTTTTAAATTTTCATATATATACTAATGAGAAATACTAAGAACACTCTCTTTTTAACACTTTCTCAGATACTCAATTTTTTATTGGTTGAAATATGTATGGGTCCTATCATTTAATATGAGGTTTATTTTTAAAGTGAGAGACTAACACATGTTTCAATCAATTAAAATGTGAGTGTTTGAGAGAATGTTGAATAGAGAGTGTTGCTAACACTCCTCTATAACTCATATATTAATACAAGGTTGAATTCATAAAACATCGATGGAAATGAAAGGTCTAATGGAGAATTGAAAGGAATTAGTGGCTTTAAATAAGCACATATAAGAGCTAGTGTTAGTGTGTATAAGTGAATTTGAAAAAGTTCATTCAAGTCTTAGTTTGAAAAGATTTTATTAATTTTTCATTTTTAAAACATCTAAAAATACATAAAATATCAAATTTTGATTTTTTATCCGAGTCAAATTCAAAGAATTACAGAGTTTTTTTTTCTTCCTTTAAGCAAGATATATTAATAAGGAGAATTAAAGGTTCTCCAACTTGTTTACACCAGAAACAGGATAAAAATTCGACAAAAAAGAGAGAGATTACACACCAATTAGAATTACGAAAGGAATAGTAAATGATCTTTACTAAACTTATAAAAGCTACAATTGAAATGATTATTTTCTCTACACAAAAAATCACTTCCAAAGTAAAAAATTTATATCCCACACCGTGTTATTAATATTCCACTTCTCCATCCGGAAACACACTTCATTCCTTACTGATCTGACTTGATCAGGAGGAGCCTTCTAGTGATGAACAGCTACGGTGGAGAAACAGAGGGGGTGTACCTGCAAGGTACTCCGGTGCCAAAGTGAGAAAGAGCTATGAAGTGCAAGTACTGAAAAGTAGTGAGAATAGAATACCTGACTCTCTAATGAAAGAGGGTATTTATAATGCGCACCCAGCGATGGGCCAAGATTCTTCCCAGGATCAGCTATGCCCAAGGAATAACTGCCAAAGACTGTGTAGGAGCAGATAAGACCTAGCACGTGGTCTTGCCCTTGCTCCAACTGCCCCTTAATTTCATGAGATAATAACTGACAGTTGAGGAAGTGAAGCATGTGGGGGAGACGTTATCCCCATGTCCTTAGGTGTTAGGCCCCGGGCCCGTGCCCGACGGATTGGGTATGTGCTCAACATAGAACAAGAGCCTCCCAAGTCGTAACTCTGGGGAGGAGTGATGACTTAAGGGTAGGTATCGTCGGGCAGGTGACGTGATGATCCTGAGATTGATGGTTGTCGAGGAGAACACTTGCTTGAGTCTTGTCTGGAGTTGTGTGCTCGAGGTTCTTTGGCATTTTAGTTAGTCGGGGAAGACTGTGTGTTGCGGTCTTGTTTCGACCGTGGCGAGCTCATGATGTTTCTCTTACGTTTTCATGATGTCGAAGAGGGGCATGCTCGGTGCTTTATAGAGCATAATTTTATGGCCTTTGGAGCTCCCAAGGGTGACGTGTCTGACTCTTCACTTCTCATTATTATGGCATTTAATGCGCATTTTCGTTTTACGTGTGACGGTGCATTAAATGTCTATGATTTCCTAGGAGAATCTAGGCAGTCTAGGAAATGATGGCTAGGCGTGTTTTCCCGTATGGGGAGCCTATAAAAGGGTTGGTGGTGGGGTTTCCCCTCACTTCTATTTTTTCACCTTTCAACCCTCCTCAGAAGATTTACCTGAAGCTCTCTTACTCTCGCCGAAAAAATTTCCTCAATCGCCACAACAACCGCAACCTTTCTCCGCCGGTGAACATGTCTGGTAAGATTTCTTTTCTTTCTCATTAATAATATGTTTATTCATTTTCTTCCTGGTAATTCTTCCCCTGAAGTTGCCGAGGGGGCTCCTCCTCGGCATATTCATAGGAATCTGCCGGTGGAAATTTCCTGATAATCCTCGAGGAGGGCCCTCCTGGGTGCTGACTGAGGGACTTTTGATGAGTGCGTCGAGCACCGTATGAATCTTTGATGAATGTCTCGGGCATTCTCATGAATTTTCGATGAATGTCTCAAGAATTCTCATGACTTTTGCATGAATGTCTCGGGCATTCTCATGAATTTTATATGAATGTCTCGGGTGTTTCCTTCCTCGTCCTTTCACTTGAACTGCGGTGGAAGGGTGGATTTGACGTGACGTCGAATTCACCATTTTCCTCTGCTTTTAAGGTAACTTGTGCCCGTAAAGAAGATTTGAGGACGTCTTTGCAGATGACATCGACATGAAAGTGGACGAGGAGGAGGTGGACGAACAAGAACGTGATGTGGGTAGAGGCAGGCCCGTTGCTCCCGGGGCGCCCGATTTGTCTTGGGTTGGGGAAGAGCCGCCGGAAATGGGTTCCCGCTTCGTGGAGGACTTAGCCCCGGAGGCCCCTCGGTATTGGGAATGTTATGCCCCCTCCCCGAGCAGAGGATTTGCTCGATTTTTCAGGGAACGCGGTTTCCGATGTATGAATTCGCATTTAGAGAGGCGGAGCTCCATCTTCCTTTCACTAGCTTCCAGGAGGGCGTATTCATATGGCTCGACTTGGCCCCCTCCCAGCTATATCCAAATGCCATTGCATTCATTCGGGAGTTCGAACTGGTGTGATAGCACCTTGAAATCAGTTGCACGATGCCTCTCTTTTTTCGGGTCTTCCATCTACAACGGTCGAGCGTGAACGGACGACATAATTGGGTTGTGTTTAAGCAGCCAAGTAGGTTATTTAAAACTTACATTGATTTTTCCGGAATTTCAAGGATATGTGGTACATGGTGAAGCCTCTTACTCTACGGGCGTTGTATAACATATATGTCAAACAACGAGATGAGCAAGGAGATGAGCGTCTTGTTTCGACCATCTTGCTCGAGTGGCGGTGGGTGCATTTTCAACCATGATGCGGATCAGTTCTTTGTGAAGCCCGAGAATCTGGGGCCCGAGGACACGGCTGACCATAAAAAGTTAGTGGCTTATGTTCAGAGTTTTACCCATTCCCTTTGTGTGGACCGGCTGGACATTTTTGTCTTGTCTGACGACGAGGAGCCCCTCTTTGAAACTCAACTAATAAACACCAAGGTGGTGCTCAAGTGTAGAACAGTCGAGGAGTCCCTTTGTCTTTTAGGTAGTTTGTGTTCGTCTTTATTTTGTCTTGAATTGTTTTATTCATAACTAACTTATGCTCTTTTATCTGCAGCTGCTATGTCTAACCTTAAGGACTGTGTCTTGAAGCTGTCGAACAAGGACGCGGGGAAAGCTTCGAAGAAGGCCGTTAAAGGTCATGTTCGCCAAGTGGCCGCTGAGAATGTGGTCGGTGGTTCGGGACCTCGATTCCTCCTCCTAATTCTCATCCTGTCGCGGGGACGCTTGTAAGCTTGTCATCTGAACATTTGTCTCCTCCTACGAAATGCCATCACAATGAAGGCTCACCGGCCAGTGCTACTTTGGGCGTGGACCTGCCCGAGGACCAATGGATGTACCTCCTGCCCTCCTGTTATCTTCAATGGGAGATTTTTAATGGGTAAGACTCTATAGGAGTGTCGGAGGCGGAGGCCATGGTGATCATGGGTCTGGACAAGGCGACCAGACAGGCGAATTTGTTGCAAGATATTGTCACGGTGATCAGGGTCATGGAGACGGCCATGGTCTTGTCTGGAAACACCTTCTCGCTTTTTGAGCTAGAGGTTGTTAAAAAGAAGTTAGAGTAGGTGAGGATCACGGAGGAGAAGTAAAAAATGGACCTCTTTGATTATAAGGAGCGTCATAGGCTCCAAGAGGGGCTGATGATCGAGTTGGGGGAGGTTAAGCTCGATCGGGTTAGCCTAGTCGACGAGAATAAAAAATTGAAAGACAAGGAGGTTGAGTTCTAAGAGGTTGTCGAGGAGGTCCATCGTCTCCGGACTAGGGTGGCGGAGCTGGAACGCCTGGTCGCTCCTACCGAAGAGGGGGCGAGGAGGACAAGGCCTTGAAGACTCTGGCCGACTTGATTACCCGTATTCAGATGTTGGAAAGCGACTATGTGCAGACCCTTAAGTTGGGGTTTGAAAATGCTGTCGAGCAGCTCTAGGTCGTCAATCCTGGGGTGGATCTTGTAACTGAGGGGATTGCTTTCAACTATGATGTGGTTGATGGAAAGATCCTCTGCCCGGTCGAGGATTCAGCTGAGGAAGAAGAAAAGGACGAAGAGGAATATTTTCTTGGCCTACGTGCCATAGTCATTTTGTTGGTCTCTAGGCCATTTTTATTTTGTCGGCCTGCGTGCCATTTATTTTTGTTTGTACTTGCGCGTACCCCCCCCCCCCCCTTCTGTACTGTTTATGCCAGCCAGTTTTCGTCGGCTAATTAAATGAAAGGAGTTTTGTTATTTTATATCGTTACATTTATTTTTGAACTTTTATTGCTCGACTTGATGGACTCGTCGGATTAGGGAACCGACAAGGTTGTGGGTTATACATCTATAGATTAGCGGGATGAGGACCGCGATCGAGGTCCTAATCATGCGGCTTGGACCTCCCCATCGCGAGCTGGGTGTTCTATCGACATGGTACTACGACAAGGGAGTTCGTTTGAAATATCCGTTGTCGAGGAGGGTCGTATCCGTCTCCCCGGAATGTGGGCCCTCCTTTCAATCGAGATGGAGAATCATGGTCGTACCTTCCATGCTCTTATGGCCGCGTTGTTTCCCCTGGTCGGGTCGTGGTCATGCGGGTTGTCTAACTATAATATTGTTTAAGTTTTTCGGTGTTCCAGGGTCGAGCAAGTTCTTCACCTTGCAGGTTTTTGAGGTAGTGGGCTCTGTTGTCTGTCTTGGCTCGGACACGATACGGGCCTTCCCAGTTTGCGGCGAGATTTCCTTCTCGCGGGTTCTTCTGATTCTGTCGGAGGACGAGGTTACCGACTTGGAATTCATGTTTAATGACTTTTTTTTCGTGGCTTAGAGCCACTTTTTGTTTTAGGGATGCCTCTCAAAGAGCCACCTCGGACCGTATTTCCTCGACAAGGTCGAGTTCTACTCTGAGGGTTTCTTTGTTCAGCTCCTCGTCTAGGGGCACTTCTGTTCACCTCGAGGGTTCTCTAATTTCTACTGGAATGACCGCCTTAATTCCGTATGTTATCCAGAATGGGGTTTCCCCCGGTTGTTGAGTGTGGGGTCGTGTGGTAGGCCTATAGTATGTTATGTAACTCTTCAACCCAAGCTCTCTTCGCTTCACCTAGTCTGCATTTCAGACCCCTTAAGATTACCATGTTGGTCACTTCCGCTTAGTCGCTAGTTTGGGAATGTTCAACGGATGTGAAGTGTTGTTTTGTGCCTAGGTTGGCGACGAAATCTTGGAACCTTCTGTCCATGAATTGAATCTCGTTTTCGGTGACGAGGACTTTGGGTATGCTGAATAGGGCGAGGATGTTTCCTTTGAAGAAACAGAGTATATTTTGCGTTGTGATTTTAGCGAGGGCTTCGGCCTTGATCCACTTTGTGAAGTAGTCAACACCGATGATGAGGTATTTGTTCTGGTAATATTTGGTCACGAAGGATCCGAGGATGTCCATCTTCCACCATGTAAAGGGTCATGGGATGATAGGGTCTTGAGCTCGTTGGGGGGAGCCAGGTGCATATCCCCGTGTCTCTGACATCTGTCTCACTTCTTAACATGTTCTTTTGCATCATGTTGCATCGTCGGCCAATAGTAGCCTGCTCGGAGGGCTTTCCACGCTAGGGATTTCCCTCCGAGATATTGGGCGTTAATTCCCTCATGGATTTCTCCCAGGATGTCAGAAACTTTTTCTTCTTCGACACACTTGATTAGTGGAATGGAGAATCCTCGCCAGTAGATTTTTCCTTTGATAAGAGCGTAGGAGCACGCTCTTCTTTTGGTCGCCGAAGCCTCCCTTGGGTTGACAGGTAGTTCATCCCTCTTTAACTCTTTTTACACGGTAAAACGAGTACCAATCCATAAAATTCGGATAACACTCTTCCTCCACCTCTTCCAGTTTACCTATCCAAATGGCTACTTCCTTCCATATCAATTTAACCACATTGCAAGCAAAAAAAGGAGTGATTCATATTTTCCGAAACCACCCCACAAAAGACACAATGTAAAGAATCAATAGGAAAATTAATACCTCTACAAGTCAAAAGATCCTTTGTTGGAATTCTATTCATAAGGAGTCGTCATCCAAAAGCCTTAAACTTGAAAGGAACCTCCATATTCCAAATCAAACTCAATGCCTCATCGTACATATTAAAAGTGCCAAAAGGAATATGATATAAAGCATAATAAGCATAGCATGAAGCCGTCGAAAATTCAAAATTGGGCTTTAAATCCCATGATATACTATCCATGTGATCCTCCAAAATTCTATGCTCTAGAACCCTCTCTTAAACCAATTCGTCCCCTAAACTCGGAATATTGCCTACCGCCCTACTAAGGAAAAAATCACCCCATTTCCAAACTCCATCACTCCAACCTCCCATAGCCGCAATCGATACTTTTTTCAAGAATGATTATGCATACAAAGTTGGATACTCTTCCTTCAAGACAACATCCTCCAACCATCCCGCTTCCCAAAAAGGAAATCTATACCCTTTTCCAACCTTGAATCTACTACAACAATAGGATCATAGGAGAATTTCTTACAAATCGAAGAAATTTTCTTCCATCAAAAATACATAGAAGAAGTTGAAGAAGTATTTTTCTATCCTCCTCGCATCTAACCCTAATTGTAATATCTCCGTAACGGGATTTCAACAAATTGTACCAAAGGAAGTTTGGACTTTGAAGAATTATCCATCTTCATTTATTAAGTAGAGCTAAATTAAAATCCTCCAAATTTTTAATACCAATCCCCCCTTTTTCGTAAGGAAGACACATGTCCTTCCAACTAACCTAATGAAGCCTCCTTTTATCCTATGTCTTGCCCCATAGAAAATTACTTTGAATCTTTATGAATTCTCTAACCACTTTCAATGGCATCTAGTAAAATACATAGTAAAAATAGTTAGAGAACATAATATAGACTTCAAAAGAGTAATTTTACCTCCAAGATTGAGAAACTGATTCTTCCACCCCATTAATGTTTCTTCAATTTCAACAAAAGAGGATTCCAACTTGATAATTTCCTTGGATTAAAGCCAATTGGAATACCAAGAAAAAGAAATTATTATGTTCCACCTTACAAGAAAGAGCACAAGACACCGCCTCTAAAAAATTAGAATTAAAATTAATTCCAATCAACTTGCTTTTATGATAGTTCATGCCAAGCCCCGAAATAATCTTGAAAGCTCTTAAAACCGTCTTAGTAGCCCAAATGTGCCTCCAAGATCCTTCTCCCACCAATAAAGTGTCATCCGAAAATTGAAGAATGTTCACCGTACATTTTCTTTCCAACACAAAGCTTCTGAATTTCTCAATCTCACAAGATTTTCTTACCAACCTCGTTAGTCCTTCAGCTACCATAACATAAAGGAATGACGAAAGAGGATCACCTTGTCTCAAACCTCTCTCAACAACAAACTCCTTCGTAAGACTCCCATTAACTAACACTAACATCTTACTTGGAAATATCAATAATTCCATCCATTTCCTCCACACCTCCCCCTCCATTTTAATCAACATGAACCTTAAAAAGTTCCAACTCACCTTGTCATAAACCTTTTCAAAATCAACCTTGAAAAGAAAGCAATGCTTAACCTCCTTCTTCACATAACCAACCACTTTGTTAGCCACCAAAACACCATAAATCAAATTCCTACCCACAACAAAGGCGCTTTGACACGGAGAAATAATAGAATTAAGAACCCGTTTTAATCTTCCTGCCAAAATTTTAGTTATCACTTTGTATAAACAACCCACCAAACAATTGGGTCTATAATCATCCAATGAAACCAAATTAGGGGACTTAGGAACCAGAGTTTAGAAGCATGAAGTAATCGACTTAAAAAGTTCATTATCTTCGTGAAAACTATTGCAAAACCATACAAAGTCTTCTTTAAGAAAGTTCCAAATTTCCTAATAAAAAGCAAAGAAAACCCATCCGGCCACGAGCATTTAGATCCACCACACCCCCAACATCACACCCTCGACCCCTGTTTCATGGCCACGTACGATCCCTATTTCATGACCACACCAACATCACATTGATCCCCTTTGGGATTAGAATGGACATACCCTACCTTGGTACGCCATTCCCAACCATGCACATGCCATGCACCATCAATGACAATTATGCATGTCTATAACAACTACTTCATGCAATCAACATCAACAACTACATACAACAACAAATTACTACAATACCGAACAACATCCATAACATGCATCTTCAAATACGACAACATATATCAACATCCACGAGAACACATAAAAACAACACAACACACATCAAAAATTACATCAACATATATCAACATCAATGTCATGTAACAACAACAACAACCACACATAGCAACAACAACAACAAGTGTACATATTAATTCATGTTCATTTCAAGTTATACTCATTATTCTTCCAATTAAGCACATAACCCCTCTCTAGCTACCTCTAACATCACTACATCGATCCCCATCCCTTAATATATCAATTAAAGAATTTTAGAGAATTTTTCAGAATAAAAATGATTTATTTTTACACCACACACAGAACACAACAACTCCAATTAAATAATTAAATAAATAGTAAGGGCGTTACAACTCTCCCTCATTTAGAATGTTTTCATCCTCGAAAACTTACCTCATGCGAATAGGTTCGGATAAGACTCTCGCATCTTTCTCTCCAATTCCCAAGTAATGTTTCCACCTGTAGCTCCTCCCCAAACTACCTTTACGAGAACAGTCTCTTTGCCTCTCAACTGCTTTACCTCACGATCATCAATTCGTTCTGGTAGTGCTTCAACCATAAGATTGACTCTTACTTCAACTTCATCCATCGGTATCACATGTGATGGATCCGGAACATACTTCCGAAGTTGCAAAACATGGAATACATCATACAAATTTGATAATCGCGGTGGCAACGCCACTCTATAAGCAACAGGTCCAACTCTTGCAGAAATCTGGTACGGACATTTAAATCTAGGAGTAAGCTTTCTTGACTTCAAAGCTCACCCAACACCGGTCACCGGAGTAACCCTCAAAAACACATGATCTCCTTCTTGAAATTTAAGATATTTCCTCCTCTTATCATGATAACTCTTCTGCCTACTCTGTGAAGCTATCATCTTATCTCGAATTAACTTCACCATCTCAGTAGTCTGCTACACAATATCAGGTCCAAGTACAACACTTTCTACGGACTCATGCCAACATAAGGTGTCCGACATCTTCGAGCATAAAGTGCTTCAAAAGGCGTCATTCTGATACTAGAATGATAACTATTATTATAAGTAAACTCGATCAACGACAAGTGACTATCCTAACCACCTCCTTGTTCAAGAACACAAGCCCTCAACAAATCTTCCAAAGATTGTACTGTCCTCTTTGTCTGCCCATCAGTCTGAGGATGATAAATTGAACTCTACTTCAACTTCGAACCCAATGCCTCTTGCAAAATATCCCAAAACCTAGAAGTAAATCGCGGATCTCTATCCGACATAATACTCAAAGGAATTCCATGCAACTTCACGATTACATTGACATATATCTCTGTCAACCTCTACAAATAATAAGCAATACCAATCGGAATAAAATGCACTGACTTTGTCAACCTATCAACAATCACACAAATAGCATCATACCCTCTCGGAGTATTAGGTAACCCTGTAACAAAATCCATTGAAATATTATCCCATTTCCACTCAGGAATATCCAACGGTTGCATCAAACCAGCAGGTTTTTGATGTTCCACTTTTGACTTCTGACAAGTCAAACAAGCATAAACAAACTGAGCCACATCACGCTTCATACCGGGCCACCAAAATATCTTCTTCAAATCTTGATACATCTTCGTTGTCGCTCCCACTAAATGAAGCCGGGTCAAATAGGGTACAGACGCGAACGGTCGGCGAGAGGAACAATGAGAACACACAGCCGTGAACTCACTGGAGATGAATAGAGTCGCCAGCTAGGCATTTTTATCCCGGAGGAAAGGCAATGCTGCATAGACCTAGGAAGACATGGATAAGACGGTTGCGAACCAGAGAGACTGAGAAAGGGGGTTGGTTACAACCTGGGAAGGTATTAGCACCCAGATTGTCCGCCGTACTCGACGGGATCCACGCTTAAAAGATTTGTGTTTTAGAGGGGTAGTGTCAGTGCAATTTGTGTATAAAGTAACTGGAAAAGAATGTACAGGTGTCAGTGCAAGGGAAAAGTGGAGTGAAATATGAAAGTGTCAGTGCAGGAATGAGAATATGCTCAAGATAATGAGGCTAAAAGAATGAAGCTGGAAAGAGGGGGAATATACAGAGACTTTTGTTCGATAACTGTTAAGTTATGCCTACGTATCCTCTCGTGCAATGAGGAAGTCAGAACACCGTAGTTCGACTCAAAGAGACTGAAAGATGAATTGACTTGTGAACTGCTTGCTTGCCTATGCTCAAGTGCATGACCTGTCTGGCTCAGGTGCAAACTGTCTTGCATTAGACGGAAGAAGCAAGTTCTCGTTTGTGAGTGAATGAGATGAGAAAAGAATCCCGGAGGAGACGATTATTGTTTATTTTTGAGTTTTCAATCTTTTATTGCTTTTGATAGTTTGTCATAAGTTAATGAGTTTAAGCCTAAACCAATGGGTTAGTAAACTCATCACATCTTCCCTCTGATTAGGGGTAATGAGAGTACCTTAAGTGTGAAGTCAGATTCTCACACTTAAACACCTTTGATGTAGGATTAAGATCATTAACCTACTTGTGATCATTTAGATGTTTTTGGTGTTTTTGTTTAGTGTTGAGTAATGAGGTTAAGCCATAATCAAGGATTAAACAGACTCATTACACCATCCTAATAGAAGGATAATAGATGAGAATGTTTAAGCTGAGGAAAGCTCCTCAACTTAATCCATGATTAGGGATTAAACTCATGACAAAACAAGCCTTTGATTAAGTGTATTTTAGTTAATGATATGATGATGAAGTGTTTTTTATGATTTGTAAGACAACTTGAGGGGGACTTGTCCATTAACACTAGGGTTAGTCCTTCTTAACCAATTAAGGAAGAATTAGAACCCCAATGCAAGGCCCAAGTTACAAGTGTACTGTCTTGATACTTATTAAGTGAATTGATTAAGAGATTTAAACACATTAAGGGTTTAACACTTAGGATTAAAGTTATACACTCCATCCTAAGAGAAGGATGCAGGCATAAGCTTAATCACAAAGCCTTAAAGCCTTTAGGGTTTAGTCTTCTGATTATGAGATGAGAAGAGAAGACTCAAAAGAGACACAAAGGCAAAACTAAGAGGGGAGACTAATCAAAACCCTAATCATTGTCATGCTTGGTTGTTCCTAAGGTTTGTGAGGTTTTCAAGAAGAAGTCTTCAATGGAACCACCAGGAAGCAGATGAAAGGATCAAGAGAAGCATAGCAACTTGCTTCATTCAAGAAGTCAAGTCACTTGAAGAAAGAAAGTAAGAAAAAGAAGAATGAGCAAGCTCAATCTCAAACACATATAACAAATGCAGCAAGGATGCACAAAAAGAGATGAAGAGAAGTTATGAGAAGTGAAGGCAAATTCACTTCTCAAGATAACTCACCACCTGAAAGGTTAGAAAAGAAATGCAATGCAATGCAAAATGGGATGGAATGACATGATGCAAACCAAAACCAGAAGCACATACATGATGCTAATGATGCTATGAGATGCTACAAACATGAGGCAGCACATGGAAATGTTCATACAAGCTCAAGGATGCAAATGAAACAAGTTATGAACCATGAACATATATGAAAAGTTATGAAGTGCATATGGCATACAACATGGCAAATGAGAGATGCAATGATCAAACATGTTTCTAACATGTCTTGAGATGCCTAATGGATCAAATGGAGGCATGGAATGTCATGGCAAGTCATGCTATGCAAGCAAATGCAAGATGAATGCATATGGAAGCCCAAATTAGGGTTTATGAATCAAACAACAAACACAAACCAAAACCAGAAGCAAACCCCAAGATAAAAATGGAAAATGCCACACAAAGGACCCCTAATCCCATACTAAACCACTGCCCAAAGGAGAGGTCTCAACTCTTAACCAATCTCAAGTTATGATTTTCACAAGTTTTTAGGGTTTTTAGGGTTCCTAAACAAAAGAAATGTCAAACAATTTGAAAATGCAAGATCAACTCAAGGCCATTTTATCTCAAAAACTACATGCTAAACATAATGCAATGCAAGAAGAATCAATGTCCAACTCCTCATGGATAGGCAGAAATGATTTTTGGAACTTTGGATCAAATTAATGCATAAAAATGATTTTAAATCAATGAAAAATTCTCAAAATGCATCAAGATCAAAAAATAAATTTGGTTTGAAGGTTGGACAATGTTTCTAAATGTCTTAGAACATTTCATGAATTTTTTGGTGATTTTTAAATACCTAAAAGTATTTTTAATAAATTAATTTTCATTAACCAATTAAAAATAAACTTTTAAATATTTTAAAATACTTTTTAGATGCTAAAAATGAAAATAAAAATATTTTTGTGTTTTAAAAATTACTGAAACTCTTGAGAAAAAGTTTCATAATTTTTAAAACAATTTTGCTATTTTAAATAAATTATGCAAAAACAAATGAATTAAATGAAAATAAAAATGAATTTAAACTGAATTAATGAGAAGTCAACAGATCCAAGGGCTTGAATTCAAAGTCACACGCGCGGGAGTTGACTGCGCGCCACATCCTACGGCTCAAATTCAAAAATTACTAATTAATGCTTAAACCCTAATTGCGCCGTTAAACACTTTCAGATGACCGGAACAGTGTTCCGGTCATCTTCTCCGTTCACCCCAAACCTCAAACTCACTCCATACGTTATGAAAATGAAATCTAATTGAACAAAAATGTTTCCCACTCACTCACGAATCATAACCCCCACTCAAAACAAATTTATTTTCCCAGGAAAGGCTGAATCGAAGCAAACAAGAACTAGGGCAAAAAAGTTTCAGAGATCAATTAAATTCTCATTTCATCACCATTTTCAAAACTAAAAGCACCAGGACAATCAGTGAAGCATAGAGAACAAGTTTAGAACATAAAAAATGATTTCTGGAAAAATATTTCTTGAGCTACCTGAGATTCGAAGCTTTCACTCCAGCAACTTTCAGACCTCCCCTCCTTGTGAAATCCACTCCTTATGACCTCTTGATGATGCTTGAATGCTTTGGAGAAGTTTATGCTGGCTAGATGAAGAGTTTGAACAGCTTCTGCTCAAGCTCAGTTGAAAATGGCAATGGTGATGCAGGCAGTTTCAGGCCAATGTGAGTGGTTCTTTGTGATCAGGGTGATGTTTTAAGAAGGTTTGTGGAGTTTGTTTGGATGTTTATGGCCTGTGGAGTGAGTTTCGAAAGAAACTGCAAGTTGGAGTGAAGATGGAGAAGTGGTGTTCTTGCTGGATTCAGGCTTGGTTCTTTGTTGGTTTGGGCTTAATGAGGCATGGTGAGTTGAGTAGTGGAACTTGTTTGAATGTTTGTGAGCTGGGCAGAGAGATTCGAAGAGAAATGCCAATGGGGTGAGTTTTTGTGAATGTGATGTTGTGGTGTGTTTCAGCTGGCCTCCTCTATATGTTTTGCTTGCCAAAGGATAGTATAAAATAATCCTATAGGTCAGATGATTTGACATGGCCTTTATTGATTGGTAAGTTTGCTTTTGCCAAAAGTCCACTCTTTGTGTAAGAGAGGTATGGCTTGGTTCTAGGCTAGTACAAGCATGGGGCTGGCGCAGCAAGGGTGAGGGGAAGGGCTAGCAAAGCTCAGCATCCAATGTAGCAAGTGGGGGAAAGAGTGATCATGAGTTTTGCAAGTTGTTGCAACTTTTGTTCACATGTGATTTCCTTGTCCAACAAGCCATAAACCATGAGAAACTTGGTTCAAATCTGATTTTTAAGAGTTGCATGATGCTTGTGTAATGGTTTGAAGACAATTAGAAGTTACAATTTGCCTTGGTTCATGATTTTGCAAATTTCCCTTTTAGTGCATAACTTGAAAATTAGTGATTTTTGCCAACTTTGTCAAACCATAACTTTTGATCCAAAATGAATTAGGTCATGTTCTTGTACTTTTTGAAAAGGGAAAAATGTATTCTACAACTTTCATGACCAAAGTTTTTCCATTTGAAGCATTTTTGGATCAAACAGCAAGGCTTGAAAAATGACCTAAAATGACATATTCTTGAAAAGTCAACTATGCCCTAAAAAGTCAACTTTGCAAAATCTCCAAATTCTTGATTTTTTTGAACTTCAATCTTCTTCCATAATCAAATAAAGACCATATACACTCAAAATGATGAAGATCACCCCTTGGTTGGGTCATTGGGGCCCTCAGATGCCCTGATTTTGCACTGACTTGTCCAGAAAGTCAACCTTTGATCAGATGACTTCCCCATGGAATTTCTTCATGAAAATTGATGTGCATACTCCCTATACCATATAGAGACCAATGGAAACAAGAATGACCAAAAAATTGGAGTTATGGCCTCTGAAACCAAAACCCTAATTTCAGGTCAACTGTGCAGTCAAACTTGGCTCTGCATCCATACCAATCCCAGTTCTTGTGATTCTTTTGCATTCTTGACTTTGAGAGGGTGCAATATGATGCTTGATCACACATGGGCCTCTTTGAAGTGATTGGTGGCCTTTGGAGTGGCTCAGGAGGCTCTTGGATTGCTCAGATCACAAACCCTAGGTGCATATGACTTAGAAACTATGCAGTGAATCAAAAATGAGATATGAGATGATATGATTGTGTTTATGCATATGAAATGATCACAAGCCATGGTGTGAATGGGTGAGGGCAAATTTGGGGTGTTTACAGCTGCCCCTATTCAAACATGAGTTAGCTGTGCAGGATGTAAGCGACGGCTTATCAGGCAAACAAGATAACTTGTGGTTGAATACCAAAGACAGTCCAAAATTTGCACTCACAGAATGAAGAAGAAAAGGGATATAGATTGTAAAGGAACATAAAGTATATTGTAAAGTGTAGGCGACGGAGGACGACCGTCGAGCAGAGGACGACTGCTGGGTAAATAGCAATGACGGGGACGGCCGACATGCTGGGGATAAAAGGTAAAGCTAAGACGGGGACGGCCGACTAGCTGGGAAGAATAAAATCATGATGGGGACGGCCATCAAGATAAAGTTGTAAGATTCTCTGGGAATTGGTGAAACATGACGGGGACGGCCATCAAGTTCACAAAGTAAAGTAAACAACGATGGGGACGGCCATCGGGCTTAAAAGAGAAAAGGGACCACGACGGGGACGGCCATCGGGTTAAAGAATAAATGAAATAAACAGATGATGAGGTACGGTCATCAAAGGTGAAGGACGATCACCTAGCAGGGGACGGCTGCTCTGTTGGGGTTAAGATGAGGGACGGTCATCTAAGGTGGAGGACGACCACCTGGCAGGGTACGGCTGCCGGAAATATCGCGACATAGGACGAATGCTGGATAAAAGGTCAACGATGGGGACGGCCATCGGACGAGCATGATGGAGGACGACCATCAAGAGGTGGAGGACGACCACCTAGCAGGGGACGGCTGCTCTCGAGGTTTCTCATGACATAGGACGAATGCCAGATAACCAAAATCAACAATGGGGACGGCCATTGGATAAAATGATGAAGGACGATCATCAAGAGGTGGAGGACGACCACCTAGCAGGGGACGGCTGCTAAAAAAACAACGATGGGGACGGCCATCGGATGAGCATGATAGAGGACGACCATCAAGAGGTGGAGGACGACCACCTAGCAGGGTACGGCTGCTCTCAAGGTTTATCATAACACAGGACGAGTGTCAGATAAAAAGGAAGATTTGCTTACTTGGCGATCTATTGGGGACGTGAACACGGACGAGTGTTTACAACCAAGAAAAGAAAGTATAAGTGTTTGGTATTGTGTATAGATTAAAGATGCGGACGAGCATCCCTAAGACTATGATACGGACGAGTATCGGGTAGAAACAAATAATGACGCGTGTTCAAAGATGACGATACGGACGAGTATCAACCGGTTAACAGAGAACACGGACGAGTGTTGAATCTGAGAGGACTCTTCTGGGGAATAGTAGACACAGGCGAGTATCTTTATTCAAGAAGACAGAAGTGTTTGACACGGTGTATGGATTAAAGATGCGGACGAGCATCCTTAAGACTATGGTACGGACGAGTATCATGTAGAAACAAACTCTAGACGCACGCTCTGAGATGATGGTACGGACGAGTACCAACGGGTTAACAAAGAACAAGGACCAAAGTCGAATCTGTGGGGATATATAAGTGGTACATACAAGATACGGACGAGTATCTGTATGAGTGTAACATGAGTAACGAGTATGAGTTTTGTATAGATGAGTGTTTATCTGCTGGGGAAGGTGACACGGACGAGTGTCAAGAGAGAAAAGTATAATAATATCAACAAGTATCTGATATACAAAGTGTAGGTGACTGCGCTGGGGATATGACACGGACGGGTGTCAAGGAATTGTATATACAAGTATATGTGAGTGCAAAGAGGATGTCTTTGGCTTTCTGCTGGTGATTTGACACAGACGGGTGTCGGGAAGTATCTGTGATACAGGTGATCTTGTTTGTAAGGAGTGTTTAGGCGACTTTACTGGGGAAGATGATGCGGGTGGGTGTCAAAATGAGTATATACTGGTGTTTGTGATTTGTGAGGCAGCTGCTTTTGCTGGGACTTTGGCGGGGACTCTGGGGGAAAGTATTCTGCATTCTGACGAATGGTTACTAGTCACAAGTGCTGATTCAAAACATGGCTTATGATTATGCTATGTGTTGGATTTTTGCCGTAATGCTCCGTACTAGACGGAATGCTACGCTTTGTGGGTGAATATGATGCAAATGCTATGATTGTGCAAAGATACCAAACCGGGATCCGGGTCCCATTGCTGCGAAGATCTCTGGCCGATCCACTTGAAATAGACATCCCAGCTGGGGATGAGATCATTGGTAGATCTGACGAGATGCTATCTGCTTGGGGATATGGGTCATTGATAGACCTATCCTTATAAATGAGAGACCCAGCTGGGGTTTGTAGAAGCTTTCTTCACTCTGTTGTGATCTTCTATGCGCTGCTCTTCTAGATAGAGGCTGGAACTCTGTGGGGAGATGATTCCCTGACTTTTGTGCTCGGACGGGGGCGAGATGGCAACTCGGCTGGGGAGAAAGAGAGGAATCACTGAAAAGCCTCCCTAGGGATTCTGCTGAAGTAGATTCTTGACTCAGCCGGGGATACAGGTGCCTTCTGTGGTGTCTGGCAGCTCTGATGGGGATAAGCAATAACTGGCAAACTCAGCTGGGGAAGTCATGAGAGGCAACTCAGCTGGGGAGAGAGTACTTCGGGTGCTAAAAACGAGTGTTGATTTGCCAACTTGCTGGGATGAAGCTTACGTGCCCCGAGTTGCATTCTGGATATCTGCAATCCTGAAAAAGATAGAGAAACGCACAAGGTAATCCCGAGGTATCCTTTACTGGATTCCGTCATAGGAGTTAGGCACTTCTGAGAGTAAGTACATTTCCTGCAAGCACGCTTTTATTTGAAGATAAACATCTGTATTCTTATGCAATCAGTTTTTTCTTTTAAGACATCAGACATTTTTTGCAAATAAAAATGTACAAAACGAGACATGACTGAAAATCTGATTTTATTAATTCATATGCCCTGAATTGGCGAGATACAGTCAAAGGAACATATCCCCTGAAATGAGGAGATCGTTACAAATTGAGAAACAAAATGTTGGAAGTGTTGATGACGCTTTGAGGAGCTTCCTCTTCACTATGACCCGTATGACTCTTGACGTTCCCCTCATCTTGCTTTTTGAAGAATGTTGATTCTGATTGAAGCTTGATCCTTTTGAAGCTTACCAAGTTGTAGGTGATACAGACGAATTCAGAATGCAGTTGTTCGCTTATTCCCTTATTTTGCATGGATCGCCCTTTCGGGTTTTCAATCCATCGGGATACCCATTTTTGCCTGAGTCGTCCGATGCGGCTTTTCAACTCAGCGGGTGTACATTTTCTTGTTTATTTTCCCTTACTTTTGCCCGAGTCTTTTATTCTGTTTTTGACTCGCCGGGATGCCCTATTTTTGCCTGGACTTACATTCTGTTTTTGTGTCCAGCGGGTCTTTTTTTTTTTTTTATGCGAAGTATTTTTTAACTGCATCTGAATTCACAGGGGACGGGAAGTCTTCACCATCCATGGCGCTGAGCATCAGTGCTCCACCGGAAAAAACTTTCTTTACCACAAATGGTCCTTCATAATTTGGAGTCCATTTGCCCCTGTGGTCTGTATGAGGAGGGAGGATTCTTTTCAGCACAAGATCTCCTACTTGGTACTCTCGGTGCCTAACTTTCTGATCGAAGGCCTTCTTCATTCTTTTCTGATACAACTGCCCATGACAGATTGCAGCCAACCTCTTCTCTTCGATCAGACTCAGTTGTTCGTATCGGGCCCTAACCCATTCTGCTTCACTCAGTTTAACATCCATCAGTACCCGTAGAGAGGGTAATTCAACTTCAACCGGTAGGACTGCTTCCATACCATACACAAGTTGATACGGTGTTGCCCCACTGGATGTTCTGATTGACGTGCGGTACCCATGCAAGGCAAATGGTAGCATTTCGTGCCAGTCTTTGTAGGTGACTACCATCTTCTGCACAATCTTCTTGATATTCTTATTTGCTGCCTCAACAGCGCCATTCATCTTTGGCCTGTAAGGAGAAGAATTGTGATGTTGAATCTTGAAGTCCCGGCACAGTTCTGCCATCATCTTGTTGTTCAAATTGGAACCATTATCAGTAATGATTCGCTCGGGCACTCCGTATCGACAGATGATATCTCTTTTCAGAAATCTGGCTACCACTTGTCTTGTAACATTTGCATATGAGGCTGCTTCAACCCACTTGGTGAAATAGTCAATGGCGACCAGGATGAATCTGTGGCCATTTGAAGCAGTTGGCTCGATCTTGCCAATCATATCAATACCCCACATAGCAAAGGGCCAGGGTGAAGACATGATGTTCAAAGGATTGGGAGGCACATGCACCTTATCCGCGTAAATCTGGCATTTATGGCATTTTCTGGCATAGGTACAACAGTCTGCATCCATTGTGATCCAATAATACCCTGATCTTAACAGTTTCTTAGCCATGGCATGCCCTCCAGCATGGGTACCAAAGGATCCTTCGTGCACTTCATGCATCAACAAGTCTGCTTCTGTCTTATCAACACATCTGAGGAGTACCATATCAAAGTTCCTTTTGTATAAAGACCCATCAGTGTTCAGAAAGAAACTACCAGCAAGCCTTCTCAAAGTCTTCTTATCATTGGAAGATGCCCCAGGTGGGTATGTTTGATCCTCCAAGAAGCATTTAATGTCATGGAACCAAGGCTTATCATCTTTAACGACATCTGCTGCAAATACATATGCTGGTCTATCAAGTCTGGATACTGAAATCTGAGGTATGAAGTTAGCAGCTTGAACCTTGATCATGGATGAAATGGTAGCAAGAGCATCTGCAAACTGGTTCTCGTCCCGAGGGATATACTCAAGCTTGACTGTTGTGAAGAAAGTCAATAACCTTCTCGTATAATCCCTGTAAGGTATCAGATGATCCTGGTGAGTGTACCATTTGCCGTTGGTTTGATTGATTACCAGAGCTGAATCTCCAAATACGGTCAATGTCTTGATCCTGAGGTCGATGGCTTCCTCAAGACCCATAATGCAAGCTTCGTATTCAGCTTCGTTGTTAGTGCAGTTGAAAGTGAGTTTTGCCGAGAAAGGCATGTGAACTCCTTTAGGTGTAATGAGTACTGCACCAACACCACGACCATTCATATTAACAGCCCCATCAAACATCATAGTCCATTCTTCTTCTGGGTCAGGCCCTTCAGTGTGAACAGGCTCTTCATGATCTTTTGCTTTTATGAACATGATGTCTTCATCAGGGAAGTCAAATCTCATAGGCTGGTAATCATCGATAGGTTGCTCAGCAAGATATTCAGACAATACACTGCCCTTGATGGCTTTCTGAGATGTGTACTGGATGTCATATTCAGTAAGGATCATTTGCCATCTTGCAACCCGTCCGGTAAGTGCTGGCTTCTCAAATATGTACTTAACTAGGTCCATCTTTGAGATCAATAAAGTAGTGTGGGTCAACATATACTGTCTCAGTCGGCGAGCAGCCCACGCTAACGCACAGCAAGTTTTCTCGAGCAGTGAATAACGTTGTTCACAGTCGGTAAACTTTTTGCTTAGGTAGTATATTGCATACTCTTTTCGACCAGACTCGTCATGTTGGCCCAACACACACCCCATCGACTCTTCTAATACTGTCAGGTACATAACAGAGGTCTTCCTTCAACTGGAGGCATAAGGATTGGAGGTTCTTGCAAGTATTCTTTGATCTTGTCAAAAGCCCTTTGGCAGTCTTCATTCCACCTGACCGTCTGTTCCTTTCTTAACAGCTTGAACAAAGGCTCACAGGTGGCTGTGAGGTGAGATATGAACCGTGAGATGTAGTTCAATCGACCTAAGAACCCTCGAACTTCGTTCTCTGTTTTCGGTGCAGGCATCTCTTGAATAGCTTTGACTTTATCAGGGTCAACTTCAATCCCTTTCTCGCTTACAATAAAGCCCAGCAACTTACCGGATCGTACCCCGAATGTGCATTTGTTGGGGTTTAACTTCAATTGGTACTTCCTCAGACGCTTAAACAGCTTTAGCAGATTCACCAGGTGGTCTTCTTCAGTAAGGGACTTGGCAATCATGTCATCCACATAACATTCTATTTCTTTATGGATCATATCGTGGAATAATGTCACCATAGCCCGTTGATATGTTGCACCAGCATTCTTCAGTCCGAATGGCATTACCTTGTAACAGAACGTGCCCCAAGGTGTAATGAATGTTGTCTTCTCCATGTCTTCAGGTGACATCTTGATCTGATTATATCCTGAAAATCCGTCCATGAAGGAGAATACCGAGAACTGAGCCGTGTTATCTACCAGTACATCAATGTGAGGTAATGGGAAATCATCTTTCGGGCTAGCTCTGTTCAGATCCCGATAGTCAACACACATTCTTACTTTGCCGTCTTTCTTAGGCACAGGCACTATATTAGCAACCCACGGTGGGTAGCTAGTCACAGCAAGGAATCCGGCGTCCCACTGCTTTTGTACCTCTTCTTTGATCTTCATTGCCATGTCTGGGCGAGTACGGCGCAACTTCTGTTTGACCGGTGGGCACTCTTCTCTCAAAGGCAGCTTGTGCACGACAATGTCGGTGTCCAACCCTGGCATATCTTGATACGACCAAGCAAACACATCCACATATTCTTGAAGCAGATCAATCAGTTGTCTTTTCACTGAGTCTTGCAGGCAGGCCCCGATTTTAACCTCTTTCACGTCTTCATCTGTACCAAGATTAATCACTTCAACCTCCTCCTGGTGAGGAGTAATAACCTTTTCCTCTTGTCTTAACAACCTGGCTAGCTCTTCAGGAAGCTCATATTCTTCTTCAACCCCTTCATCAGCTTGATTGATCGGATTGTCAAAGTCATACGAAGTCATAGCCGTGCTGTTGTCGGTGCTGTCAGGAAGGCACTCTCTGCAAGGGTTCAGTTTGTTCATTTTAGTGATTGATTTTAATCTTGTTTTAAAAAAGGTGAAATAAAGTTATCATTTTGAAAACATCGCCATTTATTTTTTTGTACAAAAAGAAAAATGGAAAAACAGTGAACGAAAAGGAAAAAGACTCATTTGCAAAAAGATGTCTGATATTTCATTGATTAATCTTGTTTGCACAAAAAGTACAGATGGCCCGATTACAAAATGAGTCTTGTCATCTTGGGCAAGATGCAAGACTTTGATGCATGCTATAAAAATACAGGAAATAATAATTACTCTGCATGAGTAACTCTTATAATTTCCTGGGAAGACCAGTTTGAGATACTGCTCCCCGGGATCTTTGGACGAATCCAATTCTCCAGATTGCGCTCCTCTTCCAGCTCGTCTTCCAAACTGTTGATAGCATCAGGGGTGAGCATCCCCCCACTCACAAAGTTGGGCTCTTTTGCAGCCTCTGCTTGATCTTGTTGAGTTGGTTTGTAACCCAACCCAAATCTGTCCTCTTTCTTCTCCACCGATAGCAGTTTGCCCCAGCCTTGGGCGTTTCCTCCCTCAACAACCTTCCGGGCTTGTTGGTATGATGATATTGAAGTACCAGGTACAGCAGATGTTTCATTGATGTTCAAGGCTTCGAAACCTTGGCTCATTGTTTCATGGATCTCCCCATCCATCTCAATGTACTTATAAGTAGCCAGGTGGCTGACAAAAATATCCTCTTCTCCACAGATTGTAACGATTTGACCCTCCCACTCATATTTTAACTTCTGGTGAAGGGTAGAGGTCACGGCGCCAGCGGCGTGAATCCATGGCCTACCCAATAGACAGCTGTAGGCAGGCTGTATATCCATCACGTAGAAGATCGTTTTGAAGGTCTGCGGGCCAATCGTTATGGGCAACTCGATCTCTCCCAGAACCGATCTCTTTGAACCATCAAAGGCTCTCACCACCAGGTTGCTGGGTCTCAACGCCAATCCATCATATTCTAGCTTCACCAGGGCCTTCTTAGGTAAGACATTGAGGGATGACCCCGTGTCTACCAGCACATGGGAAAGGACAACACCTTTACATTCCATGGTTATGTGCAAGGCTTTGTTATGGTTGCGGCCTTCCGTTGTCAAATCAGTATTGGTGAACCCTAGCCCGTGACTAGCATTAACATTTCCAACTACAGCTTCTAGCTGATTGACAGTAATCTCTTCAGGCACGTAAGCTGCGTGCAAGACTTTGAGTAGTGCATTCCGATGGGCTTCGGAGCACATAAGCAATGATAGGATTGAGATCTTGGAAGGCGTCTGATGAAGCTGATCCACTATTTTATAATCACTCTTCTTGATGATTCGCATGAACTCATCAACCTCTTGGTCAAAGGGTGTTTTCAATGCTTCTTTAACAGCTTGGTCTTCCTGCACTAAGCTTTTTCCTTTTGCTTTAGCGGCAGCTTCTGCTTCGGCAGTGGGTCTCTGAATTTGTGGAGCGAAAAGACGTCCGCTTCGAGTGAAGCCTCCGCCTCCTCCCACATTGTCAATTTGTGGTGCAGGGGTTGATGATTCAAAAGTGATTCTTTGTCCTTCACAGTACAGGTCAGAGCCGTAATGCCAGGGGATGGCATTGCTGCTTTCATAAGGTACTGGTCCAGGCACCGTGATAGTGACTGGACTGACTGCAGCTGTGGAAGGAATTGTGATAGTTTGCGGATCATAATAAATTGTGACCGGTGCTCTGATGGGAGCAGCACTTTCTGAGTTGTAGGCAGAGTTGTTTTCAGGATCATAAAATATTGTGATGGTTGAGACATCTTCAGAGTTCGTTGCTGGAGTTGTAGGAGACATTGGTGGAAGAATGGATGTTGTTGTTGTAGGAGTTTCAAAATGGAGTGGTGCTGGAGTTGTAGAAGAAAAATTTGTTGATAACTGATCAGTTGAGATAATAGATGAAGTATTTGTTGATGAAGCTGAAGAATTGTCAGGAACAATGGTTGTTGCAGTTGTAGGAGGTTCTGGAATTGTTGCTGTTGAGATTGCTGGATTTGTAGGAAATGATGTGGTGATATGAAGTTGGCCACTCTGAATGAGACCGTCTATGCCATTCCTCAGGTTATCGCACCCATTGACTGAGATATTGCAGTAAGCACACCCCAACTCACACCCCGGGAACATTTGACATTCGAGGAGCTGAGCCTTAATTTCTACCAACGGTGTCCGGATCTGACCCACACTGGTTATTAAATATGACGGCTTGTCTCCTTCAATAGCGTTGATTCTGGGACCACCGTGGTTTGGCATGGGGTTCTTGTTGACATTGGGTGGTGGTGCGAAATTCAGAGCTTTTGAGTCTACCAGGTCTTGTACCTTCATGTGCAAGGCTCTGCACTTTTCCGTACTATGGCCAGGTGCATTCGAATGAAAAGCACACCTAGCATTGGAGTCATAATTCCTGGGTAGGCTGTTGGGATTTGGAGGTGCCAATGTCCTTAGCTCAACTAGGTTGAGTTTCAGGAGTTGTGGCAGCAATGTAGCATATGGCATAGGGATCGGATCGATTACCCTGTTAGCTTGAGATGGCCTCTGTTGGAATGGCCTTTGCTGGTTATTGTTGTTGGTGTTGCTGTTGTTGTTATTTCTTGGAGGATACTGATTTTGTTGATGGTACTGAGGTTGTTGCTGATAATTTTGCTGAGGAGGTTGATAGGCTGGTTGTGGATGAGCTGGAGCAGGAATGGTGACTGCTGCCACAGATCTACGAACATATTGGGGCCTACCCCTGTTGGTGTGGATGGCATTAGTCTCACCAGTCCTTCTTGGGCCTGTAAAAGGCTTTCTTGCATTACTGGATGAGCTTGCACCGTTGTCTGAGATCTTACCCATCTTCAATAGGCTTTCAATTCTCTCTCCGACTATGACCACATCTGCAAAGCTGGTAGATGAGAAGGCAGCTAGCCTATCAATGTAAGTCCCCTGAAGGGTGTTCATGAACATATCAGCCATCTCCCTTTCTGACATAGGTGGCTGGACAGCAGCAGCAAGCTGTCTCCATCTTTGAGCATACTCTCGGAAACTCTCTCTAGATGACTGTGACATTCCCATTAGGAGGGTCCTGTTGGGTGCCATATCCAGATTATACTGATACTGTCTGATGAAGGCCTCTGCCAGGTCCTTCCAGCATCTAATAGTTGCTCTTGTCAGATGGGAATACCATTCCCTCGAAGCTCCAGTCAAGCTATCCTCAAAATAGAACATCCACAGCTTCTCGTCCATGGTATAGGCTTTCAGCCTCCCGAGGAAAGATTGTAGATGGGTCCGGGGACAGGAAGTCCCATTATACTTCTCAAAGCATGGTGGCTTAAACTTGTGGGGAATTCTGACCCCGTCTACCAAGCCCATATCCATAACATCAAAACCCAAAGAGTTTTGAGACTCTAAGGATCTCAATTTCTCAGCTATCTCTTCCAACCTTCTATCATAAGCTTCTTCCCCGACTCCCATCACTGTGAACTGGTCTTCTTGAGGGTCTTCTTGCAGTACCCTCCCTGCTGTGGCAGTCCCTTGTATATTGACAGGGATGTTGGCCTCGGGACGGAGGTGGGGTCCAAAGACTGGGGGATTGACATGAGGTTGGACTCTTTCATTGTTGCTAGTCCCAGCAGTCCCTGGCTGATGATCTTCCTGATTTCTCCCTTCTACCAGTGCTCTGAGCCTCTCCTGGCTTTGAGCCATGTTGTTCATTACCTCCATAAATTGTGTCATTTGAGTCCTCATTTCCAACCTCTCGTTGGTCATTTGGTTCCTGACCTCTGTAAGGTCCTGCTGCATCTGATCCATCTGTATGCCCGGAAGGTTGTTACGGGTTGGATAACGGTGCGGACGGTTGAGGGGAAATACTCGGCGTCGAGCAATAGTTCCTGAACATCACAACAGAGTTAGCAACAATAAAACAAACACCTACAAAACAAACAGAGGGTTAGCATGCAATGCAGTATGCTTATTTGTTTTCAAGGTATCCGGTTTGGCATTCAGTTTTGACCCTTCCAGACCCTTGAAGATGCTGCTGTTGATGTTGCTTTCGAAGTAAACTCGGATGGAACAAACTAATACATATATTACAAAAGGCCACTGGTACATAGTTTGTTTACAAATACAAGCCCTCTGAGGGGTCAAAATACATTACAAGAAAATAAAAGTACATGGAATAAAAGCAACAACAAGCAAATGGTCAAACACCAAGACCAAACTCATCCTCCCGAACTTCCTTGAGAAGTGCTTCGGTCACAGGATCAGCCGGACGCTCCGTGAGATTCCTGATAAGGAGGTTCCTGGTAGTAACAGCTGCAGTTAACTTCTTGTGTTGACCTTGGTCCTTAGACCTCTTCACTCCAGCTCTGATCTTTAGCTCTGATATCTCCTTCTGGGCTGCTGCCAGGGCTTCTTGTTGCTCTTTTGCACTAGCTTCCAGTTGCTCTATCTTGTCTTGAACTCTCTTGTCCTTCAGAGTACGAGCCTCGGTGATCCTGACCCACCTAGCCTGACGCTCCTTCAAATACAAGTCTGTCCTGGCTCTCTGGAACTGGGCTTCTTTGCAAGCATTCTTCAGAATTTGTTCTCCAGCCTTAGACCTTTTGATGTAATCCCCAGACTTCTCAATCTTAGCCAGATGCTCCACTCTTAACTTTTCTAACCTCCCAATCTTCCTCATACCATCACTCCTCTCCCGGAGGGTCTTCTGCAAAGCCTGGGTTAACTTCTCATTTCTTTCCTTCAAGCTCTCAAACTCTTCCAAACTGACAGTGGCAGGGGGTGGTGCTGAAGATGATTCAGGCATATCTTCTATGGTAAAGGGCATCCCAGAGATTTGAGCCCTGGCACGGGACCATTCATAATATTGTGCTGATGCCACATTGCTGCACCTCCCCAGAATGGTTATTCCCTTGGTTTGAACATTATCCCAGGCCCAGGCTGCCTGCCTAACAATAGCCAGATTAGGCTTGTTCTCGCAATAAAGAGTCTCAACCAAGTCCTGTGCCTTAGGAGAGTGGACCAGTGCATAGCCCAGTTGTCTTCTGAACAGCAGAGGGTTGTAATTGATACTACCCTTAACTCCTATTAGGGGTACATTGGGAAAATGCCCACAGCTGGTGATGATATCCCTGCCTTTTGTGCTTTGAGTGCACCACCTGATATCAGCTGAAGTTAGAGTAGTAAGTCTCTTAGCCCAGTTTTTCTGCTGATGAGGATTCAAAAATGCGTCTGTCCTGGGTAGATGCCTGAGAAGCCAAGTATGGAACAATGGAGCACAACACCTCACTAATCTTCCCCTCTGCTTTTCATTCCTCTGATGTACTGAGTAATAGAGATCCCCCAACAAAGTGGGCACTGGGTTCTTCAAGATAAAAAGATGGATTGCATTCTTGCTAATGAATCGAGGCTCATCTGCAAACAACACAATTCCATATATACTCAAGGCCAATAAAGCACAGACAGCTTTCCACTCTCCTAAAGAAGCCTTCAGGGTAGCTTGAGAGATCAGGAAATCCAGATGGAAGCCAGGGATTCCAGCTTTAGAAGTCATATGCTGCCCAATCAGTGCTGGTTCCAAATGCAAAGCCTTTGCTACTTCTTCATTACCAGGAAAGACCATCTCAGGGTTGAAAGGGACTCCACCCCTGATAGGTATACCAACTAATGATGAGTATTCTTCCAATAAGGGGCCCAGCTGAAAGTCCTGAAAAGTGAAACATCTCAGTGGGGGATCATAAAACTGAAGGCAAGTGTGGATCAGGCTTCTCTGTGAGGGGTCCAGATCCATAACCATATCAAGTATATCTCCATAGTGTTCCCTGAACAGTGGTATATGGTCTGGAGTGATCAGGGTCTGAATCCTCCTGATGTCAGCTAACTCTGGCTGGAAGAAGTGGTAGGTGATGTTACCTTTTTTAGGTGTCATGATGTTGAGACTGAGTAGAGACAAGTGTTGATGATAACACTGAAGAATGAACCACTGATTGGCTGGTGCAGATAACTGAAGTAGATAACTGAAGCAAATGTTGATGAAGATAGGTCAGTACTGAAGATGGGGTCAAAACCAGAACCAAATGAAGATGGATACCCTGAAACACAAATAAGCAAATGTCAACATGATGCAATGAGTATGTATGCAAATGATATGCAAGGGTTTGTGACTGAGCCGGATCTGATCAAGAGCTCTGATATAGGTCCAAGTATGTCCAAGAAATCCAGATGGAGGTCTATAAATCCGGTAACCAAGGTGGGGGGGGCTCAAATAAAGAGCCACATGTCCAGGGTTGTAGAATCACAAGAACTGTCCCAAAATGAAGTACTCTTAACAAACAAAGTAACAGGGTATTCTGAGGTCAAGGTACCTGCAAACCTGTAAACAGCCCAACCCCCTCACAGGTGGTGTTCTAAAACAAGGATCCTCAGACTTGGATCAGTTATGAGAAGTGTAAACACTTCTAACCCGGAGGTACAGTGTTTACAATAACCATAAAAGTTCCTCCTCTAACTCACCTCAGTTTCTGAAGGTCAATACTAAAAGGTCATCCAGACTTAGCAGGCTTCCCAGATAGCCCTAGCATTGCAGGAAATCTGCAACACAGAGTTCTCAAGAAGAAACCCATATCTGAACCGTGTTTCATATTCCCGCACCAGACCGAGATGGAATGGGAAAGAATATGATTCACTCTAGCCTAGGTGTCACTCAGGTCCCAGGTATAGGACCTTAACTCTCAATGAAACACCCACCCACCAAAGCAAACAACAGATCCAGCCAGCAGCATGACAGTATGATATGTACAAAAGCAATAAAGAAAGCAATAAAGCAACTGTACATAAGCAAAAATAGAGCAAATACACAAACACAAATAGCACATGACACCCCAGTAAACACAAATCAATCAAGCGTTAGGAGGAACCCACAAAAAGAACCAGAAGCCCTGGTTACACAGAAACTACCTCCCCAGCAGAGTCGCCAAGCTGTCGCTCCCACTAAATGAAGCCGGGTCAAATAGGGTACAGACGCGAACGGTCGGCGAGAGGAACAATGAGAACACACAGCCGTGAACTCACTGGAGATGAATAGAGTCGCCAGCTAGGCATTTTTATCCCGGAGGAAAGACAATGCTGCATAGACCTAGGAAGACATGGATAAGACGGTTGCGAACCAGAGAGACTGAGAAAGGGGGTTGGTTACAACCTGGGAAGGTATTAGCACCCAGATTGTCCGCCGTACTCGACGGGATCCACGCTTAAAAGATTTGTGTTTTAGAGGGGTAGTGTCAGTGCAATTTGTGTATAAAGTAACTGGAAAAGAATGTACAGGCGTCAGTGCAAGGGAAAAGTGGAGTGAAATATGAAAGTGTCAGTGCATGAATGAGAATATGCTCAAGATAATGAGGCTAAAAGAATGAAGCTGGAAAGAGGGGGAATATACAGAGACTTTTGTTCGATAACTGTTAAGTTATGCCTACGTATCCTCTCGTGCAATGAGGAAGTCAGAACACTGTAGTTCGACTCAAAGAGACTGAAAGATGAATTGACTTGTGAACTGCTTACTTGCCTATGCTCAAGTGTATGACCTGTCTGGCTCAGGTGCAAATTGTCTTGCATTAGACGGAAGAAGCAAGTTCTCGTTTGTGAGTGAATGAGATGAGAAAAAAATCCCGGAGGAGACGATTATTGTTTGTTTTTGAGTTTTCAATCTTTTATTGCTTTTGAGAGTTTGTCATAAGTTAATGAGTTTAAGCCTAAACCAATGGGTTAGTAAACTCATCACATCTTCCCTCTGATTAGGGGTAATGAGAGTACCTTAAGTGTGAAGTCAGATTCTCACACTTAAACACCTTTGATGTAGGATTAAGATCATTAACCTACTTGTGATCATTTAGATGTTTTTGGTGTTTTTGTTTAGTGTTGAGTAATGAGGTTAAGCCATAATCAAGGATTAAACAGACTCATTACACCATCCTAATAGAAGGATAATAGATGAGAATGTTTAAGCTGAGGAAAGCTCCTCAACTTAATCCATGATTAGGGATTAAACTCATGACAAAACAAGCCTTTGATTAAGTGGATTTTAGTTAATGATATGATGATGAAGTGTTTTTTATGATTTGTAAGACAACTTGAGGGGGACTTGTCCATTAACACTAGGGTTAGTCCTTCTTAACCAATTAAGGAAGAATTAGAACCCCAATGCAAGGCCCAAGTTACAAGTGTACTGTCTTGATACTTATTAAGTGAATTGATTAAGAGATTTAAACACATTAAGGGTTTAACACTTAGGATTAAAGTTATACACTCCATCCTAAGAGAAGGATGCAGGCATAAGCTTAATCACAAAGCCTTAAAGCCTTTAGGGTTTAGTCTTCTGATTATGAGATGAGAAGAGAAGACTCAAAAGAGACACAAAGGCAAAACTAAGAGGGGAGACTAATCAAAACCCTAATCATTGTCATGCTTGGTTGTTCCTAAGGTTTGTGAGGTTTTCAAGAAGAAGTCTTCAATGGAACCACCAGGAAGCAGATGAAAGGATCAAGAGAAGCATAGCAACTTGCTTCATTCAAGAAGTCAAGTCACTTGAAGAAAGAAAGTAAGAAAAAGAAGAATGAGCAAGCTCAATCTCAAACACATATAACAAATGCAGCAAGGATGCACAAAAAGAGATGAAGAGAAGTTATGAGAAGTGAAGGCAAATTCACTTCTCAAGATAACTCACCACCTGAAAGGTTAGAAAAGAAATGCAATGCAATGCAAAATGGGATGGAATGACATGATGCAAACCAAAACCAGAAGCACATACATGATGCTAATGATGCTATGAGATGCTACAAACATGAGGCAGCACATGGAAATGTTCATACAAGCTCAAGGATGCAAATGAAACAAGTTATGAACCATGAACATATATGAAAAGTTATGAAGTGCATATGGCATACAACATGGCAAATGAGAGATGCAATGATCAAACATGTTTCTAACATGTCTTGAGATGCCTAATGGATCAAATGGAGGCATGGAATGTCATGGCAAGTCATGCTATGCAAGCAAATGCAAGATGAATGCATATGGAAGCCCAAATTAGGGTTTATGAATCAAACAACAAACACAAACCAAAACCAGAAGCAAACCCCAAGATAAAAATGGAAAATGCCACACAAAGGACCCCTAATCCCATACTAAACCACTGCCCAAAGGAGAGGTCTCAACTCTTAACCAATCTCAAGTTATGATTTTCACAAGTTTTTAGGGTTTTTAGGGTTCCTAAACAAAAGAAATGTCAAACAATTTGAAAATGCAAGATCAACTCAAGGCCATTTTATCTCAAAAACTACATGCTAAACATAATGCAATGCAAGAAGAATCAATGTCCAACTCCTCATGGATAGGCAGAAATGATTTTTGGAACTTTGGATCAAATTAATGCATAAAAATGATTTTAAATCAATGAAAAATTCTCAAAATGCATCAAGATCAAAAAATAAATTTGGTTTGAAGGTTGGACAATGTTTCTAAATGTCTTAGAACATTTCATGAATTTTTTGGTGATTTTTAAATACCTAAAAGTATTTTTAATAAATTAATTTTCATTAACCAATTAAAAATAAACTTTTAAATATTTTAAAATACTTTTTAGATGCTAAAAATGAAAATAAAAATATTTTTGTGTTTTAAAAATTACTGAAACTCTTGAGAAAAAGTTTCATAATTTTTAAAACAATTTTGCTATTTTAAATAAATTATGCAAAAACAAATGAATTAAATGAAAATAAAAATGAATTTAAACTGAATTAATGAGAAGTCAACAAATCCAAGGGCTTGAATTCAAAGTCACACGCGCGGGAGTTGACTGCGCGCCACATCCTACGGCTCAAATTCAAAAATTACTAATTAATGCTTAAACCCTAATTGCGCCGTTAAACACTTTCAGATGACCGGAACAGTGTTCCGGTCATCTTCTCCGTTCACCCCAAACCTCAAACTCACTCCATACGTTATGAAAATGAAATCTAATTGAACAAAAATGTTTCCCACTCACTCACGAATCATAACCCCCACTCAAAACAAATTTATTTTCCCAGGAAAGGCTGAATCGAAGCAAACAAGAACTAGGGCAAAAAAGTTTCAGAGATCAATTAAATTCTCATTTCATCACCATTTTCAAAACTAAAAGCACCAGGACAATCAGTGAAGCATAGAGAACAAGTTTAGAACATAAAAAATGATTTCTGGAAAAATATTTCTTGAGCTACCTGAGATTCGAAGCTTTCACTCCAGCAACTTTCAGACCTCCCCTCCTTGTGAAATCCACTCCTTATGACCTCTTGATGATGCTTGAATGCTTTGGAGAAGTTTATGCTGGCTAGATGAAGAGTTTGAACAGCTTCTGCTCAAGCTCAGTTGAAAATGGCAATGGTGATGCAGGCAGTTTCAGGCCAATGTGAGTGGTTCTTTGTGATCAGGGTGATGTTTTAAGAAGGTTTGTGGAGTTTGTTTGGATGTTTATGGCCTGTGGAGTGAGTTTCGAAAGAAACTGCAAGTTGGAGTGAAGATGGAGAAGTGGTGTTCTTGCTGGATTCAGGCTTGGTTCTTTGTTGGTTTGGGCTTAATGAGGCATGGTGAGTTGAGTAGTGGAACTTGTTTGAATGTTTGTGAGCTGGGCAGAGAGATTCGAAGAGAAATGCCAATGGGGTGAGTTTTTGTGAATGTGATGTTGTGGTGTGTTTCAGCTGGCCTCCTCTATATGTTTTGCTTGCCAAAGGATAGTATAAAATAATCCTATAGGTCAGATGATTTGACATGGCCTTTATTGATTGGTAAGTTTGCTTTTGCCAAAAGTCCACTCTTTGTGTAAGAGAGGTATGGCTTGGTTCTAGGCTAGTACAAGCATGGGGCTGGCGCAGCAAGGGTGAGGGGAAGGGCTAGCAAAGCTCAGCATCCAATGTAGCAAGTGGGGGAAAGAGTGATCATGAGTTTTGCAAGTTGTTGCAACTTTTGTTCACATGTGATTTCCTTGTCCAACAAGCCATAAACCATGAGAAACTTGGTTCAAATCTGATTTTTAAGAGTTGCATGATGCTTGTGTAATGGTTTGAAGACAATTAGAAGTTACAATTTGCCTTGGTTCATGATTTTGCAAATTTCCCTTTTAGTGCATAACTTGAAAATTAGTGATTTTTGCCAACTTTGTCAAACCATAACTTTTGATCCAAAATGAATTAGGTCATGTTCTTGTACTTTTTGAAAAGGGAAAAATGTATTCTACAACTTTCATGACCAAAGTTTTTCCATTTGAAGCATTTTTGGATCAAAAAGCAAGGCTTGAAAAATGACCTAAAATGACATATTCTTGAAAAGTCAACTATGCCCTAAAAAGTCAACTTTGCAAAATCTCCAAATTCTTGATTTTTGTGAACTTCAATATTCTTCCATGATCAAATAAAGACCATATACACTCAAAATGATGAAGATCACCCCTTGGTTGGGTCATTGGGGCCCTCAGATGCCCTGATTTTGCACTGACTTGTCCAGAAAGTCAACCTTTGATCAGATGACTTCCCCATGGAATTTCTTCATGAAAATTGATGTGCATACTCCCTATACCATATAGAGACAAATGGAAACAAGAATGACCAAAAAAATTGGAGTTATGGCCTCTGAAACCAAAACCCTAATTTCAGGTCAACTGTGCAGTCAAACTTGGCTCTGCATCCATACCAATCCCAGTTCTTGTGATTCTTTTGCATTCTTGACTTTGAGAGGGTGCAATATGATGCTTGATCACACATGGGCCTCTTTGAAGTGATTGGTGGCCTTTGGAGTGGCTCAGGAGGCTCTTGGATTGCTCAGATCACAAACCCTAGGTGCAGATGACTTAGAAACTATGCAGTGAATCAAAAATGAGATATGAGATGATATGATTGTGTTTATGCATATGAAATGATCACAAGCCATGGTGTGAATGGGTGAGGGCAAATTTGGGGTGTTTACATTCGTCTCTCCCGGGTGAATACTCAAACTACTTCTATGTCCTTCTTCAAGAATCATTCTCTTCAATTCAAGACCATCAAGAATACAAATACGCTCCTGAAACCTTAGTACTCCCTGTTCATCAACTAGGAATTCATTTCCTCCTGCCCGTTCATCACTGACCATCAAGTTCACCAATTTCACATCGGACTTCTGACTCTCCCGGATACGTTCAAGAAAATCATTGTTAACCATCAGCATTCCTAACATTACATTGTGAGGTGTCTGTTCACAGCCCAAACTCATATATCTAAATTGTTCAATCAACTCCAATTCTCTAACCATCATGATCGACATATGCAATGTCTTCCGACTTAAGGCATCAACCATAACATTAGCTTTATCGGGATGATAATTCAAACTAAAATCATAGTCCTTTAAGAATTCCAACCAACGTCTTTGCCTCATATTTAACTCTTTCTGGTCAAACAGATATTTCAAGCTCTTATTATCACTATATACTTCAAATCTCGAATCGTACAGATAATGCCTCCAAATATTTAATACAAAAACCACTACTGCTAGCTCCAAATCATGGGTAGGATAATTCCTCTCATGAATTCTCAACTAACGCAAAGCATACGCCACCACTTGATCGTCTTGCATTAACACTCCACACAAACCCATCAAGGAAGCATCGGAATAAACCACAAACGGATCATCTGCTTTTGGTAAAGTTAAAACTGGAGCGGTCGTCAACTTCTTCTTTAGCTCAATGAAAATTTGTTCACATTGGGAGTCCCACACAAATGCCTTATCCTTACAAGTTAATTGAGTCAATGGAAGTGATAACTTCGAAAAACCTTCAATGAATCTTCGATAATAACCGGATAATCCCAAGAAAATTCTAATTTATGTCACTGACTTTGGAGTCTCCCAATGTAGAACTGCATCTACCTTGGATGGATCCACAACAATCGCCTTTCCGGAAATCGCATGACCAAGAAAACTAACCTCTTTCAACCAAAACTCGCACTTTGATAACTTAGCATACAACTTCTTCTCTTTCAACACTTGCAACATAATTTGCAGATGTTCAGCGTGTTCTTCTTCTGACTTAGAGTAAATCAGAATATCATCTATAAAGACAACAACAAATTGATCCAAATAATCATGGAAAATCCGGTTCATATATTCCATGAATACTCTAGGCGCACTAGTAACTCCAAATGGCATCACTACATATTCATAGTGTCCATATCGAGTCCTAAAAGCGGTATTCTGCATATCCTCGTCTTTTACTCTTATCTGATGGTAACCCGGTCATAGATCAATCTTACTAAACGGACGAGCACCAACCAACTGATCTATCAGATCATCTATCCTTGGAAGTGAATACTTGTTCTTAATTGTCACCTTATTCAGTTGCCTGTAATCAATATACGATCTCATACTACCGTCTTTCTTTTTCACTAGAAATATCGGAGTTCCCCAAGGCGACACACTCAGTCTCACAAACTTCTTTTCTAACAGTTCCTCTAACTGTTTCTTCAATTTAGATAACTCGCAAGCCGACATACGATAAGGTGCCATCAAAATAGGTCTAGTTTTGGGCACAAGATCAATATTGAATTCCACCTCTCTCTCTGGCGGAACATACACAATGTCATCTGGAAATACTTTTGGAAAATCTCTCACCACTAGCAATTCGTCGATCACTATTTCATTTTCCACCGATAAGGATGCAAACAATGCCAAAACTTGCACTTCTTCATTCAAAAGTTCTTTCAACACTCGAGCAAATAAATAACCAGCTTCTTCTTCCTCTTCATCAGGAGTAAGAAATCGAACATACTTGCTGAAACAATTAATGTGAACATGATTGAACTCCAACCAGTTCATTCCTAGTATCACATCTAAACCTCCCAACGGCAAATAAATTAGATCCACACCAAATTCCTTACCATATATCGATAGAGGACAATTCAAACAAACGAGAGAAGTAGTTAATGACCCATCAGCAGGAGTCTTGATAACCATTTCTCTTTTCATATGGGAAACAACAAGATCTAGTCTTCTCACACAGTCAATAGAAATAAAACAGTGTGTAGCTCCTGTGTCAATCATAGCAATCAAAGGCATATTATTAATATAGCAAGTACCTCTAATCAAACGATCCTCATTGGAAGTCTGTGTCCCTGTCAAAGTAAACACCTTTCTTCCAGTTGCACCTTTCTCTGGCTTCTGACAATGAGTGCTGATATGACCTTACTTTCCACAGTTATAGCAAGTAACCAGATTAGTCTTGCACTCTGCAATCAAATATCCAGGCTGACCACACTTGAAACATTTCTTCATCACTGATACAATAACCTAGTTCACCACGCCTGTATCATTTTAGAGAAGCAGAAGCACCTCACCCACTTGGCATTTTACCCTCAACCTTTTTCTGCTTACCTTTATCAACTGGAGCTGCATAAGGTTTCCCACGATGCATTTGTTGCTTTCCCTTCTATCAGCCAAACTCTTGAAGTGATCTGATCAAACCTTGTTTTCTTCTTCAAAGATTCTACAGCAATCAACTAAATCAGGAAATCTTCAGATCCTCTGATAACCAATTTCCTGCTTGATCTCAGGCCTTAAACCATTCTCTAACTTAACACACTTCTAGAACTCAACAGTCGCCTCAGTATAGTGCAGATAAAACTTTGTCGAAATAGAAAACTTGGCAGCATACTCGATAACTGACATACTTCCTTGTTTCAGTTCCAAGAACTCAATCTCTTTCTTTCCCCGAACATCTTCTGGAAAGTACTTCCTCAAGAATTCCCTTCTAAACATAGTCTAGGTAATTGTCTCACTAGACGTCTCTAACCGCTGACGAGTGCCAACCCACCAGTCATCAGCTTCTCCCACCAACCTGAGAGCACCCAACTGCACCTTACTTCCTTCAAAATATTCCATCACTCTAAAGATCCTCTCGATCTCCTTGAGCCACTCTTGTGCTCCATCTGGGTCATACTTTCCCTTGAATGTAGGTGGATCATTCTTCCAAAACTCATCACTCTCATGATCCCCAGCATTCATCGGATTTCACACAGCTTGATCTATCGCCTGCATAGCAGCGACAAGTGCAACATCATTTCTTCCAACCATTCTAAATATATCACACAACAACATCCAAACAATGGTTAAGAACTCTACCACAACACTCAACAATGACACGACGACTCAACTACTTTGTCGGACAGACCGACCTGCTCTGATACCACTTTTTAATACCCAAAATACATCCCACGAATTTCAATTAAAATCAGAGTAATTAAAACACACAATTCATTTTGAGTGTCACATTCACTACAAACACACGGCTCATTGTGATACGTTTTACGAAATATTTTACTTGCAGCAGAAATATTTAAATAAAACACAATAATTTTTAATATCAACATATCTTTCTAAATAAATAAGTAAATAAACAAAGAAAACAATCTTCGTCCCGAAATCCCAAAGCACGTATCAGAGTCGACTCCTCTAACTGTGAAGTACACTGACTTCACCGACCACCAACTCTACTAATCCTGATCACCTGCACGTTACCAACATAGGGGTGACATTCAAACAGAAGGGGTGAGATACTTACACCAATAAAAGGGAAAATTAATAATAACAAAAGCAAGTATCATCAAGTAGTTCACCATTTCTCATCAAACAACAATTAAACAAACACACTGAAACATACTACTGACATTATACATTGTTGTACCCCAAAATTTTCCCTCCCACATTCAAGACCATGTGTCTCAAGAGGTTTCTTAATAGTTTCAAGATTCTCAATTGGTCAAAAGGATTGAAGATTTCACCAGACAAAGCCTTTTCCTGAACAATGGATCTTAGAACTAGGGTTTTGAGTTTCCCCAAGCAAAATGGACTTCCAAAGCCTCAAGTGGACTTCATAACATTCCACATACCTCAAAGAACCCTCATGTCAAGTTTCAAAGTTTTCCTCACAAGTTTGATCATTCAGATGCTCAGATAATCAAAAATCAATCAACTTAATCATCAAATATTTGATCCCAAAATAAATTTTAGATCAAATATTTGATTTCTTATGATTTATTTTAATTAAAATTGAATTAAAATATTTTTGATTATCTGAGCATCTGACTGATAAAACTTGTGAGGAAAGATTTGAAACTTGACATGAGGGTTCTTTGAGGTATGTGGGATGTTATGAATTCCACTCGAGGCTGTGGAAGTCCACTTTTCTTGGGGAAACTCAAAACCCTAGTTCTGAGATCCATTGTTCAGGAAGAGGCTTTGTCTGGTGAAACCTTCAATCCTTTTGACCAATTAAGAATCTTGTAACTATTAAGAAACCTCTTGAGACACATGGTCTTGAATGTGGGAGGGCAAATTTTAGGGTACAACAGCTGCCCCTGTTCAATTTTCTGAAACCTGAGGAGTTAGATTGGCATGTACGCCATTCGTGACTTGAAGGTTGAAGGGGATTGAACATTAAAGCCCAAAAATTTGCACTCGTCAGTGCGCAAAATAATGTTATTGGTTGGTTGTATTGCTTGAATGGGCTTAAAGATGCCATTTGGAATAAAAATGTTTTTCATATATACCTCTTGGAGGATAAAGCAGTCCAAATCGTAGATTGATGTAATCTTGGGGGATGTAGCATCCCAAGAGGTTGTTTGGTGTGGTCCTGGAAGATAGAGCAGTCCAATATTTTGTTATGTCTAATCATGGAGGATAGAGAAATCCAAGATATTATCCTGGGGGTTTATAGCAGCCTGAGATATTGTTATATGTACTCCTGGAGGATAGAGCAGTCCAAGATATTGTTTGAGGTAACCCTTGGGGGGATATAGCAGCCCCAGATGGATATAGATGTAATCTCAGGAGATGTAACAGCCTAAGATATTGGTTTTCATGGCCTTGGGGGATGTAGCAACCCAAGACATTGATGGATGTAATCTTGAGGGATGTAGCAGCCCAAGATATTGGTATATGTACTCCTTGAGGATAGAGTAGTCTAAGATATTGTTATATGTACTCCTGGAGGATAAAGCAGTCCAAGATATTATTTGAGGTAACCCTTAGGGGATATAGCAACCCAAGATGGATATATATGTAATCTCAGGAGATGTAGCAGCCTAAGATATTGGTTTTCGTGGCCCTGGGGGATATAGCAACCCAAGATGTTGATGGATGTAATCTTGAGGGATGTAGCAGCCCAAGATATTGGTATACGCACTCCTGGAGGATAGAGCAGTCCAAGATATTGTTATATGTACTCCTGGAGGATAGAGCAGTCCAAGATATTGTTTGAGGTAACCCTTGGGGGGATATAGCAGCCCAAGAATAAGTTTTTGATGACGTTCATCTGCTGGGGAATTAACCTGAAAAACAAGGTTAGTTTTATGAAATGTCATGATGTATATAGAGCTTTGCAAGACGATATTCTTATCATAAATGAGAATGTTGTATGTGTATGATATGAAATGATGTATGAATGAATTATGTAGTTGAAGCGCATAAGTAGCTTCGTATAACAACTACTGGCTGGGGAAAATAAATCCTGATTTGTTGCTGAGGAGTATGAAGACTTTATTCCCGATCTTGGAATATCGTACTTAGGGTCTTTGATTTCCTATTCTTCGTACTTCTTATTGAAGGATGAAATTCCTGAATACCCTGACTGAGGATAAAAGAGATGGACATTCCCCTGGGAGACTTATTCGGCTAAGTGTCAATTCTTCGGAGGATATCAGACTTGAAGGAAATCTACTTGAAGATTTCATAGATTTGGAAGTACAAGAGGCTACTTGGAGCGTTTCGTCAGAATATATCTGTGAAGATTACTCAGTGGGGGATGAACCGGCAAAGATTAGTTGGATTCCTACCTCCAATCGTTTTTAGTAAATGATACTATTACGTTTTATGCATTTCTGGTAAACATCAATCATATTAAAAAGCATATATACATTTGAACATAATCAAAGGACGTATTCGCTTAAGTAAATAGAGAAATGTAAATTTGAATTCGAAAACAGAGTTGTAACAATTTTATTCAAAGTAACCAATGGATTTAGAACTTCTGATATTCTCGACTTTCCCGAGTAATTTTCTAGGAATTATCATGACTGAATTCGAAGACAAGACATTGACACCATCTGATATTATTGGCACAGACACTTAATTTCTATAATGGTTTCTACTGAGAATCCAATATCAAGGCAATGTAATGATAGGAACGTGTTTTCAGATTACGATGGATCGTGTATGTCCTGAGCAATAGTTAAGGAGCTTGCAACTGGATTTGATCTAATTAGGTTTGAAAAGAGAGCATTGCCCCTAGCTGAGGATGACTTGTCCCAAAATGGAAGTATTTGAAAAAGCTACCCCAAGAGAAACAAACAAAATGCCCTAAAATAATATGCCTCTGGCATCGTGAACTCGATAATGTTACCTTTGGTAATTCAGGTAGATGAGGAGACTTGCCCCTGGCTACTTAAGCATAGTTGAATCGTGACCTGATTTCCCCAAATGAATTGGACAGTAACATGGCATGCCCCCTTGAGTGGAAGATAGTGACCATGCCCCCTTGTATACATTGGCTTTGATCCAGGAAGCAACTTTGTTTGTCGGGAGGACTTTGGTTTATTGAATATTCATCATGTAAGTTTCTCTGCTATCAAACACTTGTTATATGCAAATAATGATATTCAAAATGCAACGCTTATGTCTGTCTTGAAATTTTGAAAAAAAAAATATTTTAGCAAAACAATGTTTGTAAAAACGGTGATATTAACTCGAGATTTATAATAAGCCCTAAAGGAGTCAGGATACCTTTTTGTTGCAGTATGCTTTCGAACTAACCATGCTTCAGTTAGGACTTTTAAAGGGTTATAACGTGGCATGGTTCACGGTTTAAGAAACAAAGGATAAAGGCTCAAATTTTATTTGTACCCAACCCATCCTTCGTGATGTTCTTCGGCCCTATGTTCGGTTAACTTATGCATTGAGGCTCCAAAGTAGTTTCGAATTGTAACACTGACAATAGTTTATTTGAAAAGCCAATCATCTTTTTTTTATTGAGGATTTGTAGTGACCTCTTTTTCTTTTGTCTTTGTTATCCCTTCCTTTTGCCTGAACTGTTTGTTTCAAGATTACAATCAGCGGGAGGTCTCAATTTTTACTAAGTCTCCTTCATAGATTTTGACTTAGTTAGATTTTCTTTTTCTAGATATTGACTATCAGACACAATGATTACAGGGAACCATCATTAGTTGTGTACAAAAGGACAACTGGCATAATTGAGTTAACAGAGGAACTACTATGCCCCAGGTTATGATTAAGGGTTTTAATTTGAGTGCAAAGGAAAACTCCTACTTCATAGGCTCAAAAGGTTGACTAGGGATTAACTTCCTTATATCTCCATTATTTAGGAATCGAAACAATGCATGTACATCGTCAGCATAGTCTGTTCAAAAGCATACTGCATAAGATTATGGTATTGTTTTCGTCATCCTCCCTCTACAGGCTTAAAACTTTTAGCAAGAGTTAAGTATCACAAAAGAGAAGTAAGAAGAATATTTTAAATTTAGTGAAACGAATTGATTAATTCAAGACAAACATACACAATGCATTAATGTGAAAACAAAGTTTAACATAATTGTAAATGCTTGGACAAACAAAAGAAATTACAACTGAATAAATCAAATGATGTCCCATCCAGTTGGCTGAATGTCTTTGATTGCAATCTGTGAACTTTCAGGAGCGGTATATTTTACCATGAAATCAAATATGTCACTTGGTTGTCCTAAGGTATCCCAAACTTCAACAAGGATAAGTGGGCTTTCTTTTTTTCTACCTCGAGTTATTTGTCTGGCAGCTTTAATGTTTAATGGACGATAGGAGAATTCAATCTGATCTTCTGGCATAACCTCGAGGATTCCTTCGTCAATCAGGTCTTGAATCTTATTCCTCAATGCCAGACAGTTATCAATGTCATGTCCAGGACAGTTGGAGTGATACGCACACCTTGCATTAGGATTATAGCGAAGGGAGAAAGTATTGGGCTTTCGAGGAGAATTTTTTAAGGAAATTAGCTTCATCTCCAACAAGCATTGCAAAATTTGCGACATTGTGTAACACGGTGGGAGAACTGACTTTAGTTAAATGTTGCGAATAGCAAGAGTCGCCACCGACTTTTATTTTATCCAAAAGGAAAGGGCATAAAAGAACAGGAAAGACCTTAAAAAGATTTTGAGTTCGGGGGGTAGGTTATACAAAGGGAAGGTGTTAGCACCCTTTATATCCATGGGCTCTTAGTTACTTAGCTCACTTTAAATTGTTTTGAGAAAGGTGAAGTGTGATTAAAAAAAATTCTAAGTACTTTATAATGATCCTCGTATGGATGTTGTATAAAGACTTTGTTTTGAAAATTTGTTTGAAAAATGTGGTGTAAAGTGTATTTTGAAAAGTGAGCAAGTACTTAAGAGGAACCTACCCTATGTTAGATCTTTAATGTTCGTATATGTTCTTTCAATGGTAAGACTATCCCTATTATTAAGGAATAGGTAGTCATTACCTTGGATGTGATAAGGGACATGTGAAGGGACATCTGAATTTAGGCAACTGCAAGGTGTTTTTAGCAATTCGTAGGGACTTATCATCTTTTATTCGAAGGGACAAGATCATTTATCGTAGGCAACCTCGAAGGGACTTGATCTTATAAACTGAAGGGACTTGATGATACTTATGAAGGGACTTTGCTTAAGATACCTTACTTGACCTTAGAAATAGGCAACATGAGAGGTAACCCTAGAAAGTGCAAGATGGCGATCAATGATCGACTTACATGTGTGAGTGTTTATATTCAAGTATTTATCTTATTTAAGATTAATTATCTAAGTCATTTTAATTACACATAGTTATACACACCCTAAAATTACTAACCATGGCAATAAAAATATTTACAAAAATAGAGACAAAAAATAAATCTACGACTATTACATGGCTTTCGCAATTACATAATAATAGAAACAATAATGATAAATATAATAAATAAGTGATAATTTAAAGATTCGTAATAATGAAATAATAATAATAATAAAAGGTTAGTAAAAATATAAAGAAAAGAAAAATTTAAGAGAAAATATTATTTTTAAGTTATATAAATATTTAGAGAAATTTTTAGAATAAAATAGAACAATTAATAATAATAATAATAAACAAATATTAATTATTTACATATTAAACAAATAATAAATAATTAATGATACTTTATAAAAAATATTAGATTAAATTTTTAAAGGTTATGAAAAATTAGGATTAAGAAAATTAGGGTTTAGAAAATTAGGGTTTAGATTTTTTTATTTAAGAAAAATTAGGGTTTAGATATTTTAAACAATTAATATAAACTTATATAAATTATTTACAAATTATAAACAATAAAATTATATACAAAAATTAGAAAAGTAAAACTTTTTTACAAAATATTATTTTTTAGGTTTTTATTTTAATTTAGAAAAGATTTAATTTAATTAACTAATTTAGATACATAATAATAATTAAAATAAAAGAAATTGATTTAAAAAAAAAGTTAAAATTAGGAAAATAACAAAAAATACATACCTGAAGGAGCCTGGGGTCGAACCCAGGACTCCAACCTCTAATCACACACCCTCCAACCAGCTGGGCTACATGCGCCTTGTGTATATACAATGGGTATTGCTTATTATATTTTAATCCTGCAAAATAAAACAATTGGGAACCAAAAAGATACAACCTGAGGATCGAACCCAGGTCAAGAACCTCATACGCGCGCACCTTTACCATTAGGCCAGCCAACTCTTACTGAAACAAAACAGAAAGTAATTCTACAAATATTAAGTCAAGTTTTTGAATTTCCAGATGGCGCCATCGTCTTCAACCTCCAGACCTGGGGAATTTCCTGCAAATTATGTTGCCAATTTACCTGCGAAATTTAACCTGCAGGAAAACCTACGAAACTCCTATCATGTCAAACTTGTACAATTCCATCTAATTAACCACACAAACATGATCCAGACAGTCTTTACAATTAATTTATGGTTTTAGAATGCATTTATATTCATTTAATTGGGAAACCCCAATTCGAAGATTATGAACCCTAAAATGGCGTTCTACGATTTAGCCATGGTTTCTTTAATCCAATCACCCAGAATTCATCACAAACCTCCACTAAACACAAATCAACAACCAAAACTAGTTAATGATACGTGAATGATCAAGAACGAAAAATCAAAAAATATGAAAAAAGTTTGGATCAGATTCGTCAATATGAGATGTTATGGAGCAATGTGATGATGCATATTCACTCTATGAATGTCCAGAAACAATTTGCCACCTTTGTTTGGTCTTGAAAATGCCTCTAACTTTGAAACCGAATCAAGCTTTTTGTGTGATTTTTGAAGTTGGTATCAATGCTCTTGGCTGCCAAAATTCGTCTCTTGTGCTTGCTTCATGTTATACATATATAGTATGACCTAACTAGGTCAAAAAATCAGATCATCTTTTGGACTTTTGGATCATTTGAGATTGAAAAAGATATGCCTTCAAAATATGAAAAAAATTGATATATCGTTGCTATTTTTGGTTGATCTGATTTTGTATGATCTCAATCACTTTTAATTGACCTTTAAGACTTTCTAGAACCAAAATCTTATTTAATATTGCAACTTTTATATTTTATTTTGATTTAAAATGATTTTTAATGTAAAAAATCATAATAAATAAAATAAAATGAATAAAAATTTGAATAAATAATTTTTAATTCATGCATGATGTCATGGTAGTGTTTGGGTCATAAAAATGCAAGCCCATTTGGAGAAATTTGGTTCTAAAGTCCCATTTGCTTCATAAACCTCTCAAAAATTTCCCAACTTTGCACAGACATAAGTCCCTCAATTTTAAGGCTATGAAGGTGTTCTTGGACATTTTGGAAAGCTTAGAGAGTCCTCTAACCAACCTCTTTGGTTTCATGTCAATATCCTTTACCATTCTCAAGTTATGCCCTTTGGAAGATGTTGACGTTTTGTTGACTTTTAAAATGACCTATAATGTCTTAGCTCATACCTTCCAAATGAAGCATTTTTGGGCTTGGCTTGTAAGACAGAAAGTTGTAGAGAATTAAATTTCCTTCAAAATGAGCTTTGGATGGAAAAAATTTGATGAAGCATGTGAAAGTTATGGCTGGTCAAAGTTCAGTTGACTTTTCCTATGAAAACCCTAATTTAGAAACTCCTGATTCTTGATGATCTGAAATCTCCTTGATGAATCATGATCAACCCTTGATCAAATGATGAATTTTACTTCATATACTTGATGTTGGCAAAAAATCATGAAGTTTGACTTTGGTTTGACCACAGTTGACCTCAGTTTGACTTTTTAACTGCTTTGACTGATTTTAGCCTATCTGATCATCTGACTGAGCAAACCTTTTGGGAAAGCCTTGAAACTTGACATAGGGATTATTGAAGACATATAGGATGTTATGAAGCTCACTTGAAACCTTGGAAGTCCATTTAGCCTGATGAAAGTCAAAAACCCTAGTTTAAGATGCATTGCTTAGGAGGATGCATTGTCTGAGGGAATTGTCAAACTTTCTGACTAATTGTGAACCTTGTGAACCTCTTGATATACCTTGTGAATCTTGTGAACCTTGTGAACCTCTTGGGACACCTTAGTACACAATGTCTTGTCTAGGTGAGGGCAAATTTTGGGGTGCAACAGCTGCCCCTTTTCAATTTTCTGAAACCTGAGGGGTTAGATTGGTATATGTGCCATTCGTGACCTGGAAGGTTGAAGGGGATTGAACATAAAAGCCCAAAAATTTGCACTCGCCAGTGCGTAAAGTAACACTGATGATTAGTTATATATGCTTAAGTGGGCTTGAAGATGCCACTTGGAAGAACTGGAGATGGGCTATATAGATGTCATCCATAATATTAGGAGGTGATAATATCTTTATGTTGATACTGGATATCAGTACTGGGTCTTCGTATAGGCCATCTCTGAATCATTTATTCAACATGGTTTGAGTTGAATGCTAGCACTAGATCTTCGTATAGATCGTCTCTGCATTATCATTGGGGAAAAAGAATATCCTTCATTAAGTGTCAGGGCTTAGATCTTCGTATAGATCGGCTCTAAACCATCTTTAAGAACATACTTTAATTTAAGTGTCAGAACCAAATCTTCGTGGCGATTTTTTTCTGAATTAAGTATCAGCACTAGATCTTCGTATAGATCGTCTCTGAACTGTTTTGAGTTGTTGGATAGACCAGTAGAAATAAATCTTCGTGACGATTATCTCTTCTGGAAATATCCTGGATTAGGGAATAGATCTTCGTATAGACTGTTTTCCTACTATCCAAGGACGACTTAAGTAATGATTATCAGTAATGAATCTTCGTGGCGATCATCCCTGAATTAAGTATTAGCTCTAGACCTTCGTATAGATCGTCTCTGACCTGTTGTGAATTGTTGATAATATTTTATCTGTATATAACCATCCTGCAAGGAAAAGGTTAGTTTATGCAATATGTATGCATGCATGTGTAACACGGTGGGAGAACTGACTTTAGTTATGTTGCGGATGGCAAGAGTCGCCACCGACTTTTATTTTATCCAAAGGAAAGGCATAAAAGAACAGGAAAGACCTTTTAAAAGATTTTGGGTCCGGGGGGTAGGTTATACAAAGGGAAGGTGTTAGCACCCTTTATATCTATGGTTATCCATGGGCTCTTAGTTACTTAGCTCACTTTAAAATGTTTTTGAAATGTGAAGTGTGTGAATAGAAATTTTCTTAAGAGTTTGATAATGATCCATGTACGGATGCGTAAAAAATCTTTGTTTTGAAAATTGTTTAAAATGTGTGAAGTGTTTGAAATGTTTTTAGAAAAGTGAGCAAGTATCTAAGAGGATCCTACCCTAAGTTTAAGTCTTTTCTGTTCTTGAATCCTTTAAACGGTAAGACTATCCCTATTATTAAGGAATAGGTAGTCATTACCTTGAATGTGATGGATAAGTGAAGGGACATCTGTTTATCTAGGCAACTGTGGGGTGTATAAGCAATTCGAAGGGACTATCATCTTTATTCGAAAGGGACAAGATCATTACGAAGGCAACATTCGAAAGGGACTTGATCTTTTATCTGTTAAGGGACTAGATGATGTGAATTTGAGGGGCTTTGCTTTATACACCCTACTTGACCTTTTGATTAGGCAACATGAGAAGTATCCCTAAGGAAGTGAGATGGCGATCAATGATCGACTTACGTGTGTGAGTATACAATTTTAATATTTATCTTTTAAATTAATGAGCTAAATTAATTTTATATTACAAGTATGTTTACACTCCCTATTTACTAACCATAGCATAAAAATATAAATAATAAACATTATTACTAAATATTACATCCAAGGAACAATTACATAATGACAATTAAGCAAAATTAAATATAATAAGCAAGAATAAATAATAATAATAAAAATTGGGTTAGTGAAATAATAATAATAATAATAATAAATCACAATGGGGTTAGTAATAATGAAATAAATATAAAAAATAAACATAGTTAATAATATAAGCAAAAAAATATTAAAAGATTAATGAACAATTATTTTTTAAGATTTAGAATAAAATATAAACAATTATACTAATTATTATGAAATTTTAAGTTATATGCAAATTATAAAAATTAAGTTAATTATAAACATATTATGAAAATAAAATTATAATTACAAAATTAAATTAGAAATTATTTTTAAACATATAATAAAAGTTATTTACATACAAAATTAAATTATAAACAATTTATGTAATATTATCATATTAACAAAATTAAATTAAGAATTTTAATTTTAAACATATTTATATACAAAATTTAAATAAATAAAAAAACCTATATACATTATTAGCTAAAATAGAATTAATTATGTTTACAAAATTAAGAATTATAATAAAATTACATTTTTAATAGAAGCAAATTAGGGTTTGATTTAAAATATTAAGATTTATTAATTAATTAAAATATAAACAAGAAATAAACAAATAAATAATATTTATAATTAGGGTTTTAGAAAAATATTTTTAGGGTTAATCTTGATTTATGAAAATATGTTAGGATTTATTGAATTAAGATTATAGTTTTAATTTAAATTAATAATAATAACAAATAAATAAAGAAAACAAGCAAAATAAGGAAGTAAAAGAAAAAAAGGGGAGGCCTGGTTTTGAACCCAGGACCTCCCAATACCTGAAGAAGCCTTCATCCACTGGGCTAGCCTGCGCGCGCTGGTAAAGAATCCTCTCCAATTGGTTTTGTTGTTTAAACTGAAAAATCAAAGAAAAAGAAAACAAAACAAAAGGCCTGGGGGGATCGAACCCAGGACCTTTAAACATCACACAAACGCATTTACCATTCCAGCCGGGAGGGCGCATCTGGCAATGGACTCATCACAATTCATAATATATTCAAACTGCTAATTAAATGAAAAAAAACAAGAAAACAGAAACCAATACATAAAATATATTATCAATTATTTGAATTTCCAGACGCGCGAAACTTCATCTCCTAGCTCCAGACCTGCGAAATTTTCTATGGATTTTGCTACCATATTTCCTGCGAAATTTTAAAACCAGAAACCTACGAAATTGGTAGAGCATTAAAACAGTGAAATTTCTTGAAAATAATTGGTGCGTTGTGATCCCCAAGGTCCATAGAATTGTTCTATGTTCTTAGAACTTATTTATGTTAGGTTTAACGTAAAGCCCCAATCTCATGGCCGAAACCCTAGCCATGGTGATTCTTTAGTCCTGCATCAAAAATCGAATTGAATTGCCCAGAAACAATGTATGGAGCACAACAAACATTATACAATCAACAAAATCCAATGAAAGTTCATGAATCTATGAGTTCGAAAAATTCAAAAACACACAACAAATATGATTCGGTTCATGCATATGGGTCTGTTTCTGATGGTGATAATGATTGGGATGCATTCAATGATGATCAAGGAAACGATTGAAGCTCTTATTTCACCTGTAAAGTCACAAAATATCAAAATCCGAATTTGAAAAATATTGATGAATTTGAAAATTTGAGAGTTGTCTTTGAGGCAGAAAAATCGTGTCCATGCATTAGGTTTATGTTATGTACTTATAGTGGAATGAATCTAGGTCAGAAAAGTGGATTGTTGTGTGAAGAAATTGATTGAAAAAGATTGAAAAAGATCAAGCTTTAAACTTCAAATATTTGAGAATTAAGCCTTTCTATTTCAAGCCAATTACCATGATTCTCATACCAATTTGATTCAAATCACTTTTATGAATTTCTAGAAACAAAATCTCATTTAAATATTTGACTTTTCTATTTTATTTTAATTTAAAATGATTTTAAATGAATTAAATCAAAATAAATAAAATAAAATAATGAAAAAATCTGAATATTTGATGGTTGGGTCGTGCATGAAGTATTGGTATGGATTGGATCATTATATGGCAAGCCCATTTAGAAAAAATTAGTTTTAAACCTCCATTTTCTTCATAAACCAACCAAACATTTCCCAACTTTTCAAGGGCACACATCCTTCAATTTTAATTCTATGAGAGTGTTCTTGGACATTTTGGAAAGCTTGAAGAGTCCTCTAACCAACCCCACTGGTTTCATGTTCATATCATTTACCATTCTCAAGTTATGCCCTTTTGAAGTTGTTGACTTTTTGTTGACTTTCAAAAGGACCTATAATGTCTTAGCTCATACCTTCCAAATGAAGCATTTTTGGGCTTGGCTTGTGAGACACAAAGTTGTAGAGAATTCAATTTCCTTCAAAATGAGCTTTGGATGGAGAATTGGTGATGAAGTATGTGAAAGTTATGGCTGGTCAAAGTTCAGTTGACTTTTCCTGAGGAAACCCTAATTTAGAAACCTCTGATTCTTGATGATTTGAAATCTCCTTGATGAATCATGATCAACCCTTGATCAAATGATGAATTTTACTTCATATACTTGATGTTGGCAAAAAATCATGAAGTTTGACTTTGGTTTGACCACAGTTGACCTCAGTTTGACTTTTTAACTGCTTTGACTGATTTTGACTTATCTAATCATCTGACTGAGTAAACCTTTAAGAAAAGTCTTGAAACTTGTCATTGGGATTCTTAGACACATATAAGATGTTGTGAAGCTCACTTGAAGTCTTGGAAGTCCATTTAGCCTGATTAAAGTCAAAACCCTAGTTTAAGATGCACTGCTTAGGAGGTGCATTGTCTGAGGGAATTGTCAACTCTTCTGACTATTTGTGAACTTTGTGAACCTTGTGAACCATCATAAGATGTCTTGTGAACATCATGGAAGGTCTTGTGAACCTTGTGAACCTCATAAATCATCTTGTAGACTTCATGAACCTCATGAAAGGTCTTGTAAGTATTGTGAACCTTGTGAACCTCATAAAGTGTCTTGTAAACTTCATGAACCTCATGAAAGGTCTTGTAAGTATTGTGAACCTTGTGAACCTCATAAAGTGTCTTGTAAACTTCATGAACCTCATTAAAGGTCTTGTGAACCTTGTGAACCTCTTAGTACACAAAGCCTTGTATTGTGAAGGCAAATTTTGGGGTGCAACAGCTGCCCCTGTTCAATTTTCTGAAACCTGAGGGGTTAGATTGGTATATTTGCCAGTCGTAACTTGGAAGGTTGAAGGGGATTGAACATCAAAGCCCAAAAATTTTCACTCACCGGTGCGTAGAGTGATACTGATGACTAGTTGAATATGCTTGAGTGGGCTTAAAGATGCCACTTGGAGAAAAGTTCTTCAGATATATTTCTTGGAGGATAAAGCAGTCCAAAATATGAAGATATAATGATAGCTTTCAGGAGGATAAACAACGTCCCGAGGTAGTGGTGATAGCTTTCAGGAAGGTAAACAACGTCCCGAGGAAATGATATGCTTTCAGAAAGATAAACAACGTCCTGAGGTAATGATATGCTTTCAGGAGGATAAACAACGTCCTGAGGTGGTGGTATGCTTTCAGAAGGATAAAAAACGTTCTGAGGGAATAATGTAACCTTTGGGAAGATAAACAACAGCCCAAGGTAATAATATGCTTTCAGGAGGATAAACAACGTCCTGAGGTGGTGGTATGCTTTCAGAAGGATAAACAACGTTCTGAGGGAATAATGTAACCTTTGGGAAGATAAACAACGGCCCAAGGTAATAATATGCTTTCAAGAGGATAAACAACGTCCCGAGGTAATAGTATGCTTTCAGGAAGATAAACAACATCCTGAGGTAGTGATGTAACCTTTGGGAAGATAAACAACGGCCCAAGGTAATAATATGCTTTCAGGAGGATAAACAACATCCTGAGGAAGTGATGCCTTCAGAAAGATAAATAACGTTCTGAGGAAATGATATGCTTTCAGGAGGATAAATAACGTCCTGAGGGATTGATAGCTTTCAGGAGGATAACAACGTCCTGAGGAAATGATAACTTTTGGGAAGATAAACGACGGCCCAATAGTCACAATTTTGTTGATGAAATTTGTCTGCTGGAGAATTAACCTGAAAACAAAGTAGCATTATGTATGATAATATTAGTTTATGCATTATGTATGCATGTATAATATAATGCACTTAAGTAATGTATTATGTATCTATGTATATGTATGTTATGATATGATGTAAATGATGTATGTATGCATCATGAGTCTGAAGCATCTGGATATCTTCGTATAACAACTGCTGGCCAGGGAAAATAAATCCCGATTCGTTGCTGGAGAATATGAGGAACTCATTCCCATTTCGTTTGATAGTATAGTATATATAACCTCCCGTCTTTGTTTGATAGTAGGGTATACATATCCTCCCGTCTTCGTTCGTCGTACTCCTATTGGAAAAATAAATTCCCGAATATCCGTATGAGGATAAAAGAGATGGATATAAATTCCAGGGGATATGTGACTTGAAGTACTTATGAAGATGGATTTTCCCTACTGGGGAACCTGTAGTTGTCTTGTAAGGATGAACCGGCGAAGCTTCGTTGAAATCCTTCCCTCGTTCGTCCTTAGTAAATACTATTACTGCATTTTCATACATTTCTGGTAAACATCAATCATATTAAGCATTTATGCATTTCTGGTAAACATCAATCATATTCAAAAGCATACATACATTCAAACACAACCAATGGACGTTTCGCTTATGTAAATAGGGTAAAAGTAAATCTGGATTCAAAGATGGAATTTTATTTATATCAAAAAGTGACCTATACATAGGTAAGTTTGTACAAGGAGACAGAAATCCTGGTAAGAGGAATTTTTCATAAAGTTTTACAAAACAAAGAAAATCAGCTATGTGGAAAAAAAAATAATCCTATTGAGTTTCAATTCTACTATTGCCATTATCTTCAAGTATCTCATCTTCTGCTGTTGAGACGGAAACGATTGGATTGAGCTTTATCTGTTCGAGCTTGAGTAAGTAACACAACTGGTTGCAGTTTTATGGGTGATCCAAACGAGACATAGTCATACGCTTTAATCCCTAACTTTTTCCTGGATTTCCCTTTCAGGTTTTCAATCCACCGGGATACCCTTTTTTGCCCAAGCCGCCTTTTCAGGTTTTCGACTTGCCGGGTGTACATTTTTTTTATATATATATCCCTAATTTTTGCCCAAACCCTTTTGATTTGCCGGGATGCCCTTATTTTTGCCTAGGCCAGTCAACCTAGCGGGTCTCTTTTTTATGCGTAGTATTTCTTTAACTATGTCTGCGTTTACAGGCTGTGGGAAGTCTTCACCATCCATAGTAGTAAGTATAATGGCACCTCCTGAAAATATTGTCTTGACTACAAATGGTCCTTCATATGTAGGAGTCCACTTGCCCCTAGGATCACCCTGTGGTAATATGATACGCTTGATTACCAAGTCACCAGTCTGATATACCTTTGGCTTAACCTTCTTGTTAAAAGCTTTGATCATTCGTTTCTGGTACATCTGGCCATGACAAACTGCTGCTAATCTCTTTTCATCAATCAAATTTATCTGGTCAAGTCAAGTCTGAATCCACTCATCTTCATCCAAGCCTGCATCCTTCATAATTCTTAAGGAGGGAATCTGAACTTCAATGGGCAGAACTGCTTCCATACCATAGACCAAGGAGAATGGGGTTGCCCCTGTTGAAGTACGTATTGTAGTACGATAACCATGAAGAGCAAATGGTAACATCTCATGCCAATCCTTATAAGTAACAGTCATCTTCTGTATAATCTTCTTGATGTTCTTATTAGCAGCTTCAACTACCCCATTCATCTTCGGACGATACGGAGAAAAGTTGTGATGCTTAATTTTGAACTTCGTGCAGAGATCAGTAATCATAGTGTTGTTCAGATTAGAGCCATTGTCAGTAATAATCCTTTCAGGGATGCCATACCTACATATGAGATTATTATTAATGAATCGAGCCACAACATTCTTAGTAACAGATGCAAATGAAGCTGCCTCTACCCACTTCGTAAAGTAATCAATAGCAACTAGGATGAAACGATGCCCATTAGAAGCAGTAGGTTTGATCTCACCAATCATATCAATGCCCCACATAGCAAAAGGCCAAGGAGCAGTCAACACATTCAATGGTGATGGAGGTATATGGACTTTATCAGCATAGATTTGACACTTATGACACGTTCTGGAGTGTTGATAGCAGTCAGCTTCCATGGTAGATCAATAGTAACCTGCTCTCAATATCTTCTTTGCCATAGTATGACCACTAGAATGAGTGCCAAAGATCCCATCATGCATATCTTCCATAATCTCAGTTGCTTCCTTCTTATCCACACAACGAAGCAAAGTTGAATCATGATTGCGCTTATACAAAATCCCATTACTCAAAAAGAACTTAGCAGAAAACCTCCTCAGAAACTCCCTATCCTTGACAGATGCCCCTTCAGGGAACTCTTGAGCTTCAAGATATCTTTTTACCTCATAGAACCAAGGCTTTTCTTCTGCTTCTTCAGTGCCAATCTCATTGCAGTATGCAGGCTTTTCAAATCTATCAATAGTAATCTTGGGAGCTTCATCATCCCAGCTGATCTCAAACATGGATGACATGGTGGCTAATGCATCTGCCAACTGATTCTCTCTTCATGGAATGTGTCCAAAGGTAATCTCTTTGAAATGTGGGATCAAAGACAACACATGCTCTCTGTATGGAATGAGATTATCATGCTTGGTATCCCAATCTCCTTTGATCTGACTAACTACCAAGGCTGAATCTCCATACACGTCAAGGAACTGAATCTTCATATTAATAGCAGTTTTAATACCCAGGATACATGCCTCATACTCAGCCATGTTATTGGTACAATAGAAACAAAGTCTGGCAGTAATAGGGGTATGACAACCTTCAGGGGAACTGATCACAACACCAACACCATTACCAAGTGTATTAGAGGCACCATCAAAAACCATAGTCCATCGGGATCCTTGTTCAGGTCCGTCATATTGTCCAGGTTCTTTGGTAATAATCATAATGTCTTCATCAGGGAACTCAAAACTCATTGACTGATAATCATCCACTGCTTGGTGAGCCAAATGATCAGCCACAACACTTCCTTTGATGGCCTTCTGAGTAGTATATTGTATATCATATTCTGTCAAAATCATTTGCCATCTTGCAATTCTTCCGGAGAGAGCAGGTTTCTCAAATATGTACTTGATTGGATCCATCTTCGAAATCAATAAGGTAGTATGGGTCAACATATATTGTCTTAGTCGGCGAGCAGCCCATGCCAAAGCGCAGCAAGTTTTCTCGAGCAGTGAGTATCTTGTTTCACAGTCGGTAAACTTTTTGCTAAGGTAGTATATTGCCTGCTCTTTTCGACCAGACTCGTCATATTGCCCCAACACACACCCCATTGAATTGTCTAATACTGTTAAGTACATAATCAAGGGTCTTCCATCAACTGGTGGCATCAAAATTGGTGGTTCTAGCAGATATTTCTTGATTTCATCAAAGGCAGTATGGCACTCATCATTCCACTCTATTACCTGATCTTTCTTCAACAACTTGAAGATTGGTTCACAGGTAGCAGTCAATTGGGAAATAAATCTTGCAATATAATTCAATCGTCCCAAGAAACCTCTAACCTCCTTCTCAGTACGAGGAGTTGGCATCTCTCGTATAGCTTTCACTTTTGCAGGATCTACTTCAATACCCTTTCCACTGACAATGAAACCCAGGAGCTTACCAGATCTAACTCCAAAAGTACACTTGTTTGGGTTCAATCTCAACTTGTATTTCTTCAACCTCTCAAACAACTTATGCAAATGATCAAGATGTTGCTCTTCATTCTGGGACCTGGCTATCATATCATCCACATATACCTCTATCTCATGATGAATCATATCATGAAACAAAGCCACCATAGCACGCTGATATGTTGCCCCTGCATTCTTCAAACCAAATGGCATCACCTTATAACAAAAAGTGCCCCACTGTGTAACAAATGTTGTCTTCTCCATATCTTCAGGTGCCATCTTGATCTGATTGTAACCAGAGAAACCATCCGTGAAAGAGAATACCTTATGCTGAGCAGTGTTGTCTACCAGAACATCAATATGAGGAAGTGGGAAGTCATCCTTGGGGCTAGCCTTGTTCAAATCCCTGTAGTCCACACACATACGTACTTTACCATCTTTCTTAGGTACCGGCACCACATTTGCAACCCACTGAGGGTAAGAAGTTACAGCTAAGAACCCTGCATTGAACTGTTTCATTACCTCTGCTTTGATCTTCTCTGACATTTCAGGACGCATACGACGAACCTTCTGCTTCTTTGGACGACAATCTTCTTTCACTGGTAAACGGTGAATCACAATGTCCGTATCCAACCCTGGCATATCTTCATAGGACCAAGCAAAGATCTCTACATAGTCACGTAACATCTGAATCAATCTGCTCTTGACACTATCCTCTAATTCAGCCCCTATCTTGACTTCTTTCCTGTTTTCTTCAGTTCCCAGATTCACAACTTCGACTGGCTCTTCATGTGGTTGTATAGCTTTCTCTTCTTGTTGTAACAACCTAGCAAGCTCTACAGGTACCTCACAATCATCCTCATTTCCGTCTTCAGTTTGATAGATCGGATTCTCGAAATTATAATTGGCAATAGTAGAACTGTTATCAACAGGATCCAGAGTGGATGAGGATCTGAATTTTAGTGATGTGGGTGTGTGTAAGAACACATAGCTGATAAAACAAAAATAAAAGAAAAGAAAGACAAGGAACACAATATTTACGAAAACGAAACGTCCACTGATTTTTATTGAATGAAGTATGCAAATGAAATGACAGCCCGTAACAAGCACACCATTGTGCCCCGGGTAAGGCACAAGGCTTGAAAGTTTTAATTGTTCAAGAAATTACAAACTTAAAATCAACAACACAGTAATAGTATTTACTCCTGACTAAAGGAGATAGGAATAACATCTTCAGCTTTCCAATTATTGAGTCCAGCACCCACAGTAGGAAAGATCCAAGCATCCAAGTTGTAGTCTTCATCATAGTCACCCACAGCATTGATCTGGTTTTTCATAATCCCCTGATTGGTAATACGAACAGCACGAGCACGACGAACAACCTTCTGGGACTCTGCAGTGAAACCCAAACCAAACTTGTCAGACTTGTATGGGATATCAGGAAGCTGACCCCAAATAGTACAACCACCTTCATCCACCACAGCTCTAGCATCTTTGAGGGAGGCCATTGTTGGAGGTACCCTGGTGACCACAGGAACTTTCTTGACAACCGGAGGAGCTTCATAATCATTAACAATCCAAGGAACCACTTCAAATGTCTAACACGGAGTTTCAACATATTCACCCTCCACTTCAAGATACTTAAAGGTGTTCACATGGCTAACCACATATCCTTCCTCTCCGTAGACAGTAACAACTTTTCCTTCCACCGGATATCTTAGCTTCTGATGTAATGTAGAGGTTACAGCACCTGCCCCATGGATCCAGGGACGCCCAAGCAAGCAAGAATATGACGGACGAATATCCATGACATAAAAGGTAGCATTGAAAACCTGAGAACCAACTTTGATTGGGAGATCAATTTCTCCATGCACCACTCTTCTCGAACCATCAAAAGCCTTCACCACTATGTTACTGGGTTTTAACACAGCATCTTCTGGACTAAGCTTATTCAGGACTTCTTTGGGCAACACATTCAAAGAGGAACCATTGTCTATCAATACATGTGACAGGGTAGTGCCCCTGCATTCAATGGAGATATGCAGAGCCCTGTTATGATCCCTCTTGGCAGGAGTCAAATCAGCATCAGAGAAACCTAACCCATTATCATAGGTCAAGTGTGCAACACAATTTTCAAACTGGTCAACAGAAATTTCATTGGGTACATGGGCAGTCTTCAGAAACTTGATCAGAGCCTTGGCATGAGCCTCAGAACACAACAACAAGGACAGCATAGAAATCTTGGAGGGAGTATGCCCCAACTGATCAACAATGTCATAATCACTCTTACGAATGATCTTCAATACTTCTTCCATCTGCTTAGAGAGATCATCAGCAGCTGGCACATCAGTAGGTATAGGTTCAATAACAGGACCTTTGCCCCGAGCATCAGTGGTGGAGGTAGAAGCTAGAGTAACTGCATTCTTGGAGGTAACTGGAGGAGAGAACACTCTTCCGCTTCGTGTGATCTTACTAGATCCAGCAATATTATCAACATCAACAGGCATATCAGCTAAGGGTTCCTGCTTAACACCATGGATATAAACATCAGACCCATAATGCCAAGGCACAGCTCTATCAGAAGTATACGGAATAGGACCAGGAGTGGTAATGACCATAGGAGCCACTCTAGCTTCAGCAACAATCTTCACATGGCCTTTAGCAGTAATCTTAATTGGACCCTTATGAGTGATTTTAACAGGTCCCTTGGAAGTGATCCTTACCGGCACTTTATCTACCATATCCACCTCTTCAATCTTCTTACCTTTAGTAATATGATCCACCATACTCTCTACAGAGGGTGGAGTTCTCTCAAACACTATAGTATATTTATCCATGAGACGTTGGATTCCATCTCTCAATCTCCAGCAACTATCCGGCTTATAGGTACAATACACACAATCTTCACGACAACCTGGAAAGAACCCAGCTTGTACCAGCTTCTTCTTGATAACAGACAATGGTGTGGTCAACTCTGCAACTGAATAAATATGTGAATCTTCATCAATGGCATTGACAGTCTTCTCATGATTTGGCATGGGAGCAGTAATCACATTTGGAGTACCCGGAGGGTCAAACTCAATTTCTCCAGCCTCAATCATATCTTGAATTTTGTTCTTCAATACCCAGCAACTATTGGTATCATGTCCCTGGCAGTTTGAATGATATGCACATCGTGCATTAGGATTGTACCTGGGAGAGGTAACATTAGGATTCTGAGGAGCATCTTTCGGAGTAATAAGTTCAGCCTTCAACAAGTGTTGCAATGCCTGAGCCATTGACATGTTGATCTTAGTGAACTGCCTTCTAGCCCTCTGTTGGTTGCCCTGTGGCTGCTCTGTTGTTGTAGGAGTTGGATTGGAAATATGAACTGCACTCACAGACTGATGCCTTCTATTACGATCAGGTTGACCATAAACAGCATTTGACTCTTTCTTCCCACTGGGAGGCTTCTTTGCAGTACCTGATGAAGAAGCACCCACTTGAATCTTGCCACTCCTGATACCACTTTCTACACGCTCTCCTGTCATTATCAACTCAGTGAAGCCAGATGATGAGCTTCCAATGAGATGACTGTAAAAAGGACCATTCAACGTACACATGAACATATCAACCAATTCCCTGTCAGTTAGAGGGGGTTGCACTCTTCCAGCCAAATCTCTCCATTTCTGAGCATACTCCTTGAAGCTCTCTTTAGCACCCATAGACATGCTCTGAAGTTGCATGCGAGTAGGAGCTAAGTCAGCATTGTATTGATACTGCTTATAGAAGGCTTCAGCAAGATCATTCCAGTCACGGATGTTGACACTCTCCAGCTGGTAGTACCATTCCAATTGAGCTCCAGACAAGCTCTCTTGGAAGAAATGGATCCACAACTTTTTATCAGCAGTATGGGGTTGGATTCTCCTGACATAAGATCTCAGATGCAGCTTGGGACAAGAGACACCATCATAAACAACAAAAGTAGGAACCTTGAAACCAATAGGTATGACCACCCCAGATATCAAACTCAGGTCTTCAAAATCCAGCCCATAAGATTTCTGTAATTCCATAGCATTCATTCTATCCACCAGCATCTTGAACTTGTCTTCATTAGGCTCATGATAATAGTTAGCTTCAGAATCAGAGTCCCATATAGTGTTGTGGAGACTGCCTCCCTCTTTCTCAGACTCTTTAGACTCATAGTCTTCAACTTGTTCCTTGGTTTTGACAGGACCTCTGAACCTTCTTCCCATGTTGATCAGGCCACCTGACCTTCTAGTCTTCTTGGCCAGCAGTGTCTTCAATTCATCCTGCCCCTTGGACAAGTTCAGGATCAGCTCTTGAAACTGTGCATTTTGTGCCTGGAGATCCTTAACTGTTTGTTCAAGAGCCATTGCTGAAATAAATAGCGAGAAGATGAGAAACCTGTGCATAATAAACCTGTGATGCAATGATATGGAATGTAAATGTATATGCAATGTTTTCAAGGACCGCAGGATTTAAATTTGCTTAAACAAACAAGAAGGTAAACTTTTATTAGTAATAAATTTGTTTTGCCTCTTGGGCTTACAAAAAATGAAATGCAATAAATACAAGAGATGGGGTTTTAAGTCTCCCATGGACGTTTCCTCTTTGTATTGAGGTATGAGTTGAGATTCCGTTCCTCGTGAAGTTGCTTTGTTAGTTCTAGGATTCTTTCTTGGCTTGCTTTGTAATAAGCCTCGAAAGTATCTGTTTGCTCCCTCAACTGGATCCAGGACCTCTGTAAGTCTTCCATGTCAGTAGGCATGTCTGGGTGAAGGATGGTATAAGCAGTATCTCCTTCAGCAACAGGTTCCATGGTAACTGGCAGGATAGCGGGATATGGCATCATGAGAGTCTGAGCACGAGATCGCACCCATCTGAGATAAGCCTCATAGGAATAGTGTACTTAGGCTCCAGAGTCTTGCTGTTGACCTTGTTCACTTTTCCCCATGCTCGTATGAACCTCTGACGGTAACCTTGCAGATCGTTGTCGTAGTCAAACACAATGCCTTGAATCAACATGTCATGTGGACCATCGCTCCGAGCGTAACCAAACTGTCGTAGAGCTAAGGAAGGGTTGTAAGTAATGCCTCCCCTTATGCCTAGAAGTGGCACATTAGGAAACTCCCCACAACGGTCAATGATAGTAACATTCTCCATAGATCTAGAGCACCAATGAATATCTGAATGCGAGAGTGACATGATCCTCTTGGACCACCTGAACCCTTGTTCATTCTTCATCACTGAGCGAGGAAGGTGAGAAATAAACCACCTAGAAAGCAAAGGTATGCATCACATCAAAGTTCCTCTTGCCCTTGTAGTACGAGTATGAAGAGAATGTAGGATGTCCCCAAGTAATGTAGGCACTGGATTGTGACTCAGGAATATGTTGATGGCATGAACATCTATGAATTGATCTGGATTGGGGAACAACACTAAGCCATAAATTAGTAAGGCTAAGATCTCCTCAAAAGCACCATAGCTCATAGCTTTCAAGAACACTTGAGCCCTCTCTATCAATACCTTGGCAAGGATACCCTTAACTCCGCTTCTCGTTTCTAGAACAATGTCAGCCTTCTTCAGATGTAGAGCTGCAGCAATAACCTCAGGTTTAGGCTCCTTTTCCAAGCCTGTGAATGGTTTCTAATCAAGTACAAGTATTCCCAGAAGTTTAGAGAACTCTTCCATTGTAGGAACCAGCTGATAGTCAGGGAATGTGAAGCAATGGTGTTTGGGGTCAAAGAACTGAAACAGAACACTCATCATGTCTTCATTGAACCCTGAAGTGACTAGATCCAGTAGGTGACCATGTCTCTTGATGAACTGGGAATGATCAGACACTTGAGAAACCAACTCTTTAAGCTTACAGGTATGCCCACAAAGTTGATCCTGATGGTGTTTCTACGAGCAGAAGCCATGACCTGCAACAAAGAACAAAGATAAATCCTTTGGTCCTTGAAATGGTTAGTGAAAATGCTATGCTTATGATGCATGATGATGATATGATGTTATGCTCAATCACAAACATGTGGCACACACAAACAAGTCACACCATAGCCCTAGGTTTAAAGGCTTGCATGAGGTTCAAAGGTAAGTACCCTCCCCTGAAGTTAGTTGGTTCATCCTGTCCTAAAAAAGTAACCAGGTTCTAAGGGATCTCAATATCATTGATCCTTCACAAGGGTGGTTGTTCAGTAGGAAACTTACTTGCCAACCAAAACCCTCCAAGTTTAGGATCTCAATGAGCGTAGTATCGAGTATCAACCAACTTCAGTCTGCACCAAAGTCGGTTACCTCACTACTTTTCTAAAGGCCAAGATGGGATAACTAGGGTTCTAAAAGTTAGTTAGTGCATTGACAACATATGGCAGCCTCATATTATCCTCAACTTGACTTAAGGAACATAAGCACCAACCAAGAAGTCACACTAACTATGGCCACCAGATCAACCATATCGGTATACGCCGTACAGTTTCCTTGGTCTATTGTCATTTACCTAAGGTACACTAGATCCGGGTTAGGATCTTTAACATATAAGAACACCCAACAAGATAAGTATAAAGCAAGCAAGGCAAACAATTTTAAAGTGATCTAATTCCTAAGGGTACCCCTCTTTAATATTGATCCCCAGCAGAGTCGCCAGTTCTGTAACACGGTGGGAGAACTGACTTTAGTTATGTTGCGGATGGCAAGAGTCGCCACCGACTTTTATTTTATCCAAAGGAAAGGCATAAAAGAACAGGAAAGACCTTTTAAAAGATTTTGGGTCCGGGGGGTAGGTTATACAAAGGGAAGGTGTTAGCACCCTTTATATCCATGGTTATCCATGGGCTCTTAGTTACTTAGCTCACTTTAAAATGTTTTTGAAATGTGAAGTGTGTGAATAGAAATTTTCTTAAGAGTTTGATAATGATCCATGTACGGATGCGTAAAAAACCTTTGTTTTGAAAATTGTTTAAAATGTGTGAAGTGTTTGAAATGTTTTTAGAAAAGTGAGCAAGTATCTAAGAGGATCCTACCCTAAGTTTAAGTCTTTTCTGTTCTTGAATCCTTTAAACGGTAAGACTATCCCTATTATTAAGGAATAGGTAGTCATTACCTTGGATGTGATGGATAAGTGAAGGGACATCTGTTTATCTAGGCAACTGTGGGGTGTATAAGCAATTCGAAGGGACTATCATATTTATTCGAAAGGGACAAGATCATTACGAAGGCAACATTCGAAAGGGACTTGATCTTTTATCTGTTAAGGGACTAGATGATGTGAATTTGAGGGACTTTGCTTTATACACCCTACTTGACCTTTTGATTAGGCAACATGAGAAGTATCCCTAAGGAAGTGAGATGGCGATCAATGATCGACTTACGTGTGTGAGTATACAATTTTAATATTTATCTTTTAAATTAATGAGCTAAATTAATTTTATATTACAAGTATGTTTACACTCCCTATTTACTAACCATAGCATAAAAATATAAATAATAAACATTATTACTAAATATTACATCCAAGGAACAATTACATAATGACAATTAAGCAAAATTAAATATAATAAGCAAGAATAAATAATAATAATAAAAATTGGGTTAGTGAAATAATAATAATAATAAATCACAATGGGGTTAGTAATAATGAAATAAATATAAAAAATAAACATAGTTAATAATATAAGCAAAAAAATATTAAAAGATTAATGAACAATTATTTTTTAAGATTTAGAATAAAATATAAACAATTATACTAATTATTATGAAATTTTAAGTTATATGCAAATTATAAAAATTAAGTTAATTATAAACATATTATGAAAATAAAATTATAATTACAAAATTAAATTAGAAATTATTTTTAAACATATAATAAAAGTTATTTACATACAAAATTAAATTATAAACAATTTATGTAATATTATCATATTAACAAAATTAAATTAAGAATTTTAATTTTAAACATATTTATATACAAAATTTAAATAAATAAAAAAAACCTATATACATTATTAGCTAAAATAGAATTAATTATGTTTACAAAATTAAGAATTATAATAAAATTACATTTTTAATAGAAGCAAATTAGGGTTTGATTTAAAATATTAAGATTTATTAATTAATTAAAATATAAACAAGAAATAACCAAATAAATAATATTTATAATTAGGGTTTTAGAAAAATATTTTTAGGGTTAATCTTGATTTATGAAAATATGTTAGGATTTATTGAATTAAGATTATAGTTTTAATTTAAATTAATAATAATAACAAATAAATAAAGAAAACAAGCAAAATAAGGAAGTAAAAGAAAAAAAGGGGAGGCCTGGTTTTGAACCCAGGACCTCCCAATACCTGAAGAAGCCTTCATCCACTGGGCTAGCCTGCGCGCGCTGGTAAAGAATCCTCTCCAATTGGTTTTGTTGTTTAAACTGAAAAATCAAAGAAAAAGAAAACAAAACAAAAGGCCTGGGGGGATCGAACCCAGGACCTTTAAACATCACACAAACGCATTTACCATTCCAGCCGGGAGGGCGCATCTGGCAATGGACTCATCACAATTCATAATATATTCAAACTGCTAATTAAATGGAAAAAAAACAAGAAAAAAGTGGTTTGGCCCAGGAATCGAACCCAGACCCTCAAGCAATACGCGCGCGTTTACAACCAACTGAGCCAGCCACCAACTGTGAAACAAAACAGAAACCAATACATAAAATATATTATCAATTATTTGAATTTCCAGACGTGCGAAACTTCATCTCCTAGCTCCAGACCTGCGAAATTTTCTATGGATTTTGCTACCATATTTCCTGCGAAATTTTAAAACCAGAAACCTACGAAATTGGTAGAGCATTAAAACAGTGAAATTTCTTGAAAATAATTGGTGCGTTGTGATCCCCAAGGTCCATAGAATTGTTCTATGTTCTTAGAACTTATTTATGTTAGGTTTAACGTAAAGCCCCAATCTCATGGCCGAAACCCTAGCCATGGTGATTCTTTAGTCCTGCATCAAAAATCGAATTGAATTGCCCAGAAACAATGTATGGAGCACAACAAACATTATACAATCAACAAAATCCAATGAAAGTTCATGAATCTATGAGTTCGAAAAATTCAAAAACACACAACAAATATGATTTGGTTCATGCATATGGGCCTGTTTCTGATGGTGATAATGATTGGGATGCATTCAATGATGATCAAGGAAACGATTGAAGCTCTTATTTCACCTGTAAAGTCACAAAATATCAAAATCCGAATTTGAAAAATATTGATGAATTTGAAAATTTGAGAGTTGTCTTTGAGGCAGAAAAGTCGTGTCCATGCATTAGGTTTATGTTATGTACTTATAGTGGAATGAATCTAGGTCAGAAAAGTGGATTGTTGTGTGAAGAAATTGATTGAAAAAGATTGAAAAAGATCAAGCTTTAAACTTCAAATATTTGAGAATTAAGCCTTTCTATTTCAAGCCAATTACCATGATTCTCATACCAATTTGATTCAAATCACTTTTATGAATTTCTAGAAACAAAATCTCATTTAAATATTTGACTTTTCTATTTTATTTTAATTTAAAATGATTTTAAATGAATTAAATCAAAATAAATAAAATAAAATAATGAAAAAATCTGAATATTTGATGGTTGGGTCGTGCATGAAGTATTGGTATGGATTGGATCATTATATGGCAAGCCCATTTAGAAAAAATTAGTTTTAAACCTCCATTTTCTTCATAAACCAACCAAAAATTTCCCAACTTTTCAAGGGCACACATCCTTCAATTTTAATTCTATTAGAGTGTTCTTGGACATTTTGGAAAGCTTGAAGAGTCCTCTAACCAACCCCACTGGTTTCATGTTCATATCATTTACCATTCTCAAGTTATGCCCTTTTGAAGTTGTTGACTTTTTGTTGACTTTCAAAAGGACCTATAATGTCTTAGCTCATACCTTCCAAATGAAGCATTTTTGGGCTTGGCTTGTGAGACAAAAAGTTGTAGAGAATTCAATTTCCTTCAAAATGAGCTTTGTATGGAGAATTGGTGATGAAGTATGTGAAAGTTATGGCTGGTCAAAGTTCAGTTGACTTTTCCTGAGGAAACCCTAATTTAGAAACCTCTGATTCTTGATGATTTGAAATCTCCTTGATGAATCATGATCAACCCTTGATCAAATGATGAATTTTACTTCATATACTTGATGTTGTCAAAAAATCATGAAGTTTGACTTTGGTTTGACCACAGTTGACCTCAGTTTGACTTTTTAACTACTTTGACTGATTTTGACTTATCTAATCATCTGACTGAGTAAACCTTTAAGAAAAGTCTTGAAACTTGTCATGGGGATTCTTAGACACATATAAGATGTTGTGAAGCTCACTTGAAGTCTTGGAAGTCCATTTAGCCTGATTAAAGTCAAAACCCTAGTTTTAGATGCACTGCTTAGGAGGTGCATTGTCTGAGGGAATTGTCAACTCTTCTGACTATTTGTGAACTTTGTGAACCTTGTGAACCATCATAAGATGTCTTGTGAACCTCATGGAAGGTCTTGTGAACCTTGTGAACCTCATAAAGCATCTTGTAGACTTCATGAACCTCATGAAAGGTCTTGTAAGTATTGTGAACCTTGTGAACCTCATAAAGTGTCTTGTAAACTTCATGAACCTCATGAAAGGTCTTGTGAACCTTGTGAACCTCTTAGTACACAAAGCCTTGTATTGTGAGGGCAAATTTTGGGGTGCAACAGCATGGCATGGTGCATCTAAGTAAATGTATTATGCATTTATGGATGCGTATACTTATGATATGATGTAAATGATGTATGTATGAATCATGCAGCCTGAAGCGTCTGGATGTCTTTGTATAACAACTGCTGGCTAGGGAAAATAAATCCCGATTCGTTGTTGAGGAATATGAGGACCTCGTTCCCGTCTTGTTTGATAGTGTAGTATTTATGCCCTCCCGTCTTCGTTCGTCGTACTTCTTACTGGAGGAATAAGTTCCTGAGTATCCTGACTGAGGATAAAAGAGATGGACATAAATTCAAGGGGAGATGTAACTCAAAGTATCTATGAAGATAGACTTGCCCTGCTGGGGATTTGTAGGTGTCTTGTGGGGATGAACCGGCGAAGCTTCGTTGAATTCCTACCCTAGTTCGTCCTTAGTAAATACTATTTCTTCATTTTATGCATTTCTGGTAAACATCAATCATATTCAAAAGCATACATACATTCAAACACAACCAATGGACGTTTTCGTTTATGTAAACAGGGTAAAAGTAAATCTAGATTCAAAGATGAGATTTTATTTATTTTTAGAAAGTGACTTATACACATGCAAGTCTGTACAAGGAGACAGAAATCCTAGTAAGAGGAATTTGTCGCAAAAGTTTTTACAAAACAAAGAAAACAACTATGTGAGAAATAATCCTATTGAGTTTCAACTCTACTATTGCCATTATCTTCAAGTATCTCATCTTCTGCTGTTGAGACGGAAACGATTGGATTGATCTTTATCTGTTTGAACTTGAGTTAGGTAGCCCCACCAGTTGAAGTTACATGAGTGATCCAAACGAGACATAGTCATACGCTTTAATCCCTAACTTTTTCCTGGATTGCCCTTTCAGGTTTTCAATCCACCGGGATACCCTTTTTTGCCCAAGCCGCCCTTTCAGGTTTTCGACTTGCCGGGTGTACATTTTTTTTATATATATATCCCTAATTTTTGCCCAAACCCTTTTGGTTTGCCGGGATGCCCTTATTTTTGCCTAGGCCAGTCAACCTAGCGGGTCTCTTTTTATGCGTAGTATTTTTTAACTATGTATGTGTTTACGGGTTGTGGGAAGTCTTCACCATCCATAGTAGTAAGCATCATGGCACCTCCTGAGAATACCTTATTGACTACAAATGGTCCTTCATATGTAGGAGTCCATTTTCCCCTAGGATAACCCTGTGGTAATATGATACGCTTGATTACCAAGTCACCAGCCTGATATACCTTTTGCTTAATCTTCTTATTAAAAGCTTTGATCATCCGTTTCTGATACATCTGACCATGACAAACAGATGCCAGCCTCTTCTCATCAATCAAATTTATTTGGTCAAGTCGAGTCTGAATCCATTCATCTTCATCCAAGCCTGCATCCTTCATGATTCTTAAGGAGGGGATCTGAACTTCAATGGGCAGAACTGCTTCCATACCATAGACTAAGGAGAATAGGGTTGCCCCTGTTGAAGTACGTATGGTAGTACGATAACCATGAAGAGCAAATGGTAACATCTCATGCCAATCTTTGTAAGTAACAGTCATCTTCTGTAGAATCTTCTTAATGTTCTTATTAGCAGCTTCTACTGCCCCATTCATCTTCGGACGATACGGAGAAGAGTTGTGATGCTTAATCTTGAACTACGTGCAGAGATCAATAATCATAGTGTTGTTCAGATTAGAGCCATTTTCCGTGATAATCCTCTCAGGGATGCCATACCTGCATATGAGATTATTCTTAATGAATCGAGCCACCACATTCTTAGTAACAGATGCAAATGAAGTTGCCTCCACCCACATTGTAAAGTAATCAATAGCAACCAGGATGAAACGATGCCCATTAGAAGTAGTAGGCTTGATCTCACCAATCATATTAATGCCCCACATGGCAAAAGGCCAAGGAGCAGTCAACACATTCAATGGAGCTGGAGGTATATGCACCTTATCAGCATAGATTTGACACATGTGACATGTTCTGGAATGTTGATATCAGTCAGCTTCCATGGTAGACCAATAGTAACCTGCTCTCAATATCTTCTTTGCCATGGTATGACCACTAGAATGGGTGCCGAAGACCCCATCATGCATGTCCTCCATAATCTTTGTCGCTTCTTTCTTATCCACACAACGAAGCAAAGTTGAGTCATGATTGCGTTTGTACAAAATTCCGTTATTCAAAAAGAACTTAGCAGAAAACCTCCTCAGAAACTTCTTATCTTTGACAGATGCCCCTTCGGGGAACTCCTAAGTTTCAAGATATCTTTTCACTTCATAAAACCAAGGCTTTTCCTCTCCTCTTCCAGTATCAACCTCATTACAGTATGCAGGCTTCTCAAATCTGTCAATAGTAATCTTGGGAGCTTCATCATCCCAACTAATCTCAAACATAGATGCCATGGTGGCTAATGCATCTGCCAACTGATTTTCTCCTTGTGGAATATGTTCAAAGGTAATCTCTTCAAAATATGGGATCAAAGACAACACATGCTCTCTGTAAGGAATAAGATTTTCATGCTAGGTATCCCAATCTCCTTTGATCTGACTAACTACCAGGGCTGGATCTCCATATACATCCAGGAACTGAATCTTCATCTCAATGGCAGCTTTGATGCCCAGGATACATGTCTCATACTCAGCCATGTTATTGGTACAATAGAAACAAAGTCTTGCAGTAATCGGGGTATAACAACCTTCAGGGGAAATGATCACAACACCAACACCATTACCAAGCGCATTAGAAGCTCCATCAAAAACCATAGTCCATCGGGATCCTTGTTCAGGTCCGTCATATTGTCCAGGTTCTTTGGTAATAATCATAATGTCTTCATCCGGAAACTCAAAATTTATTGACTGATAATCATCCACTACTTGATGAGCCAAATGATCAGCTACCACACTACCCTTAACGGCCTTCTGAGTAGTGTACTGTATATCATATTCTGTTAAGATCATTTGCCATCTTGCTATTCGTCCGGAGAGAGCAGGTTTCTCGAATATGTACTTGATTGGATCTATCTTTGAAATCAACAAGGTAGTATGAGTCAACATATACTGTCTTAGTCGGCGAGCAGCCCATGCCAAAGCGCAGCAAGTTTTCTCGAGCAGTGAGTATCTTGTTTCACAGTCGGTAAACTTTTTGCTAAGGTAGTAGATTACCTGCTCTTTTCGACCAGACTCGTCATGTTGCCCCAACACACACACCATTGAGTTGTCCAACACTGTTAAGTACATAATCAAGGGTCGTCCATCAACTGGTGGCATCAAAATTGGTGGTTCTAGCAGATATCTCTTGATTTCATCAAAAGCTGTCTGGCATTCGTCATTCCATTCCATTACCTGATCTTTCTTCAACAGCTTGAAGATTGGCTCACAGGTAGCAGTTAACTGGGAAATAAATCTTGCAATATAATTCAGTCGTCCCAAGAAACCTTTAACTTCCTTTTCAGTACGGGGAGCTGGCATCTCTTGTATAGCTTTCACTTTTGCGGGGTCTACTTCAATACCTTTTCCACTGACACTGAAACCCAGGAGTTTACCAGACCTAACTCCAAAAGTACATTTGTTTGGGTTCAATCTGAGCTTGTATTTCTTCAACCTTTCAAACATCTTATGCAGATGATCTAGGTGTTGCTCTTCATTCTGGGACCTGGCTATCATATCATCCACATATACCTATATCTCATGATGAATCATATCGTGAAACAAAGCCACCATTGCACGCTGATATGTTGCCCCGGCGTTCTTCAAACCAAATGGCATCACTTTATAGAAAAAGGTGCCCCACTGTGTAACAAATGTAGTCTTCTCCATATCTTCAGGTGCCATCTTGATTTGATTGTAACCAGAGAAACCATCCATAAAAGAGAATACCTTATGCTGAGCAGTGTTGTCTACCAGAACATCAATATGAGGAAGTGGAAAGTCATCTTTAGGGCTGGCCTTATTCAAATCTATGTAGTCTACACACATACGTACCTTACCATCCTTCTTAGGTACTGGTACCACGTTTGCAACCCATTGAGGATAAGAAGTCACAGCTAAGAACCCTGCATCAAATTGTTTCATCACTTCTGCTTTAATCTTTTCTGACATTTCGGGACGCATGCGACAAACCTTCTGCTTCTTCGGACGACAATCTTCTTTTACTGGTAAACGGTGAACCACAATGTCTTTATCCAGCCCTGGCATATCTTCATAGGACCAAGCAAAGATTTACACATAATCATGTAACATCTGGACTAATCTTCTCTTAACACCATCTTCTAGTTTAGCCCCTATCTTGACCTCTTTCCTGTTTTCTTCAGTTCCCAGATTCACAACTTCGATTGGCTCTTCATGTGGTTGTATAGCTTTCTCTTCTTGTTGTAACAACCTAGCAAGCTCTACAGGTACTTCACAATCTTCCTCCCTTCCATCTTCAGCTTGATAGATCGGATTCTCGAAATTATAATTGGCAATAGTAGAACTGTTATCAACAGGATCCAGAGTGGATGAGGATCTGCATTTAGTGATGTGGGTGTGTGTAAGAACACATAGCTGATAAAACAAAAATAAAAAAATAAAAGAAAGACAAGGAGCACAATATTTACGAAAACGAAACGTCCATTGATTTTTATTGAATGAAGTATGCAAATGAAATGACATCCTGAAACAAGCATACCATTGTGCCTCGGGCAAGACATGAGGCTTAAAAGTTTAATCGTTCAAAATTATAAATTTAAAATAAAAACACGGTAATAGTATTTACTCCTGACTAAAGGAGATAGGAATAACGTCTTCAGTCTTCCAGTTATTGAGCCCATCACCCATAGTAGGAAAGATCCAATCGTCCAGGTTGTAGTTTTCACTATAGTCACCTACAGCATTGATTTGATCTCTCATGACCCCTTGATTGGTGATACGAACAGTACGAGCACGACGAACAGCCTTCTGAGATTCTTCAGTAAAACCCAAACCAAACTTGTCAGACTTGTAAGGGATGTCAGGAAGCTGACCCCAAATAGTACAACCACCTTCTTCAACCACAGCTCTAGCATCTTTGAGGGAGGCCATTGTAGGAGGTACTCTGGTAACCACAGGAACTCTTTTAACAATAGGGGGAGCTTCAGTAGCAGGAACTACCCAAGGAACTACCTCAAATGTCTGGCAAGGAGTCTCAATATATTCACCCTCTACCTCAACATACTTGAAAGTATTCACATGACTGACCATGTATTCTTCTTCACCATAAACAGTGACAATCTTTCCTTTCACCGGATATTTCAACTTCTGATGTAAAGTGGAAGTTACAGCACCTGCCTCATGGATCTAGGGGCGCCTAAGAAAACAGGAGTACGCAGGACGAATATCCATTACATAGAAAGTAGAGTCGAAGACTTGAGAGCCTACTTTGATCGGGAGATCTACTTCTCCATGTACCACTCTTCTTGAGCCATCAAAGGCCCTCACCACTACATCACTTGGTCTTAACACAACATCTTCAGGATTGAGCTTGTCTAGAACCTCTTTGGGGAGTACATTTAATGAAGAACCATTGTCCACCAGCACATGAGACAAGGTAGTGCCCCTACATTCAATGGAAATATGCAGAGCCCTGTTATGGTTTCTCTTGGCAGGAGTTAAGTCGGCATCAGAAAAGCCTAACCCATTATCATAAGTCAGATGTGCAACACAATTCTCAAATTGATCCACAGAAATCTCATTTGGCACATGAGCAGTCTTCAAGAACTTGATTAAGGCTTTAGCATGAGCCTCAGAACACAGCAACAAAGATAACATGGAGATTTTGGAGGGAGTATGCCCCAACTGGTCAACAATATCATAATCACTCTTACGAATGATCTTCAGCACTTCTTCCATCTGTTTAGAGAGATTTTCAGCATTCGGTGCCTCGGCTTGCACAGGTTCAACCACAGGACCTTTGCCCCGAGCATCAGTACTTGGCCCAGAATTGGAGGTAGTAGTTGGAGTAACTGTATCTTTGGAGGTAGCCTGAGGAGAGAAAATTCTTCCACTTCTGGTGATCTTACTAGATCCAGCAATATTATCAACATCAAGATTATCATCAGTAACAGGTGCATCAGTCAGAGGTTCTTGCTTGACACCATGGATATACACATCAGAACCGTAATTCCAGGGTATAGCTTTATCAGAAGTGTAAGGAACAGGGCCAGGAGTGGTAATAATCATGGGGGTCACTCTAGCTTCAGCAACAGTCTTCACAGGGCCTTCAGCAGTAATCCTGACAGGACCCTTGAAGGTGATCCTAACAGGGCCTTTGGAGGTAATCTTTACTGGCACTTTATCAACCATAGCCACATCTTCCAACTTCGTACTTCGAGTTAAATGTTCAACCATACTTTCCACAGAAGGTATCCTCTCAAACAATATAGTGTAATTGTCCATGAGGCGTTGAATACCATCTTTCAACTTCCAGCAACTATCGGGTTTGTAGGCACAATAAAAACAGTCTTCGTTGCAACCTGGAAAGAATCCAACCTGCACCAGCTTCTTCTTGATAATGGATAAGGGAGTAGTCACATCTGCTACTGAGGAAACATATGAAACTTCATCAACGGCATTAACAGTCTTCTCATGGTTGGGCATAGGAGCAGTAATCACATTAGGAGTCCCAGGAGGGTCAAATTCAATTTCCCCAGCTTCAATCATGTCTTGAATCTTGGTTTTTCAACACCCAACAGTTGTTGGTGTCATGTCCCGGACTATTAGAATGATAGGCACATCTTGCATTAGGATTTTACCGAGGGGAGGAGGTAATAGGATTCTGAGGAGGGTCCTTCAAAGTAATGAGTTACCCTTTCAACATGTGTTGCAAGGCTTGGGCCAGTGACATGTTGATCTTGGTGAATTGTCTTCTAGGCTTTTGTTGATTATTTTGTGGTAGCTCTGGTGCTGCAGAAGTAGGATTGGAAATGTGAACTACTCCCACAGATTGGTGACTCCTACTACGATTATGTTGACCATACACGGCATTAGACTCCTTCTTTCCACTAGGGGGCTTCTTAGCAGTGCTTGATGAAGAGGCACCCACATGTATCTTACCACTTCTTATACCACTTTCCACACGTTCTCCGGTCATTATCAGCTCAGTGAAACCAGATGATGAGCTTCCAATGAGATGACTATAGAAAGGACCATTCAATGTACTCATAAACATATCCACTAGCTCCCTGTCAGTCAGAGGAGGTTGAACTCTGCCAGCCAGGTCTCTCCATTTCTGGGCATACTCCTTGAAACTTTCCTTAGCACCCATAGACATGTTTTGGAGCTGCATGCAAGTAGGTGCTAAATCAGCATTGTATTGGTATTGCCTATAGAAGGCCTCATCAAGATCATTCCAATCACGAATATTAACACTCTCCAGTTGATAGTACCATTCCAATTGAGCTCCAGATAAACTCTCTTGGAAGAAGTGAATCCACAACTTCTTATCAGCAGTATGTGGTTGAATCCTCCGGACATAGGATCTTAAATGCAGCTTAGGACATGAAACACCATCATATATCACAAAGACAGGAACCTTGAAACCAATAGGTATAACCACTCTAGAAACTAAACTCAGATCTTCAAAATCAAGCCCAGAAGATTTTTGTAGTTCTATAGTGTTCATTCTATCTACCAGCGTCGTGTACTTATCTTCACTAGCAAGATCATGATAATAATTTGCCTCAGAATCAAAATCTCCCACAGTATCATGGAGACTACCTCCCTCTTTCTCAGAATTTTCAGACTCAGAATCCTCAATTTGTTCCTTTGTCTTGATAGGACCTCTGAACCTTCTTCCCAGATTAATAAGGCCTCCTGATTTTCTAGTCTTCTTCTTCTTAGCCAGCAGTGTCTTCAACTCATCTTGTCCCTTGGACAAGTTCAGAATCAAATCTTGGAATTGTGCATTCTGAGCCTGGAGATCTTTGACAGTTTATTCAAGAGCCATTTCTGCTGAAGTAAACAGCGAGAAGATAAGATACATGTTCATAAGAAACCTGTGATGCAATGATATGATATGTAAATGCGTATGCAATGTTTTCAAGGACCGCGGGATTTAAATTTGTTTAAACAAACAGAAAGTAAACTTTTATTAGTAATCAATAAATTTGTTTGCCCCTTGGGCTTACAACAAAAATGAAATGAATACAAAAATGGGGTTTTAAGTCTCCCATGGACGTTTCCTCTTTGTGTTGAGGTATGAGTTGAGATTCCGCTCCTCGTGAAGTTGTTTTGTTAGCTCCAGGATTCTTTCTTGACTTGCTTTGTAATGACTCTCAAAAGTATCTCTTTGCTCCTTCAACTGGATCCAGGACCTTTGTAACTCTTCCATGTCAGTGGGCATGTCTGGATGAAGAACGATATAAGAAGTATCTCCTTCAACAACAGGCTCCATGGTAACTGGCAGGATATCAGGATATGGCATCATAAGAGTCTGAGCACGTGCTCGTACCCATCTGAGATAAGGTTCCATAGGAATAGTGTACTTGGGTTCCAGAGTCTTGCTGTCAACCTTGTTCACTTTACCACATGCTCGTATAAATCTTTGACGATAACCTTGTAGATCGTTGTCGTAGTCGAACACAATACCCTGAATAAGCATGTCATGAGGACCATCACTCCGAGCGCGACCAAACTGACGTAGAGCTAAGGAAGGATTGTAGGTAATGCCCCCTCTTATGCCAAGGAGTGGCACATTAGGGAACTCCCCACAACGATCAATGATAGTAACATTCTCCATAGATCTAGAGCACCAATGAATGTCTGAATGAGAAAGTGACATGATCCTTTTAGACCACCTTAACCCTTGTTCATTCTTCATCACTGATCGAGGAAGGTGAGAAATAAACCACCTAGACAATAGAGGTATACAGCACATCAGAGTTCCTTGTGCCTTCGTAGTACGGGTAGAGAGTGTAAGATGTCTCCAAGTAATGTAGGCATTGGATTATGAGTCAGAAATACGTTGATGGCGTGCACGTCTATGAACTGGTCTGGATTGGGGAACAACACTAAGCCATAGATCAATAGGGCTAAGATCTCCTCAAAAGCATCATAACTCATAGCCTTCAGGAATACTTGAGCTTTCTCCATCAATACCTTAGCAAGAATACCCTTAACTCCACTTCTTGTTTCTAGAACAATGTCTGATTTCTTTAAATGTAGGGCTGCAGCAATGACTTCAGGTTTAGGCTCTTTCTCTAAGCCTGTGAAGGGTTTCTGATCAAGGATAGGTATACCTAGAAGCTTGGAGAACTCTTCCATTGTAGGTACCAGCTGATAGTCGGGGAATGTGAAACAATGATGTTTAGGGTCAAAGAATTGAAATAGGACACTCATCGTGTCTTCATTGAACCCTGTAGTGACTAAATCCAGTAGGTGACCATGCTTCTTGATGAATTGGGAGTTTTCAGAAACTTGAGAGACCAATTCCTTAAGCTTAGGAGGTATTCCTACAAAGTTGATCCGGATAGTATTCCTACGAGCAGAAGCCATGACCTGCAACAAAGAACAAAGATAAATCCTTTGGTCCTTGAAATGGTTAGTGAAAATGCTATGCTTATGATGCATGATGATGTTATGATGTTATGCTCAATCACAAACATGTGGCACACACAAACTAGTCACACAATAGCCCTAGGTTTGAAGGCTTGCATGAGGTTTAAAGGTAAGTACCCTCCCTTGCAGTTTAGATGGTTCATCCTGTCCTACAAAAGTAATCGGGTTCTAAGGGATCTCAATATCATTGATCCTTCACAAGGGTGGTTGTTCAGTAGGCAACTCACTTGCCAACCAAAACCCTCCAAGTTTAGGATCTCAATGAGCGTAGTATCGAGTATCAACCAACTTTAGTCTTCACCAAAGCCGGCTATCTCACTACTTTCTAAAGGCCAAGATGGGATGACTAGGGTTCTGAAAGTTAGTTAGTATATTGACAACATATGGCAGCCCCATATTATCCTTAACTTACTTAAGGAATATAAGCACCAACCAAGAAGTCACACTAACTATGGCCACCAGATTAACCATATCGGTATACGCCGTACAGTTTCCTTGGTCTATTGCCATTTACCTAAGGTACACTAGATCCGGGTTAGGATCTTTCACACATAAAGCCTAACAAGTAATATAAAGCAAACAAGGCAAACAGTTTAAGTGATCTAATTCCTAAGGGTACCCCTCTTTTATTAAGTCCCCAGCAGAGTCGCCAGTTCTGTAACACGGTGGGAGAACTGACTTTAGTTAAATGTTGCGGATAGCAAGAGTCGCCACCGACTTTTATTTTATCCAAAAGGAAAGGGCATAAAAGAACAGGAAAGACCTTAAAAAGATTTTGTGTTCGGGGGATAGGTTATACAAAGGGAAGGTGTTAGCACCCTTTATATCCATGGTTATCCATGGGCTCTTAGTTACTTAGCTCACTTTAAATTGTTTTGAGAAAGGTGAAGTGTAATTAAAAAAATTTCTAAGTACTTTATAATGATCCTCGTATGGAAGTGTATAAAGACTTTGTTTTGAAAATTTGTTTGAAAAATGTGGTGTAAAGTGTATTTTGAAAAGTGAGCAAGTACTTAAGAAGAACCTACCCTATGTTAGATCTTTACTGTTCTTATATGTTCTTTCAATGGTAATACTATCCATATTATTAAGGAATAGGTAGTCATTACCTTGGATGTGATAAGGGACATGTGAAGGGACATCTGAATTTAGGCAACTGCAAGGTGTTTTTAGCAATTCGTAGGGACTTATCATCTTTTATTCGAAGGGACAAGATCATTTATCGTAGGCAACCTCGAAGGGACTTGATCTTATAAACTGAAGGGACTTGATGATACTTATGAAGGGACTTTGCTTAAGATACCTTACTTGACCTTAGAAATAGGCAACATGAGAGGTAACCCTAGAAAGTGCAAGATGGCGATCAAAGATCGACTTACATGTGTGAGTGTTTATATTCAAGTATTTATCTTATTTAAGATTAATTATCTAAGTCATTTTAATTACACATAGTTATACACACCCTAAAATTACTAACCATGGCAATAAAAATATTTACAAAAATAGAGACAAAAAATAAATCTACGACTATTACATGACTTTCGCAATTACATAATAATAGAAACAATAATGATAAATATAATAAATAAATGATAATTTAAAGATTCGTAATAATGAAATAATAATAATAATAATAAAAGGTTAGTAAAAATATAAAGAAAATAAAAATTTAAGAGAAAATATTATTTTTAAGTTATATAAATATTTAGAGAAATTTTTAGAATAAAATAGAACAATTAATAATAATAATAATAAACAAATATTAATTATTTACATATTAAACAAATAATAAATAATTAATGATACTTTATAAAAAATATTAGATTAAATTTTTAAAGGTTATGAAAAATTAGGATTAAGAAAATTAGGGTTTAGAAAATTAGGGTTTAGATTTTTGTATTTAAGAAAAATTAGGGTTTAGATATTTTAAACAATTAATATAAACTTATATAAATTATTTACAAATTATAAACAATAAAATTATATACAAAAATTAGAAAAGTAAAACTTTTTTACAAAATATTAGTTTTTAGGTTTTTATTTTAATTTAGAAAAGATTTAATTTAATTAACTAATTTAGATACATAATAATAATTAAAATAAAAGAAATTGATTTTTAAAAAAAAAAGTTAAAATTAGGAAAATAACAAAAAATGCATACCTGAAGGAGCCTGGGGTCGAACCCAGGACTCCAACCTCTAATCACACACCCTCCAACCAGCTGAGCTACATGCGCCTTGTGTATATACGATGGGTATTGCTTATTATATTTTAATCCTGCAAAATAAAACAATTGGGAACCAAAAAGATACAACCTGAGGATCGAACCCAGGTCAAGAACCTCATACGCGCGCACCTTTACCATTAGGCCAGCCAACTCTTACTGAAACAAAACAGAAAGTAATTCTAAAAATATTAAGTCAAGTTTCTGAATTTCCAGATGGCGCCATGGCCTTCAACCTCCAGACCTGGGGAATTTCCTGCGAATTCTGTTGCCAATTTACCTGCGAAATTTAACCTGCAGGAAAACCTACGAAACTCATATCATGTCAAACTTGTACAATTTCATCTAATTAACCACACAAACATGATCCAGACAGTCTTTACAATTAATTTATGGTTTTAGAATGCATTTATATTCATTTAATTGGGAAACCCCAATTCGAAGATTATGAACCCTAAAATGGCGTTCTACGATTTAGCCATGGTTTCTTTAATCGAATCACCCAGAATTCATCACAAACCTCCATTAAACACAAATCAACAAACAAAACCAGTTAATGATACGTGAATGATCAAGAACGAAAAATCAAAAAATATGAAAAAAGTTTGGATCAGATTCGTCAATATGAGATGTTATGGAGCAATGTGATGATGCATATTCACTATGAGTGTCCAGAAACAATTTGCCACCTTTGTTTGGTCTTGAAAATGCCTCTAACTTTGAAACCGAATCAAGCTTTTTGTGATTTTTGAAGTTGGTATCAATGCTCTTGGCTGCCAAAATTCGTCTCTTGTGCTTGCTTCATGTTATACATATATAGTATGACCTAACTAGGTCAAAAAATCAGATCATCTTTTGGACTTTTGGATCATTTGAGATTGAAAAAGATATGCCTTCAAAATATGAAAAAATTTGATATATCCTTGCTATTTTTGGTTGATCTGATTTTGTATGATCTCAATCACTTTTAATTGACCTTTAAGACTTTCTAGAACCAAAATCTTATTTAATATGGCAACTTTTATATTTTATTTTGATTTAAAATGATTTTTAATGTAAAAAATCATAATAAATAAAATAAAATGAATAAAAATTTGAATAAATAATTTTTAATTCATGCATGATGTCATGGTAGTGTTTGGGTCATAAAAATGCAAGCCCATTTGGAGAAATTTGGTTCTAAAGTCCCATTTGCTTCATAAACCTCTCAAAAATTTCCCAACTTTGCACAGACATAAGTCCCTCAATTTTAAGGCTATGAAGGTGTTCTTGGACATTTTGGAAAGCTTAGAGAGTCCTCTAACCAACCTCTTTGGTTTCATGTCTATATCCTTTACCATTATCAAGTTATGCCCTTTGGAAGATGTTGACGTTTTGTTGACTTTTAAAATGACCTATAATGTCTTAGCTCATACCTTCCAAATGAAGCATTTTTGGGCTTGGCTTGTGAGACACAAAGTTGTAGAGAATTCAATTTCCTTCAAAATGAGCTTTGGATGGAAAAAATTTGATGAAGCATGTGAAAGTTATGGCTGGTCAAAGTTCAGTTGACTTTTCCTATGAAAACCCTAATTTAGAAACTCCTGATTCTTGATGATCTGAAATCTCCTTGATGAATCATGATCAACCCTTGATCAAAGGATGAATTTTACTTCATATAATTGATGTTGGCAAAAAATAATGAAGTTTGACTTTGGTTTGACCACAGTTGACCTCAGTTTGACTTTTTAACTGCTTTGACTGATTTTAGCCTATCTGATCATCTGACTGAGCAAACCTTTTGGGAAAGCCTTGAAACTTGACATAGGGATTCTTGAAGACATATAGGATGTTATGAAGCTCATTTTAAACCTTGGAAGTCCATTTAGCCTGATGAAAGTCAAAAACCCTAGTTTAAGGATGCATTGTCTGAGGGAATTGTCAAACTTTCTGACTAATTGTGAACCTCTTGAGATACCTTGTGAATCTTGTGAACCTTGTGAACCTATTGGGACACCTTAGTACACAATTTCTTGTCTAGGTGAGGGCAAATTTTGGGGTGCAACATCTGCCCCTTTTCAATTTTCTGAAACCTGAGGGGTTAGATTGGTATATGTGCCATTCGTGACCTGGAAGGTTGAAGGGGATTGAACACAAAAGCCCAAAAATTTGCACTCGCCAGTGCGTAAAGTAACACTGATGATTAGTTATATATGCTTAAGTGGGCTTGAAGATGCCACTTGGAAGAACTGGAGATGGGCTATATAGATGCCATCCATAATATTAGGAGGTGATAATATCTTTATGTTGATACTGGATATCAGTACTAGGTCTTCGTATAGGCCATCTCTGAATCATTTATGCAACATGGTTTGAGTTGAATGCTAGCACTAGATCTTCGTATAGATCGTCTCTGCATTATCTCTGGGGAAAAAGAATATCCTTCATTAAGTGTCAGGGCTTAGATCTTCGTATAGATCGGCTCTAAACCATCTTTAAGAACATACTTTAATTTAAGTGTCAGAACCAAATCTTCGTGGCGATTTTTTTCTGAATTAAGTATCAGCACTAGATCTTCGTATAGATCGTCTCTGAACTGTTTTGAGTTGTTGAATAGACCAGTAGAAATAAATCTTCGTGACGATTATCTCTTCTGGAAATATCCTGGATTAGGGAATAGATCTTCGTATAGACTGTTTTCCTACTATCCAAGGACGACTTGAGTAATGATTATCAGCAATGAATCTTCGTGGCGATCATCCCTGAATTAAGTATCAGCACTAGACCTTCGTATAGATCGTCTCTGACCTGTTGTGAATTGTTGATAATATTTTATCTGTATATAACCATCCTGCAAGGAAAAGGTTAGTTTATGCAATATGTATGCATGCATGGCATGGTGCATCTAAGTAAATGTATTATGCATTTATGGATGCGTATACTTATGATATGATGTAAATGATGTATGTATGAATCATGCAGCCTGAAGCGTCTGGATATCTTTGTATAACAACTGCTGGCTAGGGAAAATAAATCTCGATTCGTTGTTGAGGAATATGAGGACCTCGTTCCCGTCTTGTTTGATAGTGTAGTATTTATGTCCTCCCGTCTTCGTTCGTCGTACTTCTTACTGGAGGAATAAGTTCCTGAGTATCCTGACTGAGGATAAAAGAGATGGACATAAATTCAAGGGGAGATGTAACTCGAAGTATCTATGAAGATAGACTTGCCCTGCTGGGGATTTGTAGGTGTCTTGTGGGGATGAACCGGCGAAGCTTCGTTGAATTCCTACCCTCGTTCGTCCTTAGTAAATACTATTGCTTCATTTTATGCATTTCTGGTAAACATCAATCATATTCAAAAGCATACATACATTCAAACACAACCAATGGACGTTTTCGTTTATGTAAACAGGGTAAAAGTAAATCTAGATTCAAAGATGAGATTTTATTTATTTTTAGAAAGTGACTTATACACATGCAAGTCTGTACAAGGAGACAGAAATCCTAGTAAGAGGAATTCGTCGCAAAAGTTTTTACAAAACAAAGAAAACAACTATGTGAGAAATAATCCTATTGAGTTTCAACTCTACTATTGCCATTATCTTCAAGTATCTCATCTTCTGATGTTGAGACGGAAACGATTGGATTGATCTTTATCTGTTTGAACTTGAGTTAGGTAGCCCCACCAGTTGAAGTTACATGAGTGATCCAAACGAGACATAGTCATACGCTTTAATCCCTAACTTTTTCCTGGATTGCCCTTTCAGGTTTTCAATCCACCGGGATACCCTTTTTTGCCCAAGCCGCCCTTTCAGGTTTTCGACTTGCCGGGTGTACATTTTTTTTATATATATATCCCTAATTTTTGCCCAAACCCTTTTGGTTTGTCGGGATGCCCTTATTTTTGCCTAGGCCAGTCAACCTAGCGGGTCTCTTTTTATGCGTAGTATTTTTTAACTATGTCTGTGTTTACGGGTTGTGGGAAGTCTTCACCATCCATAGTAGTAAGCATCATGGCACCTCCTGAGAATATATAGTATGACCTAACTAGGTCAAAAAATGAGATCATCTTTTGGACTTTTGGATCATTTGAGATTGAAAAAGATATGCCTTGAAAATATGAAAAAAATTGATATATCCTTGCTATTTTTGGTTGATCTGATTTTGTATGATCTCAATCACTTTTAATTGACTTTTAAGACTTTCTAGAACCAAAATCTTATTTAATATTGCAACTTTTATATTTTATTTTGCTTTAAAATGATTTTTAATGTAAAAAATCATAATAAATAAAATAAAATGAATAAAAATTTGAATAAATAATTTTTAATTCGTGCATGATGTCATGGTAGTGTTTGGGTCATAAAAATGCAAGCCCATTTGGAGAAATTTGGTTCTAAAGTCCCATTTGCTTCATAAACCTCTCAAACATTTCCCAACTTTGCACAGACATAAGTCCCTCAATTTTAAGGCTATGAAGGTGTTCTTGGACATTTTGGAAATCTTAGAGAGTCCTCTAACCAACCTCTTTGGTTTCATGTCAATATCCTTTACCATTCTCAAGTTATGCCCTTTGGAAGATGTTGACTTTTTGTTGACTTTTAAAATGACCTATAATGTCTTAACTCATACCTTCCAAATGAAGCATTTTTGGGCTTGGCTTGTGAGACACAAAGTTGTATAGAATTCAATTTCCTTCAAAATGAGATTTGGATGGAAAAATTTTGATGAAGCATGTGAAAGTTATGGCTGGTCAAAGTTCAGTTGACTTTTCCTGTGAAAACCCTAATTTAGAAACTCCTGATTCTTGATGATCTGAAATCTCCTTGATGAATCATGATCAACCCTTGATCAAATGATGAATTTTACTTCATATACTTGATGTTGGAAAAAAATCATGAAGTTTGACTTTGGTTTGACCACAGTTGACCTCAGTTTGACTTTTTAACTACTTTGACTGATTTTAGCCTATCTGATCATCTGACTGAACAAACCTTTTGGGAAAGCCTTGAAACTTGACATAGGGATTCTTGAAGACATATAGGATGTTATGAAGCTCATTTGAAACCTTGGAAGTCCATTTAGCCTGATGAAAGTCAAAAACCCTAGCTTAAGATGCATTGCTTAGGAGGATGCATTGTCTGAGGGAATTGTCAAACTTTCTGACTAATTGTGAACCTTGTGAACCTCTTGAGATACCTTGTGAACCTTGTGAACCTCTTGAGATACCTTGTGAATCTTGTGAACCTCTTGGGACACCTTAGTACACAATGTCTTGTCTAGGTGAGGGCAAATTTTGGGGTGCAACACATTGGCGTGTCGAATTTGATGAACTTCCCTCTACGTTCCTTATGTTGAGGTGGATTAACCTTACAAGATCTTCTTTTTTCAATTGAAGAACTATCAGTAGTATCTTGTCTCTTTCCTTCTCTTATCCTTATCTTCCTTTCAACCAAGTCAGCTTGTTTCATCGGAAGTTGACTGATGATTAGATTCTTGACTCTATTACCTTGAAGTTTATTGACAAAGATTCTCAGCTCTTTTTGCCCCTGGGCTAAGCTCTGGATAAGAGCCACCTGGACATTCATCTAGATTCTCATCTCTGCCATCTCATCTTGCAATTGTTCCAACTGATCATCCCTGTTGTCTTCAGGATTCTTATTTTTTTCATGTCCTTAGTGAGGAGGGCTTTCAACTTTTCTTGCCCCTTGGACAAATTCAGGATCACCTCTTGAAATTGAGCAATTTGGGTCTGGAGATCTTTGACAGATTGTTCGAGAGCCATTTCTACTGAAATAAACAGCGAGAAGATGAGAAACCTGCTATGAAAACCTGTCATGCAATGATATGGTATGTAGATGCATATGCAATTCTTTCCAGGACCGTGGGATTTAAATTTGTTAAAACAAACAAAAACAAAACTCTTATTAGTAGGCTTAAAATAATATTGCCCCTTGGGCTTACAAATTAAAACAAACAAAACTTATAAAGAAAATAAAATATTTGAGAATTTAGTCTCCCATGGACGCTTCCTCTTGGTGTTGAGATATGTGTTGAGATTCTGTTTCTCGTGAAGTTGCTTTGTTAGCTCCAATACTCTTTCTTGGCTAATCCTGAATTGGGCTTCAAAGGTATCTCTTTGTTCCTTCAGTTGGATCCAGGACTTCTGCAGCTCTCCCAAATCAGTGGGCATATCAAGATGAAGAATAGGCATCTCCTTCAACAATAGGCTCAATAGTGACTGGTAGAACAACAAAATATGGCATCATAAGAGTCTGAGCACGAGACCGCACCTATTTGAGGTAAGGTTCCATAGGAATGGAGTACTTTGGTTCCAGAGTCTTACTATCAACCTTTTTCACTTTACTCCAAGCTCGTATAAACCTTTGACAATAGCCTTGAAGATTGTTGTCGTAATCAAACATAATACCTTGAATAAGTATGTCATGAGGACCGTTACTCCGAGCATAACCAAACTGACATAGAGCTAAAGAAGGGTTATAAGTAATGCCCCATCTTATACCAAGGAGTGGCACATTAGGGAACTCCCCATAACGGTCAATGATAGTGACATTTTCCATAGATCGTGAACACTAGTGAATATCTAAATGAGAGAGTGACATCATCCTTTTAGACCACCTCAAACCTTGTCCGTTCTTCATCACGGGTCGAGGAAGGTGAGAAATAAACCACCTAGATAATAGAGGTATGCAACACATCAAATTTCCTTGTGTCTTCATGGTACGAGTGTGGAGAGAGTGTAAGATATCTCCAAGTAATGTAGGCATTGGATTGTAAGTCAGAAATATGTTGATGGTGTGTACATCTATGAACTGGTCTGGATTAAGGAATAGCACCAAACCATAAATCAACATGGCTAATATTTCCTCAAAAGCATCGTAACTCATAGCATCCAAGAACACCTGAGCTTTATCTATCAATACTCTGGCAAAAATACCCTTAACTCCGCTTCTTGTTTCTAGGACAATGTCTGATTTCTTAAAATGTAGGGCTGCAACAATGACTTCAGGTTTAAGCTCCTTCTCTAAGCCTGTGAAGGGTTTCTGATCAAGGATAGTGTTCCTAAGAGTGGAAGCCATAACCTGCAACAAAGAACAAAGAAAAATCCTTTGGTCCTTGAAATGGTTAGTGAGAATGCTATGCTTATGATGTCATGATGTTATGATGTTATGATGTTATGTTCAATCATAAACATGTGGCACACACAAGCAAGTTATACAATAGTCCTAGGTTTAGAGGCTTGCATGAGGTTTAAAGGAAAGCACCCTCCCCCTGAAGTTTAGTTGGTTCATCTTGTCCTACAAAAGTAACCAGGTTCTAAGGGATCTCAATATCATTGATCCTTCTCAAGGGTTGTTGTTCAGTAGGAAACTGACTTGCCAACCAAAACCCCCCAAAATTAGAATCTCAATGAGCGTAGCATCGAGTATCAACCAACTTTAGACTTATCGAAAGTCGGCTATCTCACTAGTTTCTAAAGGCCAGGATGGGTCAATTAAGGTTCTAAAGGGTAGTTAGTGTTAATGACAACATATGGCAGCCTCATATTATTCTCAACTTACATAAGGAACATAAGCACCAACCAAGAAGTCACACTAACTATGGCCACCAGATCAACCATATTTGTATACGCCGTACAGTTTTCTTGGTCTATTTCCATTTACCTAAGGTACACTAGATCCGGGTTAGGATCTTTCACACAGTAACCCCATGACAATCCCTTAAAGATAAAGAAAACAAAGCAAACAAGTAAGTGATCTTAATTCCTAAGGTAACCCATCTTTAATTATTCCCCAACAGAATCGCCAGTTCTGTAACACAGTGGGAGAACTGACTTGGTGTTTTTGTTTGACAAAAACATGTGCGGATAGCAAGAGTCGCCACCGACTTTTATTGTATCCAATAGGAAAGGGTATAAAAGAACAGGAAAGACCTTTTTTAAAATTTTTGAGTTTGGAGGGTAGGTTATATAAAGGGAAGCTGTTAGCACCCTTTATATCCATGGTTATCCATGGGTTCTTAGTTACTTAGCTCACTTATTTGTTTGAAAAAATGTGTAGTGTGTTTAGAAAAGATTTTCAGAAGTTCTTTGTAATGATCCTCGTATGGATGTATACAAAGTCTTAAGTTTGAAAATATTTTGAAAGTTGGGTGTGAATAAGAGTTTTTGAAAGATGTGAGCAAGTACTTAAGTGTTACCTACCCTAAGTTGGTCTTTCATGTTTCTTTATTTCCTTTCAAGGGTAAGACTGTCCCTACTATTAAGGAGTAGGTAGTCATTACCTTGGATGTGTTGAGGGACAGGCGTAGGGTCCTCGTATGGTCAATGAAAGCAACTTGTATGGGTGTCTTTAGCAATTCGTAGGGACTACCATCATATTTTACGTAGGGTCATCGAGGGACAAGATCATTTATTCCGTAGGCAACTTCGAAGGGACTATGATCTTATGAACTTTGAAGGGACTTGATGATTTATTTTGTAGGGATATTTGCTTAAGACACCCCCCACGTTCGAGGGACTTGACCATGTTTTAAAGGCAACCAAGAGAGGAAACCCTAGGAGGTGCAGATGGCAATCGTATAACGATCGACTTACGTGTGTGAATATTAATTTCAGATATTTTATCTTATGGATTTAGTGAGCTAGGTCCAATTAATTAAGCATACAAGTATTTGCACACCCTAATTTACTAACCACGCTGTTATATTTTGCAGAAAATTAAAAGCGGAAAATAAAAACCCTAAACTATTATATGACTTTGGGAGAGATACATAAATAAAACATGACAGAAAACGTAAAGTGCGGAAAATAAAACCTAAAACTATTACAACCAGGAAGAAGTTGCATAATCTTTAGAAATCGTAAAATAATCGAAACGAAAAGATCGGAAGAATATTGAGTCTTTGAGATGAAAGGAGGATATGTTTTTTTATCATGTTATTAGAAGAATAATAAAAAAATAAACAGAGTCAGACAAAACCACTACAGATTTTAATAATGGAAAATAAGAAAAGCGATTAAAATAAAATCTAAAAAATATTAAAACGATGCTAAAAATCTAATAAAATCAAATAAAGAGCGCACAATTTTTTTCAGATTTTTTTGAGAATATGAAAATAGAAAATAAATCAAATAAAATAGAAAAAAGAGGAATTTGCGATTTTGGGGGTCAAAATATTTTAGAATTCTATTCTAAAAGAGTATTGTTCTTCTATTTGTTTCTGAACTTCTGGAAAAAATTCGGAGTAAATCGAAACATTAACACTTATCTGACTTACCTGTCAGACTGGAATTCTTATCAGTAATGCAGCCTTCAAAGTATCGGCGACAGCAGATTAACCAACAATTTAGTTCTCCATGATGCCCTAACAATGGCAAGTCACGGTTTTTGTACCTAAACTTCAATTCGATCGCCCGGATAGCTTGCTCACATCATGAAAAACACAAATATGCAAAGAGATTAGATGTATCATGTGTAAAATTATGAAATTAAAAATTGAAAAATAAAGCAAAAAAACGAATTCGGTTATGGCATTTTAAGAGGCTTTGGATGATTATGATGACTGGTACACCTTCAGAAGAGTCTAAGGAATGTTTTTGGACCTTCAAACCTTCTTGAGAATGGCTGTAACCCTAAAACCGAATCCAATTTACTCTTGAATTTTTTGAAGTTTTGTATGCTCTCTTTGATAAATAAAAAATTGTGTCTTTTCTATGTGAAGGTGTTATGTATTTATAGAGGAATGATTTATGTCAACTTGTGGGCTTGGGTTCAATTTATTTTGGGATGATAGGATTTGATTGAAATTTGATTTGAAAATTTTTTATTTTGGTCATAATATTAGATGAAATCATACCCTTTTGGTCTTGCATGAATTGGGATATGATCAATCAACTTAATCATCAAATATTTGATCCCAAAATAAATTGAACCCAAGCCCACAAGTTGACATAAATCTTTCCTCAATAAATACATAACACCTTCACATAGAAAAGACACACAAAAATTTGATCAAAGAGAGCATACAAAACTTTAAAAAATTCAAGAGTAAGTTGGATTCGGTTTTAGGGTTGCAGCCATTCTAATAGCATGATAAAAAAAACATATCCTCCTCTCAACTCAAAGACTCAATATTCTTTCGATCTTTTCGTTTCGATTATTTTATGATTTCTAAAGATTATGTAACTGCTTCCTGGTTGTAATAGTTTTAGGTTTTATTTTACGCATTTACGTTTTCTGTCAGGTTTTATTTATGTATCTCTCCCAAAGCCACGTAATAGTTTAGGGTTTTTATTTTCCGCTTTTAATTTTCTACAAAATATAACTGTGTGGTTAGTAAATTAGGGTGTGCAAAGACTTGCATGCTTAATTAATTGGACCTAGCTCACTAAATCCATAAGATAAAATATCTTAAATTAATATTCACACACGTAAGTCGAACGTTATATGATTTCCATCTGCACCTCCTAGGGTTTCCTCTCTTGGTTGCCTTTAAAACATGGTCAAGTCCCTCGAACGTGGGGGTGTCTTAAGCAAATGTCCCTACAAAATAAATCATCAAGTCCCTTCAAAGTTCATAAGATCATAGCCCCTTCTAAGTTTCCTATGGAATAAATGATCTTGTCCTTCGATGACCCTACGGAAAAGATGATGATAATCCCTACGAATTGCTAAAGACACCCCCTACAAGTTGCTTTCATTGGCCATACGATGACCCTACGCCTGTCCCTCAACACATCCAAGGTAATGACTACCTACTCCTTAATAGTAGGGACAGTCTTACCCTTGAAAGGAAATAAAGAAACATGAAAGACCAACTTAGGGTAGGTAGCACTTAAGTACTTGCTTACATCTTTCAAAAACTCTTATTCACACCCAACTTTCAAAATATTTTCAAACTTATGACTTTGTATACATCCATACGAGGATCATTACAAAGAACTTCTGAAAATCTTTTCTAAACACACTACACATTTTTTCAAACAAATAAGTGAGTTAAGTAACTAAGAGCCCATGGATAACCATGGATATAAAGGGTGCTAACACCTTCCCTTTATATAACCTACCCCCCGAACTCAAAAAAATTTAAAAAGATATTTCTTGTTCTTGTATACCCTTTCCTATTGGATACAATAAAAGTCGATGGTGACTCTTGCTATCCGCACATGTTTTTGTCAAACAAAAACACCTAGTCAGTTCTCCCACCGTGTTACATACACACAACAACAACTTATGCAATGAGACTCTACCAACTCTATGCATGCGGTACCATATATCGATCTATGTTTCAAGATCCAGTTCCCTTCAGAACTCTTGACCCCTATTTCATGGTCCAATATGATCCCTATTTCATGATCACACCCTCGACCCCTGTTTCATGGTCACGTGTGATCCCTATTTCATGACTGCACCAACATCACACCGGTCCCCTTTGGGATTCGAATGGACATACCCTACCTTGGTACTCCATTCCCCAACCATGCACATGCCATGCACCATCAATGACAATTATACATGTCTACAACAACTACTTCAAGCAATCAACATCAACAACTACATACAACAACAACTTACTAAAATACCAAACAATATCCACAATATGCATCTTCGAATATGACAACATATATCAATATCCACGAGAACACATAACACACATCAACAATTACATCAACATATATCAACATTAATGTCATGTAACAACAACAACCACACATAGCAATAACAACAACAAGCGTACATATTAATTCATGTTCATTTCAAGTTATGCTCATTATTCTTCCAATTAAGCATATAACCCCTCTCTAGCTACCTCTAACAGCACTACATTGATCTCCATCCCTTAATATATCAATTAAAGAATTTTAGAGAATTTTTCAGAATAAAAATGATTTATTTTTCACTCCAGGTCTCGCTAAGTGAAATGCTTGCTCGCTAAGCGAGCAACTCTCTATAAAGAACGGTTCAAAGTTTTCACTCGCTAGCTAAGCGAGCTGCAGCTCGCTAAGCGAGGACTGCGATTTCAGGGGTTTTCCTTCTGCGAGAAAGCTAAAACCCTACTACGACTTTCATACCCAAAACCAGATTTTACAGCCAGAAAGCACAGAATTTCCACAATCAAACACCTAATTCATATAATTATTATACAAACAGCGATTTCTAACAACCTAACACGCTTTTTCATCCAAATTCACCCAATCCCGTGTCTTTTACTCAACAACATTATGCATAATATTCCTATTATCCAACCCTTAGGAGAAAAAGAACCCTTACCTTAGTTTGATGAACGATTCCTTCTCCTAGCCCGAATTCCTCTTCAAGCTCTTGCCATTTCTCCTTCCTTCTTCTTTGTTCACGTTTTCCCTTCACGGTCAGTTTTCACGACTGATTCCCTTTTCCTAATTTCCAAACATAACCCTTAGACCCCAACTAAGGATTTCCTATAATGCCCTCACTATCCTTCACCAAATTACCATTCTACCATTTTCTCTTTATATTCCAATATTTTAATTATTCAATACAATATAATTTATTTAAATTCATATCATATTAAATAATATTATACTTCCTTCCATACACTATCTACTTTACACCATACACAAAACATAACAATTCCAATTAAATAATTAAATAAATAATCGGGGTGTTACATGGGGCAATTTGTTAGCTAAAGATTTCAACCAGGATAAGAAGGTTTTTGCGTGTTAGAGAAAATCCATAAAATCATCAAAAAGGAGTTGTTCGACCCAACCAGGAAAGAGGAAACATGTCAATGGGTTGACAGGCAGAATAACATGAGGAAAAGTCAATCCATTGAAGATAGGCATCGAAGAACTTCGACGTTGCCCAGAGAAACCACTTTGTTGAAGGCTTTCGACACAACATGTAGAAGTGCCATGATGAAACTGCCCAAGGAAGTGGAGCGGCGTAGTGGGCAGTTACCATAGTAGTGAGGTGACATGTGTCATCATTAGATTCGTTGGAGAGAGTTTGGCGGTTACTTTTTATGTCTATTTAAGTAGATTTCGTTTTCAGAATTAAAGGTCGCATTTCTTTACATTGTAAAATGGACACACTCAAAGTATCAAACGCTAAGAGAAACAAGTTAACCCCCTTCGTAAAATGTATGATAGCATTCAAACATTTATCTTTCCAAATCATTTTAATTCCAAACAATTTTAATATTTTTCTTCTACTTTGTTTTCTTTCCATTTTATTCCTTTTCCTCTGTTATTTTCGTTTATTCCAAACCAATGAAGCATTTCGCGAGCATTTTCACAAACACCAATCAATCTCAAAATATCCTTACCATCTGACACTATAAAAGTCCACCATATACTCAATCGGACAGAGCAGTCCTGGGACTCGTTTCCCTGGTCCCGCAAGTAAACCTTTTCGACAGGAGGCCAGCGACTGTTCGCACAAAATCCATGTGCGAACAACTATTTGTATAACTGGTTGCACTTTTCTTTTATTTGAAATTTTACAAAGGAGTGCAACATGTTGACATAAAATTGCAACTAGTTGCACTAACTTGAACTTCTTAAACACATCATCCTTTCTCTTAATTAGGTATGTCCATAGTTTTCCACTATGATCGTCGATGAATATGACAAAATACCTATTTCCACCAATCGAATCAACTTGCGTCAGTCCACACACATATGAACACACCACCTCAAGGTGACACTTTATTCTACAACATGCATCCTTGCTTAAAATTTCCTTGTGTTTCTTCACTTGGACACACTCTTCACAAATTTCAACTTTTATGTTGATCAATGTCAGACTCATTACCATTCTGTTCTTTTGCAAGGCATTGAGATCTCGAAAATTGAGATGCCTAAGCCGATAGTGTCATATCCCCTCTTCTCAACTAGCTGATGTTGCAAGACAACTATGCTTCATAACCTTCAACTCTACCTTGAAATTTCTATTGGCAACCATAGGAACTTTTAGGATCAAAACCCCGTTTGCATCCATAACATGTATCATCTTGTTTTCCATGTGAATCTTGTAACCCTTCTCAAGGAATTGGCCAAAACATATAATGTTACACTTGATTCCAGGAATGTAAGACACATCCTTTATTAAAGAATTTCTAGCATCCCTTCTCTCGATCGATACATTACTAGTCCCTTATGGTCCTAGAGTGGTATCATCTGTAAACTTCATTTTGTTCTTCATGGCACAATTTATTGTAACAAACTAATTTTTTCTCCCTGTCATATGCTTTGAACACTTGGCTCCAAATACCATTGATTGATGCATTGCACTGTTTCTTTCAAAGTCACCATTTCATTTTTTTTTTCAGTATGCAATTGATTGGCATAATTATGCAACTAGTTGAACTTCAGTTTTGCAACATTTTTCAAATTGTTGGTGTTGATGTCTTGTAACCTATTTTTTTGCATTCTCAATTTGTGATCATGACCAAAAGTGTGTTCTCCTTATCGAACACTTGTCTTGTCACTCTAGCTTCATCTTTTTTAGGTTCCTTCTTGTTGGAATGGCACTCTCTTTCAAAATGGTCAAGCTTTTGACAATTAAAGCATAACATGCTTCTCTTGTCAACCATTTTTCTTCCACCCCTACCTCTTGCATATCCTCCTCTAGAGTTGTTTAATCCAGCAATCATACTATCACAGTTTTCACCTTTTTGGAATGTTGAATTTTTGGAATTTTGGGACTCTCTTTCACCAAAATTTTGAAAGTTACATCTACCATTGTTTGTGGGACATTTTCTCTTCACTTTCTTGCCTCTCTCATCGAAACAGGTTTAAAAAGTTATCCTTGTCTTTGCCTTATAAACATTTATTTCATTTGTTCTCTACTCATGTGCCTCAAGAGAGCTTTGCGGCTCCTCTTTGTTCATAGTCATAAGATCATTTTATTCCTCAATCTCTATGACTATGTTATTGAATCTTGTCGTCAAAGAACGCGTGATTTTTGCTACAACATATTGCTCTGTGATTGTTTCTCAACGTGATTCTACTTAGATCACCAACTGAGTAATTGTCGTCGTAAAATTGTTGATGGTCTCCTTCTTCTTCATTTAAACCAATTCAAGCTCACGTTTGTGAGTTTGCAACCTCACAACCTTCGCCTTGTCAGCCTCTGTGTATGTTTTCTCTAAGATTTCGCACACTTGCTTCGATGATTCATAATCACCAATTTTCTCGAAATTATTTGTACCAACGCATTGATCGGTTAAAAGCAGTGCCTTGAAATTTTTATTCTTCTCTTCCTTATGTGTGCAGCTCGTTGTGAATTTGTTGCACCTTCGATAAGAGGATTCACATCGTTCTTGATCACTTCAAGAAGATTTTAGTAGCCAAACAACACTTTCATTTGGTCTCACCGTTTGTCGTAATTCTTCGCATCAAGGATGGGTAAGTTTGCATGGATTCTTTCATTGGAGACTGAATTCATGATTTCACACAAGGTATTTGATGGATCAAACCAGACCTAAATGTTAGAACTTAGAACAACAATGTTGGTGAAAAATAATTGAGTGATTGAGTGTGGGGGGAGGGAGAGAGTGAGTTAGTGAGGGTGAAAAGTATAGTAATTTTCTCACAAGATACCTAAATAATTACTGCAAACGGTTATTAATTACACCCCTAAATAATTAAAATGTATTAAAACTAGAATTAAATTTTCAATTATTATTATTTTTTTTTTACATAAAAACCTTTTCTAAATTTATGTTGAATTCTCAATTCCCAAATGCAATTTATCATTCTTATTGATTTTTTTGTTTAATTTTTGTATTTGATTTTAACTAAATTTAACTTTCTTGAGAGTTGGGTTGTCTTTTAGAAATTTTTTAGTTCTTTAGGTGGGAGGACAGAATTTAGAGTATTTTGCTATGATTTGCTATGCAGATACGTGGTCTATTTGATTAGAGATGAATGATTAAAAAAAATTACTAGTTCATCAACAAGTGTAAAAGAAGTTGAGGATTAAGAGTATTTTTTTGACTTGGACTTATTTCTTAATGTTAGTAGTCATCTCTCCCTCTTCTCTCTCCTCTCTGACTGACTTTGAAAATTCTATCATATGACTTTAGCCAATAGAGGCTCAAGTGGTCATTTATGCTCCAGCAGTGTCACTTGATTTTGGTGTAGCTACCAGTCCTAGTTCGTTTTCCGTAATTATCTTAGCGCTTGCGTACGTGTGGGATTTTTGTTGTATGGTTTCGTGTGCCTTGTGTCTTTTGCCTTTGCATTACGGAAATTTGTCTCTTTTCTATTTTTATATACTTGCCTTGAAAAAAAGTGAACCAACACGATTTTAATAGTACCATTAAATTTGAGTGTAACCTGTTATTTTTGACATATGACAATAATAATCTAAATAAAAATTACATTTTACTTATAAAAGTAATATTTATAAATCTTTAGTAAACATGGTGACAATTCTCTCTACCTCTACTTCCCTTTATACCTTTCTTCTTTTTTGAGGGGGCGAAGCTTCAAGAGTAGAGTATCAATCAACAAATTATCATATCATAGTGAACCATGATAATTAGATAATATCCTTACATTCCATTTTAATAAGAAATTTAATAAATCGCAAGAGGAAAGTAATCCGGTGAATTCTGTATTAAATTCCAAATGCTATTCTCTGTACAAAATCTGGACGTCTCTTGCTAGGCATTCTAACTAGTCCCGTGATCTGCAGCTCTGTAACTCCCCTGCAAAATCGTGCTCTATGACAAGCCAAGGTTAAGGATTGTGCCAAAGATAAACAAAATGGTTCACCGCAACTTACGAGATGGAAATGAGAAACATGAAAATACAAAATACAATAGACATGCTAGATTGATTCTGCAATGAAAAATATAAAGGATACTGAATTGATGCTTCATTTTGATCTTCGGATCCACTCATGTCTTTTCTCTTCTTGGGTAGGGGAGTCTGCTTCGATTTTTGTTTCCGTTTATTTGTATGTTGAAGAACAATTGTTCTAAAAGACTGGAACCAGTCATGAAGATTGATAAGATCTCCGTGCTCTTGAGCCAGCGAATACCTGTACACAAAATGTCAACTCAAATCTTCTATGATGCTTCAACATGTCAGAGGAGATAATACTAGAAAGTTTCATGAGATGCAATGGTTGAAGGTTATCTAATAAAATCAACCTCTTAGGTATTATAGTACGGGTACTCAAGTCCAATTAAAAACAAAAATGTTGTCTATCTGAGCAAAGACAGTAACATTATTTAGAAGATGAAAAATTGTTATGTCTACAAGCATTATACAATATACTTACATAATTGAGGAATCATGCATGGATGGTAATAGGGCTTTGCCACTCTTGTTACAGCAACTACAATGTAAAATATTATGGAACTCCAACAGATCAACTTGAATCCTTCTCCTTGGATCTCCAATCAAAACCTATGCAAGCAAGAAGTTAATTAAAACAACAGAAGACCAAAAAAGACATCAAGAATGAAAACAAAGACCAACCAAGAAAAATTCTTCCACTGAACAGAGTGGACCCATAGCTTAATGTGAGCTTGAAGAGAAAATAAAGCTTTAGGAAAATCAAGAGCCCCAAATCTCTCAGTCTACAGCATGCTCCTCTCTAATCCTTTCCATGCCCTCTAGTATACATTCTGTTCTCTGCTACCCCACTTACTATCTTCTGTTGAGTCGGTTATTCTAATACAATACAACTCCCACCTGACATATCACTTATCTCACCTCTTTCAAAAGTACACCTAAAGTATAAGGTGCTTATCGGAATGGCTATTAATGAGCATGAAAATGTTTTTTTTTGCAGGAAAATATTATTTAGTTACTTAAATTTGTGAATTAAATTCTTCGGAAAACAAAATCTCAGTTACTTATATATCGGAAAATACCCCGCACAGTAACTCTTTCCCATAATCAAAGCAGATTGTCAAAAACTTTTTCCTGAAGCAAATACATCAGTTGAAGTACTCTTGCAAAAACATACATGTACTCGGGTTTTATTTTCTAACTTTGCCAAGGCTATTGCTAAGTGTAACTAAGCAACATTCTTGAACAAACTAACTAAGCATTAATACCCTTCCTAGTTGCAAGGATAAGATCTATCAATTGGAGTTTGTGATACAGGAGGGAGGATGTGATGGACTGTAGCCAATCATAAGTTAATCAGACTTATGATTGTCATCTGGTAGTGTCTATATGTAATTATCAGGTTCCAAGATAAATCCCAACTGTACTTCACTGGCTGATATGAATGGAATATACGTACAATGGAGAAGAACATGTTTTGATGTCTTACCGGTTGAAGCTTCTCAACATTCTTGAAGCAGAAATTTTCATGAAACGGTATTCCTTCAATGGGCCTCAAATAATTCCTGTTGCATGAAAAAGAATGACCAGTAACAGTAGTTAATAACCAGCATTGAGAAATATAGAAGATTAACTTAGATACATAACAGTCAAAAGTAATTTTGTTTATTCTTGAATGCAAAGTCATACAAAAAAGAAAGCAACAAGCCAAGCTCTGTTGGAAAGGATAAGGGGGTTTACAAAATTTATGGGTTGGGGAAGAGAAGATATTTGAGAGAAGACTAACACTTTTTATTGGGGGAATGCTTTGCTTTTTTTGGCTGGATTTACGAACGAAGGCATATCTCCCCCATAAAGGATGTCAACAAAAATAAATAAGTCAGTTTGGCTGTATGAGTTAACAAGTTTATTCTTGGGGATAACACAATAGAATACAAGATTGTGAGATGTTTCCATAAACTGCACTGCCCGATTAAAATTCTAAGTCATATAGATTATATCACCAAAATCCATATCAATCAAATAGGTCAATAAAATGTCAATATTACTTTTGCCAGTGAAGTTTTTAAATGGTATGAAAAGAAATAGTAGACACAAAATGATCAAAATAAATATTGGCGTACGAAATCAACATTAACAGTGCTTGAAGAGCAAGAACTCCACTGTGTAAAACACAATCTACTAGAAGTTATATGATCGTGTTGGATTCTTAATTTTCCATGTTAATACAATTAACAAAGGCTCAATAATAATAAATATCTCCAAGTTGAGAAACATACATCAAATTTTGAAATTTAAATATAAAGGCCAATGAATTTTGCCAGACTGATGGCAAAAGTGAGCACACGTCAACAGCTCTCTGACATGAATAAGAATTTATGAAACTACGTTCCTGTATTAATTAAATTGTTCAAGGAAAACAAAGAAAAAGGGTTATATGATTGTGTTGGATTCTTTATTTTCCATGTTAATAAAGGCTGGATGATTATAAATATCTCCAAGTTGAGATACATACATCAAATTTTGAAATGCAATTATACAGGTTTGCAAGATTGATGGGAAAGCTGAGCACAGCACACATTATCGGCTCTCTGACCAAAAAAAGAAATTCATGAAACTGCTGTTCTGTATTAATTAAATTGTTTTAAGGAAAACAAAGAAAAAGAATGTGAAAAATTCAGTGCAGGTAAACCAACAAACTGAGCCAATTGCTTTTTCTTCTCCATTTACTTATTCAAGATCAAAACCAAACTCTTCCCCTTTAAGCCAAGTATTTGGAAATAATATAAATATTGATACAATAAAGAAGATTGGAAACATAAAAAATGAAACATGGTGGCCATATTAATCATTACCTGACTAAATCATCAAGAAAGGCGATAGCTTGCAAGTTTGACATTCTTGAGTCCTTGTCAATGTTTATAGAACCCTTGGACACACCTCTCCTAAAAATATAAACAATTAAACGATAAAGTAAGAAAACCAATCAGTTAAGAAAATACTAAAAAAGACTTTATTGGTATAGATGAAATTGTATACGTCGGTCAGACAAGAAATCTTTCTTGGCAAGTGACAACCAAAGCAAAGAAGACAATACAATATCCCGTGCTAACTTTCTAATCTTAGGATTTTATTAATCCCAAGCAGAAGAGCAGAGCAGCCAGACGTAAAACACTGCAGTAAGATTTTGCTAGTCAAAGAAAACTGTAAACTATATGCCATTTCTCCTATTATGTCCTGAATTTTAAATGAGTCATAACATTTAGAGGCCAGTTTTTTATTTTGCCTCAAGACAAATGACTTCAACTTGATTTGCTGGGCTGTACGTCCAATCTCTCGCCTCAAAGTAATTATCTGCATTTCTTATATGTTTATTGCTTCATCGTGTGTCGTGCCCTCATCAAATTATAGCTCAATTCATCCAGGATGCAATATCTTCTCAGAAGACACGTTCATTGCTTCTACTTTTGATGGAAAAGAACTGGCGCAAATGATAAAGGGAGGCTCCCTTCCATATACAGCCTTTATAGGGAGTCATTCTAGTGCCCTCCTGTGATAAACGGCCCAAATTCCCTTGCTAGATGGGACTGATCTTACTGTATTAGTCTTTATATTGTCATTACTATAGTTATTTTATTATGATTTGTTTCCTAATTTTCGTATATTTCATAGGATGATTGGTTTGTACGATTCAGATCCTAACTATAATATAATTTATTTCAAATTATGCCAATTTAATTATTTCTTTTCAGACTTTACTCTTATCTTTTGAGGAATCCATCTCCTAGACCAAGGAAACACTACATTTGAATGACTTATTTTTGTCATCCTTAACAAAGAAGAAAGTACCTCAATCCCATGACCAATTAATATCTACAACTAAACTACGATCTATCAGAATATAACAACAAATTGGAGAATTAGAATGTTACTTTGAAATGTCCTTGGAATTTCTGCGTGAACTCTTTCCATCTTTACATCTCACTGAAGATTGCAAAATTTTCAGTTTCTCATGAATCTGCAAGAAATCATTATTTGGTAATTATTAGCTTTGATTGGGAATCAATTCCAGTTGCACAATATTGAAAATATATAATTGTATAGCATTATTTTAATGGCATATCACAACATATCATATAAATAGGAATAATATCTCCTATGTTTATTTGGTACTTATTCTCCTAAGGTCATATAAAACCGACTTTGTTGTATAGTTGAAACACATGTCACAATATTATTCCTCTATTCTCTCTCGTCCAATGAGTAGCCATACTCATTGGGGCATCACCCATTCTGTTTAGAACAACACACTCTAGAAAATCATATGCCAATAACATATAGCCAACTTCTTGTAGAAAACTCTATCCATTTATTGATCATGGAGCTCATTCTTTTCATGCACGCTGAAATCTCTCAAGATATTAGGAGATAATTTCTATTCTCCAAACCATCCCTAACAACAAAAGATGCAGATTAACCAACAAGTAAGCTCTCATTAAGTTTAATTCCAATAGAAAAAGCTGGTAAGCTCTCATTAAGTTTAATTCCAATAGAAAAAGCTGGTAAGCTCTCATTAAGTTTAATTCCAATAGAAAAAGCTGGTAAGCTCTTATTAAGTTTAATTCTAATTGAAGAGAGAATGAGAGTAAACTCTACATAAACTCTTTTATGTTGTTTTTTTTATAAGTTATCCAGATGAGCTTATGAAAATAAGTTGAAACACTTTATGCGCGTTTTTTACAAGTTATTTTAACAAGTTCTTCTAAACACTTATACAAACCATAAGTTGTTATGTCATAAGATAAATGCCTCTTATAGATGGTTTATCTGACACTACCAAATGTAACATTTCTAGTTTATAAGCTTGCAGAAGAATAAGGCCAATGGGCACAACAAGTTTACTGACCTTGTGTTGGCAGGCACTAAAAAGAGAGCACAAGTGACTTCATCATCTAAGATACCAATATTCAACAATGGGATCTAAAGTACTCCAAAACATGATATCGACAATAAAATAAAATTAAAATTCCTAGCAAACAAATATTCAAGTGTAAACATACCTCTGAAATATCTACGGTAAGTTCTTCCCAACTCTCAATCAATTGATCTAGCTTTCCTGAAGGGAGATCCCTGTATAATTTCCAATCAGAAGTCTATAGATAATTGAACTAAACAAAATAAGATTTGGGTGAAGTATCTAAATCAACAACATCTAGACATATATATAACATTCATACTTAGAAAGTGGATGTTAAAGTTCACCAGGAAAGGTTTAGATGGACAAATAAATAAAAAAGAAATGAAAAATGCAATTTGATTTCGATGATTATCATTAGGGCTTTAATTAAGATTAAAGACATTATCATTTTTAGTTTGTCGTAATTTGGAACCCCACTTTTCTTTTAGGATGTTACACTTATTCAATTTCTTTTCAACTATTGGATACAGGTGCGGGAATACCCTCGCAGTAAAATAAGGAGGTAGCTAAAAAATGTATGCTTTGGATGCAATTTTTTTACATCTATCTATCCTCCCTCCTTTTTCTATTTAAGAGTTCAATGCAAATACTAAACTTTAATATATTTTTATACTTCAATTATAATGCAAATATTTTAACTTAAATATATTTTTAAACTTCAATGGTAATGCAAATATTAAACTTTAACATATTTTTATACTTCAATTATAATGCAAATATTAAACTTATATGAAAATAATGCTAGTATTAAACTGTTGGACTTTTTACTATGCCCATTTTCTCAGCTCTTCAATATGATTAATCTTTTAGATGATAGATAGTATTATGCCTCAATAGTAAATACTTATATCGAAAATACTTGTTTTATGTATGAAAACTTAAATGTGCACATCACGGATTTCCTAACTAGTTTTCTCATAAGAGCGGATATTGCTCCGCATTAGCAAGATTCTTATGGTAAATAAAAGGAATCAAGAGTCATTCTCCTAGTTACCTCACTTTGCGTACTATCTGGCAAATAGAACCTCCACTTTGCATGACGGAATATTGCTGACAAGGATCATTTGTTGAGGACAAGCCATGATCTTTTTCATCCCTCTTACTACAAACAGAATCCCTTGATGGGTACAAAACTTGATTGAGTGCTTCACAAAACAAATCCAGCAGCCGCACTCCGCTATATTTTCCAGCCTCATATAGGCACTGGACAAAAGGATAGTTCAATATCATGAACTCCAACTCATCCACATTAACAACTAATTGCCAAACAATTTCATTAGGAAAAGATAATTTTTTTATTGAGATGAAACTCACTAGTAACACAGATAATAAGATGAGGATAAACAAGTCAGGGACAGGGAACCTTAAACATACAAAAAGTTCAAGATCGGCACACTCGTAGTAAAAGATATCTATTTCAAAACATCATTAAATAACTATGAAACATTTATATATACATGGCATCAACACTTCCTTAACAAGAAGACAAAGTCTTCTCCACATTTTGGTTGTGTTTTTATTCTGGGATATTTCACTCTTGGATAACCAGCTGTTATAATGTTCTGATACTGGACCAGAGTTCACCCCCCACCCCTGCGCCTAAACCCTTGTTGGTTCTTCCTTCAATTGGTCCTAACTATCTAGAAAACATAGCCTAAACTGTAAGTAATTCTTCCTTCAAATTGTGCTAACACATCAAATCCCACGAGTCAGGGCACCCAAATAGCCATGAATCAAACCTATAACAGTTTGTACTACTGCTCCATGCGCCATACATAAACCCAATGAGCGTTCAATCTTCCATTATCTATAGAAAACCTAAAACTTTAATGTAATCAAAATGAAGGGTACAAAATAGTTGGGGTTGCATATCCACTAGCAATAAGCATTCTTAATACAGATGCGCATTAGTTTGACACTTTATTAGCATCTTCACAAACTCAATAGTTTCCAAGAGGCCTAGGAAAACTATGTTATTCTAGGTTTATATTAAGGTCGATTACATGAATTCGTTTTATCAATTTTAATGCCCAAATGTAAATAGAGTTTAATTATCATACATACATTGGTGTAAAGAGTTTTACAATATCAACAAATCACAATCAAGTATGTGTCATTTTATAAGTAGTTATGTGAAAATTCAAATGTTTTAAATGATGTGACGGTGGATTGATGGTGAATAAAAAATTTACATATATGAATTAAATAATATTATAAAATATACTAAAAAATTACTTTGTATTATTTGAACTGTCATCAATAGATTAAAAACGAGTGGAATTTGACCAATAAGAAGAGAAGATGAGTGCAAAAGTCTTTAAAATGCGACTCCTAAATCTTACGAGAACCACAGTGCTCCATAGTTTCTGCGCTGTCAGCAATTCTGACAAACCCTCAGCCATGCTCTTCTTAGTCTGATCAACCTCTTTATTCCTAGACAAATTATAAAAGAATGGTGAATCATTGTTACATCCATTAAAATATCAAAATTAGAACCAGAAAATATGTAACTTGCAATACCTTGCATATGATGGAAGTTCCTCCAAGTATTTTAACATTGTCTCAGATGATAATCCAGAATTTCTCACCTGAGAAAACATTATTATCCAACGATTAAAATAATAAAATAAAAAAGGAATAAGATGATAAGAATTTATTAAAATATTAAGCAAGAAAAAGTTCAAGGCAAGTTTGTCTTTTTTATCAACTAAATTATAACCATGTGTAATAGCTTATCCAACGATTAAAATAATAAAATAAAAAAGGAATAAGATGATAAAAGTTAATTGAAATTCTCAGAATTTGGATTGGACCTAACTCATCCCTACAAAACTGCCTACAAAACTGCCTTGTAAGATGAGGATTGCCCCTACTTATAAACACAACACATGTCATATCTCTAATCAGTGTCGGACTAAATCCACCCCTTCAAACCCAACAGAATGAAGGTGTTGGGGGCTGCAATGAAGGCAAGCCAAATGCCTCAATTAAGGCGACTAGGGGAGGACCGCAATTAAGGCGGAAATTCCTACACGCTCCTCACGATTGGGCCTCAATGAGCCCGAAGAGTGGATGATGCGGGAAATCCAACAAAGGATCTAGGATAGACTCTGATACCATCTTAGAATTTGGATTTGGTCTAACTCACCCCTACAAAACCGGCTTGTAGGGTGAGGATTGCCCCCACTTATAAACACAATGTAGGTCATATCTCTAAGCAATGTGGGACTAAATCCACCACCTTCAAACGCAACACAACGAAGGTATTGGAGGCTGCAATTTAGCCAAGTCAAATGCCGCAATTTAGAGGACTAGGGGTGGATTGTAATGAAGGAGGAAATTCCAATAAAAATATTAAGCAAGAAAAAGTTCAAGGATTAGAGGAGTTTAAGACAGACCTCATCTTCAACTATAACTCTCCCTTGTATGAGACTCAAAGGTTCCATAGAGAAGTGTAATAAGCATGCTACCTGAAAGATATGCAAAAAATGTGACAAGTAAAGGCTAGGTCATATATCCTGTCATTGTCTATGTAATTCATAAAATGGCAATACAGAGAACTGTCAGCAACCAAAAAATTGCACCACTAACCTTCAAAGCTCTTATAAAAGATGTTATTGTCCCATCCTGGTTGATGAAGTAGTTTCTCAATAACTGCGCCACTTTATGACCAATATTAAATGTGGTGCAATGTCTTATAAAAACAGATTCAACAATTGCATCCATTCTCTCAGCTGGTGTTACAAGCATAAACATAGAAGGACACAAACACTCAAGAGCATGTGATGGAAAGATGTTTCTTGGAGCATCCACTGTCGTTGCAACTCCAAATATTAAGATGATTGGCACCTTGACAACCCATTCACTATTATAAAAAAAAATGTTAAAATATGAGAGCCAATTCATATCACTACCATTATATTATACATAAAAATAAATAAACAAATAAATAAACTACAATCTCCGAATGTCAAAAATATACAATAAACTATATACACCATAAGAGGAAGGGTCTTTGACCTAACACAATAATGTGATAGAATTCATGTAATTGACCACACTATAGAAATAAAACTTTGGTTGTTACTTGTTAGCAAAGTACATGGTGAAACCTCCACCATAGTTGACTGAAGCTTTAAGAAAACCAAAAATATTCAAGATGCATAGATACAAACGAGGTTATAAATACTTACAAAAGATGCTAAAACATACCTCAACATCAGGATAAAATCAGTTAAGACTGCTCCGCAACACCTTTCCAAATCATTAATCATCAGCACTAGTGGTTTATTATAGTTGTCCTGTTCTCTATACCATGATGCTAAGGTTTGTATATCAGATGGCTGCTTAACAACAGGATAAAGAAAATTAAAAGTAAAGGAGACAGTGGCAGTAGATAGAATTAATTTAATTATACATATTAAGTTCATAGAAACACCCACATCAAAAGAACTCCCTAGAAACTCTCGCAATAAAGCTTTCAAGCAACCAGCAATTCCATTTTTTAACGAAAACTCCATTGATGAAAGCATAGCCACGTGACATCCATGGGATTTCAAGAAAAGGCCAAGCTCTTCAAATGTCATTATGTCATCAACAAACTCTATGTTTCCTGCCAATCATAGTTCAATCTCAGGATTTTATATATAGATATAAATGGTTTTTCTTTTTCATTCTTCATACTAGAGAGTTCATGGCCAAAAAATATCGGGCTGCATTTTTTGTAGAATTGGTTGACTATCGAAAATGTGAAAACACTTACTGGTAATAACTAATGCACTGTACACCTTCAAAGGAGTAGTATTATTTAGAACAGGAAAAGACCGAGTTGCTTCAGCAATGCTAGGTTCTCCAACCAATCTAGTAGTATCGAAGCACTCCATAACCCATTGTTGTATATTATTGAATACACTAGCATTGAGGTCTCTCAAGACATCCTGCAATAGAAAGAAAACTACTCAATACTTATCTCACCGGATCACTCAGGGGAAAAGACTGAAAATAAATTATACTTCTTATATTAAGAAACGACAAAATCAATGTAAGTTAAAGAATTGAGGGAAGACATTTAGATGACCTTAATGGTAGCTTCAATTTTTGTCCAAACAATATCAAAAGCTTCAATCTGCGTTTTCCGACACAAATGCCGATCACATTCTTCGGCTGAATTTCCTTCCGGATTATTTTCACTCTGTGGCGATCTAAGAGAAAGCTTATTTCTCTTGCGAGGTTTTCCTTGTCCTGCTGATGTTCTATCCTTCCCGTGATGTGAAGCTTTATGTAGAACAAAGAATGGCTATAAAAACAAACAAAAGAAAAAAAAATTGAATCATCATTTTGCCTGTAGTTAAATCATTTCTTTTTCCCCAATTTCAGACAATGATGTCCATGGCGAAAGGCTAAAAATCCGCAATATGAACGCATCACGAAACAAATAATTTGCATTTGAAAACATTCTTCATGCATTTGAAATTAGTAAGATTACTGAAACAAATACATGGAATAAAACAACATTTAAACTTGAGAAGAAAACCTAGAAAGAAATGGAGCGTGATAATCTACAGTATTGTCAGAGAGATTTATAGGGAAAAGAACCTGGAGATCATTCTCTGCAGTTGAAAGAGATTGCAAACAACTGTTACTCGGAGAAGAAGCGGCCATCGGAGAGAGCTATACGCGGTGTTCGCGGCGGTCCGGAGAGAGCTATACGCGGTGTTAGAGTGGCGGGTGCTAGGTTAAACAAGGGTCCGGATTTTCTGATTTTCACGCGGGAAACTTCACTCAACCTTTACACCGAAAGAGAGAAGAAACTGAAGAGAAATACACTACTACTATTTTTAATTTACCTATCTTACCCTTCTCTTGTTTTATTTATTTCAACTAATCCAATTTGTTTTGTTGCCTAAAAGTTGTAACTTCCATTGAAAAAATTATTTTGAAAAGTGTTGATATACAAAAATTAAGTTAATATCTATTCATATTTTTTACAACTAATGAGCCATGTAAAATTTATGAAACAAATTTTCATAAAGGCAATTGATAACACTGAATTTCACGGCGTTTCTGACTCTGATTTCGCATGCATTCTAGGTTTTTATTTGTTATTTTGTTATGTTATTTCTATGTTTTCCTTTGTTTTCAGGTTTTTACTTTAATCGGAGCCTCGACCGAGAAAAGGGACGGAAAAAGAGCTAAAAACGGCAAAAATCAAGTAATTTAGAATTTTACACTTGTGGCACTCACTGTGGTTGACGCCATGGGGTCAGTCATGACGTGGACACGTCTCAAGCCTTCCCCCAACTGCCTAGACTCACGTTCTCCACTCTCCACACCATAATGTACTCATGGCGGGAGCCATAGGAGTGTGGCGGGCGCCACAAGGCAAACCAGTTTTCCCTCCATTTTTCGGTTACAAAGGTATCCCCGTCTTTTCTTAGTAATTGTATGCCTATAAATAGGCCTTTAGATTTTCGTTTTTATTATCCAAACTTAGAATCTCTTAGGCATATATCAGTTTTAAAGCAGTAACCAATTCACATCGGAGTGTTACTACAATCGAGTGATCGAGTCTGTATACGTCTGTGTGATCGAGTCTTAGAGCACTTTGGAAGGAAGTTAATCTTGCCGCCATTTTAATTCCAGTTCGTATTTTATTTTTTCGCACTCGCTTTATTTTATTTACTTTCCGCATTGCTTTACTTTATTTTATTTTCGCACCCGCACTACTTTCTTTATTACCCGCACTCGTTTTACTTTATTTTATTTCTGCACTCGCACTACTTTCTTTTATTACCCGCACTCGCACTACTTTTAATTTACTTTCCCGCACCCGCACTTTATTTAATTTACTTTCCGCACTCGCACTAAATACTTTTTATGAAAAATATTAAAATGAACTTTTACTTTACCATGTCTAGCTAATTTTCTAAAGGTTAGAATGTAAGGATCATAATTGAACCGATAATCCGTACAACTGTTTGTAGAAACGCTTAAGGGCTATTTTGACTTTCAATATAAGTTTCACATTCTTTAAAGTCCCGTTGGGTAAGATCGAAAGCCGTCCAACGCCTATTTAACTTAATTGTTTTTAAATATTTCAAAAACAGGCAAAAGCACTTTGTTTAGTTCATTAGGAGTTTTTAGATTAAAAAGAAAAGAGATTTTAAAACTATTTTCGAACGCGTTAAGAAGTTTAGAGTCTGGTTCGTGAGAACCTCTTTTTGCTAAGAAATTCAGGTCAAAATACTTTTCAACTTAGTTAAGATACTATATTTCTTAAAAATAGGTTTACTACTCTAATGCAGTACGTGCCTTTTTATCCGTGACAATAGGAGGGTTTGATTAGGGAGTACAACTCGGTTCTGAATACGCGAAAGCGACAGTTCCCGTTAAATTAGTTATTTTCAAAGTAGAAAACATTGCCCACAAGTAGTTCTATTAACAAGTACTTGATTATCAATTGATTATGTGAATTGCATCCGAACCTGTTTTTATCAATTAATTAAATTTACTATTTTATTTATCATTGTGCACTCTTTAAAACCATTATTTTCAATTGCCTTAGATACACACCATAACAACAGATAACGATAGATTGACATTTGGTCTTTGTGGATTCGACAATCTTTTATATTACTCTGACGTGTTCGTACACTTGCGAAAAACACGCATCAAGTTTTTGGCGCCATTGTCGGGGACCAATTTCGTCAAATTTCGTACCCTGTGGTTATACCGTTTAGACTAAGGTTGTTACCTGTCGGTCAATGCGAAAGACTTGCAGTGCTGGAAGCTTAGTAGACCCTCTAGCTGAACCTGAATGTTACGCTCGCGCACGTTTATTTTTTCATAGAATTAGGAGAGCTATGGCCGAAGATCAAAACCGAAGACCTCTTAAGGATTTCGCCCAACCATCGAACGAGGAACCTAGTTCTAGTATAGTAAACTCCATTATCCCAGCTAATAATTTTGAACTTAAACCATCCCTGCTGCAATTAGTGCAGCAGAGACAATTCGCAGGTCTTGCTACCGAGAACCCAAATCAACATTTAAAAAACTTTCTCCAGTTAGGAGACACCTTTAAAACCAATGGAGCTCCTCCTGAGGCGATCTGCTTAAGACTATTTCCGTTTTCCCTCAGAGATTAAGCCCTATCATGGTTAGATTCCATTCCACCAAATTCCATAACAACTTGTGAAGCCCTTAGAAGAGTGTTCCTTGCTAGATATTTTCCCCCGAGTAAGATCGTTGTTCTTCGAAACCAAATAACCAGATTTACCCAAAACCAAGGAGAATCGTTGTTCGAAGCCTGGGAGAGATACAAAGAGCTATTAAGAGCATGTCAACATTATGGTTTAGAGAACTGGCTAATCATTCAACCCTTCTATAATGGACTTCACTATAACACTAAGATGACCATCGACGCTGCCGCTGGTGGCGCATTGATGAACAAACCTTACCCTGAAGCTAGTGCCCTTATCGAAGATATGGCCCAAAACCATCAATCATGGGAAGTAGAAAGAGCAACAGTGGAAAAGAAGGAAGCCCAAGGAGAAATACACGAGTTAAGCTCTATAGACATGATGCAAGCTAAAATGGACGTGTTGGCCCTTAAAGTCGAACATATGTATGCAACCCTGAATATTGTAGCTGCAATTTCATCGAATTGTGAGATATGTGGGACGCAAGGACACCAATCCGCAGAATGTAGTTTGTTAAATGAAACCAGCTCTGAACAAGTGAACTACACCCAAGGGAACCCATTTTCAAACACCTACAATCCAGGATGGAGGAGTCACCCAAAATTATCCTATAAAAATAATAACACTATCCAAAATACCGCACCTCCGAGACAACAAGGTTACCAAGCCCCGAGAACAAATCAACCTATGCAACCTATACCCCCAAAACCGAGCCTTGAGAAAATTATGGAAAATTTTATCACTGCTCGAACACAACAAAACAAAGAGTTCATGAACCAAAATGTCCATGTTAACGAACTAATTACCCAGTTAGGAACCAAAGTTGACCAAATTATCACCCAAAATAAGATGCTTGAAACCCATATCTCCCAGGTAGCTTTAAACCAAACCCCTCAGACTACACTTGGAGGACAATTCTCTGGACAACCTCAACAGAACCCGAAAGGGCAAGCAAATGCCATTACTCTACGAAGTGGGACCGCCTATGAGGAACCCTTAAACCCAAGATTAAGTGAGCCCGAAACTTTTAAGAGGAATAAAGAGAAGGAACCAGAGGAATCTAAAAACCAGGGAAGTCAAGAAAAATGAGAAGAACCTAAAAACAAAACATATGTACCACCATCGCCATACAAACCACCAATACCATACCCACAAAGACTAAAGCAAACCCAAATCAATAACCAGTATCAAAAATTCGTTAAGGTTATAGAAAAACTTCACGTATAAATCCCATTGACATAAGCCATCACCCAAATACCTTCTTACACAAAGTTTCTCAAAGACATACTTACAAATAAATGTAGACTTGAAGATCCGAAACTTGTTGAATGTAATTCTATTTCCGAGAATAAGTTAGCAAAGAAAGATAAAGATCCCGGAAACTTTTCCATTCCTTGTATTTTGGGGAATCATGTCATCGAAAAAGCTTTTTTAGACTTAGGAGCCAGTGTGTGCTTAATGCCTTTAGCAGTTTGTGAGAGGCTAAACTTAGGAGGATTACAACCTACTAAGATGTCACTTCAATTAGCCGATAGATCCGTTAAATACCCTATAGGCATACTTGAAGACGTCCCTGTTAGGATAGGTCAGTTGTTTATCCCTACTGATTTTGTTGTCATAGACATTAAAGAAGATGACGACATACAAATCCTCCTAGGTAGACCATTCTTATTAACCGTTGGAGCCATAATAGATGTTGAAAAAGGGAAACTAACCTTTGAGGTAGGTAACGAGAAGATAGAATTTGTACTCTCGAAATTTCTTATGGCACCTGTAATAGGAGATGTTTGTTATGCCTTAGATATCATTGATGAATGCATTAGGGAATTAGAATAAGAAGAAGAAACAGAATCAATAAAGTTGCCATCGACTCTTATTTGGGAAGATGACAGTTATAAAAAGCCCTACATTGATGATAATTTCCGTACCTCGAAAAAATACGATCCTCGCGATGGCACGCGGAAAGAAACAACGGAGTCGCCACCTAATTTTATTTATTCTACGAGGGAAAAGGGAGATATAGATACAACCTAAAGAAAGGATAAGAAATGGTCTACAAAACCAAATTCTAAGTTCGGGAGTCGGTTACGCAAGGGGAAGGTATTAGCACCCCTCACATCTGTTGTACTCAACGGGAACCTCTTAGCTAACTATATGATTAAATGTTGATCTAAGTCTTTGTCTTCTAAATGGTTATTAATGTGTTTGTTCTAAGGAAATTAAAGTTTTAAATTATTATTATTAAGAAGGAAAAAAGATTAAAGTTTTTTATTATTGTGCTCGCGAAGGATTAAAATCCCTGTGCCTACGTATTCCCTTGTGCAATGGGAAAGTCAGAGCTTCGTAGTTTGTGCGACTACGATTTATGATTTTTATTGAACGATTATTTAAAACGCATTCTACTGTTAAGCGTTGACTTGTACTCGCAGTGGAGACTGAAGCGCTAGCTTGTTTGCGAGATAGAAAGATTTAAACAATGTTCGTTTAAAGAAAAGGGTTTGACCTTGTTAAGTGTTTTAAAACGAAAGGCGAATGGACCACAACTCGAGGGCTAGCCTCAAGAGTAGTTGCATTCAAGGACCCGTGGAGTGCTTGACTCCAGAGTTCAGTTATTCGCTGATTAATTGTAAAATGATTTGCGTTCGTTGGTACGTTTTAAATTGTATTATTTTAGCGTAAAAGGGCGAACGAAGTACAACTTGAGGGCTAGCCTTAAGAGTAATTCAATTCAAAAACCTGAGGAATGCTAGATTCTTGAGTTTAGTTCTTTTACGATTTTAATTTAAGATTTATGTTTTGAAAACGAAAGAGCGAATGAGTTACAACTCGAAGGCTAGCCTCAAGAGTAATTCAATTCAAAAACCCGAGGAATGCAAGATTCCTGAGTTTAGTTCTTGCGTTAATTAATTATGTGTATTAAGTATCGTGTTTTGTCTGAATATTTGTTTTTTATTTTTAAAATGATTTAGGGTTTAATATTTTAGAAACGAATGAGTAAATGAAACACAACTCAAAGGCTAGCCTCAAGAGTGGTTCATTAAAGAACCCACAAAATGCTAGATTTCGAAGTTCAGTTTCTCGTTAAATTAATTAAGACGCGTAAAAAGTGTGGATGGCGACCACATAAGTGACCGACTTATGGGTGTGCAAAGTGTAGGCGAGAATGTTTAAATTGATTATATAAGTGGAATCGATTTCTAGTTCCTATGGATATTCCTAGCAATGCGAAATTGTAAAGTAAAGGCGGAAACATAAGCGGCGTACAAAATAAACGGGAGAGGGATACAATAATAATTTACACGGGATTGCAAAGAAATAAAGGGTATCGTTGTAATTTGCCCAATAGGGAGCGTGTGTGCAGTGTATGGATTAATCGGAACCGTTAGAATTTAATATAGTATAAAAAGTGCGAGAAATAAATAAAATAAATAAATAGGCTAAATAAAGTGAAATAAATTGTGAAAATAGAATAAATTAATTAGATTGAAAATAAAAAAATAAATGGCCTCATATTGGTCACGATTAATCGAAAACGATTTATCGTGACTTTTTTGTCATATCATTGGCCCTAATAAAGCGTAAATCACAAATGAAATATCAAACTAAATACAAATAGAGTTCTATGCAAAAACCATCCAAAGAATAAATTACCAAACTAAAAATAAACTTAAAAAGTAAGAAAAATAAACAAAAACAAAAATAGAGGGGGAGCACTGGTTTTGGGGTTTTGTGTAGAAATTTATACGAATTCTAAATAGTCCTAGAAAGCCCAAATTTCAATAGCCAGATTTTTCCAAAAAAAGGAAAATCAAAATAAGAAATAAGCCAAAAATATGAAGTGATCGAAAATGTTCAAAATGAAAAAAAAAAAAAAAAAAAAATGAAACCTAAACAAATTTTTTGGATTTTTTTATAACTCTAATTTTTATATTAAGACAAAATTAAATATTTAAATGAAAAAAACTTACTTACTAGGCATTTTAATTTTTGTTATTTTTCTGATGAAAAAATAAATAAATAATATTATGATAATCAAAAGGTCATAAATAAATAAATGATCTTTTTGTTTCTTTTTTACTAAGAAATAATAAAATAAAAAAAGGACTTTAGAAAAAATCTACTTAAACAAATATTAAAAATAATTTAACTCAGCAATAATGAAATAAATCAAACGCAAATATCAGTAATCCTTTTCACGCTTCAAAATCTTCCCCTCTCAACAATCGCTACTTCTCTATTTTTCTCAAATTGATTTTTCTTCTCTCTCACTCACCGATACTCTTGTCAATTCTCTTCTTTTATTTTTACCTTCTTCTTCTTCTTCCAAATTTAACAAAACAAAAATCTGAAAATCAAACATCTACACCAAACACCAACCGTAAACAGTGAAACGAAACAAAAACCTATACCTATAACCAACGATGGTGGCTCACGCAAGATGTGCATCACGTTTCGTCTCTCCATCCCTCTTGTTCGAGCTTCGATACGTGCTTGCTTCAACCACGTTTTAATGCGTGATGGATCTGTTGTTTTTATTTCTTACGGGTTGTTTTCGGTCGGTGGTTTTGGATTTGCAGAGTTGTTGTGTGAGCGGCGGAAGATTGAAGAAGGGTGAGATTTGAAGGTAAGGTCGAAGGTTTTGGATTCGGTTTATGGTGGTTGCTATGGAGGATTTGGGTTGCTTCGCGGTGGTTCTTTTTTGTTTGGAGTTCTGCGATCCAGTGCCCTTTTTGCGGTGAGTTGTTTTGATGGTATGATGAATGTGAAGAAAGTGATTGGAAGGATTTTCTGTTCTGAGTTTTTTCACAATGGGTTGAAGATGGAAGGAGGGTTAAGAATTGATTTTGTTGGGTATTTCTTCTTCTACGTGAAATAAAAAGAAGATTAAAGATCTTTTTTTTGGTCTTTTCTTTTTTCTCCCCCTGTTTATGTTCGCAAGACCCCTTTTTATTCTTTTTTTTTTCAAAACTTGTTTTCTAAGTTTACAGTAATAAACCCTTTTGTCTTGTATGGATGATGGGTCTTTTTCAATGTGCAGATTGTTATGATACTTTTGGTATGAAGCTATGCAGAATTTGGCCAAGAGTTGGAGTGTAGCATTTTTGGTGTAAAATATAGCAGACTGTGAAACGCAGTGTTTTGGTATGGGATTTGACTGAATAAAATAAGACAACTTCCTTCTTCTTTTTTTTACTTTTTTTTTTAAATGACAGAAAGAAAAAAAAAATTAAAACTAAACTAATTATAATATAAACTTAATAATAAATACAGTAATTAAATTTAATCTTAAATAAAAGTTGACTAATTACAATTTTAAACTAAACAAATATTTTTTTTACAAAAATAGACTAACTAACAAACCAAACTAAATAAAAAAGGTTAAACAAAATCTAAATTTAACTAAATAAATTATAAACTGAATTAAAATCGAATTAAATCTTAAACTAAACTAAATAAATATTAACTAATTGAAAATTAAAATAATTCAAAATTAAACTAAATCAAAATCAAACTATACTACAAAAAAACTAAAATTTTAAAATTAGACTAAACTAAAACTAGATAAAATAGAATCTAATTAAATCTAAAATTAAAATAAACATAAAATATTATGCTAATCTGAAATTAAATACTCTTAAAAACTAAATATTTTTGTTTTGAAAGAAAGAGAAAATAATTAATGAGACTAATCAATACTAATTAAAAATAAATAAATATCAAAACTGAAATAAAATATGAACTAATTTAAAAAAATTTAAAAAACTAATTAACCTAATTTAAAATATTAACTAATTAAGGTAATTTGATTAAAAAAAACAAGCTAATATAAATTAATGGAAAAATTAAACTAATTTGAAAATAAATTAATCTAATTAGAAATAAACTAATAAAACTTAAATGAATTAAAAAAAATATATTCTAAATTAAATTAAATTAATCTAAAATTATCATAAACTAGACAAAATATAAACTAAAATAAAATATAAACCAAAACTAAATCTAAAATAAAACTAATCAATTAGACTTAAACTAAAATTAAACAAAATCTAAATTGATTAATAATAAATAAATGATATAAACTAAAATAAAATATAAACCAAAAACTAAATCTAAAATAAAATTAATCAATTAGACTTAAACTAAAATTAAACAAAATCTAAATTGATTAATAATAAATAAATGATATAAACTAAAATAAAATATAAACCAAAACTAAATCTAAAATAAAACTAATGAATTAGACTTAAACTAAAATTAAATAAAATCTAAATTGATAAATAAATACTAAAATAAAATATAAACTAAAACTAATTCTTAACTAAACTAAATTAGAAAATAAATTATAATCGAGACAACTATTTCTAAATAATTCCAAAGTTAAGAATAAAAAATGACAAAAGACAAAGGATGGTAAACTGTATGATCAATGAAATGTTTAATGAAAAATGTAAGAACGTCTGACCTACGATACTGCGGTAAAGTGCGTCAGATGAATGAAAAATTAGAGAGAGAGAAAAAAACTCGGTCAAAATTTAGGGTGTGACAATTGCCCCTATTTAATCATCTTGAACCTGAATGTATGAATAACGAAGTTTTTTGACATTCGAGGTAGAAGAAGATTAAATATTAAAATTCCTAAAATTTTGACCAGATGCAGACGAAATGCGCTGATATGCAATGTTATGGATTCAAGATAGACTCTTTTTTGTTTTGTTGGGGATATGACGTGCGAGATGCAATGAACCCTAGCATGCTAATTTTGTTTTGATGAATATGTTGAATATGGCATGCGGGGAATGATAAAGACAATTGGTAATGGTGATCCACATAACAAACTGAGGGTAAAGACTCACTGGGGATAACAATATGCTGGGGATTACCATATCAACTCGAGGTTGAAAGGATAATTGATTCAGGGATTGAAAATAAAAAGACAGGAATAATGACTCGGGGGTCAAACTGAAATAGAAATCATCTCGGGGGTTGAGAACAAAACACAATCATTGACTTGGGGGTCAAACGGAGACAGATATCAAACTCGGAGGTTGGGAAAACAAATAGCATTGTCTCGGGGGTCAGGAATAAAGACAAAATCGACTCAAGGATCGAAAACATAAAGGCAACAATGACTCAGGGGTCAAACAAAAACAAATATCAACTCGGGGGTTGGGGAGAACATCATTGACTCAGGGGTCAAACATAAAGGCCACAATGACTCTGGGGTCAAACAAAAACAGATAGCAACTCGGGGGTTGAACAAAAACAGACATCAACTCGGAGGTTGAACAAAAATAGACATCAACTCGGGGGTTGAACAAAAACATACATCAACTCGGGGGGTCGAACAAAACACGATCATTGACTCGGGGGTCAAACGGAGACAAATATCAAACTCGGAGGTTGGGAAAACAAATAGCATTGACTCAGGGGTCAGGAATAAAGACAAAATCGACTCAGGGATCGAAAACATAAAGGTAACAATGACTTAGGGATCAAACAAAAACAAATATCAACTCGGGGGTTGGGGAGACAACATCATTTACTCAGGGGTCAAACATAAAGGCAACAATGACTCAGGGGTCAAACAAAAACAGATAGAAACTCGGGGGTTGAACAAAAATAGACATCAACTCGGGGGTTGAACAAAAACACACATCAACTCGGGGGTCGAACAAAACAGACATCAACTCGGGGGTTGGACAAAAACAGACATCAACTCGGGGGTCGAACAAAAACATTGACTCGGGGGTCAAACATAAACATATATCAACTCGGGGGTTGAGGAAATAACTAAAACGACATCGACTCGACAATCGAGAAAACAAGTCAACTCGGCGGTTGAGGAAAAGGAAATATTCAAAGTATCCAAAGTGATCAATCAACAAGTTCGAGTGTGACTGATGGGGATCCCAATATATCAACTTGACGATTGAGGAAATAACTAAAACAACATCGACTCGGCGGTTAGGAAAACAATTCAACTCGACGGTTGAGGAAAATAAATAATAGACATCGAATCGGCGGTCGGGAAAACAAATCAACACGGAGGTTGAGGAAATAAATAACAGACATCGACACGGCGGTCGGGAAAACAAAATTCAACACGACAACTGAGGAATAAATAACAGACATTGATACGGCGGTCGGGAAAACAAAATTCAAAACGGTGATTAAGGACAATAAAAGACATCGACGCGGCGGTCGGGAAAACAAAATTCAACACGGCGATTGAGGAAAATAAAAGACATCGACACGGCGGCCGGGAAAGCAAACTCAGACATCGACATGGCGGCCGGGAAATAAAATAACAGACATCGACACAGCGGTCGGGAAATAAAATAACAGACATCGACACGGCGGTCGGGAAATAAAAATAACAGACATCGACACGATGGCCGGGAAATAAAATAACAGACATCAACACGGCGGTCGGGAAAGCAAACTCAAACATCGACACGGCGGCCGGGAAATAAAATAACAGACATCGACACAGTGGTCGGGAAAATAAACTCAGACATTGACACGGCGGTCAGGAAATAAAATAACAGACATCGACACGGCGGTCGGGAAAGCAAACTCAGACATCGACACGGCGGCCGGGAAATAAAATAACAGACATCGACACGGCGGTCGGGAAAACAAAATAACAGACATCGACACGGCGGCCGGAAAAGCAAACTCAACACGACGATTGAGAAAATAAATAACAGACAAATAATCCAAAGTGATAAATCAACAGGTTCAAGTGTAACTGTTGATACCGAGAATAAAGAAAATGAACACAGTTTGGGCAGCGGCTCTATGCGACCAACTAATATTGGGAGTAGAAAGCAACGTACTCAAATATAAATCAACGACTCTAAGCGATCGACTGGCAGAAATAAAGAAATGTTAGAGCTCAAAACATCCAACCTTTGGAAATTCCTTAAACGAAGAGTCAAAAGAAGAACTTCTGGAACCATCAGGAAAACACAGGTATGTGCTAAATCAAATGGACTTAAGCTGCAATCAGAAGGGTTTTACGACCAGCTTAACGGATTCGTACCAATAACAATTTGGACTTTAAAGAGTTGTGTGTCATAGGAGACTTGTTTTGCAAGATATGACTCTTTTCTACTGCGAGTAAATGTTCAATGAATAAGACAGCAACAAGGCTTACCTTTAAGAGCGAAGCGGCATGACTAACACCTGAGAATGACTTATTCACTGACTCAAAGGTTCCCGAATATGCCCCTGGATGGGTATTGGATGAAAAAGTTCTTGGAAGACGACTTTTTTAAAGGAGACAAAAATGACAACATGATTCCCGACACCTGTCTTGAATTCGAAGTTTGTTGTTGCATAAGACCTGCTTGAACAACTTGAAGGCACAAAGAGGATTTGCCCCTGTGTGATTCATCTTGCCCCAGAATCAATGGTTTTGAAATTTTCCTCTCCTCAAAGAGTTTAGACCAACCTGCCATGACATGGCCTTGAAATGGTTGCCCCAGTCATGGAATGTCGAAGATTTGCCCCTGGTTATCTGATCCTTGGGATGGGAAACTCCTGATTTGGTCGGCCACTGAACTCTTAGACTGTTTGTGATAGCTTGCTCTAGTCTGAGTTTGAAGGTTCAACCTTTGAGTAGCTGACTCTTGAAGAGGTTGATTTGGATTGGCTGATTCTTGAAATGATTGCCCCTGGCTGGGCTTCTCTTACCAAGTTAAATTCCCTAACTGGCTGCATTCGTTGGGATTCCATTGATGCTGAATTGACATGCAAACAGACATTATTCATTTAAAAATTGGCAATTTTAATGTAACATTTATACAAGTTTTGAAATCACAATTTATCGGTATGATAGTGATATAGTGGAGTTGATTAAAAAAAAGGATTTAGCCATTTATGGAATGGCAAATGAAGTGATCAATGCAAATGATTAGCAAAGATCGTTAGGAGTCAGGTTAACACAACCTTGTTGCGGTATGCTCTCAAAATAAACCCTGCCTCAATTAGGTATTTTAATGGTTGTAACGTGGCTTAGTTCACGGTTTATGAAACAAAGGATAAAAGACTCAAAATTTATTTGTACCCACCTCATCTTCGTGATGAACTCTAATCCTACGTTCAGTTAAATTGACATACGCATTCAAATCTCAAAAGTCTTTGACGGCGTATGATAAGGATCAGGATTTAAAAGTGATGGCAGCCACTTTGCTTTATCTTTTCTTTGTTGATGGTTTGAGGACTTCATTAATTTTCGCCTAAGTCGTCTTTTTTTATTTTTGACTTAGCGGACTTTTTCTTTATATTTCCTTTTCCTTCTTCAATCTTTTGTTGAACGGTTGTGACTGCCATTTTGTTGGAGAATAGAGAACAGGTACTACGAACTTTTGACCTTTCATGACTTCTTTGATGTGCGAAGGAAAGTACGTAGCTGATCCTTCTTGAATGATGGAACGAATCTCTTGAATATTGAATGCAAACATATTAATTGAACCGACTACCCTGCCCCAGGTTTGAAATTAAAGGTTTTTGCACTTTTTGAAAAAGAAAATTCCTACTTCTAGGCTCGAAGGTGTTAGCGAGGGATTTATCTTCCTTATTTCACCGATGTTTGGGAATTTGAAACAATAGTTGTACATCATTGGCAAGGTTTTAATTGAGAGCATACAAATGGAGAATTCAGGTATCTGGTTTTCATCCTCCTCCCTCCAATCTTTGCTAAAATAAAAGTTTAATAAATAAAATGAGAAAAATATGTTTTTATTTTTTTTATAACAATGAAAGAAAACAAGTGAATATGAATGAATCGATTCAAAAGATGCATAAACATTTCATTAATCTTGCCAATTCAAAAACAACAATGCTAACAAGCAAATACAAAATCAATATGCAAAGAAAATACAACAATGTTGAAACAAACACAGGAATGCCAGCTTTAGGGAAATGAACTTCCTTCTTCAGGGTTATAGGTCGTCATGCTCATTGGTGTTGGTGCACCAATCCTCTTCACATCCATCCTTGATAATTTCTTCCATAGCATAAACTGATGGACATGCCTGACCAGACGAAGGATTGATGTTGATGTGAAGACCTTGAGGCGTAAATGAGATGGACTCGGACTCAATCAGATCTTGAACTTTGTTCTGGAGTTATTTGCAATCTTTAATTGAGTGCCCTGGTGCATTGGCATGGAAACCACATTGGGCACTAGGATCAAAGCATGGTGGGTATGGAGGAATCACTAGATTTAGTCTCTTCGGCTCTAACAACCCACTATCGATCAATCGTCGTAGTATGTGACTGTATGGTGTCGCTCCCACCAAAATGACAACCTGGTCAGAAAGGGGTACAGACGTGAACGGTCGGCGAAAGGGATATGAGAACACACAGGAGTGAACTCATGAGAAAGAAAGAGTCGCCAGCTAGGCATTTTTATCCCGAAGGAAAGGTAATGCTGCATAAACCTAGAAAGATATGGATAAGACGGTTGCGAACCAGGGAGACTGAGAAAGGGGGTTGGTTACAACCTGGGAAGGTATTAGCACCCAGATTGTCCTCCGTACTCGACGGGATCCACGCTTAAAAGATTTGTGTTTAAAGGGGTAGTGTCAGTGCAATTTGTGTATAGAGAGCTGGGAAAGGATGTACAGGTGTCAGTGTAAAAGAAGTGAAGTGTGATATGTATAGTGTCAGTGCAAGGACAAGAATGCAATGCTCATGACTATGAGGCTTAAAGAATGATGCTAGAAAGAGGGGGGATATACAGAGACTTTTGTTCGATAACTGTTAAGTTATGCCTACGTATCCTCTCGTGCAATGAGGAAGTCAGAACACCGTAGTTCGACCCAAAGAGACTGAAAGAAAGATTGACTGATGAACTGCTTACTTGTCTATGCTCAAGTGTATGACCTGTCTGGCTCAGGTGCAAACTGTCTTGCATTAGACGGAAGAAGCAAGTTCTCGTTTATTAGTGAGTGAGATGAGAAAAGAATCCCGAAGGAGACGATTATTGTTTGTTTTTGAGTTTTCAGTCTTTTATTGCTTTTTGAAGTTTGTCATAAGCTAATGAGCTTAAGCCTAAACCAATGGATTTAGTAAACTCATCACATCTTCCCTCTGATTAGGGGTAATGAGAATGCCTTAAGTGTGAAGTCAGCTTCTCACACTTAATCACCATGATGCAGGATTAAAATCATTAACCTACTTGTGATTATTTAGATGTTTTTGGTGTTTTTGTTTAGTGTTGAGTAATGAGATTAAGCCATAATCAAGGATTAAACAGACTCATTACACCATCCTAATAGAAGGATGATAGATGAGAATGTTTAAGCTGAGGAAAGCTCCTCAACTTAATCCATGATTAGGAATTAACTTCATGACAAAACAAAGCCTTTATTAAATGGATTTTAATTAATGATAAGATGAAGAAGTGATTTTTATGGTTTGTAAGACAACTTGAGGGGGACTTGTCCATTAACACTAGGGTTAGTCCTTCTTAACCAATTAAGGAAGAATTAGAACCCTAGTGCAAGGCCCAAGTTACAAGCTTGATGTCTTGATGATTATTAGGTGGATTGATTAAAGGATTCAAACACATTAAGGGTTTAACACTTAGGATTAAAGTTATACACTCCATCCTAATAGAAGGATGCAGGCATAAGCTTAATCACAAAGCCTTAAAGCCTTTAGGGTTTAGTCCTGGATTATGAGGTGAGAAGAGAATACTCAATGAGACATAAAGGCAAAAGCTAAGTGGGGGACTAATCAAACCCTAATTATTGTCATGCTTGGTTGTTCCTAAGATTTGTGAGGTCTACAAGAGAGATCTTCAGAGAAACCACCAGGAAGCAGATGAAAGGAGCAAAGAGAAGCAAAGTAACTTGCTTCATTTAAGAAGACAAGTCACTTGAAGAAAGAAAGTAAGATGAAGAAGAATGAGCAAGATCAAACTCAAGCACAAGACAAAATGCAGCAATGATGCATAAGAGAGATGAAAAGAGATTGTGAGAAGTGAAGGCAAATTCACTTCTCAAAGCAACTTACCACCTGAAAAGTTAGTGCAAGGAATGCAATGCAATGCAAAATGAAATGAAATGGGATGATGCAAACCAACACCAGAAGCATGAGTATGATGTTGAGGATGCTAAGAGATGATGCAAACATGAGGCAAGGCATGAGAATGATCTTACAAACATATGGATGCAAAAGAAGCATGCTTGGGAACATGGATATGCATGAAAAGTTTATGAAATGTAAATGACATACAATATGGAAAATGAAAGATGCAATGATAAAATATGATTCTAATATGTCCTAAGATGTATTATGGATCCAATGGGTGCACAATATGTCATGGCAAGTCATGGTATGCAAGCAAATGAGAGGTGGATGCAAATGAAAGCCCAAATTAGGGTTTATGATCAATACACAAAACAAAAATCAAAACCAGAAGCAAACATCATGACAAAAAAAAATTGAAAATGCATTCAAAGGAACCCTAAACCTATACAAACTCACTGCCCAAAGGAGGGGTTCTAACTCTTAACCTAATGAGGGTTATGAATTTCTTAAGATTGCTAGGGTTTTAAGGTACCTTGTCAAGAAAAATGTCAAACAAATAGGAAATGCAAGATCAATTCATGCCAATTTAATCCTATAAACTACATGCTATACAAGATGCAATGCAAGAAGAATCAAAGTCCAACTCTTAAAGGCTAGGCAAAAATGAATTTTTGAAGATTGGATCAAAATAATGCCTTGAAATGAAATTAATTCCATGGAAAATTGTCAAAAGACATCAAAATCAAAAAAGAAATTTGGTTTGAGAGTTGGACAATGTTTCTAAATGATTTTAAATGTTTCATGAATTTTTTTGTGATTTTTAAATACCTAAAAGTATTTTTAATTAATTAATTCTCATTGATTAATTAAAAATAAACTTTTAAATGATTTAAAAATATTTTTTAATGCAAAAAATAAAAATAAAAATGTTTTTGGTTTCTGAAGATTAAATGAACCTTTGACAAAAAATTTCAGAATTTTTAAAGATGTTTTGCTATTTTTAATAAATTGTACAAATTAAATATGAAACAAATAAAATAAAATGAATTTAAACTGAAAAATGAGAAAGTCAACAGAATCAAGGGCTGAGGTTCAAACTCAAGGACGCGGGAACTGACCACGCGCGCATCTGGACGGCCAGAATTCAAATTCACGTAATTAAGATTAAACCCTAATTAACTAACCCTAATGACTCTCAGATGACCGGAACAGTGTTCCGGTCATCTTCTCCGGCGTCTCTCTCACTCAATCTCTCTCCAAACGCCATAAAAGTTCACCAAAAGCTCCAGAATCAAACCTTAAACAACCCTAAACATGAATCAATCCTCAAAAATCATTTATCACTCAAGAACATCATGAATCGAAACAAACAATTTTTAGGTCAGAAAGTTTCAGAGCAATCATACATCCTGGTTTCTCAACCATTTTCAAAAATAATCATATCCCCATGATCAGGGGAGCACATAGAATCATTTAAGAACTCAAAATGGAGTTTCTGGAAAAAGTTTGAGATGGCTACCTGAGATGGAATCTCCTGGTCATGATCTTTCTGGCCTTTCCTTTGTTGCAAGTCCACTCCTTTGAACCCTCTGATGATGAAATGAAGCTTAGAAAGCTTTGAGGATGGCTGGTTTGTGAGATGGCAGAAGTTCTGTTCAAGGAGGGGTGGTGATCGTGTTTTTGTTTCAGTGACTTTCAGGCTGCTTTTGTGGTTGGTTTGTGATCAGTGAGACATGTTGAGATTGTTTGTGAAGTTTGTTTGTGTGTTTGAGGCTTGTGGAGAGTGTTTCGAATGATTTTGCATATGGGGTGAAAAATGAGAATGCTGGCTTGGAGTGTGTTTCAGCATGGAGTGTTGTGTGCTTTGGCTTGCTTTTGATTTGTATAAACAATTGTGATAGGTCAGAGAGTGGGTGCTGGCCTATTGTGATTGGTATGGGTCTTTGGCCAAAATGTCAACTTGATTTGTACTTGAGGTATGGGAAATGATACAACTTGCTTTTTGGCTTGCTTTGGTTCAACTGAGTTTAGGGAGAACCATGGAATTGTTTATGAGATGATTCAGCAAGTTGATCAAGGTTTGTGACATGTTTTGCAATTTTCACAAGGTTTGGCCCCTTTGGAAATTCTTGAGATTCAAGGCATCAAAATGCAAAGTTCTTTGGCCCATTCTGAATTTTAGAGGTCATGTGATCATGTTGTGAAGAAATTGTACACATTTGAGGCCTTTAGAACACTTGATCATGCCATTTTGCAAAATGCCTCTTTGGTAGAAAACTTCAAATTATGTGATTTTGGCCAACTTTGACAAGCCATAACTTTTGATCCAAAATGAATTAGGTCAAGTTCTTGTACTTTTTGAAAAGGGAAAGATCCATTCTACAAATTTCATGACCAAAGTTTTTCCATTTGAAGCATTTTTGAATCAAAAAGCAAGGGTTGAAAAAGTTTCCCAAAATGGCAATTTTCATTATAAGTCAACTTTCCCAAAAAGTCAACTTTGCAAATGACTTGAGATTCTTCAATTTTGTGAACTTCCAACATCTTCTATGATCAAATAAAGACCATACACAATCAAAATGATGAAGAACACCCTTTAGTTGGGTCATTGGGGGCCTCAGATGCCCTGATTTTGCACTGACTTGCTCAAGAAGTCAACTCTTGAATAGATGACTTCCCCATGGAATTTCTTCATGAAAATTGATATGCATGCTCCCTATACCATATAGAGACCAATAGAAACAAGAATGACCAAAAAAAATTTGGAGTTATGGCCTCTGAAACCAAAACCCTAATTCTAGGTCATCTGTGCAGTTAAACCTGGCTCTGCTTCCATGCCTTTCTCAGTTCTTGTGATTCTTTGACATTCTTGACTTTGAGGGGATGTAATATGATGCTTGAACATACATGGACCCCTTTGAAGTGATTGATGACCTTTGGAGTGGCTCAAAAAGCTCTTGGACTGCCCAAATCACAAACCCTAGATGCAGATGACTTTGAACCAATGCAGTGAATCAAAAATGTGGTATGAGATGCTATGATTGAGTTTATGCATATGAGGAGATCACAAGCCATGGTGTGAATGGGTGAGGGCAAATTTGGGGTGTTTACAGCTGCCCCTATTCAAACATGAGTTAGCTGTGCAGGATGTAAGCAACGGCTTATCAGGCAAACAGGATAACTTGTGGTTGAATACCAAAGACAATCCAAAATTTGCACTCACAGAATGAAGAAGAAAAGGGATATAGATTGTAAAGATAAAGTATAATTATAAAGTGCGGGCGACGGAGGACGACCGTCGAGCAGAGGACGACTTCTGGGGAAAGAGCAATGACGGGGACGGCCGACATGCTGGAGAAAATGCGGGAAATAAAGCAGTGACGGGGACGGCCGACATGCTGGGGGTATGAGAGATTATGATGGGGACGGCCATCAAGTAAAGCTGTAAGATTCTCTGGGGATTAAAGGTAAAAATAACTGATGAGGTACGGTCATCGGGTTCATAAAGCAACACAAACAACGATGGGGACGACCATCGGGCTAAACTGATGAAGGACGATCATCAGGAAAAGGAAAAGGGACCACGACGGGGACGGCCATCGGGTTAAAGAATAAATGAAATAATGATGAGGGACGGTCATCAAAAGGTGAAGGACGATCACCTAGCAGGGGACGGCTGCTCTGTTGGGGATAAGATGAGGGACGGTCATCTAAGGTGAAGGACGATCACCTGACAGGGTACGACTGCCGAAAGTATCGCGACATAGGACGAATGCCGGATAAAAAGTCGACGATGGGGACGACCATCGGACGAGCATGGTGAAGGACGATCATCAAGAGGTGAAGGACGATCACCTAGCAGGGGACGGCTTCTCTCAAGGTTTATCGTGACATAGGACGAATGTCAGATAAAAAAGATCAACGATGGGGACGGCCACCGGATAAAAATGATGAAGGACGATCATCAAGAGGTGAAGGACGATCACCTAGCACGGGACGGCTGCCAAATATCACGACATAGGACGAATGCCGGATAAAAAGGTCGACGATGGGGACGGTCATCGGATGAGCATGATGAAGGACGATCATCAAGAGGTGAAGGACGATCACCTAGCAGGGTACGGCTGCTCTCAGGGTTTATCATGACATAGGACGAATGTCAGATAGAAAAGAAATCTTGCTTTGCTGGCGACCTACTGGGAATAGTAAACACGGACGAGTGTTTATATCCAAGAAATAAAAGGTATAAGTGTTTTGACGTTGTGTATAGATTAAAGATGCGGATGAGCATCCCTAAGACTACGATACAGACGAGTATCGGGTAGAAACAAATACTGATACATGTTCTGAGATGATGGTACGGACGAGTACCAACTGGTTAACAAAGAACACGAACGAGTGTTGAATCTGTGGGGACTCTTCTGGGGAATAGTAGACACAGACGAGTGTCTAAATTCAAGAAGATAAGAGTGTTTGACACGTGTATGGATTAAAGATGCGGACGAGCATCCTTAGGACTATGATACGGACGAGTATCAGGTAGAAACAAACGCTTGACGCATGTTCTGAGATGATGGTACGGACGAGTACCACCTGGTTAACAAAGAACACGGACGAGTGTTGATTTTGAGGGGATTTAAGTGGTATATATAAGATACGGACGGGTATCTGTATAAGTGAAATAAAAGTAATAGGTATGAGTGGTGTATGGCTGAGTGTTTAACTTGCTAGGGAGGGTGACACGGACGAGTGTCAAAAGGAGAAAAGTAAAGTATAAACAAATATATGATATACAAAGTGTTTAGGTTACTGTGCTGGGAAAGCGACACGGACGGGTGTCAGGAAATTTGCATAAAGAGGTATTTGTGAGTGCAAAGAGGACGCTTTGGCTTTCTGCTGGGGGTATGACACAAACAGGTGCCAAGAAGTATCTGCAAATATATAGTGGTCTGTTTGTAAAGAGTGTCGGGCGGCTTTTTACTGGGGAATGATGACACGGACGGGTGCCAATAAAGGAGTATGTACTGGTGTTTGTGAGCGTAAGGCAACTGCTTTAGCTTTAGCTCTCTGCTGGGGATATGACACGGACGGGTGTCAAGAGGTATTTGTATTTGTAAAAGAAATGTCTGGGCTCTCTGCCGGGGATTTGGGGAGTTTTCTGTATATCTTTGATGGATTGTCAGTATTCACAAGTGTTTGATTCAGAACATGGCTTATGATTATGCAATATGTTTGATTTTTGCCGTAATGCTCCGTATTAGACGGAATGCTACACTTTGTGGGGTGAATATGATGCGGATGCTATGATTATGCAAAAATAATGATCCGGGATTCGGGTCTCGTTGCTGCAAAGATCCCTGGTTGATCTGCTTGAAGTGAACATCCCAGCTGGGGTTGAGATCATGGGTAGATCTGATGTGATGTATTTGCTTGGGGGAATAGGTCACTGATAGACCCATCTTGGTAATAAGGGACCCAGCTGGGGTTTGTAGAAGCTTTTGTCACTCTGTTGTGATTCCTTCGTGTGCTGTTTTTCGGGTAGAGGTTGACACTCTGTGGGGAGAAGGTTCCCTGACTTTTGTACTTGGCTTGAGGAGGAAGAATGAATGGCAACTCGGCTGGGGAGAAATAACAAGTGACAACTCAGCTGGGGAGAAAACACTCCGGGTGCTAAGACTGAGTGAGTATTGATTTGCCAGCTTGCTGGGATGAAGTTTACATGCCCCATGTTGCGTTTTGAATACCTGCAATCCTGCAAAGACAGAGAAACGCACAAGTAATCCCGAGGTATCCCTTACCGGATTCCGTCGTAAGAGTCCAGACACTCTTGGGAGTAAATATATTTCCTGCGAGCACGTACTTTAGAAGCATCTGTATTTATGCAATCAGTATCTTAAAGACATCGGACATTTTGCAAATGAAAATAAAATGTACGAGACGAGACATGACTGAAAATCTGATTTTATTAATTCGTATGCCCTAAATTGGCAAGATACAGTCAAAGAAACATATCCCCTGAAATGAGGAGATTGTTACAAATTGAGAACGAAATATTGGCAATGTTTGACGACGCTTCAAGGAGCTTACCTTTTGCTATGACTCGTATGACATCTGACGCTCTTCTCGTCTTGCTTTCTGAAGAAGGCTGATTCTGAAAGAAGCTTGATCCTTTCGAAGCTTACCAAGTTGTAAGTGATACAAACGAATTCAGAATGCAGTTGTTCGCTTATTCCCTTATTTTGCATGGATCGCCCTTTCGGGTTTTCAATCCATCGGGATACCCATTTTTGCCTGAGTTGTCCAATGCGGCTTTTCAACTCAGCGGGTGTACATCCTTTTGTTTATTCTCCCTTATTTTTGCCCGAGTCTTTTATTCTGTTTTTGACTCGCCGGGATGCCCTATTTTTGCCTGGACTTACATTCTGTTTTTATGTCCAGCGGGTCATTTTTATGCGATGTATTTTTTAACTGCATCTGAATTCACAGGGGACGGGAAGTCTTCACCATCCATAGTGCTGAGCATCAGTGCTCCACCGGAGAAGACTTTCTTTACTACGAATGGTCCTTCATAGTTCGGAGTCCACTTGCCCCTGTGGTCTGTATGAGGAGGAAGGAGTCTTTTCAGCACAAGATCTCCTACTTGGTACTCTCGGAGCCGGACCTTCTGATCGAAGGCTTTCTTCATTCTTTTCTGATACAACTGCCCATGACAGATTGCAGCCAATCTTTTCTCTTCAATCAGACTCAGTTGTTCGAATCGGGATCGGACCCATTCCGCTTCGTTCAGCTTAACATCCATTAGTACCCGCAGGGAGGGTAATTCAACTTCAACAGGTAGGACTGCCTCCATACCATACACGAGCTGATACGGTGTTGCCCCGGTGGATGTCCTGATTGACGTGCGGTATCCATGCAAGGCAAATGGTAGCATTTCATGCCAGTCTTTGTAGGTGACTACCATCTTCTGCACAATCTTCTTGATATTCTTGTTAGCTGCCTCAACAGCGCCATTCATCTTTGGCCTGTAAGGAGAAGAATTGTGATGTTGGATCTTGAAGTCCCGGCATAGCTCTGCCATCATTTTGTTGTTTAAGTTGGAACCATTATCAGTAATGATTCGCTCGGGAACTCCATATCGACAGATGATATCTCTCTTCAGAAATCGGGCTACCACTTGCCTTGTAACATTGGCATAGGAGGCTGCCTCAACCCACTTGGTGAAATAGTCAATGGCAAGCAGGATGAATCTGTGGCCATTTGAAGCAGTCGGTTCAATCTTGCCAATCATATCAATGCCCCACATGGCAAAGGGCCAGGGTGAAGACATCACATTCAGAGGATTGGGAGGCACATGCACCTTATCCGCATAAATCTGGCATTTATGGCATTTTCTGGCATAGGCACAACAGTCGGCGTCCATTGTGATCCAGTAATAACCTGATCTTAGCAACTTTTTAGCCATGGCATGCCCTCCTGCATGGGTACCAAAGGATCCTTTGTGCACCTTGTGCATCAACAAGTCTGCTTCTGTTCTATCAACGCATCTGAGGAGTACCATATCAAAGTTTCTCTTGTATAGGGAACCGTCAGTATTCATGAAGAAACTACCAGCCAACCTTCTTAAAGTCTTCTTATCATTGGAAGATGCCCCAGGTGGGTATGTTTGATCCTCCAAGAAGCATTTAATGTCATGGAACCAAGGTTTATCATCTTTGACAACATCTGCTGCGAACACATATGCTGGTCTGTCAAGTCTGGACAATGAAATCCGAGGCACAAAGTTGGCAGCTTGAACTTTGATCATGGATGAAATGGTGGCAAGAGCATCTGCAAACTGATTCTCGTCCCGGGGAATATACTCAAGTTTGACCATTGTAAAGAAAGTCAATAACCTCCTTGTATAATCCCTGTAAGGTATCAGATGATCCTGGTGGGTGTACCATTTGCCGTTGGTTTGATTAACTACCAGAGCTGAATCTCCGAATACAGTCAAAGTCTTGATCCTGAGGTCAATGGCTTCCTCAAGACCCATAATACAGGCTTCGTATTCAGCTTCGTTATTAGTGCAGTTAAAGGTGAGCTTTGCCGAGAAAGGCATATGAACTCCCTTAGATGTAATGAGTACTGCACCAACACCACGACCATTCATATTAACAGCCCCATCAAACATCATAGTCCATTCTTCCTCCGAGTCAGGCCCTTCAGTGTGAACAGGCTCTTCATGGTCTTTTGCTTTTATGAACATGATGTCTTCATCAGGGAAGTCAAATCTCATAGGCTGGTAATCATCAATGGGTTTCTCAGCAAGATAATCAGACAATACACTGCCCTTGATGGCTTTCTGAGATGTGTACTGGATGTCATATTCTGTGAGGATCATTTGCCATCTTGCAACCCGTCCGGTAAGTGCTGGCTTCTCAAAAATGTACTTAACTGGGTCCATTTTTGATATCAACAAAGTAGTGTGGGTCAACATATACTGCCTTAGTCGGCGAGTAGCCCACGCTAAAGCACATCAAGTTTTCTCGAGCAGTGAATAACGTTGTTCACAGTCGGTAAACTTTTTGCTTAGGTAGTAAATTGCATACTCTTTTCGACCAGACTCGTCATGCTGGCCCAGCACACACCCCATTGACTCTTCTAATACTGTTAAGTACATTATCAGAGGTCTTCCTTCAACTGGAGGCATAAGGATTGGAGGTTCTTGCAAGTACTCTTTGATTTTGTCAAAAGCCCTCTGGCAGTCTTCATTCCACCTGACCGTCTGTTCTTTTCTTAACAGCTTGAACAAAGGTTCGCAAGTTGCTGTAAGGTGAGATATGAACCTTGAAATGTAGTTCAATCTACCTAGAAACCCCGGAACTTCTTTCTCAGTCTTCGGTGCAGGCATTTCTTGAATGGCTTTGACTTTATCAGGGTCAACTTCAATCCCTTTCTCGCTTACAATAAAGCCTAGCAGCTTACCAGATCGCACCCCGAATGTGCACTTGTTAGGGTTCAATTTCAGTTGGTACTTCCTCAGATGCTTGAATAGCTTCAACAGATTTACCAGGTGGTCTTCTTCTGTGAGGGACTTGGCAATCATGTCATCCACATAACATTCGATTTCTTTATGGATCATATCGTGGAATAATGTCACCATAGCCCGTTGATAGGTTGCGCCAGCATTCTTCAGTCCGAATGGCATCACCTTATAGCAGAAAGTGCCCCAGGGCGTGATGAAAGTTGTCTTCTCCATGTCTTCAGGTGACATCTTGATCTGGTTGTATCCTGAAAATCTGTCCATGAAGGAGAACACCGAGAACTGAGCCGTATTGTCAACCAGTACATCAATGTGAGGTAATGGAAAATCATCTTTCGGGCTGGCTCTGTTCAGATCCCGATAGTCAACACACATCCTCACTTTGCCGTCTTTCTTAGGCACAGGTACAATATTAGCAACCCACGGCGGATAACTAGTTACAGCAAGGAACCCGGCGTCCCACTGCTTTTACTCCTCTTCCTTTATCTTCATTGCCATATCTAGGCGAGTACGGCGCAATTTCTGTTTTACTGGCGGGCAGTCTTTTTTTAAAGGCAGCTTGTGCATGACAATATCGGTGTCCAACCCTGGCATGTCCTGATAAGACCAAGCGAACACATCCACATACTCCCGAAGCATATCAATCAGTTGTTCTTTCACTGAGTCTTGTAGGCAGGCCCCGATCTTAACCTCTTTCACGTCTTCTTCCGAACCAAGATTAACCGTTTCAATCTCCTCCTGATGAGGAGTGATAATCTTCTCCTCTTGCCTTAACAACCTGGCTAGCTCTTCAGGAAGCTCATAATCTTCTTCAACCCCTTCATCAGCTTGATTGATTGGATTGTCAAAGTCATACGAGGTCATAGCTGTGCTGTTGTCTGTGCAGTCTGAAAGGCACTCTCTGCAAGGGTTTAGATTGTTCATTTTAATGATTGATTTTAATCTTGTTTTTTAGAAAAAAGTGAAATGAAGTTTTTCCATTTTGGAAAACATTGCCATTTTATTTTTGTACAAAAAGAAAAATGAAAAACAGTGAGCGGAAAAGAAAAAGACACATTTGCAAAAGACGTCCGATATTCATTGATTGATCTATTTGCACAAAATTACAAGATGGCCCGATTACAAAATGAGTCTTGTCATCTTGGGCAAGATGCAAGACTTGATGCATGCTTAAAATATACAGGAAATAATAATTACTCTGCAGGAGTAACCCTTATAATTTCCTGGGAAGACCAGTTTGAGATACGGCTCCCCGGGATCCTTGGACGTATCCAGCTCTTCAGGTTGCGTTCATCTTCCGACTCATCTTCCAAATTGTTTACTGCATCAGGGGTGAGCATCCCCCCACTGACAAAATTGGGCTTCTTAGCAGCCTCTGGTTGATCTTGTTGAGTTGGTCTGTAACCCAACCCAAATCTGTCCTCTTTCTTCTCTACGGGCAGCAACTTGCCCCAGCCTTGGGCACTCCCCTCTTCAACAACCTTCCTGGCTTGTTGATAAGATGTCATGGAGGTTCCAAGTATAGCAGATGCTTCATTAATGTTCAGGGCTTCAAATCCCTGGCTCATGGTTTCATGGATCTCCCCATCCATCTCAATGTATTTGTATGTAGCCAGATGGCTAACAAAGATATCCTCTTCACCACAGATGGTGATGATCTGGCCCTCCCACTCGAATTTTAGCTTCTGGTGAAGGGTAAACGTAACTGCGCCAGCGGCATGGATCCAAGGTCTACCCAACAAACAGCTGTAGGCCGGCTGAATGTCCATCACATAGAAGGTAATTTTAAAAGTCTGTGGGCCAATCATCACAGGCAGATCAATCTCTCCTAGCACTGATCTCTTAGAGCCGTCAAATGCTCTTACCACCAGATTACTTGGGCGTAATGCCAAGCCATCATATTCCAGCTTCACCAAGGCTTTCTTTGGTAAAACATTGAGTGAAGACCCAGTGTCTACCAGTACATGTGATAGAACAGCACCCTTGCATTCAAGAGTGATGTGTAAAGCCTTGTTGTGGTTACACCCCTCAGTTGTTAAATCAGCATTGGTAAAACCCAATCCATGGCTGATATTGACATTTGCTACCACGGTCTCCAGCTGATTAACGGTGATCTCCTCTGGCACATATGCTGCGTGCAAGACTTTTAGTAATGCATTCCGGTGAGCTTCGGAACACATCAGCAGGGATAGAATGGAGATCTTTGAGGGAGTTTGGTGAAGCTGATCCACCACTTTGTAATCACTCCTCTTTATAATTCTCATGAACTCATCTACATCTTGTTCAAAAGATGTCTTCTGAGTTTCCTTGATAATGGGTTCTTCAGATATTACACTTTTTCCCTTTGCTTTGGCAGCAGCTTCTGCTTCAGCATTAGGTCTTTGTGTTTGCGAGGCAAAAAGGCGTCCGCTTCTGGTGAAGCCTCCGCCTCCCCCGACATTATCAATCTGTGGAGAAGAGGTTGAAGAGTCAAGAGTGATTCTCTCCCCATTGCAGTAAAGGTCAGAGCCATAATGCCAAGGAACGACATTACTGCTTTCATATGGAACTGGTCCAGGTACCGTGATGGTAACTGGACTGACTGCAGCAGAGGAGGGTGTTGAAATAGTGTGCGGATCGTAGTAGATGGTAACTGGTGACCTGGCAGGAGATGCCACTGTTTGTTGCTGAAAATTATTGTTAGGTGGAACATAGGACGGATCATAATAGATGGTGACTGCCGAGATGTCTGTTGGCGTTGTAGAAGACTCTGAATAAAGGGGTGCTGGTGTTGTAGAAGAGATGGTGGTAGATATCAGGTTTGTTGAAGTGATAGATGAAGCATTTATTGATGAATTTGAAGAATTGTTTGGAACGATTGTTGTTGCAGTTGTAGGAGACTCAGGAATTGTTGTTGGAGAGATTGCCGGATTTGAAAGTGTTGATGTTGCGATTTGAAGTAGGCCACTCTGGATAAGACCATCTATGCCGCTTCTCAAGTTATCACACCCATTTACCGAAATGTTGCAATAACCGCACCCGAGCTCACACCCGGGGAATATCTGGCATTCAAGGAGTTGAGCTTTAATCTCTACCAGGGGTGTCCGAATCTGCCCAACACTGGTTATTAAGAAAGACGGCTTATCTTCCTCAATAGCATTAATTCTCGGCCCTCCATGGTTGGGCATGGGGTTCTTGTTGACATTTGGCGGGGGTGCGAAATTGAGGGCTTTGGAATCCACTAGATCCTGTACCTTCATTTGTAAAGCTCTGCATTTCTCTGTACTGTGGCCAGGTGCATTGGAGTGAAAAGCACATCTGGCGTTGGCGTCGTAATTTCTTGGCAAACTGGAAGGATCTGGTGGTGCCAATGTCCTTAACTCAACAAAGTTGAGCTTCAGGAGTTGTGGCAATAGAGCGGCATAAGGCATAGGGATTGGATCAATCACCCTATTGGCCTGAGATGGTCTCTGTTGAAAAGGTCTTTGTTGATTGTTGTTGTTGTTGTTGTTGTTATAGTTTCTCTGAGGCGGATATTGAACTTGTTGCTGGTAATGGGGTTGTTGTTGTGGTTGATATGCGGGTTGCTGAGGAATTGGAGTGGGAATAGTGACAGCTGCCACTGACCTATGAACATATGGAGGTATTCCCCTGTTGGCATGAATAGCATTAGTCTCACCTGTTCTTCTAGGCCCCACAAAAGGTTTTCTGGGGTTGCTGGACGAGCTTGCACCATTGTCAGAAATCTTGCCCATCTTTAATAGGCTTTCAATTCTTTCTCCAGCTATGACTACGTCAGCGAAGCTGGTGGAAGAAAAGGCAGCTAGCCTGTCAATATATGTCCCTTGAAGGGTGTTCATAAACATGTCGGCCATTTCCCTTTCCGACATGGGTGGTTGGACAGCAGCAGCAAGCTGTCTCCACCTCTGGGCGTACTCCCGGAAGCTTTCCCTAGATGATTGAGACATTCCCATCAGGAGGGTCCTGTTAGGAGCCATGTCCAAGTTGTACTGGTACTGTCTGATGAAGGCCTCAGCTAGGTCCTTCCAGCATATGATGGTTGCTCTAGTCAAATGAGAGTACCATTCCCTTGAAGCCCCTGTTAAACTGTCTTCAAAGTAAAACATCCATAGTTTCTCATCCATGGTGTATGCCTTCAGCCTCCCCAGAAAGGATTGTAAGTGGGTTCGTGGACAGGAAGTTCTGTTGTACTTCTCGAAGCACGGGGGTTTAAACTTGTGGGGAATCCTTACCCCGTCCACTAAACCCATGTCCATGACATCAAAGCCCAGGGAATTTTGAGACTCCAGAGATCTCAATTTCTCAGCAATTTCATCTAGCCTTCTGTCATAGGCTTCATCCCCAGCTCCCATCACAGTGAATTGATCCTCTTGGGGGTCTTCTTGTAATACTCTGGCCGCAGTAGTATTCCCTTGTACATTAGCAGGGATGTTGATCTCTGGATGAAGATGGGGCCCATACACTGGTGGATTCACATGAGGTTGTACCCTCTCATTGTTGCTCGTTCCTCCAGTCCCTAGGTGGGGGTCTTCTTGGGTCTGCCTTTCTACTAATGCCCTTAATCTTTCTTGGCTTTGAGCCAGGCCATTCATCACCTCCATGAACTGGGTCATCTGGTTTCTCATTTCTAGCCTCTCATTGGCCATTTGAGTCCTGACTTCTGTAAGGTCCTGTTGTACTTGGTCCATTTGTATACCCGGAAGGTTGTTGCGAGTGGGATATTTGTGCGGACGATTGAGTGGGAACACCCGACGGCGAGCAATAGTTCCTGAATCACAACAGAGTTAGTAACAAACAAAACAAAAAACCTACAAAACAAAACAAAAGTTAGTATGCAATGCAGTATGCTTATTTGTCTCCAAGGTATCCGGCTTGGCATTTGGTTTTGACCTTTCCAGACCCCTGAGGAAGATGCTTTGATATTGCTTGATAGAAGAAGAACTCAGATAAAACAAACTAATGAATATATTACAAATGGTGAGTCAATACATAGTTTGTTTTTTACAACATATGCCCTCTGAGGGGTCAAAAATACAACGTAAAAGTAAAGTACATGAAATGAAAGCAACAACAAGCAAAAGTCAGACACCAAGACCAAACTCATCCTCCTTAACTTCCTTCAGAAATGCTTCAGTTACAGGGTCAGCTGGATGCTCTGTGAGGTTTCTGATAAGAAGATTCCTGGTGGTGATAGCAGTGGTTAGCTTCCTGTGCCTGCTTTGGTCCTTTGACCTCTTCACACCAGCCCTAAACTTCAATTCTGAGATCTCTTTCTGGGCTGCTAGCAGGGCTTCCTGTTGCTCCTTTGCTTTAGCCTCCAGCTGCTCAATCCTGTCCTGAGTTCTCTTATCTTCCTGAGTGCGAGCTTCAGTGATCCTGACCCACCTAGCTTGACTTTATTTCAGATAGAGATCAGTCCTAGCCCTCTGGAACTGAGCCTCTTTACAGGCATTCTTCAAAATCTGTTCCCCTGCCCTTGACTTTTTGATGTAGTCCTATGACTTCTCAATCCTGGCTAGATGCTCCACCTTAAGCTTTTCTAACCTCTTAATGTCTAGACGACCATCACTCCTCTCCCAGAGGGTTCTCTTCAGGGCTTCAGCCAGATTCTCATTCCTCTCTTTTAGCTTCTCAAACTCTTCCAGGCTGATAGTGGCTGGAGGTGGTGTTGTGGATGGTCCAGGTGCATCCTCAATGGTGAAGGGCATTCCAGAAGTTTGAGCCCTAGCATGGGACCACTCATAATACTGTGCTGAGGCCACATTGTTGCATCTCCCAAGAATGGTTACCCCTTTGGCCTGAATATTGTCCCAAGCCCAGGATGTTTGCCTGACAACAGCTAGATTAGGCTTAATCTCACAATAAAGGGTTTCAGCCAAGTCTTGTACTCTTGGAGGGTGAACCAGAGCATAACCCAACTGTCTTTTGAATAGCAAAGGGTTGTAGTTGATGCAACCCTTCACTCCTATCAGAGGTACATTGGGGAACTGCCCACAACTAGTAATGATGTCCCTGCCCTTGGTGCTCTGGGTGCACCACCTGATGTCATCTGAGGTCAAAGCAACAAGTCTCCTAGCCCAATTCTTCTGTTGGTGAGGATTCAAGAAGGCATCAGTCTTGGGCAAGTATTTGAGCAGCCAGGTATGGAACAGGGGAGCACAGCATCTCACCAACCTTCCTCTTTGCTTTTCATTCCTTTGGTGAACAGAGTAGTAGAAATCTCCCAGTAAGGTGGGCACTGGGTTCCTCAGAATGAAAAGATGAATGGCATTCTTGCTAATAAACTTAGGCTCATCTGCAAATAATATAACCCCATATATGTTGAGGGCTAACAAAGCACAGATTGCCTTCCATTCTCCCAAGGAGGCCTTCAGGATAGCCTGAGAAGTCAAGAAATCCAAGTGTAGGCCAGAGATTCCAGCCTTTGCTGTCATGTTCTGCTCAATCAGTATAGGTTCCAGATACAATGCTTTTGCCACTTCTTCATTACTGGGAAAAGCCATCTCAGGGTTGAAGGGGACACCACCCCTAACAGGTACACCAATCAGTGATGAATACTCTTCCAACAAGGGTCCCAACTGAAAATTCTGGAAGGTGAAGCATCTCAAAGGAGGATCATAGAACTGTAGACAAGTGTGAACCAAGCTCCTCTGAGAAGGGTCCAAATCCATAACCATGTCAAGGATGCCTCCATGATGTTCTCTAAATAGTGGTATATGGTCTGGAGTGATAAGGGCCTGGACCTTCCTGATGCCAGTCAGCTCAGGCTCAAAGAAATGATATGAGATGTTGCTCTTCTTGGGTGCCATGTCTGCTGATGAAGAGCTGAGACAGATACTGATGATGATGACTGATACTAGAAGATGAGCCACTGATAGGCTGATACTGGTGATGCAGGTGACTGAAGCAGGTAGCTGATGAAGATGGCTGAAGCAGATACTGATGAAGATAGGTCTATGCAGATGAAGGGGTCAAAACCAAGCCAAATATGATGTGGATACCCTGAAAAACAAATAAGCAAATGTTAAATGATGCAATGATGATGTATGCAAATGATATGCAAGGGTTTGTGATCAAGCTGGATCTGATTACTGCTTTGATATAAGTCCATGCATGTCTAAGAAGTCCAGATGGAGGTTCAAAAGTCCAGTAACCAAGGTGGGGGACTCAAATAAAGAGTCACATGTCCAGGGTTAAAATCACAAGAACTGTCCAAAGTGGAGTACTCTTAATCAAATAAGTAACAAGGTATGCTGAGGTCAAGGGTACCTGCAAACCTGTAAACAGCCCAACCCCCTCACAGGTGATGTTCTAGAACAAGGATCCTAAGACTTGGATCAGTTATGAGAAGTGTAAACACTTCTAACCCGGAGGTACAGTGTTTACAATAACCATAAAAGATCCTCCTCTAATTCACCTCAGTTTCTGAAGGTCACAATCAAGGTCATCCAGACTTAGCAGGCTTCCCAGATAGCCCTAGCACTACAGGAGATCTGTAGCACAAAGTTCTTAAGAAGAAACCCATATCTGAACCGTGTTTCATATTCCCGCACCAGACCGAAATGGAATGGGAAAGAACATGAACCACTCTAGCCTAGGTGTCACTCAGGTCCCAGGTATAGGACCTTAACTCTCAATAGAACACCCACCCACCAAAGCAACAAAACCAGATCCAACCAAAACAGTATGACAGTATGATGTATATAAAGCTGTAAAAGAAAGCAATAAATAAATGTACATAAAGTAGTAAATAAAGCAAATATACAAACACAAATAGCACATAACACCCTAGTAAACACAAATCAAACAAGCGCTAGGAGGAACCCACAAAAAGAACCAGAAGCCCTGGTTACAGTATAAGGTTCCCCAGCAGAGTCGCCAAGTTGTCGCTCCCACCAAAATGACAACCTGGTCAGAAAGGGGTACAGACGCGAACGGTCGGCGAAAGGGATATGAGAACACACAGGAGTGAACTCATGAGAAAGAAAGAGTCGCCAGCTAGGCATTTTTATCCCGAAGGAAAGGTAATGCTGCATAAACCTAGAAAGATATGGATAAGACGGTTGCGAACCAGGGAGACTGAGAAAGGGGGTTGGTTACAACCTGGGAAGGTATTAGCACCCAGATTGTCCGCCGTACTCGACGGGATCCACGCTTAAAAGATTTGTGTTTAAAGGGGTAGTGTCAGTGCAATTTGTGTGTAGAGAGCTGGGAAAGGATGTACAGGTGTCAGTGTAAAAGAAGTGAAGTGTGATATGTATAGTGTCAGTGCAAGGACAAGAATGCAATGCTCATGACTATGAGGCTTAAAGAATGATGCTAGAAAGAGGGGGGATATACAGAGACTTTTGTTCGATAACTGTTAAGTTATGCCTACGTATCCTCTCGTGCAATGAGGAAGTCAGAACACCGTAGTTCGACCCAAAGAGACTGAAAGAAAGATTGACTGATGAACTGCTTACTTGTCTATGCTCAAGTGTATGACCTGTCTGGCTCAGGTGCAAACTGTCTTGCATTAGACGGAAGAAGCAAGTTCTCGTTTATGAGTGAGTGAGATGAGAAAAGAATCCCGAAGGAGACGATTATTGTTTGTTTTTGAGTTTTCAGTCTTTTATTGCTTTTTGAAGTTTGTCATAAGCTAATGAGCTTAAGCCTAAACCAATGGATTTAGTAAACTCATCACATCTTCCCTCTGATTAGGGGTAATGAGAATGCCTTAAGTGTGAAGTCAGCTTCTCACACTTAATCACCATGATGCAGGATTAAAATCATTAACCTACTTGTGATTATTTAGATGTTTTTGGTGTTTTTGTTTAGTGTTGATTAATGAGATTAAGCCATAATCAAGGATTAAACAGACTCATTACACCATCCTAATAGAAGGATGATAGATGAGAATGTTTAAGCTGAGGAAAGCTCCTCAACTTAATCCATGATTAGGAATTAACTTCATGACAAAACAAAACCTTTATTAAATGGATTTTAATTAATGATAAGATGAAGAAGTGATTTTTATGGTTTGTAAGACAACTTGAGGGGGACTTGTCCATTAACACTAGGGTTAGTCCTTCTTAACCAATTAAGGAAGAATTAGAACCCTAGTGCAAGGCCCAAGTTACAAACTTGATGTCTTGATGATTATTAGGTGGATTGATTAAAGGATTCAAACACATTAAGGGTTTAACACTTAGGATTAAAGTTATACACTCCATCCTAATAGAAGGATGCAGGCATAAGCTTAATCACAAAGCCTTAAAGCCTTTAGGGTTTAGTCCTGGATTATGAGGTGAGAAGAGAAGACTCAATGAGACATAAAGGCAAAAGCTAAGTGGGGGACTAATCAAACCCTAATTATTGTCATGCTTGGTTGTTCCTAAGGTTTGTGAGGTCTACAAGAGAGATCTTCAGAGAAACCACCAGGAAGCAGATGAAAGGAGCAAAGAGAAGCAAAGTAACTTGTTTCATTTAAGAAGACAAGTCACTTGAAGAAAGAAAGTAAGATGAAGAAGAATGAGCAAGCTCAAACTCAAGCACAAGACAAAATGCAGCAATGATGCATAAGAGATATGAAAAGAGATTGTGAGAAGTGAAGGCAAATTCACTTCTCAAAGTAACTTACCACCTGAAAAGTTAGTGAAAGAAATGCAATGCAATGCAAAATGAAATGAAATGGGATGATGCAAACCAACACCAGAAGCATGAGTATGATGTTGAGGATGCTAAGAGATGATGCAAACATGAGGCAAGGCATGAGAATGATCTTACAAACATATGGATGCAAAAGAAGCATGCTTGGGAACATGGATATGCATGAAAAGTTTATGAAATGTAAATGACATACAATATGGCAAATGAAAGATGCAATGATCAAATATGATTCTAATATGTCCTAAGATGTATTATGGATCCAATGGGTGCACAAAATGTCATGGCAAGTCATGGTATGCAAGCAAATGAGAGGTGGATGCAAATGAAAGCCCAAATTAGGGTTTATGATCAATACACAAAACAAAAATCAAAACCAGAAGCAAACATCATGACAAAAAAAAATTGAAAATGCATTCAAAGGAACCCTAAACCTATACAAACTCACTGCCCAAAGGAGGGGTTCTAACTCTTAACCTAATGAGGGTTATGAATTTCTTAAGATTGTTAGGGTTTTAAAGTACCTTGTCAAGAAAAATGTCAAACAAATAGGAAATGCAAGATCAATTCATGCCAATTTAATCCTATAAACTACAAGCTATACAAGATGCAATGCAAGAAGAATCAAAGTCCAACTCTTAAAGGCTAGGCAGAAATGAATTTTTGAAGATTGGATCAAAATAATGCCTTGAAATGAAATTAATTCCATGGAAAATTGTCAAAAGACATCAAAATCAAAAAAGAAATTTGGTTTGAGAGTTGGACAATGTTTCTAAATGATTTTAAATGTTTCATGAATTTTTTTGTGATTTTTAAATACCTAAAAGTATTTTTAATTAATTAATTCTCATTGATTAATTAAAAATAAACTTTTAAATGATTTAAAAATATTTTTTAATGCAAAAAATAAAAATAAAAATGTTTTTGGTTTCTGAAGATTAAATGAACCTTTGACAAAAAATTTCAGAATTTTTAAAGATGTTTTGCTATTTTTAATAAATTGTACAAATTAAATATGAAACAAATAAAATAAAATGAATTTAAACTGAAAAATGAGAAAGTCAACAGAATCAAGGGCTGGGGTTCAAACTCAAGGACGCGGGAACTGACCACGCGCGCATCTGGACGGCCAGAATTCAAATTCACGTAATTAAGATTAAACCCTAATTAACTAACCCTAATGACTCTCAGATGACCGGAACAGTGTTCCGGTTATCTTCTCCGGCGTCTCTCTCACTCAATCTCTCTCCAAACGCCATGAAACTTCACCAAAAGCTCCAGAATCAAACCTTAAACAACCCTAAACATGAATCAATCCTAAAAAATCATTTATCACTCAAGAACATCATGAATCGAAACAAACAATTTTTAGGTCAGAAAGTTTCAGAGCAATCATACATCCTGGTTTCTCAACCATTTTAAAAAATAATCATATCCCCATGATCAGGGGAGCACATAGAATCGTTTAAGAACTCAAAATGGAGTTTCTGGAAAAAGTTTGAGATGGCTACCTGAGATGGAATCTCCTGGTCCTGAGCTTTCTGGCCTTTCCTTTGCTGCAAGTCCACTCCTTTGAACCCTCTGATGATGAAATGAAGCTTAGAAAGCTTTGAGGATGGCTGGTTTGTGAGATGGCAGAAGTTCTGTTCAAGGAGGGGTGGTGATCGTGTTTTTGTTTCAGTGACTTTCAGGCTGCTTTTGTGGTTGGTTTGTGATCAGTGAGACATGTTGAGATTGTTTGTGAAGTTTGTTTGTGTGTTTGAGGCTTGTGGAGAGTGTTTCAAATGATTTTGCATATGGGGTGAAAAATGAGAATGCTGGCTTGGAGTGTGTTTCAGCATGGAGTGTTGTGTGCTTTGGCTTGCTTTTGATTTGTATAAACAATTGTGATAGGTCAGAGAGTGGGTGTTGGCCTATTGTGATTGGTATGGGTCTTTGGCCAAAATGTCAACTTGATTTGTACTTGAGGTATGGGCAATGGTACAACTTGCTTTTTGGCTTGCTTTGGTTCAGCTGAGTTTAGGGAGAACCATGGAATTGTTTATGAGATGATTCAGCAAGTTGATCAAGGTTTGTGACATGTTTTGCAATTTTCACAAGGTTTGGCCCCTTTGGAAATTCTTGAGATTCAAGGCATCAAAATGCAAAGTTCTTTGGCCCATTCTGAATTTTAGAGGTCATGTGATCATGTTGTGAAGAAATTGTACACATTTGAGGCCTTTAGAACACTTGATCATGCCATTTTGCAAAATGCCTCTTTGGTAGAAAACTTCAAATTATGTGATTTTGGCCAACTTTGACAAGCCATAACTTTTGATCCAAAATGAATTAGGTCAAGTTCTTGTACTTTTTGAAAAGGGAAAGATCCATTCTACAACTTTCATGACCAAAGTTTTTCCATTTGAAGCATTTTTGAATCAAAAAGCAAGGGTTGAAAAAGTTTCCCAAAATGACAATTTTCATTATAAGTCAACTTTCCCAAAAAGTCAACTTTGCAAATGACTTGAGATTCTTCAATTTTGTGAACTTCCAACATCTTCTATGATCAAATAAAGACCATACACAATCAAAATGATGAAGAACACCCTTTGGTTGGGTCATTGGGGGCCTCAGATGCCCTGATTTTGCACTGACTTGCTCAAGAAGTCAACTCTTGAATAGATGACTTCCCCATGGAATTTCTTCATGAAAATTGATATGCATGCTCCCTATACCATATAGAGACCAATAGAAACAAGAATGACCACAAAAAAAAAAAATTGGAGTTATGGCCTCTGAAACCAAAACCCTAATTCTAGGTCATCTGTGCAGTTAAACTTGGCTCTGCTTCCATGCCTTTCTCAGTTCTTGTGATTCTTTGACATTCTTGACTTTGAGGGGATGTAATATGATGCTTGAACATACATGGACCCCTTTGAAGTGATTGATGACCTTTGGAGTGGCTCAAAAAGCTCTTGGACTGCCCAGATCACAAACCCTAGATGCACATGACTTTGAACCAATGCAGTGAATCAAAAATGGGGTATGAGATGCTATGATTGAGTTTATGCATATGAGGAGATCACAGGCCATGGTGTGAATGGGTGAGGGCAAATTTGGGGTGTTTACATATGGCATTGGCAAAGGATTAAACTGCCTCTTTGGCTTCTTAGTGTACTGGTGTCGTCGCTGAGGAGTGTGTTGCCGTTGGTATGGCTGCTGTTGTTGATGATAGACAAGAGGATACCGACCATGTGAAGGAAGCGACATCAGGTATGCAGACCCACAAGGTTGTTGACTTTGAACAGCTGACACATATGGATGTTGATAGTATGGTACTGGAGGTGGAGTTTGTGGAGCTTCCTCGATTGAATCAGGTTCATCATCTTCTTCCTGGGAATCACTAAGGGATTCATTGTCAATACTCTGGAGACTAGAGGTGCCTTGGATTCTTCCACTCTTGAGACAACTCTCAATACGTTCTCCCATTTTCACCAGGTCATAGAATCTTGTTAATGTGGTGCCTACCATCTTTTCAAAATACGGGCTCTGCAGAGTATCCATAAACATATCAACTAAATCTTTTTCTGAGAGCGGTGGTTGAACACGATCGAAAAACTCTCTCCATCTCTGGACGTATTTTTTGAACGACTCATTACTTTCTTGAGATATGTCTTTCAAGTGAAAGCGGCTGGGAGCTTCTTCCAAATTGTAATGGTATTGATTCACAAAAGCATTGGCTAGGTCTAACCATGACTGAAGATGACTTCTTTCCAAATCCATGTACCAATTTAACGGTGCCCCACTCAAACTGTCTTGAAAGCAGTGAATCATCAGCTTATCGTTAAAAGTATATGCAGTCATTTTTCGACAGAACATCACCAAATGGTGTTTTGGACAACTATCCCTTTTGTACTTCTGAAAAGAAGGTGCTTCAAATTTCGGAGGTATAACCAAACCAGGTACTAAGCACATGCTTAAAGCGTCCAGGTCAAAAGCATTCTGCCCCTCTATAACCATGAGTCTTTCATTCAGCATTCAACATTTCTCATTCATCTCAGCAACGTCTGGTCTATTGATCTTCCTCACTGGGATTGGCCCTTGGGAATTTGGCTCAGAGAACCCAAAGCTTTGGTACTCGATGGCATCATGAGGTAAGGAGTTCCCATCTCGGATAATGGTATTCTCTTGAATAACGGGTGCCCCAGCTGGGGTCCTTGCAGACTAAGGTTGAGTGAAGTTGTTCCTTTGAGGTGGAGAGACATCCCCAGTTGCGGAAGCTTGTTGAACATTATCCCCTCTCCTTGTCAAAGTTGTCACAACATCCATGAGTAGGTTCAACTGGTCCTTTGTCAAATCAAAGTTTCCCCTTGACGCAGTCTGCTTTTGTCCTTCAGGGTCCATGATCAATCAAGAACTACTTCAAGTCCAATGTAGGTGTCGGGAAGTCAACTGCGGGTTATGGATACATGACGAGGATGAGCTTACTCTCAGAAAAGAAAATGATATGCAATGCAGATGCAATGGTATGCAAATGGATACAATGCAAGGATGCTTAAGGATCACAAGCACAAACAGGCTCGGAAGCTGGAAAAGCTCAAAACTTCCTATTTGGCAGGTTGTAAGAGATTTGTTCTACAGTCTGTACCCGTAAAACCCACTCACAGGATAGTTTCTACGGTGATGGTATCGGTTACTCAGGGTCACTGACGCTTATCGTACGGACGCCCCGCCGCAGGCTAGCTGCATTTTGACGATAATGACGATAAGGTCTACCTTGAGTGGAGTTCTCATGCTAGGCCCTCAAGAGGCGAGCCCTTGGAAACTAACACTACACAACTACCAATATAGAAATTGGTTCTTAACAATGGATCCCAGAATCACAGCCCTTTCATGAACCAGGTCACGCGACAGGCTAACTGCATTGTGACAAGATCGACGAAAAGTCTAACTATCTGGGGGAGTTTTCATGCTAGGCGCTCAAGAAGCGAGTTCTTGGAGACTAACACTAATGACTACCAATTCTAACTTAGGTGTTCCCTCTTCTTTTTCAAAGCTCATTTTTTACTTGTGATATAACCCCAAGATTCCACAGACAACTATAATAAGCGATAAAAGAAAGCGAATAAAAGAACAAAAATAAACAAGACATAAATAACAAACATAGATAAGATAAAAGATAATATCAACAAACAAAAGCACAAAGCTATCCTAAGTTAGGCTCGACCCTCTCTAGCATGGAGCTAGTCCCCAGCAGAGTCGTCAAACTGTCGTACCTCGAAAAAATACGATCCTCGCGATGGCACACAGAAAGAAAAAACAAAGTCGCCACCTAATTCTATTTATTCTACGAGAGAAAAGGGAGATATAGATACAACCTAAAGGAAGGATAAGAGATGGTCTACGAAACCAAATTCTAAGTTTGGGAGTCGGTTACGTAAGGGGAAGGTATTAACACCCCTCACGTTCGTTGTACTCAACGAGAACCTCTTAGTTAACTATGCGATTAAATGTTGATCTAAGTCTTTGTCTTCTAAATGGTTATTAATGTGTTTGTTCTAAGGAAATTAAAGCTTTAAATTATTATTATTAAGACGGAAAAAAGATTAAAGTTTTTTATTATTGTGCTCGCAAAGGATTAAAATCCTTGTGCCTACGTATTCCCTTGTGCAATGGGAAAGTCAGAGCTTCGTAGTTCGTGCGACTACAATTTGTGATTTATATTGAACGATTGTTTAAAACGCATTCTACTGCTAAGCGTTGGCTTGTACTCGCAGTGGAGGCTGAAGCGCTAGCTTGTTTGCGAGATAGAAAGATTTAAACAATGTTCGTTTAAAGAAAAGGGTCTGACCTTGTTAAGTGTTTTAAAACGAAAGGCGAATGGACCACAACTCGAGGACTAGCCTCAAGAGTAGTTGCATTCAAGGACCCGTGGAGTGCTTGAATCCAGAGTTCAGTTATTCGTTGATTAATTGTAAAATGATTTGCGTTCGTTGGTACGTTTTAAATTGTATTCTTTTAGCGTAAAAGGGCAAACGAAGTACAACTCGAGGGCTAGCCTCAAGAGTCATTCAATTCAAAAACCTGAGGAATGCTAGATTCCTGATTTTAGTTCTTTTACGATTTTAATTTAAGATTTACGTTTTGAAAACGAAAGAGCGAATGAGTTACAACTCGAAGGCTAGCCTCAAGAGTAATTCAATTCAAAAACCCGAGAAATGCTAGATACCTGAGTTTAGTTCTTGCGTAAATTAATTATGTGTATTAAGTATCGTGTTTTGTCTGAAAATTTGTTTTTTATTTTTAAAATGATTTAGGGTTTAATATTTTAGAAACGAAGGAGTAAATGAAACACAACTCGAAGGTTAGCCTCAAGAGTGGTTCATTAAAGAACCCACATAATGCTAGATTCTGAAGTTCAGTTCCTCGTTAAATTAATTAAGACGCGTAAAAAGTGTGGATGACGACCACATAAGTGACCGACTTATGGGTGTGCAAAGTGTAGGCGAGAATGTTTAAATTGATTATATAAGTGGATTCGATTTCTAGTTCCTATGGATATTCCTAGCAATGCGAAATTGTAAAGTAAAGGCGGAAACATAAGCGGCGTACAAAATAAATGGGAGAGGGATACAATAATTATTTACACGGGATTGCGAAGAAATAAAGGGTATCGTTGTAATTTTCCCAAGATGAAGCGTGTGTGCAGTGTATGGATTAATCGAAACCGTTAGAATTTAATATAGTATAAAAAGTGCGAGAAATAAACAAAATAAATAAATAGGCTAAATAAAGTGAAATAAATTGTGAAAATAGAATAAATTAAATAGATTGAAAATAAAAAAAAATAAATGGCCTCATATTGGTCACGATTAATCGCAAACGATTTATCGTGACTTTTTTGTCATATCATCGGCCCTAATAAAGCGTAAATCACAAATGCAATATCAATCTAAATACAAATAGAGATCTAGGCAAAAACCATCCAAAGAATAAATAACCAAACTAAAAATAAACTTAAAAAGTAAGAAAAATAAACAAAAACAAAAATAGAGGGGGAGCGCTTGTTTTGGGGTTTTGTGTAAAAATTTATACGAATTCTAAATAGTCCTAGAAAGCCCAAATTTCAATAGCCAGATTTTTCCAAAAAAAGGAAAATCAAAATAAGAAATAAGCCAAAAATATGAAGTGATCGAAAATGTTCAAAATGAAAAAAATAAAAATAAAATAAAATGAAACCTAAACAAATTTTTAGATTTTTTTATAACTCTAATTTTTAGATTAAGACAAAATTAAATATTTAAATGAAAAAAAACTTACTAACTAGGCATTTTAATTTTTGTTATTTTTTTGATGAAGAAATAAATAAATAATATTATGATAATCAAAAGGTCATAAATAAATAAATAAATGATCTTTTTGTTTCTTTTTTACTAAAAAATAAAAAAATAAAAAAAAGGACTTTAGAAAAAATCTACTTAAACAAATATTAAAAATAATTTAACTCAGCAATAATGAAATAAATCAAACGCAAATATCAGTAATCCTTTTCACGCTTCAAAATCTTCCCCTCTCAACAATCGCTACTTCTCTATTTTTCTCAAATTGATTTTTCTTCTCTCTCACTCACTGATACTCTTGTCAATTATCTTCTTTGATTTTTACCTTCTTCTTCTTCCAAATTTAACAAAACAAAAATCTGAAAATCAAACATCTACACCAAACACCAACCGTAAACAGTGAAACGGAACAAAAACCTATACCTATAACCAACGATGGTGGCTCACGCAAGATGTGCATCACGTTTCGTCTCTCCATCCCTCTTGTTCGAGCTTCGATCTGCGCTTGCTTCAACCATGTTTTAATGCGCGATGAATCTGTTGTTTTTATTTCTTACGGGTTGTTTTCGGTCGGTGGTTTTGGATTTGCAGAGTTGTGGTGTGAGCGGCGGAAGATCGAAGAAGGGTGAGATTTGAAGGTAAGGTCGAAGGTTTTGGATTCGGTTTATGGTGGTTGCTATGGCAGATTTGGGTTGCTTCGCGGTGGTTCATTTTTGTTTGGAGTTATGCGATTCAGTGGCCTTTTTGCAGTGAGTTGTTTTTATGGTCTGATGAATATGAAGAAGGTGATTGGAAGGATTTTCTGTTCTGAGTTTTTTCACAATGGGTTGAAGATGGAAGGAGGGTTAAGAATTGATTTTGCTGGGTATTTCTTCTTCTACGTGAAATAAAAAGAAGATTGAAGATCTTTTTTTAGTCTTTTCTTTTTTCTCCCCCTGTTTATGTTCGCAAGACCCCCTTTTATTCTTTCGATTTTCAAAACTTGTTTTCTAAGTTTACAGTAATCAACCCTTTTGTCTTGTATGGATGATGGGTCTTTTTCAATGAGCAGATTGGTATGAAGCTCTTGTATGCATAATTTGGCCAAGAGTTGGAGTGTAGCATTTTTGGTGTAAAATGTAGAAGACTGTGAGACTGTGAAACGCAGTGTTTTGATATGGGATTTGATTGAATAAAATAAGACAACTTCCTTCTTTTTTTCTTACTTTTTTTTTAAATGACCGAAAGAAAAAAAAATTAAAACTAAACTAATTATAATATAAACTTAATAATAAATACAGTAATTAAATTTAATCTTAAATAAAAGTTGACTAATTACAATTTTAAACTAAACAAATATTTTTTTACAAAAATAGACTAACTAACAAACCAAACTAAATAAAAAAGGTTAAACAAAATCTAAATTTAACTAAATAAATTATAAACTAAATTAAAATCGAATTAAATCTTAAACTAAACTAAATAAATATTAACTAATTGAAAATTAAACTAAATCAAAATCAAACTATACTTAAAAAAAACTAAAATTTTAAAATTAGACTAAACTAAAACTAGATAAAATAGAATCTAATTAAATCTAAAATTAAAATAAACATAAAATATTATGCCAATCTGAAATTAAATACTCTTAAAAACTAAATATTTTTGTTTTGAAAGAAAAAGAAAATAATTAATGAGACTAATCAATACTAATTAAAAATAAATAAATATCAAAACTGAAATAAAATATGAACTAATTTAAAAAAATTTAAAAAACTAATTAACCTAATTTAAAATATTAACTAATTAAGATAATTTGATAAAAAAACAAGCTAATATAAATTAATGGAAAAATTAAACTAATTTGAAATAAATTAGTCTAATTAGAAATAAACTAATAAAACTTAAATGGTTTAAAAAAATATATTCTAAATTAAATTAAAATAATCTAAAAGTATCATAAACTAGACAAAATATAAACTAAAATAAAATATAAACCAAAACTAAATCTAAAATAAAACTAATCAATTAGACTTAAACTAAAATTAAACAAAATCTAAATTGATTAATAATAAATAAATAATATAAACTAAAATAAAATATAAACCAAAACTAAATCTAAAATAAAACTAATCAATTAGACTTAAACTAAAATTAAACAAAATCTAAATTGATTAATAATAAATAAATGATATAAACTAAAATAAAATATAAACCAAAACTAAATCTAAAATAAAATTAATGAATTAGACTTAAACTAAAATTAAATTAAATCTAAATGGATTAATAAATACTAAAATAAAATGTAAACTAAAACTAATTCTTAACTAAACTAAATTAGAAAATAAATTATAATCGAGACAACTATTTCTAAATAATTCCAAAGTTAAGAATAAAAAATGACAAAAGACAAAGGATGGTAAATTGTATGATCAATGAAATGTTTAATGAAAAATGTAAGAACGTCTCACCTACGATACTGCGGTAAAGTGCGTCAGATGAATGAAAAATTAGAGAGAGAAAAAAAAACTCGGTCAAAATTTAGGGAGTGACAATAACCTTCACGAATGTTTATCTCTTACCCTAGATCCTATGCATTTCCCTATGAAATCAACCATAAAACTTAAGGAACTGCCTAAGAACCTGAGATATGAATTTCTTGATGAAGAAATGGACCGTCCTGTTATAGTCAGTGCTACCTTGAACCAAGAGGAAACAAGCCAATTGTTAGATGTTTTACGGAGGTACCCCTCATCCTTAGGATATAAGATCTTTGATCTAAAAGGAATAAGCTCATCCGTATGCATGCATCGAATCTTGCTCGAAGACAATTCAAAACCCTCTAGAGAACACCAAAAAAGAATAAATCCTATGATGAGTTAAGTAGTTAATACTGAAGTTCATAATTTACTAGAGGCAGGTATAATATATCAGATCTCGGACAGTAAATGGGTAAGTCATGTGTATGTAGTACCTAAAAAGGGAGGCATCACAGTCGTGCAAAACGAGAAAGGCGAACCTGTAGCAAAAAGAACTGATGGAGGATGGCGTATGTGCATAGACTATAGAAAAATAAATAAAGCAACCAGGAAGGACCATTTCCCTTTGCCATTCATAGATCAAATTTTGGAGCGCCTAGCCAGACACTCTTACTTTTGTTACCTAGATGGATATTCAGGATTCTTCCAAATACCTATTCACCCCGAAGATCAAGAAAAAACTACCTTTACATGCCCTGTTGGAACTTTTGCCTACAGACGAATGCCTTTTGGACTCTGCAATGCCCCAGCCACTTTCCAACGCTGCATGATGTCTATCTTTGCAGACTACCTAGATGGAATCATGGAAGTATTTATGGACGATTTCTCAGTTTGCGGATTTGATTTCAAAAATTGTCTTATAAACCTTGAGAAAATCCTGGAAAGATGTGTGGAGGTAAACCTTGTGCTAAATTGGGAAAAGTGTCATTTCATGGTTACCGAAGGGATTATTTTAGGACATATAGTTTCCGAAAAGGGGATAGAGGTAGACAAAGCTAAAATAGAAGTCATAGAGAATCTAAAACCACCAAATACTATCAGGGAAATAAGAAGTTTTCTTGGACATGCCAGATTCTACTGACGTTTTATCAAGGACTTCTCCAAAATAACAAAGCCCTTAACTGGCCTTTTAATGAAAGATGTTGAATTTTCTTCGATGAAAAATGTAATGAAGCGTTTAATCTCTTAAAGCAAGCTCTGATTTCAGCACCTATAATGAAACCCCCTGATTGATCAGAACCGTTTGAGATAATGTGTGACACTAGTGACTATGTTGTTGGAGACGTTCTAGGTCAGAGAAAAGATAAAAAGTTACACGTAATTTATTATGTCGGTAGAACCCTAGACGCTGCCCATCTCAACTACGCAACAACTTAAAAAGAACTCCTAGCTGTAGTTTTCGCCATAGACAAATTTAGATCTTATCTAGTAGGAGCCAAAATTATAGTTTACACCGACCATGCTGCCATCTGTTACTTACTAAGTAAAAAGGATGTCAAACCTAGGTTACTTCGATGGATTCTATTACTACAAGAATTTGATTTAGATATTTGTGATAAGAAAGGCACATAAAATGTAGTAGATGATCACCTTTTTAGGCTAGAATACCTGAAACCTGACTCAGTACCCATAAATGACGATTTTGCCTATGATAGACTGATAGCCAAACTAGAAACTATTGAAAATGATAACCCAGACCCTCATGAGCACTCTAAAAAATCCTTAGCTATAAGTAACGTTCCCTGGTATGCCTACTTTGTTAATTATCTAGCCGCTGACATCGTACCCCCCGATCTAAATTACCACCGGAAGAAGAAGTTCTACAGTGATGTAAGAAACTTCTATTGGGACGAACCATTTCATTTCAAGAGAGGTAAAGATGGAATTTTCCGCCGTTGCGTCCCGGAAGAGGAGGTACATAATATAATTGAGCATTGTCACTCTACACCCTATGGTGGACATGCAAGCACCTCTAAGACCTACGTCAAGATTCTTCAAGCTGGCCTATTCTGGCCCACCATGTGGCGTGATGTCCATGCTTTCATTGTCAAATGTGACAGATACCAACGTACAGGAAATATTTCACGACGTAATGAAATGCCTCTAAGAAATATCCAAGAAGTAGAACTCTTCGACGTATGGGGTATAGATTTTATGGGACCATTCCCACCATCTTTAGGAAACTAGTATATCTTAGTAGTTGTTGACTACGTGTCTAAATGGATTGAAGATATCACCGCACCCACGAATGACACCAGAGTAGTCATCAAATTATTTAAAAATTATATATTCCCCAGATTTGGAACACCCCGTTTAGTCATAAGTAATGGAGGATCACACTTCATATCAAGAATATTTGATAAACTTTTAAGCTAGTGTGGAGTTAAACATAGGGTAGCAACATCATACCACCCACATACTAATGGACAACTGGAAGTATCTAATAGGGAGATTAATCAAATTCTTGAGAAAACTGTCTCTATATCTAGAAAAGATTGGTCGCAGAAACTTCAAGAAGCATTATGGGCCTACAGAACCGCTTTCAAAACCCCTATAGGAACAACCCCCTATCAATTAGTCTATGGAAAATCATGTCACGTACCTTTTGAGTTAGAGCATAAAGCCTATTGGGCCATTAAAACATTGAATTTGGATTACCTAACTGCTGGTGAAAAACGTATCCTCGATATCCACAAATTAGAAGAGCTCAGACAATCAGCCTACGAAAATGCCATTACATACAAAGAAAGAACAAAAGCTTGGCATGACAAAAGAATCATAAGAAAAGACTTCAAAATAGGCGATCCTGTTGTTCTGTTCGATTCTAGGTTACGACTTTTTCCAGGGAAACTTTGCTCAAGATGGACTGGCCCTTTCGAAGTATCTTAGATTCTAAGATCTGAGCTATTGAAATCTAGAACCAAACATGTAAACCGTTCATTGTCAATGGACAGAGACTGAAGCCATACGAAGGAGGTGACATTCCAACAAGATACTCCAGCCATATTCTAGGTGATCCACCAAATCCTTCGAATGATGTGTAAAATTCGGTCGTCGAGCTAACGACGTTAAACAAGCGCTACATGAGAGGCAACCTATGGTTTTCTTATCTTACTTTTATTTATTTTTACTTTATTTTAATTTTTTTCCTTTATTATTCTGTCAGGACTAACGATTGAATGTTTTCTGTGATTTCAGGACCCTTTTTGCTAACCTTGTGCAGAATGCAGAATCCCGACGACATGCACGTGACCTACAGAGACAACGCACAGAGAGAGCGTTATTATGTCCACATGAGACGCCCTATGGCACCTATACGGTACCCAGACCAAGATTGCATGGATGCCTTTGGGATAGAGCCAAGCGTCAGATTCTTATGCCACCATCTCCAGCGGAACCAGTTCGACGACATGAACAACACTTACAGGAACTTGACTCTAGAGTTCCTCAGCTCGTTTAATCATGACCCCTGGGCTGGACCCGATGAACATGTTATTTTCAGGTTGTTCGGGTGTAACACGGTGGGAGAACTGACTTTAGTTATGTTGCGGATAGCAAGAGTCGCCACCGACTTTTATTTTATCCAAAGGAAAGGCATAAAAGAACAGGAAAGACCTTTTAAAAGATTTTTGGGTCCGGGGGGTAGGTTATGTAAAGGGAAGGTGTTAGCACCCTTTACATCCATGGTTATCCATGGGCTCTTAGTTACTTAGCTCACTTTGAATTGTTTTTGAAAAGTGTAGTGTGTGATGAGAAATTTTCATAAGAGTTTGATAATGATCCATGTACGGATGCGTAAAAAACTTGTGTTTGAAAATTGTTTGAAATTGTGAAGTGTTTGAAATGTTTTTTGAAATGTGAGCAAGTAACTATGAGGAACCTACCCTAAAGTTTAAGTCTTTCTGTTCTTGAATCCTTTAAATGGTAAGACTATCCCTATTATTAAGGAATAGGTAGTCATTACCTTGGATGTGAGGGACAAGTGAAGGGACATCTGTTATTTAGGCAACTGTGGGGTGTATTAAGCAATTTTGGAGGGACTATCATCATTATTCGAAAGGGACGAGATCATTACGAAGGCAACATTCGAAAGGGACTTGATCTTTTATTGTTAAGGGACTAGATGACTTTACTTTTAAGGGACTTTTGCTTTATACACCCTACTTGACCTTTTGATTAGGCAACAATGAGAGGTAACCCTAGAAAGTGAGATGGCGATCAAAGATCGACTTACGTGTGTGAGTGTTCAATTTAATATTTATCTTATGAATTAGGTGATCTAAATTAATTTTAAATAACATACATGTTTACACTCCCTATTTACTAACCATAACATAAAATAAATAATTTAAATATCACTATTAAATAATACACCAATGAGCAATTACATAATAATAATTAAGCAAAATTAACTAAATAAGCAAAATAAATAAATAATTATAATTGGGTTAGTGAAATAAAAATAATACAAAATTAAATGGGGTTAGTAATAAATAAATATCATAAGAAAACAATTAATAATAATAATGAAATAAACAAAGAATATTATAATAATTAAAAGTTCAATTTTTTTATATAAACAATTATTTAAGATTAATAAGAAAAATATGAGTAATTATACTAATTATTATAAATTTTAAGTTATATGCAAATTATAAAAGTTAAATTAAAAAAAAAATAAGATTTTAATTACGAAATTAAATTAGCATATATTTAACTATTTCTAAACATATATTAAAAATTATTTATATACAAAATTAAATTATAAACAAATTATGTCATATTATTATATTAACAAAATTAAATTAAGAATTTTAATTTTAAGCATATTTATATACAAGATTTAAATCATAGAAATATGTACATGATTAAAGTTTATAGATAATAAAATAGAATTAAATTTTTGGTAAAAGAAAATTAGGGTTTGATTATTTAGAAAAATACATTAGGATTTATTACATAATTAAAATATAGACAAAAAGTATGAACAAATATTTACAATTATGAAAGTAATTAGGTTTTAGAAAAATATGTTTAGGGTTAAGTATTTAAAACATAAATAAATTATTTATACAAAAATATATAATATTAATGATATACTACAAAATAAATATTAAATAATTTTACTAATAAAAATTTGGAATTTAGAATATAAGTTTTTGTTAAATTATATACAAGAAAATAATAGTAACCATTTTTTAATTTTAATATTTGTTCATTAAATTAATTAAATCAAAATATAAGCAAATTAAATGAAATAAAAGAAAGTGATAAAAAACTTACCTGGGGCTGGGATTCGAACCCAGGCCCTAGGCTTTACTCCCTCCAGACCAACAAGCCAGCCACTGGGCTATGCGCGCGCATATGATATGGGATGGGTAATGGCCATTATATTTTAAACCTGGAAATAATGATGAATATTGGCAAAAATTATACACAACCCAGGAATCGAACCCATGTACTAAGCCCTTACGCGCGCGTCCAAAACCAACTGAGCTACATGCTCATTGTGATATACATATGGAACAAATTTCTTTTAATCCTTGCATCAATTTCAAATATGGTTTTCGCGCCAGCAGACTTCATCTTCTTCATTTTACCTGCGAAAATATTTACGATTTTTCCTACGCATTCACCTGCGAATTTTCAAAACCAGAAACCTATGTTTTTGTGAACATCATACAAACATCAATATTAATTCAAATTAATAACCCAGATCAAATATACAAGGATTATATGTCATAGCCATGTTTTCAGAATTTGTTCTAAGGCCTTGAATGCTTAGTTCCCGATTTGAAGCTCCAAACCCTATCAATGGCAAATTTCAATACAGTCCATGATAACTGAATTAACTTATCCAGAAAGTTTCTAAACATCACAACAAACATAAATCCATGGTTAGTTTTCAATATCAATGCATAAATTATTCAAATCGAAAAAACTTAGAACATGAAGAAGATGCATTCGGTTTATGCGAATTAAGGCATGAATGAACAAGGTTATGATCCAGAATCATTCTATGAACTCCCAGGAACAAGTTGCAACCTTTGGTTTGTCTTGAAAGCAGCTCTAGGTATCAAACCGAATTGGTGTTCTTAGGATGAATTTTGAAAATTTGTTCTTACCTTTGGAGGCTCAATTTTTCGTCCCTTGTGATTGCAATGAGTTAAGTACTTATAGGAGAATGAATTTAGGTCAAAAAATTGATCACTTGTCTGGAAATTTTGATCTAAAAAGATTCAAAAAGATGGCCTTTTAAAAATCAAATATCTTGCATAAACTCTTGCTATTTTGGGAGGATTTTCATAACTCTTGTATCAATCAAGCTTAAATGTGATTTAAAACTTTCTAGAAGCAAAATTAAAATTAATTTTCATTATTTTATATTTTATTTGAATTTAAAATGACTTTTTAATATAAAAATCATAATAAATAAAAACAAAATAAATAAAATTATGAATAAATTAATTTAATTTCGTGCAAGATGTTTTGAAGTGGATTGGGTCATTATTTGACAAGCCCATTTGGAAAAAATTGGTTTTAGACCTCCTTTTTCTTCATGAACCAACCCAAAATTTCCCAACTTTGCAAGGGCACATATCCTTCAATTTTAATGGTATGAGGGTGTTCTTGGACATTTAGGAAAGCTTGAAGAGTCCTATAACCAACCCCACTGGTTTCATGTCCATATCATTTACCAATCTCAAGTTATGCCCTTTTGAAGTTGTTGACTTTTTGTTGACTTTCAAAAGGACCTATAATGTCTTAGCTCATACCTTCCAAATGAAGCATTTTTGGGCTTGGCTTGTGAGATACAAAGTTGTAGAGAATTCAATTTCCTTAAAAATAAGCTTTGAGTGGAGACTTGGTGATGAAGTATGTGAAAGTTATGGCTGGTCAAAGTTCAGTTGACTTTTACTGAGAAAACCCTAATTTAGAAACTCCTGATTCTTGATGATCTGAAATCTCCTTGATGAATCATGATCAACCCTTGATCAAATGATGAATTTTACTTCATATACTTGATGTTGGCAAAAAATCATGAAGTTTGACTTTGGTTTGACCACAGTTGACCTCAGTTTGACTTTTCAACTGCTTTGACTGATTTTGACTTATCTGATCATCTGACTGAGCAAACTTCTGAGAAAAGTCTTGAAACTTGTCATGGGGGTTATTAAACACATATAAGATGTTATGAAGCTCACTTGAAGTCTTGGAAGTCCATTTAGCCTGATTAAAGTCAAAACCCTAGCTTTAGATGCACTGCTTAGGAGGTGCATTGTCTGAGGGAATTGTCAATTCTTCTGACCAATTGTGAACCTTGTGAACCTTATGAACCATCATAAAATATCTTGTGAACCTCATGGGAGGTATTGTGAACCTTGTGAACCTTGTGAACCTCATAAATTGACTTGTAGACTTCATGAACCTCATGAAAGGTCTTGTAAGCATTGTGAATCTTGTGAACCTTGTGAACCTCATAAAGTAACTTGTAGACTTCATGAACCTCATGAAAGGTCTTGTAAGCATTATGAATCTTGTGAACCTTGTGAATCTCATAAAGTAAATTGTAGACTTCATGAACCTCATGAAAGGTCTTGTAAGCATTATGAATCTTGTGAACCTCATAAAGTAACTTGTAGACTTCATGAACCTCATGAAAGGTCTTGTAAGCATTATGAATCTTGTGAACCTTGTGAACCTTCTTAGCACACAAAGTCTTGTATTGTGAGGGCAAATTTTGGGGTGCAACAGCTGCCCCTGTTCAATTTTCTGAAACCTGAGGGGTTAGATTGGTATATTTGCCAGTCGTGATCTGGAAGGTTGAAGGGGATTGAACACAAAAGCCCAAAAATTTGCACTCACCAGTGCATAAAGTGATACAGATGGCTAGTTGAATATGGTTGAGTGGGCTTAAAGATGCCACTTGGAAGAACTGGAGATGGGCTTAGAGATGCCATCTAAAGAACCGGATGTGATGATAGCTTTGTGTTGATACTGGATCTCAGTACTAGGTCTTCGTATAGGCCGTCTCTGAATCGTTTATAATTTGAATTTGTTGAATAGACCAGTAGAAATAAATCTTCGCGACGATTATCTCTTCTGGAAATATCTTGGATTAGGGAATAGATCTTTTTACAGACCGTTTGCCTACTCTCCAAGGTCAAAAGAACGTCAGGATTTGTTCTTCTGAAAAATATCTTGAACCAGGGAATGGATTTTTGTATAGACCGTTTTCCTGCTATTCAAGGTCAAAAGAACGTCAGGATTTGTTCTTCTGAAAAATATCTTGAACCAGGGAATGGATCTTTGTATAGACCGTTTTCCTGCTATTCAAGGTCAAAAGAACGTCAGGATTAGTTCTTCTGAAAAATATCTTGAACCAGGGAATGGATCTTTGTATAGACCGTTTTCCTGCTATTCAAGGTCAAAAGAACGTCAGGATTAGTTCTTCTGAAAAATATCTTGAACCAGGGAATGGATCTTTGTATAGACCGTTTTCCTGCTATTCAAGGTCAAAAGAACGTCAGGATTAGTTCTTCTGAAAAATATCTTGAACCAGGGAATGGATCTTTTTACAGATCGTTTGCCTGCTATTCAAGGGCAGATAGATGAAATCTTCTGGAAATATTCTGGATTAGGGAATGGATCTTTTTACAGACCGTTTGCCTACTCTCCGAGGACAAAAAAGTGTCAGGATTAACTCCTGAAAATATCCTGGATTAGGGAATGGATCTTCTTACAGACCGTTTGCCTACTCTCCGAGGAAATAGATTAAATCTTCTGAAAATATCTTGAACCAGGGAATGGATCTTTGTACAGACCGTTTGCCTGCTATTCAAGACCAGATAGATGAAATCTTCTGGAAATATCCTGGATTAGGGAATGGATCTTCTTACAGACCGTTTGCCTACTCTCCGAGGAAATGGATTAAATCTTCTGAAAATATCTTGAACCAGGGAATAGATCTTTTTACAGACCGTTTGCCTGCTATTCCAGACCAGATAGATGAAATCTTCTGGAAATATCCTGGATTAGGGAATGGATCTTCTTACAGACCGTTTGCCTACTCTCCGAGGACATCTTGAGTAATGTACGGATCATTTCTGACTTGTTGTGAATTGTTGATGCTGTTTTATCTGCATATAACTATCCTGCAAGGAGAATGTTAGTTTATGCAATACGTATGCATGCATAGTATGATGCACCTAAGTAAATGTATTATGCATTTATGGATATGTATGTTATGGTATGATATAAATGATGTATGTATGATATGATGCTGCCGGAAGAGTCTGGATGTCTTCGTATAACAACCGCTGGCCAGGGAAAATAAATCCCGATTCGTTGTTGAGGAATATGAGGATCTTGTTCCCGTCTTGTTTGATAATAAGGTATACATAACCTTCCGTATGCTGGGGATAACAAGGTATATATAACCTTCGTCTTCGTTTGATAGTAGGGTAGATATAACCTCCCGTCTTAGTTCGTCGTACTCTTATTGGAAAGTAAATTCCCGAATATCCGTATGAGGATAAAAGAGATAGATATAAATTCCAAGGGAGACATGACTTTATGAAAATGGATTTGTCCTACTGAGAGTTTTGTAACTGTCTTGTAGAGATGAACCGGCGAAGCTTCGTTGAAATCCTTCCCTCGTTCGTCCTTAGTAAATACTATTACTGCATTTTTATGCATTTCTGGTAAACATCAATCATATTCAAAAGCATACATGCATTCAAACACAACCAATGGACGTTTCGCTTATGTAAATAGGGTAAAAGTAAATCTGGATTCAGAGGGAAAAGTAAAGCTGAACTTGAAAACAGAATCGTTTCAACTTCGAGAGTGTATAACCAATTGGATTTAGAGCTCCTGAAATCCATAACTTTCCTGAATACCTTCCCAGAAATCTTCATAGCTGGATCTGAAGACATGACACTGACACCATCTGATACTACTGGCATAGACAATTAATTTCCATCATGGTTTCAGCTGAGAATCCAATATCAAGGTAATACAATGAGAGGAATGTGTTTTCAAATTGTGATGGACCATATACTCTCCGGATACTAGATTTGAAAAGAAAGCATTGCCCCTTGGTTGGGGATGAATTGTCCCATAATGGAAGTATCTGTAATGAGCTACCTCAAGAGAAACAAGCAGAATGCCCCATAAGCATATGCCCCTGGCATTGTGAACTCTGTAATGTCACCTTTGGTACTTCAGATAGATGAGGAGATCTGCCTCTGGCTGCTTAAACATAGTTGAATCTTGTCCTGATTGCCCCAAATGAGTTAGGAAGTATCATGGCCTGCCCCCTTGATTGGGAGATAATGATTATGCCCCTTTGTATACATGGACTTTGATCCAGGAAGCAACTTTGTTTATCGGAAAGACTTTGATCCATTGAACATTCATCCTGTAAGTTTCTCCATTTGTCAAACACTCAGGTATATGCAAACAAATATATTCAAAAATGCAATGCTTATGTCTGTCTTGAAGTTTTGAAACAAGTTATTTTAGAAAAACAGTTTTTTTTTTTGTGAAAACTGTGATATTAACTCAAGTTTTATAATAAGCCCTAAAGGAGTCAGGATACCTTTTTGTAGCAGTACACTTTCGAACTAACCATGCTTCAGTTAGGACTTTTAAAAGGTTATAACGTGGCCTGGTTCATGGTTTAAGAAACAAAGGATATAGGCTCAAATTTTATTTGTACCCAACCCAATCTCCATGATGTTCTTCAGTCCTATGCTCAGTTAACTTATGCATTGAAATTCCAAAGAAGTTTGGTATTGTAACACTGATATTTGTGATGGTTCAGCCACCAAAAATTTATTTGAACATTCAGTCATCTTTCTTTGTTGAGGATTCATAGTGACCTCTCTTTTTTTTCTTTTTTTTTGGCTTTATTATCCCTTCCTTTTGCCTGAACTGTTTGTTTTAAGATTACAGTCAGCGGGATATCTCAATGTTTTACTAAATCTTCTTCATGGATTTTGACTTAGTAAGCTTTTCTTTTGCTGGATATTGACTGTCAGGTTTAATGATTACAAAGAACCATCATTAGTTGTGTACAACACAGATAATTGGCATATTTGAGTTAACCGAGTAACTACCCTGCCCCGGGTCATGAATAAGGGTTTTAATTTGCATGAGAATAAAAACTCCTACTTCATAGGCTCAAAAGGGTTGACTAGGGATTAACTTCCTTATATCTCCACTGTTTAGGAATTGAAACAATGCCTGTACATCGTCAACATAGTCTGTTCAAAAGCATACTGCCTAATATTATGGTATTGTTTTCGTCATCCTCCCTCTACAGGCTTATAGCTTTTATCAGGAGTTAAATATCACAAGATAGAAATAAGAAGCATAATTCAAAATATAGTGGAACGAATGGATTAATTCAAGACAAACATATGTAATGCATTGATGAAAACAAAAGTTTAACATAATTAGTAAGTGTTCAAACAAACAAAAGAGATTACAAATGAAAATTCAAATGTTGTCCCATCCAGTTGGCTGAATGTCCTCAATTGCAATCTGTGAACTTTGAGGAGCAGTATACTTTACCATGAAATCAAAGTTACCACTTGGATGTCCCAAGGTGCCCCATATCTCAACAGGAATAGGTAGGCTCCCTTTCTTGCTACACTGGGCCACTTGTCTTGCAGCTTCGGTGTTTGATGGGTGATAGTAGAATTCAACTTGACCTTCTGGAGTAACCTCTAGGATTCCTTCGTCAATCAGGTCTTGGATCTTTTTCTTCAATGTCCAACAACTATTAGTATCATGTCCAGGACAGTTGGAGTGATACCCACACCTTGCCTTGGGATTATAGCGAGGAGAGGAAGTTTTAGGATTTTTAGGAGAATTTTTCAAGGAAATTAGTTTCATCTCCAACAAGTATTGCAGAACTTGTGACATTGGAGTGCTGAATTTGATAAACTGCCTTCTATATTTTTTGTGTTGAGGTAGATTAACCTTATCAGGTCTTTCTTCTTCAACTGAAGAACAATCAATGGCAATCTGTTTCTTACCTTCTTTTATCCTCATCTTCCTTTCAACCAAATCAACTTGTTTTAACGGAGATTGACTGACAATTAGATCCCTGACTCTATTACTTTGAAGTTTGTGGACAAAGGTTCTCAGCTCTTCTTGCCCCTGAGCTAAACTTTGGATAAGAGTCACCTGGCCATTCATCTGGATCCTCATTTCTGTTATCTCAGCTTGTAGTTGTTTCAGCTGATCATCCTTATTGTCCTCAGGATTCTTCTTCTTAGCCAGCAGTGTCTTCAATTCATCCTGCCCCTTGGACAAGTTCAGGATCAGCTCTTGGAACTGTGCATTTTGTGCCTGGAGATCCTTAACTGTTTGTTCAAGAGCCATTGCAGAAATAAACAGCGAGAAGATGAGAAACCTGTGCACAAGAAACCTGTGATGCAATGATATGATATGTGAATGCATATGCAATGTTTTCAAGGACCGCAGGATTTAAATTTGCTTAAACAAACAAGAAGGTAAACTTTTATTAGTAGTAAATTTGTTTTGCCTCTTGGGCTTACAGAAAATGAAATGCAATAAATACAAGAGATGGGGTTTTAAGTCTCCCATGGACGTTTCCTCTTTGTGTTGAGGTATGAGTTGAGATTCCGTTCCTCGTGAAGTTGCTTTGTTAGTTCCAGGATTCTTGCTTGGCTTGCTTTGTAATGAGCCTCGAAAGTATCCCTTTGCTCCTTCAACTGGATCCAGGATCTCTGTAAGTCTTCCATGTCAGTAGGCATGTCTGGGTGAAGGATGGTATAAGCAGTGTCTCCTTCAGCAACAGGTTCCATGGTAACTGGCAGGATAGCAGGATATGGCATCATGAGAGTCTGAGCACGAGATCGCACCCATCTGAGATAAGCTTCCATAGGAATAGTGTATTTAGGCTCCAGTGTCTTGCTGTCAATCCTGTTTACTTTTCCCCAAGCTCGTATGAATCTCTGACGGTAACCTTGAAGATCATTGTCGTAATCAAACACAATGCCCTGAATCAACATGTTATGTGGACCATCACTCCGAGCGTAACCAAACTGTCGTAAAGCTAAGGAAGGGTTGTAGGTAATGCCTCCTCTTATGCCTAGAAGTGGCACATTAGGAAACTCCCCACAACGGTCAATGATGGTGACATTCTCCATAGATCTGGAGCACCAATGGATATCTGAGTGAGAAAGTGACATGATCCTCTTGGACCATCTGAACCCTTGCTCATTCTTCATTACTGAGCGAGGAAGGTGAGAAATAAACCACCTAGAAAGCAAAGGTATGCAGCACATCAAAGTTCCTCTTGCCCTTGTAGTACGGGTATGAAGAGAATGTAGGATGTCTCCAAGCAACGTAGGCACTGGATTGTGACTTAGGAATATGTTGATGGCATGAACATCTATGAACTGATCAGGATTGGGGAACAATACTAAGCCATAAATCAGCAAGGCTAAGATCTCCTCAAAAGCATCATAACTCATGGCCTTCAAGAACATTTGAGCCTTATCCATTAGTACCTTGGCAAGAATACCCTTAACTCCACTTCTCGTTTCTAGAACAATGTCAGACTTCTTCAGATGTAGAGCTGCAACAATAACCTCTCGTTTAAGCTCTTTCTCCAAGCCTGTGAAGGGTCTTTGATCAAGAACAGGTATACCCAGAAGTTTAGAGAACTCTTCCATTGTAGGAACCAGCTGATAGTCAGGGAATGTAAAGCAATGGTGCTTAGGGTCAAAGAACTGAAACAGAACACTCATCATGTCTTCATTGAACCCTGAAGTGACTAGATCCAATAGGTGACCATGTCTCTTGATGAACTGGGAATGATCAAACACTTGAGAAACCAACTCTTTAAGCTTAGGAGGTATGCCCACAAAGTTGATCCTGATAGTGTTTCTACGAGCAGAAACCATGACCTGCAACAAAGAACAAAGATAAATCCTTTGGTCCTTGAAATGGTTAGTGAAAATGCTATGCTTATGATGCATGATGATGTCATGATGTTATGCTCAATCACAAACATGTGGCACACACAAACAAGTCACACAATAGCCCTAGGTTTAGAGGCTTGCATGAGGTTTAAGGTAAGTACCCTCCCCTGAAGTTAGTTGGTTCATCCTGTCCTACAAAAGTAACCAGGTTCTAAGGGATCTCAATATCATTGATCCTTCACAAGGGTGGTTGTTCAGAAGGCAACTTGCTTGCCAACCAAAACCCTCCAAGTTTAAGATCTCAATGAGCGTAGTATCGAGTGTCAACCAACTTCAGTCTGCACCAAAGCCGGTTACCTCACTACTTTTCTAAAGGCCAAGATGGGATAACTAGGGTTCTAAAAGTTAGTTAGTGTATTGACAACATATGGCAGCCTCATATTATCCTCAACTTGACTTAAGGAATATAAGCACCAACCAAGAAGTCACACTAACTATGGCCACCAGATCAACCATATCGGTATATGCCGTACAGTTTCCTTGGTCTATTGCCATTTACCTAAGGTACACTAGATCCGGGTTAGGATCTTTCACACATAAGAGCACCCAACAGATAAGTATAAAGCAAACAAGGCAAACAATTTAAAGTGATCTAATTCCTAAGGGTACCCCTCTTTAATATTAATTCCCCAGCAGAGTCGCCAGTTCTGTAACACGGTGGGAGAACTGACTTTAGTTATGTTGCGGATAGCAAGAGTCGCCACCGACTTTTATTTTATCCAAAGGAAAGGCATAAAAGAACAGGAAAGACCTTTTAAAAGATTTTTGGGTCCGGGGGGTAGGTTATGTAAAGGGAAGGTGTTAGCACCCTTTACATCCATGGTTATCCATGGGCTCTTAGTTACTTAGCTCACTTTGAATTGTTTTTGAAAAGTGTAGTGTGTGATGAGAAATTTTCATAAGAGTTTGATAATGATCCATGTACGGATGCGTAAAAAACTTGTGTTTGAAAATTGTTTGAAATTGTGAAGTGTTTGAAATGTTTTTTGAAATGTGAGCAAGTAACTATGAGGAACCTACCCTAAAGTTTAAGTCTTTCTGTTCTTGAATCCTTTAAATGGTAAGACTATCCCTATTATTAAGGAATAGGTAGTCATTACCTTGGATGTGAGGGACAAGTGAAGGGACATCTGTTATTTAGGCAACTGTGGGGTGTATTAAGCAATTTTGGAGGGACTATCATCATTATTCGAAAGGGACGAGATCATTACGAAGGCAACATTCGAAAGGGACTTGATCTTTTATTGTTAAGGGACTAGATGACTTTACTTTTAAGGGACTTTTGCTTTATACACCCTACTTGACCTTTTGATTAGGCAACAATGAGAGGTAACCCTAGAAAGTGAGATGGCGATCAAAGATCGACTTACGTGTGTGAGTGTTCAATTTAATATTTATCTTATGAATTAGGTGATCTAAATTAATTTTAAATAACATACATGTTTACACTCCCTATTTACTAACCATAGCATAAAATAAATAATTTAAATATCACTATTAAATAATACACCAATGAGCAATTACATAATAATAATTAAGCAAAATTAACTAAATAAGCAAAATAAATAAATAATTATAATTGGGTTAGTGAAATAAAAATAATACAAAATTAAATGGGGTTAGTAATAAATAAATATCATAAGAAAACAATTAATAATAATAATGAAATAAACAAAGAATATTATAATAATTAAAAGTTCAATTTTTTTATATAAACAATTATTTAAGATTAATAAGAAAAATATGAGTAATTATACTAATTATTATAAATTTTAAGTTATATGCAAATTATAAAAGTTAAATTAAAAAAAAAATAAGATTTTAATTACGAAATTAAATTAGCATATATTTAACTATTTCTAAACATATATTAAAAATTATTTATATACAAAATTAAATTATAAACAAATTATGTCATATTATTATATTAACAAAATTAAATTAAGAATTTTAATTTTAAGCATATTTATATACAAGATTTAAATCATAGAAATATGTACATGATTAAAGTTTATAGATAATAAAATAGAATTAAATTTTTGGTAAAAGAAAATTAGGGTTTGATTATTTAGAAAAATACATTAGGATTTATTACATAATTAAAATATAGACAAAAAGTATGAACAAATATTTACAATTATGAAAGTAATTAGGTTTTAGAAAAATATGTTTAGGGTTAAGTATTTAAAACATAATTAAATTATTTATACAAAAATATATAATATTAATGATATACTACAAAATAAATATTAAATAATTTTACTAATAAAAATTTGGAATTTAGAATATAAGTTTTTGTTAAATTATATACAAGAAAATAATAGTAACCATTTTTTAATTTTAATATTTGTTCATTAAATTAATTAAATCAAAATATAAGCAAATTAAATGAAATAAAAGAAAGTGATAAAAAACTTACCTGGGGCTGGGATTCGAACCCAGGCCCTAGGCTTTACTCCCTCCAGACCAACAAGCCAGCCACTGGGCTATGCGCGCGCATATGATATGGGATGGGTAATGGCCATTATATTTTAAACCTGGAAATAATGATGAATATTGGCAAAAATTATACACAACCCAGGAATCGAACCCATGTACTAAGCCCTTACGCGCGCGTCCAAAACCAACTGAGCTACATGCTCATTGTGATATACATATGGAACAAATTTCTTTTAATCCTTGCATCAATTTCAAATATGGTTTTCGCGCCAGCAGACTTCATCTTCTTCATTTTACCTGCGAAAATATTTACGATTTTTCCTACGCATTCACCTGCGAATTTTCAAAACCAGAAACCTATGTTTTTGTGAACATCATACAAACATCAATATTAATTCAAATTAATAACCCAGATCAAATATACAAGGATTATATGTCATAGCCATGTTTTCAGAATTTGTTCTAAGGCCTTGAATGCTTAGTTCCCGATTTGAAGCTCCAAACCCTATCAATGGCAAATTTCAATACAGTCCATGATAACTGAATTAACTTATCCAGAAAGTTTCTAAACATCACAACAAACATAAATCCATGGTTAGTTTTCAATATCAATGCATAAATTATTCAAATCGAAAAAACTTAGAACATGAAGAAGATGCATTCGGTTTATGCGAATTAAGGCATGAATGAACAAGGTTATGATCCAGAATCATTCTATGAACTCCCAGGAACAAGTTGCAACCTTTGGTTTGTCTTGAAAGCAGCTCTAGGTATCAAACCGAATTGGTGTTCTTAGGATGAATTTTGAAAATTTGTTCTTACCTTTGGAGGCTCAATTTTTCGTCCCTTGTGATTGCAATGAGTTAAGTACTTATAGGAGAATGAATTTAGGTCAAAAAATTGATCACTTGTCTGGAAATTTTGATCTAAAAAGATTCAAAAAGATGGCCTTTTAAAAATCAAATATCTTGCATAAACTCTTGCTATTTTGGGAGGATTTTCATAACTCTTGTATCAATCAAGCTTAAATGTGATTTAAAACTTTCTAGAAGCAAAATTAAAATTAATTTTCATTATTTTATATTTTATTTGAATTTAAAATGACTTTTTAATATAAAAATCATAATAAATAAAAACAAAATAAATAAAATTATGAATAAATTAATTTAATTTCGTGCAAGATGTTTTGAAGTGGATTGGGTCATTATTTGACAAGCCCATTTGGAAAAAATTGGTTTTAGACCTCCTTTTTCTTCATGAACCAACCCAAAATTTCCCAACTTTGCAAGGGCACATATCCTTCAATTTTAATGGTATGAGGGTGTTCTTGGACATTTTGGAAAGCTTGAAGAGTCCTATAACCAACCCCACTGGTTTCATGTCCATATCATTTACCAATCTCAAGTTATGCCCTTTTGAAGTTGTTGACTTTTTGTTGACTTTCAAAAGGACCTATAATGTCTTAGCTCATACCTTCCAAATGAAGCATTTTTGGGCTTGGCTTGTGAGATACAAAGTTGTAGAGAATTCAATTTCCTTAAAAATGAGCTTTGAGTGGAGACTTGGTGATGAAGTATGTGAAAGTTATGGCTGGTCAAAGTTCAGTTGACTTTTACTGAGAAAACCCTAATTTAGAAACTCCTGATTCTTGATGATCTGAAATCTCCTTGATGAATCATGATCAACCCTTGATCAAATGATGAATTTTACTTCATATACTTGATGTTGGCAAAAAATCATGAAGTTTGACTTTGGTTTGACCACAGTTGACCTCAGTTTGACTTTTCAACTGCTTTGACTGATTTTGACTTATCTGATCATCTGACTGAGCAAACTTCTGAGAAAAGTCTTGAAACTTGTCATGGGGGTTCTTAAACACATATAAGATGTTATGAAGCTCACTTGAAGTCTTGGAAGTCCATTTAGCCTGATTAAAGTCAAAACCCTAGCTTTAGATGCACTGCTTAGGAGGTGCATTGTCTGAGGGAATTGTCAATTCTTCTGACCAATTGTGAACCTTGTGAACCTTATGAACCATCATAAAATATCTTGTGAACCTCATGGGAGGTATTGTGAACCTTGTGAACCTTGTGAACCTCATAAATTGACTTGTAGACTTCATGAACCTCATGAAAGGTCTTGTAAGCATTGTGAATCTTGTGAACCTTGTGAACCTCATAAAGTAACTTTTAGACTTCATGAACCTCATGAAAGGTCTTGTAAGCATTATGAATCTTGTGAACCTTGTGAATCTCATAAAGTAAATTGTAGACTTCATGAACCTCATGAAAGGTCTTGTAAGCATTATGAATCTTGTGAACCTCATAAAGTAACTTGTAGACTTCATGAACCTCATGAAAGGTCTTGTAAGCATTATGAATCTTGTGAACCTTGTGAACCTTCTTAGCACACAAAGTCTTGTATTGTGAGGGCAAATTTTGGGGTGCAACATCGGGACCGAGTACTCTTTCTCTCACAAAGAGTTTGGTGATTTACTAGGATTCCAGACTACCCCTGATGCTATTCCAGAGACACCGATGGGGTATTTTATGAGCAGAGAAGTGGAGAAGTTTTGGAGTGACATTTCAGGTGGATGGAGCTAGGATCCTTCCACTCAGCTATCTCAGGTCATCCACAACCCTGCGTTAAGGTACTTCCAGATGATCCTATCACACTATTTCCTCGGTTTTCCATATACAGAGACTTTGTTGAGTGAGAAGGAGATTTTCCTGCTGTTTTGTACGACTCAGTCACGCCCTGTTGCTTGTGGAAACTTTCTGCTGAAGGGCATTGCTAGTGTCGTCAGGTCATATGTAGGCATTATACATGTCGGTGGTATTGTTACTCAGATCGCTACTGCATTGGAGGATTGATGAGGAGGGCCTCTTTTGAGCCCAACATATTCAGATTACTGATTGACGGCGAAGTGATACACTACTTCACATTACCTGACCCACTGATGACCAGTGTCCACAACCCAACTAATTGGAGTTATGCTTTAGAGGGTCATGGATAGACTGTCGAAGATCCAAAATCACCTCCTGCCGCCGAGTACACTCCTACACCTCCTTCTCCCTGAATCACTGTTATGTCTAACAATATGTCTTTGCAACCGCCTGATCTACAGACCCGGATTTATGAGCTCCACAGGGAGACTGCCCGGCTAAAACAGGAAGTAGCGGACTTGGCATTATAGATTGAGGTATCTGACCTCACCCACGCCACAGAGGCAGACACTCTATATCAGGAGATTGGAGAGCTTCGGAGGGAGATTGCTGAGATTCGTGGATCGGACCAGGAAGAGAAGCCTACTACATGATCGTGTTACCCTGACATTATTGCTCTAGTATTTAATATTTCATGCCTTATTTTATTTCTCGCATCTCCAGACATATTTTATTTTATCGCATATGCTACATTTTCCATGTATTTTTGTTGACAATCATTTACATATATATGCATGAGTATTTATTTTATATATATGTGTGTCTAATAAAAAAACAAAAAATAATAATAATAATCCAAAAAATATATATATTTCTCTTTATGTTTAATATATATTCAAGGTTGTGCAAGCATAGTGCCCAAGAAGAAGAAAGAAAACACTATTTGGACCCCCTGAAGACAAAAGGTATGCAAAAGGCCCACTTGGATTTCCAAATTTTGGGCCCAACCACGAAATGGCCTTGTGGCGCCCGCCATGATGTTCCACGAAAAATCAGGGCAGATTCATCTCCCCCACCATTTTTGAACATTCAAACTTCCAAAACCCATTTTTTCCATCTTCCAAAACTCCATTGAACCCCATTAAAGCTCCCACCATTATCATTCATTCACCATCCATTAAACTCTTCCAAATTCCATTTTCATTTTCATTCATTACAGACCATAAAAATTCAACCTTTACCATTTCCTATTTAAACCACTCTTCACCACCTTCAACTTATCAAGGAGCAAGAACAATGGATTTCAACAGATACATTCTTCGAGACGGAAAGCCCGGGGATAGGCAAAGAAGGATCATTCAAAAGATTCAGAGTCGAGAAAATCTCTCGACTAGGTACGTGGATGATAACTGTCTGTATTCTTTGGGTTTGTATCATAGTGTTTATCATTTATTAGATTTTTTAGGTTTGCACAATATTTTTGCGAATCAAGAACCTACCTATGAGAGGCTGACAATTGAGTTTTTGAGTTCTTTAATATATACTGTCAGTCCTAACAGTACCGGCGAACTGACAAGCTTGTTAGGCATCCCTCATTGGGAAAGTGTTATATGTGAGGCTCCTTTGGATTCCGAATGGTCGGACGATGTATTTTCCTTCTGGCAGAGACTGTCAAATACTTTAATAAATTATTTTGAAGGAATATTCGCATCGACCATTCATAACCCGACCATCAGAGTTTTTAGATATCTGTTGGCATGTACTATTTTTGGCCGGGAGAATCCAAATAAGGTAAACGCTAAAGAGCTTCTATTTTTGCATGGAAGCCTCACAAATAGTCATATCAATATGGTCTTGTTTATGCTCGCAAACATGGCTTTAACTATTAATAAAACAGGACCGATTGTTTTTGGAGGACTTGTTACGTCTATTGCTCGGGCCCTTAACCTGAATAATGAGATAGCCACACTTGAACTCCTACCTCCTCGCACAGTTAACTTAAAATTTCTAAAAGACATAAAATTGTGCCGAGTGAGAAGAGCAGGTGGTTATAAATTGATGGTTCATGGTGTAGCTATCCCATCTGTTCCTTTGTCTTGCAGTAGACGTACCGATGTACGTAATGAAAGGAATTGGACCTATGATTTGAATGCTCCACCTGTTTTAGGTCCACTTCCTCCTAATGTTCCTGATGGGGAGGGACATGACACTGATGAAGAATATGATCGGAGAGAGCATTCTCCCGTACCTCACATGTCCCCCCATCACCCATCACATCCACACACCACACCATCTTCCTCTAACCCTGTTGCAGGTGCTACTCCTGAATTCTATATCACTGAGGAGATATGGTGTGATATGACGACTAGAGAGGAAAGGCGAGACAACTTACTCTCTACCATTTCACAACAACTGGCGGACAACATGAGCTATATGGAACAATCGCGATCGGTTTCAGATCGTGCCTACGAGAACGTTTGTTGCACCTTAATTGATATCACAACAGAGCAGGCCCGCCAGCGAGAAGTCAACCGCCGGCACTACCAGCTTATGGAGGCCACTCAGGGTTCCATCCTAGGTAACTTTCAAGAGGTCCAAAGTTCCCAGACTGCCTTATCGGCACGACTAGACCGGAGAGACCATCACCGCAGCAGATCCCGTCGTTCCAGGCATCCTCCGCAGGACGACGAGGGCACCAGTGGTCCTCAGCAGTAGTTTCACAGGTTACTCTCCTTATCTTATTTCGAAACATTGGGGACATTTTTCTATTTAAGTGTGGGAGGAGATTTTATTGCTTTTATTACTTTCTGTATTTTCCTTTTCTTAGTTAGTTTATTGCTTTCTGTTTTTCCTTCTTTTCAGTTATTTATTTAGTTTAAGTTTTTTAGATAATGCACGAGTTTGACGGGTCACCAGTACAATGTATCTTTAGTGCACCCTCATTTCCCCCATTTCTTTAGCCTTACCAAAAAAAATTCAAAAGAAAACAATGTTGTTCCACGTGTTTTTTGGGCTTTAAGACAGGTTTGGATTAGGATGTGGTGACTTAGGTAAACTTTTTGAAACATCAATATCGTTTTAGCACCATAGACTTCATGAATATAGGAATCACTCCTAAACCCCGCATACCATGGCCTTTATTATCATTAAAAAATTGTCCTAAGTAGTTTATTCTAGCAGTCAGCTCCGGCCTAAGCATGCTCTACGTAGGGGACCGATGAACATAAGTGAATGATCCAATGCTAATAAAAAAAAAGGAAAACTCTGGGATAGGTGACCCTCACAAAGTCATTTACACCAAAAAGAGAAAAACAAATCTTGCCACAAAAAGAAAAAATTGCAGTCACCTATTGTTAGTTGGTTCAGAGGTATCTGGCACTGAACTTGGTAGGGCGGATTATGATCCGATCCCCCACAACTACATTTAGGTCAAATAAAAAGGGTTTACACATGCTTATGTGCCAGAAACCCTATGTTTTGGATCAAAATCACTAACCGGTCACTCTACTATGATGCATGTACGGATAACGAGCTTAATGTGATTGCGCCTGAATGAAAGGGACCCAAAAAGAGATGAAAAGATAGGCCTAGGTATTGTGGGATGATATGGGTTGATTAATATAAGATTTAAGTTTATGTCTGTGTCATTATGATACCCTTGGTTCACTTAGTTAGTACCTGTCACTACATCCTGGCTTGAACTTAGAAGTCCTTTTAGCCCAAATCACGCGTTGATACCAGTTTTCTTCGTTGAGCTTTAAATGTTTGCTTGAGGACAAGCAAAGGTCTAAGTGTGGAAGAATTTGATAACACTGAATCTCACAGTGTTTCTGACTCCGATTTCGCATGCATTCTAGGTTTTTATTTTCTATTTTGTTATGTTATTTCTATGTTTTCCTTTGTTTTCAGGTTTTTAATTTAATCGGAGCCTCGACCGAGAAAAGGGACGAAAAAAGAGCTAAAAATGGCAAAAATCAAGTAATTCAGTATTTTGCACTTGTGACACCCACTGTGGTTGGCACCATGGGGTCCGGCATAACGTGGACACGTCTCAAGCCTTCCCCCAAATGCCTAGACCCACGTTCTCCACTCTCTACACCATAATTTACTCGTGGAGGACGCCATAGGAGTGTGGCGGGTGCCACAAGACAAACCAACTTTCCCTCCATTTTTCGGTTACAAGGGCATCCCCGTCTTTTCTTAGTAATTGTATGCCTATAAATAGGCCTTTAGATTTTCGTTTTTATCATCCAAACTTATAATCTCTTAGGCATATATCAGTTTTAAAGTAGTAACCACTTCACATCGAGGTGTTACTACAATCGAGTGATCGAGTCTGTATACGTCTGTGTGATCGAGTCTTGAAGCACTTTGGAAGGAAGTTAATCCTGCCGCCATTTTAATTCCAGTTCGTGTTTTATTTTTCCGTACTCGCTTTATTTTATTTACTTTCCGCATTGCTTTACTTTATTTTATTTCCGCACCCGCACTACTTTCTTTATTACCCGCACTCGCTTTACTTTATTTTATTTCCGCACTCGCACTACTTTCTTTTATTTCCGCACTCGCACTACTTTCTTTTATTACCCGCACTCGCACTACTTTTAATTTACTTTCCTGCACCCGCACTTTATTTAATTTACTTTCCGCACTCGCACTAAATACTTTTTATGAAAAATATTAAAATGAACTTTTACTTTACCATGTCTAGCTAATTTTCTAAATGTTAGAATGTAAGGATCATAATTGAACCGATAATCCGTACAACTGTTTGTAGAAACGCTTAAGGGTTATTTTGACTTTCAATATAAGTTTCACATTCTTTAAAGTCCCTTTGGGTAAGATCGAAAGCCGTCCAATGCCTATTTAACTTAATTGTTTTTAACTATTTCAAAAACAACCAAAAGCGCTTTGTTTAGTTCATTAGGAGTTTTTAGATTAAAAAGAAAAGAGATTTTAAAACTATTTTCGGACGCGTTAAGAAGTTTAGAGTCTGGTTCATGAGAACCTCTTTTTGCTAAGAAATCCAGGTCAAAATACTTTTCAACTTAGTTAAGATACTATATTTCTTAAAAATAGGTTTACTACTCTAACACAATATGCGCCTTTTTATCCGTGACAATAAGAGAGTTTGATTAGGGAGTACAACTCGGTTCTGAATACGCGAAAGCGACAATTCCTGTTAAATTAGTTCTTTTCAAAGTAGAAAACATTGCCCATAAGTAGTTCTATTAACAAGTACTTGATTATCAATTGATTATGTGAATTGCATTCGAACCTGTCTTTATCAATTAATTAAATTTACTATTTTATTTATCATTGTGCACTCTTTAAAACCATTATTTTCAACTGTCTTAGATACACACCATAACAACAGATAACGATAGATTGACACTTGTTCTATGTGGATTCAACAATCTTTTATATTACTCTGACGTGTTCGTACACTTGCGAAAAACACGCATCAACAATATAAATAGTCTAGTATTCACAAAATATATTAATACTAGTACAGTTTATTGGAAATTTTAACTAAATTAAGAAATTATGAATTAATAAATTTAAAATAAATATTAAATTAATTGAATTACAATATATTGATTATTTAATGAATAGTAAAAGTATCAAATAATTGATTTTTAATTCAAAGATATTTTTGTAATTTTAAAAATAATTTTATTTCGCTCTTCTTACTTTCTATTAAACCAAACAAAAGAAATGTGAAATATTTCACTTCTATTTTTTTCTATTTATTTAATGGCAAACAATACATTTTCATTTCTCACATCGTTCACACTTTTCATATTCTTTCTTATATATTTCTCTTTATTTTATATCAAACAATACTTCTTGGATCTATTTGCCTGACAATTTTATTAACGAAACACTGAACATTTTGACATTGTTAGAAATCAGTAGAGCTATATGTCATTCTTACCGAGTCACAAAATGTCTTAGGTTATTGACATCTGAGGAGGAGCCAGGGGGCTAGGATTAGGCAAACACATTGTTATGTTTTTTTTTTGTATTTTGGGATGTTTTTGTATTATTTCTCATACTTTGAGAACAATGTTTGTAATATTATGTGATGTTTTTTTTAATTGATGCTTAACTTTGTTGTATAATGTATGTGTTTATTAATATTTGAATCAAATTATTACACCGTTAGTCAGATTAAAATGACTTTGTCTTAAAAAAAATACAAACTTAGGACAATATTTTTGCTCAAGATGCATGCAGGGAAGTTTTCAGAATTGCATATCTAAAATAATGTTGTTTAACTAGCTTAAAATGCACTTAGTGGTATTTTTGGAGATGCATCACCGAATACACTCTAGAAAGTTTCGCAGATGCATCTTTGGATCAAATTTTGACAAAATTGGGGTGGTTGTTTTATTTATGAAAGATGAGATGATCTAAGGTGCGTCAAAAGATACATCCGCAAAAACATCTAAGGACAATTTAAAGTTATCAGAAATGTAAATTACACCCTAAGAATGAGAAAAAAACCACCTTTTAATTTACCTATTTTATCCTTGTCTTGTTTTATTTATTTCAATTAATCCAATTTATTTTTGTTGCCTAGAAGATGTAACTTCCTTTGAAAAAATTGTTTTGAAAAGTGTTATTAGAATATACAAAAATTAAGTAAATGCTTATTCATGATTTTTTTACAACAAATGAGGTATCATGAAGGCAACATAAATAGTCTAGAATTCACAAAATATATTAATATTGGAAATTGGAAATTTTAACTAAATTAAGAAAAATATTAATTAATAAATTTAAAATAATTATTAAATTAATTGAATTACAATATATTAATTATTTAATGAATAATAAAATTATGAAATAATTATATCAAAATAGTAAACAAGTTAACATAAAATTATACATTAATTTTTAATTCAAATATAACTTTGTAATTTTAAAATTAATTACATTTCTCTCTTCTTACTTCCTATTAAATCAAATAAGAGAAAAGTGATAACACATTTCTTTCCCTTCTATTTTCTCTCTCTTTATTTTATATCAAACAATACATCTTTATTTCTCATATCTTTCTCACTTTTCGTACTCTCTTATATATTTCTCTTTATTCTATATCAAATAATACCTCTTGTACATGTTTGCTTGACAAACCTAATAACGAGCCACTGAACACTTTGATGTTGTTAGGGACGAGCTACAGTTTAAAAAAAAGTCCCAGAATAAGATATCAGCAGAGCTACCAAGATCTATCAAGACTTGTTTGATATCTCAGTTGCCATGTTGCACAATGATAACCAGGGAATCATTATCATAAGGGTTGACTCTGATGGCATCCTCATCGAACAAAGTGATGTTCACCCTTGTTTCTCCTCGCGCACCCCTGAAAAAACTTAGAGACATAACATTTATTGCAAGCACTTGTCTTGCGTATTTTCTTCGGGAGGAGTTAGAGTTACATCCACTGGTGAAACCTCTGACTGTGGCGTTTTATATGAGCATATAACTTCCATTGAATAATTTATTTTGAAAAGTGTTATTAAAAGATTAAAAAAAAAGTAAGTTAATATATATTCATATCTTTTACAACTAATGAGCCATGTAAAATTTATGAGACAAATTTTAATGAAGACAATATAAATAGTCTAGAATTCACAAAATATATAAAATACAGTTTATTGGACTTTTTAACTAAAATAAGAAAATTATTAATTAATAAATTTAAAATAAATATTAAATTAATTGAATTACAATATATTAATTATTTAATGAAAAATAAAAGTATCAAATAATTATATTAAAATATTTAATCAAGTTAACATCAATACATCCATTTTTAAATTTAAATATATTTTTGTAAATTTATAAATAATTTCATTTCTCTCTTCTTACTTACTATTAAGCCAAACAAAATAAAAGTGAGATGACATATTTCTTCCACTTCTATTTTTTTCTCTTTATTTTATAATCAAACAATACCTCTTTATTTTATAATCCATACTCTCACTTACATATTTCTTTTTATTTTATATCAAACAAAACACCATGTACTTGTTTGCTTGACAATCCTATTAACAAGTCAATTAACACTTTGACGTTGTTAAGAATAGGGGTGGCAAAACGGATCGCCCGTCCCGCCCCATCCCGTCTATTGGAAAATTTTACTTTGTACCCCTACATTTAATCGTATACCCCTATATATTTTTAAAAATTCCAATTTTATCCTTTTTATTTTTATTTTTATTTTTTTTAATTTCGGAATACAAAATATTTCAAACCGGAAGTAACATCCTTGTTACTTCCGGAGTGTATATTTTTTTTATTTTTTTCACAAACAGAAGTAACACCCTTGTTGCTTCCAGAGTGTATTTTTTTAAATTTTTTTCTCAATCGGAAGACACCCTTGTTACTTTCGAAGTGTAATTTTTTTATTTTTTCTCAACCGGAAGTAACACCCTTGTTATTTACGGAGTGTATTTTTTTCTCAACCGGAAGTAACATCCTTGTTACTTTGGAAGTGTATTTTTTTCTCAACCGGAAGTAACACCCTTGTTACTTCCAGAGTGAAAAAAATAAATAAATAAAAAATATAAAAAATACACTCCGAAAGTAACAAGGGATTGAGAAAAAAATACACTCTGGAAATAACAAGGGTGTTACTTTCGGTTGAGAAAATAAATAAAAAAATGCATTCTGGAAGTAACAAGGGTGTTACTTTCGGTTGAGAAAATAAATAAAAAAAATACACTCCGGAAGTAACAAAGGTGTTACTTCTGGTTGAGAAAAAAATACACTCCGGAAGTAATATTAAATAAATAAATAAATACACTCCGAAAGTAACAGGAGTGTTATTTCCGGTTGAGAAAATAAATAAATAATACACTCCGAAAGTAACATGGGTGTTACTTACGGTTGAGAAAAAAAATATAAAGAATACACACCGAAAGTAACAAGGGTGTTACTTCTGGTTGAGAAAAAAATTAAAAAAATACACTCCGGAAGTAACAATGGTGTTACTTCCGGTTTGAAATAATTTTTATTCCAATTTTTTTTTAAACAAAAAGGATATAATTGGAATTTTTAAAATATGTAGGGGTACGAGGTTAAATGTAGGGGTACAAGGTGAAATTTTCCGCCTAATGCCCGCCAAAAAAGGAGTGGGGTGGGCATGTCCGCCAAGTTGAAATGGGCACAAAGTTTAGCCCACCCCGCTAAGGTGGCGGGTTGGTAGACGGCGGGTTTGTCCGCCTTCTTTTTTTATATATTTTTTCTATTTTTTAAAAATAAATTAAAAGGCTTTTTTTTTACATTTGAATAAACAAAATTTAACTAGTCATGTATTTTGCTCATTTAACTAGTCATGTATGATAATAGAATTAACAATTTTATCGATGAGTTTTGCTTGTTATATACATAATTTTTTTCTAACAGTTATTGTAATTTGTAAAATATATATACAAGTTGATCTTGAATTTTTTTTCACATAAGCGTTTTGGCATTTCAAACCCATTCTCATTTGAAATGGAACATACCCATATGCTTTCAACTGGTTTCTCAATATTGGTTGATGTAAGTGAATGTAGAGGTTTAAAGCATCCAAAAGCTACTTTCATAGGCTCTTTCAAATACTTAAAAAATGTTTATTTCATAGGTTCAACAGGCTTTGGCGGGTAGCACTCTTGAGTGGGGCGGGCTTTTGTGGGCGGCGGACCCAAAATTCCAACCCAACCCGCCATTTTTTGGCAGGTGTCCGGGTCGGCCCGGCGGGCCAAGACCCATTTTGCCACCCCTAGTTAGGAATGAGTTGCAATTTTAAAACAAATTCCAAAACATGGCGTCAGTAGAGCTACCGATATCTATCAAGACTCACTTGATATCTCACTTGTTATGTTGTACAGTGATGACCAGGGGTCATTATCATAAAGGTTAACTATAATGGCGTCCTCGTCGGAAAAGGTGATGTTAACCCCTGTCTCTCCTCGCGCGCCCCTGGTGAAACCATGAGATATTACATTTGTTATAAGCATTTGCATTGAGTATTTCCTTCGGGAGGAGCTAGAGCTGCCTCCACCAGCGAAACCTTCGGTTTTGGCGAATAGAATGATTGAGAGAAAAAAATGTGTGTCCCAAGTTAGTTTTATCGGAGCCCACAGTGGGCGCCATTTTACTCATGGTTGTCAAAATCGGGACCCCGATCAAGATTATTAGGCTATAGAAAAAGCGTGAATAATAGGATCTTAAGATCCCAACAAATAGACAAAATTATATAAATATCCAATCATCAATAGTAAATAACAAAAATAACCTTAACATAAAATTCTCATTAACTTAATCATCAATAAAAGAGCTTCAATGAATTTTGTTTGCAGATGCGCAACTTTCACAACCTTTTATTTTGCAATTATTAAATGCTCGTTAAAAACATTTCAAGTTTCAAAACGCTAAAATACTTGTGTATGCTCTTTCTTTTGCTTTTGCTTTCACTTGTGTATTATCTCTGCCCAAAAATGTCTTATCCCAAATTTCCCATGACTGGGCAAGTGGAAAACATTAGGGTGAGGTGGTACCTCCTTTAGAGAGACATATGGGTTTTTCATCTCCTGAGGGCGGCTTATGGTCATCACACTCGTCGGGTGTTTCACAAATATGACACTACACCATTGTGTTTTTATAAGACAACGATCACTCAAACAAAAATGATCATGTGAGTTTTCACACTTCCTCTATTTTACATTATATAGCTTCAAGTAGAGCTTTCAAAATGGGCTAGTCCAAATGGGTCGGCCCGCCAGGCCCGAAAAATCATAGGGTTTGGGCTTTAAAATTGGAGCCTATATTTTTCAGGTTTTTTTTAGCCCAACCCTAAAAAGCCCGCTACCCATTAGGGATAGCCCATTAGGCCCATATTGGTATAGATTTAAAAAAATTATATTAATATTTATATTGTCTTACTCCAAAATAACACATTGATTTTTATCACCTCACTAAATTTTATCTCTATTCTATTCAATCTTTCTCTTTCAAATATTATACATTAATATAATCAACACTCTTTTATCATTTTTTATTAATTTCTTTTACGTTAAATATTTCAGTATTATTTTATAGAATTTAGACATATATTGTATTTAAAAACACATTATAGTATTTATAAGAGATAATATAGTACTTAAAAATGAATTATGTTTAAAATAATATAATTTTTTATTTTATTTATAATAAATATTATGACATTTTTATTTTATTTTTTTATTAAAAAAAAGTTCATTTAGGGCCGGGTAGCCCGAAGCCCATCTAAGGTCGGGCTCAGATAGTAATTTTCGAGCCCATATTAGAAATATGCTTTTTTGACCCAGCCCTAAAAAGCCCAAGCCCATCAGGCCGATCCGTTTAGGGTCGGGTAACCCATTTTGACATCTCTAGCTTCAAGTATTGGCATCATTATCTTTGATTTTAGCTTCACACCAAAACCTTTAGTCTTATTGTCGCTCCCACCAAATGACACCAGGTCAAATAGGGTACAGACGCGAACGGTCGGCGAAAAGAGAAATGAATGAATAGAGTCGCCAGCTAGGCATTTTTATCCCGAAGGAAAGGTAATGCTGCATAAACCTAGAAAGATATGGATAAGACGGTTGCGAACCAGAGAGACTGAGAAAGGGGTTTGGTTACAACCTGGGAAGGTATTAGCACCCAGATTGTCCGCCGTACTCGACGGGATCCACGCTTAAAAGATTTGTGTTTTAAAGGGGTAGTGTCAGTGCAATTTGTGTATCAAAGCTGGAAAGAATGCAAGTGTCAGTGTAAAAGAAATGTGAAGTGTAATATGTCCAGTGTCAGTGTAAGAAATGAATGGAATGCTCAAGAATATGAGGCTAAAAGAATGATGCTGGAGGAGGGGGAATATACAGAGACTTTTGTTCGATAACTGTTAAGTTATGCCTACGTATCCTCTCGTGCAATGAGGAAGTCAGAACACCGTAGTTCGACCCAAAGAGACTGAAAAGATGAATTGACTTGTGAACTGCTTGCTTGTCTATGCTCAAGTGTATGACCTGTCTAGCTCAGGTGCAAATTGTCTTGCATTAGACGGAAGAAGCAAGTTCTCGTTTGTGAGTGAATGAGGTGAGAAAAGAATCCCGGAGGAGACGATTATTGTTTGTTTTTTGTGTTTTCAGTCTTTTGTTGCTTTTGAAGGTTTGTCATAAGTTAATGAGCTTAAGCCTAAACCAATGGGTTAGTAACCTCATCACATCCTCCCTCTGATTAGGGGTAATGAGAATACTTTAAGTGTGAAGTCAGCCTCTCACACTTAATCACCATGGTGTAGGATTAAGATCATTAACCTACTTGTGATTATTTAGATGTTTTTTGTTGTTTTTGCTTAGTGTTAAGTAATGAGCTTAAGCCATAATCAGGGATTAAACAGACTCATTACACCATCCTAATAGAAGGATAATAGATGAGAATGTTTAAGCTGAGGAAAACTCCTCAACTTAATCCATGATTAGGGATTAACCTCATGACAAAACAAACCTTTATTAAGTGGATTTTAGTTAATGATAAGATGAAGCAGTGATTTTTTAGGGTTTGCAAGACAACTTGAGGAGGACTTGTCCATTAACACTAGGGTTAGTCCTTCTTAACCAATTAAGGAAGAATTAGAACCCTAATGCAAGGCCCAAGTTACAAGCTTGATGTCTTGATGATTATTAAGTGAATTGATTAAAGGATTTAAACAAATTAAGGGTTTAACACTTAGGATTAAATTTATACACTTCATCCTAATAGAAGGATGCAGGCATAAGCTTAATCACAAAGCCTTAAAGCCTTTAGGGTTTAGTCCCTGATTATGAGATGAGAAGAGAAGACTCAATGATGAAACAAAGGTAAAAGCTAAATGGGGGACTAATCAAACCCTAATTATTATCATGCTTGGTTGTTCCTAAGGTTTGTGAGGTTTACAAGAAAGATCTTCAGAGAAACCACCAGGAAGCAGATGAAAGGAGCAAAGAGAAGCAAAGTAACTTGCTTCATTTAAGAAGACAAGTTACTTGAAGAAAGAAAGTAAGATGAAGAAGAATGAGCAAGCTCAATCTCAAGCACAAGACAAAATGCAGCAATGATGCATAAGAGGGATGAAAAGAGATTGTGAGAAGTGAAGGCAAATTCACTTCTCAAAGTAACTTACCACCTGAAAAGTTAGTGAAAGGAATGGAATGCAATGCAAATGAGATGAAATGGCATGATGCAAACCAAAACCAGAAGCATAAGTATGGTGCTAATGATGCTATGAGATGATGCAAACATGAAACAAGGCATGAGAATGATCTTACAAACATATGGATGCAAAAGAAGCATGCTTGGGACCATGAATGTTCATGAAAAGTTATGGAATGCAAAAGACATATAACATGGCAAATGAAAGATGAAATGATCACACATGATTCTAACATGTCCTAAGATGTGTTATGAACCAAATGGATGTACAAAATGTCATGGCAAGTCATGGTATGCAAGCAAATGAGAAATGGATGCAAAGGAAGGCCCAAATTAGGGTTTATGATCAATGCACAAAACAAAATTCAAAACCAGAAGCAAACATCATGATAAAAATTTGAAAATGAAATCAAAGGAACCCTAAGCCTATACAAACTCTCTGCCCAAAGGAGGGGATCCAACTCTTAACCTAGTGAGGGTTATGAATTTCCTAAGATTGCTAGGGTTTTAAGGTACCTTATCAAGAAAAATGCAAAACAAATTGAAAATGCAAGATCAAATCATGCCAATTTAATCCTACAAACTACATGATATACAAGATGCAATGCAAAAAGAATCATTGTCCAACTCTCAATGACTAGGCATAAATGAATTTTTGAAGTTTGAATCAAAATAATGCCTTGAAATGAATTTAATTCCATTGAAAATTGTCAAAAGGCATCAAGAACAAAAAAGAAATTTGGTTTGAGAGTTGGACAATGTTTCTAAATGTTTTTAAATGTTACATGAATTTTTTGGTGATTTTTAAATACCTAAAAGTATTTTTAATTAATTAATTCTCATTAATCAATTAAAAATAAACTTTTAAATGATTTTAAAATAATTTTTGATGCAAAAAATAAAAATAAAAATGTTTTTGGTTTCTGAAAATTAATAAAAGGTTTGATAAAAAATTTCAGAATTTTTCAATGTATTTTGCTATTTTAATTAATTTGTACAAAATAAATATGAAACAAATAAAATAAAATGGATTTAATGAGAAAATAGAAAAGTCAGCAAATCTAGGGGCCAGGATTCAAACTTGGACGCGCGCGAATTGACTATGCGCGCATCTGAACGGCCAGAATTCAAATTTCCCTAATTATGATTAATGCCCTAATCTGAACCCTAAACATAATCAGGTGACCGGAACAGTGTTCCGGTCATCTTCTCCGACGAGCTCCTCTTTCAATCTCTCTCAATACGCCATGAAACTTCACAAATCTTTCTAGAATCACTCATTGAACATCACTAAAACTAAACCCCACCCCAAAATCCATTTATTTCCACTGAATCATGAGAAATGAATCAAAACGGAAAACACACAAAACTTTCAGAGATCAAATACATCCTACACACGCAACCATTTTCAAAGGTTCAAAGCTCAAAATGATCAGCACACCACATAGAATCAGTTTATAACTTAAAACGCAAGTTCTGGAAAAATGTTTGAGATGGCTACCTGAGATGGAATCTCCTGGTTCTGGGCTTTCTGACCTTCCCTTTGCTGCAAATCCACTCCTTTGAATCCTCTGATGATGAAATGAAACTTAGGAAGCTTTGAGGATGGCTGGTTTGGGAGATTGGCAGGGTTCTGTTCAAGGGGGGGGGGGGTGATGATCGTGTTTTGGTTTCAGTGACTTTCAGGTTGTTTCAATGGTTGGTTTGTGATCAGTGAGTCATGTTGAGATCAATGGTGAAGTTTGTTTGTGTGTTTGAAGCTTGGGTGATGAGTTTCGAATGGTTTTGCATATGAGGTGGAAAATGAGAATGCTGTCTTCTTGGAGCTTTCAGGCTTGTGTGTGTTGTGTGTTGAGTTCCATTTTGTCCACTTATCACAACTAGAGAGGTCAGAGAAGTTGGTGTGGACTGTTGTGATTGGTATGTCTCAAGTTGCAAAAAGTCAAGCAAGTTGTACTTGGAGGTATGGGCAAGTGGCAGGCTGAGATAGGGGCATGGCTATGCGCAACAAGGATCAAGGAGTGACATGAAATCAGATTTTGTGAGCTGGCTCAAGTGGATGAAGAGTTATGGATCATTTTGCAAATTTGTGAACTTTTGCCCCTTTTGGAATTTCTTGATCCACAAGCCATGAAAATGAGTGAACTTTTGATGCAATATGATCTTGAGGCCTTGGTTTATGCTTGTGTGAAGTTTAGAAGTCCATTTGAAAGTTCAATTTGTCTTGGCAAGTGATTTTGCAACTTTGCCTCTTTGGTAGAAAACTTGAAATTATGTGATTTTTCCCAACTTTGACAAGCCATAACTTTTGATCCAAAATGAATTAGGTCAAGTTCTTGTACTTTTTGAAAAGGGAATGATCCATTCTACAACTTTCATGACCAAAGTTTTTCCATTTGAAGCATTTTTGAATCAAAAAGCAAGGGTTGAAAAAGTTTCCCAAAATGGCAATTTTCAATTACAAGTCATTTTCCCAAAAAGTCAACTTTGCAAATGGCTTGAAATTCTTCAAATTTGTGAACTTCTAACATCTTCTATGATCAAATAAAGATCATACATAATCAAAATGATGAAGAACACCCTTTGGTTGGGTCATTGGGGGCCTCAGATGCCCTGATTTTACACTGACTTGCTCAAAAAGTCAACTCTTGATCAGATGACTTCCCCATGGAATTCCTTCATGAAATTTTATATGCATGATCCCTATGACATATAGAGACCAATAGAAACAAGAATGACCAAAAAATTTGGAGTTATGGTCTTTGAAACCAAAACCCTAATTCTAGGTCATCTGTGCAATCAAAACTGGCTCTGCTTCCATGCCAATCTCAGTTCGTGTGATTTTTTGACATTCTTGACTTTGAGGGGATATAATATGATGCTTGAACATACATGGATCCCTTTGAAGTGATTGATGACCTTTGGAGTGGCTCAAATGGCTCTTGGATTGCCCAGATCACAAACCCTAGATGCAAATGACTTTGAAGCTATGCAGTGGAACAAATATGCAACATGAGATACTATGGTTGAACTTATGCATATGAAGAGATCACAAGCCATGGTGTGAATGGGTGAGGGCAAATTTGGGGTGTTTACAGCTGCCCCTATTCAAACATGAGTTAGCTGTGCAGGATGTAAGTAGTGGCTTAACAGGCTAACAAGATAACTTGTGGTTGAATACCAAAGACAGTCCAAAATTTGCACTCACAGTATGAAGAAGAAAAGGGATATAGATTGCAAAAGAAAATAAAGTATGTATAAAGTGCGGGCGACGGAGGACGACCGTCGAGCAGAGGACGACTGCCGGGGAAAGAGCAATGACGGGGACGGCCGACACGCTGAGGAAAATGCGGGAAATAAAACAATGACGGGGACGGCCGACATGCTGGGGATATAAGAGATTATGATGGGGACGGCCATCAGGACTCTCTGGGGATTATAGGTAAAAATGAATGAAGTAAGGTTATCAGGTTCATAAAGTAATGTAAACAACGATGGGGACGACCATCGGGCTAAACTGATGAAGGACGATCATCAGGAAAAAGAAAAGGGACCACGACGGGGACGGCCACCGGGCTAAACTGATGAAGGACGATCATCAGGAAAAAGAAAAGGGACCACGACGGGGACGGCCATCGGGTTAAAGAATAAATGAAATAATGATGAGGGACGGTCATCAAAGGTGAAGGACGATCACCTAGCAGGGGACGGCTGCTCTTGTTGGGGATAAGATGAGGGACGGTCATCTAAGGTGAAGGACGATCACCTGGCAGGGTACGACTGCCAAAAGTATCGCGACATAGGACGAATGCCGGATAAAAGGTCGACGATGGGGATGGCCATCGGACGAGCATGATGAAGGACGATCATCAAGAGGTGAAGGACGATCACCTAGCAGGGGACGGCTGCTCTCAAGGTTTATCATGACATAGGACGAATGTCAGATAACAAAATCAATGATGGGGACGACCATCGGACGAGCATGATGAAGGACGATCATCAAGAGGTGAAGGACGATCACCTAGCAGGGGACGGCTGCTCTCAAGGTTTATCATGACATAGGACGAATGTCAGATAACAAAATCAACGATGGGGACGGCCATCGGATAAAATGATGGAGGACGATCATCAAAAGGTGAAGGACGATCACCTAGCAGGGGACGGCTGCTAAATATCACGACATAGGACGAATGCCGGATAGGAAAGATCAACGATGGGGACGGCCATCAGATGAGCATGATGAAGGACAATCATCAAGAGGTGAAGGATGACCACCTAGCAGGGTACGGCTGCTCTCAGGGTTTATCATGACATAGGACGAATGTCAGATAGAAGAGAAATTTTGCTTTGCTGGCGACCTACCGGGGAATAGTAAACACGGACGAGTGTTTATATCCAAGAAATAAAAGGTATAAGTGTTTTGGTGTTGTGTATAGATTAAAGATGCGGACGAGCATCCCTAAGATTACGATACGGACGAGTATCGGGTAGAAACAAATACTGACACATGTTTAGAGATGATGATACGGACAAGTATCAACTGGTTAACAAGGAACACGAACGAGTGTTGATCCTGAGGGGACTCTTTTGGGGAATAGTAAACACAGACGAGTGTCTAAATTCAAGAAGACATGAGTGTTTGACACGTGTATGGATTAAAGATGCGGACGAGCATCCTTAAGACTATGATACAGACGAGTATCAGGTAGAAACAAACGCTTGACGCATGTTCTGAGATGATGGTACGGACGAGTACCAACTGGTTAACAAAGAACACGGACGAGTGCCGAATCCGAGGGGTTTTGAGTGATATATACAAGATATGAACGAGTATCTGTACGAGTGAAGCAGGAGTAATAAGTATGAGTGTTTAACTTGCTGGGGAGTGTGACACGGACGAGTGTTAACAGGAGAAAAGTATAGTATAAACAAGTATCTGATATACAAAGTGTTCAGGTAACTATGCCGGGGAAGGTGACACGGACGGGCATCAAGGAAGTATATATATGTGTCTGTGAGTGCAAAGGGGACGCTTTGGCTTTCTGCTGGGATATGACACGGACGGGTGTCAAGAAGTATTTGTTTTTGTGAGAGAAACGTCTGGGCTCTCTGCCGGGGAATCTGGGGAGCATTTTGTATATTGTTGATGGATTTGTCAATATTTATAAGCGTTTGATTCAGATCATGGCTTATGATTATGCAATACGTTTGTTTTTTGCCGTAATGCTCCGTATTAGACGGAATGCTACGCTTTGTGGGGTGAATATGATGTGAATGCTATGTTTATGCAAAAGATAACGATCCGGGATTCGGATCCCGTTGCTGCGAAGATCTCCGGTTGATCTACTTGAAATGGACATCCCAGCTGGGGATGAGATCATTGGTAGATCTGATATGTATGACTTTGCTTGGGGAATAGGTCATTGGTAGACATATCCTATTAATGAGGGACCCAGCTGGGGTTTGTAGAAGCTTTCTTCACTCTGTTGTGATTCCTCAGGCATTGCTCTTCTGGATAGAGGCTGAAGTTCTGTGGGGAGATGGTTCCCCGGCTTTTGCACTTGGCTGTGGAGGAATAGTAGATGGCAACTCGGCTGGGGGGAGAAGAAAGACCATGGGAAGATCTTCCTGGAGATTCCTGTAGGGGTCCTACTGAGGATGATGCTGGACAACTCAGCTGGGGAAAAACCATCTCCGGTGCTAATTGGGAGATAGGCTGAGTGGATAGTGATTTGCCAGCTCGCTGGGGTGGAGCTTTCATGCCCCATGTTGCGCTTTGAATGCCTGCAATCCTGAAAAGACAGAGAAACGCACAAGTAATCCCGAGGTATCCCTTATCGGATTCCGTCATAGGAGTTTAGACACTCCCGGGAGTAAGCATATTTCCTGTAAGCACGTATTCCTAGTAGAAAGAGCATTTGTATTTTATGCAATCAGTATCTTAAAGACATCGGACATTTTGCAAATGAAAATAAAATGTACGAGACGAAACATGACTGAAAATCTGATTTTATTAATTCGCGTGCCCTGAATTGGCAAGATACAGTCAAAGAAACAAATCCCCTAAAATGAGGAGATCGTTACAAATTGAGAAACAAGATGTGCTGTCAATGTTGACGACGTTGCAAGGAGCTTCCCTTCTGCTATGACTCGTATGACATTTGACGTTCTTCTCGTCTTGCTTTCTGAAGAAGGCTGATTCTGAAAGAAGCTTGATCCTTTCGAAGCTTACCAAGTTGTAAGTGATACAGACGAATTCAGACTGCAGTTGTTCGCTTATTCCCTTATTTTGCATGAACCGCCTTTTCGGGTTTTCAATCCATCGGGATACCCATTTTTGCCTGAGTTGTCCAATGCGACTTTTCAACTCAGCGGGTGTACATTTTTTATTTATTTTCCCTTACTTTTGCCCGAGTCTCTTATTCTGTTTTTGACTCGCCGGGATGCCCTATTTTTTCCTGGACTTTCATTCTGTTTTTATGTCCAGCGGGTCATTTTTATGCGAAGTATTTTTTAACTGCATCTGAATTCACAGGGGACGGGAAGTCTTCACCATCCATAGTGTTGAGCATCAGTGCTCCACCAGAGAAAACTTTCTTTACTACGAATGGTCCTTCATAATTTGGTGTCCACTTGCCTCTGTGGTCTGTATGAGGAGGAAGGATTCTTTTCAGAACAAGCTCTCCTACTTGGTATTCCCGAGGTCTAACTTTCTGATTGAAGGCTTTCTTCATTCTTTTCTGATACAGCTGTCCATGACAGATTGCAGCCAATCTCTTCTCTTCAATCACACTCAGTTGTTCGTATCGGGATCAGACCCATTCTGCTTCATTCAGCTTAACATCCATCAGTACTCGTAGGGAGGGTAATTCAACTTCAACAGGTAGGACTGCCTCCATACCATACACAAGCTGATACGGTGTTGCCCCAGTAGATGTTCTGATTGATGTGCGGTACCCATGCAAGGCGAACGGTAGCATTTCATGCCAGTCTTTGTAGGTGACCACCATCTTCTGTACAATCTTCTTGATATTCTTGTTAGCTGCCTCTACAACGCCGTTCATCTTTGGCCTGTAAGGAGAAGAATTGTGGTGTTGGATCTTGAAGTCCCGACATAGTTCTGCCATCATTTTGTTGTTTAAGTTGGAACCATTATCAGTAATGATTCGCTCGGGAACTCCATACCGACAGATGATGTCTCTCTTCAGAAATCGGGCTACCACTTGCCTTGTGACGTTTGCATAGGAAGCTGCTTCAACCCACTTGGTAAAATAGTCAATGGCTACCAGGATGAATCTGTGGCCATTTGAAGCAGTCGTTTCAATCTTACCAATCATATCAATGCCCCACATGGCAAAGGGCCAGGGTGAAGACATCACATTCAAAGGATTGGGAGGCACATGCACCTTATCCGCATAAATCTGGCATTTATGGCATTTCCTGGCATAGGCACAACAGTCAGCATCCATTGTGATCCAGTAATATCCTGATCTTAGCAACTTTTTAGCCATTGCATGTCCTCCAACATGGGTACCAAAGGATCCTTCGTGCACCTCGTGCATCAACAAGTCTGCTTCTGTTCTATCAACGCATCTGAGGAGTACCATATCAAAGTTTCTCTTGTACAGGGAACCATCAGTATTCAGGAAGAAACTACCAGCTAGCCTTCTTAATGTCTTCTTATCATTGGAAGATGCCCCAGGTGGGTATGTTTGATCCTCCAAGAAGCACTTAATGTCATGGAACCAAGGCTTATCATCTTTGACAACGTCTGCTGCAAATACATATGCTGGTCTGTCAAGTCTGGACACTGAAATCTGAGGCACAAAGTTGGTAGTTTGAACTTTGATCATGGATGAAATGGTAGCCAGAGCATCTGCAAACTGATTCTCGTCCCGGGGGATATACTCAAGCTTGACCGTTGTGAAGAAAGTCAATAACCTCCTTGTATAATCCCTGTAAGGTATCAGATGATCCTGGTGGGTGTACCATTTGCCGTTGGTTTGATTAACCACCAGAGCTGAATCTCCGAACACAGTCAAAGTCTTGATCCTGAGGTCAATGGCTTCCTCAAGACCCATAATGCAAGCTTCGTATTCAGCTTCGTTGTTAGTGCAGTTGAAGGTGAGCTTTGCCGAGAATGGCATGTGAACTCCCTTAGGTGTAATGAGTACTGCCCCAACACCACGACCATTCATATTAACAGCCCCATCAAACATCATAGTCCATTCTTCTTCCGGGTCAGGCCCTTCAGTGTGAATAAGCTCTTCATGATCTTTTGCTTTTATGAACATGATGTCTTCATCAGGGAAGTCAAATCTCATAGGCTGATAATCATCAATAGGTTGCTCAGCAAGATAATCAGACAATACACTGCCCTTGATGGCTTTCTGAGATGTGTACTGGATGTCATATTCTGTGAGGATCATTTGCCATCTTGCAACCCGTCCGGTAAGTGCTGGCTTCTCAAAAATGTACTTAACTGGGTCCATCTTGGAGATCAATAAAGTAGTGTGGGTCAACATATACTGTCTCAGTCGGCGAGCAGCCCACGCTAAAGCATAGTAAGTTTTCTCGAGCAGTGAATAACGTTGTTCACAGTCGGTAAACTTTTTGCTTAGGTAGTAAATTGCATACTCTTTTCGACCAGACTCGTCATGCTGGCCCATCACACACCCCATTGACTCTTCTAATACTGTCAAGTACATTATTAGGGGTCTTCCTTCGACTGGAGGCATAAGGATCGGAGGCTCTTGTAAGTATTCCTTGATTTTGTCGAAAGCCCTCTGGCAGTCTTCGTTCCACCTGACCGTTTGCTCTTTTCTCAACAGCTTGAACAAGGGTTCACAGGTTGCTGTAAGGTGAGATATGAACCGTGAAATATAGTTCAATCTACCTAGAAACCCCCGAACTTCTTTCTCAGTTTTTGGTGCAGGCATTTCTTGAATGGCTTTGACTTTATCAGGGTCAACTTCAATCCCTTTCTCGCTTACAATAAATCCCAGCAGCTTACCAGATCGCACCCTGAATGTGCACTTGTTGGGGTTCAATTTCAGTTGGTACTTCCTCAGACGTTTGAATAACTTCAACAAATTCACCAGGTGGTCTTCTTCTGTGAGGGACTTGGCAATCATGTCATCCACATAACATTCGATTTCTTTATGGATCATATCGTGGAATAGTGTTACCATAGCCCGTTGATAGGTTGCACCAGCATTCTTCAGTCCGAATGGCATCACCTTATAACAGAACGTGCCCCAGGGTGTGATGAAAGTTGTCTTCTCCATGTCTTCAGGCGACATCTTGATCTGATTGTATCCTGAAAATCCGTCCATGAAGGAGAACACCGAGAACTGAGCCGTATTATCAACCAATACGTCAATGTGAGGTAAAGGGAAGTCATCTTTCGGGCTGGCTCTGTTCAGATCCCGGTAATCCACACACATTCTCACCTTGCCATCTTTCTTAGGCACAGGCACAATATTAGCAACCCACGGCGGATAGCTAGTCACAGCAAGGAACCCGGCGTCCCATTGCTTTTGCACCTCTTCCTTAATCTTCATTGCCATATCTGGGCGAGTACGGCGCAACTTCTGTTTTACTGGCGGGCAGTCTTCTTTTAATGGCAGCTTGTGCATGACAATATCGGTATCCAAACCTGGCATATCCTGATAAGACCAAGCAAACACATCCACATACTCTCGAAGCATATCAATCAGTTGTTCTTTCACTGAGTCTTGTAGGCAGACCCCGATCTTAACTTCTTTCACTTCTTCTTCCGTACCAAGATTAACCGTTTTAACCTCCTCCTGATGAGGGGTGATAACCTTCTCCTCTTGCCTTAACAACCTGGCTAGCTCTTCAGGAAGCTCAAAATCTTCTTCAACCCCTTCATCAGCTTGATTGATTGGATTGTCAAAGTCATACGAAGCCATAGTTGTGTTGTTGTCGGTGCAGTCTGAAAGGCACTCTCTGCAAGGGTTTAGATTGTTCATTTTAGTGATTGATTTTAATCTTGTTTAGAAGAAGTGAAATGAAGTTGTCATTTTGGAAAACAATGCCATTTTTATTTTTGTAAAAAAAAATAAAATGAAAAACAGTGAGTGGAAAAGAAAAAGACTCATTTGCAAAAGATGTCCGATATCCATTGATTGATCTGTTTGCACAAAATTACAAGATGGCCCGATTACAAAATGAGTCTTGTCATCTTGGGCAAGATGCAAGACTTGATGCATGCTTAAAATATACAGGAAATAATAATTACTCTGCAGGAGTAACCCTTATAATTTCCTGGGAAGACCAGTTTGAGATACGGCTCCCCGGGATCCTTGGACGTATCCAGCTCTCCAGGTTGCGCTCATCTTCCGACTCATCTTCCAAGTTGTTCACTGCATTCGGGGTGAGCATCCCCCCGCTGACAAAACTGGGCTTCTTAGCAGCCTCTGATTGATCTTGTTGAGTTGGTTTGTAACCCAACCCAAATCTGTCCTCCTTCTTCTCCATGGGCAGCAGCTTGCCCCAGCCATGGGCAGTCCCCTCTTCAGCAACCTTTCGGGCTTGCTGATAAGACGTCATGGAGGTTCCAAGTTCAGCAGATGCTTCATTAATGTTCAGGGCCTCAAATCCCTGGCTCATGGTTTCATGGATTTCTCCATCCATCTCAATGTATTTGTACGTAGCCAGATGGCTAACAAAGATATCTTCTTCACCACAGATGGTGAAGATCTGGCCTTCCCACTCGAATTTCAGCTTCTGGTGAAGGGTAGACGTAACTGCGCCAGCGGCATGGATCTAAGGTCTACCCAACAAACAGCTGTAGGCCGGCTGAATGTCCATCACATAGAAGGTAATTTTAAAAGTCTGCGGGCCAATCATCACAGGCAGATCAATCTCTCCTAGCACTGATCTCTTAGAGCCATCAAATGCTCTCACCACCAAATTACTTGGACGCAATGCCAAGCCATCGTACTCCAGCTTCGCCAAGGCTTTCTTTGGTAAAACATTGAGTGAAGACCCAGTGTCTACCAGTACATGTGATAGAACAACACCCTTGCATTCTAGAGTGATGTGTAAAGCCTTGTTGTGGTGACGTCCCTCAGTTGTTAAATCAGCATTGGTAAAACCCAATCCATGGCTGGTATTGACATTTGCTACCACGGTCTCCAGTTGATTAACGGTGATCTCTTCTGGCACATATGCTGCGTGCAAGACTTTTAGTAATGCATTCCGGTGAGCTTCGGAACACATCAGCAGAGATAATATGGAGATTTTTGAGGGAGTTTGGTGAAGCTGATCCACCACTTTGTAATCACTTCTCTTTATAATTCTCATGAATTCGTCTACATCTTGTTCAAAAGATGTCTTCTGAGTTTCCTTGATAGTTGGCTCTTCCACTACCACGCTCTTTCCTTTTGCTTTGGCAGCAGCTTCTGCTTCAGCATTAGGTCTTTGTACTTGTGAGGCAAAAAGGCGTTCGCTTCTGGTGAAGCCTCCGCCTCCCCCAACATTATCAATTTGTGGAGAAGAAGTCGAAGAGTCCAAAGTGATTTTCTCCCCGTTGCAGTAAAGGTCAGAGCCATAATGCCAAGGTATGGCATTACTGCTTTCATATGGAACTGGTACAGGCACCGTGATGGTAACTGGACTGACTGCTGCAGAGGAGGATACAGAGATAGTGTGCGGATCGTAGTAGATGGTGACTGGTGACCTGGCAGGAGGTGCCACTGTTTGTTGTTGAAAGTTGTTGTTTGGAGGAACATATGATGGATCATAATAAATGGTGACTGCTGAGATATCTGTTGGCGTTGTAGAAGATTCTGTTGAATGAATGGGTGTTGATGTTGTAGAAGAGATGGTTGTTGATATCTGGTTTGTTGAAGTGATGGACGGAGCCATTGTTGATAGTACTGATGAATTGTTTGGAATGATTGTTATTGCAGTTGTAGAAGACTCAGGAATTGTTGTCAAAGAGATTGCTGGATTTGTAGGTGCTGATGTTGTGATTTGAAGTATGCCACTCTGGAGAAGACCATCTATGTCGCTTCTCAAGTTATCACACCCGTTGACCGAAATGTTGCAATAACCACAACCGAGCTCACACCCGGGGAACATCTGGCACTCTAGGAGTTGAGCTTTAATTTCTACCAGAGGTGTCCGAATCTGCCCAACACTGGTGATTAAGAAAGACGGCTTGTCTTCCTCAATGGCATTTATTCTTGGTCCTCCATGATTGGGCATGGGATTCTTGTTGACATTTGGCGGCGGTGCAAAATTGAGGGCTTTGGAATCCACCAGATCCTGTACTTTCATTTGCAAAGCCCTGCATTTCTCTGTACTGTGGCCAGGTGCATTGGAATGGAAAGCACATCTGGCGTTGGCATCATAATTTCTTGGAAGACTGGAGGGATCTGGTGGTGCCAATGTCCTTAATTCAACCAGGTTGAGTTTCAGGAGTTGTGGCAATAAAGTGGCGTAAGGCATAGGGATTGGATCAATCACCCTATTGGCCTGAGATGGTCTCTGCTGAAAAGGTCTTTGTTGATTGTTGTTGTTGTTGTTGTTGTTGTAGGCTCTCTGTGGCGGATACTGAACTTGTTGCTGGTAATGGGGTTGTTGTTGTGGTTGATATGCTGGTTGCTGAGGAATCGGAGCTGGAATAGTGACAGCTGCCACTGACCTATGAACATACTGAGGTCTGCCCCTGTTGGCATGAATAGCATTAGCCTCACCGGTTCTTCTTGGCCCCACAAAAGGTTTTCTGGGGTTGTTGGACGAGCTCGCACCATTATCAGAAATCTTGCCCATCTTTAGAAGGCTCTCAATTCTTTCTCCAGCTATGACTACGTCAGCGAAGCTGGTGGAAGAAAAGGCAGCCAGCCTGTCAATATATGTCCCTTGAAGGGTATTCATAAACATGTTGGCCATTTCTCTTTCCTACATGGGTGGCTGGACAGCAGCAGCAAGCTGTCTCCACCTCTGGGCGTATTCCCTGAAGCTTTCCCTGGAGAAATGAGACATTCCCATCAGAAGGGTTCTGTTAGGAGCCATGTCCAAGTTGTATTGGTACTGTCTGATGAAGGCCTCAGCTAGGTCCTTCCAGCATCTGATGGTTGCTCTGGTCAAGTGAGAGTACCATTCCCTTGAGGCTCCGGTTAAACTGTCTTCAAAATAAAACATCCACAGTTTTTCATCCATGGTGTATGCCTTCAGTCTCCCCAGAAAGGATTGCAAGTGGGTTCGTGGGCAGGAAGTTCCATTGTACTTCTCGAAGCATGGGGGTTTAAACTTGTGGGGAATCCTTACCCCATCCACTAACCCCATATCCATGACATCAAAGCCTAGGGAATTTTGAGACTCCAGAGATCTCAACTTCTCAGCAATTTCATCAAGTCTCTTATCATAGACTTCATCCCCAGCTCCCATCACAGTGAACTGTTCTTCCTGGGGGTCTTCTTGTAAGATTCTGCCCGCAGTAGCATTTCCTTGCACATTAGTAGGGATGTTGATCTCTGGATGCAGATGAGGCCCATACACGGGTGGATTAACATGAGGCTGAACCCTCTCATTGTTACTCGTTCCCCCAGTTCCCAGATGGGGTTCTTCTTGGGTCTGCCTTTCTACCAATGCCCTCAATCTTTCTTGGCTTTGAGCCAAGCCATTCATCACTTCCATCAACTGGGTCATTTGGTTTCTCATCTTTAGCCTTTCATTGGCCATCTGAGTCCTGACTTCTGTCAGATCTTGCTGTACTTGGTCCATCTGTATACCAGGAAGATTGTTGCGAGTAGGATATCTGTGCGGACGGTTGAGAGGGAACACCCGACGACGAGCAATAATTCCTGATTCACAACAGAGTTAGTTACAGACAAAACAAAACCTACAAAACAAAACAAAAGTTAGTATGCAATGCAGTATGCTTATTTGTTTCCAAGGTATCCGTCTTGGCATTTGGTTTTGACCTTTCCAGACCCCTGAGGAAGATGCTTTGATGTTGCTTGGGAGAAAGAAACTCAAATGAAACAAACTAATAAATCTATTACAAATGGTGCATAATACAAAGTTTGTTTTACAACATATGCCCTATGAGGGGTCAAAAATACAACATAAGAAGAAGTACATGAAATGAAAGCAACAACAAGCAAAAAGTCAGACACCAAGACCAAACTCATCCTCCTTCACCTCCTTCAGAAGTGCTTCCGTTACAGGATCAACCGGATGCTCTGTAATGTTTCTGATAAGAAGGTTTCTGATGGCAATGGCAGTGGTCAGCTTCTTGTGCCTATCCTGGTCCTTTGACCTCTTCAAACCAGCCCTAAGCTTTAACTCTGAAATTTCTCTCTGGGCTGCCAGCAAAGCTTCCTGTTGCTTCTTTTCATTGGCTTCCAACTGCTCAATCCTGTCCTGAGTTCTCTTATCTTCCTGAGTGCGAGCTTCAGTGATTCTGACCCACCTAGCTTGACTTTCTTTTAGATAGAGATCAGTCCTAGCCTTCTGAAACTGGGCCTCTTTACAGGCATTCTTCAGAATTTGCTCCCCAGCTCTTGATTTCTTGATGTAGTCCTCTGCTTTTTCAATCTTGGCTAGATGCTCCACCTTAAGCTTTTCCAACCTTTCAATGTCCAGACGACCATCACTCCTCTCCCAGAGGGTCCTCTTCAGGGCTTGAGACAGATTCTCATTCCTTTCCTTTAGTTTCTCAAACTCTTCTAGGCTGACAGTGGCTGGGGGAGGTGCTGTGGATGGTCCAGGTGCATCCTCAATGGTGAAAGGCATCCCAGAAATCTGAGCCCTAGCATGGGACCATTCATAATACTGAGCTGAGGCTACATTGTTGCATCTCCCAAGAATGGCCATCCCTTTGGTCTGGATGTTGTCCCAAGCCCAGGATGCTTGTCTGACAACAGCTGGATTAGGTTTTGTCTCGCAATACAGGGTTTCAGCCAAGTCTTGCACTTTAGGAGGGTGAACCAGAGCATAGCCCAACTGTCTTTTGAATAGCAAAGGGTTGTAGTTGATGCAACCCTTCACTCCTATCATAGGTACATTGGGGAACTGCCCGCAACTAGTAATGATGTCCCTGCCCTTTGTGCTCTGGGTGCACCACCTGATGTCATCTGAAGTCAAAGCAATAAGCCTTCTAGCCCAATTCTTCTGTTGGTGAGGATTCAGGAATGCATCAGTCTTGGGCAAGTGTTTGAGCAGCCAGGTATGGAACAGGGGAGCACAACATCTCACCAACCTCCCTCTTTGCTTCTCATTCCTTTGGTGAACAGAGTAATAGAAATCTCCCAGCAATGTGGGTACTGGGTTCCTCAGAATGAAAAGATGAATGGCATTCTGGATGATGAACTTGGGTTCGTCTGCAAATAATATAACCCCATATATGATGAGGGCTAACAATGCACAGACTGCCTCCCATTCTCCCAAGGAGGCCTTCAGGATAGCCTGAGAAGTCAAGAAATCCAAGTGTAGACCAGAGATTCCAGCCTTTGTTGTCATGTTCTGCTCAATCAGAATAGGTTCCAGATACAGTGCTTTTGCCACTTCTTCATTGCTGGGAAAAGCCATTTCTGGGTTGAAGGGGACACCACCCCTGACAGGTACTCCAATCAGTGATGAAAACTCCTCCAATAGAGGTCCCAACTGAAAATTCTGAAAAGTGAAGCATCTCAAAGGAGGATCATAGAATTGTAGGCAAGTGTGAATCAAACTCCTCTAAGAAGGGTCCAGGTCTATAACCGTATCAAGGATGCCTCCATAATGCTCTCTGAATAATGAGATGTGGTCTGGAGTGATAAGTGCCTGGACCTGTCTGATGCCAGTCAGCACAGGTTCAAAGAAATGATATGAGATGTTGCTCTTTTTGGGTGCCATGACTGCTGATGAAGATCTGAGACAACGGCTGATGATGAAGACTAATACTAGAAGTGAGCCACTGATAGGCTGAGGATGATGATGAAGGTAACTGCAGCAGGTAGCTGGTGAAGATAGCTGAAGCAGATCACTGATGAACAGGGGTCTATGCAGATGAAGGGGTCAAAACCAAGCCAAATGTAATATGGATACCCTGAAAAACAAATAAGCAAATGTTAAATGATGCAATGATGATGTATGCAAATGATATGCAAGGGTTTGTGATCAAGCTGGATCTGATTACTGCCTTGATATGGGCCCATGTATGTCTAAGAAATCCAGATGGAGGTTCAAAAGTCTAGTAACCAAGGTGGGGGACTCAAATAAAGAGTCACATGTCCAGGGTTAAATCACAAGAACTGTCCCAAAATGGAGAATTCTTAATCAAATAAAGTAACAGGGTATGTTGTGGTCAAGGGTACCTGCAAACCTGTAAACAGCCCAACCCCCTCACAGGTGATGTTCTAGAACAAGGATCCTCAGACTTGGATCAGTTATGAGAAGTGTAAACACTTCTAACCCGGAGGTACAGTGTTTACAATAACCATAAAAGATCCTCCTCTAATTCACCTCAGTTTCTGAAGGTCATAATAAAAGGTCATCCAGACTTAGCAGGCTTCCCAGATAGCCCTAGCACTACAGGAGATCCGTAGCACAGAGTTCTCAAGAAGAAACCCATATCTGAACCGTGTTTCATATTCCCGCACCAGACCGAAATGGAATGGGAAAGAACATGAACCACTCTAGCCTAGGTGTCACTCAGGTCCCAGGTATAGGACCTTTAAACTCTCAATAGAACCCCACCCACCAAAGCAACAAAACCAGATCCAGCCAGATAACAGTATGACAATATGATGTATATGAAGCTGTAAAGAAAGCAATAAATAACTGTATATAAAGTAGTAAATAAAGCAAATATACAAACACAAATAGCACATAACACCCCAGTAAACACAAATCAAACAAGCGCTAGGAGGAACCCACAAAAAGAACCAGAGGCCCTGGTTGCAGTATAAGTTTCCCCAGCAGAGTCGCCAAGCTGTCGCTCCCACCAAATGACACCTGGTCAAATAGGGTACAGACGCGAACGGTCGGCGAAAAGGGAAAGAATGAATAGAGTCTCCAGCTAGGCATTTTTATCCCGAAGGAAAGGTAATGCTGCATAAACCTAGAAAGATATGGATAAGACGGTTGCGAACCAGAGAGACTGAGAAAGGGGGTTGGTTACAACCTGGGAAGGTATTAGCACCCAGATTGTCCGCCGTACTCAACGGGATCCACGCTTAAAAGATTTGTGTTTTAAAGGGGTAGTGTCAGTGCAATTTGTGTATCAAAGCTGGAAAGAATGCAAGTGTCAGTGTAAAAGAAATGTGAAGTGTAATATGTCCAGTGTCAGTGTAAGAAATGAATGGAATGCTCAAGAATATGAGGCTAAAAGAATGATGTTGGAGGAGGGGGAATATACAGAGACTTTTGTTCGATAACTGTTAAGTTATGCCTACGTATCCTCTCGTGCAATGAGGAAGTCAGAACACCGTAGTTCGACCCAAAGAGACTGAAAAGATGAATTGACTTGTGAACTGCTTGCTTGTCTATGCTCAAGTGTATGACCTGTCTGGCTCAGGTGCAAACTGTCTTGCATTAGACGGAAGAAGCAAGTTCTCGTTTGTGAGTGAATGAGGTGAGAAAAGAATCCCGGAGGAGACGATTATTGTTTGTTTTTTGTGTTTTCAGTCTTTTGTTGCTTTTGAAGGTTTGTCATAAGTTAATGAGCTTAAGCCTAAACCAATGGGTTAGTAACCTCATCACATCCTCCCTCTGATTAGGGGTAATGAGAATACTTTAAGTGTGAAGTCAGCCTCTCACACTTAATCACCATGGTGTAGGATTAAGATCATTAACCTACTTGTGATTATTTAGATGTTTTTTGTTGTTTTTTCTTAGTGTTAAGTAATGAGCTTAAGCCATAATCAGGGATTAAACAGACTCATTACACCATCCTAATAGAAGGATAATAGATGAGAATGTTTAAGCTGAGGAAAACTCCTCAACTTAATCCATGATTAGGGATTAACCTCATGACAAAACAAACCTTTATTAAGTGGATTTTAGTTAATGATAAGATGAAGCAGTGATTTTTTAGGGTTTGCAAGACAACTTGAGGAGGACTTGTCCATTAACACTAGGGTTAGTCCTTCTTAACCAATTAAGGAAGAATTAGAACCCTAATGCAAGGCCCAAGTTACAAGCTTGATGTCTTGATGATTATTAAGTGAATTGATTAAAGGAGTTAAACAAATTAAGGGTTTAACACTTAGGATTAAAGTTATACACTTCATCCTAATAGAAGGATGCAGGCATAAGCTTAATCACAAAGCCTTAAAGCCTTTAGGGTTTAGTCCCTGATTATGAGATGAGAAGAGAAGACTCAATGATGACACAAAGGTAAAAGCTAAATGGGGGACTAATCAAACCCTAATTATTATCATGCTTGGTTGTTCCTAAGGTTTGTGAGGTTTACAAGAAAGATCTTCAGAGAAACCACCAGGAAGCAGATGAAAGGAGCAAAGAGAAGCAAAGTAACTTGCTTCATTTAAGAATACAAGTTACTTGAAGAAAGAAAGTAAGATGAAGAAGAATGAGCAAGCTCAATCTCAAGCACAAGACAAAATGCAGCAATGATGCATAAGAGGGATGAAAAGAGATTGTGAGAAGTGAAGGCAAATTCACTTCTCAAAGTAACTTACCACCTGAAAAGTTAGTGAAAGGAATGGAATGCAATGCAAATGAGATGAAATGGCATGATGCAAACCAAAACCAGAAGCATAAGTATGGTGCTAATGATGCTATGAGATGATGCAAACATGAAACAAGGCATGAGAATGATCTTACAAACATATGGATGCAAAAGAAGCATGCTTGGGACCATGAATGTTCATGAAAAGTTATGGAATGCAAAAGACATATAACATGGCAAATGAAAGATGGAATGATCACACATGATTCTAACATGTCCTAAGATGTGTTATGAACCAAATGGATGTACAAAATGTCATGGCAAGTCATGGTATGCAAGCAAATGAGAAATGGATGCAAAGGAAGGCCCAAATTAGGGTTTATGATCAATGCACAAAACAAAATTCAAAACCAGAAGCAAACATCATGATAAAAATTTGAAAATGAAATCAAAGGAACCCTAAGCCTATACAAACTCTCTGCCCAAAGGAGGGGATCCAACTCTTAACCTAGTGAGGGTTATGAATTTCCTAAGATTGCTAGGGTTTTAAGGTACCTTATCAAGAAAAATGCAAAACAAATTGAAAATGCAAGATCAAATCATGCCAATTTAATCCTACAAACTACATGATATACAAGATGCAATGCAAAAAGAATCATTGTCCAACTCTCAATGACTAGGCAGAAATGAATTTTTGAAGTTTGAATCAAAATAATGCCTTGAAATGAATATAATTCCATTGAAAATTGTCAAAAGGCATCAAGAACAAAAAAGAAATTTGGTTTGAGAGTTGGACAATGTTTCTAAATGTTACATGAATTTTTTGGTGATTTTTAAATACCTAAAAGTATTTTTAATTAATTAATTCTCATTAATCAATTAAAAATAAACTTTTAAATGATTTTAAAATAATTTTTGATGCAAAAAATAAAAATAAAAATGTTTTTGGTTTCTGAAAATTAATAAAAGGTTTGATAAAAAATTTCAGAATTTTTCAATGTATTTTGCTATTTTAATTAATTTGTACAAAATAAATATGAAACAAATAAAATAAAATGGATTTAATGAGAAAATAGAAAAGTCAGCAAATCTAGGGGCCAGGATTCAAACTTGGACGCGCGCGAATTGACTATGCGCGCATCTGAACGGCCAGAATTCAAATTTCCCTAATTATGATTAATGCCCTAATCTGAACCCTAAACATAATCAGGTGACCGGAACAGTGTTCCGGTCATCTTCTCCGACGAGCTCCTCTTTCAATCTCTCTCAATACGCCATGAAACTTCACAAATCTTTCCAGAATCACTCATTGAACATCACTAAAACTAAACCCCACCCCAAAATCCATTTATTTCCACTGAATCATGAGAAATGAATCAAAACGGAAAACACACAAAACTTTCAGAGATCAAATACATCCTACACACGCAACCATTTTCAAAGGTTCAAAGCTCAAAATGATCAACACACCACATAGAATCAGTTTATAACTTAAAACGCAAGTTCTGGAAAAATGTTTGAGATGGCTACCTGAGATGGAATCTCCTGGTTCTGGGCTTTCTGACCTTCCCTTTGCTGCAAATCCACTCCTTTGAATCCTCTGATGATGAAATGAAACTTAGGAAGCTTTGAGGATGGCTGGTTTGGGAGGTTGGCAGGGTTCTGTTCAAGAGGGGGGTTGATGATCGTGTTTTGGTTTCAGTGACTTTCAGGTTGTTTCAATGGTTGGTTTGTGATCAGTGAGTCATGTTGAGATCAATGGTGAAGTTTGTTTGTGTGTTTGAAGCTTGGGTGATGAGTTTCGAATGGTTTTGCATATGAGGTGGAAAATGAGAATGCTGTCTTCTTGGAGCTTCCAGGCTTGTGTGTGTTGTGTGTTGAGTTCCATTTTATCCACTTATCACAACTAGAGAGGTCAGAGAAGTTGGTGTGGACTGTTGTGATTGGTATGGCTCAAGTTGCAAAAAGTCAAGCAAGTTGTACTTGGAGGTATGGGCAAGTGGCAGGCTGAGATAGGGGCATGGCTATGCGCAGCAAGGATCAAGGAGTGACATGAAATCAGATTTTGTGAGCTGGCTCAAGTGGATGAAGAGTTATGGATCATTTTGCAAATTTGTGAACTTTTGCCCCTTTTGGAATTTCTTGATCCACAAGCCATGAAAATGAGTGAACTTTTGATGAAATCTGATCTTTAGGCCTTGGTTTACGCTTGTGTGAAGTTTAGAAGTCCATTTGAAAGTTCAATTTGTCTTGGCAAGTGATTTTGCAACTTTGCCTCTTTGGTAGAAAACTTGAAATTATGTGATTTTTCCCAACTTTAACAAGCCATAACTTTTGATCCAAAATGAATTAGGTCAAGTTCTTGTACTTTTTGAAAAGGGAATGATCCATTCTACAACTTTCATGACCAAATTTTTTCCATTTGAAGCATTTTTGAATCAAAAAGCAAGGGTTGAAAAAGTTTCCCAAAATGGCAATTTTCAATGACAAGTCATTTTCCCAAGAAGTCAACTTTGCAAATGGCTTGAAATTCTTCAAATTTGTGAACTTCTAACATCTTCTATGATCAAATAAAGATCATACATAATCAAAATGATGAAGAACACCCTTTGGTTGGGTCATTGGGGGCCTCAGATGCCCTGATTTTACACTGACTTGCTCAAAAAGTCAACTCTTGATCAGATGACTTCCCCATGGAATTTCTACATGAAATTTGATATGCATGATCCCTATGAAATATAGAGACCAATAGAAACAAGAATGACCAAAAAATTTGGAGTTATGGCCTTTGAAACCAAAACCCTAATTCTAGGTCATCTGTGCAGTCAAAACTGGCTCTGGTTCCATGCCAATCTCAGTTCTTGTGATTTTTTGACATTCTTGACTTTGAGGGGATATAATATGATGCTTGAACATACATGGATCCTTTTGAAGTGATTGATGACCTTTGGAGTGGCTCAAATGGCTCTTGGATTGCCCAGATCACAAACCCTAGATGCAAATGACTTTGAAGCTATGCAGTGGAACAAATATGCAACATGAGATACTATGGTTGAACTTATGCATATGAAGAGATCACAATCCATGGTGTGAATGGGTGAGGGCAAATTTGGGGTGTTTACACTTATTAATAAGGCTTGAAATATTTGCATGTTGAATACCATCATCTGAGAGTTTGAAAGGTTAAACAATTGGTTATCCTTGAAATCTAAGTCTTCACTTGAGAGTCATTGGACTAAATTGTTGAGTTTAAATATATGTCTAGCTTGATTCAAGAGGATAACTTGATCAACCATCTTTTTCATCTTTGATTATTTAAGATATCTTCAGTCGTTGTTTGACTTTAAATGTCGTCATCATCAAAACTAAGTAGCTAGTAGTTGACTTGTATCTTTGATATTTATAAGCTTCACCATCTTGAATCACTTATTTACTCCACCTACAGTATAATGCCTTGACGTGATCAGGATTATATCAAATACTCAAAGTCAAAATTTCTCAAGCTTGTGTTTCACAAACACTTCAAGAGAATTCATGTAAACATAATCAAAAACTAATTTGGTGATGAAATATTTTGGAGATGTATATTTATTTAAACATTTATACATGAGCCTTTTGTAGTCTTGAGGACCAATCAAGTTAATAACCTTGTGCAGAACTACAACGAAATTAAGAGAAGAAGAAAAAGTTGACGGAATAATAGGTGCTTGAGGGTTTGGAGAAGTTTCACATCTAACCTCATTATTTTCCATTTCAAATATCTTTTCTTTGCCTTTGGAGGAGAATCAACATGAGGTCTTGAATGCATTTGTACTGAAGATGAAAATGACCAGAGAATTTGAACAGACATAACTCACACATAAAAACCTTGTGTACGAACTTTGCAAGATGGTCCTCATATGTTTTTGAAAATTTCAAATTCACATCTAATTTTTTTTTAAAAATTGCTAATAAGTCCCTAATATTTTTTTTGAATTTTACAAATTAGTCCCTTCAAATTTTCAAGATTTATAAATTGGTCACTATTTTTCATATTTTAAATTTGGCTCAAAAGTTTTAAAATTTATGAAAATGACAAAAAAAAATAGCAATAAATCATTTTAATACTTCATCCAAACAAAAGAATTTAAAAATGAATGAATTTCAATTGAATCATTTAAATTGCTTACGATTTTGAATTCCTTAAAAACTCTCAATTATCTTATCCAAACACATTCTAATAGTGTATTGGATGTAATATTATGATGAGGACAAATAATCTTTTGAGAGAATTAAAATTAACTTGACCAAAATCAATTGTTTGGATCAATTTTTTGGAGAATTGTTAAAATGATGTAAATTTATGAAGTATGATATTTAAGTTAAATTTAAGGAATTTCAAATGATATCAATAAGTAAAGAATTTGAAATTGCTCTCTCACACTATCTAATGTATATGTTAAATTGTTTGTTAATATTTTTTTTTTTAATTTTTTCAAGATAATCTTTATATTAAAATTTCAAATTCACCCAAAAAATTCAAAATTTACACTTCAAATTTTTAAAAATTACAAATTGGTCTCTATTTTTCATATTTTAAATTTATCCCAAAAAAATTAAATTTATGAAAATGACCCTAAAATATAATAATGAATCATTTTAATACTCCATCCAAACAAAAGAATTTTAAAATGAATGAGTTTCAATTGAATTACTTTTGTTTGATTTAGTTTTCAAAACTGTTCTTTAGTTTTTAAAAATAAAAAATTTGAAAACTTGTTTGGAAGATCTCTCTTTGAAAACAATTCTGCAAAATAATTTTTTATTTTCAGTTTATAAAACTAAAAAACCAGAACAACTTATATATGTTTTGCTTTTTCAATTTTAAGTTTTCAAAACATAAAAGACATGGAAAATTATGTCAGTTTTCATTAATGGCACTGATTGATAAGGATGATGATACAGTTAGGTCCCAGGATGATGACAATGAGGGTGTATGGAGTTTAAGTGATGAGGAGGAGGTGAGTGAGATTGACAACTCCTGCCATAGCTCTAACATTAGTCATGCGTTTGATGGTAATGTTTCTAAAGGTCTAGACAAAAGTAAATCATCACACATATCACAACCTAGGGAGTTAGATCCTGATAAAGGTAGGGAAGAAGCAATACTACAAGAGGCAATTTATGTAAGTTCTGCAGCGAATGATGTTGACAAGAGATGTATTGGTGAAGACAACCTCTTTACAAGTGGCACGATTGTGGAGGTTTCAGAAGATAAAATTCCTATTAACATGGCAGATATTAGTGAGGCATGTGGTGACCAATTTTCTAGGCCGATTGGTTCGAATATATTGGATAAAGTCAATTGTGAGAATAATGACGTTAATATTTGTGTAGGTCGAGATCTTCTACACCTGGTGGTCTAACTCAAAGGTTAGGTGGGCTTATTCCTAAAAAAAACAGAGAAAAAAAACTGATGGATGATATTTACCAGAACTTAAAAATACCATTTTCACCTTCCTACTTCTCTCGCTTAATGCATTCCAATCATGTAGGGAGAGCCAACAATTTAGATAAATATTTATTTATGGTTTCTAAGAGTCAGCCTTTAGTTGATAATGGGGAATATATATTTTTTTTCTGGTGGTTCAGTACTTTGTTGTGACTCTACTCACGACTCAGATATTGTGGTTGGCAATTCTAGGATCAAGAATTCTCTTGACAACGTTCCGGCTCGTATTTAGCAGTCAATCACGGACTTAGGAATTGAAGGCAACAAAAATGATGAAGGTTTCGAAGGACTTGTTAAGGAAATGGAAGATAGGGATAAAGTTCCTTTTAAGGCAAAGAAGGTGGATGTTGAGGTTATGTCATGAATGTATTAACCTATAATTTGTGTGGGAGTGGAAGTTCTTTTAAAAGGATAAGGGTTCAACAAGTGATTAGGACAGGAAAGGTTGATGTTGTTTTTATACAAGAAACAAAATCTGCATCGATGAGTCAAACTATTGTCAATAGTATTTGGGGTAGTGAGAATCGTGATTGGTCAGCTTCGAACGCTATTGGACAATCGGGAGGAATGTTTACTATCTGGAATAAAAAGCTTTTTAAAGCAATTCAAATTCTTAGAGGTTCTGGTTTTTCAGGCCTTCTTGTTTCTTGGAAGGGTGGCTTACTATATTTGGTGAATATTTATGCCAAATGCAACAGAGCTGGCAAAATGCAACAGAGCTGACAAAAACATAATATCTCGTATGTGGGGACTTCAATTTAATCAAATCATCTGAGGAACGTAAGGGGATAGGTCCTAACAATCATGTTGGGATGGCTAATTGCATGTCTTTCATTGACGAAATGGAACTTTGTGATGTTTCATTAATAAGTGATAGGTTCACGTGGTTCAAATTTAATGGTGATTACTGCAGTAGATTAGACATAATTTTATTTTCGGAAAATCTCGTAAACTCTTGGAATGTGGTGGCTCAAACGGTTGGAAATTGGGACTTTTCAGATCATAAACCGGTGTGGATTGTTGTTAATTCCTCTGATTGGGTACCTAAGCCCTTCAAGACTTTCAATTACTATTTTGATCATTCAAATTTTTTGAATTTTGAGAAAACGAAATGGGATTCTTTTGTATTTTCGGACAGCCTAACTTTTGTTTTGCTTAAGAAATTTCAAGCATTGCGAAAGAAACTTCGGTACTGGAACAAGGAGATTTTTGGCATTCTGGAGCTTAAAGTGGAAGAAGAAGAAGTGCAAGTGCTAAATGATATTGAAAAGGAAATGTTTGGTGGGGACAATACTGTGTCTACAGAGCAATTGGTGATGATAAATAAATCCAATTAATGAAGTTGTTTGGGATAAATTGCATACGAAGGAAAGTATTATCAATTAAAAGGCTCGATCAAATTGGATCAAAGATGGATATTTGAATTCGAAATTCTACCATGCTATGCTAAAATCCCGTAACCGTAAAAATGCAATTTCTGCTCTGTTAGTTGATTCAATTCTTTTGGAGGATGTGTAGTCTATTAAACAAGCTGCCAAAAACCACTTTGCATCCAGGTTTTCTGATCCAGCTCAATTGCTGCCATCCTTTAATTGGATTGATCTGTCGAAATTATCTATCTTGGAATATGTTGCTTTAGAGGTTGAATTTACTGCGGATGAAGTCAGGAGAGTGGTATTTGAATGTGTTGGAGATAAAAGCTCGGGACTTGACAATTTTAATCTCTTATTTATCAAAAGGTGTTGGCATATTATTGGTAATGATATTTTCAATTGTATTTCTGAATTCAATCGATCAACTACCCTTCCTAAGGCCATGACGTTGTCGTTTCTTGCTTTGATTCCGAAAGTGGAAAGTCTGCAAGACTTGGAGGATTTTTTACCTATTTGTCTTATTGGCAGTATTTATAAGATTATTGGCAAATTACTAGCTTCCCGAATTAGTTTGGTAATGGGAAAGTGTCGTACCTCGAAAAATACGATCCTCGCGATGGGACGCGGAAAGAAAACAACAGAGTCGCCACCTAATTCTATTTTTTCTACGAGAGAAAAGGGAGATGTAGATACAACCTAATAAGGATAAGAAATGGTCAACGAAACCAAATTCTAAGTTCGGGAGTCGGTTACGCAAGGGGAAAGTATTAGCACCCCTCACGTCCGTTGTACTCAACGGGAACCTCTTAGTCTAACTATGCGATTAAATGTTGATTAACGTCTTTGTCTTCTAAATGTTTGTTAATATGTTTGTTTTAAAAGGAAAAGAAAGTTTTAAATTATTATTAATATTACGGGGAAATATTAAAGACTTTTATTATTGTGACGGAGAAAAGATTGAAATTTTTTATTATTGTGCTCGCAAAGGATTAAAATCCTCGTGTCTACGTATTCCCTTGTGCAATGGGAAAGTCAGAGCTTCGTAGTTTGTGCAACTACGGTTTGTGGTTTTTAATGAACAATTATTTAAAACGCATTCTAACTGCTAAGCGTTAGCTTATACTCACAGTGGATGCTGAAGCGCTAGCTTGTTTGCGAGATAGAAAGATTTAAACAATGTTCGTTTAGGAAAGATATTTGATTTTTGTTAAGTGTTTTAGAACGAAAAGGCAAATGGACCACAACGCGTGGGGCTAGCCCATGAGTGATTTCATTCAAGGACCCGTGGGGTGCTGGAATCCAGAGTTTAGTTATTCGTTGATTAATTGTAAAAATGATTTGCGTTTGTTGGTACGTTTTGAGTTGTATTCTTTTAGCGTAAAAGGGCGAACGAAGTACAACTCGAAGGCTAGCCTTAAGAGTAATTCAATTCAAAAACCCGAGGAATGCTAGATTCCTGAGTTTAGTTATTTCATGATTTAATTTGAGTTTTAGATGTTTTGAAAACGAAAGAGCGAATGAATTACAACTCGAAGTCTAGCCTCAAGAGTAATTTCAATCAAAAACCCGAGGAATGCTAGATTCCTGAGTTTAGTTCTTACGTTAATTAATTACGTGTATTAAGTATTGTGTTTGCGAGTGAATATTTGTTTTAAAAATGATTTAGGGTTTAAATTTTTTAGAAACGAAGGAGCAAATGAAACATAACTCGAAGGCTAGCCTCAAGAGTGGTTCATTAAAGAATTCGCGGAATGCTAGATTCTGAAGTTCAGTTCCTCGTTAATTAATTAAGACGCATAAAGTCGTGCAGGTGGCGATCACATAGGTGACCGGCTTACGTGTGTGCAAATGTGGGCGTATGAGTTTTAATGATTAAGTGAATCAATCGCCTGGCGTTGAACCAAGAATTTTATTATTATTAATCTTTTAATAATTTAATTACTATTTGAAATATTATGCTCATGTCCCTTTTTAGAAAAAAAACAATCCTAAAGTATTTTAACATCATAAAGTATTTTATAGAATATTATTTTCATAAATTATTTAACATCATAAAGTATTTTAACATCATAAAGTATTTTATAGAATATTATTTTCATAAATTATTTAACATCATAAAGTATTTTAACAACATAAAGTATTTTATATCATAAAGTATTTTATAGAATATTATTTTCTTTAAGAAGTATTAGAAAAAAGCTTGAGAAAAAAAAAACTAAATATAACACGTAAAAAAAAAGAGAAGACTGTAAAGGGAAATAAGAAGTAGGGGAGGGGGACAAGACCGACCCAGCAGGCCCAAGGGGAAAGGGGCGCGGGTCAATCTGGGAATCTGGAACGGGTTAGCTCTGACCCGGTTCGACTTATAACAAGGTGGGTTGGAAAACCCTAAACGCAGTCGCGAAGAGGAAAAAAAAAAGAAAGAAAAACAATTTTATTCACGCACCATCATCGTCCTCATTTTGATAAAACGTGAACAACCATCAGAAACTTAAGCAAAAAAAACCAAACTCTGTTCGCAAGCGAAACTCAACAATGTTCATCACCATATAACAGTTTTTTTTCCTTCCGAATAAAAGCATATAGGTGACAAAGATAAAGGAAAACAAACTACCTTCCATGAAGAACGATAAGGCTTTCTCTGAAGCAAAGCGAAGATTCCGCTTCCGCCCAAACTCAGATTCTCTCAGTTCTTCAACGCCGTTGTCGATCTCTAAAGGCGTCACCTTTCGTTCTTCAACCTCCTTCGGGAATCTCTTGTCTCAATCGACCCCCTCTCTCGCGGTTTGTGCGTTCGCGAATCGTGATCTCACGGTTAGGTTTTAAATCCCTCACTTGACTCGGATTTTCGTCTCTATGTCAGTTTCGTCCAAATCTCATTCTCTTCATCTCATATGTTTCTATATTTCGATTATAGTTTGTTTTGATGAGTTCTCAATTTCTGATTCTCTTCTCACGGTCTGTCTGCTTCGGTTTTGTAGCACGGTGAGTTTCGAGATGCGGTTCGTGGTTGTTTCTGGGTTGGATGGAGTTTTTGAAGCTGACGAGGGTGGAGTAGAAAAGGGTCGATGTTTGAAGTGGTATTGGATGATTTGCGGATGGGTGGTGTTGTTGTGTTGGTTGCCTTTTGAAGATGAAGGGCTGATAAACAGGTGTGGTTGTGCGTTGAAGGGAGTTGAAGAAAATGGTTTTCAGGGAGTCTTTTTCGTTCTGATTTTGTCTGTTTTTTTGTTGTGTTCTCTTTTCTAAAAGCCTCCCCCTCTGTGATTGATATATCAGTCTTTATATATGGATAAGTCAGGGTTTGGCCTTTGATTCTTGAACTGATAGCTTGCTGATTAAGTTTACAAACATCAAAAGTTTTGTTTGGTAGTAATGTTGTGTCTTTTTCAACTTGCAGGTTTGGCTCATGGGATAGAGTATTTCACACTTTGGTGTAAGGGCTGAATTTGCAGGCTTGGTTGACCTGTAAAGATGCTACTTGTTTATGAAATAGACTGAAATAGCTCCTTGCAGCTCATGTTTTTTTTTTGCAGCAGGTCTGTTGTTGCTTTTTTTCATACTTTCCTTAAAACTGCTAACATTGATATTGGTTTTGCTGTTTTTGTTTTGCCGTCCCTTGGTATTTTTGTAATCCCTTTTTTATTTTATAATACAAAAAAATGTAATGTGACCATGATGGTTGAACATGAATATGATAGCATATGTCTTTTTAAAAAAAGAAATGCTGAATGTGAGTGGATGTTTATGTATGTATATGAAGATGAATTATTTAAAATGGAATTGGAATGAATATGCTTGGAATGTAATTATGCAAATTCGAATATGTGAATGATTGAATCCTAAGTTTGGCTTGAAATTTTTTATAGGGAAATTATGGATTGAAGTTGATATTGAAACATGAAATGTTTATAAGAAAGTCTTGAGAAATATGAGGAAGACATGGGAAATGGAAAAGATTAGAAACTTTTTAACAAGAGCTTGAAATGTAATTGCTTGAATGAGGTTGAAAATAATTGTAATGTGATGTTGATTTGAATTAAAACATGATTATATGTGGATATGAATGATTATGTGTGAACATGTTTGAAGGCATATGAATCACATGGACTGAATTGATGATATAAATGATTGTGATTATGGTTATGTAAATGAACATGCTTATGTGAGACTTTGAATGAGTATGAGTATGCTTATCTTGGTTTAAAATTGATACATCTCGGTTTTGTAGGTGTAACACCCCAAATTTTCCCTCTTCTTTCTAACATCATCATCATATCATAAGCATCATAAGCATGGCATATCCTTAGCATTTTTGCATAGAAAAGTGAAGCATAACATTCTCATGTTCTAGCATTGGGCATATGATCAATCATTTGTGCATTTGAAGCCTTACAAGTCAAATCAAGAAGTCAAGTGACTTTGTCCAAGTCCCATGAAGTGTCTACATGGTATGTATAAGCTCAAGATCCTTTGCAAGAGCCCAGAAGGTTGGGAGATTATCAGATGACCCAAGAAAGGGCAAGCTCCTACACAAATGGTCTCCAAATTAGGGTTTCATTTCCAAGCAGGGATTCTTTGTGACTTTGGCCATTTCATGTGGGCAAAGTCCTTCATATGATATGTGAACGCTATGGATGAAATTTGGTGAGAAAATTCATTGAGGAAGGCAGTCATTTCATCAGTTGCTTGCATAAGAAGAAATTGGTCAAACTGATTATTTGAAAAGTCAATTGTGACAATGCAAGGGTTCTAATCCTATTTTTCAAGCCAAGGGATGTTCTTAAGGTCATAAAAGAGGTTGGGTAAAGTCAAAATTCAGGAATTTAGGGTTTTGGCAAGGGTTTCCATTTTTGGCATATGGCATGTAACTAAAACTTTCCAAATTTAGTAACTTTTGCCCTAATCTTCAAAGCTTTCTTTCATGACCAGAATGACCTCAAATGGAAATTTTTTGGACATGAAAGTTGTAGGAGATTGTCTCCTATTTCTAAAAAGTATAAGAACATAACCATATCCCTCATGGTTTGAAAGTTACGCTCATTTGAAGTTTGGTGATTTTTAGGGTTTTTCTTAAAATCCAAGTTTCTACCATTTGCAAAAACTTATGAAATGAATTTTCAAGCCATTCTTTGTACCAATTCTGGTCATAGGCATCAAGGGCAAGGCGTGAAGGATATTTGGCTCAAGCTAATTCAAGTGAATCGTGCATGGATATCAAATTATTTCACAAAGAGCAAAGTTGCAAAACCACTTGGAACTCATGATTCATTTAGCTTGAATGGTTAAGATTTATCCAAGGGTGCTCATTGAGTTAAAAGAGATCAGGTCATGCACATGGGCAAGTTAGGGCACGCACAAATCATTTCATCACTCAAATTTTGCAAATTTTCAAAATCATCCTCAGCTCACAAAACTCACGTGCATTGCTTCTCATTCTTCTTGGAGTGAATTTTGACATAGTATAAAGGCTACCTAGGGTTTCAGTTCATGCAGAATAACCACCATTTTCTCATTTCAAAGTTTTTGCTCATTTTGCATTCTTCATCGAATCTCATCATCCTTTCACTCATTCACAAATTTCTTGGCATATTCTTGATCCTTGAGCTCTAAGGATCACAAATACACCATTGGTTCAGGCCAATTCTCCAGTTTTCACAAGGTGCCATTCAAGTGCAGTTGCTTTCAAATTGCTAGATCTAGGAAGATTCAAGGCTTCTTTTGCATTTATTTTGCAAATAGAAGTTAAAAGGAGTGGATCTGCAGCTGGAGGAGCCTTTTCTTGGTGTTTTAGAGGATCTTCAATCTCAGGTATGCTCTGAAACATTTGGATCTGGATTTGAAATTAAATGTGTGCATTATGATCTACTTGCCTTGATGATGATCCTGATATGTTTGGTTTTGATTTTGAGTAAGAGATGAGCATGTGATGATGAATTAAAGTTTGATGTATGATTTTATTTTTGTTCGATCTGGCTTGATCTTTGATCTATTGTGATTTTCATTGCCATATTTGTGATCAACATGTTTGACTTAGTGAATCTGGAGCTTTGTGTGAATTTCTGTGTGATTTTGTTCTCGAGTTTGAATTTTCCGGTGACCGGAGCTAGGGCTCCGTCACCGGATTCTGGAAATTAGATGAATGTATGAACTGAGAAGATGTAATCTGGACCCTTCATGCTTTGATCTGGACGGACCATGCAGTGCCAACACATTAAAATACCACCATCCCTCTCACGTGCGTTTATATTTTCTGATCATTGTTTTTGTTTGCTAGCGCGTGTTAAGACCTATGGACCTTCAATTTGGACCTTTCCTTGTGTTGACTTAGAATGTAGACTTTTGATCTGGCATGTTATTTCTGATTACTTTGTGATATTTGTTGTGTGCCACTGGATCTAATTACTTTGAGTTGACTTGACTAAGCTTGAGCCATTGGATTGAATGACTGAAATTACGTTGACTGTGCATATGCCTTTGGATGTATAGACTTTTCTTGTTGACTATTGTTTCTGGCCATTGGATGTGCATACTATATGTTTGTTGACTGAGCGCCCAGTGGGCTCATATTGCTATTCACGCCCCTCTCTCTTTGGGCCCAAGGATTATGAACTGAATCCCTCTACTGACTGCACCCCTCTTCCATTTCCTTCTATTTTATTTTTCTTTTAATATTTGTTTGGTTTTTTCTAATTTTAAAAAAATAGTAATAGGTTACCTAAAATTCCAAAATAAATCATGTTTTCTTCTTTTAATTTTATCTAATTTTTGACATTTTTATTTTTCATTTATTTTTATTTTCCACGCTGGAATTAATTCTTGACTTTATTATTTGTTTTTAATTCTCTTTAGTTACATATTGACTTGTGGATTTTCTATCTTGATCATTAAGTTGATTTTTGAGCTGGTTCTTTTTGCATCTGATTCATATTAGGATGTAGTTTGTTGATGATATTTCTTCTGATTTTTATAAGCCTTCTTGATTATGTTTGGCATTTTACTTGAGCATGAAGTTTCAAAACCCTAGTTTGTGTTCATGAGGTCCTTTGACCTAGTTTGCTTTTGATTCCGACTTTGATCTTTTGGCATGATGTTATCACATGATTAATGAACACTTGTGCTTAGTTGTGGAATTTTTGAAAGAAGTTCTGATTTGATTTGAATTTTCATATGTGTTTGCCCTAGTTTTTGCCTTTTTTGTCACTTGATTAGTTCTTAGGCTAGGAGGGCACTTGTGTCAACTCCCATAGGATGTTTAGTGTTCATTTTGTATGAAGTTTGATCCCTGATCCTTGATTGGTGTCTGTGCTTTGGAAAGTTTTGTGTTGCTTGTCTTTGAAGTTTCTCACAAATGTATGAATGTTCACCTCACCTTCTTTGTTCATTTGCTCTCCATGATGCTTATGCTTGAGTTTGTATGCTTCTTCCCCATGATTGTTCATGCTTCTTAGGCACATTTTAACTTGTTTAGGTCCCTGGTTATTTAGGTGGTGCTTATGCTTTGAGTTGATTTGCATTTGTTTGTCCTTACACTTATGCACATGTTCACTTCACTTCTCCTTCTTGTGATGATTATGATTGAACTTGTATGATCTTTTCTTTGGTATTTTGTGTTGTTTGTGCACATTCTTGTGATGATAAGGTTCTAGTCTTGAGTTGTTTAGTGCTTGTCTAACTTGCTTGGTCCTTTGTGCTTCATTTATGTTTTGTTTCCTCATAAGAACTTGTGAAGCTTGGTAATGGCTTGTGTGATTTAACTCTTGCTTGATTTGTTTTGATTGGTGAGTCTTAGTGTGACGAGTGAATTAATTTGCTTCTGGTTTTTGTGAGTAGAGTTGATATCTTGGTTTATTTGCACTTCATTTGGTTCAAGTTTGTTCATCTAAGTATGTACTAACCATTTCAGGGGCTCATGGTAAGTGAAGTGTGGATGTTATCCACATTTCAACTTTTCATCTCCTCTCTTACTTTTCTTTCTATCTTGTGATTGTTGATGCGCCTTATGCCATCTTGTGATTTAACTTTTCATCCTCCCCCTTTAGAAGAAATTTATATCTTTTAGAGGAGTAAGTTGTTCTCTAACTTTCTTCTCCTCTTATTGTCTTCCTCTTTTCTCTTCTCCTTCTTGCTTAGGATAGTTTAAACCACACTAACCTTAGATCATCCAAGCATGCTAATATTAGGTTTAGTCATTCCCCATTATACTTTTACCTTTAAGATCTTTGGTTTCTTTCTCTTTTCATCTTCAAACAACATAAGAAAACACTTAATGAAATAATTGAAAGGGCCTCCTGTGCAATAGCCTTATCCCATGGGGCACTCACATTCCTTCCATCTTGGAATAATGTGAGTTTGTCCAACATGATGCACAAGTCTGATCAGGAGATTATTTTCACAAAGAAAAGCATAAAAAACATATCTTCACCAATAACAAAACATCTAATAACTTCAATAGGGTGGTGAGCCTAAACCCTATTCCCGGAAACAAGTCTTGGATAAATTCTCCTTACTTGGTGTGCGTGCTCTATTATTCCATCTTGGAATGTAGTAGCAAGTACACATTCCATGGAAAAGAGTTTAGTCTCACTCTCTTGTGCCACACTCCTAAAAGACTTCTAAAAAACACAAACAAAGAATAAGTGTCTCTCCTTCGGGACTTCTTTTCTCATCACCTTCACTCCTAACGTGCGAACTTGCTCCTACTTGTCACTTTGCAAGACGGTTACGCACTCGTCGTCTGAGCCTGCAACACCTAGCATTGACATAAGCAATTCAAGCCTTAAGACACAAACAATCTTTTCACCCCTAGTTAGGGGAACTACGACGACTCTGATCCTCATGTCCATATGAGGTATGTAGGCAGCGGGGTAGGGCCCGTTCGAGTACTCTTTTATTTTCCCTACATTTTCCCTATTTCTTTTATTTTATCCAGTTCAATTCCTTTTCTTTGCAACAACTTCCATTTCTTCACCCTTTGAAACATTTTCTTTGCAAGCGTGGATCCCGTCGAGTACGACGGACGATCTGGGGTGCTAATACCTTCCTAGGTCGTAACCGACTCCCAAACTCAGTCTCTTTGGTTCGCAGGACCTTTGTCATTCCTTTTCTTTTCTTCGGTTTGTGCAGCATTCCCATTCCCATTCCTTTGGGATAAAAATGCCTGGATGGCGACTCTACCTCTTTCCGCGCCACTTTCGCGTTTGACCAGGATGGAAATCCATGGAGCGACAGTAGGTTAACACGACAAATGGAACGACCAAAGGATGACTTGAAGTTGGCATGGAGCTTGAAAGTTTGCACATGAACTAGATGCTTTTAGGCTTACAACTCTTTTTCATGTAACCTTGTGTAATTAAAATTGCTTGTAATGACAACGTTCCCTAGGTGTAACAATTAATCTTTTGAAAATTTGTGAACCATGTAATTTCCTAATTATGTATGTAACACTAAATGCATACGAATGATATGGTGTATTGGAATTAAATTGGATGAATGATGTACTAAATATCACAATGAATCAAATATGTAATTTTAGCATTATAAATGGTGTATGATAATAATAAAAAAGTTATGAATGGATGATCTTAATATGATGATTATGATTTTGATTTGTGGAATTGATGAATGTATGTGATGAATGAAGGCTATAAAATAATTGAATGTGAATGAATATTTGAAGCTTGAATTGAGATTGAAAAGAAAATGACTTGAATTGGGATTAGAAATTGAAGTTGAGTAAGAATTGAATATTGGAATAGAAACTTCTCTTTTTAAGTAAATTAAAAATAAAATTAGAAATTAAAATTAAACTAGGAATAAAAAAAAGTGAATTAAAAATAAAAGTTAAAAATAAACTTACATTTAGAAATAAAACTTTGAAAATGAAGTTGAAAATTGGAAATAGAAATAAAATTGAATTTAGAAATAAAAACTTTGAAAATGAAATGGAAACAAAATTTAAGTTTAAAATTTAAGAATGAATTAAAAATTAGAAGTAGAAATTGGAGCAAAGATTAGAAGTAGAAATTGAAAAAAATTAGAAACTTGAAAATAGAATAAGAAAAGGAAATAGAAATTAAAATTAAAACATAAAAATGAATTAAAAAGTTAGAAATAGGAAATAGAAATTAAATTTAAAAAAATAGAAGCTTGGAAGTGAAAAGAAATTAAATTAGATTTATAAATAACTTGAAAATGAGTTGGAAGCAATAAAAAAAATAAATCTTGGAATTTTTCTTTTAGATGCAATGTATGATGCGAACAGTTAGGGGTAAAATTTAGGGTGTGACAGAAAGCTTTTTTCGCCTACTCAAACGGATTTATACTAGGTCGTAATCTTCTTGATGGCGTGCTTGTGGCTAATGAGTTAGTTAATTTAGCATCAAGGCATACAAGAAAGTGTTTTTTATTCAAAGCGAATTTTGCCAAAGCTTATGATTGTGTGCACTGGGGATTTCTCATCAAGTTGATGGAAGCTATGGGATTCAGATCGAAGTGGATTGATTGGATTAAAGGAGGTGTTCTTCAAGATTTATGTCGGTTCTGGTAAATGATAGCCCTTCGAGTGATTTTAAAGCAACTAGAGGACTTAAGCAGGGTGAACCGTTATCCCTATTTCTCTTTGCCTTGGCAGGTGAAGGTTTGGCGTATTTGGTTAGGAAATCATCTAGTTTGGGTATTTTGACCGGTTTCAATGTGACTGATTCGGTTAAACACAATATGTTGCAATTTGCGGATGATGCCATTTTAATATGTGATGCTTCGTGGTCTAACATGCGGGGTCTTAAGGCCATTCTTCGGGGCTTTGAACTTGTTTTAGGATTAAGGCATAATGCTTCTAAGAGTTGTATTTATGGAATCAGTGTGGAAGATTCTTTCCTTTTGGATGCATCTCGTTTTTTAGCTTGTTCTATGAAAGCTACTTCGTTTAATTTTCTTGGCTTGAGGATTGGTGGAAATCATAGGCGAGTGTCTTTTTGGAAACCGGTAATTGAGAGGATTAAAACTCGGTTATCAAATTGGAAGGGTGGAATGATATCAATTGGTGGTAGAGTGACCATTATTAATTCAGTGTTGGCTAACCTCACAATTCATTATCTCTTGTTCTACAAATCTCCTAAAAAGATTGTCAATTTAATTATTAGTATTCAAAGAAGGTTTCTTGGGGCGGGTGTAGCGAATAAGAACGGTTTGGCATTGATTAGTTGGAAAACTTGTTGCAAGCCGAAAGCGTCTGGTGGTTTGGGGATTAGGGTTATTGGTTATTTTAGCCAAGCCCTTTTATCCAAATGGTGTTGGCGTGTGCTATAAGATTATAATGCGGTGTGGCGTGATATTTTGGAGGCTAGATATGTTATTCTTTCCTTGGATTTATTCCATTTTTTTCTGCGTGGAAGCGTCAGAAATATTCATTGTGGTGGCGGGATATAGTTCCCATTAGGTCAGCTTGCGATGCAGGTGGTTTCGTTAATTATGTTACGTGTCATGTTGGTAATGGAGGACGGACTCCATTCTGGACAGTGGCATGGTTCACTACCGAGCCGCTGGTTGTTTTTTTTCCTTCCTTGTTCCAGGCAGCAGTTTTCAAATTGACATCCATTGTTGATCTTACTCATAAATTTAATTCTGCTTGTTTTTGAAAACCTTCTATTGTAGATTTTGGGGCTGGTTTGTTGGTTCAGACTGATTTAAATAGTCTGTTAAGGCTTCTACCAGCTGCTGATTTTTTTCAAGATGAGCATGATGTATTCTCTCTGGTTCTAGGTGCGGACAATATTTTTCAGTCAAATCTTGTTATCAAGGGCTATGGCATTCTTCGTTTGAGTGTATCCTAAAGGGTGATTTGAAGCAAGGGCTGAATTTTATTTGGGATTCCGTAGCGCCGTTAAAAGTGAAAGTTTTTACTTGGCGTTTATTTCTTGATAGACTTCATTCGCGTGGCACATTATGAAATAAGGGGATTATTGTTAATAAGCATGACAAGGTGTGTGTTTTTTGCTTCCAATCGGTAGAATTTTCGATTCATCTATTTTTCTCGCGTTTTAAAGTTTCCAACATTTGGAAAAAATTGGCATTTTGGCTGGGCATTCCGGTGGTTAGTGCAAATATTAGCTTCTTTCATTTTCGGGATTGGTTATCTTGTTTTAGAGGTGGAGGTCGGAATGAGGGTGCAGTTTTAATTTGGTTGGTTGTGTGTTGGTGTATATGGATGCACAAAAACCAAATTATTTTTATCGGAACGTTCTTTGATACGGAGACCATTTTTTAGAGGATTATTTTGCTTTCTTGGTTGTGGCTTCCAAAGAGGTAGGTGTAAACAAATTCCAAGATGTTTATTTTTTTTATTGGAGTAATCATCCTCCTGATTTTTTGATTGTATAGTTTCGATAGGTTTGATTTCTTTTAGTTGTTATAATTTATTTATCGGGTTGGACTACCCCTAGTACTCCGGTTAATATATTCCTTTTAATTATAAAAAAAAAACTTTTACTTTTATTTTAACTTATAATAATTAATAATGCATGCAATTGAAAGGAAACAAGACACTATATTAACCAACCTCCTTTTGAATTTGGTCTCAGCTATCAATCTGTAATATAATATGATATGAATATTATATCTTAGATTGAATAATAATTCATGGATGAGACTTGTAATTTTTTTGTTTTGTTTTATTATAATATAGAGCAAATAAAATATTATTAAATCAATTAATTATATATAATTATTTAATATATATATATATATATATATATATATATATATATATATATATATATATATATATATATATATATATATATATATATATATATATATATATATATATATATATATATATATAATTCGAAGTCTTTTCTCATATTAAGTGGGGATTGAATTGAAGTCCTTCCTATCTAATACAACGTCAATCACCACTAAACCAATTAGCTATTTATATATAATAATTATTTTTATTAAACATAAATTTGTCTTTAGCTCTACTTTATAAACAAACAATTTATTAATTAGTGATAAAATTGTATATCTAACCATGTATATGAATACTCAAATATTAATTATAATAAAATTATTTTTATTTTATTTTTAAAAAATATAAATTTAAAAATGATAAAAAAATTGTTTGATTTTATCATTTATAAAACAGTTTTTTTAAATTATATGACCTAGTAGATTTTTTCATTTTCTCATTTCTAAATGAGTTTTGAAAAAGTTATTACCAAACAATTTTTTTCTTATTCTCTTTTTAAGAATAGTTTTTTAAAACAAAATTTTAAAATAAATTTTAATAATTAAAAACTAAAAGTCTTTCTAACATGACTTAATATCTCTATCAACCACTTTACAATATAAATATCTATGCGTTCAACTGCCTTTAATATCGACATGCCTTGTTAACGTTTAAGCAAATATATATTTAATAGATGATTTCTTAATATATTTTATAGGTTTTTAATTTTTTAGCCACCGTGTAAAATTATTTTTTTACCCTTTGTTTTCGGATGTGCACATCCGGATGCACCGTTTTATATAAAAACGTTGATTTGTTCTGAATATGCATATCATGAATACTTCCAGATATCCAAATCTGGAACAATTTCTTATAACACTTTGCGCCAGAGCTTATCCCCCTCACTTTTCACATTCCAAACTCACAAACCCTTTCAAACTCTCAATTTCTCATTTCCCCAAATCCCGACTTTTTTCACTCGAGTTCGGCGCAGAGCAACTTCTACAACGATCAAGACATGCCAAAGTTGAATCATGTTGAATTAAAGTTGCGATGTTGTTTGTTGTATGTTGTTTCGAGTTGGTCGTGGTTATGTGTTGTGTCGTTGTAGTTATGGCATACATTTCATTTTCTAAGTTGGAGCGGATGCTCACCACGTTGGCCTGGATTGGAAAAATTATTAAGTTGAAGGCTTATGCCTTGCAGATACCTCGATAACATGGTATATTTTAAGTTGAGAGTTTTACTCCAATGGTACCACATGCATATGCATAGTCGAGTCGCATTGCGTTGCATTATTTATGTTGGTTGTGTGTTTATGTCGTTTAAGTTGATGAGTTGTATGTGTCGTTCAAGTTGATAAGTGTATGTCGATTTCAAGTTGATTACGTGAATTGTTTTGATTAGGCTGAATAAGTAGTCCTGGTTGAATATATGACTATGTGATTTATGTGGAAAAAGTTGATGAATATAATAGTAGTAAAGTAAGTTGATAATAGGTGAATGATTGTTAAGTAGTTGTTTTGTTGTTAATATTGTGAAGTGATGAATTATTCATGATCCTTATCTAAGTATTGTTTATCATATGCCGCTTATAATTATCGATATCTCACCCTTTCTGTTTGAATGTTGCCCCTATGTTGGTAACGTGCAGGTATTCCAGATTGGAATGACTTACCTTCGTAGTCAAGTCGGTGTCGTCGCTCTGATACGTAACATTCGGGGAATGGACGCTTAGTTATTTTAGTTGTTGTTTTTAAGTTGTTTCAGTATGATTATGTTGTTGCTAAGCTGTTTTAAGTTGAATAGCATGCTATACCATGTTTAGTTGAATACTTGAAAATTCGCTGCAAAGTTGTAAAAGATGTTTTGATTTAAAGAATAAATAAAGTTGTTATTTGTCCCCCGATGTTTAAGTGTTATGTGTCCATGTTGAATATGCGATAGATGTTAGTTGTTGGTGTTTTTAAAGTTGAAAATACGACATCCTATTTTAAAAGGTGAATTTTGAAACTCTAATTTATGAATTTCCGCCGGGTAGATTTGGGGTGTTACATTAGTGGTATCCGAGCCTGGTTGGTCTGTCCGACCAATGTTGTTAATGTCATTTACTCCTTAGTGCACGAAATGTGTGTGAAAACACTGTCGACACCTGTTTGTTGGTTTCTAGTCGATGTCTGCAGGTGTTGGTTTGGAATAAGTGGGGGAGAAGCTTGACTCCCGAACTATTGTTGGTATGTAGAAGTGGTTCAGGATGATGTTGATCACAAGAGTGCAAATGTTGTTGAAGCGATGTTGTTACGGACCGACGAGAGATTGGACTCATGAATTCGTATCGGTCGAGTTTGAGATGCACGTAGAATATGGAAGGTGAAATGATTGAGATTAGGGAATTATTCCAATGGAAACGATAAGTTGATGTATCAAGTCGGTAGATTAATTGCCTTGAGTATAGTTGGATTAAAGTCGAGCAATTTTGGAGTTGAATAAAGAGTAAGGATGTTGGTTAATTTTGGAATCTTGGAAGTAAGAGGGAGAGAGGTGGAACTTATATTCATCAATCTCAAAATTCTGGTTTTTGCAATCTTGGAGCAGCTGTAACGAGAAGAGGTATAACTTTTTACTTGTGATTCTGATGGAGGTGATTCTGGGATTTTTGGAAAGCTTACAAAATTGCCTACTTCATATAATATTTGTCTTCAGGAGGTTTGTGAAGATGGAGAAAAGTGTGTTCTAATAATTGGGTCTGATGCTGATTTTTGGAAAATACTGCATATGGGAATTCTGAACCAGTCCCATTGTTTTGGTGATAACATTTTACTCGTAACTCAGATTCAAGCGATTCTTGAAGTTCTGAAATCTGCACAAAATTCCCTTCATTTTGAAATATGATTTTATTTTTGGGAGGTCTGTATTGGAAGATATTTTTGTGTTCGAAGTTTAGCAATTTTGGCTGAAAATCTGGAAAAGTGAAAATGTTGATAAAATGTTGGTATTAAAAGGAATGCGAAGGTATCGAAGAATGCATAGGGATACGATTTATGTCGAATGAGTACGATTAAAGTGCCAATGTTAGATGATGGTAATATTGAGAGGAAGACGAATATTTGATGAGTGTTGTTAAGATTTTTTTTTAACTTGGATGAAAGTTGTAATTGGAAGCGAACCAAATCAGATTATGCTGATGTGGTAGCGACTCCTGTGTTAGTAGAATATTTAAAGTTGTGTTGTACTAAGAGCGTGTATAAGAGATTGTGTATCAGATTTTGGATATGTTGGTATAATTGACGAAGTCGGAATTTAAGAAGACTAAGAAGAAGTTGATAAGTCGTAGAGAGTTGGCGGAGCATTATGCTTACCGACTTTAGACACAAGTTGAAGTACGCTATTGTGTTAGGTAATGATGATTTATGCAACCATTATGATTTTCGACTGTCTATTGACAAATTGAGGAACTGATCACCCTTAATCTATTGTTGATAGTAGACAGAATCATAATTGATGGATAGATATGTCATGCCAACTAGTATAGTATGTACATTGAATTGGTCAAAGTCAAGCTAAGCGCTTGAGGATTGTTTGATTTGTCGATGAAGATTCGTATATAAGGATATTAGTTGGATTTAAAGATGATAACATAAAGTCACATTTGGATTGAATGGTGTTATGGAAATTCATAGTTGAACTCTGGATAATTGGAGTGTTGTTTTGGTGATGAATTACGTGGCATAAGACTTGAAGTTTTCTTGAGATGATTCAAGAGGAAAGTATATGGAAATGTAAGACCATGATTTGACGAGAATGTCAGATAGAGTGAGTTGCAAGTATTAGACAAAGTGAAATTATAAATTGGTTTATTAAAGTGAGATTTTGGTTGGAATAAGAAGAGTTGTTTAGTTATGTTGATTCGAATAAGGATTTATGAAGGGTTGTGTCGGTATGAGTAAGAATCGAGGATTCGGTATGTTGAACTAGTTGGAAGCAAATAATATGAGTTGTTTTGTGGAGATTCGTTGGACCCTTGTACCTTATGTTGTTGTAATGATGTTGCGTGTTTAATATGATTTTTGAAGGACGTGTTGTTAAAAGATAGTAAAGTTGTAGTTATGTTGAGGATAATTGGGAAGTATAAGTATATTTTATCCAAGGATTGAGAAGTAGTCGCCGTTGTAATTACGTCGAACATTCAAATTTGTTGTCTTATGGATCTAAGTTGGAAGTATTCGGTAACTACAAGAGTTATAATACATATTGGAACGAAATTCCAAAGGATTAAGTCGGAGACTTTGTTGATATGTCAATTTTGATGATTAGAAGTTGGAGTTAAACTCGGTAAACTTGGTAGTATGCAAGTAATCAGAGTGCGCCGCGAATGCATGGTGTAATGCAGTTATTCGTAGGTGAATGACAATGATGTTGGTAGCTTGGTTATATTAATGTTGTGTTTAAGTTGTGTGTTTCTATGTTGTCGTGTTCGAGTCCTTAAACAGATGAATTTGTAAGTTGGTTACTCGTCGTGTTGTGTTGATAGTTATCAAGTGCATCGCTTGAGGGTTGTTCGTGTTGTTGTTACCATTAAAGTTGTGAATTATTGTTGTAGCATGCGTAGGTTGCCTTCAGGGTTGAGATTTGATTAGTCAGGTATATTAAGTAGTTGGAGTAGTTGAATCGGATAAATTTTCGAGGACGAAAATACTCTAAGTGGGGGAGAGTTGTAACGCCCATTTATTCAATTAATTATTTAATTAAATATAATTGTGGTATGTTGTGTTAAGTCGCGTAGATTTAAGTTGATTTCCAAAATATCGGAATTTTAAGTTGATATAGGTTGTGGAAGACTATATGAAATATTCTCCGAGTATTGTTGGATATGTTGTTAGAATTGTTTGGACCATTTGGTTGATAATCAGAATTTAATCTAATTAAGTCGGGAGAAAATAATTAGTCGTGAATTATTAATTTATTTTCGGCATTGTGGTGAATTAAGTTGTTAAGTTGGAATATTAAGTCGGAAAGTCGAAGAAATAATATTATCAGTGATATTATTGAATATTGGAGCGTGTTGATTAATGAGCTTGAATTTCGTCGTAATTAGCAATTAAAGGGGGTTTAAGAATAAGGCCCATTAGTTGATTATTAATTGGATTATTATTATATTTAATAAAAATAAAGAATAAAATAAAAGAATTAGTAAAGGAATAGGGTATCAGTGGAAGTTGAGAAAGAGAGGAACGAAGAAATTGGGGAAAATCGTAAAATTGGAGAACGAGGAAAAATGGAGAAACGAATAAGAGAAGTCACAGTCGGAAAAGAAAATCGGTCGGAGATTTGAGCGGCCATCGATTAAGGTAAGGGTGGGATTCGATCTTTATAATCGGGTTTGATAAATGATACTATGATTGGGTAGTTAGGTTGTCGAGTTCTTCCTGATATTGATGTTGTGTATAAAGACTTGTAACTTATTATTGCAGTAATTGGTTGTGTGAAATTGTTGTCTGATAGTTGATTTTTGTTGATTATGCGTTGTTCTGTTTGTGTTGATTTTATTGTGATGCGAGCAAATTTGGAAAAACGTTGTTTTGAGGACGATAAAACGATAACACAGAGACCGGTAGTAGTGGCGGGAGCCACTTGCTCCCTGAGTCATGACGCACGCCATGACCCAAAGTGACGAGGGCCACTTGGATTTGTGAAGAAAAAGTGGCGGTGGCCAATTGGTTAAAGGAAATTATACCCTGTACCCCCACATTTATCCCAGTACCCCTACATGAAATTTTTTTGGACGATTTTACCCTCATATAAATAGTAAATATTTCAAAAAATTTAACCTTTTCACCTCAGACAAGATTTTGGAAAAAAATTCGCACAGTTAAAATTTCGTACCAGATAACCCAGAGGAGCTACTTTCGGTTTAAATATTTACCAACCGGAAATCACAAGTAAGCTAGTTTCGGTTCATAATGTTTTGTGTTACACTTCGGAAGTAGGGTCATTGCTACTTCCGGTTTAGAACTTTACATACCGGTAGTAGCTCATGAGCTACATCCGGTTGTGTTTTTTTATTTTTATTTTTATTTTTTTATTTTTTTTTAATAATTTTTGTTTTGTTTTCTTTACAGTGTCTCGAATCAGAGGACGCGACGGACATATTCATCGGTGATTTCCCGATGGAAGGATTGTTCCTACGCATTTATACCAGCATGAACTTGACGCACTACAGGCTGCTAATCCTGTTGCGCCTCATGTTCCTCCATATCCACCGTTCCCCGGAGGACCTTCTGATACCTCACTTTTGGTGAGGTACCAGAATCATGTTGCACGACATTTGTGGGATGGCGAGGTAAGAGAACCTATAAACTTTCAATAATGAATAACATTTATTTTAATCTTTAGTTGATAATAACATATAATATGTATTATTTTCAGGAGAGACGACCGAAGAAGGAGCTTAAGGTTGTTGCACATGGCAACAAACTTATATGATGGGTTCCTTCTATGCTCCCACCTTAGATACAAGAATGGATATCTCAGTCAGGTCCATCGTATCTTCAGTGGACCAGCTTGTCCAGGATCGATACGAACCTCCTATCTGCATTTGTCGAGAGATGGCATCCTGAGACTTCGTCTTTTCATATGCCCTTTGGCGAGATGACCATCACGCTGGACGATGTATCCTGCCTCCTTCACACACCTATTAGAGGAGAGCTATTTATCCCTGCAGAAGGCATTACTTACTCAGATGTCATCAGTCTTGCTATTTGTCTAATGGGTATTCTGCTGGAGGATGTAGCCGAGGAGGTCCGTGCATGCAGAGGTCCATATTATAGACTTGAGTGGTTGAAGACTCATTTTGTTTGTCTGCGATCTGAGGAGAGATTTGATTGTATGGCCAGGGTGTATATGTTGTTGATACCTGGATGCACTATTCTTACGGATAAGACCTTTACTCTTGTAGAGGCAAAGTATTTACCCCTGTTTGAGGACCTGGACAGATGTGGCAGATACTGCTGGGGAGCTGCTGCACTTGTCACACTTTACAGATACCTCAGAGATGCTTCATTTTATTCGTGCAAGCAGCTTGGTGGATATGCCACTCTTCTACAAGTACAAATTTTATTTATTTTAATTTACTTTATTATTTTCATATTATGTAGGTTCAAATATTGTATTTCAAGTGACTTTATAATATTCATATTATGTAATTTATAATACGTTTAAATGATAATATTTTGATTACAGTGTTGGATTCACGAGTATTTCCCGAGTATTGGGAAGAGAGGCTTCTCGAAGATATTTGGTGGTGATGGTTCTCGACTTCCGAGGGCGATGAAGTGGTGCTACAAGCAATCGTCGACGAAGGTTGACGAGATCAGAGCTCAGTTAGATGGATTGACACCCAGTGATGTGATATGGCGCCCATTCGAGGATCATATGCAGCACATGCCCTTTGATGATATCACTTTGTACAAGGGTGGTCTGCGATGGTACGATACATATATCCTTTATTTACCTGACAGATGCTTACGACAATTTGGATACCAGCAGTACGTACCATCACATCCCCTTGACATTGATTCACTGGACATAGTCATTGATTGGGTCAGTTAGTTAGGCAGGTGATTCAGCAGGCGCGCTTTGCAGATGTTCCATATGATACTGTGGCAGAGTACATGGCTTGGTACTACACATTATCTCATCCTCGTTTGACTCCACCAGCTCGGGGAGAGGACATACAGGTTCCAGTTCCTGAGTTTGATGGTGGACCGACAAATCCGAGGTTATGGCATATTTCACATGAGCTTAGTTGCTATTTGCAGCGTCACCAGGCCGAGGAGGGTGATGATGAGTTTGTTGAGATCTTCCAAGCACTACGTCTAGCGCAGGGTGGACTAGTTCCGCAGGGTGGACCGACTCTTCAGGATGATGCATGATCTTTTATTGTAGTTATTTTTGTTGTAGTAATATTTTGTTTTGTATCTTCAGATAACTTGTATGGTTCATAATTATTCAGATGAAATGAAACTATATTATTTATAATTGTTCATCCAACATAAAAAAGAAATAACATATTAAGGATATTACTTTAGAAATATATAGAAAAAATGAAACCATATTATAATTTAATATGGCTTGGGAGAATCAGGGTAAGCTTGTGCCAATGTTGTAACCGTCCAGAGAATCCTGTTATCCAAGATGTTGCATCTGGTGTGTGATTATCCAGCCAATCCATTGTGACGGGTGGTAAGGGAAATCCTTCGTTCATGTTAACCTATTACACACATGAATAGATATAATGTTAACCTGTAACAAAAATGAATACATATAATGTTAACCTATAACAAAAATGAATAGATATAATTACCTGAACCCAATGATTTGAGTTTACGAAACCAATGCAGTAAATGGAGACATTAGGATTATGTTTAGTCGTCATAGGGAAGAACATCAAACTAAGAGAACTTAAGGATACAAGAACGATGTTATAACAATTTTCTATTACATAACCCATTTCTGGTAGTGTCATCCATTTATCATATGCCTGAGAACCTACATATGATATCAACAAGGATTCTCTTACTTTTCCTAAGCGATCACCAAATAACTTTGCATAAAGGCTATTTCTAGGTCCTCTGATTTCATTATCCAGATCATGACGAACCATTGACCAACCATCTTCACCATACCTATGCATTGATACAATGGCTCTAAACCCACAATTCCCATCATCTTTAACATCAACAATGTCGTCAATAAAAGGTCTGATATGTGTCGGAAATTGTGCAATGTACCTGTGAGACAGTTTTTTATTTGACATCTGTGATAACTGTGAACATGGCCTCTTCGACGATTTCTGAGAATTGTTTTATGATTGTTCAACATACTCATGATACGAAGGATCGCGATAAACATCATACCCAACATGTTTTTTCCCTTTTCTCTTCACTCCTCATTTGGTCTTTATCTTCTCAGGTGGTGGTACCATCTTTGTTGTATCGGGGTAAGCTATTTCACACACCCTACTTTTTAATGCTCTCTTACCTGCAACATCTAATGAATGAAACCGTTTCCACAATACCTCAATTGCAGCCGTCATATCCAACTCTGCTCCTTCCTCTGTGTCCACCTCTTGTTCACCTTCCATACTTAGTTTCCTCCAATGGATATGAATAACATCTATTGGTATTGGTTCACCTCTTAATCTATATTTTCCTAACTCACAGGCACAAGTGTCACTCCCCGGAATTCCATCCTGGTACAAACACGAAAGTGGCGCGGAAAAGAATAGAGTCTCCAGCCAGACATTTTTATCCCGAAGAAAGGGAATGGTAAAGTTGCACAAACCAGAAGAAAGAAGAGGAAGGACACAGGTCCTACGAACCAAAGAGACTGAGTTCGGGAGTCGGTTACGAACTGGGAAGGTATTAACACCTAGATCGTCCGCCGTACCCGACGGGATCCACGCTTGCAAAGAAAATGTTTCAAAGGGTGAGGGGATGAAAGCTGCAGCAAAGAAAAAAAGAAATGAACTGGAAATAAACTGAGAAAAGAACTGAATGAGAAAACAAAGAGAAAAGTGTAGGGAAAATAAAGATTGTGCTCGAACGGGCCCTACCCCGCTGCCTACGTACCTCATCAGGATAATGAGGATCAGAGACGCCGTAGTTCCCCTAACTAGGGGTAACAAGGAAAATTGCTTGTGAATTAAGGCTTGATCTGCCTAAGCCATTGCTCAGGTGTTGTAGACTCGGACGACGAGTGCGTAACCGTCTTGCAAAGTGACAAGTAGGAGCAAGTTCACGTACGGAGTGAATGAGATGAGAAAAGAATTCCTGAAGGAAAGACGCTTATTGCTTGTTTGTGTTTTTTATGAAGCTTTTAGGAGTAGGTCACAAGGAAGTGAACTCAAGCTCTTTTCATGGAATGTGCACTTGTCACTACATTCCAAGATGGAATAATAGAACAAGCACACTCAAGTAAGGAGAAGATCCCCAAAACTTGAACCCAAATATTATGGCCTAAGCTCACTAACTTGTTAAGTTATTAAGTGTTTTTGGTATTTACAGATGAAGAAGTGTTTTTTATGCTTTTCTTTTATGAAGAAGATACCTTGATCAGACTTGTGCATCACAAGGTAAACTTGTACTATCCCAAGATGGGAAGAATACAAGCATACCTCATGGGATAAGGCTATGGATCAAGACATCACTTCAAATTTATTAAGATGTTTTTTATGGTTATGAGATGAGAAGAGAAGAAGAACCAAAAGGGTCACAAAGGAAAAATTCTAAAGGGAGACTAAATAATCCTAAGTGTTAACATGCATGGATGTCCTAAGGGTTAGTGAGGTTTCTATCCTAATGAGGAAGGAAAAAGAAGGGAATAAGAAGATAAAAGAAGGTATGAGCAAGGCCTAAGCCCAACAACAGAAGAGTTAGTGCACATAAACATAAGAGGAAGAGATAAGATGAGATTTGGAGATGTGGAACTCAATTCCCACACCTCACACTTACCATAGCCCCTGCAAGGTTAGTATTATGCATACAAATGAAGCAAAATGAAACAAATCACGTGCCATCACTATAAAACCAGAAGTGAAATGACATGAACAAATGCACAATGCAAATGCAACTCAAAAGAATGAGATATGAAGCTTACAAATCCAAATGATGCAACATGAACACATATGAAAACTTATGTACACTTAAGGAGGATGCAAAGCAAATATGAATAAACATGGACACAGTGCACACAATCAGAACCAAAACAAGATGGAGAAGGGCTTAAGAAGCCAACAAGATGAAGAGAAAGGAGGTACAAGACCAAACAATTACCAAATGGGAGTGAAAGAAGCAATGAGATGAAATGAAAGCACTTAAGGAAATAAATGACTCAAAAGGAAGCAAGACACAAAAATTCCTAAGACTCAAACCCTAAGCTAGGACCAGGAAGGTACCCACACCCCAAAGGAACCCCAAGTGAAAAGAAGAAGTTGGCACAAGTGCCCTTCTAAGCTTATATGAGAGTTAAAGGACCAAAAGACGCAAAAATGGGACAAGGTTCAAGACAAAATTCACATTAAATCAACCAAGCATCTAAAAAATTCCACAACTCAAGTCAAATGATCATCAAACATGTTATATCAATGGGACAAAAGGATTGGAAAGAATTCAGAAGCAAACTAGGTCAAAGGGAGGCAAGAACACAAGCTAGGGTTACAAACTTCCATCACAAGTCAAAGGACTAAGACTCAAGAAATAAAATTCGAAAAATCCAGAGAAAAATCACATGGGAAATAAAATGTCTTAAGAATCCATAGAAAAAAGAATGGGATCAAAATTAAAAATATTGAAGTGTGTGGAAATTTGACAAGGCAGTGCACTCAAAAAGAACTTAAAACGAAGTTAAGTGAAAAAATGATTTAATAATGACACGTGGAAATGGAAATAAAAGAAAATAAAAAAATGGAAAAATAAAAGAGACTTCAAATAAGACTCATGATTCTTTTGGGATTTTTTTAATGAAAGGAAATATTTTAATAAAATAGAAACTAAACTGAATAAAAGAAAAATAAAATAAGAAAAAGAAATTAAAAGAAAATGGAAGGGGGTGTCACTAGCAAGGCTTTGAACTGAAAATGAATGGGCCTGAAGACAGGGAGGGTACGCATAGCACACTCAGGGCCCAACATGCTGCGCAGAACACAAGTCTTATGGTGATATTTGTGGAAAATAATAAGAAAAGGCTGGGAAAATCAGGAATGCGTTGGATCAATCATGCAGATGCTGTTAGTGTTTCATTAATTGACATGGCAAAAAGGAAAGAAGTGAGTGGCTGGAACACAATACTAATGGTGTGCTGCGAAACACAAAACATTAACTGAAATAAGAAAGAAAACGTGAGAAGGAGGTGGGGCTTAGGGCTAGGTGGCGTGATCCAGACGCTTGGATGAGCGAATCTAACGGCTGTGAGTCATCTTCTTCCATGGACAAACCCTAACATCACAACATAAATGAGTAAAAATCTCCAGATGCACTAATTCACCCTCACTGAACATGAATATGAGCTCAAAAACTCCTAAAAGCCAATGAATCTAAAGGATCGAAACAAAACAACTTGCACCATCAAACTTGAAAACCAAATAACTCATGCTATGGTGCACTAAAACAGAAACTAATGCATGCAGAATACTCAGTGAAGATCAAGGATTACAAAATGCATCATTAATTTCATTTCCAGATCCAAAGAATTCAAGCCATACCTGAGGTGTAGATCTTGGTTCAGTGAGATAGAAAGCCCAATGGTGCATGCAAATCACTCCTCCTTCACCCTAGATGCAAAATAAATGCATCTAAGGTCTTGAATGAAGCTGGATTTGAGGTTTCTCTCACACCTGCCCTGAAAAAGGCAAGCTTGCCAAACTTGAAAGATAACTTCAATTTGTGTGTGCTTAATGATCTTGAGCTCTCCCTGATTACAAATCCACAATTGGTTTGGAGATTGGGTGCTTGAATGAAGAGAAATGGAAGAGAATGCAAATGAAGAAAGAAGTTGGAAATGAGAGAATGAGAGAGAGATCTGGCTTGCTAAAACCCTAATTGCTTTTTGTATGAGGTCACAAACCCTTGCTGAAAGAATGAGATGAAATGCACGAGTAGGTCATGTGATTTGTGTGAATTTGCAATTTTTGCAACATGTGAGATAAGCATGCAATGCTCATGTTTCCTTGGGCCTCTCAGCACATGTGCAATGCATTTACCACCCTTGATTCAAATCCAATCAATCCTGGCCTTTAGATCCAAGCATCACACACTTCTCCTGTTTTGGCCAATTTTGCATGTTTGGAGTGATTTTCTCATAGTGCACGAAAATGTGATTTTCTTTGGAGCAAAATGATTCAAATGTGATGAATTTTAAGTTTGAAACAAGTTTGAACCAATACCAAGTCTTGAAATTGAGTTTTGAAGCTTCTTGCATTTGGTGCATGCATGGAAATGTGAAATTTGCCCTAAAATCATGAAACTTTCGAAGAGGCTAGAGGAAAATCTATGAATCCCATCAAAATGTACTTGTACTTTTTGAAAATGGGAGCCCTTACCCTCCAACTTTCATGTTAACTTTGGTCCTTTTGAAAATTTTTTGATCATGTTAAGGCCATTTGAAAATTAGGGCAAAAGTTGCCAAATTTGGAAAACTTCAAAAACCAACTTTGTACCATTTTTGCAAAACCCTTCAAATATCCATAATTATTGAACTTTGATCATTCCAAACCTCTTATAAAATTTTAAGGACCCCTCTTGGGCAAAAAATTTGGGGTAGACCCCTTGAAATCAAACAGTTGACTTTTTAAGGGCACAATTGACTTTTTACTTCATCTGCAAGCAACTGAGGCATTGTATGACTTCCACATGGAATTTTCTCATGAAAATTGACACCTAGGATACTCTTAACATATAGAAGACTTTGACCAAATGAAATGGCCAAAGTTGTGAGATCTTGGTGCTTGAATCTCAAACCCTAATTTGGGTGCCTTGTATAGGAGCTTTGCCTTGTCCTGAGGTCTCTGATGATCATGCAATCTTCTGAGCTTTTGCCAATGGACTTGAACTTGTAAATGGAGTGTAGACTCACCATAAGACTTGTATAAACTCATTGGGACCCTTGTCATGGCTTGAAATGCTTCAAGGACCTCCACAGATGACCATATGCTTGATGCTAGGACATGAAGGATGTTATGCCTCATCTTTCCATGATATGATGCTAAGAAAATGGTATGTTCATGATGAATATGATATGATATGATGCTTAAAATGAAGAGGGCAAAAATGTGGGTGTTACAGCTGCCCCTATTCAAACATCAGTTAATCTGAAAAGGACGATAGCACGGGCTATCGACCATTCAAGATAAACTGTGGTTGAATACCAAGAAGACCAGAAATTTGCACTCTGACGAAGAATGCAACACTAGGAAATAAACCCAACCAAATGACGCTTTGGTGACTGAAGGGGAGAAAAAAGCAGACGAGCTTCTTCCAAGTTGAAACTGATATCTGGAATAAGAACACTAAGACAGACGAGTCTTCTTCGAACAATCCTGTGACGCCAGGAACTGGACATACGAGTCCTCAAACACTGCAAGAACATATGACCTGAGATAGACGAATCTCCTTTAGATATACCTGTTACGCCAGGTCCGGGATGCATTTAAAGTCCGTGGGATAGACATGCATAATCAAGGTAGACGAACCTTCTTCATATATTATCCATGGATATATGGTACAAGACAGACGAGTCTTCTTTGAGCAAACCTGTTACGCCAGGTGCAGCAACAACAATTGGTGCCTGAGACAGACGAGCCTCCTTCGGATTTACCTGTTACGCCAGGACCGGTAACCATTTTGACATTCATTCCCATAGTCAGGATTTTAAACCTCTTCAATACAGACGAGTATTGGATGATCATCAAGATAACACAGACGAGTACCAGTAGTCAATGATACAGACGAGTATCAGAAGATGATCTGAGAAACACAGACGAGCGCTTCAGGTAATGATACAGACGAGTATCAGCCACTGGTATAGACGAATACCATAAATTCAAACACAGACGAGCATTTGAAGTAGTCACAGAAGAATACCAGGATAATCAGCAAATCCTCACATACAAATGTAACCTAACACATACGAGTGTTGGGAACGATACAGACGAGTATCCAAGCAAAGCAGACGAGCTTCAATAGGGAGTTAACTACCAAACACAGACGAGTGTTGGGGATGATACAGACGAGTATCCAAACAAAGCAGACGAGCTTCAACAGGTAATCAACTACCCAACACAGACGAGTGTTGGAAAGTTGCAGACGAGCAACAACTGAAATTACATATCAAGTACAGACAAGTGCATCAAAGGATCCAATACCAAACACAGACGAGTGTTGAAAGTTGCAGACAAACAACAACATATGAGATATCACAACACAGACGAGTGTTGAGAACTGCAGACGAGCAACAACAAAGAGATAACCAAACACAGACGAGTGTTGAAAAGCGACATCAAAGATATTACATCCCAAAGCATAGACGAGTGCTAGAAATTGCAGACGAGCAAAAGCAAATATCATATACCTCCCAAACAGATGAGTGTTGGGAAGTTGTAGACGAGCAACAACAAATATCAGACATATCAAACACAAACGAGTGTTGAAAACTGCAAACGAGCAACAACAGAGAGTACATACCAAACACAGACGAGTGTTGGAAAATTGCAGACGAGCAATATCAAGGTAATCATAGGCCACTGCTAGGGAAAGTAAACGAGCAAAACCAAAGTGATAACACAAACGAGTGTTGAGAAATGCGAACGAGCAGCAATGAAGCAATAATATATCACTGCTGGGGAAAACTCTGCTTAGGGATAACACAGACGAGTGTTGAAAAACGCAGACGAGCGGTAGACAAATGCCTGATTGGCCACAAGAGTTACAACTCTGCAGGGGAAGACAAGTCAAGAGGTCTGGATACCTAACTCTGAATGAGGTGATGAATACCTGACAATATCATCATATTAACCAAAAAGTATGGCAACTTCGCTGGGGAATATTTCACCGACGGAAGTGAAGATCAAATATGAACTCTGTGGGGACAGGATCATCTTCAGACTTGACTGGAAAGATGCATCAACAATACTCTAGCTGGGGAGAGCATCTGCTGATTCAAAGCTCTGGCTGAGACCCTTGCTGGGGATAGAATTCTGCTTGGGGATGTCAGGCTTTCAGATACCTGTTGGACATACTCCATTGGGGAAGAGTGAATTGCTTAGGAGAATGTGACGCCATCCTGCAACCTGCAACAAAAGAAAACACAAGTGTGCCACGGGGACTTGCATGGTATGATCTGTTCATCCATCGTCACCCGACACTCAAAGAGGGTTTACAGTGTTTCCCTGCATGTCATTTTCTTTTCAAATTATCACCATGTTTAAATGCAATGCTATTTTTGCTAAAAATTCAGGACATTTTGCAAACAAAAATAAACACACACAGCTTTTTGACTGAATATTCTTTTTATTGAATGGCCTCTGAATAGGCAAAGATTTTACACCAGGTAGTAACCACCTGGAAAGAGGTAGCTACCATAAAATTGAGAAAAGAAATTATCCTAATGGCAATGGACACGGCATCCCAAGGAGTTCCATTTCTGCTATGACCAGCATGTCTTCAAGACTCTCCATTCTGCTTTGGCTTTCTGAGGGGATGAGGAGACTGCTTCCTATCCTTCTGATATTGTCAAGTTGTACGAAACGATGACGTGGTTAAGATTACTCGGATTGCAGTTGTTCGCTTATTCCCTTGTTTTGCGTGGACCGCCCTTTCGGGTTTTCAATCCACCGGGATACCCTTTTTTTCCTGAGCTGTCCAATGCGGCTTTTCAACCCAGCGGGTGTACATTTTTTTTTATTTCCCTAACTTTTGCCCGAGCTTTTTATTCTGTTTTTAGCTCGCCGGGATGCCCTTCTTTTTCCTGGACTATAATTCTGTTTTTGTGTCCAGCGGGTCTCTTTATGCGAAGTATTTTTTAACTATGTCCGAGTTAACAGGGGACTGGAAGTCATCTCCATCCATAGTGGTGAGCATCAGTGCTCCTCCTTAGAAGACTTTCTTCACTATGAATTATCCTTCGTAGTTTGGGGTCCACTTGCCCCTGTGATATGAACCTGGAGGAACGATCCTCTTCAATACAAGCTCTCCCACTTGATACTCTCGAGTACGTACGCGTTGGTCGAATGGACGCTTCATTCTCCTTTGATAAAGCTGACCATGACAGATAGCCGCTAATCTCTTTTCCTCAATTAGACATAGTTGATTGTAACGAGCACGCACCCATTCAGCCTCATCCAGCTTTACATCCATCATCACACGCAATGAAGGAATCTCTACTTCAACAGGCAGGACTGCTTCCATACCATATACCAGAGAGAAGGGAGTTGCCCCTGTTGACGTCCTGACTGACGTTCGGTACCCATGCAGCGCAAACGGTAACATCTCATGCCAATCTTTGTAGGTGACAACCATTTTCTGCACAATCTTCTTGATATTCTTGTTTGCTGCCTCTACCGCACCGTTCATCTTTGGTCGGTAAGGAGAAGAATTGTGATGCTGAATCTTGAAGTCCCGACTCAACTCTGCCATCATCTTGTTATTTAGATTAGAACCATTGTCAGTAATGATCCTTTTGGGCACTCCGTATCTGCATATGATATCCCTTTTCAGAAATCTTGCCACCACTTGACGAGTGACGTTGGCATAAGATGCTGCTTCTACCCATTTGGTGAAGTAATCAATCGCGACCAAGATGAAGCGATGACCATTTGAAGCAGTAGGCTCTATCTTCCCGATCATGTCAATGCCCCACATAGAAAAGGGCCAAGGAGATGACACGACGTTAGGCGGGCTTGGAGGAACATGTACTTTGTCTGCGTATATCTGACACTTGTGGCATTTACGAGCGAATGAACAACAGTCTGCATCCATTGTCATCCAGTAATACCCTGATCTCAGCAACTTCTTTGCCATAACATGCCCTCCTGCATGGGTACCGAAAGATCCCTCGTGGACTTCCTGCATCAACAGGCTTGCTTCGTGTCTATCCAAGCATCTGAGCAAGACCATGTCGAAGTTTCTCTTGTACAACACCCCGTCTGTGTTCAAGAAGAAGCTAGCAGCAAGTCGCCTCAAGGTCTTCTTGTCATTGGAAGATGCCCCAGTTGGGTATTCTTGCTTTTCCAGGAATAGCTTGATATCAAAATACCAAGGTTTCTCATCAGACACGGCGTCTACAGAGAAGGAATGAGCTGGAGCGTCAAGCCTGGATATGTCAATTCTGGGCACATAATTCCAACACAAGACTTTGATTGACGAAGAGAGAGTGGCCAATGCGTCGGCAAACTGATTTTCATCACGTGGTATGTGCTGAAGTTTAACTGTTGTGAAGAACGTCAACCGTTTTCTAGCATAATCCCTGTATGGAATTAGATGCTCTTGATGTGTATACCACTTGCCGGTAACTTGGTTAATGACGAGGGCTGAATCTCCGAATATATCGAGGTTCTTAATCCGAAGATTAATAGCCTCCTCTATTCCCATTATGCATGCCTCGTATTCCGCTTCATTGTTGGTGCAGCCAAAAGTAATTCTGGCAGTGAAGGGAAGGTGAACACCTTCGGGAGTGATAAGAACGACACCAACTCCACGTCCATTAATATTGACTGCCCCATCAAACATCAACTTCCATTTGGATTCAGGGTCTGGCCCCTCCTCCGGAAGTGGTTCCTCGCAATCGTTTTCTTTGAGGTACATGATGTCCTCATCAGGGAAATCAAACTTCATTGGCTGATAATCCTCTTCAAGAGGTTGCTGTGCAAGGTAATCCGACAATACACTTCCCTTGATGGCTTTCTGAGAAGTATACTGTGTAGATGTTTAAGAATTGGCAGAATTTTTGACCAAACAAGAAATGTTAAATTCAGTTCAGAATGTCCTATCAGATGTTAGGACATTAGCAAACAGAGTATGTGAACTTATTTGAGGATGTCTCATCAGATGTTGGGACATTGTGTAAATGACTAAGTTCAGTTTTGTCAGGATGTCCCAACAGATGTTGAGACATCTCAGACCTGCTACCAGAATTAATTATTGATTAACAGATCAGAGATATTTAAGGAGAACTATCTGGAATTAATTAATGCTGGATAAAAACAGAACAAGGCGCATCTGTAGGGAGTTTTAAATTGAAGATTCAGATTAAAACAGAAGACCTAATGCACCTAGAATATAGGAGGTAACAAACCCTAAATTCAAGGTGACAGTTGCTGCACATTAGGGCTGGATCATTCTACAGAAAGCCCAAAATTCAGATACCTATTTAAGCAACAGAAACTCATAGAATTGAGTACGAATTTCAGAAGACCAAATAGGGTGTCTAGTGTTTTAAATAGCAGGTTGTTTTTATGTACCACTTTATGAGCTTTTAAGCAAAAGTGCATTTGTGACTTGATTGAAACTGTGAAGTAAGATCAAGCTGTATTGTTTGAAGGATGTCTTCAATTTCTGTAAACTTGTAAACTTGATCACTGGGTGATTGAGGGGGAGTGAGTAGGGTACTCTTATCTAAGTGAGTCTTAGGTAGAAATTGCATTGGGTAAGTATTAAGTGATAGATTAAACAGGGTGATTTAAGTCTAGAATTAATATTACTAATAGTGGATTTCCTCCTGGCTTGGTAGCCTCCAGATGTAGGTGTGGTTATACACTGAACTGGGTTAACAAACTTCTGTGTTGTTTATTTTTCCTGCTGTTTAAGTTTTGGTTAAATTTGTCAAATGTCCTATTAAGTGTTGGAACATCTCTTAGGACATCTCATTACAGAATTTCAATTGGTATCAGAGCAGGCACCCTGCCTGTTTATACTGGGTGAGATCTAGGGAAAACAAATTCTGTAACATGGACAGAGATATAGGGTCAGTAAATAGACCACCTATTCTGGATGGATCTAACTATGACTACTGGAAGCCAAGAATGATTGCATTCTTAAAATCACTTGACAACAGGGCATGGAGAGCAGTAAATGTTGGATGGAAACATCCTGTCCAAGACACCAAAGATGGATCAAAAGTTCTGAAACCTGAAGAAGAATGGAGTAAAGAGGAAGAAGATTCAGAACTAGGCAACTCAAAAGCCTTAAATGCTTTATTCAATGGCATTGATAGAAATATTTTCAGACTGGTGCATCATTGTGAGCTGGCCAAAGATGTGTGGGATACCCTCAAGACAACTCATGAAGGAACATCAAAAGTAAAAATGTCAAGACTTCAACTTCTCACCACCAAGTTTGAAAACTTGAGAATGAAGGAAGATGAATCAATTCATGAGTTCTACATGAACATCTTGGATATAGCCAATACTTCTGGAGCCTTGGGAGAAAAGATGACTGATGAAAAGCTTGTAAGGAAGATTCTCAGATCTTTGCCAAAAAGATTTGACATGAAAGTCACAGCCATAGAAGAGGCACAAGACATATGCTCCATGAAAGCTGAAGAACTCATTGGTTCCCTTCAAACTTTTGAGATGGAAATGAATGACACACATGCTAAAAAGAACAAAAGCATTGCCTTGGTTTCAAATACAGATGATGAAGAAGATGATGAACCAGCAAATGATAAAAGCCTATCAGAAAACCTTGCATTGATTGGAAGACAATTCAAACAGATTCTCAGAGGAATGGAAGGAAAATCCAAACCTAGTGGAAGAAACACAAACTCTGAGAACAGAAGACCTTATGATGCTAACAAAAGAGTAAAGTATGCTGAAAAGACCAGTCAAGATAAAGGAGTCAAATGCCATGAATGTGAAGGATATGGACATATCAAGTTTGAATGTCCTACCTACTTAAAGAGGCAAAAGAAAGGACTCTCTGTGACCTGGTCTGATGAAGACTCAGGAGATTCAGAAGAAGAATCAGCTAAGCACATTGCTGCTTTAGCTGGACTGTGTGAATATGACAGTGATTCCAGCTGTGAAGAGCTTACTTATGCAGATCTTGAGCAAGCCTTCAAGGATCTGTACAAGAGAAGTACTGAAGTATGCAGTGAGGTCATAAAGCTAAAGAAGCAGAATGAAGTACTAGAAGAAGAAAAAGCAAGTGATCAAGTAATCATTGATACCTTAAAAAGTGAAGTAACTCTTCTCAATTCTAAGCTGGAACATATGTCCAAATCTGTTAGAATGATGAACAGCAGCTCAAATACACTGGATGCTATTCTCTGCAATAATAAACATTCAGGGGACAAAAGTGGACTGGGATATAACAGAGATGAAGCAAGCTCTAGCAAAACTACTTCAAAAACTATACAGTCAAACAAGATGTCTCAACAGATGCTCCAACATCAGAACACAAAGACAAACATAATGTTCCAACAGATGTCTCAACATTCTGGAAAGAACAAAATGAAGAAAAAATATCAAAGATGGAGATGCCATCACTGTGGAAGATTTGGGCATATCAAACCTCACTGTTATAAGCTACATGGATATCCAAATCAGATGTGTCAGCAACCTTCCAAGCAGAAAGTAGAAGGTACCAAGAAAGTGCTGCATAGAAATCAGCAACCTCCTAAGCAAAAGACAGAAGTAATCAAGACAGTTTGGAGACCAAAAGCTGACATTCAGACTGATCAAAGCCACATACACAAGAACAAGATCAACAATCAAGCTTGGAGATCAGCTGAACAACACTCAGAGCAGAGGCATCAAAAGAAATCTCAACTCATCTGGTCAAAGAAAAGTACTGCATACATAGCACATACATCATTGAAAGTATCAGCTAAAGAAGACTGGTACTTTGACAGTGGATGCTCAAGACACATGACTGGATTGAAGAATTTGCTAGTAAACTTAAAGTCACATTCATCCAGGTATGTTACCTTTGGAGATGGAGCTAAAGGAGAGATCAAGGGAGTTGGAACCTTGGATTGTCAAGATGTTCCAAGACTAGATGATGTGCTGCTTGTTAAAGGTTTAACTGCTAACCTGATCAGTATAAGTCAGTTATGTGATCAAGGGTACAGTGTAAACTTTACCAAATCTGAATGTATAGTGACTAACAAAGAACAAGAGGTTGTCATGAAAGGAGCCAGATCTAAAGACAACTGTTACATGTGGGAATCCCAAAATCTCAGTCTCACTTCAACCTGTTCTCTAGCTAAAGAAGAAGAAGTGAAACTGTGGCATCAAAGACTAGGTCATCTTCATTTCAGAGGCATAAAGAAGATCATATCTATGGATGCTGTAAGAGGTATTCCTAAACTGAAGATTGATGATGGCAAAATATGTGGTGAATGTCAAATAGGCAAGCAAACCAAGATGTCCCATCCAAAGCTTCAACATCTGACAACTTCCAAAGTTTTGGAACTTCTACATATGGATCTTATGGGACCTATGCAGGTTGAAAGTCTTGGTGGTAAGAGGTATGCCTATGTTGTGGTTGATGATTTTTCAAGATATACATGGATAAACTTCATCAAAGAAAAGTCAGATGTATTTGATGTATTCAAAGAATTATGTCAAAGATTGCAAAGGGAAAAATCCAGCCGTGTGATCAAAATAAGAAGTGATCATGGAAAAGAATTTGAGAATCAAAAGTTCTTAGATTTCTGCTCTTCAGAAGGAATCAATCATGAGTATTCTTCACCTATCACTCCTCAACAGAATGGGATTGTTGAAAGGAAGAATAGAACCATTCAAGAATCAGCAAGAGCTATGATACATGCTAAAAAGCTACCTCTGTATTTCTGGGCTGAAGCCATGAACACTGCCTGCTATATCCATAACAGAGTTACCTTGAGAAAAGGAACTTTGTCCACAATATATGAAGTCTGGAAGGGCAGAAAACCCACTGTTAAGTACTTTCATGTGTTTGGAAGTAACTGCTACATTCTGGCAGACAGGGAGCAAAGGAGAAAAATGGATCCTAAAAGTGATGAAGGGTTTTTCCTTGGATACTCTACAAACAGCAGAGCATACAGAGTATTTAATTCTAGAACCAAGGTTATCATGGAGTCCATAAATGTGATAATTGATGATGCTCCTACAGATGTCCCAGAAGATGTTGGAACATCTGCTGATATCAAGATTGAAGCTGAAGAAAAGGATGATCAATATAACTGCACTCAATCTGATACAAGGACAGAAGAATCCAGTAAACCTCCCTCCATCAGAATACAGAAGGATCATCCCAAAGATTTAATAATTGGTGATCCCAATAGAGGTGTGAGCACTAGATCAAGAGAAGTGATTTCAGGTTCTTGTTTTGTGTCCAAAATAGAACCTAAAAACATCAAGGAGGCTCTCACTGATGAATACTGGATTTGTGCTATGCAAGAGGAATTAGGTCAATTCACAAGGAATGAAGTGTGGAATCTTGTTCCTAGACCAAATGACATAAATGTGATTGGTACAAAATGGGTGTACAAGAACAAGTCAAATGAACAAGGAATTGTTACAAAGAACAAAGCTAGACTTGTGGCTCAAGGATACACTCAAATTGAAGGAGTAGACTTTGATGAAACCTTTGCACCAGTAGCAAGGCTTGAATCAATAAGACTACTGTTGGGAATTGCTTGTATCTTAAAGTTCAAGCTATTTCAAATGGATGTGAAAAGTGCCTTTCTTAATGGTTATCTTAATGAAGAGGTATATGTAGAACAGCCTAAAGGATTTGTTGATCCAAGCTGTCCAAATCATGTATACAAACTCAAGAAAGCACTTTATGGTCTGAAGCAAGCTCCAAGGGCATGGTATGAAAGACTTACCACATTTCTTATCAAGCAAGGATACAGAAAAGGTGGGATTGATAAAACCCTGTTTGTTAAAGATGAAGAAGGAAATGTCATGATTGCACAAATATATGTTGATGACATTGTGTTTGGTGGGATGTCTGATAAGATGGTCAAACATTTTGTCAAGCAGATGGAATCTGAATTTGAAATGAGTCTAGTAGGTGAATTAACCTATTTTCTTGGTCTGCAAGTTAAGCAAATGGAAGACTCAATATTCATCTCACAAAGCAAGTACTCCAAGAACATAGTGAAGAAATTTGGAATGGAAAATGCTTCTCATAAAAGAACTCCTGCTCCTACACATTTAAAGCTGACTAAAGATGAAAAGGGTGAGAATGTAGATCAAAGTTTATATAGAAGCATGATTGGAAGCTTGTTATACTTAACTGCAAGCAGACCAGACATAGCATTTGCAGTAGGAGTGTGTGCAATATATCAAGCTGATCCAAAAGTCAGTCATCTTAATCAAGTCAAGAGAATCCTTAAATATGTTAATGGTACTTGTGACTATGGCATAATGTACTTTCATGGTTGCAAACCAATTCTCTCTGGCTTCTGTGATGCTGATTGGGCAGGAAGTGCTGATGACAGAAAAAGCACTTCAGGAGGATGCTTCTTTCTAGGAAACAATCTGATTTCTTGGTTCAGTAAGAAATAGAATTGTGTGTCATTATCTACAGCTGAAGCTGAGTATATAGCAGCAGGTAGCAGTTGTTCTCAGTTGGTTTGGATGAAGCAGATGCTCACTGAGTACAATGTCCCACAGGATGTCATGACATTGTACTGTGACAACTTAAGTGCAATCAACATATCAAAGAATCCCATTCAACATAGCAGGACAAAGCATATTGATATCAGACATCATTTCATCAGAGATCTTGTAGAAGAGAAGGTGATTTCATTGGAGCATGTTGCTACAGATCTGCAATTAGCTGATATCTTTACCAAAGCATTGGATGCTACACAATTTGAGAACTTAAGGGGCAAACTTGGAATCTGTGTATGTGATATCTAGCAGTTAATGAGATGTGCCAACATGTCATATGACATTGCATGGCATAAGTTCCAGATGGCAAAGCTAGTCTGGACTAGATCCTTGGGAATTTCATTCCTAATCATTTGGACTGTAACGGCTACTTATTTAGTAATTCCTTATAAGAAGCTATCAAGAGTCTCATCACATCATCACAAGCGAATCACATTAACTAGTAATCCTTCAGAAATCTTAAACCCTAAAGCTGCACATTCATCTTCCTCAACAATGTCTCAAAACCCTAAAACAGTTGAAGAAGTTCTCAACCAGGAAGACGTGGTTCATGCCACTCCTATTTCTATGGTGCCAATGCAATCAACACCATTGGACGAGCTCAGGGGAAGCGCCTCTCACACTAAAAAGGCAAGAACACCAAAGAGATGTAAAGATCAAATCAGAAGCAAAGCTAAAGGCATTCCCTCTCCTGCCAACATGTCTACAAGGTACTCCAAATATGTTGATGATTCCATCAAGGAGATTGTTAACCAAGTCTTTTCTGAACAAAGAGTGGTGAAAGGTATCTCTGTTCCTTTGAACACCATTCCTGCACCTCAAGAAGAACCAGCTCAAGCTACAAAGGACACTGCTGCAGAACAAGATGTCCCAACAGATGTTGGAACATCTGAAGACAAGAAAAAGAACTCATCTGATGTTGAACAAACTGAGGATAAAACCTCAAGTGAAAGTGATAAAGAAGTTTCTGTGGAACAGGCTAAAGAATCAAATGAAGATCAAATTTCTGCTGATCAACAAGCTGATGAGGAGTCTGCTCAATCTCCTCCAGTAGTCAATCTGGAGCAGGACTCTGATGCAGAAATCATAGCATTTGTCAAACCCAGCATAGCCAAAAGGCTAAGGTCCAGGAAAGGAAAGATGCAAGATGAACCTGTCATTCCTGAGAAGAAGAAGGCTAGTCCAAAGAAAGGCAAGGCTAAAGCCACTTTTGGTCCAGCAAAACCATGGAGCAAGGTTCAAACTCAGAAGAGAAAAGCTGCAACACCATCAGATTCAGATGTTGGATCAGATGTCCCAACATCTCCTCCCAAGAAGAAACCAGCACCAGCTAGAGCTTCAACTGTTGTTCCAGAAGCTCCCTTGGACAATATATCCTTCCATCATGTCTCCAGTGTCAACAGATGGAAATATGTGTACCAAAGAAGGGTTGCTTTGGAAAGAGAACTAAGCAGCAATGCACTTGAGTGCACAGAACTCATTGACCTAATCTCTGCTGCAGGACTATTCAAGACAGTCTCAGAGTTCTCTCCCTGTTATGAACTTCTTGTCAAAGAGTTCATTGTGAATCTTCAGGAGGATTGCTCAAATGGTAAGTCTTCTGAGTTTAGAAAAGTTTTTGTTAGAGGTAAATGTGTACAGTTTTCTCCTCAAATCATCAATGAGTATCTAGGAAGAGAAACAGATGGACCCAATGAGCTAGGGAAAACAGATAATCAAATCTGTAAGGTGATCACTGCAAACCAGGTCAAAGCTTGGCCTGTGAAGGGAAAGCTCTCTGTGAGCATGCTTACTAGAAAGTATGCCATGCTTAACAGGATTGGAACTGCAAACTGGGTGCCTACCAATCACACTTCATCAATCTCAACTGGTCTGGCCAGATTCATCTATGCTGTGGGGACTCAAACCAAGCTGGACTTTGGAGCTTTTATCTTTGATCAAACCATGAAGCATGCCAGCTCCTCTGCAACCAAGCTACCAATAGCCTTTCCATCATTGCTGTGTGGTATTGTACTCAATCAATATCCTGGGATTTTAACTGACAAGGATACTGCCTGCAAGAGAGAGAGCCCCCTGGCTTTTCACTACAAGTTATTCCTCAGTCATCATGCTGCAGATGTTGAAGCCCCTTCTGGGATATCTTCTGGTCCCTCAACTGCTAAGTCTTCTATCTCCATGAAAGAATTAATTGCTGAGCTAAAGTGCACCTGCAAAGAGCTTGAAGCTAGAAAGAAGAAGCTGGAGGAAATAATTAAGAGGTTGGAAAGTGAAGAAGATCAGAATGCTGCATCTGGTGAAGACAGTGAAGCTGAAAGTGAAGCTGATAAAGATGAAGACACTGAAGTGGAGGAAGCTACTGAGAATGATGAATCTGAGTGATCAAATGTATGCGAGGCATTTGTAATGACAGCAATGATTAGTAATTCTGAATAATAGTTCTTTGGCCCCTAATTTTGTGCCTACCAAGGGGGAGAACAACATCAAATGTAATTGCTGTTTAAATGAATGAAAGATCTGTTTGTTTCTGTCTGAACTGAATCAGTGTGTATTTCTGTTGCAACAAGACTGGACACATATTTGTTTGAGGGGGAGTAATCTCAAATAAGAATCAACAGAAAAGTTATGATATACTCTGATAAAAAGAACTTCTGCTGCACTCTGAAAACCAGAAAAGATGTTAGCCAAAAATTAGCCAAAGGGGGAGTTTGTAGATGTTTAAGAATTGGCAGAATTTTTGACCAAACAAGAAATGTTAAATTCAGTTCAGAATGTCCTATCAGATGTTAGGACATTAGCAAACAGAGTATGTGAACTTATTTGAGGATGTCTCATCAGATGTTGGGACATTGTGTAAATGACTAAGTTCAGTTTTGTCAGGATGTCCCAACAGATGTTGAGACATCTCAGACCTGCTACCAGAATTAATTATTGATTAACAGATCAGAGATATTTAAGGAGAACTATCTGGAATTAATTAATGCTGGATAAAAACAGAACAAGGCGCATCTGTAGGGATTTTTAAATTGAAGATTCAGATTAAAACAGAAGACCTAATGCACCTAGAATATAGGAGGTAACAAACCCTAAATTCAAGGTGACAGTTGCTGCACATTAGGGCTGGATCATTCTACAGAAAGCCCAAAATTCAGATACCTATTTAAGCAACAGAAACTCATAGAATTGAGTACGAATTTCAGAAGACCAAATAGGGTGTCTAGTGTTTTAAATAGCAGGTTGTTTTTATGTACCACTTTATGAGCTTTTAAGCAAAAGTGCATTTGTGACTTGATTGAAACTGTGAAGTAAGATCAAGCTGTATTGTTTGAAGGATGTCTTCAATTTCTGTAAACTTGTAAACTTGATCACTGGGTGATTGAGGGGGAGTGAGTAGGGTACTCTTATCTAAGTGAGTCTTAGGTAGAAATTGCATTGGGTAAGTATTAAGTGATAGATTAAACAGGGTGATTTAAGTCTAGAATTAATATTACTAATAGTGGATTTCCTCCTGGCTTGGTAGCCTCCAGATGTAGGTGTGGTTATACACTGAACTGGGTTAACAAACTTCTGTGTTGTTTATTTTTCCTGCTGTTTAAGTTTTGGTTAAATTTGTCAAATGTCCTATTAAGTGTTGGAACATCTCTTAGGACATCTCATTACAGAATTTCATACTGGATGTCATATTCAGTTAAAATCATCTGCCACCTAGCAACCCTTCCGGTTAACGCTGGTTTCTCAAAGATGTACTTGACAGGATCCATTGTGGAAATGAGCAGTGTGGTTATAGTCAACATGTACTGCCTCAGTCGGCGAGCAGCCCATACCAAAGCGCAACAAGTTTTCTCGAGCAGTGAGTAACGGGATTCACAGTCGGTAAACTTTTTGCTAAGGTAATAAATAGCGTACTCTTTTCGACCAGACTCGTCATGTTGGCCTAGAACACACCCCATTGACCCTTCTAGCACGGTCAAGTACATGATTAATGGTCTTCCTTCCACTGGAGGCATTAGAATTGGAGGCTCCTGCAAATATTCTTTTATTTTGTCGAAAGCTCTTCGGCAGTCATCGTTCCACCTGACCGTTTGCTCTTTTCTTAGCAATTTGAATATTGGCTCGCACGTGGCAGTTAAATGAGATATGAACCGAGAAATGTAGTTCAACCTCCCTAAAAACCCGCACACTTCTTTTTCTGTTCTCGGTGCAGGCATATCTTGAACAGCTTTTACTCTAGCAGGATCTACCTCAATTCCTCTCTGACTAACAATGAAACCCAGCAGTTTCCCGGAACGCACTCCAAAAGTGCACTTGTTTGGGTTCAACCTCAGCTTGTATTTGATCAGTCTATCAAACAACTTCTTTAGGTTAACCAAATGCTCTTCTTCGTCTCGGGACTTTGCAATCATATCGTCCACATAACACTCAATCTCCTTGTGTATCATGTCATGGAACAATGTGACCATCGCCCGTTGATAAGTTGCCCCGGCGTTCTTCAAACCAAAGGGCATGACCTTATAGCAGAATGTACCCCACGGGGTAATGAACATTGTCTTCTCCATGTCTTCCGGCGCCATCTTAATCTAATTATATCCGGAGAAGCCATCCATGAAGGAAAATACCGAGAATTGAGAAGTATTGTCCACCAACACATCAATGTGTGGCAACGGAAAGTCATCTTTTGGGCTTGCTCTATTCAAATCTCGGTAGTCAACGCACATCCGGACCTTGTCGTCCTTCTTTGGTACAGGTACAATGTTAGCTACCCAAGGTGGGTAACTAGTTACGGCAAGGAACCCGACATCCCATTGCTTCTGAACCTCCTCTTTGATCTTCATCGCCATGTCAGGACGAGTTCTTCTCAATTTCTGTTTCACAGGAGGACAGTCCTCTCTCAGAGGTAGCTTATGCACAACGATGTCGGTATCCAACCCTGGCATATCTCGATATGACCAAGCAAAGATATCCACATACTCTCTCAGCATACTGATCATCTCTTTCTTGACGTCGGCCTGCAGACTGGCCCCTATCTTGATCTCTTTCTTCACATCTTCACTGCCAATGTTGATGATCTCAATTTCTTCTTGATGAGGCTGAATAAGTCGTTCCTCTTGTTTCAACAATCTGACCAATTCTTTAGGGAGGTCATATTCTTCCTCAACCCCTTCATCAGCTTGGTAGACTGGATTGTCAAAGTCACGCGTGGTCATAGCAGGAACGTTATCAATGGAATCCGGATGATCAACACTGCACAGATGATGTGCTCATTCAGAATCTGCTTACTTTGAAAAAGAGACGATAACACAAAAACAAAAAGGAAAAACACATTGCCATTTTTATATTTTTGTGAAAAAGTTTAAAAACAAAGAAAGAGAACACAATTTGTCTGAAAATGTCCTTTTATTTCATAGCAATAATAAGATGCAATACAAAACATGGTGGCCCAATACAATGGATCCTAGCATCTTGGGCAGAATGCTGGATTTGACAATGCAGTATGCTAATAAAAGGAAACAAAATAATTACTCTGAGTTCCGTGTGACTTGTATGATGTCTTCAGCAGGCCAGCTTTTCAGCTCCTCGCCGGGCGCACACGGGTGGATCCAGTTGTCCCAGTCACCGTCACTGTCCTCATCTTGGCTTTCTGTACAGATATGGTTGCGGTCGAGCAACCCAACACTTGTAAACGTAATGGCCTTACCACTTGGAGTAGATCCACCAGGCTGATAACCCAAGCCGAGCTTGTTGTCTTTCTTTTCTAACTCCAACAGCTTGCCCCAGCCTTGGGCAATTCCTGATTGAACAACCTCCTTTGCTTCTTTGTAAGAATGGATAGATGTACCCTCTTTCTCACTGCTCTTCTCCACAGGAGTCAAGATGCTGACGTTGACTGCTTCGAAAGCTTGACATAAAGTTTCATGGATCTCTCCATCCATCTCTACATACTTGAACATCGACAAGTGGCTTACGAAGATGTCTTCCTCTCCGCAGACTGTGATGACCTGGCCGTCAACCACATACTTGAGCTTCTGATGCAGGGTTGAAGTAACAGCTCCAGCAGCATGTATCCATAGGAGACCCAACAAGAAGTTGTACGCAGGCTGGATGTCCATGACGTAGAAAACACTTTTGAAGACTTGAGAACCTATCTTGACGGGCAACTCAACCTCTCCAAAGACTGATCTTCTTGAACCATCAAAAGCTTTGACAATCAGATCACTTGGTCTCAGGACTATACCATCAACGTTAAGCTTCATTAATGCCTTCTTCGGAAGCACATTAAGGGAAGAGCCTGTGTCTACAAGAACATGCGACAACACCGCACCCTTGCACTCCATAGTGATATGTAGTGCTTTGTTGTGGTTTTTTCCCTCTGACGTGAGATCTCTGTCTGTAAAGCCTAGGCCAAGGATTGCATTAACACTGCCTACAATAGCTTCAAGTTGGTTGACAGTGATTTCCTGAGGAACATAAGCCATTTGCAGCACTTTCAATAAGGCATCTCTGTGTGCGAGAGAACACATCAGCAGTGATAATATGGATATCTTGGAAGGTGTCTGGTTCAGCTGATCGACCACCTTATAATCACTCTTTTTGATGATACGCATGAATTCCTCGACCTCTTTTTCAAATGTACCCTGCCCAGCAACAGGAGTAGTTGATTCATCAGTCACAACTTGCTTTCCTTTGGCTTTGGATGAAGCTTCATCCTCAGGATCCCCTCTCAGCACAGGAGGAGCAAATAAACGACCACTTCTGGTGAAACCCCCAACTCCTCCGACATTCTCTACAGTCGGGTCCACAACAACAGACTTGCTCTCAATCTTCTGTCCAGCTACATATACATCTGAGCCATAATGCCAGGGAATGGCTTTATCGTCTGTGTACGGAACAAGCCCAGGCACGGTAATAGTCACAGGACTGATCTCAGGAGCATAGATGGTAACAGGCTCTCTTCTGACAGGCATGTAAGCTTCATCATAGAAAATGGTAATTGTTGACACATCATCATCTTCATCATTACCAACTTTGTTAAACGGTAAGGATCCATCATCAATCAAACTCTGCAATCCTCTCTTCAGCTTCTCACATCCATTCTCTGAATTCAGACAGTCTTCACAATCAGTACTGCAACCAGGGAACACTTGACCTTTCAGCAGTCTTTCTTTTACTACCCTCAAAGGAGTCTTTACTTCTTCAATACTCAGCACGAGACTCAACTTGTCACCACCCTCAACAACATTAATTCTTGCCCCTCCATGATTAGGGATAGGGTTCGAAGTAACATTCGACGGTGGTGCAAAGTTGATTGCTTTAGAGTCTATAAGATCTTGAACCTTGTGATGGAGTGCCCTGCACTTCTCAGTCGAGTTCCCGGGTGCTCCAGAGTGGAAAACGCATCGTGCATTGACATCATAACCAACTGGAAGCTCTCCAGGAGGTGGTGGTGCCAAGGTTCTCAGTTGAATCAGATTCAAATCCAGCAGTCTTGGAAGCAAAGCAGCATAAGTCATAGGGATGGCCTCAATCACCCTATTAGCCGGGCGAGTTTGCCTTGGCTGATACGGTCTCTGCTGATAGTTGGTACGAGGTTGTTGTTGCTGTTGTTGTTGTGGAGGAGGTTGCATCTGTTGCATATGAGCAGAAGGAATTGTGACATCAGCCACATGCTCATACGGTCTTCTATAACCACGGCCCCGGCCTCGGCCAAATATAACATTTGTCTCACCCTCTCTTCTCCTAGGAGGTCCACTGAAAGCTTTCCTTGCTCCATTCGAGCTGCTAGCACTTGAATCTTGGATCTTCCCCATCTTCAGCAAGGTCTCAACCCTTTCTCCAGCAATAACAATATCATTAAATTTGGTGGCAGAACTGGACGCCAATCTTTCAAGAAACACACCCTGCAAAGTCCCCATAAACATGTCAGCCATTTCGTTCTCTAGCAGCGGTGGTTGCACTCTGGCAGTGAGTTGGCGCCATCTCTGAGCATATTCTTTGAAACCTTCCTTAGCAGTCTGAGCCATGTGCTGCAATTGCGTGCGGTTTGGAGCCATGTCCAAATTATATTGATATTGTCTCACAAAGGCTTCTTCTAGGTCTTTCCAACTCTTGATATTGACTCTGCTAAGCTTCATATACCATTCCAGAGAAGCTCCAACCAAGCTGTCTTGGAAATAGTACATCCAGAGTTTTTCATCATCGGTATGAGCAGCGATCCTTCCTACGAAGGACTGAAGATGGGTCTTCGGGCATGCAGTGCCATAGTATTTCTCAAAAGTTGGAACTTTGAACTTGTATGGGATCCTGACCCCAGGAACCAAGCCCAAGTCTGTTATGTCAAATCCCAAAGAACTCTGGGATTGAATGGCTCTGATTTGTTCTGCCATTTCTTCAAACCTCTTGTTCATCTCAGCCCCCTGACCTTCAGCTTCGTCCAGGAGAGTGAACTGTTCGTCCTGATTATCCATTTGAACATTATTCAACCCATCATTGATTATAGTTACCCCTGGCTGTGTGACAGGGATTTCCACTTGTCGTGCGCCCGCACCATTACGATTATCAGCAGCAACAGCAGTGTTGTTCCTGGTCTGATTCTCAATTAACTCCCGCAGACGCTCTTGGTTCTGACCCATGCCTGCCATCAAAGTCATAAAGTTATCCATTCTCAGTCTCAGATCTGCTAAGTCAGCTTGCATCTGGTCCATGACTCGCTCTCTGTTGATCTTTGTTGGATATCTGTGTGCGACTGGTTGTTCCCGAACTTTCCGGGGAGCTATAGTGCAGGGGAACCATAGATCTTCTGCTTTTTGTCCCCAGCAGAGTCGCCAACTGTCGCTCCCCGGAATTCCATCCTGGTACAAACGCGAAAGTGGCGCGGAAAAGAATAGAGTCGCCAGCCAAGCATTTTTATCCCGAAGAAAGGGAATGGTAATGCTGCACAAACCAGAAGAAAGAAGAGAAAGGACACAGGTCCTACGAACCAAAGAGACTGAGTTCGGGAGTCGGTTACGACCTGGGAAGTATTAACACCCAGATCGTCCGCCGTACCCGACGGGATCCACGCTTGCAAAGAAAATGTTTCAAAGGGTGAGGGGATGAAAGCTGCAGCAAAGAAAAAAAGAAATGAACTGGAAATAAACTGAGAAAAGAACTGAATGAGAAAACAAAGAGAAAAGTTTAGGGAAAATAATGATTGTGCTCGAACGGGCCCTACCCCGCTGCCTACGTACCTCATCAGGATAATAAGGATCAGAGACGCCGTAGTTCCCCTAACTAGGGGTAACAAGGAAAATTGCTTGTGAATTAAGGCTTGAACTACCTATGCCATTGCTCAGGTGTTGCAGACTTGAACGACGAGTGCGTAACCGTCTTGCAAAGTGACAAGTAGGAGCAAGTTCACGTACGAAGTGAATGAGATGAGAAAAGAATTCCCGAAGGAAAGACGCTTATTGCTTGTTTGTGTTTTTTATGAAGCTTTTAGGAGTAGGTCACAAGGAAGTGAACTCAAGCTCTCTTCATGGAATGTGCACTTGTCACTACATTCCAAGATGGAATAATAGAACAAGCACACTCAAGTAAGGAGAAGATCCCCAAAACTTGAACCCAAAGATTAGGGCCTAAGCTCACTAACTTGTTAAGTTATTAAGTGTCTTTGGTATTTACAGATGAAAAAGTGTTTTTTATGCTTTTCTTTTATGAAGAAGATACCTTGATCAGACTTGTGCATCACAAGGTAAACTTGTACTATCCCAAGATGGGAAGACTACAAGCATACCTCATGGGATAAGGCTATGGATCAAGACATCACTTCAAATTTATTAAGATGTTTTTTATGGTTATGAGATGAGAAGAAGAACCAAAAGGGTCACAAAGGAAAATTTCTAAAAGGAGACTAAATAATCCTAAGTGTTAACATGCATGGATGTCCTAAGGGTTAGTGAGGTTTCTATCCTAATGAGGAAGGAAAAAGAAGGGAAGAAGAAGATAGAAGTAGGGATGATCAAGGCCTAAGCCCAACAACAGAAGAGTTAGTGCACATAAACATAAGAGGAAGAGATAAGATGAGATTTGGAGATATGGAACTCAATTCCCACACCTCACACTTACCATAGCCCCTGCAAGGTTAGTATTATGCATACAAATGAAGCAAAATGAAACAAATCACATGCCATCATCATACAACCAGAAGTGAAATGACATGAACAAATGCACAATGCAAATGCAACTCAAAAGAATGAGATATGAAGCTTACAAATCCAAATGATGCAACATGAACACATATGAAAACTTATGTACACTTAAGGAGGATGCAAAGCAAATATGCATAAACATGGACACAATGCACACAATCAGAACCAAAACAAGATGGAGAAGGGCTTAAGAAGCCAACAAGATGAAGATAAAGGAGGTACAAGACCAAACAATTACCAAATGGGAGTGAAAGAAGCAATGAGATGAAATGAAATCACTTAAGGAAATAAATGACTCAAAAGGAAGCAAGACACAAATATTCCTAAGACTCAAACCCTAAGCTAGGACCAGGAAGGTACCCACACCCCAAAGGAACCCCAAATGAAAAGAAGAAGTTGGCACAAGTGCCCTTCTAAGCTTATATGAGAGCTAAAGGACCAAAAGAAGCAAAAATGGGACAAGGTTCAAGACAAAATTCACATTAAATCAACCAAGCATCTAAAAATTCCACAAATCAAGTCAAATGATCATCAAACATGGTATATCAATGGGCCAAAAGGATTGGAAAGAATTCAGAAGCAAACTATGTCAAAGGGAGGCAAGAACACAAGCTAGGGTTACAAACTTCCATCACAAGTCAAAGAACTAAGACTCAAGAAATAAAATTCTAAAAATCCAAAGAAAAATCACATGGGAAATATAATGTCTTAAGAATCCATAGAAAAAAGAATGGGATCAAAATTCAAAATATTGAAGTGTGTGGAAATTTGACAAGGCAGTGCACTCAAAAAGAACTTAAAAAGAAGTTAAGTGAAAAAATGATTTAATAATGACACGTGGAAATGGAAAAAAAAAGAAAATAAAAAAATGGAAAAATAAAAGAGACTTCAAATAAGACTCATGATTTTTTTGGGATATTTTTATTGAAAGGAAGTATTTTAATAAAATAGAAACTAAACTGAATAAAAGAAAAATAAAATAAGAAAAAGAAATTAAAAGAAAATGGAATGGGGTGTCACTAGCAAGGCTTTGAACTGAAAATGAATGGGCCTGAAGACAGGGAGGGTGCGCATAGCACACTCAGGGCCTAACATGCTGCGCATAACACAAGTCTTATGGTGATATTTGTGGAAAATAATAAGAAAAGGCTGGGAAAATCAGGAATGCGTTGGATCAATCATGCAGATGCTGTTAGTGTTTCATTAATTGACATGGCAAAAAGGAAAGAAGTGAGTGGCTGGAACACAATACTAATGGCGTGCTGCGAAACACAAAACATTAAATGAAATAAGAAAGAAAACGTGAGAAAGAGGTGGGGCTTAGGGCTAGGTGGCGTGATCCAGACGCTTGGATGAGCGAATCTAACGGCTGTGAGTCATCTTCTTCCATGGACAAACCCTAACATCACAAACTCAGTTTCCGGTGACCGGAGCTAGGGCTCCGGCACCGGAACTCATACCAGTCACGCAAATCTCAACATAAATGAGTAAAAATCTCCCGATTCACTAATTCACCCTCACTGAACATGAATATGAGCTCAAAAACTCCTAAAAGCCAATGAATCTAAAGGATCGAAACAAAACAACTTGCACCATCAAACTTGAAAACCAAATAACTCATGCTATGGTGCACTAAAACAGAAACTAATTCTTGCAGAATACTCAGTGAAGATCAAGGATTACAAAATGCATCATTAATTTCATTTCCAGATCCAAAGAATTCAAGCCATACCTGAGGTGTAGATCTTGGTTCAGTGAGATAGAAAGCCCAATGGTGCGAGCAAATCACTCCTCCTTCACCCTAGATGCAAAATAAATGCATCTAAGGTCTTGAATGAAGCTGGATTTGAGGTTTCTCTCACACCTGCCCTGAAATGGCAAGCTTGCCAAACTTGAAAGATAACTTCAATGAGTTTGTGCTTAATGATCTTGAGCTCTCCCTGATTACAGATCCACAATTGGTTTGGAGATTGGGTGCTTGAATGAAGAGAAATGGAAGAAAATGCAAATGAAGCAAGAAGTTGGAAATGAGAGAATGAGAGAGTGATCTGGCTTGCTAAGACCCTAATTGCTTTTTGTATGAGGTCACAAACCCTTGCTGAACGAATGAGATGAAATGCACGAGTAGGTCATGTGATTTGTGTGAATTTGCAATTTTTGCAACATGTGAGATAAGCATGCAATGTTCATGCTTCCTTGGGCCTCTCAGCACATGTGCAATGCATTTACCACCCTTGATTCAAATCCAATCAATCCTGGCCTTTAGATCCAAGCATCACACACTTCTCATGTTTTGGCCAATTTTGCATGTTTGGAGTGATTTTCTCATAGTGCACGAAAATGTGATTTTATTTGGAGCAAAATGATTCAAATGTGATGCATTTTAAGTTTGAAACAAGTTTTAACCAATACCAAGTCTTGAGATTGAGTTTTGAAGCTTCTTGCATTTGGTGCATGCATGGAAATGTGAAATTTGCCCTAAAATCATGAAACTTTCGAAGAGGCTTGAGGAAAATCTATGAATCCCATGAAAATCTACTTGTACTTTTTGAAAATGGGAGCCCTTACCCTCCAACTTTCATGTTTAACTTTGGTCCATTTGAAGAATTTTTGATCATGTTAAGGCCATTTGAAAATTAGGGCAAAAGTTGCCAAATTTGGAAAACTTCAAAAACCAACTTTGTACCATTTTTGAAAAACCCTTCAAATCTCCATAATTCTTGAACTTTGATCATTCCAAACCTCTTATAACATTGTAAGGATCCCTCTTGGCCAAAAAATTTGGGTTAGACCCCTTGAAATCAAACAGTTGACTTTTTAAGGGCACAATTGACTTTTTACTTCATCTGCAAGCAACTGAGGCATTGTCTGACTTCCACATGGAATTTTCTCATGAAAATTGACACCTAATATCCTATTAACATATAGAATACTTTTCACAAATTAAATGGCCAAAGTTGTGAGATCTTGGTGCTTGAATCTCAAACCCTAATTTGGGTGCCTTGTATAAGAGCTTCGCCTTGTCCTGAGGTCTCTGATGATCATGCAATCTTCTGAGCTTTTTCCAATGGACTTGAACTTGTAAATGGAGTGTAGACTCACCATAAGACTTATATAAACTCATTGGGACCCTTGTCATGGCTTGAAATGCTTCAAGGACCTCCACAGATGACCATATGCTTGATGCTAGGACATGAAGGATGTTATGCCTCATCTTTCCATGATATGATGCTAAGAAAATGGTATGTTCATGATGAATATGATATGATATGATGCTTAAAATGAAGAGGGAAAAATTTGGGGTGTTACAACAAGGTAATCCATAAACTGTTCTATGAAAGCACCTGCACATCTGAGTGTTTGTACCCACCATGTCAACCCTGTGCCATTCTTCATCAATGTGATGCAAAGCTGCTCTAGATACTGAATTAACCAAATTCACATAAAATGGACCTCTATGGACACGTTCAACCTCGTAAAAACTCTTATGAAACGAGGCTCTAATATTGTCCACTTGAATCTTGATGTTGCCATTCATAGCCTCCCAACATTTGACCAGATCACCTAAGTTGTTCTTCAACATTTGCTTCAGCTTCCAATGCGTAGATTCAACTCTAAAAAGAAAGAAAAAAAATCCAATTTCATTACTATTACCACAAAACCACTATGTCTAAACCCATAAAAAACAAACACATTACCTGTTAGTCGTGACATTGCCTAAATGCATTACTTTATTGATCCAAGCTTCAACAAATCTATATCTATGAGGTGTCAACCATGTGTCTTTCACGTAATCAATAAAAGGTCCATAATCCAAACAAGCATTCTCAAATAATTTTAATCTTTGATGATACTCAACCTCATCACTAGCCACAATAAGTTCGTAGAAAAGTTTCTCTATCGGTTCTCGCATATCGTCCACAACATACTCCTTGCACTTCGCTTTCACATTCTTGGTTATGTGATATCGACAAAGCATATTGTCTGTCGTTGGAAATACAGTTTCAATTTCTTTCATCAAAGCAAGATTTCTATCGGTTAAAATTACTTGTGGCCATAACCCTTGTTTCGAGAATAACTGTTTTAGTTTATCCAGTGCCCAACACAAAGTCTTTGTTTGCTCAGATTCCATATAGGCAAATGCAACAACAAATGTTAATTCGATTGATGTGACACCAACTATTTCAAACAAAGGTTTCCTATACTTATTGGTTTTATACGTACTATCCATAATCAACAAAATCGGGAACATATTCAACAATTTCACAGAGTCTGGATGAGCCTAGAAGATATCTTTCACAACTTCTGATTCATCTTTTTTCCTACTATAATAAACATAATTCGATTCATCAATCAACTTAAGCAAATGTTGTATTTATGTTCTACTTCCCTTGATTTTTCCTCAATCTTACTCTTATGTTTATATATTTGGGTGATTCGAGTCACATTGTTTGGATCTCGCTCTTACAAAGACAACAATATATGTCTTGGAGGAACACGACGTTTTAACAAATCTAAAATATGTTGTTGGTCATCTTCAGTGAGCCGGCTAACAAATGCATGACCTTCAAATCTATCCGGTAAACCATGGTTGTGAACGCCACATTTTATATCGTTTTTCAACCAGAACCATCCTTTGAAGGTGTTGATCTAACTTTGAAAGGACACTCACATATTTTGGAAGCACTTTGTGTTTCGCTTTCTTGTTCTTTGTCATTTCCACCTCTATTGCAGCCAAATATAACTTTGTCACTTCTTCCTCTCTTGCCTGTCTCTGTGTCCGAGTGAGTGATTATAATAGTAACCCTATTTCTGAGTCCAACCTCCCTGATCCATCGAGTCGTCTCTTCTCGTGTAGAAATTTTTTGTGTAGTAGATAATATATATGTAGTATCTACTTTTGACTCATCCTTCGCGCATATCATCAAAGGCAGCTCATTGTCTCCTAAAAAAAATTGAAAATTTATAAATTAAAAAAAAAAAATCAAACCGGATAACCCAGCTATACTACTTCCGGTTAAGAAATTACTGTTGCACCCCAAAATTTGCCCTCACAAAACAAGACTTTGTGTACTAAGAGGTTCACAAGGTTCACAAAGTTCACAAGACATCTCATGAGGTTCATGAGGTTCACAATTAGTTAGAAGATTTGACATTTCCCTCAGACAATGCATCCTCCTAAGCAATGCATCCTAAACTAGGGTTTTGACTTTAATCAGGCTAAATGGACTTCCAAGACTTCAAGTGAGCTTCATAAAATCTTATATGTGTTTAAGAATCCCCATGACAAGTTTCAAGACTTTCCCAAAAGATTTGCTCAGTCAGATGATCAGATAGGTTAAAATCAGTCAAAGCAGTTAAAAAGTCAAACTGAGGTCAACTGTGGTCAAACCAAAGTCAAACTTCATGATTTTTTGCCAACATCAAGTATATGAAGTAAACTTCATCATTTTATCAAGGGTTGATCATGATTCATCAAGGATATTTCAGATCATCAAGAATCAGAGGTTTCTAAATTAGGGTTTTCTCAGGAAAAGTCAACTGAACTTTGACCAGCCATAACTTTCACATGCTTCATCAAATTTTTCCCATCCAAAGCTCATTTTTAAGGAAATTTAATTCTCTACAACTTTGTGTATCACAAGCCAAGCCCAAAAATGCTTCATTTGGAAGGTATGAGCTAAGACATTATAGGCCCTTTTAAAAGTCAACAAAAAGTCAACAACTTCAAAAGAGCATAACTTGAGAATGGTAAAAGGTATGGACATGAAACAAATGGGGTTGGTTAAAGGACTCCTTAAGCTTTCCAAAATGTCCAAGAACACCCTCATAGCATTAAAATTGTAGGATTTGTGCCCTTGCAAAGTTGGGAAATTTTTGGGAGGTTTATGAAGCAAATAGGGCTTTAAAACCAATTTCTTCCAAATGGGCTTGCAAATTTGTGATCCAAACTTCAACATGACATCATGCACGACCCAATACTCATTTATTCATATTTTTATTATTTATTATTTTATTTATTTTGATTTTATTCATTTAAAACCATTTTAAATTAAAATAAAATATATAAATTAAATATTTGAGGGAGATATTGTTTCTAGAAGGTCATAAACATGGATTAGATCAGATTGATATGCAATTTATGGTGATTGTCTTAAGATAGAAAGGTTACATTCAAGAATATATGAAATTCAAGGCATGATCTTTTTCAATCTCTTGGATCCAAAAAGTCCAAATAACCCTACAATATTTTGGCCTAATTTCATCTACTATAAGTACATAAACACATCACAAGCATTGGACACGATTTTCATAGCCTCAAACCATAATTTCAAACTTCAAAAAATCCTTCAAAAATCAATTTTCGGGTTTCACATTGCAAGGAGTTAGAAGATTAATGCAGTGATGGATTCTGGGCAATTAGATTGATGTTTTGATGGCCAATTCGTGAAACACCATTTTAGGGTTCATACCTCTTGAATTAGGGTTTCACAATCTAATGACTATAAATGAATTTTGAGACCATAAATCAACTCAATGAACTGTTTGGATCATGTTTATGTAATTAATTTGATAAAATCGTGCGTGTTTGGTGAAGTATGAAATTCGCAGGTTCAAGAACGCAAGAAAGTTCGCAGGAAATTTCCCAGTAAATTTCGCAGGAAAACCTGCGAAATTCCAATGTTGAAGATGAAGTCAGCGCGCCAAAATTTGTGTTCAAAAATTTGTTATAATATTTTATGATTTAGTGTTGATATTATTTCAACAGATACAGCCTGGCTCAGTTGGTTGATGCGCGTATGTGTAATGTTCAAGGTCCTGGGTTCAATCCTCCCCCAGGCCATTTTACATTGTTTTATTTTTTATGATTTTACAGGAGAAAGAACAAAAGGCATTAGTGTTCATCTCATATCACACGCGCGCACATAGCCTTGTGGTTGGAATCTCCTTCAGGTATTGGGGAGGTCCTGGGATCAAAACCAGGCCTCCCCCTTTTCTTTTCTTCTATTTTCTTTTGGTTTTGTTTATTATTAATTTTGTTTTAAATTATAATTAACTTTTAATTAAACTATAACCCTAATCTTCTTAGTTCTAAAAAACCTAATTTATTTTCATAAATCCTTATTACAATTCTTAAAATTATTCATTTATAAATTGTATTCATGTATATTTATTTTATAACTTGTATATAATTTTTATATATTAGTAATTTATTTAATTAATTAACCCTAATATTTTCATATAAAACCTAATATTCTTATATAAGACCTAATTATTTTTACAAACCCTAATTTTCTTTTATGAAATCCTAATTATATTATAACTTGTAAATTATTTGTAAATTTTAATTATGTACATTATTTGATAATTTGTTTATAATTATCATTGAATATAGTTTCACATGTAAATAATTTAATAGTAAACCCTAGATTATTTTTTTTTAAACAATTAAAAATCCTAGTTTGATCTTATGAATATGATTTATTTTTGTAGTATGTTTATTTAATCAACCAATATTTTTATAATATGTATATAAAATTAAAATTAGATTATTAGTCATATTTTGTCAATATATAATAGTTATCATTTATTTCCATTAATTAATAAAAGCAAAACCTTAAAAAATAATTATTCATTTAACAATTGAACTTTTGATTATCATTATTCTTATTCTTGTTTATTTTATTACTACTAACCCCCTTTATTTATTTATTTATTTACTTCTTATGTGATTATTTATATTATTATTATCACTAACCCAACTATTTATTATTTATTTACTTATTTATTTTAATTATTTTTAATTATAATGTAATTGTATCTAATATGTAATAGTTGTAGTAGTAATTTTTTATTATTTATTTTTAAATGCCATGGTTAGTAAAATAGGGAGTGTAAAACATGTTTGTATATAAAATTGAATTTAGATCATTAAAACTTAAAGATAAATATCTGAATTGGTACACTCACACACGTAAGTCGATCTTTGATCGCCATCTCACTTCTTAAGGGTTACCTCTCAAGTTGCCTAAACAAAAGGTCAAGTAAGGTGTATAAAGCAAAGTCCCTCATCTCATATCATCTAGTCCCTTAAACAGATAAAAAGATCAAGTCCCTTCATGGTTGCCTTCGTAATGATCTTGTCCCTTTCGAATAAAGATGATAAGTCCCTTCGAATTGCTTATACACCTTACAGTTGCCTAATCATAGATGTCCCTTCACTTGTCCCTAATACATCCAAGGTAATGACTACCTATTCCTTAATAATAGGGATAGTCTTACCACTTAAAGGATATTTAAGAACATAAAAGACTTAACTTAGGGTAGTTTCCTCTTATGTACTTGCTCACTCTTCAAAACATTTCAAACACTTCACATTTTCAAACAAATTTTCAAAACAAAGACTTTATATATATCCGTACATGGATCATTATAAAGTATTTAAAGAAAATTCTATTCACACACTACACATTTCAAAAACATTTTAAAGTGAGCTAAGTAACTAAGATCCCATGGATAACCATGGATGTAAAGGGTGCTAACACCTTCCCTTTACATAACCTACCCCCCGAACCCAAAAATATTTTAAGGTCTTTCCTGTTCTTTTATGCCCTTTCCTTTGGATAAAATAAAAGTCGGTGGCGACTCTTGCTATCCACAACATTTAACTAAAGTCAGTTCTCCCACCGTGTTACAGAACTGGCGACTCTGCTGGGGACTTAATAAAAGAGGGGTACCCTTAGGAATTAGATCACTTTAAACTTGTTTGCTTTGTTTGCTTTACTTTACTTGTTGGGTGCTCTTATGTGTGAAAGATCCTAACCCGGATCTAGTGTACCTTAGGTAAATGGCAATAGACCAAGGAAACTGTACGGCGTATACCGATATGGTTGATCTGGTGGCCATAGTTAGTGTGACTTCTTGGTTGGTGCTTATGTTCCTTAAGAAAGTTGAGGATAATATGAGGCTGCCATATGTTGTCAATACACTAACTGACTTTTAGAACCCTAGTTATCCCATCTTGGCCTTTAGAAAGTAGTGAGATAACCGGCTTTGGTGCAGACTGAAGTTGGTTGATACTCGATGCTACGCTCATTGAGATTCCAAACTCGGAGGGTTTTGGTTGGCAAGTAAGTTGCCTACTGAACAACCACCCTTGTGAAGGATCAATGATATTGAGATCCCTTAGAACCTGGTTACTTTTGTAGGACAGGATGAACCAACTAAACTTCAGGGGAGGGTACTTACCTTTAAACCTCATGCAAGCCTTTAAACCTAGGGCTATTGTGTGACTTGTTTGTGTGTGCCACATGTTTGTGATTGAGCATAACATCATAGCATCATCATGCATCATAAGCATAGCATTTTCACTAACCATTTCAAGGACCAAAGGATTTATCTTTGTTCTTTGTTTCAGGTCATGGCTTCTACTCGTAGAAACACTATCAGGATCAACTTTGTAGGAATACCTCCTAAGCTTAAGGAATTGGTTTCTCAAATTTCTGAAAACTCCCAGTTCATCAAGAGACATGGTCAGTTACTGGATCTAGTCACTTCAGGGTTCAATGAAGACATGATGAGTGTCCTGTTTCAGTTCTTTGATCCTAAGCACCATTGCTTCACATTCCCCGACTATCAGCTAGTTCCTACAATGGAAGAGTTATCTAAACTTCTGGGTATACCTGTTCTTGATCAAAGACTCTTCACAGGCTTGGAAAAAGAGCCTAAACCTGAGGTTATTGCTGCAGCTCTACATCTAAAGAAGTCAGACATTGTTCTAGAAACGAGAAGCGGAGTTAAGGGTATTCTTGCTAAGGTGTTGATAGAGAAGGCTCAAGTGTTCTTGAAAGCTATGAGCTATGATGCTTTTGAGGAGATCTTAGCCTTGTTGATTTATGGCTTAGTGTTGTTCCCCAATCCAGATCAGTTCGTAGACGTTCATGCCATTAATATATTCCTGAGTCACAATCCAGTGCCTACATTGCTTGGAGACATCCTGCACTCTCTTCATACTCGTACTACAAAGGCACGAGGAACTCTGATGTGCTGCATACCTTTGCTATCTAGGTGGTTTATTTCTCACCTTCCTCACTCAGTGATGAAGAATGAACAAGGGTTCAGGTGGTCCAAGAGGATCATGTCACTCTCTCATTCAGATATCCATTGGTGCTCCAGATCTATGGAGAATGTTACTATCATTGACCGTTGCGGGGAGTTTCCTAATGTGCCACTTCTAGGCATAAGAGGAGGCATTACTTACATCCCTTCTTTATCTTTACGACAATTTGGTTACGCTCGGAGTGATGGTCCTCATGACATGTTGATTCAGGGTATTGTGTTTGACTACGACAACGATCTGCAAGGTTACTGTCAAAGGTTCATACGAGCATGGGGTAAAGTGAACAAGGTTGACAGCAAGACTCTGGAACCTAAGTACACTATTCCTATGGAAGCCTACCTTAGATGGGTGCGATCTCGTGCTCAGACTCTCATGATGCCATATCCTGCTATCCTGCCAATTACTATGGAGCCTGTTGCTGAAGGGGATACTTCTTATACCATCCTTCACCCAGACATGCCCACTGACATGGAAGACTTACAGAGATCCTGGATCCAGTTGAAAGAGCAAAGGGATACTTTTGAGACTCATTACAAAGCAAGTCAAGAAAGAATCCTGGAGCTAACAAAACAACTTCACGAGGAGCGGAATCTCAACTCATACCTCAACATAAAGAGGAAACGTCCATGGGAGACTTAAAACCCCAACTTTTGTATTTATTTCATTTCATTTTGTAAGCCCAAAGGGCAAACAAATTTATTACTAATAAAAGTTTACTCTTTGGTTGTTTAAGCAAATTTAAATCCTGCGGTCCTTGAAAACATTGCATACGCATTTATACATACCATATCATTGCATCACAGGTTTCTTATGTACAGGTTTCTTATCTTCTCACTGTTTATTTCAGCAATGGCTCTTGAACAAACAGTTAAAGATCTTCAGACACAAAATGCACAGTTCCAAGAGCTGATCCTGAACTTGTCCAAGGGGCAAGATGAATTGAAGACACTGCTGGCCAAGAAGACTAAGAAGACTAGAAGGTCAGGAGGCCTGATCAACATGGGAAGAAGGTTCAGAGGTCCTGTCAAGACCAAAGAACAGGTTGAAGATTATGAGTCTGAAGAGTCTGAGAAAGAGGGAGGCAGTCTCCATAATACAATGGGGGATTCTGATTCTGAAGTTAACTACTATCATGAGCCTAATGAAGATAAGTTCAAGATGCTGGTGGATAGAATGGATGCTATGGAATTTCAAAAAGCTTCTGGGATGGATTTTGAAGACCTGAGTTTGATATCTGGGGTGGTTATACCCATTGGTTTCAAAGTTCCTACTTTCGTAGTTTATGATGGGGTCTCTTGTCCCAAGCTGCATCTGAGATCTTATGTCAGGAGGATCCAACCCCATACTGCTGATAAAAAGTTGTGGATCCATTTCTTCCAAGAAAGCTTATCTGGAGCTCAATTGGAATGGTACCATCAGTTGGAAAGTGTCAACATCCGTGATTGGAATGATCTTGCTGAAGCCTTCTATAAGCAATATCAATATAATGCTGATCTAGCCCCTACTCGCATGCAACTACAAAGCATGTCTATGGGTGCTAAAGAAAATTTCAAAGAGTATGCCCAGAAGTGGAGAGATTTGGCTGGTAGAGTGCAACCTCCTCTAATTGACAGGGAGTTAGTTGATATGTTCATGTGTACATTGAATGGTCCTTTTTACAGTCATCTCATTGGAAGCTCATCATCTGGCTTCACTGAGTTGATAATGACAGGAGAGCATGTATAAAGTGGTATAAGAAGTGGCAAGATCCAAGTGGGTGCTTCTTCATCCAGTACTACAAAGAAGCCCCCTAGTGGGAAGAAAGAGTCAAATGTTGTTTATGGTCAACCTGATTGTAGTAGGAGGCATCAGTCTGTGAGTGCAGTTCATATCTCCAATCCAGTTCCCACAACACCAGAGCCACCACAGGGAAATCAACAGAGGGCCCGAAGACAGTTCACTAAAATCAACATGTCACTGGCCCAGGCCTTGCAACACTTGTTGAAGGGTGAACTTATCACTTTGAGGGATCCTCCTCAGAATCCCAATGTTACCTCTCCCAGGTACAATCCTAATGCACGATGTGCATATCATTCAAATTGTCAGGGACATGATACCAATAGTTGCTGGGTATTGAAGAATAAGATTCAGGATATGATTGATGCTGGAGAAATTGAGTTTGACCCTCCGGGTACTCCAAATGTGATTACTGCTCCCATGCCAAATCATGAGAAGACCGTCAATGCCATTGATGAAGTTTCACATATTTCCTCAGTTGCAGAGTTGACTACACCATTGTCTGTTATTAAGAAGAAGTTGGTACAAGCTGGGTTCTTTCCAGGTTGTCGTGAAGATTGTTTATATTGTGCCTATAGGCCAGATAGCTGCTGGAGGTTGAAGGACGGGATTCAACGCCTCATGAATAATTACACCATAGTGTTTGAGAGAACCCCACCTTCTGTGGAGAGTATGGTTGATCATATAACTAAAGGTGCGAAGGTTGAAGAGGTGGATATGGTTGATAAAGTGCCGGTAAGAATTACTTCCAAAGGACCTGTCAAAATCACTCATAAGGGTCAAATTAAGATTACTGCTGAAGGCCCTGTGAAGATTGTTGCTGAAACTAGAGTGGCTCCTATGATCATTACCACTCCTGGTCCTATTCCGTATACTTCTGATAAAGTTGTGCCTTGGCATTATGGGTCCGATGTTTATATTCATGGTGTTAAGCAGTAACCCTTAGCTGAGACACCTGTTGCTGATGAAAACCTTGATGTTGACAATATTGCTAGATCTAGTAAGATCACACGAAGTGGAAGAGTTTTCTCTTCTCCGACTGTTTCCAAGAATACAGTTACTCCAATTACTACCTCTACTGCTGACGCTCGGGGCAAAGGTCCTGTTATTGAACCAGTGCAAGCTGATGTACCAGCTGCTGATGATCTTGCTAAACAGATGGAAGAAGTACTGAAGATCATTCGCAAGAGTGATTATGACATTGTTGATCAATTAGGGCACACTCCCTCCAAGATTTCTATGTTGTCTTTGCTATTGTGTTCTGAGGCTCATGCCAAGGCCTTGATTAAATTTTTGAAGACTGCTCACGTACCAAATGAGATTTCGGTAGACCAGTTTGAAAATTGTGTTGCACACTTGACCTATGATAATGGGTTAGGTTTCTCCGATGCTGATTTGACTCCGTCCAAGAGGGATCATACAGGGCTCTGCATATCTCTATCGAATTTAGGGGCACTACTCTGTCGCATGTGTTAATAGACAATGGTTCTTCGCTGAATGTGTTGCCCAAAGAAGTTTTGAATAAGCTTAGTCCTGAAGATGCTGTGTTGAAGCCCAGTAATATAGTGGTGAAGGCTTTTGATGGCTCGAGAAGAGTGGTGCATGGAGAAATTGATCTCCCAATAAAAGTAGGTTCTCAGGTCTTCAATGCTACTTTTTACGTGATGGATATTCGTCCTTCGTATTATTGTTTGCTTGGGTGTCCCTGGATCCATGGGGCAGGTGCTGTAACTTCTACTTTACATCAGAAGCTGAGATATCCGGTAGAAGGAAAAATTGTCACTGTTTACGGAGAGGAAGGATATATAGTTAGCCATGTGAACACCTTTAAATATCTTGAAATGGAAGGTGAATATGTTGAAACTCCGTGCCAGACATTCGAAGTGGTTCCTTGGTTTGTTAATAATTATGAAGCTCCTCTTGTTGTCAAGAAAGTTCCTGTAGTCACCAGAGTACCTCCAACAATGGCCTCCCTCAAAGATGCTAGAGCTGTGGTGGATGAAGGTGGTTGTACTATTTGGGGTCAACTTCCTGATATCCCTTACAAGTCTGACAAATTTGGTTTGGGTTTCACTGCAGAGTCCCAGAAGGCTGTTCGTCGTGCTCGTGCTGTTCGTATCACCAATCAGGGGATTATGAAGAATCAGATCAATGCTGTGGGTGACTATGATGAAGACTACAACTTGGATTCTTGGATTTTTCCTACTGTGGGTGCTGGGCTCAATAATTGGAAAGCTGAAGATGTTATTCCTATCTCCTTTAGTCAGGAGTAAATACTATTACTGTATTGTTACTTTTAAAGTTTTTAATTTTTGAACAATTAAACTCTCAAGCCTTGTGCCTTCCCCGGGGCACAATGGTGTGCTTGTTACGGGATGTCATTTCATTTGGATACTTCATTCAATAAAAATCAGTGGACGTTTCGTTTTCGTAAATATTGTGTTCTTTGTCTTTCTTTTCTTGTATTTTACTTTTATCAGCTATGTGTTCTTACATACACCCACATCACTAAAATGCAGATCCTCATCCACTCTAGATCCTGTTGATAACAGTTCTACTATTGCCAATTATAATTTCGAGAATCCGATCTATCAAGCTGAAGATGGAAATGAGGACGATTGTGAAGTACCTGTAGAGCTTGCTAGGTTGTTACAACAAGAAGAGAAAGCTATACAGCCACATGAAGAGCCAGTCGAAGTTGTGAATTTGGGAACTGAAGAAAATAGGAAAGAAGTCAAGATAGGGGCCGAATTAGAGGATATTGTCAAGAGCAGGCTGATTCAGATGTTACATGATTATGTGGAGATCTTTGCTTGGTCCTACGAAGATCTGCCAGGGTTGGATACAGACATTGTGGTTCACCGTTTACCAGTGAAAGAAGATTGTCGTCCAAAGAAGCAGAAGGTTCGACGTATGTGTCCTGAAATGTCAGAGAAGACTAAGGCAGAAGTAATGAAAATATCTGATGCAGGGTTCTTAGCTGTGACTTCTTATCCTCAGTGGGTTGCAAATGTGGTACCGGTACCTAAGAAAGATGGTAAGGTACGTATGTGTGTAGACTACAGAGATTTGAACAAGGCTAGCCCCAAAGATGACTTTCCACTTCCTCATATTGATGTTTTGGTAGACAACACTGCTCAGCATAAGGTATTCTCTTTTATGGATGGTTTTTCTGGTTACAATCAAATCAAGATGGCTCCTGAAGATATGGAGAAGACAACATTTGTTACACAGTGGGGCACCTTTTGCTATAAAGTGATGCCATTTGGTTTGAAGAATTCAGGGGCAACATATCAGCGTGCTATGGTGGCTTTGTTTCATGATATGATTCATCATGAGATAGAGGTATATGTGGATGATATGATAGCCAGGTCCCAAAGTGAAGAACAACATCTTGATCATCTGCATAATTTGTTTGAGAGGTTGAAGAAATACAAGTTAAGATTGAACCCAAACAAGTGTACCTTTGGAGTTAGATCCGGTAAACTCCTGGGTTTCATTGTCAGCGGAAAAGGTATTGAAGTAGATCCTGCGAAAGTGAAAGCTATCCAAGAGATGCCAGCTCCCCGCACTGAGAAGGAGGTTAGAGGTTACTTGGGACGATTGAATTACATTGCAAGATTTATTTCCCAATTAACTGCTACCTGTGAGCCAATCTTCAAGTTGTTGAAGAAAGATCAGGTAATGGAATGGAATGATGAGTGCCAGATAGCCTTTGATGAAATCAAGAAATATCTCCTAGAACCTCCAATTTTGATGCCACCAGTTGATGGAAGACCCTTGATTATGTACTTAACAGTATTGGACAACTCAATGGGGTGTGTGTTGGGGCAACATGACGAGTCTGGTCGAAAAGAGCAGGCAATATACTACCTTAGCAAAAAGTTTACCGACTGTGAAACAAGATACTCACTGCTCGAGAAAACTTGCTGCGCTTTGGCATGGGCTGCTCGCCGACTAAGACAGTATATGTTGACTCATACTACCTTATTGATTTCAAAGATGGATCCAATCAAGTACATATTCGAGAAACCTGCTCTCTCCGGAAGAATAGCAAGATGGCAAATGATCTTGACAGAATATGACATACAATATACTACTCAGAAGGCCATTAAAGGAAGTGTTGTGGCTGATCATTTGGCTCATCAAGTAGTAGATGATTATCAGTCAATGAGTTTTGAGTTCCCCGATGAAGACATTATGATCATTACCAAAGAACCTGGACAATATGACGGAACTGAACAAGGATCCCGATGGACTATGGTTTTTGATGGAGCTTCTAATGCACATGGTAATGGTGTTGGTGTTGTGATCAGTTCCCCTGAAGGTTGTCATACCCCGATTACTGCCAGACTTTGTTTCTATTGTACCAATAACATGGTTGAGTATGAGGCATGTATCCTGGGTATCAAAGCTGCCATTGATGTGAAGATTCAGTTCCTTGACGTGTATGGAGATTCAGCCCTGGTAGTAAGTCAGATTAAAGGAGATTGGGATACCAAGCATGATAATCTCATTCCTTACAGAGAGCATGTTTTGTCTTTGATCCCACATTTTAAAGAGATTACCTTTGGACACATTCCACGAAGAGAGAATCAGTTGGCAGATGCTTTAGCCACCATGGCATCCATGTTTGAGATCAGCTGGGATGATGAAGCTCCCAAGATTACTATTGATAGATTTGAGAAGCCTGCATACTGCAATGAGATTGACACTGAAGAAACAGAGGAGAAACCTTGGTTCTATGAGGTGAAAAGATATCTTGAAGCTCAGGAGTTCCCTGAAGGGGCATCTGTCAAAGATAGGAAGTTCCTGAGAAGGTTTTCTGCTAAGTTCTTTTTGAGTAATGGAATTCTGTACAAACGCAATCATGATTCAACTATGCTTCGTTGTGTGGATAAGAAGGAAGCAACAGAGATTATGGAAGACATGCATGATGGGATCTTTGGCACTCATTCTAGTGGTCATACTATGGCAAAGAAGATATTGAGAGCAGGTTACTATTGGTCTATCATGGAAGCTGACTGCTATCAACATTCCAGAACCTGTCACAAGTGTCAAATTTATGCTGATAAAATACATATACCTCCATCACCATTGAATGTGTTGACTGCTCCTTGGCCTTTTGCCATGTGGGGCATTGATATGATTGGTGAGATCAAGCCTACTGCTTCTAATGGGCATCGTTTCATCCTGGTTTCTATTGATTACTTCACGAAGTGGGTAGAGGCAGCTTCATTTGCATCTGTGACCAAGAATGTTGTGGCTCGATTCATTAAGAATAATATCATATGTAGGTATGGCATCCCTGAAAGGATTATTACCGACAATGGCTCTAATCTGAACAACACTATGATTACTGATCTCTGCACGCAGTTCAAGATTAAGCATCACAACTCTTCTCCGTATCGTCCGAAGATGAATGGGGCAGTAGAAGCTGCTAATAAGAATATTAAGAAGATTCTACAGAAGATGACTGTTACTTACAAGGATTGGCATGAGATGTTACCATTTGCTCTTCATGGTTATCGTACTACAATACGTACTTCAACAGGGGCAACCCCATTCTCCTTAGTATATGGTATGGAAGCAGTTCTGCCCATTGAAGTTCAGATTCCCTCCTTAAGAATTATGAAGGATGCAGGCTTGGATGAAGATGAGTGGATTCAGACTCGACTTGACCAGATAAATTTGATTGATGAGAAGAGGTTAGCAGCAGTTTGTCATGGCCAGATGTACCAGAAACGAATGATCAAGGCTTTCAACAAGAAGGTTAAGCCAAAGGTATATCAGGCTGGTGATTTGGTAATCAAGCGTATCATACTACCACAGGGTGATCCTAGGGGCAAGTGGACTCCAACATATGAAGGACCATTTGTTGTCAAAACAGTATTCTCAGGAGGTGCCATGATACTTACTACTATGGATGGTGAAGACTTCCCACAGCCTGTAAACGCAGACATAGTTAAAAAATACTACGCATAAAAAGAGACCCGCTAGGTTGACTGGCCTAGGCAAAAATAAGGGCATCTTGATGGGCTAAAGACGTATCTAATTATGTGTCTAGCGGTATCTTAACTGCAAGTGCACAGCCTATCGAAGTAATATTTAAGATTATCGATCCACAGGGACTCTATGGTTACTTAGTGCTAGATGAACTTCTAGTTTAGCTAAGGCGAAGGGTTGTCACGATTTTTTTGTTGTTTTTAAAGATTAAAAGCGGGAATTAAATTTAAGTTTTAATAAAATAATACTAAGGCGGTCGGTATGTAATTATCCTAACTTAGGCGGGTCAATCTAACCTAGGCTTATAAAGGTGTTCACTTAATTATTCTGTAGAGGTTACCAGTTTAAATACCCTTAACTCACACTCTCGTGGTCTTATCTCAAATCTTATCCCTAAAGCCCTATGCCTGCTCTCGCTAGCCCATAAGTGTTTAGAGATAATTTTTGGAAACTTAGTAATTCTAATTTATTTTAAAGCGCTCTCGCTGTGTTTAATTTAAATGCCTAACTTTAGCTATCTGGTTAAAATCTCACACTCTCGTGGTCTTGACCTAACCTAATACACTTTCCTTACTCTCGTAACAAAAAGGTCGATTTTAAATAAAAAGTATCAGCCAGAATACTAAGCTATTAATTATTTTAAGCCTATAGTTGATTTTACCGATTTAGTTTGTTTTAATTACATACCGCCCTAAGGTAATTAGCTACTCATTTTTGTTGAACCAGACAGAGGCAGAGAAACAATAAACGAAATATTCATGGCAGAAAAATAAATATTCAACATAAATATAAAATTGCAAATTAAAATAAACCTGGTTAACAATAAAATGGCAGACTCCTTCTTCCACAGACCGGAAAGCTCGGAGTAATTGGCGGAATCGAAAATAAAATAAAAATTCTGAAGGCTTTGAAACAAGTAAATTTTATAACAATTTCCTGATGTTGGAAATTGTTATAGGTTGGGTTTGGATACAATAAAAATAGAACAATGAAAATAATGTTGAAACAAAAATAAGGTTGTAAAATAATTCGGCAGAGCTTCCGCAAGAAATTGATAAAATAATACTCTGTAAATTGTTCATAAAATTTAAGCTATTTATAGAACATTTAATGGGCTTGTGGTTGAACTTGTTGCATGGGCCTCGTAGGAGCAGTTGAGAGAATATAGGAACGTGGATATAGGATGGTGGCTGGAAAATAGGCAGATCATGTGCACGTAGCGTTTGTGACCAAGTCTGGGTCAAATAACCTATTTTTCCCTTGTCACGGTCGTGACAAGGGCATCACGTTCGTGTCCCTTGAATTTTAAGTGTCACGGTCGTGAGTGATATGTCACGGTCGTGATTGCTCCTTTTGGGGTGTCACGGTCGTGACAACTAGGTGACGACCGTGAGTGCAACAAAATATGCAGGTTTTGCAGGTTTCTTCATTTCTTCATCTTTTTATGGTTGTTTTCGTTCCTTTTGCTCTTGGCTCATGATTTAGCTCTGTATACGATGTACCTGCAAAATGGTAAGGAAAACTCGAGGAATCGGGTGTTAAAACGACGATTATGCGATAAAACGGTAATGAAACATAGCAATATAATCGATACATTTTCTCGTTATCAAACTTCCCCAAACTTAAACCTTTGCTTGTCCTCAAGCAAATAGTCGGTTGAAAATCGTCGGACAAGTTTTTATCGACGCATACACATAACAAACCGTACGAGGGATCGTTTTGTCGGATAAACCGGTAATGATAAAACACTAACGATACACTAATGACACAAGCAACAAGCTAAGTCGTCGACTTCCCGTTAAACAAAACAATCGGTAATTTCTTTACGATTTCACCTAGAGTTTTTCGATCTTATTTCGCCTGGTTTCATTCTAGCGCAATCACATTAAGCCCTTTGCCTTAGCACGCACGTAGTGGAGTAGCCGGTTAGCGACTTTGATCCTTTTTAAGCACGGGGTCTGGTACACGAGTGCGGTAATCCTACATATATTATCCGATTTGGAGGTTGTGGGGGATCGAGCCGTAGCACGCCCTACCAAGTTCAGAACCAGTACCTCTGAACCAACCCGCAATGGACTCCTTCTCATATTTCTCGTTTCTTATATGCAACCGTGTACTTTGGTGCAATTTCTTTTCATTTGCATCGAGATATGAAGGATCATTATTGATTAGGCATCAAACGCTTATATTCATCGGCTCCCCACGTGGTTTGTGTTCAGACGGTGCTGACTGCTAGTATAAACTACTAGGGGTTACTTTTGAACTGAAACTTAAGGTGTACTCGTAACGATAATCGGAACGGAATCGCTTAAGTGGGAAGTCTAAGGTGTCAAGACTGTATTGATCTTGTTGAATCGTTCTCAGCTTCCTAATTATGATTTCGTAGGCAAGTCGGGTAATGCGAATAATTAAAGATTTTTTCGGTATGGCTAAATAAACGGGGAAAGTTCGAAACTAAAGAAAATAACACAAAGATTTGCTCGTTTCATTAACTTACGAAAAGGAAAATACAACGGAATTGAAAAAGTGCGAAAAGGGAAAATGCGGAAAATGAAAGGTACCTCTCCCACACTATATCAGACATTGTCCTCAATGTTGTGATATAATAGCGGTAAAAGTACAATACAAACTATGAAAATGAAAAACAAACATAAGCAAAAACTAAAACTAAGGCTGCTGAGGACCGCGGCCTCGGCTTCTGGTGCGGGAGCTTCTGGTAGGAGTCGCTTCAGGATCAGAACCGGTACCGGTAACAGCATTGATGTCAATGCGTAAGGCCTCTAGCTCGCTGAAAATTTCTCCGAGCTTTGTATCAGTAGATGCCTGGTTTGTTGCAATAGTGCGGAGTAAAGCATCATGCTGCTCCTTCTGCCTTCGCTCCAGTGCGGCGTTCATCTGGTTCTGCTGATGAATCGCACGGAGGACTTCCTCAAGTGTATAATCCTGTGCAGGAGGCTGTCGGGTAGATGTCTCTGGAATGTCCTGGACAGGCTCAGCTGCATCCATCGCGTCCTGCATCTCATCCGCTGGAGGATCGGCCTGATCATCATGAATGGGGGCGTGGCCGACAGCATCTGGTAAAACAAAGAGCCAGTTGGCTCGGCTGGACGGGTCGATGCGGTCACGGGACGGCAGAATGATGTGGTGATAAACAGTGCCGTGGATAACAGGGCTATACCTGCCATCCTCTCTCTGCGCAATCAAGTGAGCGGACCTGCAATAGTTCTTGGTGAGGAATTCTGCGGCTATGCGAGGCAAATTGGTGACCAAGTCACCAAGCCCTAACTGAATGGCGAGGGTGGTGACAATGCCACCTATGAAAAATGGGGTTGAGCCTCTTTGCGCAATGGCCTGGATGTGAGAAAGCATGAACGGGGCAGCATTGATTGGCTCGTCATTTAGAGCGCAGTGCAAGAACAAAAGCTCCTTGGAGTTGAGCTTATGGTTACTCTCTCGTGCAAAGATGGTGTTGCAAATGATTCGGTGAAAATATCGGATTGCCGGGTTGTGGATGTGTGTAGCATTAAGGCTCTGAAAGGCTGAGGCACGGGTGTTGGTTATGTCGTGCCATAAAGTGAAAGCGGTTTCACTGAAATTGTCCGGCACGCGAAGGTGAGCTTCATTCCCGTGAGCGAAGCCTAGCAACTCGGCTATCCTTGTTTGCGAAAGTTCGAACTCCCGGCCGAACAATCTGAATTTAGCAACTCCGGTAAGTTGACTCTGAGAACCGGTACCGGTGATATAATGGAACGAGCTTAGGAATTCCAATGTCAGAAACTCGAATGTGGGCTGAGGCTGACTGCATAAAACCCACAAATTTACCTTCTTAAGCAGGTTCTTGACACTGTTGAGCATTCCCAACTCTCTTAAACATTCAGTGTCGATATAACGCGTAGGTTGCACACCGCGGTTCTGGAATCGGATGAATCTTTCTCTCTGGTTTTCTCCATTCTCACCCTCTCTAAATTGTATAGCATCCATTGCATGCAAGAACTAGAGTGAGAGATGAGGATTTTGGATTTTTGTGAAAAAGTGATAAAATGAGAGAAATAATGGTTCGGATAAATATTAGAAGGTGAGAATATGATAGGTGTGGTGATAATGGAGAGGTTAATGAGTTTTAATTTGGTAATGGGAGGTTACGGAAGTTGGGGGAGATAATGGGTGGTTTTGAAAGTTATGGAGGAAGAAGAAGAAGAGGTTTCGAAAAGAAACAATTATGTTTCTCACGAATCCTATATTTAGGGTTGTCACGGTCGTGACAAGGAGGTGACGGTCGTGACACGCTAAATTAGCACGTCACGATCGTTAGGGGGGGGGGGTGACGACCGTGAGGGTTTAATTCCTTGAATAATTTCCAGAAAGCATTATCTCTCACGCTTCATATACTTTATATTATAATTTTTGATCACTTCTCACTCATATTAAATATGAACACCAAATAATAAATAATTTCAACATAGTACTTTGTAAACTTGCATGGCACGAGAGATTTTATAAAATATGAATCAATTCAAGCATAACAGTATATAGAATGAAAACATATAAATTGATTAAAATGGAAAAATTTGTAAACTAGAAGTGCATTGCATATGGTAATTGAAATGAAATTACATTAATGAAAATACGGTATGAAATTGTTTGCGAAAAGTAAATCTAACTAGAAACGAAAACAATGAGTAAAATAAACTAGATCACTTATAGCATTTTCAAAAGTGTTTCTTCAAATCTTCGATTGCGGAGTTCAAGTGATAGAATTGTTCACAGGTTATGTCAGTTAGACCTATAATGTCCAATCGCAAGCTCTTAATCTCATCCTTAACAGTATTTATGTCAGTTTGGTAAGCTTCAAGAGTGTTCATGATATTCTGTAAGTTGTTAGCATAATCTACTTGATTCACTTCAGGGGTTTCAATCACTTCGTCAGTGTGGTCAATGTCATGGTAACCAGGAGGTGTCTCAGGGTCACTTTCGACATCAGTCATTATATCATCTTTTATCTTGTAAGACTGAGGTGTTTCAGGAGTAGATGGATAGTCAGGTGGGGTTAACTCATAAAGCCAGTTATCCTTATTGTGAACACTTACTCTAGCATGGTTTGGTAGTGTGAACAAGGTTACCACCTCATTCTGGATTAGGTACTCGAAAGGTGGATGTCCTAAATTCCTTATGATATGGCGATTAAAGCAAAAGTTAAGATTCATAGGACGGATGGTACCTAAACGGTTGCACCTGTGCAATTGGTATCTAAGTCCTAAGGCATCAGCAATCATGGTTACAAGACCTCCTACTAATATAGGTAATTCAGGTTCTTCTTGGATTCGGGTGAAGGTTTGCATCATGAAAGGTACACCATTAACAGGCTGTCCATTAGTGAAACATGACATAATAAATATCTCATCTTTAGATACTCCGGTAATGTTTTCTTCTTTTCCAAAGAAGGTGTGTGCAAGGATCTTATGGAAGTAACGGAGAGCAGGTTTATGTATCTCATCATTGTTCATGCTATTTGGTTCAGGGTGGTAGTTTCCGGTTAAAGTTCCCCAAAAGAAATCCAGCTCAATGTCCATCAATTCTACCCGTGTGGTAGTAAAAGCAAAGGGTCCACTAGGGAATCCTAATAAGTCAGCTAGTTCTTTATGGTTAAAGTCATATTCTATTCCAAATAGGCGGAAACTGATAAATCCTTTCCTGAATCCAAAACCGCGCTCGGGTAGGTAAACTAAGGAGCTGAGGAACTCAAGGGTGAGCTCGCGGTAAGTCACAAACTTATGTTGAATCAGTGCATTCTCCCATCCAAGTTGGTTAAACAAGTACAGGATGCTATCATGTATACCTAGGGTTTCCATAGTCAGATCATCCGGGTACAGGGTCAAATCCATTGGCCTCTGTGATAACTCTTCAAATTTCATTCTTTGGTTCCTACCTCTAAATTTGGTTTCCATATGGTTTATCGGTTGGTTAGCCATGGTCAGTGCAAATATGGAGGAAACAAATCAGGGGGAGAAGGAAAGTGGAAAAGACTTTTAGAAAATCTGTAAAAGTGATTCAAGATTAAAATAAAGAAAAATAAGGAAATGAAATGCATAAATTAAAGGCAATAATAGTAATATGGCAAAACAAATAAATAAATAGTAAAACGATAAATAACAAAATAATAGAATGATAAAAATGAATTAAAGGATTAAATGAGTAAATGGGTTGCCTCCCACTAAGCGCTGTTTTTATCGTCAAAAGCCTGACGTAATGCTTAGGTGTAGATTAATCAGGGGAATTAGTGGACAACTCTAAAAGCCTTAGACTATTTGCATAATCTCTATTTTCAACTTTATGATAGTGTTTTAAACGTTGTCCGTTTACTATGAATGGTTCACTATTCCTACCCTTAATTTCTATTGCTCCACTCGGGAACACTTTAGTTATTTCAAAGGGTCCTGACCATCTAGATTTTAATTTTCCAGGAAAGAGCCTAAGTCTTGAATTAAAAAGGAGTACAACGTCTCCCACACTAAATTCTTTCCTAGATAGGCGTTTATCATGCCATCGCTTAGGTCTTTCTTTATATATCTTAGCATTCTCATAAGCATCTAGCCTTAATTCTTCTAATTCGTTAATGTCTAGGATTCGCTTTTCTCCTGCAGCATTATAGTTTATATTGAGAGTTTTGATCGCCCAATAAGCTTTGTGTTCTAGTTCTACCGGGAGGTGACAAGATTTTCCATAAACTAGTTTGAAAGGTGTAGTACCTATGGGTGTCTTGTAAGCGGTCCTATAAGCCCATAAAGCTTCATTAAGTTTAGATGACCAATCTTTCTGAGATATGGCGACAGTCGTTTCTAAGATTTGTTTGATTTCTCTGTTTGAGACTTCGACTTGTCCACTTGTTTGTGGGTGATATGGTGTTGCCACACGGTGTCTTACTCCATACTTAGATAGTAATTTGTCAAAGATTTTTGAAATGAAGTGCGAGCCACCGTCACTTATGACGAGTCTAGGCACACCAAATCTGGGAAAGATTATATTTTTGAAAAGCTTTATTACTACTCGTGTGTCGTTTGTAGGAGAAGCTATAGCTTCAATCCATTTTGAGACATAATCAACAGCTACGAGTATGTAATTGTTACCGAAAGATGATGGGAATGGTCCCATGAAATATATTCCCCAGACGTCAAAGATTTCTACTTCTAATATTCCTTTTTGAGGCATTTCATCTCTTCTTGAAATATTGCCGGTGCGTTGACACCGATCGCAATTTATAATAGCGATGTGGACATCCTTCCATAGATTAGGCCAGAATAGGCCGGCTTGCAAGATTTTTGCACAAGTCTTGGAAGTACTTGCATGTCCACCATAAGGAGATGAATGACATTGAGCAATGACATCTTCTATTTCTTCTTCGGGAATACATCGACGAAAGATTCCATCGGGTCCTCTTTTGAACAATAATGGTTCATCCCAATAGTAATGTTTGAGATTGTGAAAGAATTTCTTTTTCTGCTGATAGGTTAAATCAGGTGGATGAGCTCCTGCGGCTAGGTAGTTAACAATGTCAGCATACCATGGCAGTCCTACAGTCGTTTGGATTGTTTCCACGGGTTATGGTTCATTTAAGTCTAACTGAACTGGGTCGCTTCCTATTTGTGCTATCAGCTGTTCATACGGAAAATCATCGTTAATCGGCACTTGTTCGGGTTTAATACCTTCTATTCTAGATAAATGGTCCGCTACGACGTTTTCAGTACCTTTCTTATCTTTTATTTCGAGATCAAACTCTTGTAAGAGTAAAATCCATCTCAAGAGTCTCGGTTTAGCATCTTTCTTAGTCAATAGATATCGGATAGCAGCATGGTCGGTGTAAACGATTATTTTCGCTCCTACTAGGTAAGAACTGAATTTGTCAAGCGCAAAGATAACTGCTAACAATTCTTTTTCAGTAGTGGCGTAGTTCATCTGAGCAGAATCTAAGGTTCTACTGGCATAGTAAATCGCATGAAGTTTCTTTTCCTTCCTCTGGCCTAGAACTGCGCCTACAGCATAGTCACTCGCATCGCACATGATTTCGAAAGGTAATCTCCAGTCAGGGGGTTGCATGATTGGTGCAGTGATGAGGGCTGTTTTTAGAGTTTCGAATGCTTTAAGACAATCTTCATTGAATATGAACTCAGCATCTTTCATTAATAAACCAGTGAGAGGTTTAGTGATTTTCGAGAAATCTTTGATGAATCGTCGGTAGAAACCGGCGTGTCCTAAAAAGCTTCGTATTTCTCGAATGGTTTTAGGGGGTTGAAGATCTTTTATGACTTCTATCTTAGCCTTATCTACTTCAATTCCCTTGTCGGATATAACGTGGCCTAATACGATTCCTTCTCTGACCATAAAATGACATTTCTCCCAGTTAAGCACGAGGTTTACTTTTACACATCTTTCTAACACCATTTCTAAATTTGATAGGCATCCTTCAAAACTTTGCCCGCATACAGAGAAGTCGTCCATGAACACTTCCATGATGTTGTCTATAAAATCTGCGAAGATTGACATCATACATCTTTGAAAGGTTGCAGGAGCGTTGCATAATCCAAAGGGCATTCGTCTATAAGCGAACGTTCCATATGGGCATGTGAATGTAGTCTTCTCTTGATCATCTGGATGGATAGGGATTTGGAAAAATCCTGAGTAACCGTCAAGATAACAGAAGTAAGAATGCTTGGCTAATCGTTCTAACATTTGATCTATAAAAGGTAGTGGGAAATGATCTTTTCGAGTGGCTTTGTTTAGTTTACGATAATCTATGCACACTCTATGTCCCGTCACTACTCTTTGCGATATCGATTCGCCTTGAGCGTTTTTCACAACAGTGATACCTCCTTTCTTTGGCACTACATGTACTGGACTAACCCATTTACTATCAGAGATTGGATATATTATTCCGGCATCTAGTAGTTTCTTAACTTCTTCTTTCACTACAGTGCTAAGGATTGGGTTAATTCTTCTTTGAGATTCTCTGGAGGTTTTGCAATCTTCTTCTAGCAGAATACGATGCATACAAACTGAAGGGCATATTCCTTTGAGATCAGATATGTTATATCCTAATGCAGTTGGATATTTCTTCAAGACATCTAAAAGTTTCTTTGTTTCGATAGTTCCTAAACTGGAATTTATTATAACTGGTCTTTTACATTCAATGTCTAAGAATTCGTACCTTAGGTTATTAGGTAAAGTTTTTAATCCTAATGTAGGTTTATCCTTACTTGGCATGGGATCCGGTGTAAGTGCTAAACTTTCGCTTAGACTATCATCCTGATATGGTGCACGCTAATTATCATCTTCGAAAATCGGAGGGATTTGAATTTTCATTATTTCAGAATAGGTAGTTTCTTTCAGTTCCATTTCTCTTACACATTCGTCAATTACGTCCAACAGATAGCAGGTATCCTCTATAGCTGGTGATTGTAAGAATTGTGTTAAAATAAATTCAACTTTCTCTTCACCTACTTCAAAGGTTAGCTTTCCTCTTTTTACGTCTATTATAGCTCCAGCGGTAGCTAAGAATGGTCTTCCTAGTATGATAGGTGTAGTGGAGTCTTCAGAGATGTCCATGATTATAAAATCAGTAGGGATGTAGAATTGTCCTATACGCACTGGGACGTTTTCTAGTATGCCTACAGGATATTTAACTGAGCGATCGGCTAGTTGAACAGACATTTTAGTTGGTCTTAGGTCTCCCATGTCTAGCCTTTTGCATATCGTTAAGGGCATAACACTGATACTGGCTCCTAAATCGCATAGAGCTTTGTCAATGACGAATTTTCCTATTACACAGGGTATAGAGAAACTTCCTGGATCTTTTAGCTTAGGAGGCATATTATTCTGAATTATGGCGCTACACTCAGCAGTAAGTGTAACTGTTCCGTTATCCTCTATCTTTTTCTTATTGGATAAGATTTCTTTTAAAAACTTAGCGTACGAGGGTATTTGAGTGATTGCTTCTGTAAACGGAATAGTAATATTCAACTGTTTCAGAAGTTCGACAAATTTCTTAAATTGACCCGTCGTCTTGGAATTGGTTAATCTCTGAGGGTACGAAATTGGTGGTTTATAGGGTGGTGGAGGCACATAAGGCTTTTCTTTCTCCACTGCCTCTTGATTTTCATCTTCCTTTTCTTCTGGATCATTCACCACTTCAGTCGGTTTATCCGGTTTTTGGTACATGGCTGGATTGTCAAGTCTTGGATCGGTAGGTCCGTCAAGTTCCTTGCCACTTCTTAATATTACGGCATTGGCATGTCCTTTCGGATTAGGTTGAGGTTGTCCAGGAAATACTCCAGCTGGTGCAGCGGTAGGTGCTTGTTGTTGAGCTACTTGTGAAATCTGAGTTTCAAGCATTTTGTTATGTGTAGCTAATGCATCTACTTTGCTCACTAATTGCTTAATCTGCTCACTAGTGTGAATGTTTTGGTTTAAGAAGTCCTTGTTTGTTTGAGATTGGTTAGCTATAAAGTTCTCCATCATCAACTCAAGGTTCGATTTTCTAGGGACATTAGGAGCAGTCTTTTGATATCCTGGTGGTGTAGCTGGTGCTTGACCTGGTGCGTATAAAGCATTGTTATTCTTATAGGAGAAGTTCGGATGATTCTTCCAACCTGGGTTGTATGTGTTTGAGTATGGGTTTCCTTGAGCATAATTCACTTGATCTGTGGGAATTCCTGTCAATAGTTGACAATCAGAAACTTCATGTCCTGGAACTCCACATAACTCACAGTTAGGTGTTACTGCAGCCACGATGGTTGTTGGTGTTATGGCCAAGTTGTCGATCTTTTGGCTTAGTTGGTCAAACTTTGCATTGACTTGGTCCATACTACTCACTTCGTACATACCTCCTTTTGTTGGTTTCTCAGTTGCGACTCTCTCGCTTCCCCATTGGTAATGGTTTTGAGCCATACTTTCGATAAGTGCATAAGCATCATTATATTCTTTGTCCATCAATGCACCGCCCGCGGCAGCGTCAATTGTCATTCTTGTATTGTACAAGAGTCCATTATAGAAGGTATGGATGACCATCCATTCTACTAATCCGTGATGTGGACAAAGTCTCAGCAGATCCTTATAGCGTTCCCAAGCTTCGAATAGTGATTCGCTTTCTCTTTGCTTAAATCCGTTGATCTGAGCTCTCAGCATAGCTGTCTTGCTAGGTGGAAAATATCTGGTCAAGAAAACTCTCTTTAGTTCCTCCCACGTAGTTACTGAGTTCGAAGGCAGAGATTGAAGCCAGGCTCTCGCTCTGTCTCGAAGTGAAAAAGGAAACAAACGTAGTCTAATAGCTTCTTGGGTAACTCCATTGGCTTTTACGGTATCTGCGTATTGCACAAAGATCGAAAGATGAAGGTTCGGATCCTCGGTAGGATTTCCGGCGAATTGATTTTGTTGCACGGCTGATATCAACGAAGGTTTTAGTTCGAAATCATTTCGGTTGATAGCCGGTGCGGCAATGCTTGAATGCGGTTCAGCTTGCGAAGGACTAGCGTAATACTTGAGTGGGTGATTCTGTTCTTCAGCCATCTCTGCGTCCTTTGATGTTACGACTGGTTTAGGTGGACCTAATTGAAGATCTGGAATATTGAAATTTTGTTCGTAATCGAATATCCGTCTTCTTACGTGTAAGAAGCGTTCCGATTCTGGGATTAGAGGTTGCATGTCTTCGCCTTGAGAGCGAGTACTTGGCATACACTCGGGAATTTAGATTAAGAAAATAAAATAGTTGTTACCTTAGTCTAGACAATGCTACCTAAAGTGCACTAGTAACTAAATTAAGGTCCCCGGCAACGGCGCCAAAAACTTGATGGGCTAAAGACGTATCAAATTATGTGTCTAGCGGTATCTTAAATGCAAGTGCACAGCCTATCGAAGTAATATTTAAGATTATCGATCCACAGGGACTCTATGGTTACTTAGTGCTAGATGAACTTCTAGTTTAGCTAAGGCGAAGGGTTGTCACGATTTTTTGTTGTTTTTAAAGATTAAAAGCGGGAATTAAATTTAAGTTTTAATAAAATAATACTAAGGCGGTCGGTATGTAATTATGCTAACTTAGGCGGGTCAATCTAACCTAGGCTTATAAAGGTGTTCACTTAATTATTCTATAGAGGTTACCAGTTTAAATACCCTTAACTCACACTCTCGTGGTCTTATCTCAGATCTTATCCCTAAATCCCTATGCCTGCTCTCGCTAGCCCATAAGTGTTTAGAGATAATTTTTGGAAACTTAGTAATTCTAATTTATTTTAAAGCGCTATCGCTGTGTTTAATTTAAATGCCTAACTTTAGCTATTTGGTTAAAATCTCACACTCTCGTGGTCTTGACCTAACCTAATACACTTTCCTTACTCTCGTAACAAAAAGGTCGATTTTAAATAAAAAGTATCAGCCAGAATACTAAGCTATTAATTATTTTAAGCCTATAGTTGATTTTACCGATTTAGTTTGTTTTAATTACATACCGCCCTAAGGTAATTAGCTACTCATTTTTGTTGAACCAGACAGAGGCAGAGAAACAATAAACGAAATATTCATGGCAGAAAAATAAATATTCAACATAAATATAAAATTGCAAATTAAAATAAACCTGGTTAACAATAAAATGGCAGACTCCTTCTTCCACAGACCGGAAAGCTCGGAGTAATTGGCGGAATCGAAAATAAAATAAAAATTCTGAAGGCTTTGAAACAAGTAAATTTTATAACAATTTCCTGATGTTGGAAATTGTTATAGGTTGGGTTTGGATACAATAAAAATAGAACAATGAAAATAATGTTGAAACAAAAATAAGGTTGTAAAATAATTCGGCAGAGCTTCCGCAAGAAATTGATAAAATAATACTCTGTAAATTGTTCATAAAATTTAAGCTATTTATAGAACATTTAATGGGCTTGTGGTTGAACTTGTTGCATGGGCCTCGTAGGAGCAGTTGAGAGAATATAGGAACGTGGATATAGGATGGTGGCTGGAAAATAGGCAGATCATGTGCACGTAGCGTTTGTGACCAAGTCTGGGTCAAATAACCTATTTTTCCCTTGTCACGGTCGTGACAAGGGCATCACGTTCGTGTCCCTTGAATTTTAAGTGTCACGGTCGTGAGTGATATGTCACGGTCGTGATTGCTCCTTTTGGGGTGTCACGGTCGTGACAACTAGGTGACGACCGTGAGTGCAACAAAATATGCAGGTTTTGCAGGTTTCTTCATTTCTTCATCTTTTTATGGTTGTTTTCGTTCCTTTTGCTCTTGGCTCATGATTTAGCTCTGTATACGATGTACCTGCAAAATGGTAAGGAAAACTCGAGGAATCGGGTGTTAAAACGACGATTATGCGATAAAACGGTAATGAAACATAACAATATAATCGATACATTTTCTCGTTATCACATCCCGGCGAACCAAAAGGGTTCGGGCAAAAATTAGGGATATATATATAAAAAATGTACACCCGGCAAGCCGAAAACCTGAAAAGGCGGCTTGGGCAAAAAAGGGTATCTCGGTGGATTGAAAACCTAAAAGGGCAATCCAGGCAAAAGTTAGGGATTAAAGCGTATGACTATGTCTCGTTGGGATCACCCATGTAACTATTACCAGTTGTGCTACTTACTCAAGCTCGAACAGATAAAGCTCAATCCAATCGTTCCGTCTCAATAGCAGAAGATGAGATACTTGAAGATAATGGCAATAGTAGAATTGAAACTCAATAGGATTATTTCCCACATAGCTGATTTTCTTTGTTTTGTAAAAAATTGTTATGACGAATTCCTCTTACTAGGATTTTTGTCTCCTTGTACAAACTTACCTATGTATAGGTCTCTTCGTGATATAAATAAAATTTCATCTTTAAATCCAGATTTACTTTTACCCTATTTACATAAGCGAAACGTCCATTGGTTGTGTTTGAATGTATGTATGCTTTTGAATATGATTGATGTTTACCAGAAATGCATAAATGCTTAATATGATTGATGTTTACCAGAAATGCATAAAAATGCAGTAATAGTATTTACTAAGGACGAACGAGGGAAGGAATTCAACGAAGCTTCGCCGGTTCATTCTCACCAGACAACTACAAGTCCCACAGTAGGGCAAATCCATCTTCATAAATACTTCGAGTCACATCTCCCCTGGAATTTATATCCATCTCTTTTATCCTCATACGGATAGTCGGGAATTTATTCTTCCAATAGGAGTACGACGAACGAAGACGGGAGGTTATGTATACCTTACTATCAAACGAAGACGGGAGGTTATGTATACCTTACTATCAAACGAAGAAGGGAGGTTATGTATACCTTACTATCAAACGAAGACGGGAGGTTATGTATACCTTACTATCAAACGAAGACGGGAGGTTATATGAATACTATATTATCAAACGAGACAGGAACGAGTTCCTCATATTCTTCAGCAACAAATTGGGATTTATTTTCCCTGGCCAGCAGTTGTTATACGAAGATTTTCAGACGCTTCAGGCTGCATGATTCATACATACATCATATACATCATACCATAACATACATATCCATAAGTACATAATACATTACTTCAACGCATCATACTATACATGCATACATAATGCATAAACTAATATTATCTTGCAGAATGTTATATACATCGAACTAATCTTGTTTTTCAAATTAATTCTCCAGCAGACAAACTACATCAACAACTTATACCTCGGGACGTTGTTTATCCTCCTGAAAGTTATTGTAACTTTGGGCCGTTGTTTATCTTCCCAAAAGTTATTCCGTTACCTCGGGACGTTGTTTATCCTCCTGAAAGCTATCATGACTTTGGGCCGTTGTTTATCTTCCCAAAAGTTATACTCTCACCTTGGGCCGTTGTTTATCTTCCCAAGCACCCTATTATACCTCGGGACGTTGTTTATCCTCCTGAAAGCTATCATGACTTTGGGCCGTTGTTTATCTTCCCAAAAGTTATGTCCTTACTTTGGGCCGTTGTTTATCTTCCCAAAAGTTATACTTATACCTCGGGCCGTTGTTTATCCTCCTGAAAGCTATCATGACTTTGGGCCGTTGTTTATCTTCCCAAAAGTTATGTCCTTACATTGGGCCGTTGTTTATCTTACCAAGTACTCTATCATGACTTTGGGCCGTTGTTTATCTTCCCAAAAGTTATGTCCTTACTTTGGGCCGTTGTTTATCTTCCCAAAAGTTATACTTATACCTCGGGACGTTGTTTATCCTCCTGAAAGCTATCATGACTTTGGGCCGTTGTTTATCTTCCCAAAAGTTATGTCCTTACCTTGGGCCGTTGTTTATCTTCCCAAGTACTCTATCATGACTTTGGGCCGTTGTTTATCTTCCCAAAAGTCATACCCTTACCTTGGTGTCGCTCCCGACAAATGAAAATGGATCAGATGAAGGTACAGACGCGAACGGTCGGCGAAGGGAACAGTGAGAACACACAGCCGTGAACTCACTGGAGATGAAAAGAGTCGCCAGCTAGGCATTTTTATCCCGGAGGAAAGGCAATGCTGCATAAGCCTAGAAAAAGATGGATAAGACGGTTGCGAACCAGAGAGACTGAGAAAGGGGGTTGGTTACAACCTGGGAAGGTATTAGCACCCAGATTGTCCGTCGTACTCGACGGGATCCACGCTTGAAAGATTTGTGTTTTAAAGGGGTAGTGTCAGTGCAATCTGTGTATAAATGAGTTGGGAAAGAATGTACAGGTGTCAGTGTAAGGTGTATAAGTGATATGAAGTATGAAAGTGTCAGGGTAAGAAAGGAGTGAAATGCTCAAGATCATGAGGCTAAAGAATGAAGCTAGAAGGAGGGGGAATATACAGAGACTTTTGTTCGATAACTGTTAAGTTATGCCTACGTATCCTCTCGTGCAATGAGGAAGTCAGAACACCGTAGTTCGACCCAAAGAGACTGAAAAATGAATTGACTTGTGAACTGCTTACTTGCCTATGCTCAAGTGTATGATCTGTCTGGCACAGATGCAAACTGTCTTGCATTAGACGGAAGAAGCAAGTTCTCGTTTATGAGTGAAGGTGATGAGAAGAGAATCCCGGAGGAGACGATTATTGTTTGTTTTTGTATTTTCAGTCTTTTATTTCTTTTTGGAGTTTGTCATAAGATAATGAGCTTAAGTCTAAACCAATGGATTTAGTAAACTCATCACATCTTCCCTCTGATTAGGGGTAATGAGAATACCTTAAGTGTGAAGTCAGATTCTCACACTTAATCACCTATGGTGCAGGATTAAGATCATTAACCTACTTGTGATTATTTAGATGTTTTTGGTGATTTTGTTTAGTGTTGAGTAATGAGGTTAAGCCATAATCAAGGATTAAACAGACTCATTACACCATCCTAAAAGAAGGATAATAGATGAGAATGTTTAAGCTGAGGAAGACTCCTCAACTTAATCCATGATTAGGGATTAAACCCATGACAAAACAAACCTTTATTAAGTGGATTTTATTTTGATTAATGGTATGATGATGAAGTGTTTTTTATGATTTATAAGACAACTTGAGGGGGACTTGTCCATTAACACTAGGGTTAGTCCTTCTTAACCAATTAAGGAAGAATTAGAACCCTAATGCAAGGCCCAAGTTACAAGTGATGTCTTGATGATTATTAGATGAATTGATTAAGAGATTTAAACACCTTAAGGGTTCAAGACTTAGGATTAAAGTTATACACTCCATCCTAAGAGAAGGATGCAGGCATAAGCTTAATCACAAAGTCTTAAAGCCTTTAGGGTTTAGTCCCTGATTATGAGGTGAGAAGAGGAGACTCAAAGAGAGACACAAAGGTAAAACTATGAGGGGAGACTAATCAAAACCCTAATTCATTATCATGCTTGGATGATCCTAAGGTTTGTGAGGTTTGCAAGAAAAGATCTTCAAAGGAACCACCAGGAAGCAGATGAACAGGATCAAGAGAAGCAAAATGACTTGCTTCATTCAAGAAGTCAAGTCACTTGAAGCAAGAAAGTGGGAAGAAGAAGAATGAGCAAGCTCAAACTCAAACACATATAAAAATGCAGCAATGGATGCAAGAGAGATGAAAAGAAAAGGTATGAGAAGTGAAGGCAAATCCACTTCTCAAGTTTACTTACCACCTGCAATGTTAGAAAGAAAATGCAATGCAATGCAAGATGAGATGAAATGATATGATGCTAAGCAAAACCAGAAGCATGTTGATGATGATTATGATGTTATGAGGTGCTGCAAACATGAGGCAAGACAATGGGGATGTTCATACAAGATTATGAATGAAAATGATGCAAGCTAAGGAGCATGAACAAGCATGAAAAGTTATGAATCATACAAGACAAATGACATGGCAAATATGCAATGCAATGATCAAACATGCTTTCTAAATGTCTTAAGATGTCAAATGAATCACAAGAATGCACAAAATGCAAAGACAAGTCATGTTATGCAAGGAAATGCAAGAGGGATGCAAATGAAAGCCCAAATTAGGGTTTATGGATCAAACATCAAACACAAACCAAAAACAGAAGCAAAACCCTAAAGTAAAAATGGAAAATGGCACTCAAAAAAAACCCTAGGCCTATAACAAGCCACTGCCCAAAGGGGAGCTCTCAACTCTCAACCAAACTCAAGATATGAATTTTGCAAGTTATTAGGGTTTTTAACAAAACAAATGCCAAACAATTTGAAAATGCAAGAACAATTCATGGCCTTTTTATCCTTGAAAATACATGCTAAATACAAAATAATGCAAGAAGAATCAATGTCTCAACCTTCTCCAATTGGCAGAAATGAATTTTTGAATCCATGATCAAAATAATGCATAAAAAATGATTTAATTCAATGAAAAATTCTTAAAATGCATCAAGATCAAAAAAGAAATTTGGTTTGAAGGTTGGACAATGCTTCTAAATGTCTTAGAACATTTCATGAATTTTTTTGTAATTTTTAAATACCTAAAAGTATTTTTAATTAATTAATTCCCATTAATCAATTAAAAATAATCTTTTAAATATTTAAAAATACTTTTTTAATGATAAAAATAAAATAAAAAATATTTTTGTGTCTTAAGAATTATTAAAACTCTCAGGAAAAAGTTTCATAATTTTTAAGAATTTTTTGCTATTTTAAATTAAATGTGCAAGTTAAATGAAATAAAAATGAATAAAAACCAAATAAAATAGGAAGTAATCAGGATGGATGGATGAGATTGATTCTGAGTTCAAATGTGTTGACTGCGCGCGTGATCTTGTGGTTCAGATTCAAACTAGGTTAATCTTAATTAATTAAATAAATTAAACCCAATTAAAACTAATGACAAGATCCAGGCCTTCCATTCACGCGCGGGAAACAAGATCTAAAGGCCCAGGTTCAAAGTTGGTGCCCTAACCCTAATTAGTGATTAATGACTTTCAGGCTGCCGGAGAAGACTTCCGGTCGTCTTCTCCGGCCAGCCCTCACCTGAGAAACCTCAAAACCTCTCAAAACGTAACAAAAACAAAATCTATGAATTGGGAAATGATCTCCAGCCTCTCACGAATCAAACCCCTCTCTCAAAACAAATTTATATTTCCTAAACAAGCTGAATCGAAGAGAAGAAGTTCTAGGTCACGCAAGCTTCAGAAACAAATTAAATGCTCATTTCAAAACCATTTTCAAAACCAATGGTACCAGGATGATCAGCAAATCATGAAGAACAAGTTTGTAACAAGAAAAATGATCTCTGGAAAAATTATTTTCGAGCTACCTGAGATTTGGAGCTTTCAACTTGAGGACTTTCTGGCCACTTTTCCTTGTGCAATCTACTCCTTAGAACCTCTTGATGATGTTTGAATGCTCAAATGGAGTTTAAGTTGGCTGGATAGTGAGATTCGACAGCTTCTGCTCAAGCTTGCTCAGAAATGGCAATGGTGTTTCTGGAGGTTTCAGGCCATTGTGAATGAAGGTTTGAGGTCCAAATGATGTATGGAGAAGCTTTGCAAGGTTTGTTTGTGTGTTTGCAAGCTGTGGTGAGAGTTTCGAAGAGAAATGCAGACTGAGGGTGAGCAATGGCTATGGGGTGTTCTGGCTATATCAGGCTTGTGTTCTTGGTGCTGGGTGATCTATGAAGTGTGGTGAGATGATTGATGAAGTTGGCTTGAATGTTTAGTGGCTGTGGAGAGGAATTCGAAGCAAGTTTCAAGATGGTGAGTTTTTGTGTATGTGGTGAATGTGTTGGTTTCAGCCTTGCTTCTTCATATCTTTGGCTTGCCAAGGGATATTGTATTATAATCCTATAGGTCAGATGATGTGACCTGGCCTATAGTGATTGGTAAGTTTACTTTTGCTCAAAATCCACTTTATGTGTAAGAGAGGTATGGTGAAGTGCTAGGCAAGGACATGGGCTGGTTCTGGCGCAGCAAAGTGAAGGGAAAGGCTAGGCTTGGTCCAGCATTCAAGGCAGCAAGTTGGTAAAGCATGATCATGAGTTTTTGCAAGTTGTGACATTTTGGTTCACATGTGATTCTTTTGCCTAACCAAACATAAAACCATGGCATTCTTAGTTCAAATCTGATTTTTAGGACTTAGAGAATGTTTATGCAATGGTTTGAGATGAATTAGAGGTCACATGATGCATTGGTTCAAGGTTTTGCAAAATTTCCAAATGAGGCATGCCTTGAAAATTAATGATTTTAGCCAACTTTGCATTGCCATAACTTTTGATCCAAGAAGAGTTAGATCATGTTCTTGTACTTTTTGGAAAGGGAAAGATGAGATCTACAACTTTCATGACCAAAGTTTTTCCATTTGAAGCCTTTTTGGATCAAGAATCAAGGCTTGAAAAATGACCTAAAATGATGCATTCTTGAAAAGTCAACTATGCCCAAAAAGTCAACATTTGCAAAAACCCTAAATTCTTGATTTTTATGAACTTCAACCTTCTTCCATGATCAAATAAAGATCATATACACTCAAAATGATGAAGATCACGCATTGGTTGGGTCATTGGGGGCCTCAGATGCCCTGATTTTGCACTGACTTGTCTAGAAAGTCAACTCTTGATCAGATGACTTCCCCATGGAATTTCTTCATGAAAATTGATATGTATACTCCCTATACCATATAGAGATCAATGAAAACAAGAATGACCAAAAAATTTGGAGTTATGGCCTCTGAAACCAAAACCCTAATTTTCAGTCAACTGTGCAGTTCACCCTGGCTCTGCATCCACTCAAACCCTAGCTCTTGTGATTCCTCTGCAATTTTGACTTTGAGGAGATGAAATATGATATAAGAACACATATGGACCACTTTGAATTGATTGGTAGCCTTTGGAATGGCTCAAAATGCTCTGGGATTGCTCAGGTCACAAACCCTATGTGCAGATGCCTTGAAAGCTATGCAGTGGATAAAAAAAATGAGATGTGAGATGATATGATTGTACTTATGCATATGAGAATGATCACAAGCCATGGTGTGAATGGGTGAGGGCAAATTTGGGGTGTTTACAGCTGCCCCTATTCAAACATGAGTTAGCTGTGCAGGATGTAAGCGACGGCTTAACAGGCCAAACAAGATAACTGGTGGTTGAATACCAAAGACAGTCCAAAATTTGCACTCACAGAATGAAGAAGAAAAGGGATATAGATTGTAAAGGCAAAATAAAGCATATTGTAAAGTGTAGGCGACGGAGGACGACCGTCGAACAGAGGACGACTGCTGGGTAAGGAGCAATGACGGGGACGGCCGACATGCTGGGATAAACGTGAAGTAAAGCGATGACGGGGACGGCCGACATGCTGGAAAAGTGCAGGAAAATAAAGCGATGACGGGGACGGCCGACATGCTGGGGATAAAAAAGTAAAGCTAAGACGGGGACGACCGACTAGCTGGGGAAAATAAAATCATGATGGGGACGGCCATCACGATAAAACTGTAAAATCTCTGAGGATTAATGAAACCTGACGGGGACGGCCATCAAGTTCATAAAGGTAAAGTAACCAACGATGGGGACGGCCATCGGGCTAAAAAGGAAAAGGGACCACGACGGGGACGGCCATCGGGTTAAAGAATGAATGAAATAAACAGATGATGGGGTACGGCCATCAAAGGTGAAGGACGATCACCTAGCAGGGGACGGCTGCTCTGTTGGGAATAAAAGAAATATGATGGGGACGGCCATCAAAGGTGGAGGACGACCACCTGGCAGGGTACGGCTGCCGAAAATATCAACGATGGGGACGGCCATCGGGTAGAAAAGGTCAACGATGGGGACGGCCATCGGACGAGCATGATGGAGGACGACCATCAAGAAGTGGAGGACGACCACTCAGCAGGGTACGGCTGCTCTCGAGGTTTCTCATGACATAGGACGAATGCCAGATAACCAAAATCAACAATGGGGACGGCCATTGGATGAAATGATGAAGGACGATCATCAAAAGGTGGAGGACGACCACCTAGCAGGGGACGACTGCTAAATATCAACGATGGGGACGGCCATCGGATGAGCATGATGGAGGACGACCATCAAGAAGTGGAGGACGACCACTCAGCAGGATACGGCTGCTCTCGAGGGTATCATAACACAGGACGAGTGTTAGATAAAAAGGAAATTTGTTTTGTTGGCGATCTACTGGGGAGATAGTAAACACGGACGAGCGTTTACATCCAAGAAACAAAAGGGGATAAGTGTTTGGTATTGTGTATAGATTAAAGATGCGGACGAGCATCCTTAAGACTATGATACGGACGAGTATCATGTAGAAACAAACTGACACATGTTCAGAGATGATGATACGGACGAGTATCAACTGGTTAACAAGGAACACGGACGAGTGTTGCATCTGAAAGGACTCTTCTGGGGAATAGTAGACACGGACGAGTATCTATATTTAAGAAGACAATGGTGTTTGACACGGTGTATGGATTAAAGACGCGGACGAGCATCCTTAAGACTATGATACGGACGAGTATCATGTAGAAACAATCACTAGACGCAATGTTCTGAGATGATGGTACGGACGAGTACCAACAAAGAACAAGGACTACTGCCGAATCTGTGGGGTTATGAGTGACGATGTATACAAGATACGGACGAGTATCTGTATAAGCGTACCATGAGTAGTATGAGTATTGTATTGTATAGATGAGTGCCTTAACTGCTGGGGAGAGTGACACGGACGAGTGTCAAGAGAGAAAAGTATAATATTAACAAGTATCTGCTATACAAAGTCTAGGCGACTGCGCTGGGGAAATGACACGGACGGGTGTCAAGAAAAGTGTATATAGGTATATGTGAGTGCAAAGAGGATGTCTTTGGCCTTCTGCTGGGATATGACACGGACGGGTGTCAGGACGTATCCGTAGTACGGGTGATTTGTTTGTAAAGGGTGTTCAGGCGACTTTACTGGGGAAAGATGACACGGACGGGTGCCAAAAGGTGTATATACTGGTGTTCGTGATTATGAGGCAACTGCTTTTGCTGGGACTCTGGTGGGAGTTTTTCTGTACAATGATGGTGAACGGTTATTATTCACAAGTGTTTGATTCACAACATGACTTATGATTATGCTATGCATTTGATTTTTGCCGTAATGCTCCGTATTAGACGGAATGCTACGCTCTGAGGGTGAATATGATGCGAATACTATGATTATGCAAAGGGGCACAGATCCGGGATTCGGATCCCATTGCTGCGAAGATCTCTGGATGATCTGCTTGAAATGGACATCCCAGCTGGGTATGAGATCACTGGTAGATCTAATGATGCATCTGCTTGGGGATATATGTCACTGATTGACATATCCTTATAATATGGGACCCAGTTGGGGTTTGTAGAAGCTTCCTGTACTCTGTTGTGATCTCTTCATGCCTTGCTCTTCTGGATAGAGGCTGAAGATTCTGTGGGGATATGATTCCCTGATTTCTGCATTCTGCTGAGGAAGAATGGCAACTCGGCTGGGGAATTGTGAGAGGCAACTCAGCTGGGGAGAGCAATAAGAGGCAACTCAGCTGGGGATAGGGCATTTCAGATGCTGAGATTGAGTGCATGTCGATTTGGCAACTTTGCTGGGGAATTGTGAGAGGCAACTCAGCTGGGGATAGAGCATCTCGGATGCTGATATCTTTTGTTGATTTGCCAGCTTGCTGGGATGTACCTTGCATGCCCCAAGTTGCGTTCTGGATACCTGCAATCCTGCAAAGGTAAGGAAACGTACAAAAGGTCCCGAGGTATCCCTTACTGGATTCCGTCATAGGAGTTAAGTACTTTCGAGAGTAAGTATATTCCCTGCAAGCATGTGTTTTGTTTTTAGAGAAAGGCATCTGTACTTATGCAATTGTATTTTTAGAGATATCAGACAACTCTTTGCAAAACATAAATGTAAAACGAAACATGACTGAAAATCTGATTTTATTAATTCATGTGCCCTGAATTGGCAAGATACAGTCAAAGAAACATATCTCCTGAAATGAGGAGATTGTTACAAATTGAGAAATAAAGTGCTGGCGGTGTTGACGACGCTTTAAGGAGCTCCCTCTTCTGCTATGACTCGTATGACAATGACGTTCTTCTCGTCTCGCTTTCTGGAGAGAGTTGATTCTGATTGAAGCTTGATCCTTTGAAGCTTACCAAGTCGTGGGTGATACAGACGAACTCAGAATGCAGTTGTTCGCTTATTCCCTTATTTTGCATGGATCGCCCTTTCGGGTTTTCAATCCATCGGGATACCCATTTTTGCCTGAGCTGTCCAATGCGGCTTTTCAACTCAGCGGGTGTACATTTTTTTGTTTATTTTCCCTTATTTTTGCCCGAGTCTTTTATTCTGTTTTTTGACTCGCCGGGATGCCCTATTTTTGCCTGGACTTACATTCTGTTTTTATGTCCAGCGGGTCATTTTATGCGAAGTATTTTTTAACTGCATCTGAATTCACAGGGGACGGGAAATCTTCACCATCCATGGTGCTGAGCATCAGCGCTCCACCAGAGAAAACTTTCTTTACAACGAATGGTCCTTCATAATTTGGAGTCCATTTGCCCCTGTGGTCTGTATGAGGAGGGAGGATTCTTTTCAGCACAAGATCCCCTACTTGGTATTCTCGGTGCCTGACTTTCTGATCGAAGGCTTTCTTCATTCTCTTCTGATATAACTGCCCATGGCAGATTGCAGCCAATCTTTTCTCTTCGATCAGACTCAGTTGTTCGTATCGGGACCGAACCCATTCTGCTTCACTCAGTTTAACATCCATCAATACCCGTAGAGAGGGTAATTCAACTTCAACAGGTAGGACTGCTTCCATACCATATACAAGCTGATACGGTGTTGCCCCAGTGGATGTTCTGATTGATGTGCGGTACCCATGCAAGGCAAACGGTAGCATTTCATGCCAGTCTTTGTAGGTGACTACCATCTTCTGCACAATCTTCTTGATATTCTTATTTGCTGCCTCAACAGCGCCGTTCATCTTTGGCCTGTAAGGAGAAGAATTGTGATGTTGAATCTTGAAGTCCCGGCACAGCTCTGCCATCATTTTGTTGTTTAAATTGGAACCATTATCAGTAATGATTCGCTCGGGCACTCCATACCGACAGATGATATCTCTCTTCAGAAATCTGGCTACCACTTGCCTTGTAACATTAGCATATGAGGCTGCTTCAACCCACTTAGTGAAATAGTCGATGGCGACCAGGATGAATCTGTGGCCGTTTGAAGCAGTTGGCTCAATCTTGCCAATCATATCAATGCCCCACATGGCAAAGGGCCAAGGTGAAGACATGATGTTCAAAGGATTGGGAGGCACATGCACCTTATCTGCGTAGATCTGGCATTTATGGCATTTTCTGGCGTAGGCACAACAGTCCGCATCCATTGTGATCCAATAATAGCCTGATCTTAACAACTTCTTAGCCATGGCATGCCCTCCTGCATGGGTACCAAAAGATCCTTCGTGCACTTCATGCATTAACAGATCTGCTTCTGTCTTGTCAACACATCTGAGGAGTACCATGTCAAAGTTCCTTTTGTATAAAGACCCATCAGCATTCAGAAAGAAACTACCAGCAAGCCTTCTCAAAGTCTTCTTATCATTGGAAGATGCCCCAGGTGGATATGTCTGATCCTCCAAGAAGCATTTAATGTCATGGAACCAAGGCTTATCATCTTTCACAACATCTGCTGCAAATACATATGCTGGTCTATCAAGTCTAGACACTGAAATCTGGGGTACAAAGTTAGCGGCTTGAACTTTGATCATGGATGAAATGGTAGCAAGAGCATCCGCAAACTGATTCTCGTCCCGAGGGATATACTCGAGCTTGACTGTTGTGAAGAAAGTCAATAACCTCCTTGTATAATCCCTGTAAGGTATCAGATGATCTTGGTGGGTGTACCATTTCCCGTTGGTTTGATTGACTACCAAAGCTGAATCTCCGAATACGGTCAATGTCTTGATCCTGAGGTCAATGGCTTCCTCAAGACCCATAATGCAAGCTTCGTATTCAGCTTCGTTGTTAGTGCAGTTGAAAGTGAGTTTTGCCGAGAAAGGCATGTGAACTCCTTTAGGTGTAATGAGTACTGCACCAACACCACGGCCATTCATGTTAACAGCCCCATCAAACATCATAGTCCATTCTTCCTCCGGGTCGGGCCCTTCGGTGTGAACAGGCTCTTCATGATCTTTTGATTTAATGAACATGATGTCTTCATCAGGGAAGTCAAATCTCATAGGTTGGTAGTCATCAATGGGTTGCTCAGCAAGATATTCAGATAGTACACTGCCCTTGATGGCTTTCTGAGATGTGTACTGTATGTCGTATTCTGTGAGAATCATCTGCCATCTTGCAACCCGTCCGGTAAGAGCTGGCTTCTCAAATATGTACTTGACTGGATCCATTTTTGAGATTAATAAGGTAGTGTGGGTCAACATATACTGTCTCAGTCGGCGAGCAGCCCACGCTAAAGCACAGCAAGTTTTCTCGAGCAGTGAATAACGTTGTTCACAGTCGGTGAACTTTTTGCTTAGGTAGTATATTGCATACTCTTTTCGACCAGACTCGTCATGCTGGCCCAGCACACACCCCATCGACTCTTCTAATACTGTCAAGTACATTATCAGAGGTCTTCCTTCAACTGGAGGCATAAGGATTGGAGGTTCTTGTAAATACTCCTTGATCTTGTCAAAAGCCTTCTGGCAATCTTCATTCCACCTGACTGTTTGTTCCTTTCTTAATAGCTTGAACAAGGGCTCACAGGTTGCTGTGAGGTGAGATATGAACCGTGAGATGTAGTTCAATCGACCTAAGAACCCTCGAACTTCTTTTTCAGTTCTCGGTGCAGGCATTTCTTGAATAGCCTTGACTTTATCAGGGTCAACCTCAATCCCTTTCTCGCTTACAATAAAGCCCAGCAGCTTACCGGATCGCACCCCGAATGTGCATTTGTTGGGGTTCAGCTTTAGTTGATATTTCCTCAGACGCTTGAACAACTTCAGCAGATTCACCAGGTGATCTTCCTCTGTAAGGGACTTGGCGATCATATCATCCACATAACATTCTATTTCCTTGTGGATCATATCATGGAATAATGTCACCATGGCCCGTTGATACGTTGCACCAGCATTCTTGAGCCCAAATGGCATTACTTTGTAACAGAACGTGCCCCAAGGTGTGATGAATGTTGTCTTCTCCATGTCTTCAGGTGACATCTTGATCTGATTGTATCCTGAAAATCCGTCCATGAAGGAGAATACCGAGAACTGAGCCGTGTTATCCACCAATACGTCAATGTGAGGTAATGGGAAATCATCCTTCGGGCTGGCTCTGTTCAGATCCCGGTAGTCAACACACATTCTTACTTTGCCATCCTTCTTAGGCACAGGTACTATATTAGCAACCCACGGCGGGTAGCTAGTCACAGCAAGGAACCCGGCGTCCCATTGCTTTTGTACCTCCTCCTTGATTTTCATAGCCATGTCTGGGCGAGTTCGGCGCAGCTTCTGTTTCACTGGTGGGCATTCTTCCCTCAAAGGCAGCTTGTGCACAACAATATCGGTATCCAACCCTGTCATATCTTGATACGACCAAGCAAACACATCAACATACTCTTGAAGCAGATCTATCAGTTGTCTCTTCACTGAGTCTTGCAGGCAGGCCCCGATTTTAACCTCTTTCACGTCTTCGTCAGTACCAAGATTAATCACTTCAACCTCCTCCTGGTGAGGGGTAATAACCTTTTCCTCTTGTCTCAACAACCTGGCTAGCTCTTCAGGAAGCTCATATTCTTCCTCAACCCCTTCATCAGCTTGATTGATCGGATTGTCAAAGTCATACGATGTCATAGCCGTGTTGTTGTCGGTGCAGTCTGGAGGGCACTCTCTGCAAGGGTTAAGTTGGTTCATTTTAGTGATTGATTTTAATCTTGCTTTAGAAAAAGTGAGATGAAGTTATCATTTTGAAAACACCGCCATTTATTTTTGTACAAAAAGAAAAATGGAAAAACAGTGAGCAGAAAAGAAAAAGACTCGTTTGCAAAAAGATGTCTGATATTTCATTAATTTAATCTTGTTTGCACAAAAGTACAGATGGCCCTGGTTACAAAATGAGTCTTGTCATCTTGGGCAAGACGCAAGACTTGGATGCATGCTATATAAAAAAATACAGGAAATAATAATTACTCTGCATGAGTAACTCTTATAATTTCCTGGGAAGACCAGTTCGAGACACTGCTCCCCGGGATCTTCGGACGAATCCAATTCTCCAGATTGCGCTCCTCTTCCAGCTCGTCTTCCAAACAGTTGATAGCATCGGGGGTAAGCATCCCCCCACTGACAAAACCTGGCTCTGCAGCAGCCTTTGCTTGATGTTGAGTTGGTTTGTAACCCAACCCAAACTTGTCCTTCTTTTCCTCCACAGCTAAGACCTTGCCCCAGCCTAGGGCAGTTCCTTCTTCAACAACCTTCCGGGCTTGTTGGTAAGACGACACTGGAGTACCAGATACAGCAGATGCTTCATTGACATTCAAGGCCTCAAAACCTTGGCTCATTGTTTCATGGATCTCTCCATCCATCTCAATGTATTTATAAGTAGCCAGATGGCTAACAAAGATATCCTCTTCCCCACAGATTGTGACAACTTGTCCTTCCCACTCAAATTTTAACTTTTGGTGAAGGGTAGACGTTATTGCGCCGGCGGCGTGAATCCAGGGTCTACCCAACAAACAGTTGTAGGCGGGCTGAATGTCCATCACATAAAAGATAGTTTTAAAAGTCTGTGGGCCAATTGTCACAGGCAGCTCAATCTCTCCCAGAACCGATCTCTTAGAACCATCAAAGGCTCTTACTACCAGGTTGCTGGGTCTCAATGCCAATCCATCATATTCAAGCTTCACCAGAGCCTTCTTTGGTAAGACATTCAGGGAAGAACCTGTGTCCACCAGCACATGAGAAAGGACAGCTCCTTTGCATTCCAGGGTTATGTGCAAGGCTTTGTTGTGATTGCGGCCATCCGCTGTCAAGTCAGAATTGGTAAACCCTAGCCCATTGCTAGCAGTAACATTTCCAACCACGGTTTCCAATTGGTTGACAGTAATCTCCTCCGACACGTAAGCTGCGTGCAGGACTTTAAGTAGTGCATTCCGATGGGCTTCGGAGCACATAAGCAGTGAGAGGATGGAGATCTTGGATGGCGTCTGGTGAAGTTGATCCACAATTTTATAATCACTCCTTTTGATGATCCGCATAAACTCATCAACTTCCTGGTCAAATGGAGTTTTCAGGGCTTCTTTGGCAGCTGGATCTTCCTGCACCGGGCCTTTTCCCTTTGCCTTGGCAGCAGCTTCTGCTTCGGCAGTAGGTCTTTGAACTTGTGAAGCAAAGAGACGTCCGCTTCGAGTGAAGCCTCCGCCTCCCCCCACATTATCTACTTGTGGTGCAGGTGTTGATGTTTCCAGAGTGATTCTTTTTCCTTCACAGTATACGTCAGAGCCATAGTGCCAAGGGATGGCCCTATTGCTTTCATATGGTACTGGTCCAGGCACCGTGACAGTGACTGGACTGATTGCTGCTGCTGAAGGGACTGTTATTGTTTGTGGATCATAAAAGATTGTAACTGGTGCCCTGGCGGGAGCAGCACCTTCTGAATGGTAGGCGGAATTATTTTCAGGATCGTAGAATATGGTGACGGTAGAGACATCTTCATGATTGATTGCTGGTGTTGTAGGAGGTACTGTTGGAAGGACTGTTGCTGTTGCTGATGGAGATTCGAAATGGAATGAAGCTGAAGTTGTAACAGGAGAAACTGTTGAGGTCTGATCTTTTGGAAGGATAGGTGAAGTACTTGTTGATGGTGCTGGTGAATTGTCGGGAACAATAGTTGCTGTATTTGTAGGAGGTTCTGAAACCGTTGCTGATGACGTTGTCGGATTTGCCGGAAATGATGTAGTGATCTGGAGTAGGCCACTCTGAATAAGGCTGTCAATGCCATTCCTCAGGTCCTCACACCCATTCCATGAGATATTGCAGTAGGGACACCCTAGTTCACACCCCGGAAATATCTGGTTTTCACGGAGTTGAGCTTTGATTTCCACCAACGGTGTCCTGATCTGATCCACACTAGTTATCAAATAAGACGGTTGGTCTTCTTCGATAGCGTTAATTCGGGGACCACCATGGTTTGGCATTGGGTTTTTATTGACATTGGGCGGAGGCGCAAAATTCAGAGCCTTGGAGTCTACCAAGTCTTGTACCTTCATATGCAGAGCTCTGCATTTTTCTGTACTGTGACCAGGTGCGTTCGAGTGAAAAGCACACCTAGCATTGGAGTCATAGTTCCTTGGTAGACTGTTGGGATCCGGAGGTGCCAACGTTCTTAGCTCAACCAGGTTGAGTTTCAGAAGTTGTGGCAGCAAGGCAGCATACGGCATTGGGATCGGGTCGATCACTCGGTTAGCTTGGGATGGTCTTTGTTGGAATGGCCTTTGTTGATTGTTGTTGTTGGAGTTGTTATTGTTGTAGTTTCTTGGAGGATATTGATTCTGCTGATACTGAGGTTGTTGTTGGAAGTTTTGTTGAGGAGGTTGATAGACTGGCTGAGGATGAGCTGGAGCAGGGATAGTGACTGCTGCTATTGACCTTTGAACATACTGGGGCCTACCCCTATTGGTGTGAATGGCATTGGTCTCGCCAGTTCTTCTCGGGCCTGCAAAAGGCTTTCTTGTACTACTGGACGAGCTTGCACCGTTGTCTGAGATCTTACCCATTTTCAACAGGCTTTCAATTCTTTCCCCAGCTATGACAACATCTGCGAAGCTGGTGGAAGAGAAAGCAGCCAACCTGTCAATATACGTTCCCTGGAGAGTGTTCATAAACATGTCTGCCATTTCTCTCTCAGACATTGGTGGTTGAACAACAGCAGCCAGTTGCCTCCACCTTTGGGCATACTCTCAGAAACTCTCCCTCGAAGACTGTGACATTCCCATTAGGAGGGTCCTGTTGGGTGCCATGTCTAGATTATACTGATACTGTCTGATGAAGGCTTCTGCCAGGTCCTTCCAGCATCTAATTGTTGCTCTTGTCAGATGGGAATACCATTCCCTAGAAGCTCCAGTCAAGCTATCTTCGAAGTAGAACATCCAAAGTTTCTCATCCATTGTATAGGCCTTCAGCCTTCCCAGAAATGATTGCAAATGAGTCCGGGGGCATGAAGTCCCATTATACTTTTCGAAGCAAGGAGGCTTGAACTTATGGGGGATCCTGACCCCGTCTACCAGCCCCATGTCCATGACGTCGAAACCCAAAGAATTTTGAGATTCTAAGGACCTCAACTTCTCAGCTATCTCTTCCAATCGTCTATCATATGTTTCTTCTCCGGCACCCATTACTGTATACTGGTCCTCCTGAGGATCTTCTTGAAGTACTCTGGCTGCTGTGGCTGTCCCTTGAATGTTGACTGGGATGTTGGCCTCTGGATGGAGATGGGGTCCAAAAACTGGGGGATTGACATGAGGTTGGACCCTCTCGTTGTTACTTGTGCCAGCAGTTCCCACATGGGGCTCCTCTTGATTCCTTCCTTCTACCAAAACTCTGAGCCTCTCCTGGCTTTGAGCTAAATTGTTCATCACTTCCATGAATTGTGTTATCTGAGTTCTCATCTCCAGTCTTTCGTTTGCCATCTGGTTTCTGACCTCCGTAAGGTCTTGCTGCATCTGATCCATCTGGATTCCCGGAAGGTTGTTTCTAGTTGGATACCTGTGAGGCCTGTTGAGAGGAAATACCCGGCGGCGAGCAATAATTCCTGAGATTCACAACAGAGGTTAGCAACAACAAAACAAAAAACCTACAAAACAAACAAAAGGGGTTAGCATGCAATGCAGTTATGCTTATTTGTTCTCAAGGTATCCGGTTTGGCCTTCAGTTTTGACCCTTCCAGACCCTTGAAGATGATGCTGTTGAAGTTGCTTTTGATGTGAACCCAGATAGAAACCAACACAAATATATTACAAAGGGTGAAATAATACGACTTGTTCATTTTTACAACACAAGCCCTCAAAGGGGTCAAAATACATCACAAAAAAGCAAAAGTACATGGAAAAGGAATAACAACAAGCAAATGATCAAACTCCAAGGCCAAACTCATCCTCACGAACTTCCTTGAGAAGTGCTTCGGTCACAGGATCAGCCGGATGCTCCGTGAGATTTCTGATGAGAAGGTTTCTTGTTGCAACAGCTGCAGTCAACTTCCTGCTCTGACTTTGGTCCTTAGACCTCTTCAATCCTGCTTTGATTTTCAGCTCTGATATTTCCTCCTGGGCTGCTGCCAAGGTTTTTTCCATCTGCTCCATCTTGTCCTGAACTCTCTTGTCTTCTAGAGTACGGGCCTCAGTGATCCGGACCCACCTGGCCTGGCTCTCTTTCAAATACAAGTCTGTTCTTGCTCTCTGAAACTGGGCTTCTTTACAAGCGTTCTTCAGAATCTGTTCACCAGCTTTAGACTTGTTGATATAATCTCCAGACTTCTCGATCTTAGTCAAGTGTTCCACCCTTAACTTCTCCAGTCTTTCAATCTCCCTCACACCTTCACTCCTCTCCCGGAGGGTCTTCTGCAAGGCTTGAGTTAACTTCTCATTTCTTTCCTTCAAGCTCTCAAACTCCTCCAAACTGATAGTGGTAGGGGGTGGTGCTGAAGATGACTCAGGCATGTCTTCTATGGTAAAAGGCATTCCAGAGAATTGGGCCCTAGCATGGGACCACTCATAATATTGGACTGATGCCACATTATTGCACTTCCCCAGAATGGTGATTCCCTTGGTTTGAACATGATCCCAGGCCCAGGCAGCCTGCCTAACAACAGCCAAACTAATCTTGTTCTCACAGTAGAGGGTCTCAACCAAGTCTTGTTCCCTAGGAGTATGAACCAGTGCATAGCCCAATTGCCTCCTGAACAGCAGAGGGTTATAATTGATACTTCCCTTAACCCCTATTAAAGGCACATTGGGAAAGTGTCCACAGCTTGTGATTATATCTCTGCCCTTGGTGCTCTGAGTACACCATCTGATATCTGCTGAAGTGAGAGTAGTGAGCCTCTTAGCCCAGTTGCTTTGCTGATGAGGATTTAGAAATGCATCTGTCCTGGGTAGATGCCTGAGAAGCCAAGCATGGAATAATGGAGCACAAATCCTCACTAATCTTCCCCTCTGCTTCTCATTTCTCTGATGTACTGAGTAATAGAGATCACCCAGTAAAGTTGGCACAGGGTTCTTCAGGATGAACAAGTGGATTGCATTCTTGCTAATGAATCGAGGCTCATCTGCAAACAACACAATTCCATATACACTTAAGGCCAACAGAGCACAAACAGCTTTCCACTCCCCCAAGGAGGCCTTCAAACTAGCTTGAGAAATCAGGAAGTCCAGATGAAATCCAGGGATCCCAGCTTTGGAGGTCATATGCTGTTCAATCAAAATAGGCTCCAGGTGCAAAGCTTTTGCCACCTCTCCATTGCTAGGAAAGACCATTTCAGGGTTGAATGGGATTTCTCCTTTGATGGGCAGACCAGTCAATGATGAGTATTCTTCCAGAAGAGGCCCCAACTGAAAGTCTTGAAAGGTGAAACATCTCAATGGAGGATCATAAAACTGAATGCAGGTGTGGATCAGGCTCCTCTGAGATGGGTCCAGATCCATAACCATGTCCAGTATATCTCCATAACTCTCCCTGAACAAGGGTATGTGATCTGGAGTGATCAGGGTTTGGATCCTCCTGATGTCTGACAAGTCTGGTTGGAAGAAATGATAGGTGATGTTGTTTTTCTTTGGAGCCATGATGCTGAGGACTGAGTAGGATAAGTGCTGATGCAGATGCTGAGGAGTGGGCCACTGGCTGGCTAGTGCAAGTAACTGAAGTATATGGCTGACAAACTGATGCAAGTGCTGGTGGAGACAGGTCAAAACTGCAGATGGGGTCAAAACCAAAACCAGATGGAGGTGGATACCCTGAAACACAAATAAGCAAATGTTAATATGATGCAATGAGTATGTATGCAAATGAAATGCAAGGGTTTGTGACTGAGCTGGATCTGATTAACTGCCTTGGTATAGATCCATGTGTGTTCAAGAATCCAGGTGGAGGTCTATAAATCCAGTAACCAAGGTGGAGGGACTCAAATAAAGAGCCACAAGTCCAGGGTTTAGAATCACAAGAACTGTCCAACATGGAGCATTCTTAACAAAGTCAAAGTAACAGGGTATTCTGAGGTCAAGGTACCTGCAAACCTGTAAACAGCCCAACCCCCTCACAGGTGATGATCTAAAACAAGGATCCTCAGACTTGGATCAGTTATGAGAAGTGTAAACACTTCTAACCCGGAGGTACAGTGTTTACAATAACCATAACAATTCCTCCTCTAATTCACCTCAGTTTCTGAAGGTCAGTACTAAAAGGTCATCCAGACTTAGCAGGCTTCCCAGATAGCCCTAGCATTGCAGGAAATCTGCAACACAGAGTTCTCAAGAAGAAACCCATATCTGAACCGTGTTTCATATTCCCGCACCAGACCGAAATGGAATGGGAAAGAATATGATTCACTCTAGCCTAGGTGTCACTCAGGTCCCAGGTATAGGACCTTAACTCTCAATGAAACACCCACCCACCAAAGAAAAAACCAGATCCAGCCAGCAACAATGACAGTATGATATATAAATGCAGTAAAGAAAGCAGTAAAGCAACTGTACATAAAGCAATAAACAAAAATAAATACAAGCACAAACAAGCACATAACACCCCAGTAAACGCAAATCAAACAAGCGCTAGGAGGAACCCACAAAAAGAACCAGAAGCCCTGGTTGCAGTATAAGGATCCCCAGCAGAGTCGCCAAGCTGTCGCTCCCGACAAATGAAAATGGATCAGATGAAGGTACAGACGCGAACGATCGGCGAAGGGAACAGTGAGAACACACAGCCGTGAACTCACTGGAGATGAAAAGAGTCGCCAGCTAGGCATTTTTATCCCGGAGGAAAGGCAATGCTGCATAAGCCTAGAAAAAGATGGATAAGACGGTTGCGAACCAGAGAGACTGAGAAAGGGGGTTGGTTACAACCTGGGAAGGTATTAGCACCCAGATTGTCCGTCGTACTCGACGGGATCCACGCTTGAAAGATTTGTGTTTTAAAGGGGTAGTGTCAGTGCAATCTGTGTATAAATGAGCTGGGAAAGAATGTACAGGTGTCAGTGTAAGGTGTATAAGTGATATGAAGTATGAAAGTGTCAGGGTAAGAAAGGAGTGAAATGCTCAAGATCATGAGGCTAAAGAATGAAGCTAGAAGGAGGGGGAATATACAGAGACTTTTGTTCGATAACTGTTAAGTTATGCCTACGTATCCTCTCGTGCAATGAGGAAGTCAGAACACCGTAGTTCGACCCAAAGAGACTGAAAAATGAATTGACTTGTGAACTGCTTACTTGCCTATGCTCAAGTGTATGATCTGTCTGGCACAGATGCAAACTGTCTTGCATTAGACGGAAGAAGCAAGTTCTCGTTTATGAGTGAAGGTGATGAGAAGAGAATCCCGGAGGAGACGATTATTGTTTGTTTTTGTATTTTCAGTCTTTTATTTCTTTTTGGAGTTTGTCATAAGATAATGAGCTTAAGTCTAAACCAATGGATTTAGTAAACTCATCACATCTTCCCTCTGATTAGGGGTAATGAGAATACCTTAAGTGTGAAGTCAGATTCTCACACTTAATCACCTATGGTGCAGGATTAAGATCATTAACCTACTTGTGATTATTTAGATGTTTTTGGTGATTTTGTTTAGTGTTGAGTAATGAGGTTAAGCCATAATCAAGGATTAAACAGACTCATTACACCATCCTAAAAGAAGGATAATAGATGAGAATGTTTAAGCTGAGGAAGACTCCTCAACTTAATCCATGATTAGGGATTAAACCCATGACAAAACAAACCTTTATTAAGTGGATTTTATTTTGATTAATGGTATGATGATGAAGTGTTTTTTATGATTTATAAGACAACTTGAGGGGGACTTGTCCATTAACACTAGGGTTAGTCCTTCTTAACCAATTAAGGAAGAATTAGAACCCTAATGCAAGGCCCAAGTTACAAGTGATGTCTTGATGATTATTAGATGAATTGATTAAGAGATTTAAACACCTTAAGGGTTCAAGACTTAGGATTAAAGTTATACACTCCATCCTAAGAGAAGGATGCAGGCATAAGCTTAATCACAAAGTCTTAAAGCCTTTAGGGTTTAGTCCCTGATTATGAGGTGAGAAGAGGAGACTCAAAGAGAGACACAAAGGTAAAACTATGAGGGGAGACTAATCAAAACCCTAATTCATTATCATGCTTGGATGATCCTAAGGTTTGTGAGGTTTGCAAGAAAAGATCTTCAAAGGAACCACCAGGAAGCAGATGAACAGGATCAAGAGAAGCAAAATGACTTGCTTCATTCAAGAAGTCAAGTCACTTGAAGCAAGAAAGTGGGAAGAAGAAGAATGAGCAAGCTCAAACTCAAACACATATAAAAATGCAGCAATGGATGCAAGAGAGATGAAAAGAAAAGGTATGAGAAGTGAAGGCAAATCCACTTCTCAAGTTTACTTACCACCTGCAATGTTAGAAAGAAAATGCAATGCAATGCAAGATGAGATGAAATGATATGATGCTAAGCAAAACCAGAAGCATGTTGATGATGATTATGATGTTATGAGGTGCTGCAAACATGAGGCAAGACAATGGGGATGTTCATACAAGATTATGAATGCAAATGATGCAAGCTAAGGAGCATGAACAAGCATGAAAAGTTATGAATCATACAAGACAAATGACATGGCAAATATGCAATGCAATGATCAAACATGCTTTCTAAATGTCTTAAGATGTCAAATGAATCACAAGAATGCACAAAATGCAAAGACAAGTCATGTTATGCAAGGAAATGCAAGAGGGATGCAAATGAAAGCCCAAATTAGGGTTTATGGATCAAACATCAAACACAAACCAAAAACAGAAGCAAAACCCTAAAGTAAAAATGGAAAATGGCACTCAAAAAAAACCCTAGGCCTATAACAAGCCACTGCCCAAAGGGGAGCTCTCAACTCTCAACCAAACTCAAGATATGAATTTTGCAAGTTATTAGGGTTTTTAACAAAACAAATGCCAAACAATTTGAAAATGCAAGAACAATTCATGGCCTTTTTATCCTTGAAAATACATGCTAAATACAAAATAATGCAAGAAGAATCAATGTCTCAACCTTCTCCAATTGGCAGAAATGAATTTTTGAATCCATGATCAAAATAATGCATAAAAAATGATTTAATTCAATGAAAAATTCTTAAAATGCATCAAGATCAAAAAAGAAATTTGGTTTGAAGGTTGGACAATGCTTCTAAATGTCTTAGAACATTTCATGAATTTTTTTGTAATTTTTAAATACCTAAAAGTATTTTTAATTAATTAATTCCCATTAATCAATTAAAAATAATCTTTTAAATATTTAAAAATACTTTTTTAATGATAAAAATAAAATAAAAAATATTTTTGTGTCTTAAAAATTATTAAAACTCTCAGGAAAAAGTTTCATAATTTTTAAGAATTTTTTGCTATTTTAAATTAAATGTGCAAGTTAAATGAAATAAAAATGAATAAAAACCAAATAAAATAGGAAGTAATCAGGATGGATGGATGAGATTGATTCTGAGTTCAAATGTGTTGACTGCGCGCGTGATCTTGTGGTTCAGATTCAAACTAGGTTAATCTTAATTAATTAAATAAATTAAACCCAATTAAAACTAATGACAAGATCCAGGCCTTCCATTCACGCGCGGGAAACAAGATCTAAAGGCCCAGGTTCAAAGTTGGTGCCCTAACCCTAATTAGTGATTAATGACTTTCAGGCTGCCGGAGAAGACTTCCGGTCGTCTTCTCCGGCCAGCCCTCACCTGAGAAACCTCAAAACCTCTCAAAACGTAACAAAAACAAAATCTATGAATTGGGAAATGATCTCCAGCCTCTCACGAATCAAACCCCTCTCTCAAAACAAATTTATATTTCCTAAACAAGCTGAATCGAAGAGAAGAAGTTCTAGGTCACGCAAGCTTCAGAAACAAATTAAATGCTCATTTCAAAACCATTTTCAAAACCAATGGTACCAGGATGATCAGCAAATCATGAAGAACAAGTTTGTAACAAGAAAAATGATCTCTGGAAAAATTATTTTCGAGCTACCTGAGATTTGGAGCTTTCAACTTGAGGACTTTCTGGCCACTTTTCCTTGTGCAATCTACTCCTTAGAACCTCTTGATGATGTTTGAATGCTCAAATGGAGTTTAAGTTGGCTGGATAGTGAGATTCGACAGCTTCTGCTCAAGCTTGCTCAGAAATGGCAATGGTGTTTCTGGAGGTTTCAGGCCATTGTGAATGAAGGTTTGAGGTCCAAATGATGTATGGAGAAGCTTTGCAAGGTTTGTTTGTGTGTTTGCAAGCTGTGGTGAGAGTTTCGAAGAGAAATGCAGACTGAGGGTGAGCAATGGCTATGGGGTGTTCTGGCTATATCAGGCTTGTGTTCTTGGTGCTGGGTGATCTATGAAGTGTGGTGAGATGATTGATGAAGTTGGCTTGAATGTTTAGTGGCTGTGGAGAGGAATTCGAAGCAAGTTGCAAGATGGTGAGTTTTTGTGTATGTGGTGAATGTGTTGGTTTCAGCCTTGCTTCTTCATATCTTTGGCTTGCCAAGGGATATTGTATTATAATCCTATAGGTCAGATGATGTGACCTGGCCTATAGTGATTGGTAAGTTTACTTTTGCTCAAAATCCACTTTATGTGTAAGAGAGGTATGGTGAAGTGCTAGGCAAGGACATGGGCTGGTTCTGGCGCAGCAAAGTGAAGGGAAAGGCTAGGCTTGGTCCAGCATTCAAGGCAGCAAGTTGGTAAAGCATGATCATGAGTTTTTGCAAGTTGTGACATTTTGGTTCACATGTGATTCTTTTGCCTAACCAAACATAAAACCATGGCATTCTTAGTTCAAATCTGATTTTTAGGACTTAGAGAATGTTTATGCAATGGTTTGAGATGAATTAGAGGTCACATGATGCATTGGTTCAAGGTTTTGCAAAATTTCCAAATGAGGCATGCCTTGAAAATTAATGATTTTAGCCAACTTTGCATTGCCATAACTTTTGATCCAAGAAGAGTTAGATCATGTTCTTGTACTTTTTGGAAAGGGAAAGATGAGATCTACAACTTTCATGACCAAAGTTTTTCCATTTGAAGCCTTTTTGGATCAAGAATCAAGGCTTGAAAAATGACCTAAAATGATGCATTCTTGAAAAGTCAACTATGCCCAAAAAGTCAACATTTGCAAAAACCCTAAATTCTTGATTTTTATGAACTTCAACCTTCTTCCATGATCAAATAAAGATCATATACACTCAAAATGATGAAGATCACGCATTGGTTGGGTCATTGGGGGCCTCAGATGCCCTGATTTTGCACTGACTTGTCTAGAAAGTCAACTCTTGATCAGATGACTTCCCCATGGAATTTCTTCATGAAAATTGATATGTATACTCCCTATACCATATAGAGATCAATGAAAACAAGAATGACCAAAAAATTTGGAGTTATGGCCTCTGAAACCAAAACCCTAATTTTCAGTCAACTGTGCAGTTCACCCTGGCTCTGCATCCACTCAAACCCTAGCTCTTGTGATTCCTCTGCAATTTTGACTTTGAGGAGATGAAATATGATATAAGAACACATATGGACCACTTTGAATTGATTGGTAGCCTTTGGAATGGCTCAAAATGCTCTGGGATTGCTCAGGTCACAAACCCTATGTGCAGATGCCTTGAAAGCTATGCAGTGGATAAAAAAAATGAGATGTGAGATGATATGATTGTACTTATGCATATGAGAATGATCACAAGACATGGTGTGAATGGGTGAGGGCAAATTTGGGGTGTTTACACTTGGGACGTTTTTTATCTTCCCAAAGATGGCATCTCTAAGCCCATCTCCAGTTCATCTTGATGGCATCTCTAAGCCCATCTCCAGTTCCTCCAAGTGGCATCTTTAAGCCCACTCAAGCATATACAACATATCATCAGTATTACTCTATGCACTAGTGAGTGCAAATTTTTGGGTTTTTGTGTTCAATCCCCTTCAACCTTCCAGGTCACGATTGGCACATATACCAATCTAACCCCTCAGGTTTCAGAAAATTGAACAGGGGCAGCTGTTGCACCCAAAATTTTGCCCTAACAAAACAAGACTTTGTGTACTAAGAGGTTCACAAGGTTCACAAAGTTCACAAGACATCTCATGAGGTTCATGAGGTTCACAAGGTTCACAATTAGTCAGAAGATTTGACATTTCCCTCAGACAATGCATCCTCCTAAGCAATGCATCCTAAACTAGGGTTTTGACTTTAATCAGGCTAAATGGACTTCCAAGACTTCAAGTGAGCTTCATAAAATCTTATATGTGTTTAAGAATCCCCATGAAAAGTTTCAAGACTTTCCCAAAAGATTTGCTCAGTGAGATGATCAGATAGGTTAAAATCAGTCAAAACAGTTAAAAAGTCAAACTGAGGTCAACTGTGGTCAAACCAAAGTCAAACTTCATGATTTTTTGCCAAAATCAAGTATATGAAGTAAACTTCATCATTTGATCAAGGGTTGATCATGATTCATCAAGGATATTTCAGATCATCAAGAATCAGAGGTTTCTAAATTAGGGTTTTCTCAGGAAAAGTCAACTGAACTTTGACCAGCCATAACTTTCACATGCTTCATCAAATTTTTCCCATCCAAAGCTCATTTTTAAGGAAATTGAATTCTCTACAACTTTGTGTCTCACAAGCCAAGCCCAAAAATGCTTCATTTGGAAGGTATGAGCTAAGACATTATAGGTCCTTTTAAAAGTCAACAAAAAGTCAACAACTTCAAAAGAGCATAACTTGAGAATGGTAAAAGGTATGGACATGAAACCAATGGGGTTGGTTAAAGGACTCCTTAAACTTTCCAAAATGTCCAAGAACACCCTCATAGCATTAAAATTGAAGGATTTGTTCCCTTGCAAAGTTGGGAAATTTTTGGGAGGTTTATGAAGCAAATAGGGCTTTAAAACCAATTTCTTCCAAATGGGCTTGCAAATTTGTGATCCAAACTTCAACATGACATCATGCACGACCCAATCCTCATTTATTCATATTTTTATTATTTTTTATTTTATTTATTTTGATTTTATTCATTTAAAACCATTTTAAATTAAAATAAAATATATAAATTAAATATTTGAGGGAGACATTGTTTCTAGAAGGTCATAAACATGGATTAGATCAGATTGATATGCAATTTATGGTGATTGTCTTAAGATAGAAAGGTTACATTCAAGAATATATGAAATTCAAGGCATGATCTTTTTCAATCTCTTGGATCCAAAAAGTCCAAATAACCCTACAATATTTTGACCTAATTTCATCTACTATAAGTACATAAACACATCACAAGCATTGGACACGATTTTCACAGCCTCAAACCATAATTTCAAACTTCAAAAAATCCTTCAAAAATCAATTTTTGGGTTTCACATTGCAAGGAGTTAGAAGATGAATGCAGTGATGGATTCTGGGCAATTAGATTGATGTTTTGATGGCCAATTCGTGAAACACCATTTTAGGGTTCATACCTCTTGAATTAGGGTTTCACAATCTAATGACTATAAATGAATTTTGAGACCATAAATCAACTCAATGAACTGTTTGGATCATGTTTATGTAATTAATTTGATAAAATCGTGCGTGTTTGGTGAAGTATGAAATTCGCAGGTTCAAGAACGCAAGAAAGTTCGCAGGAAATTTCCCAGTAAATTTCGCAGGAAAACCTGCGAAATTCCAAGGTTGAAGATGAAGTCAGCGTGCCAAAATTTGTGTTCAAAAATTTGTTATAATATTTTATGATTTAGTGTTGATATTATTTCAACTGATACAGCCTGGCTCAGTTGGTTGATGCGCGTATGTGTAATGTTCAAGGTCCTGGGTTCAATCCTCCCCCAGGCCATTTTACATTGTTTTATTTTTTATGATTTTACAGGAGAAAGAACAAAAGGCATTAGTGTTCATCTCATATCACACGCGCGCACATAGCCCAGTGGTTGGAATCTCCTTCAGGTATTGGGGAGGTCCTGGGATCAAAACCAGGCCTCCCCCTTTTCTTTTCTTCTATTTTCTTTTGGTTTTGTTTATTATTAATTTTGTTTTAAATTATAATTAACTTTTAATTAAACTATAACCCTAATCTTCTTAGTTCTAAAAAACCTAATTTATTTTCATAAATCCTTATTACAATTCTTAAAATTATTCATTTATAAATTGTATTCATGTATATTTATTTTATAACTTGTATATAATTTTTATATATTAGTAATTTATTTAATTAATTAACCCTAATATTTTCATATAAAACCTAATATTCTTATATAAGACCTAATTATTTTTACAAACCCTAATTTTCTTTTATGAAATCCTAATTATATTATAACTTGTAAATTATTTGTAAATTTTAATTATGTACATTATTTGATAATTTGTTTATAATTATCATTGAATATAGTTTCACATGTAAATAATTTAATAGTAAACCCTAGATTATTTTTTTTAAAACAATTGAAAATCCTAGTTTGATCTTATGAATATGATTTATTTTTGTAGTATGTTTATTTAATCAACCAATATTTTTATAATATGTATATAAAATTAAAATTAGATTATTAGTCATATTTTGTCAATATATAATATTTATCATTTATTTCCATTAATTAATAAAAGCAAAACCTTAAAAAATAATTATTCATTTAACAATTGAACTTTTGATTATCATTATTCTTATTCTTGTTTATTTTATTACTACTAATCCCCTTTATTTATTTATTTACTTCTTATGTGATTATTTATATTATTATTATCACTAACCCAACTATTTATTATTTATTTACTTATTTATTTTAATTATTTTTAATTATAATGTAATTGTATCTAATATGTAATAGTTGTAGTAGTAATTTTTTATTATTTATTTTTAAATGCCATGGTTAGTAAAATAGGGAGTGTAAAACATGTTTGTATATAAAATTGAATTTAGATCATTAAAACTTAAAGATAAATATCTGAATTGGTACACTCACACACGTAAGTCTATCTTTGATCGCCATCTCACTTATTAAGGGTTACCTCTCAAGTTGCCTAAACAAAAGGTCAAGTAAGGTGTATAAAGCAAAGTCCCTCATCTCATATCTTCTAGTCCCTTAAACAGATAAAAAGATCAAGTCCCTTCATGGTTGCCTTCGTAATGATCTTGTCCCTTTTGAATAAAGATGATAAGTCCCTTCAAATTGCTTATACACCTTACAGTTGCCTAATCATAGATGTCCCTTCACTTGTCCCTAATACATCCAAGGTAATGACTACCTATTCCTTAATAATAGGGATAGTCTTACCACTTAAAGGATATTTAAGAACAGAAAAGACTTAACTTAGGGTAGTTTCCTCTTATGTACTTGCTCACTCTTCAAAACATTTCAAACACTTCACATTTTCAAACAAATTTTCAAAACAAAGACTTTATATATATCCGTACATGGATCATTATAAAGTACTTAAAGAAAATTCTATTCACACACTACACATTTTAAAAACATTTTAAAGTGAGCTAAGTAACTAAGAGCCCATGGATAACCATGGATGTAAAGTGTGCTAACACCTTCCCTTTACATAACCTACCCCCCGAACCCAAAAATCTTTTAAGGTCTTTCCTGTTCTTTTATGCCCTTTCCTTTGGATAAAATAAAAGTCGGTGGCGACTCTTGCTATCCGCAACATTTAACTAAAGTCAGTTCTCCCACCGTGTTACAATTACAAACCGGAAAACACAACAAAGCTACTTCCGGTTAATAAATTTTCTGAACCGGAAAACACACTAAATCTACTTCCGGTTCGTAATTTTTCTAACCGAAACTCTTACTCATTGTACATCCAGTTCGTCTTTTCCAAATTTAAAAAATGTTATTTTTTTACTCTGACTTTGTGATAAAAATTTTAAATTTTAATTTAAATATTAAAAGGGCAAAATTGGAATTATATTTTTTTATAAGAATATCATACTAAACGTAGGAGTAGAAGGTATAATTTCCTTGGTTAAATAGCCCTAGCCATATAAGCTTTGTAAAAAGCGACTTTGTTAAGTGGCGGTGGCCACATTGGGATTTAAAAGGGGTAATTGGAAATATTAATATGATGACGACGACGTTTAGGACACCTATTTTTCCCTTATTATTAAATTGAAATGTTTATTTGGGAAACATGTGATAACAACATTTATCATATAAGAGATTGGTAATATAAGTGAAACACTTCACTTTTTCCTTTTCTTATTTTCCTATAACATGAAAAGCATTATACTAATATTGATAGAAACATAATCAAATGTGATACTTCAATACATGGTAGTATAAAAATCTAACGTGATGTAGAATACATATACATAAACTAAGTGCATGAATTAATGTATATGATGACATTAATTAATAAGTTAATATGATAGTTGTTTCGTTAATTGACAACTTGTTTCTAAAAGTGATCCATTAATCATTGTAGTGCCTATCATTTTTACAAATGTGTTAAGTGAATTGTAGTATTATAGGTAAATTATATAACAATGTTAATCGGTTATTAAGATACGAGATAGGGCAGTAATATACTTTAGTATTTTATCATCTCTAACAGGTTTATGATAGATAATTTGGTTGCAGTAGAAGTAGTTATATCAGGAAGAAAAAAAATTAACCGAAATAGTAAATTAATCATAAAATAGTGTCAATTTAGCCGATTTATGCGGGAAAAATTAGTTCTCCGGAATTTAACGAAAATTGTCGAGGTAGTTATGATAATTAGTAGAATATTTTGGTCGGTTTACTTTGTTGAATTCGTGTCTAAATGTGTGGGTTTCGCGTGTCGTCGAGTATGTGGTTTTGTTTCGATTTATGGGCATGGTTAAGTTGAAGGTCGAAGGACCAATGTTGATATTAAAGTTGTAGGTCGTATGACCAACGTTGATGTGTATAAGTTGTAAGCCTATTGCCAAAGTTGAATCATGTTGAATTAAAGTTGCAATGTTGTTTGTTGTATGTTGTTTCGAGTTGGTCGTGGTTATGTGTTGTGTCGTTGTAGTTATGACATACATTGCATTTTCTAAGTTGGAGCGGATGCTCACCACGTTGGCCTGGATTGACAAAATTATTAAGTTGAAGGCTTATGCCTTGTAGATACCTCGATAACCTGGTGTATTTTAAGTTGAGAGTTTTACTCCAATGGTACCGCATGCATATGCAGAGTCGAGTCGCATTGCGTTGCATTATTTATGTTGGTAGTGTGTTTATGTCATTTAAGTTGATGAGTTGTATGTATCGTTCAAGTTGATAAGTTGTATGTCGATTTCAAGTTGATTATATGAATTGTTTTGATTAGGCTGAATAAGTAGTCCTGGTTGAATATATGACTATGTAATTTATGTGGAAAACGTTGATGGATATAATAGTAGTAAAGTAAGTTGATAACATGTGGATGATTGTTAAGTCATTGTTTTGTTGTTAATGTTGTGAAGTGGTGAATTACTCATGATCCTTATCTAAGTATTGTTTATCATATGCCGTTTATAATGATCGATATCTCATCCCTTCTGTTTGAATGTTGCCCCTATGTTGGTAACGTGCAGGTATTCCAGATTAGAGTGGCTTACCTTTGTAGTCAAGTTGGTGTCGTCGCTCTGATACGTAACACTCGGGGAATGAACACTTAGTTATTTTAGTTGTTGTTTTTAAGTTGTTTCAGTATGATTATGTTGTTGCTAAGTTGTTTTAAGTTGAATAGCATGCTATACCATGTTTAGTTGAATACTTGAAAATCCGTTGCGAAGTTGTAAAAGACGTTTTGATTTAAAGAATAAATAAAGTTGTTATTTGTCCCCCGATGTTTAAGTGTTATGTGTCCATGTTGAATATGCGATAGATGTTAATTGTTGGTGGTTTTAAAGTTGAAAATGTGACATCCTATTTTAAAAGGTGAATTTTGAAACTCTAATTTATGAATTTCCGCCGGGTAGATTTGGGGTGTTACAATTTACATGTTGCTTTCATCCATTTGTTGCCTTAAATAGGCTGTAGATTTACATGTTAAGCCAGGACCTTGGGAGAAATATCCTAATCCTATGGTTTGACTATTTCGACCCATGCTTACTCTAGATCCTAATTCCTGCAAGGGTGAAGCAAGCACACCATTTGAAAAAATGACAGGTGCGTTACACAAACTTTGCATCACCGTTGTTGGCATGCCATATGTAAACACCCCAAATTTTCCCTCACTTATTTCACCATGGCTTGTGATTCTTTTCATTTGCATAAGTTCAATCATATCATTTCATATTGCATTTTTGCTTCACTGCATTGATTCAAAGTCATCTGCATCTAGGGTTTGTGATCTGAGCCATCCCTGAGCCATCTGAGCCATCCCAAAGGTCTTAAATCATCTCAAGAGGGTCCATGTATGTTAAAGCATCATATTATATCCTCCCAAGATCAAGGAAGTTATAAAATCACAAGAACCGAGAAAGGCATGGAAGCAGAGCCAGGTTTAACTGCACAGATGACCTAAAATTAGGGTTTTGGTTTCAGAGGCCATAAATCCAAATTTTTTGGTCATTCTTGTTTATATTGGTCTCTATATGTTATAAGGATCATACATACCAATTTTCATGAAGAAATTCAATGGGGAAGGCATATGATCAATAAATGACTTCTTGAACAAGTCAGTGCAAAATCAGGGCATCTGAGGCCCCCAATCATCCAACCAAAAGGTATTCTCCATCATTTTGGGTGTCTATGATCTTTATTTGATCTTAGAAGAAGTTAGAAGTTCACAAAATTCAAGAATTTCAAGCCATTTGCAAAGTTGCCATTTTGGGAAAGTGACTTGTAATGAAAACTTGTCATTTTGGGAAAGTTTTTCAACCTCCTCTTTTTGATTCAAAAATGCTTCAAATGAAAAATTCTTGGTCATGAAAGTTGTAGATTGGATCATTCCCTTTTCAAAAAGTACAAGAACTTGATCTAATTCATCATAGAACTCAAGTTATGGCCTTGCAAAGTTGGGAAAAATCACATAAATTTCACTTTTGCACCAAAGAGGGAAGTTTGCAAATTCTCATGCCAAGCATTTTTGTGACCTCAAACACACTTCTACATGTCTTAACATCATAATGCACTGCCTAAGGATCAAAATTGGCTCAAGAATCACAACTTTTCATGCCTTACACATCAAGAAATCACAAAGGGGCCAAAGTTGTACCAATTTGCAAAAGCTCATGTAACCATATCTCCACTTGTTACAGCTCATCAAATCTGATCCATAAGCTTTCCTTGATCTTTGTTGTGCACAGCCATGCCCAAATCCAAGCCTGCCATGTGCCCATACCTCAAGTACACCAACTCTTAACTTTATGCATTTTGCCCCACACCAATCAGCATAGCCCACAACAACTCTCTGACCTATCAAGGATTGATATGTGTACCATATCCCACAACAACTCTCTGACCTATCAATTCTCTCCCACAAGCCAGCATACACAAAATCACTCCAACTTGCAAAAGCTTTCGAATTTCATAACTCAGCCAACAAATCTCCAAACTTTTTCCACCATTCAACTCCACATTCATCACTGATCATTTCCCACCCTTCATTTTGCCTTGAAACACCCCATAGCAAAAACACGATTTTCACATTTCTTGAACTGAGCTTCAGCCAATTTCACATAGAGGCCATATAAACTCCAACCAAGCATTGCAAACTCTTCAGGGGGATCATTGAAGTTGATTTGAAGCAAAGAAACAACCAGCCAGTGCCATTTTCGAAAGCTTCAATTCAGGTATCACCAAGAACATTTTTTCCAGAAATGATTTCTTAAGTTCTTAGATTGTTCTCCATGCTTCACTGATCACACTGCACCTTTTGGTTTTGAAAATGATTCAGTTTTAAGCATGTATGAAGCTTCTGAAATTTCTGAAAGATTTTCCGTTTTGCTTCGAATCTCTTTGTTCATGTGAAATAAATGTTGTTTGATGGCTGAATCTAGTTTAGAATAGAGTGGGGATCATTTCTGGAGAGTTTGGTGGTTTGATTTTACGGATTGAGTGAGATAACAAGAATGGATGGCCAGAGAAGATGACCGGAACACTGTTCCGGTCACCTGAAAGTCATTAGGGTTCAGATTAGGACTTTAATCATAATTAGTGAAGTTTGAATGTGAGCCATCCAGATACGCGCGAAGTCAATTCCCTCCAATCTAACTTTAAACCTCAGCCCTAGGATTAGTTGACTTTCCCTTTTTCTCATTTAATTTAATATTTATTTCATTTATTTTCTATTTTATTTGAACGAATTTTTAAAAATAGCAAATAATATCAAAAAATTCTGAAATTTTTTATCCAAGCTTCTATTTATTTTCAGAAACCAAAAATATTTTTATTTTTATTTTTTGCATATAAAATTATTTTTAAATCATTTAAATGATTATTTTTAATTAATTAATGAGAATTAATTAATTAAAAATACATTTAGGTATTTAAAAATTCCAAAAAAATTCAGAGAGCATTTTAAAACATTTACAAACATTTACAAACTCACAAGACAAATTTATTTTTGGTTTTGATCATTCTTTGACAATTTTCATTTGAATTAGGGTTCTTTAATTTGAATATTTTGAACCCTAACTTCAAAAATTCATAACTTTTGATCCAAGTTGAGTTTGTGAATGGTTCTTTTGGCATTGTGCTCTACATACTTTCAAGTTTCTAAAAACTTTTTGCTTCATTTTTATCTTGCATTTTCAATTTATTTGGCATTTTCCCTTTAGGACCATCCTTAAAACCCTAGCAAACTTAGAAAAATCATAAGTCCTTTAGGGTTTAGCTTATGACCTTCCCCTTTGGGCAGTGAACTTGTATAGGTTTAAGGTTCCTTTGATCCCATTTTAAATTTTTTATCTTGTCATTTGCTTCTGATTTTGAATTTTGCATTGCACCTTGCACATAAACCCTAATTTTTGCCTTCATTTGCATTCATTCTTCACATGCTTGCATACATGAACTTTCCATGACATTTTGTGCATCCATATGACATATAAGACATCTTAGGACACATTGAAATCATGTTTGACAATTGCATCATCCATTTGCCATGTTATGCATCCTTTGCATTTCATAAGTTTTCATGAACTTTCATGCTTCTTTTCATGTCTCATTTGCATCTTCATTGCTTGTATGATCATCCACATCTCATGACAACCATTTGTATCATCTCTTAGCATCATTTACATCTTAATATGCTTCTGACTTTGGTTTTCATCTTTGCATTTCATCTCATTTTCATTTCATTTCATTCCTTGTTGCTAATTTTTCAGGTGGTAAGTGTTTGAGAAGTGAATTTGCCTTCACTTCTCATAATCTCTCCTCATCTCTCTTGTGCATCATTGCTGCATTTTACTTGTGAATTAGAGTGGGCTTGCTCACTCATGTTCCCTCCTCACCTTCTTTCCTCAAGCAACTTATCTTCTTAAGTGAAGTAAGTTGTCTTGCTTCTTTCCGAGCCTCCTTCCTTCATCCTGCTTCTTCCTTGGTGGTCTCTATCTCTTGATGATCTTCTTTCAAGCATCACAAACCTTATGAACACCCAAGCATGATCACAATTAGGGTTTGTTTAGTCCCCCATTAGTTTTACCTTTGTGTCATCTTTGTGTATTCTCTTCTTATCTCTTAATCAAGGGCTAAACCTTAAAGGTTTTAAGGCTTTGTGATTAGGGTTATGCCTGTATCCTTCTATTAGGATGGAGTGTATAACTTTAATCCTAAGTGTTAAACCCTTAATGTGTTTAAATCCTTTAATTAATTCACCCAATAATCATTAAGACATCAAGCTTGTAACTTGGGCCTTGCATTAGGGTTCTAATTCTTCCTTAATTGGTTAAGAAGGACTAACCCAAGTGTTAATGGACAAGTCTCCCTCAAGTTGTCTTACAAACCATAAAATCCACTTCTTGATCTTACCATTAACTAAAATCCATTTAATAAAGGATTTGTTTTGTCATGAGGTTAATCCCTAATCATGGATTAAGTTGAGGAGCCTTCCTCAGCTTAAATGTTCTCATCTATTATCCTTCTATTAGGATGGTGTAATGAGTCCATTAAATCCTTGATTATGGCTTAAAATCATTACTTGGCACTAAACAAAAATACCAAAAAAACATCTAAATAATTGCAAGTAGGTTAATGATCTTAATCCTACATCATGGTGATTAAGTTTGAGGTGCTTACTTCATACTTAAGGTATTCTCATTACCCCTAATCAGAGGGAAGATGTGATGAGTTTACTAACCCTTGGTTTAGGCTTAAGCTCATTTTCCTATGACAAACCCCAAAAAGCAATAAAAGATTGAAAACGCAAAAGCAAACAATAATCGTCTCCTCCGGGATTCTTTTCTCATCACCCTCACTCACAAACGAGAACTCGTTTCTCCCGTCTAATGCAAGACAGTTTGCACCTGAGCCAGACAGGTCATACACTTGAGCATAGACAAGTAAGTAGTTCACAAGTCAATTTACCTTCCAGTCTCTTTGAGTCGAACTACGATGTTATGACTTCCTCATTGCACGAGAGGATACGTAGGCATAACTTAACGATTATCGAATAAAAGTCTCTGTATATTCCCCCCTCTTCCAGCATTATTCTTTAAGTCTCATAGTCTTGAGCTTTCCACTCTTTCTTTACACTGACACTTCTCCACTTCACTTCACATTTCTTTTGCACTGACACTTGCATTCTTTTCCAGCTGTTGCACACAAAATAGCACTGACACTACCCCTTTAAGCACAAATCTTTCAAGCGTGGATCCCGTCGAGTACGGCGGACAATCTGGGTGCTAATACCTTCCCAGGTTGTAACCAACCCCATTTCTCAGTTTCTCTGGTTCGCAACCATCTTATCCATCTTTTCTAGGTTTATGCAGCATTACCTTTCCTTCGGGATAAAAATGCCTAGCTGGAGACTCTTTTCATTTCTTTCTATTTTCGCCGACCGTTCACGCTTGTACCGGGATGCAAATCTTTGGGAGCGACAGCTTGGCAACTCTGCTGGGGAGCCTTATACTGTAACCAGGGCTTCTGGTTCTTTTTGTGGGTTCCTCCTAGCGCTTGTTTGATTTGTGTTTACTGGGGTGTTATGTGATATGTGTGTTTATTTATTTTGCTTTATTTACTGTTTTATGTACAACTTTATTTACTGCTTTCTTTACAGTTTTGCCTATTTCATACTGTCATTGCTGGATCTGGTTTGCTGTTTTGGTGGGTGGGGTTCCATTGAGAGTTTAAGGTCCTATACCTGGGACCTGAGTGACATCTAGGCTAGAGTGGTTCATGTTCTTTCCCATTCCATTTCGGTCTGGTGCGGGAATATGAAACACGGTTCAGATGTGGGTTTCTTCTTGAGAACTTTGTGCTACAGATTTCCTGTAGTGCTAGGGCTATCTAGGAAGCCTGCTAAGTCTAGATGACCTTTATTATGACCTTCAGAAACTGAGGTGAATTAGAGGAGGATCTTTTATGGTTATTGTAAACATTGTACCTCCGGGTTAGAAGTGTTTACACTTCTCATAACTGATCCAAGTCTGAGGATCCTTGTTCTAGAACATTACCTGTGAAGGGGTTGGGTTGTTTACAGGCTTGCAGGAACCCTTGGCCACATCATACCCTGTTACTGGTTTTGTTTAAGAGTACTCCACTTTGGACAGTTCTTGTGATTAACCCTGGACATGTGACTCTTTATTTGAGTCCCCCACCCTGGTTACTGGATTTCTGAACCTTCATCTGGACCTTTTGAACATGCATGGGCCTTATATCAGGACAGATAATCAGATCCAGCTTGATCACAAACCCTTGCATATCATTTGCATGTATCATCATTGCATCATTTGACATTTGTTTATTTGCTTTTCAGGGTATCCACCTCATTGTATCTTGGTTTTGGTTTTGACCCCTTCTTCTGCATAGACCTCTGCTTCAGCTGTCTTCACCAGTTACCTGCTTCAGTTATCTCCATCACCACCAGTACCAGTCTGTCAGTGGTCCATCTTCAGCATCAGTCTGTGATCTTCACCAGCATCTGTCTTCAGTTTCTTCAGCAGCACTCATGGCTACTCCCAGGAAGAGCAACATATCCTATCACTTCTTTGAGCCTGTATTGACTGGAATCAGGCAGATCCAGTCACTTATCACCCCTGACCATATCCCACTGTTTAGGGAACACTATGGAGGTATCTTGGATATGGTTATGGACCTTGATCCTTCTCAGAGGAGCATGATCCACACATGCTTGCAATTTTATGACCCACCACTGAGATGCTTCACATTTCCAGACTTCCAGTTAGGGCCTCTATTGGAAGAGTTTTCTTTATTGATGGGAGTACCTATTAGAGGTGGAATCCCCTTCAACCCAGAGATGGCTGCTCCTAGAAATGAAGAGATAGCAAGGGCACTGTACTTGGAACCTGCCCTTATTGAGCAAAGTATGACAACAAAGGCTGGGATTCCTGGTTTGCATTTGGACTTCCTGATTTCTCAGGCTATCCTGAAGGCTTCATTGGGAGAGTGGAGGGCAGTCTGTGCACTGTTAGCCCTCAGCATATATGGGGCTATACTGTTTGCAGATGAGCCAAAATTTGTCAGCAAGAATGCCATCCATCTGTTTCTTCTGAAGAACCCAGTACCCACACTGCTAGGAGATTTTTACTACTCCATTCATCAAAGGAATGAGAAACAAAGGGGGAAGTTGGTAAGATGTTGTGCTCCTTTGTTCTACACCTGGCTGCTCAGACACCTGCCTAAGTCAGATGCCTTCTTGAACCCACATCAGCAGAAGAATTGGGCCAAGAGGTTCATTGCCTTGACTTCATATGATATCAGATGGTGCACCCAGAGCACCAAAGGCAAGGACATCATCAACAGCTGTGGACAATACCTAAATGTGCCTCTGATAGGAGTGAATGGTTGCATCAATTACAATCCTTTACTATTTAAGAGACAATTGGGATATGCCTTAGTTCACCCTCCCAGAGGACAGGATTTAGCTGAGACCCTATATTGTGAAGTTCAACCTAATTCAGCTGTTGTCAGGCAAGCTGCCTGGGCTTGGGACAACATCCAGAAAAAAGGGGTAGCTATTCTTGGAAGATGTAATAATGTTGCTTCAGCTCAATACTATGACTGGTCCCGTACTAGAGCTCAGATCACCAGAATTCCTTTCACCTTGGAAGACATACCTGGACCATCTACAGTACAGCCTGCAGCAACAGTTAGCCTGGAGGAATTTGAAAAGTTGAAGGAAAGGAATGAGCAGCTATCTCAAGCCTTGAAGAAGACTCTTTGGGAAAGAAGTGATGGTCGTCTGGACATTGAGAGATTGGAAAAGCTTAGGGTTGAGCACCTTGCCAAAATTGAAAGGATGGAAGACTACATAAGGAAAGCAAGGGCTGGAGAGCGGATATTGAAGAATGCCTGCAAGGGGGCCGAGATTCAAAAAGCCAGGGCTGAGCACTATCTGCAAGAGAGCCAGGTTAGGTGGGTCAGGATCACTGAAGCCCGTACACAAGAAGACCAGAAGACTCAAGCCAAGATTGAACAGTTGGAGGCCAATGAGAGGAAGCAGCAGGAAGCTTTGTTGGCAGCTCAGAAAGAGATATCAGAGTTGAAGCTCAGAGCAGGATTGAAGAGATCAAAGGACCAGGACAAGCATAAGAAGGTGACTACTTCCATTGCTACCAGGAACCTCCTCATTAGGACCATTATAGAGCACCCAGCTGGTCCAGTGACTGAGGCACTCCTGAAGGAGGTCAGAGAAGATGTGTTTGGACTGGATGTCTGATTCTTTGTTTGTTGTTTGATTCCATTTGATGTACTTTTCCTTTTGTTGTATTTTGACCCTCCATGTGCATGTATTGTAAAACAAACTATGTATTGTTCCTCATTTGTAATATATTTTAGTTTGTTTTCATTTGGGCTTTTCTCTCAACAACATCACCCATCTTCCTCGAGGTCTGGAAAGGTCAAAACCAAGAACAAAACCGGATACCTTGGAAAACAAATAAGCATACTGCATTGCATACTAACTTTGTCTTTGTTTTGTAGGTTTTGTTATTATTATTGTTTCTAACTTTGTTGTGATCTCAGGAAACATTGCTCGTCGCCGAGTGTTCCCTGTCAACCGCACGCACCGGTACCCGACTCGTAACAATCTTACCGGCATTCAAATGGAGCAAGTACAGCAGGATTTGACTGAGGTCAGAAATCAGATGGCCAATGAGAGAATGGAGATGAGAAATCAGATGTCTCAGTTTATGGCCGTGATGACTGGTTAAGAGAGCTGGTGGAAAGACAAACTCCTGAAGAGCCTCATCTGGGAACAGGGGGAACTAGCAACAATGAACGGGGCCAGCCTCGTATTGACCCACTAGTATATGGACCTCATCTGGATCCAGAAGTTAACATCCCAAGAAATGTGCAAGGTAATACTGCTGGGGGGAGAATCCTGCAAGAGGATCCTCAAGAAGAACAGTTTACTGTTATGGGGGCTGGAGATGAAGTTTATGATAGGAGATTGGATGAGATTGCTGAAAAGCTAAGATCTTTGGAATCTCAGAATTCTTTGGGCTTCGATGTGATGGACATGGGCTTAGTAGATGGGGTGAGGATTCCCCACAAATTCAAACCCCCATGCTTTGAGAAGTATAATGGTACCTCCTGTCCTCGCACTCACCTGCAATCTTTCTTGGGTAGGCTCAAGGCTTATACTATGGATGAAAAGTTATGGATGTTCTACTTTGAGGACAACCTGACTGGAGCTTCGAGAGAATGGTATTCGTATTTGACTAGGGCCACCATAAGATGCTGGAAAGACTTAGCCGAGGCCTTCATCCGGCAATATCAGTACAACCTGGACATGGCTCCCAATAGAACTCTTCTAATGGGCATGTCTTAGTATTCTAGAGAGAGCTTCCGGGATTATGCTCAAAGGTGGAGACAGCTTGCTGCTGCTGTCCAGCCACCCATGTCAGAAAGGGAAATGGCTGACATGTTCATGAACACATTGCAAGGGACTTATATTGATAGGCTTGCTGCTTTCTCCTCTACCAGTTTTGCTGATGTGGTCATAGCTGGTGAGAGAATTGAGAGCCTATTGAAGATGGGCAAAATCTCCGACAGTGGTGCAAGTTCTTCCAGCAATCCAAGAAAACCATTTGCAGGACCCCGAAGGGCAGGTGAAACAAATTCCATTCATGCAAGCCGGGGCAGGCCCCAGTATTCTCACAGGTCAATAGTAGCTGTTACCATCCCAGCTCCAGTTCCACAACAATCATCATATCCTCAACAACAACAACCACATTATCAACAATAAGCTCATTATCCACAACAAAGGTCGTATAACAACAACAACGGTAATCAACAACAGCGTCCTTTCCAACAGAGGCCATCACAAGCCAACAGGGTAATTGACCCAATCCCAATGCCGTATGCTGCACTCTTGCCACAACTCCTAAAGCTCAACCTAGTTGAGTTAAGGACATTGGCACCTCCAGATCCTCTTAATCTGCCAAAGAATTATGATGTCAATGCCAGGTGTGCATTCCACTCAAACGCACCGGGGCATAATACTGAAAAGTGCAGGGCCCTACAGATGAAAGTCCAGGATTTGGTGGACTCAAAAGCTCTCAATTTTGCGCCTCCTCCGAACGTCACAAGAAATCCAATGCCTAGTCACAACAGGCCTGGGATTAATGCTATTGAGGAGGGCAAACCATCCACATTAATTAGTAGTGTTGCACATATCCGAACACCTTTGGTTGAAATCAAAGCTCAGCTGTTAGAATGCCAAGTGTTCCCCGAGTGTGAGGTCGGCTGTGGATATTGCAATATTGCCGTTAATGGATGTGAGAGACTGAGAAACGACATAGAGGGCCTCATTAGAGATGGCACTCTTCATATTACAACAACAGCGACTACAACTCCAACAATTCCTTCATCAACAATCACAGATACTCCTACAACATCAGCAACCCTTGTTCCAACAGATTCTGCTACAACTCCAACAATTACTCAATCAATCACTTCAACGGATACGAGTTCAGTCACAATTCCTTCTACAACGACAACACCCATTACTTCATCAGTTCCTGCTACAACTTCAACACCCGTCCAGTCAACAGTGCCGTCTACAACACCAGCACAAGTTAATGAAAGCGTCGCAACGGTCACGATATACTACGATCCCGCAAATGTTCCTTCCAACAACTCACAACAAAATGCTACTCCTGTCAGAACACCAGTTACCATATATTATGATCCATACACCATTGTAGTCCCCTCTGCAGCTGCTATCAGTCCGGTCACTATCACGGTGCCTGGGCCAGTTCCTTACGAAAGCAATAATGCCATCCCTTGGCATTATGGCTCAGATCTATACTGCGAGGGGCGGAAAATCACTTTGGATTCATCAATTTCTTCACCTCAGATAGACAATGTGGGGGGAGGCGGAGGCTTCACTAGAAGCGGACGTCTCTTTGCCGCGCAAATTCCAAGACCCATTGCTGAAGCAGAAGCTGCTGCTAAGGCAAAAGGGAAGAACGTGGTGCAAGAAGAATCAGTTGCCAAAGAAACTTTGAAGACTCCTTTTGATCAAGAGGTTGATGAATTCATGCGGATAATCAAAAAGAGCGATTATAAGGTGGTGGACCAGCTTCACCAAACACCTTCCAAAATCTCCATACTGTCATTGCTAATGTGCTCCGAGGCTCATCGGAACGCACTATTAAAAGTCTTGCACGCAGCTTATGTGCCGGAGGAGATTACTGTCAATCAGTTAGAGGCTGTGGTTGGAAATGTCAACGCTAGTCATGGACTAGGATTTACCAATGCTGATCTGACAACGGAAGGTCACAATCACAACAAGGCTTTGCACATTACCTTGGAGTGTAAGGGTGCAGTTCTTTCTCACGTATTGGTGGACACAGGGTCATCACTCAATGTCCTACCCAAGAAATCCCCTGTGAAGCTGGAGCATTATGGATTGGCACTACGCCCGAGCAACTTGGTAGTAAGAGCCTTTGACAGTTCTAAAAGATCAGTTCTGGGAGAGATAGAGTTGCCAATAATGATTGGCCCACAGGTTTTCAAAACGACCTTCTTTGTGATGGATATACAGCCTGCCTACAGCTGTCTATTGGGTAGACCATGGATACACGCCGCTGGCGCCGTGACGTCAACCCTTCACCAGAAGTTAAAATTTGAGTGGAGGGCCAAGTCATTACCATTTGTGGGGAGGAGGATATCTTCGTTAGCCAGCTGGCTACTTTCAAGTACATTGAAATGGATGGGGAGATCCATGAGACCATGAGTCAAGGGTTTGAGGCCCTTAATATTAATGAAGCATCTGCTGTGTCTGGGACTTCCATCACCTCATATCAACATGCCCGAAAGGTTGTTGAGGAGGGTACCGCTCAAGGCTGGGGCAAGCTGCTGCCAGTTGAAAAGAAAGAAGACCGATTCGGGTTGGGTTACAGACCAACTCGACAAGATCAACCAGAGGCTGCAACGGAGCCCAAGTTTGTCAGTGGGGGGATGCTCACCCCAGATGCTGTGAACAGTTTGGAAGATGAGTCAGAAGACGAACGCAACCTGGAAAGCTGGATACGTCCAAGGATCCCGGGGAACCATGTCTCAAATTGATCTTCCCAGGAAATTAAGAGTTACTCCTGCAGAGTAATTATTATTTCCTGTCTTTAAGCATGCATTAAGTCCTGCATCTTGCCCAAGATGTCAGGGCTCATTTTGTAATCGGGTCATCTTGTATTTTGTGCAAACGATCAATTAATGAATATCAGGACATCTTTTGCAAATGAGTCTTTTCTTTTCCGCTCACTGTTTTTCATTTTTCATTTTTTGTACAAAAATAAAATGGCAATGTTTTTCAAAATAATAACTTCATTTTCACTTTTTCTAAACAAGATAAAACTAATCACTAAAATGAACAAATCTAAACCCTTGCAGAGAGTGCCCTCCAGACTGCACCGACAACAACACTGCTATGACTTCGTATGACTTTGACAATCCGATTAATCAAGCTGATGAAGGGGTTGAAGAAGATTATGAGCTACCTGAAGAAATAGCCAGGTTATTGAGACAAGAGGAGAAGGTTATAACTCCTCATCAGGAGGAGGTAGAAACGATTAATCTTGGTACGGAAGAAGACTTGAAAGAGGTGAAAATCGGGGCCCGTCTGCAAGATTAAGTGAAAGAGCAACTTATTGACATGCTTCGGGAGTATGTGGATGTTTTCGCTTGGTCTTATCAGGATATGCCAAGGTTGGACACCGACATTGTTATGCACAAGCTGCCTCTGAAAGAAGACTGTCTGCCAGTAAAACAGAAGTTGCGCCGCACTCGCCCAGATATGGCAATGAAGATAAAAGAAGAGGTACAAAAACAGTGGGACGTCGGTTTCCTTGCTGTGACTAGTTACCCGCCGTGGGTCGCTAACATCGTACCTGTACCTAAAAAAGATGGAAAAGTAAGGATGTGTGTGGACTACCGGGATCTGAACAGAGCTAGCCCGAAAGACGACTTCCCTTTACCTCACATTGATGTATTGGTCGACAATACGGCTCAGTTCTCGGTGTTCTCCTTCATGGATGGATTTTCAGGATATAATCAGATCAAGATGTCACCTGAAGACATGGAGAAGACAACTTTCATCACACCCTGGGGCACATTCTGTTATAAAGTAATGCCATTAAGACTGAAGAATGCTGGTGCCACTTATCAACGGGCTATGGTAACATTATTCCATGACATGATCCACAAAGAAATTGGATGTTATGTGGATGACATGATTGCAAAGTCCCTCACAGAAGAAGACCACCTGGTGAATCTGTTGAAGCTATTCAAGCGTCTGAGAAAGTACCAATTGAAGTTAAACCCCAACAAATGCACATTCGGGGTACAATCCGGTAAGCTGCTGGGATCTATTGTAAGTGAGAAAGGGATTGAAGTTGACCCTGACAAAGTCAAAGCCATTCAAGAAATGCCTGCACCAAAGACAGAAAAAGAAGTTCGGGGGTTTCTAGGTAGATTGAACTACATTTCGAGGTTCATATCTCACCTTACGGTGACCTGTGAGCCTTTGTTCAAGCTGTTGAGAAAAGAACAAACGGTCAGGTGGAATGAAGACTGCCAGAGGGATTTTGACAAAATCAAGGAATACTTACAAGAGCCTTTGATCCTTATGCCTCCAGTTGAAGGAAGACCTCTAATCATGTACTTGATAGTATTAGAAGAGTCAACGGGGTGTGTGCTGGGCCAGCATGACGAGTCTGGTCGAAAAGAGTATGCAATTTACTACCTAAGCAAAAAGTTTACCGACTGTGAACAACGTTATTCACTGCTCGAGAAAACTTGCTGTGCTTTAGCGTGGGCTGCTCGCCAACTAAGGCAGTATATGTTGACCCACACTACCTTATTGATCTCAAAGATGGACCCAGTTAAGTACATATTTGAGAAGCCATCACTTACCGGACGGGTTGCAAGATGGCAAATGATTCTCACAGAATATGACATTCAGTACACATCTCAAAAGGCCATCAAAGGCAGTGTATTGTCTGATTATCTTGCCGAGCAACCCATTGATGATTACCAGCCTTTGAGATTTGACTTCCCTGATGAATACATCATGTTCATAAAAGCAAAAGATCATGAAGAGCCTATTCACACTGAAGGGCCTGACCTAGAAGAAGAATGGACTATGATGTTTGATGGGGCTGTTAATATGAATGGTCGTGGTGTTGGTGCAATACTCATTACACCTAAAGGAGTTCACATGCCTTTCTCGGCAAAACTCACCTTTAACTGCACTAACAAAGAAGCTGAATACGAAGCTTGTATCATGGGTCTTGAGGAGGCCATTGACCTCAGGATCAAGACTTTAACTGTGTTCAGAGATTCAGCTCTGGTAATTAATCAAACAAACGGCAAATGGTATACTCACCAGGAGCATCTGATACCTTACTGGGATTATACAAGGAGGTTACTCACATTCTTCACAACAGTCAAACTTGAGTATATCCCTCGAGATGAAAATCAGTTTGCAGATGCTCTGGCTACCATTTCATCCATGATCAAAGTTCAAGCTGCCAACTTTGTGCCTCGAATTTCAGTATCCAGACTTGACAAACCAGCATATGTTTTCTCAGCAGACCTTGTTAAAGATAGTAAGCCTTGGTTCTATGACATCAAGTGCTTCTTGGAGGATCAAACATACCCATCTGGGGCATCTTCCAATGATAAGAAGACATTAAAAAGGCTAGGTAGTAGTTTCTTCCTGAATGCTGATGGTTCCCTGTACAAGAGAAACTTTGATATGGTACTCCTCAGATGTGTGGATAAGACAGAAGGAGACTTGCTGATGCACGAGGTGCACGAAGGATCTTTTGGTACCCATGCTGGAGGGCATGCTATGGCTAAAAAGTTGTTAAGAGCAGGCTATTACTGGATCACAATGGATGCAAATTGTTGTGCCTATGCCAGGAAATGTCATAAATGCCAGATCTATGCGGACAAGGTGCATGTGCCTCCCAATCCTTTGAATGTGATGTCTTCACCTTGGCCCTTTGCCATGTGGGGCATTGATATGATTGGGAAGATTGAACCGACTGCTTCGAATGGCCACAGATTCATCCTGGTAGCCATTGACTATTTTACCAAGTGGGTTGAAGCAACTTCCTATGCCAACGTCACCAGGCAAGTGGTAGCCCGATTCCTAAAGAGAGATATCATCTGTCGGTATGGAGTTCCCGAGCGAATCATTATTGATAATGGTTCCAACTTGAACAACAAAATGATGGTAGAACTATGTTGGGACTTCAAGATCCAACACCACAATTCTTCTCCTTACAGGCCAAAGATGAACGGCGCTGTTGAGGCAGCTAACAAGAATATCAAGAAGATTGTGCAAAAGATGGTGGTCACCTACAAAGACTGGCATGCAATGCTACCCTTTGCCTTGCATGGGTACCGTACATCAATCAGAACATCCACTGGGGCAACACCGTATCAACTTGTGTATGGTATGGAGGCAGTCCTACCTATTGAAGTTGAATTACCCTCCTTGCGGGTACTAATGGATGTTAAACTGAATGAAGCATAATGGGTCCGATCCCGATACGAACAACTGAATCTGATCGAAGAGAAGAGGTTAGCTGCAATCTGTCATGGGCAGTTGTATCAGAAAAGAATGAAGAAAGCCTTTGATCAGAAAGTCAGGCTTCGGGAATACCAAGTAGGAGATCTTGTGCTGAAAAGACTCCTTCCTCCTCATACAGACCACAGGGGCAAGTGGACTCCAAATTATGATGGTCCATTCATAGTAAAGAAACTTTTCTATGGTGGAGCACTGATGCTCAGTACTATGGATGGTGAAGACTTCCTGTCCCCTGTGAATTCAAATGCAGTTAAAAAATACTTCGCATAAAATGACCCGCTGGACATAAAAAACAGAATGTAAGTCCAGGCAAAAATAGGACATCCCGGCGAGTCAAAAAACAGAATAAAGGACTCGGGAAAAAATAAGGGAAAATGAATAAAAATGTACACCCGCTGAGTTGAAAAGCCGCATTGGACAGCTCAGGAAAAAATGGGTATCCCGGTGGATTGAAAACCCGAAAGGGCGATCCACGCAAAATAAGGGAATAAGCGAACAACTGCATTCTGAATTCGTCTGTATCACTTACAACATGGCAAGCTTCGAAAGGTTAAAGCATTGGTCAAAATCAACCTTCTTCAAAAGCAGGATGAGAAGAACGTCAATGTCATACGAGTCATAGCAAAGGGAAGCTCACTGAAGCGTCATCAACATTGCCAGCACCTTTTTGTTTCTCAATTTGTAACAATCTCCTCATTTCAGGGGATTTTTTTCTTTGACTGTACTCGCCAATTCAGGGCACCCCAAATTAATAAAATCAGATTTTCAGCCACATTTTGTCTCGAACATTTTATTTTTATTTTCGAAAATGTCCGATGTCCTTAATATAATGGTTGCATAAATACAGATGCGTCTTTTCTAAATTACATGCTTACAGGAAATATATTTTGTAGATGTTTAGAATTGGTAGAATTTTTGACCAACAAGAAATGTTGAATTCAGTTCAGAATGTCCTATCAGATGTTGGGACATTATCAAACAGAGTAAAAGAACTTAATTCAGGATGTTACACCAGATGTTGGGACATTGTGTAAATGACTTAAGTTCAGTTTTTCAGGATGTCCCAACAGATGTTGTGACATCTCAAACCTGCTACCAGATTTAATTAATGACTAACTGATCTGAGAAATTTAAGGAAAGTTATCTGGAATTAATTATAGATGGACAAAAACAAAATAAGGCGCATCTGTAGGGAGTGTTGTTAAGAGACTTCAGTATAATCAGAAGAACTAAATCACCTAGAATCTAGGAAGTAACAAACCCTAATTCAAGGTGGAAGCTGCATGCGTTTTAGGACTGGATTAATCTACAGAAAGCCCAAAATCCATACACCTATTTAAGCAACAGAATATCTCAGAATTGAGTACGAATTTCAGAAGACAAAATAGGGTGTTTTGAGTTTTAATAGCAGGTTGTTTTATTGTACCACTTTATGAGCTTTTAAGCAAAAGTGTATTTGTGTCTTGATTGAAACTGTGAAGTAAGATCAAGCTGTTTTGTTTGAAGTATGACTTCAATTTTATTAAACTTGTAAACAAGATCACTGTGTGATTGAGGGGGAGTGAGTTGGTACTCTTATCTAAGTTGTGTCTTAGGTAGAAATTGCATTGGGTAGATATTAAGTGAAAGATTAAACTGGGTGGTTTAAGTCTAGAATTAATATTACTTATAGTGGATTTCCTCCTGGCTTGGTAGCCTCCAGATGTAAGTGTGGTTATACACTGAACTGGGTTAACAAACTACTGTGTTGTTTAATTTTCTTGCACTTTAAGTTTTGGTTAAATCTGTCAAGTGTTGGAACATCTCATAGGACATCTCATACCTGATCACAGAATTTCAATTGGCACCAGAGCAGGCACCCTGCCTGTTTATACTGGGTGAGATCTAGGGAATACAAATTCTGGAAACATGGACAGAGATATAGGATCAGTAAATAGACCACCTATACTGGATGGATCTAATTATGACTACTGGAAACCAAGAATGATTGCATTCTTAAGATCACTTGACAACAGGGCCTGGAGAGCAGTCAACATTGGATGGGAACATCCTGTCCAAGACACCAAAGATGGATCAAAAGTGTTGAAACCTGAAGAAGAATGGAGTAAGGAGGAAGAAGATTCAGCACTAGGCAACTCCAAGGCCTTAAATGCTTTATTCAATGGCATTGATAGGAACATCTTTAGACTTGTGCATCACTGTGAGCTGGCCAAAGATGTTTGGGATACTCTCAAAACAACTCATGAAGGAACATCAAAGGTAAAGATGTCAAGACTTCAACTTCTCACCACCAAGTTTGAAAACTTGAGAATGAAGGAAGATGAGACAATTCATGAATTCTACATGAACATCTTAGAAATAGCCAATACTTCTGGAGCCTTGGGAGAAAAGATGACTGATGAAAAGCTTGTAAGAAAGATTCTCAGATCTTTGCCAAAAAGATTTGACATGAAAGTCATAGCAATAGAAGAAGCTCAAGACATATGCACAATGAAAGTTGAAGAACTCATTGGTTCCCTTCAAACATTTGAGATGGGAATGAATGACACAAATGTAAAGAAGAACAAAAGCATAGCCTTGGTGACAAATACTGATGAAGAAGAAGATGATGAATCAGAAACTGGTGAAAGCTTATCAGACAACATTGCTATGCTTGGAAGACAATTCAAAAAGATTCTCAGAAGGATGGAAGACAAATCCAAACCAAGTGGAAGATACACAAACTCTTCTGAGAACAAAAGATCTTATGATGCTAATAGAAGGTCAAATTATGATGAAAAGACCAGTCAAGAAAAAGGAATTAAATGCCATGGATGTGAAGGATATGGACACATCAGGAATGAATGTCCTACCTACTTAAAAAGGCAAAAGAAAGGACTCTCTATAACTTGGTCTGATGAAGACTCAGGAGGTGATTCAGAAGAAGAATCAGCTAAGCATATCACTGCTCTAGCTGGATTATGTGAATCTGAAAGTGAATCCAGTGATGGGGAGCTTACTTTTGAAGAACTTGAGCAATCATACAGAGAACTATTCAAAAGAAGCACTGAAATATGCAGTGAGAGTATAAAGCTAAAGAAGCAGATTAAGGCACTAAAGGATGAAAAGGCAAGTGATCTAGAGATCATTGACACCTTGAAAAGTGAAGTAAGTCTTCTCAACTCCAAGTTGGAACACATGTCCAAATCTGTTAGAATGCTGAACAGTAGCTCAAGTACACTGGATGTTATTCTCAACAACAATAAGCATTCAGGGGATAAAAGTGGACTGGGATTTAACAAAGTTCATAAGGATGAAGCTAGCTCTAGCAAAACTACTCCAAAGTCCATACAATCAAGCAAGATGTCCCAACAGATGCTGGAACATCATGAAAAGAACACAAAGTCAAACATAATGTTCAAACAGATGTCTCATCATCCTGAAAAGAACATAATGAAAAAGAAGTATCAAAGATGGAGATGTCATCATTGTGGAAGATTTGGACATTTCAAACCTCATTGCTACAAGTTGCATGGATATCCAAATCAGATGTATCAGCAACCTCCTAAGCAGAAGATAGAAGATACCAAGAAAGTGCTGCATAGACATCAAAGAGATCAGCAACCTCCTAAGCAAAAGACAGAGGTCATCAAGAAGGTATGGAGACCAAAAGCCAGTCTTCATGCTGATCAAAGCTACATGCCCAAGAACAACTTCAACAATCAACCTTGTAGCTCTACTGATGATCAATACACAGGGCAGAGGTATCAAAAGAAATATCAACTCAAATGGTCAAAGAAAGGTGTTGCATATATAGCCCATACATCACTAAGAGTATCAGCTAAAGAAGACTGGTACTTTGACAGTGGATGCTCAAGACACATGACTGGACTGAAGAATCTGCTAGTAGACTTAAAGTCATATTCATCCAGATATGTAACCTTTGGAGATGGAGCTAAAGGAGAAATCAAGGGAGTTGGGACCTTGGACTGTCCAGATGTACCAAGACTAGATGATGTGCTGCTGGTTAAAGGTTTAACTGCTAACCTGATCAGCATAAGTCAATTATGTGATCAAGGGTACAGTGTAAACTTTACCAAAACTGAATGCATAGTGTCTAACAAAGAACAAAAGGTTGTCATGAAAGGAGCCAGATCTAAAGACAACTGTTACATGTGGGAACCTCAAGACTTCAGTCTCACTTCAACTTGCTCTTTAGCTAAAGAAGAAGAAGTGAAACTATGGCACCAAAGACTAGGTCATCTTCATTTCAGAGGCATAAAGAAAATCATATCTATGGATGCTGTAAGAGGTATTCCTAAACTGAAGATTGATGATGGCAAAATATGTGGTGAATGTCAAATAGGCAAGTAAACCAAGATGTCCCATCCAAAGCTCCAACATCTGACAACTTCCAAAGTTTTGGAATTATTACATATGGATCTTATGGGACCTATGCAGGTTGAGAGCCTTGGTGGTAAGAGATATGCCTATGTAGTGGTTGATGACTTTTCAAGGTATACATGGATAAATTTCATCAAAGAAAAGTCTGATGTATTTGATGTATTCAAAGACTTATGCCAAAAATTACAGAGGGAAAAAGCTAGCTGTGTGATCAGAATAAGAAGTGATCATGGAAAAGAATTTGAGAACCAAAAATTCTTAGATTTCTATTCTTCAGAAGGAATCAATCATGAATACTCTGCACCAATCACTCCTCAACAGAATGGGATAGTTGAGAGGAAGAATAGAACTATTCAAGAATCAGCAAGAGCTATGATCCATGCCAAAAAGTTACCTTTGTACTTCTGGGCTGAAGCTATGAACACAGCTTGTTACATTCATAACAGAGTTACTCTAAGAAAAGGAACTTTGTCCACAATCTATGAAGTCTGGAAGGGCAGAAAACCCACAGTTAAGTACTTCCATGTGTTTGGAAGTAACTGCTATATTCTGGCAGATAGGGAGCAAAGAAGAAAAATGGATCCTAAAAGTGATGAAGGAATTTTTCTTGGATACTCTATAAACAGCAGAGCATATAGAGTATTTAATTCTAGAACCAAGGTTATCATGGAGTCCATAAATGTGATAATTGATGATGCTCCTACAGATGTTCCAGATGATGTTGGAACATCTGCTGATATCAAAACTGAAGCTGAAGAAAAGAGTGATCATTCTGACTTCACTCAAACTGATGAAAGGACAGAACAATCCAGCAAACCTCCCTCCATTAGAATCCAGAAGGATCATCCCAAAGATTTGATAATTGGTGATCCCAACAGAGGTGTAAGCACTAGATCAAGAGAAGTAATTTCAGGTTCTTGTTTTGTTTCTAAAATAGAACCTAAAAACATCAAGGAAGCTCTTACTGATGAATACTGGATTTGTGCTATGCAAGAGGAATTAGGTCAATTCACAAGGAATGAAGTGTGGAACCTTGTTCCTAGACCTGATGACATAAATGTGATTGGAACTAAATGGGTGTATAAGAACAAGTCAAATGAGCAAGGAGTTGTTACAAAGAACAAAGCTAGACTTGTAGCTCAAGGATACACACAAATTGAAGGAGTAGACTTTGATGAAACCTTTGCACCAGTGGCAAGGCTTGAATCAATCAGATTACTTTTGGGAATTGCTTGTATCTTAAAGTTCAAGCTATTTCAAATGGATGTGAAAAGTGCCTTTTTAAATGGATATCTTAATGAAGAGGTATATGTAGAACAGCCTAAAGGATTTGTTGATCCAAGTTGTCCAAATCATGTATACAAACTAAAGAAGGCTCTTTATAGTCTGAAGCAAGCCCCAAGAGCATGGTATGAAAGGCTGACTACTTTTCTTATCAAGCAAGGGTACAGGAAAGGTGGTATTGACAAAACCTTGTTTGTTAAAGATGAAGAAGGAAATGTCATGATTGCTCAAATATATGTAGATGACATTGTCTTTGGTGGGATGTCTGATAGGATGGTTAAACATTTTGTCAACCAGATGGAATCTGAATTTGAAATGAGCCTAGTAGGAGAATTAACCTACTTTCTTGGACTGCAAATAAAGCAAATGGAGGACTCCATGTTCATTTCCCAAAGCAAGTATGCTAAGAACATAGTCAAGAAATTTGGGATGGACAATGCTACTCATAAGAGAACTCCTGCCCCCACACATTTAAAGCTAACTAAAGATGACAAGGGTGAGAATGTAGATCAAAGCCTATACAGAAGTATGATTGGAAGCTTGTTATATCTGACTGCTAGCAGACCAGACATAACATTTGCAGTAGGTGTTTGTGCAAGATATCAAGCTGATCCAAAAGTTAGTCATCTTAACCAAGTCAAGAGAATTCTGAAATATGTTAATGGTACTTGTGACTATGGCATAATGTACTTTCATGGATGCAAACCAATTCTCACTGGCTTCTGTGATGCTGATTGGGCTGGAAGTGCTGATGACAAAAAAAGCACTTCAGGAGGATGCTTCTTTCTAGGAAACAATTTGATTTCTTGGTTCAGTAAGAAACAAAATTGTGTATCCTTATCTACTGCTGAAGCTGAATATATAGCAGCTGGAAGCAGTTGTTCACAGTTGGTTTGGATGAAGCAAATGCTCTCTGAGTACAATGTCCCACAAGATGTCATGACATTGTACTGTGACAATTTAAGTGCAATTAACATATCAAAGAATCTTATCCAACATAGCAGGACCAAGCATATTGATATCAGACATCATTTCATCAGAGATCTTGTAGAAGAGAAAGTGATTTCATTGGAACATGTAACTACAAATCTGCAGTTGGCTGATATATTTACCAAAGCCTTGGATGCTACTCAATTTGAAAACTTAAGGGGCAAATTGGGAATCTGCTTATGTGAGATTTAGCAGTTATGGAGATGTGCCAACATGTCATATGACATTGTGTGGCATAAGCACCAGATGGCAACACCAGTCTGGTCAAGCACCTTGAGTATTCCATTCCTAATAATTCTCCAAGTAACGGCTACTTATATAATATCAGCTTGCTTTCAGCTATCCATATTCTCATCATACTCTCAAAAATGAATTGCATTCTCTAACTGTTCTTCAGAAATCATCAACCCTAAAACTCTTCATCCATCTCTTTCGAAAATGTCTCAAAACCCTAACATTTCTGAAGAAATTCTCAACAAGGAAGATGTGGTGCATGCAACCCCCATCTCTGTGGTACCCATGGATTCAACTCCAATGGACGAAATCAGAGGAAGTGTTCCTCTTGCTAAAAAGCCAAGAACTCCAAAAAGAACAAAAGATCAAGTTTTCAGCAAGACCAAAGGCATACCTTCACCATCATACAACACTCCAAAAGCTTCTGAATACGTGGATAATTCCATAAAGGAGTTGGTAACCAAGATCCTATCTGAGCAAAGAGTGGTAAGTGGCATATCTATCCCTCTAAACACCATGCCAGCACCACAAGAAGATCAACAAACTCAGATTACAAAGGACACTCCTGCTCAACAGGATGTCCCAATAGATGGTGAAGCATCTGAAGACCATTAAAAGGTCTCATCTGATACTGATGAAGAAGCATCTGAGGACCATCACAAGGCCTCCACTGAAGAGCACATCTCTGTTGATCAACCAGCTGAAGAGGAGACTGCTCAATCTCCTCCTGTTGTGAACCTAGAGCATGATTCTGATACAGAAATCATTGCTTCTGTAAAACCTAGCATAGCCAAAAGGCTAAGGACTAGGAAAGAAAAGATGAATGCAGGGCATGAAATTCCTGAGAAGAAGCAAGCTACACCAAAGAAGGACAAAGCTAAAGTTGTCTTTGGTCCTACAAAACAATGGAGCAAGGTGCAAACACAAAAGAGGAAAGCTGTCACTCCTCCAGATTCAGATGTTGAAGAAGATGTCCCAACATCTCCTCCAAAGAAGAAATCAGCACCCTCAAGGTCATCAAATGCTGTTCCAGAAGCTCCCTTGGACAACATCTCCTTTCATCATGTTTCAAGTGTGAACAGATGGAAGTTTGTTTATCAAAGAAGGGTAGCACTTGAAAGAGAGCTGAGCAGTAATGCACTTGAGTGCACAGAGTTAATTGATCTCATCTCTTCTGCTGGCCTCTTCAAAACTGTCTCCAACTTCTCTCCCTGCTATGAGATGCTTGTCAAGGAATTCATAGTCAACCTCCAAGAAGATTGTGCCAATGGTAAGTCTGCTGACTTTAGAAAAGTTTATGTAAGAGGCAGGTGTGTAGAATTCTCTCCTAGGGTTATCAACCAATACCTTGGAAGAGAATCAGATGGTCCAAATGAGTTAGGGAAGACTGATAACCAAGTTTGCAAGGTTATCACTGCTAATCAGGTCAAGGCTTGGCCAGTTAAAGGAAAGCTCTCAGTTAGCATGCTGACAAGGAAATATGCCATGCTGAACATGATTGGTACAGCAAATTGGGTACCTACCAATCATACATCCTCAATATCAACTGGATTGGGTAGGTTCATTTATGCTGTGGGCACTCAAACTAAGCTGGATTATGGAGCTTACATCTTTGATCAGACATTGAAGTATGCTGGATCATCTGCAACAAAGCTGCCAATTGCCTTCCCTTCCTTGCTGTGTGGAATAGTGCTGAGTCAGTACCCTGGGATACTCACTGAGAAGGATACAATGTGCAAAAGAGAAAGCCCTCTGGCCTTCCACTACAAGTTGTTCCTGAGTCATCATGCAGCTGATGTTGAAGCACCCTCTGGGACATCTGCTGGTCCTTCAAAGGCAAAGTCTCCAATCTCCAAAGCTGCATTGATTGCTGAACTGAAGAGCACTTGCAAAGAACTGGATGCAAGGAAGCAGAAGCTTGAGGAGATTATCCAAAGGCTGGAGATTGAAGAAAGTACTCAGAAAGCTGCTACTTCTGATGAGGAGACTGAGGAAGATGAAGAAACTGAATATGAGGAGTCTGAGTGAAAAACTGTATGTGAGGAAAAATGTAATGACTGCTGCATTGTAATTTTGATTTAGTACCTTTGGCCCCAAATTTATGTCTAACAAGGGGAGAAAAACAACAAGAACAACAATGTATGATGCTGTTTAACTATTAATGAAAGAATTCTGTTTGGCTCTGAACTGAATCAGTGTATTTTAATGAAAATTTCTGTTGCAACAAATCTAAATACATATATGTTTGAGGGGGAGTAAACTCACACATGACTCAACAGAAAAGAACTGCTATACTCTGATAAAAGAACTTCTGCTGCACTCTGAAAATCAGAAAAGAATGTTAGCCAAAAATTAGCCAAAGGGGGAGTTTGTAGATGTTTAGAATTGGCAGAATTTTTGACCAACAAGAAATGTTGAATTCAGTTCAGAATGTCCTATCAGATGTTGGGACATTATCAAACAGAGTAAAAGAACTTAAATCAGGATGTTACACCAGATGTTGGGACATTGTGTAAATGACTTAAGTTCAGTTTTTCAGGATGTCCCAACAGATGTTGTGACATCTCAAACCTGCTACCAGATTTAATTAATGACTAACTGATCTGAGAAATTTAAGGAAAGTTATCTGGAATTAATTATAGATGGACAAAAACAGAATAAGGCGCATCTGTAGGGAGTGTTGTTAAGAGACTTCAGTATAATCAGAAGAACTAAATCACCTAGAATCTAGGAAGTAACAAACCCTAATTCAAGGTGGAAGCTGCATGCGTTTTAGGACTGGATTAATCTACAGAAAGCCCAAAATCCATACACCTATTTAAGCAACAGAATATCTCAGAATTGAGTACGAATTTCAGAAGACAAAATAGGGTGTTTTGAGTTTTAATAGCAGGTTGTTTTATTGTACCACTTTATGAGCTTTTAAGCAAAAGTGTATTTGTGTCTTGATTGAAACTGTGAAGTAAGATCAAGCTGTTTTGTTTGAAGTATGACTTCAATTTTATTAAACTTGTAAACAAGATCACTGTGTGATTGAGGGGGAGTGAGTTGGTACTCTTATCTAAGTTGTGTCTTAGGTAGAAATTGCATTGGGTAGATATTAAGTGAAAGATTAAACTGGGTGGTTTAAGTCTAGAATTAATATTACTTATAGTGGATTTCCTCCTGGCTTGGTAGCCTCCAGATGTAAGTGTGGTTATACACTGAACTGGGTTAACAAACTACTGTGTTGTTTAATTTTCTTGCACTTTAAGTTTTGGTTAAATTTGTCAAGTGTTGGAACATCTCATAGGACATCTCATACCTGATCACAGAATTTCATATTTCTTACTCCTAGGAGTGTCTAAATTCCTATGACGGAATCCGGTAAGGGATACCTCGGGATACTTGTACATTTCTTTGTCTTAACAGGATTTGCAGGTACTCAAATATCTCCTCCAAGCAGCATCTGGAATGCTTTCTCCCCAGCTGAGTTATCAAGCCTCCTCATTCCCCAGCCGGAGTCCCCACAGAAATCACTAGGAAGATCGTCCAGTGATCGTTCCTCCCCAGCCAAGTGCAAAGACAGGGAACCATCTCCCCGCAGAGCTCCAGCCTCTATCCAGAAAAGCAATGTCTAAAAATCTCACAACAAAGTGACGAGAGCTTCCACAGACCCCAGCTGGGCTCCTCATCACCAAGATAGGTCTATCAGTGACCTATTCCCCAAGAAAAGTTATATCAGATCTACCAATGATCTTTCCCCCAGCTGGGATATTCTTTCAAAGCAGATCAGCCAAGGATCTTCACCGCAACGGGATCCGAATCCCGGATCGGTATCTTTTGCATAATCATAGCATTCGCATCATATTCTCCCCCCAGAGCGTAGCATTCCGTCTAATACGGAGCATTACGGCAAAAATCAAACATACTGCATAATCATAAGCCATGTTTTGAATCAAACACCTGTAAATACTGACATTCCATCAACAATATACAAAATACCTCTCAAATTCCCCGGCAGAAAGCCAAAGCATCCTCTTTGCACTCTCAAATGCAGGTACATGCTCCTTTTGGCACTCGCCCGTGTCATTTTCCCCAGTAAAGTCGCCAGAACATTCTCCACAAACAGATATCTATACACTCCTTCGACACCCGTCCGTGTCACCATTCCCCAGCATGGTTACCGAAACACTTATTGTAAATCAAACACCTGTTTATAACACACTTCCTCCGACACTCGTCCGTGTCATCTTATCCCCACAGATCTTCAGAATATCTTTTACACTCATAACTTATACACTTCCCTTTATGATACTCGTCTGTATCATACTCTCCCCAGCAAGTTGAACACTCGTCCGTGTCCCATTCATGCTTGCTTTTTACTCATACAGATACTCATCCGTATCTTGTATACACACTTATTTCCCCTCAGAGTCGACACTCGTCTGTGTTCTTTGATAACCAGTTGATACTCGTCCGTATCATCATCTCTGAACATGCGTCAGTGTTTGTTTCTACCGATACTCGTCCGTATCGTAGTCTTAAGGATGCTCGTCCGCATCTTTAATCTATACACAACGTCAAACACTTATACCTTTTCTTTCTTGAATTTAGACACTCGTCTGTGTCTACCATTCCCCAGAAGAGTCCCTAGCAAATCCCAATAAATTATTTCCTTTCTATCTGACATTCGTCCTATGTCATGATACTTCCGGCAGCCGTACCCTGCCAGGTGACCGTCCTTCACCTTGTGATGATCGTCCTTCATCATTCCCCCAGCGGAGTCTCCATTATTGGAACCGTTGCCTATCCAACATTCGTCCTATGTCGTGATATTTTAGCAGCCGTCCCCTACTAGGTGATCGTCCTTCACCTCTTGATGATCGTCCTTCATCATTTTACCCGATGGCCGTCCCCATCGTTGATCTTGTTATCTGACATTCGTCCTATGTCATGATAAACCCCGAGAGCAGCCGTACCCTGCTAGGTGATCGTCCTTCACCTCTTGATGATCTTCCTTCATCATGCTTATCCGATGGCCGTCCCCATCGTTGATCTTTTCCTATCCGAAATTCGTCCTATGTCGTAATACTTTCGGCAGCCGTACCCTGCCAGGTGATCGTCCTTTACCTTAGATGACCGTTCCTCATCTTACCCCCAACAGAGCAGCCGTCCCCTGCTAGGAGATCGTCCTTCACCTTTGATGAGCGTACCTCATCGTTTATTTCATTTATGCTTTGAACCTGATGGTCTTCCCCATCATTTACTTTACCTTTAATCCCCGGGGAGTTTTGTTCCTTTACTTGATGGTCGTCCCCATCATGATCCTTTGTTTCCCCAACATGTCGGCCGTCCCCGTCATTGCTTCATCCCCAGCAGTCGTCCTCTGCTCGACGGTCGTCCTCCGTCGCCCGCACTTTACAATCATACTTTACTTCCTTTTACAGTCTATATCCTTTTTTCTTCTTCAACCAGTGAGTGCAAATTTTGGACTGTCTTTGGTATTCAACCACAAGTTATCTTGTTTGCCTGATAAGCCGTCGCTTACATCCTACACAGCTAACTCATGTTTGAATAGGGGCAGATGTAAACACCCCAAATTTGCCCTCACTTATTTTACCATGGCTTGTGATTCTTTTCATTTGCATAAGTTCAATCATATCATTTCATATTGCATTTTTGCTTCACTGCATTGATTCAAAGTCATCTGCATCTAGGGTTTATGATCTGAGCCATCCCTGAGCCATCTGAGCCATCCCAAAGGTCTTCAATCATCTCAAGAGGGTCCATGTATGTTCAAGAATCATATTATATCCTCCCAAGATCAAGGAAGTTAGAAAATCACAAGAATTGAGAAAGGCATGGAAGCAGAGCCAGGTTTAACTGCACAGATGACCTAAAATTAGGGTTTTGGTTTCAGAGGCCATAAATCCAAATTTTTGGTCATTCTTGTTTCTATTGGTCTCTATATGTTATAAGGATCATACATACCAATTTTCATGAAGAAATTCAATGGGGAAGGCATCTGATCAATAAATGACTTCTTGAACAAGTCAGTGCAAAATCAGGGCATCTGAGGCCCCCAATCATCCAACCAAAAGGTCTTCTCCATCATTTTTGGTGTATATGATCTTTATTTGATCTTAGAAGAAGTTAGAAGTTCACAAAATTGAACAATTTCAAGCCATTTGCAAAGTTGCCATTTTGGGAAAGTGACTTGTAATGAAAACTTGCCATTTTGGGAAAGTTTTTCAACCTCCTCTTTTTGATTAAAAAATGCTTCAAATGAAAAATTCTTGGTCATGAAAGTTGTAGATTGGATCATTCCCTTTTCAAAAAGTACAAGAACTTGATCTAATTCATCATAGAACTCAAGTTATGGCCTTGCAAAGTTGGGAAAAATCACATAAATTTCACTTTTGCACCAAAGAGGGAAGTTTGCAAATTCTCATGCCAAGCATTTTTGTGACCTCAAGCACACTTCTACATGTCTTAACATCATAATGCATTGCCTAAGGATCAGAATTGGCCCAAGAATCACAACTTTTCATGCCTTACACATCAAGAAATCACAAAGGGGCCAAAGTTGTACCAATTTGCAAAAGCTCATGTAACCATACCTCCACTTGTTACAGCTCATCAAATCTGATCCATAAGCTTTCCTTGATCTTTGCTGCACACAGCCATGCCCAAATCCAAGCCTGCCATGTGCCCATACCTCAAGTACACCAACTCTTGACTTTATGCATTTTGCCCCATACCAATCAGCATAGCCCACAACAACTCTCTGACCTATCAAGGATTGATATGTGTACCAAAGGCAAGCCATTCCATACATCAAGCAAGCCTGAATCCTCCCACAAGCCAGCATTCACAAAATCACTCCAACTTGCAAAAGCTTTCGAATTTCATAACTCAGCCAACAAATCTCCAAACTTTTTCCACCATTCAACTCCACATTCATCACTGATCATTTCCCACCCTTCATTTTTCCTTGAAACACCCCATATCAAAAACACGATTTTCAAATTTCTTGAACTGAGCTTCAGCCAACTTCACATAGAGGCCATATAAACTCCAACCAAGCATTGCAAACTCTTCAGGGGGATCATTGAAGTTGATTTGAAGCAAAGAAACACCCAGCCAGTGCCATTTTCGAAAGCTTCAGTTCAGGTATCACCAAGAACATTTTTTCCAGAAATGATTTCTTAAGTTCTTAGATTGTTCTCCATGCTTGACTGATCACACTGCACCTTTTGGTTTTGAAAATGATTCAGTTTTAAGCATGTATGAAGCTTCTGAAATTTCTGAAAGATTTTCTGTTTTGCTTCGAATCTCTTTGTTCATGTGAAATAAATGTTGTTTGATGGTTGAATCTAGTTTAGAATGGGGTGGGGATCATTTCTGGAGAGTTTGGTGGTTTGATTTTACGGATTGAGTGAGATAGCAAGAATGGATGGCCGGAGAAGATGACCGGAACACTGTTCCGGTCACCTGAAAGTCATTAGGGTTCAGATTAGGGCTTTAATCATAATTAGTGAAGTTTGAATGTGAGCCATCCAGATACGCGCGAAGTCAATTCCCTCCAATCTGACTTTAAACCTCAGCCCTAGGATTAGCTGACTTTCCCTTTTTCTCATTTAATTTAATATTTATTTCATTTGTTTTCTATTTTATTTGAACGAATTTTTAAAAATAGCAAATAATATCAAAAAATTCTGAAAATTTTTATCCAAGCTTCTATTTATTTTCAGAAACCAAAAATATTTTTATTTTTATTTTTTGCATATAAAATTATTTTTAAATCATTTAAATGATTATTTTTAATTAGTTAATGAGAATTAATTAATTAAATATACATTGTAGGTATTTAAAAATTCTAAAAAAATTCAGAGAGCATTTTAAAACATTTACAAACATTTACAAACTCACAAGACAAATTTCTTTTTGGTTTTGATCATGATTTGACAATTTTCATTTGTATTAGGGTTCTTTAATTTGAATATTTTGAACCCTAACTTCAAAATTTCATAACTTTTGATCCAAGTTGAGTTTGTGAATGGTTCTTTTGGCATTGTGCTCTACATACTTTCAAGTTTCAAAAAACTTTTTGCTTCATTTTTATCTTGCATTTTCAATTTATTTGGCATTTTCCCTTTAGGACCATCCTTAAAACCCTAGCAAACTTAGAAAAATCATAAGTCCTTTAGGGTTTAGCTTATGACCTTCCCCTTTGGGCAGTGAACTTGTATAGGTTTAAGGTTCCTTTGATCCCATTTTCAATTTTTTATCTTGTCATTTGCTTCTGATTTTGAATTTTTCATTGCACCTTGTACATAAACCCTAATTTTTGCCTTCATTTGCATTCATTCTTCACATGCTTGCATACATGAACTTGCCATGACATTTTGTGCATCCATATGACATATAAGACATCTTTGGACACATTGAAATCATGTTTGATCATTGCATCATCCATTTGCCATGTTATGTATCCTTTGCATTTCATAAGTTTTCATGAACTTTCATGCTTCTTTTCATGTCTCATTTGCATCTTCATTGCTTGTATGATCATCCACATCTCATGACAACCATTTGTATCATCTCTTAGCATCCTTTACATCTTAATATGATTCTGACTTTGGTTTTCATCTTTGCATTTCATCTCATTTTCATTTCATTTCATTCCTTGTTGCTAACTTTTCAGGTGGTAAGTGTTTGAGAAGTGAATTTGCCTTCACTTCTCATAATCTCTCCTCATCTCTCTTGTGCATCATTGCTGCATTTTACTTGTGAATTAGAGTGGGATTGCTCACTCATGTTCCCTCATCACCTTCTTTTCTCAAGCAACTTATCTTCTTAAGTGAAGTAAGTTGTCTTGCTTCTTTCTGAGCCTCCTTCCTTCATCCTGCTTCTTCCTTGGTGGTCTCTCTCTCTTGATGATATTCTTGCAAGCATCACAAACCTTAGTAACACCCAAGAATGATCACAATTAGGGTTTGTTTAGTCCCTCATTAGTTTTACCTTTGTGTCATCTTTGTGTCTTCTCTTCTCATCTCTTAATCAAGGGCTAAACCTTAAAGGTTTTAAGGCTTTGTGATTAGGGTTATGCCTGTATCCTTCTATTAGGATGGAGTGTATAACATTAATCCTAAGTGTTAAACCCTTAATGTGTTTAAATCCTTTAATCAATTCACCCAATAATCATTAATACATCAAGCTTGTAACTTGGGCCTTGCATTAGGGTTCTAATTCTTCTTTAATTGGTTAAGAAGGACTAACCCTAGTGTTAATGGACAAGTCTCCCTCAAGTTGTCTTACAAACCATAAAATCCACTTCTTGATCTTACCATTAACTAAAATCCATTTAATAAAGGCTTTGTTTTGTCATGAGGTTAATCCCTAATCATGGATTAAGTTGAGGAGCCTTCCTCAGCTTAAATGTTCTCATCTATTATCCTTCTATTAGGATGGTGTAATGAGTCCATTAAATCCTTGATTATGGCTTAAACTCATTACTCGACACTAAATAAAAATACCAAAAAAACATCTAAATAATTGCAAGTAGGTCAATGATCTTAATCCTACATCATGGTGATTAAGTTTGAGGTGCTTACTTCATACTTAAGGTATTCTCATTACCCTTAATCAGAGGAAAGATGTGATGAGTTTACTAACCCTTGGTTTAGGCTTAAGCTCATTTTCCTATGACAAACCCCAAAAAGCAATAAAAGATTGAAAACTCAAAAGCAAACAATAATCGTCTCCTCCGGGATTCTTTTCTCATCACCCTCACTCACAAACGAGAACTCGCTTCTCCCGTCTAATGCAAGACAGTTTGCACCTGAGCCAGACAGGTCATACACTTGAGCATAGCCAAGTAAGCAGTTCACAAGTCAATTTACCTTCCAGTCTCTTTGAGTCGAACTACGGTGTTCTGACTTCCTCATTGCACGAGAGGATACGTAGGCATAACTTAACGGTTATCAAACAAAAGTCTCTGTATATTCCCCCCTCTTCCAGAATTATTCTTTAAGCCTCATAGTCTTGAGCTTTCCACTCTTTCTTTACACTGACACTTCTCCACTTCACTTCACATTTCTTTTGCACTGACACTTGCATTCTTTTCCAGCTGTTGCACACAAAATAACACTGACACTACCCCTTTAAGCACAAATCTTTCAAGCGTGGATCCCGTCGAGTACGGAGGACAATCTGGGTGCTAATACGTTCCCAGGTTGTAACCAACCCCCTTTCTCAGTTTCTCTGGTTCGCAACCGTCTTATCCATCTTTTCTAGGTTTATGCAGCATTACCTTTCCTTCGGGATAAAAATGCCTAGCTGGCGACTCTTTTCATTTCTTTCTCTTTTCGCTGACCGTTCGCGCTTGTACCGGGATGCAAATCTTTGGGAGCGACACCATATATTAGGTTTTTAGGCAAAGGTTGTGAAAAATCTGGTGGAGGAGTAGGTCTAAACATGGATGTCTTTGGTGGTGGAGTTTGAGGATTTGGTCCAATGTATTCCATCACCGATTGTGTATAAGGTCTATATATCATTCCTCCTGTTCCTGCCATCATAGACAATGGCTCAGACGTCGTGGTTGGCGTTGTTGATCCTCCTATCAAAGTATTTGGGGGAGGCACTACATCGCTCCTAGGGATATCCTATGGATTGATGTTAGTGTTTGGAGCAATCGAACTACCTGGTTGAGGATTCGACCTAGTCGTATGGGGATTTGTATTACTTGTGTTCCCTTGACTAGATGTCATTTTCCTCGTATTTCTTTTCTTTGGTATATATTCGTCTGTAGTGGCTACCTTTCCACATCTCAAATTCATGTAACAAAGGTTACACAACTCTTTGACTAACAAACACGTAAAGAAAAGGAAGTTATAAAACTTCTAAAAGTTGTTATTTTAAAAGAAGTTACAAAAACTCCCAAAAATTGGTTACTATAACACAGTCCCACTGGGCGTGCCAATTTGTTTACCCTGAAAATTAGTAAACAACCAAATGTTCTCAGTTACTCACAGGATCGACCAGATTGATCTTAGGACATGTGCTATAATAGGTTTTAATTGGTTTTTGTAGGAATAATATCATAAAGTCTTCAACAAACTTTATGAAGTGTTTTGGTAAAAAGAGAAAATAAAACAAACAAGACTCAAAACAATTTAAAGTCAAAAGTAAAGTGCAATAAAAATGTAAATTGTAAGAGAATGTAAAAGAAAGAAAGTAAAGAAACAATAAATTGCTAAAGGATAAACTTGCTTAAAAGTAGAGAAATGCAAAAGAAATGACTTCAAAGTAAAAACTTGAATACAAATTGCATTGATATCAAATAGGGTGGTGATCTCATCACGTACATTCTCGCCATCACTTGTTTCTCTACGCATGAGTACTTTGAGTGTTTATGGAGTAACTTGTACAATATGATTCACACACAATTCTAACACTAGAACTACATTATTAATACTAGTAGAAAATTACTCCTATTTGCAGTTTACTCCTAGAAATATGCCACTTGGCACTTTGCACGTCTAGAACTTCCAATATGCGCCACTTATCCTTTTTTCAAATTTAAAGAACCATAAATTTCTCTCCAATATTGAATCTCAACTGCTGCTCATCGACCACGTCTTACGAGCGCTCGGTCGAAGTATATTTCCTATACTTAGGAAATATTCTAATTCCAAATTCTTACGCTCCATTTGTCTTCGACTTAGGCTTCTTCAACCTGACTTAGTCGAAGCCCTTTAATTCTTCCAAAAGACATGATACTGAAGTCAATGCTTCCTGAAGTCAACTAGGTGTCTAAATTAGGAGCTAACAGTGGCTCAAGTATGGGCTTAATAACTTTGTTATTTTTTTCTGGTGTTGGGGATGGTTCGAAACTCTTTCCAGGTCTTAAAGAGATTGCACCCACATTAGGGCCTTTTTGATTCACTATTGTTTGGGAAGGTAATTGGTTTGATCCTTGAGCTTGCTGCATGGTATTCATTAAAGTGACAATTTGTCCAATTTGTGTCTACAAATTCTGAATACTAGAATCTGTTTTCTGTTGAAATTGGAGATTTTGTACAATAATTTGCTTGACAAGGTCCTTTAATGAAGGTACAGAAGCTGTAGAGGTAGTAACTTGTTGAGTGTTTTGTGGTGGCGACCTAGGATGTTGTTGTGTGGGTGGATTCCCATACCAAAGGTTTAAATGGTATTTATACTAGTTATTGTTGTGAAGATTGTAGATGTTTGTTGCGTATGCTTGAGGCAAATGAGTAATTACACCTTCTTGCAATGTAGGAAATGTACTTGTTGGGTGTTCATGGGAAGTTAAATGCCACATAACCTTGTTGTTTGAATTTTTCCTACTGCCAATTGTCTTATTAATGAAGTAAGCTCATCAATTATGATTTCTAAAGCCTTGTTGGAAGAAGAAGAAGCTTGAATATCATTCACTCCTTTTGCCAGGACTACAAAATTGTTTCTAGTTGTGAATTGTTGGGAGTTGAGTGCGATGTTCTCGATTAAGGTCTTAGTTGTACTTGTGATCTTATCAATAGGTTCTCCTCCTCTAGTAGCATCCAAGATATTTATGTCCATAGGTAATACCACATATTTCTTTTCTGATTGAAGAAACTCTTAAAGCATGGAAAAATAGTTCTAGGAAAACTTTCTTCATATTATTCCAACTTGTAACATATTTTTGCTCAAGATAATACAATCAATCTTTCGTAGTACCTCGTAGTGAGAATGGAAAGGCTATGAGCTTGACATTATCTTGGTTATTCCTCGAGGCTTAAATGATGTAGAAGACACAACCTTGAATTATTTCAGATGCTTATGTGAATCCTCACATGCAAGTCAATTAAACCTTGGTAATAAGTGTATTTAACCAGATTTCAATTCAAAAGGTGCAACAACCTTAGGATACTCAATACAAAGTGGATTATAATTTACATCCGGTACAACAAGTTCTCTTAATGCTATTTGTTCAACCATATTATAATAATCAAATTCAAAATCAGAATAAAAAATTTTATAGGAAAACACAGAATCAAAATCACTAGTAGTCAGGAAACATGAGTCAATAATGCAACAATTATGAAAATACCAACAACGTTCCCAATGAGGAAAACAATTGGAAAAAAAAGAAAACTGATTAAAATAAAATAAAATCTGGAAATATTACTAAAAATCAAATAAAATCAAAATAGAACTCCATAAAAAATTTCGGATTTTTTTGAAAATATGAAAACAGAAAATAAATAAATAAAATAGAAGATAAGGAATTTCAAATTTTTAGGGGGAGTCTTTACTCAGTTCCTGATTAGGGGGTCTTCGATCCCTGATTTTTCCTAACGAATCAACAAAGACTATTCTCAGACGATTTTCCTTAAACCCGATTTTTTAACATTAAAATGCGAAAAGGCCAGAACATAAGAATGTTAGGGAAAGAACGGGGAAACACAACACCTATGACTCTAATATTGGTTAAAATCGACAAGAGTCCCTGACAATGATGTCAATTTGATCCAATATCGTACATGGGTCAAAAAAGAGAATTAAAAATGTATTAAAATGGAAACGACACTCGAGTTGTATCGCAAAGACTCTTGAATGTTTTTAACCAAACGATCGTGTAGATGTTTAGAATTGGCAGAATTTTTGACCAACAAGAAGTGTTGAACTTAGTTCAGGATGTCACATCAGATGTTGTGACATTATCAAACAAAGTATAAGTAAATGAACTTAATTCAGGATGTCACACCATATGTTGTGACATTGTATCAGTTAATGAAGTAAGTTCAGGTTACAGGATGTCACACCAGATGTTGTGACATTGTATCAGTTAATGAAGTAAGTTCAGTTTTCAGGATGTCACACCAGATGTTGTGACATCTCAAACCTGCTACCAGAATTAATTAATGCTTAACAGAACTGAGTAAATTAAGGGAAGTTATCTGGAATTAATTATAGATGGATGAAACAGAAGAAGGCGCATCTGTAGGGAGATTAATTATATGAATTCAGTATAATCAGAAGAACTGACTCACCTAGAATCAAGGAAGTAACAAACCCTAATTCAAGGTGATGGCAGCATGCGTATCAGGATTGGATAACCTACATAAAGCCCAAAATTCAAACACCTATTTAAGCAACAGAAACTCTCAGAATAGAGCATGAAATTAAGAAGACTAAATAGGGTGTTTGTGTTTTAATAGCAGGTTGTTTTTATGTGTACCACTTTATGAGCTTTTAAGCAAAAGTGTATTTGTGTCTTGATTGAAACTGTGAAGTAAGATCAAGTTGTTTTGTTTGAAGTATGACTTCAATTTTATTAAACTTGTAAACATATCACTGTGTGATTGAGGGGGAGTGAGTTGGTACTCATATCTAAGTTGTGTCTTAGGTAGAAATTGCCTTGGGTAGATATTAAGTGATAGACTAAACTGTGTAGGTTGAGTCTAGAATTAATATTACTTATATTGGATTTCCTTCCTGGCTTGGTAGCCCCCAGATGTAAGTGTGGTTATACACTGAACTGGGTTAACAATTTCCTGTGTTGTTTAAATTTCCTGCACTTTAAGTTTTGTTCAAGGCTTCAAGTGTTTAAACATCTCATTCGACATCACGTACCTGATCATAGAATTTCAATTGGTATCAGAGCAGGCACCCTGCCTGTTTAACTGGGTGAGATCTAGGGACTGCAAATTCTGGAAACATGGACAGAGATGTAGGATCTGTAAACAGACCACCTATATTGGATGGATCTAATTATGACTACTGGAAGCCAAGAATGGTAGCATTCTTAAGATCACTTGACAATAGGGCCTGGAAAACAGTCAACAATGGATGGGATCACCCTATCCAAGACAACAAAGATGGAGCAAAAGTGTTGAAACCTGAAGAAGAATGGAGTAAGGAGGAAGAAGATTCAGCACTTGGCAATTCCAAGGCCTTAAATGCTTTATTCAATGGAATTGATAGGAACATCTTCAGACTTGTGCATCATTGTGAGCTGGCCAAAGATGTTTGGGACACCCTCAAAACAACTCATGAAGGAACATCAAAGGTGAAGATGTCAAGACTTCAACTTCTCACCACCAAGTTTGAAAACTTGAGAATGAAGGAAGACGAAACAATTCATGAGTTCTACATGAACATCTTAGAAATAGGCAATACTTCTAGTGCTTTGGGAGAAAAGATGACTGATGAAAAGCTTGTAAGAAAGATTCTCAGATCTTTGCCAAAAAGATTTGACATGAAGGTCACAACAATAGAAGAAGCTCAAGACATATGCACAATGAAGGTTGAAGAGCTCATTGGTTCCCTTCAAACATTTGAGATGGGAATGAATGACACAATTGTAAAGAAGAACAAAAGCATAGCCTTGGTGTCAAATACTGATAAAGAAGAAGTAAATAATGAAGCAGAACCTGAAGAAAATTTATCAGAAACCATTGCTATGCTTGGAAGACAATTCAAAAAGATTCTCAGAAAGATGGAAGACAAGTCCAGACCAAGTGGAAGATACTCAAACTCTTCTGAGAATAAAAGACCTTATGATGCTAATAGAAGGTCAAATTATGATGAAAAGACCAATCAAGAAAAAGGGATTAAATGTCATGGATGTGAAGGATATGGACACATCAGAAATGAATGCCCTACCTATTTAAAAAGGCAGAAGAAAGGTCTCTCTGTAACCTGGTCTGATGAAGACTCAGGATGTGATTCAGAAGAAGAATCAGCTAAGCATATCACTGCTCTAGCTGGATTATGTGAATCTGAAAGTGAATCCAGTGATGAGGAGCTTACTTTTGAAGAGCTTGAGCAATTATACAGAGAACTGGTTAAAAGGAGCACTGAAATATGCATGGAGAGTATAAAGCAGAAGAAGCAGATTGAGGCACTAAAGGATGAAAAAAAAAGTGATCTAGAGATCATTGACACCTTGAAAAATGAAGTAAGCCTTCTCAACTCCAAGTTGGAGCATATGTCCAAATCTGTTAGAATGCTGAACAGTAGCTCAAACACACTGGATGTTATTCTCAACAACAATAAGCATTCAGGGGATAGAAGTGGACTGGGATTTAACAAAGTTCATAAGGTTGAAGTTAGCACCAGCAAAACTACTTCAAATTCCATAAAGTCAAACAAGATGTCCCAACAGATGCTTCAACATCATGAAAAGAACACAAAGTCAAACATAATGTTCCAACAGATGTCTCAACATCATGAAAAGAACATAATGAAGAAGAAGTATCAAAGATGGAGATGTCATCATTGTGGAAGATTTGGACACATCAAACCTCATTGCTACAAGTTGCATGGATATCCAAATCAGATGTATCAGCAACCTCCTAAGCAGAAGATAGAGGTTACCAAGAAAGTGCTGCATAGACATCAACATCAAAGATATCAGCAACCCCCTAAGCAGAAGACAGAAGTCATCAAGAAAGTATGGGTACCTAAAGCTATTCTTCATGGTGATCAAAGCTACATGCCCAAGAACAAATTCAACAAACAATCTTGGAGCTCTACTAATGGACACTACACAGGGCAGAGGCATCAAAGGAAACCTCAATACAAATGGTCAAAGAAGGGTGTTGCATATATAACTAATACATCTCTAAGAGTATCATCTAAAGAAGACTGGTACTTTGACAGTGGATGTTCAAGACACATGACTGGATTGAAGAATCTGCTAGTAGACTTAAAGTCATATTCATCCAGATATGTAACCTTTGGAGATGGAGCTAAAGGAGAAATCAAGGGAGTTGGGACCTTAGACTGTCCAGATGTACCAAGACTAGATGATGTGCTGCTGGTAAAAGGATTGACTGCTAACTTGATCAGCATAAGTCAATTATGTGATCAAGGTTACAGTGTAAACTTTACCAAAACTGAATGCATAGTGTCTAATAAAGAACAGAAGGTTGTCATGAGAGGAGCCAGATCTAAAGACAACTGTTATATGTGGGAACCTCAAGATTTCAGTCTCACTTCAACTTGCTCTTTAGCCAAAGAAGAAGAAATGAAACTATGGCACCAAAGACTGGGTCATCTTCATTTCAGAGGCATAAAGAAAATCATATCTATGGAAGCTGTGAGAGGTATTCCTAAACTGAAGATTGATGATGGCAAAATATGTGGTGAATGTCAAATAGGCAAGCAAACCAAGATGTCCCATCCAAAGCTCCAACATCTGAAAACTTCCAAAGTTTTGGAATTATTGCATATGGATCTTATGGGACCTATGCAGGTTGAGAGCCTTGGTGGTAAGAGGTATTCCTATGTGGTGGTTGATGACTTTTCAAGGTATACATGGATAAATTTTATCAAAGAAAAGTCTGATGTATTTGATGTATTCAAAGATTTATGCCAAAGAATACAAAGAGAAAAAGCAAGCTGTGTGGTCAGAATAAGGAGTGACCATGGAAAGGAGTTTGAGAATAAAAAATTCTCAGATTTCTGTTCTTCAGAAGGAATCAATCATGAATACTCTTCACCTATCACCCCTCAACAGAATGGGATTGTTGAGAGGAAGAGCAGAATTATCCAAGAATCAGCAAGAGCTATGATCCATGCTAAAAAGTTACCATTGTACTTCTGGGCTAAAGCTATGAACACAGCTTGTTACATTCATAATAGAGTCACTCTAAGGAAAGGAACCTTGTCCACAATCTATGAAGTCTGGAAGGGCAGAAAACCCACAGTTAAGTACTTCCATGTGTTTGGAAGTAATTGTTTTATTCTGGCTGATAGGGAGCAAAGAAGAAAAATGGATCCTAAAAGTGATGAAGGGATTTTCCTTGGATACTCTATAAACAGCAGAGCCTATAGAGTATTTAACTCTAGAACCAAGGTTATCATGGAGTCCATAAATGTGATAATTGATGATGCTCCTGCATATGTTACAGAAGATGTTGGAACATCTGTTGACAGCCAAACTGAAGCTGAAGAAAAGAGTGATCATCCTGGCTTCACTCAAACTGATGCAAGGACAGAACAATCCAGCAAACCTCCCTCCATAAGAATCCAGAAGGATCATCCCAAAGATTTGATAATTGGTGATCCCAACAGAGGAGTAAGCACTAGATCAAGAGAGGTGATTTCAGGTTCTTGTTTTGTGTCAAAAATAGAACCTAAAAACATCAAGGAAGTTCTTACTGATGAGTACTGGATCTGTGCTATGCAAGAAGAATTAGGTCAGTTCACAAGGAATGAAGTGTGGGATCTTGTTCCTAGACCTGATGACATAAATGTGATTGGCACTAAATGGGTGTATAAGAACAAGTCAAATAAGCAGGGAGTTGTTACAAAGAACAAAGCTAGACTTGTAGCTCAAGGATACACACAAATTGAGGGAGTAGACTTTGATGAAACCTTTGCACCAGTAGCAAGGCTTGAATCAATCAGACTACTTTTAGGAATAGCTTGTATCCTGAAGTTCAAGCTATTTCAAATGGATGTGAAAAGTGCCTTTCTAAATGGATATCTTAATGAAGAGGTATATGTAGAACAACCTAAGGGATTTGTTGATCCAAGCTGTCCAAACCATGTATACAAACTAAGGAAGGCTCTTTATGGACTAAAGCAAGCCCCAAGAGCATGGTATGAAAGGCTGACTACTTTTCTTATCAAACAAGGGTACAGGAAAGGTGGAATAGACAAAACCTTGTTTGTGAAGGATGATGAAGGAAATGTCATGATTGCTCAAATATATGTAGATGACATTGTCTTTGGTGGGATGTCAGACAGGATGGTTAAACATTTTGTCACTCAAATGGAATCTGAATTTGAGATGAGCCTAGTAGGAGAACTAACCTACTTTCTTGGATTGCAAATAAAGCAAATGGAGGACTCCATGTTCTTCCCAAAGCAAGTATGCTAAGAACATTGTCAAAAAATTTAGGATGGACAATGCTACTCATAAAAGAACTCCTGTCCCCACACACTTAAAGCTGACAAAAGATGACAAGGGTGAGAATGTAGACCAAAGCCTATACAGAAGTATGATTGGAAGCTTATTATATCTGATTGCTAGCAGAACAGACATAACCTTTGCAGTAGGTGTATGTGCAAGATATCAAGCTGATCCAAAAGTTAGCCATCTAAACCAGGTCAAGAGAATTCTGAAATATGTCCATGGTACTTGTGACTATGGTATAATGTACTTTCATGGATGCAAACCAATTCTCATTGGCTTCTGTGATGCTGACTGGGCTGGAAGTGCTGATGATAGAAAGAGCACATCAGGAGGATGCTTCTTTCTAGGAAACAATTTGATTTCTTGGTTTAGTAAGAAACAAAATTGTGTTTCCTTATCCACTGCTGAAGCTGAATATATTGCAGCTGGTAGCAGTTGTTCACAGTTGGTTTGGATGAAGCAAATGCTCACTGAGTACAATGTCCCACAAGATGTCATGACATTGTACCGTGACAACTTAAGTGCTATTAACATATCAAAGAATCCTATTCAACATAGCAGGACCAAGCATATTGATATCAGGCATCATTTCATCAGAGATCTTGTGGAAGAGAAAGTAATCTCATTGGAACATGTAGCTACAAATCTGCAATTGGCTGATATATTTACTAAAGCTTTGGATGCTACTCAATTTGAAAATCTAAGGGGCAAATTGGGAATCTGCTTATGTGAAATATAGCAGTTATGGAGATGTGCCAACATGTCCTATGACATCGTGTGGCATGATCACCAGATGGCAACACCAGTCTGGTCAAGAACTCTGTGTATTCCACTCCTTAAAATTATCCAAGTAACGGCTCTTATAAAAATACCAGCTTGCTCTCAGATATTCATCTTCTCATCATCCTCTCAAAACGAATTGCATACTCTAACTGATTTTCAGAGCTCATCAAAATCATTCAAACTTAAACTCTTCATCCACCACTTTCGAAAATGTCTCAACACCAAAACCCTAACCTCTCTGATGAAATCCTCAACCAAGAGGATGTGGTGCATGCAACCCCCATTTCTGTGGTACCTATGGATTCAACTCCCATGGACGAAATCAAAGGAAGTGTTCCTCTTGCTCAAAAGCCTAGAACTCCAACAGTGAGAAGAGCAAAGGAACCTGTATTCAGCAAAGCCAAAGGGATGCCTTCATCCTCAAATACCACTCCCAAAGCCTCTGAATATGTGGATGATTCTATTAAGGAACTGGTGAACAGGATTTTGTCTGAGCAAAGAGTTGTGAGTGGTATATCCATTCCCCTGAACACCATGCCAGCTCCACAAGAAGAACAACCAAAACAGGCTGAAGAAGACACTCCTGTCCAACAGGATGTTCCAATAGATGTTGAAACATCTGAGGAACAACACAAAGCAGCCACTGATGTTGATGATGAAACATCTGAGGACCAGCATAAGGCCTCCACTGATGATCAAGCCTCTGTTGATCCACCTGATGAAGAGGAGACTACTCAACCTCCTCCTGTTGTTGACATAGAGCATGATTCTGACACAGAAATCATTGCCTCTGTGACCCCTAGCATAGCCAAAAGGCTCAGAACTAGGAAGGAAAAGAAGACTGAAGGACATGCAACTCCTGAGAAGAAGCAGCCTACACCAAAGAAGGACAAAGCGAAAGTTGTTTTTGGTCCTACCAAACAGTGGAGCAAAGTGAATACACAAAAGAGGAAAGCTGTCACTCCTCCAGATTCTGATGTTGAAGAGGATGTCCCAACATCCCCACCAAAGAAGAAACCAGCACCCTCAAGGTCCTCCTCTGCTGTTCCAGAAGCTCCTCTGGACAACATTTCATTCCATCATGTGTCAAGTGTGAGCAGATGGAAATTTGTCTACCAAAGAAGGGTAGCACTTGAAAGAGAGCTGAGCAACAATGCACTTGAGTGTACTGAGGTAATTGATCTCATCTCTTTTGCTGGCCTATTCAAAACAGTGTCAAACTTCTCTCCTTGCTATGAGCTGCTAGTCAAGGAATTTATTGTCAACCTTCAAGAGGACTGTGCTGATGGTAAGTCAGCTGACTTTAGAAAGGTGTATGTAAGAGGGAGATGTGTGGAATTCTCTCCTAGGGTTATCAACCACTATCTAGGAAGATAATCTGATGGACCTAATGAGTTGGGAAAGACAGATAACCAGGTGTGCAAGGTCATCACTGCTAATCAAGTCAAAGCTTGGCCAGTCAAGGGGAAGCTTTCTGTTAGCTTGTTGACAAGGAAGTATGCAATGCTGCATAGGATTGACACTGCAAACTGGGTCCCTACCAACCATACCTCCTCAATAGCAACTGGATTGGGCAGGTTCATATATGCTGTGGGCACCCAAACAAAGCTGGATTTTGGAGCTTATATTTTTGATCAGACATTGAAGCATGCTGGAACATCTGCAACAAAGCTGCCTATTGCCTTTCCTTCTTTGCTGTGTGGAATATTCTTAGCCTGTATCCAGGTATCCTCACTGAGAAGGATTCAATCTGCAAGAGAGAGAGTCCTCTGGCCTTCCACTATAAGTTGTTCTTAAGACATCATGCAACTGATGTTGAAGCTCCCTCTGGGACATCTGCTGGACCTTCAAAGGCAAAGTCTCCAATATCCAAAGCGGCCTTGAATGCTGAGCTGAAGAACACATGCAAAGAACTGGATGCCAGGAAGAAGAAGCTTGATGAGATTATCCAAAGGCTGGAAATTGAAGAAAGTGCTCAGAAGGCTGTTGCTTCTGATGAGGAAACTGAAGAAGAGGAAGACACTGAATATGAAGATTCTGAGTGAAAAATGTATGTGAGGAATATGTAATGTCTGCTTCAGCATTGTATTTTGAATTAGTAATTTTGTAATTCTCTCTGTCAATGTAAAATTTGGCCCCAATTTATGTCTAACAAGGGGGAGAAGAGAACTCAACAACAACAACAATGTATGCTGCAGCTTACTGATTAATGAAAAATGAATTCTGTTTGCTTCTGAACTAAAGCTGTGTTTTTTTAATGAAAAATTTATGTTGAAACAAGTCAGAACACATATAGGTTTGAGGGGGAGTAAACTCACACATGACTCAACAGAAAAGAACTGCTGTACTCTGATAAAAGAAACTCTGCTGCACTCTGATAAACCAGAAGATTATGTTAGCCAAAAATTAGCCAAAGGGGGAGTTTGTAGATGTTTAGAATTGGCAGAATTTTTGACCAACAAGAAGTGTTGAACTTAGTTCAGGATGTCACATCAGATGTTGTGACATTATCAAACAGAGTATAAGTAAATGAACTTAATTCAGGATGTCACACCAGATGTTGTGACATTGTATCAGTTAATGAAGTAAGTTCAGGTTACAGGATGTCACACCAGATGTTGTGACATTGTATCATTTAATGAAGTAAGTTCAGTTTTCAGGATGTCACACCAGATGTTGTGACATCTCAAACCTGCTACCAGAATTAATTAATGCTTAACAGAACTGAGTAAATTAAGGGAAGTTATCTGGAATTAATTATAGATGGATGAAATAGAAGAAGGCGCATCTGTAGGGAGATTAATTATATGAATTCAGTATAATCAGAAGAACTGACTCACCTAGAATCAAGGAAGTAACAAACCCTAATTCAAGGTGATGGCAGCATGCGTATCAGGATTGGATAACCTATAGAAAGCCCAAAATTCAAACACCTATTTAAGCAACAGAAACTCTCAGAATAGAGCATGAAATTAAGAAGACTAAATAGGGTGTTTGTGTTTTAATAGCAGGTTGTTTTTATGTGTACCACTTTATGAGCTTTTAAGCAAAAGTGTATTTGTGTCTTGATTGAAACTGTGAAGTATGATCAAGCTGTTTTGTTTGAAGTATGACTTCAATTTTATTAAACTTGTAAACATATCACTGTGTGATTGAGGGGGAGTGAGTTGGTACTCATATCTAAGTTGTGTCTTAGGTAGAAATTGCCTTGGGTAGATATTAAGTGATAGACTAAACTGTGTGGGTTGAGTCTAGAATTAATATTACTTATATTGGATTTCCTTCCTGGCTTGGTAGCCCCCAGATGTAAGTGTGGTTATACATTGAACTGGGTTAACAATTTCCTGTGTTGTTTAAATTTCCTGCACTTTAAGTTTTGTTCAAGGCTTCAAGTGTTTAAACATCTCATTCGACATCACGTACCTGATCACAGAATTTCAGATCGTAACAAAAAGGGGGTTAAGGTTTTCGATTAAGGTAACAATAAAAAGTAATTGATTCTGAATAAGGTAAAACGAATAATCTACTAATTCGAGATCCAACTTACCACTGGTTGTTAAAACTCCAATCCCCTAAGCGGCTTCTCTATTCCCATTCAATCATAGTGCACATCGACATGAATGAATGATACTATAAGAATTATATTCCTGATTATCGTATTAAGCATATGCTTAAAGACTGGGTGAAGCTAACAAAGAAGCTAAGTTAACACACAATTAAAATTAGAAACACACATCTATCGAATTAAATCAAATATTCTAGAAAATCAAACTAAGCATACAAGAATCACACAATAAAATTGAACGAAATATAAATTTGATTAAAACTATTATAACCTAAAAGTGTGATGTAATCTGTAATCATAATCAGCAGAATTGAAATTTAGAATTAGTTATCCATGAAAACGTACAAAAATAATATTTTTTTGTGAAAAAATTCAGAATGAATGAACAATAGCGGCTGACTTAAGTTAAACTAAATAAGGATTTCGGGTCGGAAAACATAAAAACCATCCAAAAATTAATTATTTTCATAAGTATGGAATAAAACAAATTATTAGACCATTTTACACTCTAAATCAACTTTTCACTTTAACACGAAACTTGTAACTTCTGTGCAACACACTCTTGTATCTCCCATTGCTCAACACCTACCATGTCAAAGAAAACATTTGTTAGAGTTAACACTGAATAATACAATATGACTCATTAAACTGACATGCCATTACCTCAAGTTGGTCACCAATGTGCACAAAGAGTGCATTTTGCATATAGTTTACCGCCACCCAACTATTTTCCTTCCAAATTTGGAGGCCTGAAACATCATTTGAGACAAGTAGAGTAAAGGCAGCCATATCAGTGTGAGGTTCAACTCCTAATGCCAGTTCAGGTTGTGGACAAGGTGGATACATATTTATCTTCATTTCTAATTCTACTTCATCACCTCCCAAACTAGACTTCAAAACATTATTCTCTAATGCTAGCCCTTCATATAAAAGCTCCAAGAGATTGTTTGTCACCCTTAACATATCTTTATTGTATTCTTCTGTTACTTTCCTATAACACAAAAATAATATATTTATAGTTTCTTCGTTTAATATGCTTATATTATTTTTATAAACTCCAAAATTACTAACCTGTAGGAAGGAGGATTTTTGGGCCACATCTGATTATTAACCTTAGACGGAGGGGGCGTGAGATGAAAATAATAATCCAACCATTGAACTTTTCTCCTAGGTTTTTGGTCATTTTAGTCTCATACCCATCAAACTTACCACTAGATGGATCATTTGCATACACCTTTATCTCCTTTTGAGATAGAGAAAAGAACTTTTGGCCCACATATTGCAAATTTTCGATGAGTTCACTGATATACCATGATAAGGGATGACAATGAAACCCCACTCAGAAGCAGCTTTGGTAATTTTAGTCACTAAAACATTGCGTGGATGAGACAATGATACAATAGGAACATAAACATCCTCCAATGCTTTAATGTTCTATGGTCTTTCATTATCTGAACGAATGAATTGAGGTGGAAGCTCATTCAGGTGGTTAAGAGCCAAGGTTTGTACTCTCATAACTTCCATCACCTTTATCGTGCAAGTGATTGATTATTTTTACCTTGAATATATAAGGAATCACAATTATTGTGTAGCACCCTAATTTTTTCCCTAAGACTTCTTCGCATTTTTCATTTTGCATGTTGCAATACAAACAAGATCATACTGGTTTCTTGGTTTTTTTCTCGGGTGTAGGTTTATGTCTCACAGGGGATCACCATTTTCTTTTATTTGTATATGTTTACTAACTATTAATTAAAATCCAAAATATTTTGTTTTCTTTTGTTTATCATTTTTCAGGTCAAAAATGCCAAAAATAACAGTCTTGCAGCTCAAATGAATTTTACCAATAAAAGTCGAAGTTGATCCGCAAATAATTCAAATTTATCTAATCAAGGATTTCCTAATTTAATTGATTTATTCAAGGAATTCCATGGTTCATGTGTTTATTTCCATGCCTTTTTTGACGCGTAAAAGAATCGAGCCGAAATCATGACAGTGCAAAAGGAAAATAAAATTTTCAAAATTTGCACTGAGTAATCGGTTACTACCTAGGGCGTAACCAGTTACTTGCGTGCGGATTTGTAAAAAATTGGCAGCAATCTCATTTTTTAAATTTTGGCACAAATTTTATTTTTGATCACTCTTGGAATATTCTAGACCATCTCCATTTAATTCACATACATCATTAAAATTAATTTCCAACATAAACCCTCACAACCACTCTTTTCATGATTCCTTTCAATTTTTGAATTACCAAGCCTAATTTGAATTTCCAAAGCAAGCTCCATTCCACCGAATTCCCATACCTAAACTTTTTAAATATAGGCTTCATTTAATTCATTTTTGAAGCTTTTGATAGCCAACAAATCTCTTGCAAAATATCCCCCCAAACAAAAAATTCACTAAAGCTCTTCTTCTCTTTTTGAAAGTTATCAAGAATTCACCTTGAATTCTTGATCAACTTTGAGCTAAACCTTCATCCTATTCTTTTTTGTTCATTAATTTCAGTAGATCAAGCTTGATATGGGATCAATTTGAAGAGTGTTCTTGGTAATTCACTTTTTTCCATGGTTCTACCTTCATCATCAACATTCAAGATGTATATCTTGATGCTTTTGGTTGTTGATCTTCTAGATCATAAATTGTTGTTTGATTGCAGGGATTTCACTGTGTTTTGGTTGTAAAATTCGTGCTAATTTAGTTCATGATCATAAGATGTTTGAAAAAAGGTTTTAAAAATGGAGCATGCGGAATTTTAGCAGAATTATTCATTCTGCACGCAGAGTAATCGATCACTGCCTAGGTAGTAACCGGTTACCTGTGTTAATTTTTTTCCTGAAAACTGGTTTTTTTTGTTCAGGTAACCGATTTCTGCTTAGGTAGTAACCGGTTACTCTGAGTCAAAACTGAATTTTTGGCTTATTTTTTAGCTGATTTTGATTCCAATTGCTTCTTCTTCTCCCTCCTTCTTATTTTTACCTTGGGAGACATTCTTGGTACTTACTTCTCTTTAATTTCAATGGACTTTGGGTGTAGATTAGAGTGGCTATTATTTATTAGTCCAAATCTACCTTTAAATGAATTATTTAATTCACTTTAGGTACTTTGCATTAGTGAGATATTTTCAAACTTGAATCCACCAAGATGAGTGATTGAACTTTGTAAACACCCCAAATTTGCCCTCACCCATTCACACCATGGCTTGTGATTCTTTTCATTTGCATAAGTTCAATCATACCATCTCATATTGCATTTTTGCTTCACTGCATTGCTTCTAAGTCATCTGCATCTAGGGTTTGTGACCTGAGCAATCCAAGAGCTACTTGAGCCACTCCAAAGGTCATCAATCACTTCAAAGGGGTCCATGTATGTTCAAGCATCCCATTATATCCCCACAAAGTCAAAAAAGTCAAAGAATCACAAGAACTGAGAAAGGCATGGAAGCAGAGCCAGGTTTAACTGCACAGATGACCTAAAATTAGGGTTTTGGTTTCAGAGGCCATAACTTCAAATTTTTTGGTAATTCTTGTTTCTATTGGTCTCTATATGTTATGAGGATCATTCATATCAATTTTCATGAAGAAATTCCATGGGGAAGGCATCTAATCAAGATTTGACTTCTTGAGCAAGTCAGTGCAAAATCAGGGCATCTGAGGCCCCCAATGACCCAACCAAAGGGTGTTTCCCATCATTTTGAATGTGTATGATCTTTATTTGATCATAGAAGATGTTAGGAGTTCACAAAATTGAAGAATTTCAAGCCATTTGCAAAGTTGCCCTTTTGGGAAAGTGACTTGTAATGAAAACTTGTCATTTTGGGAAAGTTTTTTAACCTCCTCTTTTTGATTCAAAAATGCTTCAAATGAGAAAACTTTGGTCATGAAAGTTGTAGAATGGATCCTCCCATTTTCAAAAAGTACAAGAACTCATTCTAATTCATTTTGGATCAAAAGTTATGGCTTGTCAAAGTTGGCAAAAATCACATAATTTCATGTTTTACACCAAAGAGGCAAAGTTGCAAAAACTCATGCCAAGGCAAAATGTGACTTCAAGTGGACTTCTATGCATTACACAAACATAAACCATGACCTAAAAATCAGAATGCACCAAAGAATTGTTCATTTTCATGCCTTGATCTTTAAGAAACTTCAAAAGGGCCAAACTTTGTGAAATTTGCAAAACCTCACATAAACTCAAATCCACTTGCTGCATTGCCTCAAATTCATTTCCATGGTTCTCCTTGATCACAACTGAGCCAAGACATGCCCTTGTACCATGACTGAACCAGCCCATACATCCTCTTACACAAAAGTTGACTTTTGGAAAAATGGACCATACCAATCAACATAGGCCAGCAACAACTCTCTGACCTATCCCAACTTGATACATGTACCAAAAGGAACTCAACACAACACACAACACAGCCAAATCCCTCCCACAAGTCAGCATTCTCCAAAACCTCCCTTAATGCATTTTCATTCGAATCTCTCCATACAAGCTTCAAACCTCAAAACAAATCCCACAGAACAACTCACCCTAGCCTTCTGATCATTTCCCAACCATCAATTTGCTCTGAAAGGCCCACAATCAAAAACACGATTTTCCACCCCTCCTGAACAGAACTTCATCAATCTCTCAAACCAGCCATAAGAAATTCCAAACAAGCATTGCAAGCTTCTCAGGGGGTTTATTAAAGGCATCTTGGACCAAAGAAGCAGCCAGAAAGTTCCAAAGATCAAAGCTCCAGTTCAGGTGAGCTCAAGAACAATTTTTCCAGAAACTTGTTTTTAAGTTACTAAATGGTTCTTTATGCTTCACTGATCATGTTGATGTGTTTTGTTTTGAAAATGGTTGAGAAATGAGTATGTATTCATGTTCTGAAATTTTTTGACCTAGAACTGTTTTGATTCGATTCTCACTTTTGATGTGTTTTAAATGTTGTTTGTTTGTTGATTCTTAATGTATGATGTATGGGGATCATTTCTGGGCAGTGAGATTGGATTTTAGAAGCCTAGGGAAGAAGATAGCAATTTTCAGGGAGAGGTGTGGCCGGAGAAGATGACCGGAGGTCATTTCCGGCCACCTGAAAGTCATTAGTGCATTAATGGTGATTAGGGCTCAGTTTGAATTTGAGCCATATATCTTGTTGACTAGGGTTGACCCGCGCGCAAATGAGTGGTCCAGATCTCTCATTAGAACCCTAATCTTATAATTAGATTTAATTAATTAGGTTTAATTTTAATTCAGCCAGTTTGAATCTGGGCCACAGGATCTGGCGCCAGTCAATTCCCTCCATTTTCATTTAAATGTCAGCCATTGGATTTGCATACTTTCTCTTTAATTCAATTTTTATTTCATTCTATTTGTTTTATCTTTCACGAATTATTAAAAATAGCAAATCATATTTAAAAATTATGAAAATTTTTGTCAAACATTTCATTAATTTTTAGAACCCAAAAATATTTTTATTTTTTGCATTAAAAATCATTTTTAAATTATTTAAATGTTTATTTTTAATTAGTTAATGAAAATTAATTAATTAAAAATGCATTTAGGTATTTAAAAATCACCAAAAAAATCACATTGCATTTCCAAACATTTAGAAACATTATCAAACTCTCAAAACAAATTTCTTTTTGGTTCTTGATGCATTTTGACAATTTTCATTGGAATTAAATTCTTTTAAAGGCAATATTTTTGTTCAAACTTGGAAAAATCCATTCTGCCTAACCATTGAGAGTTTGATGATGGTTCTTCTTGCATTGCATCCTTTACATTATGTAGTTTCTAGGGTAAAATTGGTTTGAATTCATATTTCATTTTCAATTTGTTTTGTATTTTTCATTGAGAGGTATCCCAAAACCCTAGTTAATTTAGAAAAATTCACAACTTCCATTAGGTTTAGATTTAGGTCTCCTCCTTTGGGCAGTGAACTTGTGTAGGGTTAGGGTTCCTTTGGTCCCATTTTCAATTTTTTATCACATCATTTGCTTCTGGTTTTGAAATTTTGCATTGTATGTTGTATGTAAACCCTAATTTGTGCCTTTCTTTGCATCCATCTCTCATTTGCTTGCATTTAAGAACTTGCCATGACATTTTGTGCATTTACATGATCCATAAGACATCTTAGGACACTCTAGAATCATGTTTGATCATTGCATCTTTCATTTGCCATGCTATAGGTCCATTCCATTTCATAAACTTTCATGAACTTCCATGGTTCAAAGCATGCTCCATATGCATCCATTCTCTTGTATGATCACATATATGCATCTTGTATGTGTTTGCATCATCTCTTAGAATCATTTGCATCATGTGTATGTTTCTGACTTTGGCCTTTGCCCATCCATATGCATTGTTTCATCTCATTTCTTCCTTTATGCATCTTGTACTAACTTTTCAGGATAATAGTAAGTTTGTTTGGGAGGTGAATTTGCCTTCACCTCCTACCTCTTCTCACCTCATCATTTTGCATCCTTGCTTAATTTTTACTTGTCTTTGAGTGAGCTTGCTCACTTGTGCCCCTTTTCCCTCTTTTCTCTTCTCATCTCATCCCTTTTCTATCTTGCTTCTCCTTGGTGGCTTCCTTGAAGATTTCTCCTCTTAAGCCTCACAAACCCTAGGAACAACCAAGCATGATAACAATTAGGGTTTGATTAGTCCCCCATTTAGCTCTCACCTTTGTGTCATCTTTGAGTCTTCTCTTCTCATCTCATAATCAAGGACTAAACCCTAAAGGTTTTAAGGCTTTGTGATTAAGCTTATGCCTGCATCCTTCTATTAGGATGGAGTGTATAACTTTAATCCTAAGTGTTAAGCCCTTAATGTGTTTAACTCCTTTAATCAATCCATCTAATAATCACTAAGACATCAAGCTTGTAACTTGGGCCTTGCATTAGGGTTCTAATTCTTCCTTAATTGGTTAAGAAGGACTAACCCTAGTGTTAATGGACAAGTCCCCCTCAAGTTATCTTACAAACCATAAAACTCACTTCTTAATCTTACCATTAACTAAAATCCATTAAATAAAGGTTTGTTTTGTCATGAGGTTAATCCCTAATCATGGATTAAGTTGAGGAGCCTTCCTCGGCTTAAATGTTCTCATCTATTATCCTTCTATTAGGATGGTGTAATGAGTCCATTAAATCCTTGATTATGGCTTAAACTCATTACTTAACACTAAACAAAAACACCAAAAACATCTAAATAAATGCAAGTAGGTTAATGATCTTAATCCTACATCATGGTGGTTAAGTGTGAGGTGCTTACTTCATACTTAAGGTATTCTCATTACCCCTAATCAGAGGGAGGATGTGATGAGTTCACTAACCCTTGGTTTAGGCTTAAGCTCATTTTCTTATGACAAAATACCAAAAAAGCAATAAAAGATTGAAAACACAAAAACAAACAATAATCGTCTCCTTCGGGATTCTTTTCTCACCTCATTCACTCACAATCGAGAACTTGCTTCTTCCGTCTAATGCAAGACAGTTAGCACCTGAGCCAGACAGGTCATACACTTGAGCATAGGCAAGTAAGCAGTTCATCAGTCAATTTATCTTTCAGTCTCTTTGAGTCGAACTACGGTGTTCTGACCTCCTCATTGCACGAGAGGATACGTAGGCATAACTTAACAGTTATCGAACAAAAGTCTCTATATATTCCCCCTCTTCTAGAATTATTCTTTTAAGCCTCATAGTCTTGAGCTTTGCACTCCTTTTCTTGCACTGACACTTCACTTATGCATTTCACATTTCTTTTACACTGACACTTGCATTCTTTTCCAGCTTTGATACACAGATTGCGCTGACACTACCCCTTTAAAACACAAATCTTTTAAGCGTGGATCCCTTCGAGTACGACGGACAATCTGGGTGCTAATACCTTCCCAGGTTGTAACCAACCCCCTTTCTCAGTCCCTCTGGTTCGCAACCGTCTTATCCATCTTTTCTTAGGTTTATGCAGCATTACCTTTCCTCCGGGATAAAAATGCCTAGCTGGCGACTCTTTTCTCTCTGAGTTCACCCTTGTGTGTTCTCTCTCCTTTCGCCGACCGTTCGCGTCTGTACCCCTCTTGACCGGGTGTCATTTGGTGGGAGCGACAGCTTGGCGACTCTGCTGGGGAGCCTTATACTGTAACCAGGGCTTTTGGTTCTTTTTGTGGGTTCCTCCTAGCGCTTGTTTGATTTGTGTTTACTGGGGTGTTATGTGCTATATGTGTTATGTATTTATTTTTGCTTTATGTACAGTCTTGTTTACTGCTTTCCTTATAGTTTTATACATCATACTGTCATACTGTCATCTTGCTGGATCTGGTTTGTTGTTTTGATGGGTGGGGTTCTATTGAGAGTTTGAGGTCCTATACCTGGGACCTGAGTGACACCTAGGCTAGAGTGGTTCATGTTCTTTCCCATTCCATTTCGGTCTGGTGCGGGAATATGAAACACGGTTCAGATGTGGGTTTCTTCTTGAGAACTCTGTGCTACAAATTTCCTGTAGTGCTAGGGCTATCTGGGAAGCTTGCTAAGTCTGGATGACCTTTATTATGACCTTCAGAAACTGAGGTGAATTAGAGGAGGATCTTTTATGGTTATTGTAAACACTGTACCTCCGGGTTAGAAGTGTTTACACTTCTCATAACTGATCCAAGTCTGAAGATCCTTGTTTTAGAACATTACCTGTGAGGGGGTTGGGCTGTTTACAGGTTTGCAGGTACCCTTGGCCACATCATACCCTGTCACTATTTGGTTTAAGAGTATTTTATTTTGGACAGTTCTTGTGATTTAACCCTGGACATGTGACTCTTTATTTGAGTCCCCCACCTTGGTTACTGGATTTCTGAACCTCCATCTGGACTTCTTGAACATACATGGGCCTTATATCAAGACAGATAATCAGATCCAGCTTGATCACAAACCCTTACATATCATTTGCATACTCATCATTTGCATCATTTAACATTTGTTTATTTGTCTTTCAGGGTATCCACATTATATCTGGCTTGGTTTTGACCCCTTCATCTGCATAGACCTTTGTTTCATTAGTTATCTGCTTCAGCTATCTTCATCAGTTATCTACTTCAGCTATCTTCATCAGTTGTCTGCTTCAGCTGCCTTCATCACCAGCATCAGCCTATCAGTGGTTCATCTCTAGTATCAGTCTTGATCTTCATCAACACCTATCTCCATCATCTTCAGCAACATTCATGACTACTCCCAGGAAGAGTAACATATCCTACCATTTCTTTGAGCCTGTGTTGACTGGTATCAGGCAGGTCCAGTCACTCATCACCCCTGACCACATCCCATTATTCAGAGAGCATTATGGAGGTATCCTTGATATGGTCGTGGACCTAGACCCTTCTCAGAGGAGCATGATCCACACATGCCTACAGTTTTATGACCCTCCTTTGAGATGCTTCACATTCCCAGACTTTCAGCTAGGACCTCTGCTGGAGGAGTTTTCATAATTGATTGGAGTACCTGTCAGGGGTGGTGTCCCCTTCAACCCAGAGATGACTTCTCCCAGCAATGGAGAAGTGGCAAAAGCACTGTACCTGGAGCCTACTTTGATTGAGCAAAACATGACAACAAAGGCTGGGATCCCTGGTTTGCACTTAGACTTCTTGATTTGTCAGGCCATCCTGAAGGCCTCTTTGGGAGAATGGAGGGAATTTTGTGCACTATTAGCCCTCAGTATATATGGGGTCATACTATTTGCAGATGAGCCCAAATTTGTCAGCAGGAATGCCATTCATCTTTTTCTTCTGAGGAACCCAGTACCTACATTGCTGGGAGATTTCTATTATTCCGTTCATCAGAGGAATGAGAAACAAAGAGGGAAGTTGGTGAGATGTTGTGCTCCTTTGTTTCACACTTGGCTGCTCAAACACCTACCTAAGACAGATGCCTTCTTGAATCCCCACCAACAGAAGAATTGGGCCAAGAGGCTCATTGCTTTGACTTCAGATGACATCAGGTGGTGCACCCAGAGCACCAAAGGCAAGGACATCATCACTAGTTGTGGGCAATACCCAAATGTACCTCTGATAGGAGTAAAGGGTTGCATCAACTACAATCCTTTGCTGTTTAAAAGGCAACTGGGCTATGCTTTGATTCACCCTCCTAGAGTGCAAGATTTAGCTGAGACCCTGTATTGTGAGATAAAGCCTAATCTAGCTGTTGTCAGACAAGCATCCTGGGCTTGGGACAACATCCAGACAAAAGGGATGGCTATTCTTGGAAGGTGCAATAATGTTGCTTCAGCTCAGTACTATGACTAGTCTCATGCTAGAGCTCAGATTACTGGAATGCCTTTCACCATTGAGGACATACCTGGACCATCCACAGTACAGCCAGCAGCCACTGTACCCCTGGAAGAATTTGAGAAGCTGAAGGAGAGGAATGAGAATCTGTCTCAAGCTCTGAAGAAGACCCTCTGGGAGAGGAGTGATGGTCGTCTGGACATTGAGAGGTTGGAGAAGCTTAGGGTGGAGCATCTGGCCAAGATTGAGAAAACAGAGGACTACATCAAGAAATCAAGAGCTGGGGAGCAAATATTGAAGAATGCCTGTAAGGAGGCCAAGCTTCAGAAGGCTAGGACTGAACTCTATCTGCAAGAAAGTCAGGCTAGGTGGGTCAGGATCACTGAAGCCCGCACTCAAGAAGATCAGAGAACTCAAGCCAGGATTGAGCAGTTAGAGGCCAATGAAAAGAAGCAACAGGAAGCTTTGCTGGCAGCCCAGAAGGAGATTTCAGAGTTGAAGCTTAGGGCTGGATTGAAGAGATCAAAGGACCAAGACAGGCACAAAAAGCTGACCACTGCCATTGCCACCAGAAACCTCCTCATCAGGACCATTACAGAGCATCCAGTTGGTCCAGTGACTGAGGCACTTCTGAAGGAGGTTAAGGAGGATGAGTTTGGACTAGATGTCTGACTTTTTGATTGTTGTTATTTTCATTTGATGTACTTTTCTTTTGTGTTGTATTTTGACCCTTCAGGGGCATATGTTGAAAAAACAGACTATGTATTATTCACCACTTGTAATATATTTTTAGTTTGTTTCCATTTGGGTTTTCTTTTCTCAACAACATCAAGGCATCTTCCTCGAGGTCTGGAAAGGTCAAAACCAAGAACCAAGCCGGATACCTTGGAAAACAAATAAGCATACTGCATTGCATACTAACTTTTGTTTTGTTTTGTAGGTTTTGTTATTATTTTGTTTGTTTCTAACTCTGTTGTGGTTCAGGAAATATTGCTCGCAGAAGAGTGTTCCCTGTCAACCGTGCACACCGATATCCTACTCACAACAACCTTCCGGGTATTCTAATGGAGCAAGTACAACAAGACCTGACTGAGGTCAGAACCCAGATGGCTAATGAAAGAGTGGAGATGAGAAACCAAATGGCCTAATTCATGACTGTGATGACTGGCTTGGCCCAGAGCCAGGAAAGGTTAAGGGCATTGGTAGAAAGACAAACCCCCGAGGAACCTCATCCTGGCACAGGAGGAACAAGTAATAATGAAAGGGGTCAGCCTCATGTTAATCCACCTGTATTTGGACCTCATCTAGATCCGGAAGTCAACATCCCGGGTAATGTGCAAGGAAATACTACTGGGGGAGAATCCTGCAAGAGGATCCCCAAGAAGAGCAGTTTACTGTCATGGGAGCTGGGGATGAAGTCTATGATAGAAGGTTTGATGAAATTGCTGAGAAGTTGAGATCTTTGGAGTCTCAGAACTCATTGGGCTTCGATGTAATGGATATGGGGTTAGTGGATGGGGTAAGAATTCCCCACAAGTTTAAACCCCCGTGCTTCGAGAAATACAATGGAACCTCCTGTCCACAAACCCACCTGCAGTCTTTTCTGGGAAGACTTAAAGCATATACCATAGATGAAAAACTGTGGATGTTCTACTTTGAAGATAGCTTGACTGGAGCTTCAAGAGAGTGGTATTCACACTTGACCAAAGCTACTATTAGATGCTGGAAGGACCTAGCTGAAGCTTTCATCAGGCAGTCTCAATACAATTTGGACATGGCACCCAACAGGACCCTCCTAATGGGAATGTCTCAATCTTCCAGAGAAAGCTTCAGAGAGTATGCCCAGAGGTGGAGACAGCTTGCTGCTGCTGTCCAGCCACCCATGTCGGAAAGAGAAATGGCCGACATGTTCATGAATACTCTGCAAGGAACATATATTGATAGACTGTCTGCTAAAAATGGGCAAAATTTCTGATAATGGTGCAAGTTCATCCAGTAATCCCAGGAAGCCTTTTGTGGGACCCCGAAGAACCAGTGAGACAAATGCCATTCATGCCAGCAGGGGCAGACCTCAGTATGTTCACAGATCAGTAGCAGCTGTCACTATTCCAGCTCTGATTCCTCAGCAACCAGCATATCAACAACAACACCAACCACAATATCAGCAACAAATTCAGTATACGCCACAGAGAACCTACAACAACAATAGCAATCAACACCAACGACCCTTTCAGCAAAGACCATCACAGGCCAACAGGGTGATTGACCCTATCCCTATGCCTTATGCCGCTTTATTGCCACAACTCCTGAAGCTTAACTTGGTTGAGTTAAGGACGTTGGCACCTCCAGATCCCTCCAATCTCCCAAAGAATTATGATGTCAATGCCAGGTGTGCTTTCCATTCCAATGCACCAGGCCACAATACGGAAAAATGTAGGGCATTGCAAATGAAAGTTCAAGATCTGGTGGATTCTAAAGCCCTCAACTTCGCACCGCCTCCGAATGTCAACAGAAATCCTATGCCTAACCATGGTGGGCCGAGGATTAATGCCATCGAGGAAGACAAACCATCTACTTTGATCACCAGTGTTGCGCAAATACGAACACCTCTGGTCGAAATTAAAGCCCAGTTTCTAGAGTGCCAAGTGTTCCCCGGGTGTGAGCTCGGTTGTGGGTATTGCAACATTGCAGTCAACGGGTGTGATAATTTGAGAAGCGGTATAGATGGTCTTATCAAGGATGGTATCCTTCAGATTTCAACAACGGCGCCTACAAATCCAGCAATTCCTTTGACAACAATTCCTGATTCTTCTACAACAGCAGCAACAATCATCCCTACCGATTCATCAATATCATCAGCAATGGCTCCATCCATCATTTCAACAAGTCAGATTTCAACAACCATTTCTTCTACAACATCAGCATCCATTTTATCAACAGAATCTTCTACAACGCCAACAGAAATTAATGAAGATGTCTCAGTAGTTACCATCTACTATGATCCATCAAGTGTTCCTCCAAACAACAACTTTCAGCAACAAACAGTGGCACCTCCTGCCAGATCACCAGTCACAATTTACTACGATCCGCACACCATTACAATACCCTCCTCTACAGCAGTTAGTCCAATCACCATTACGGTGCCTGGACCCGTTCCTTATGAAAGCAGCAATGCCATACCTTGGCATTATGGCTCTGATCTCTACTGCAATGGGGAGAAAATCACTCTGGATTCTTCAACCTCTTCTCCACAAATTGATAATGTTGGGGGAGGAGGAGGCTTCACCAGAAGCGGACGCCTTTTTGCCTCACAAACACAAAGACCTAATGCGGAAGCAGAAGCTGCTGCCAAAGCAAGAGGAAAGAGTGTGATATCTGAAGAGCCAATTATCAAAGAAACTCAGAAGACATCTTTTGAACAAGATGTAGACGAGTTCATGAGAATCATAAAGAGAAGTGATTACAAGGTGGTGGATCAGCTTCACCAAACTCCCTCAAAAATCTCCATATTATCCCTGTTGATGTGTTATGAAGCTCACAGGAATGCATTATTGAAAGTCTTGCACGCAGCATATGTGCCGGAGGAGATTACTGTTAACCAGCTAGAAACTGTGGTAGCAAATGTCAATACCAGTCATGGACTGGGCTTTACCAATGCTGACTTAACAACAGAGGGACGTAACCACAACAAGGCTTTACATATCACCTTGGAATGCAAGGGTGCTGTTCTATCTCATGTGCTGGTGGACACTGGGTCATCACTCAATGTTCTACCAAAGAAAGCCTTAGTGAAGCTGGAGTATGATGGCTTGGCATTGCGTCCGAGTAATTTGGTGGTGAGAGCATTTGATGGCTCTAAAAGATCAGTGCTTGGGGAGATTGATCTGCCTATGATGATTGGCCCGCAGACTTTTAAAATTACCTTCTATGTGATGGACATTCAGTCGGCCTACAACTGTTTGTTGGGTAGACCCTGGATCCACGCCGCTGGCGCTGTTACGTTTACCCTTCACCAGAAGCTGAAATTCGAGTGGGAAGGCCAGATCATCACCATCTATGGGGAAGAAGACATCTTTGTTAGCCATCTGGCTACGTACAAGTACATAGAAATGGATGGGGAGATCCATGAAACTATGAGCCAGGGGTTTGAGGCCCTGAACATTAATGAAGCATCTGCTGTACTAGGAACCTCCATGACGTCATATCAGCAAGCCCGAAAGGTTGTTGAAGAGGGTACTGCCCAAGGCTGGGGCAAGCGGCTGCCCGTGGAAAAGAAAGAAGACAGATTTGGGTTGGGTTACAAACCAACTCAACAAGATCAATCAGAGGCTGCCAAGAAGCCCAATTTTGTCAGCGGGGGAATGCTCACCCCGGATGCAGTGAACAACTTGGAAGACGAGGAGGAAAGCGACCGCAACCTGGAGAGCTGGATACTGTTGCACCCCAAAATTTGCCCTCACAATACAAGACTTTGTGTGCTAAGAAGGTTCACAAGGTTCACAAGACCTTTCATGAGGTTCATGAAGGTTACAAGATACTTTATGAGGTTCACAAGGTTTACAAGACCTTTCATGAGGTTCATGAAGTCTGCAAGACACTTTATGAGGTTCACAAGACCTCCCATAAGGTTCACAAGGTTCACAAGACATCTTATGATGGTTCACAAAGTTCACAATTGGTCAGAAGAGTTGACAATTCCCTCAGACAATGCACCTCCTAAGCAGTGCATCCAAAACTAGGGTTTTGACTTTAATCAGGCTAAATGGACTTCCAAGACTTCAAGTGAGCTTTATAACATCTTATATGTGTTTAAGAATCCCCATGACAAGTTTCAAGACTTTTCTCAAAAGTTTGCTCAGTCAGATGATCAGATAAGTCAAAATCAGTCAAAGCAGTTAAAAAGTCAAACTGAGGTCAACTGTGGTCAAACCAAAGTCAAACTTCATGATTTTTTGCCAACATCAAGTATATGAAGTAAAATTCATCATTTGATCAAGGTTTGATCATGATTCATCAAGGAGATTTCAGATCATCAAGAATCAGAGGTTTCTAAATTAGGGTTTTCTCAGGAAAAGTCAACTGAACTTTGACCAGCCATAACTTTCACATGCTTCATCACCAATTTTCCATCCAAATCTCATTTTGAAGGAAATTGAATTCTCTACAACTTTGTGTCTCACAAGCCAAGCCCAAAAATGCTTCATTTGGAAGGTATGAGCTAAGACATTATAGGTCCTTTTGAAAGTCAACAAAAAGTCAACAACTTCAAAAGGGCATAACTTGAGAATGGTAAATAATATTAACATGAAACCAGTGGGGTTGGTTAGAGGACTCTTCAAGATTTCCAAAATGTCCAAGAACACCTTCATAGCCTTAAAATTGAAGGATGTGGGCTCTTGCAAAGTTGGGAAATTTTTGGTTGGTTTATGAAGAAAATGGAGGTTTAAAACCAATTTTTTCTAAATGGGCTTGCCATATGATGACCCAATCCATACCAATACTTCATGCACGACCCAAGTCTCTAAAATTCAGATTTTTTCATCATTTTATTTTATTTATTTTGATTTAATTCATTTAAAATCATTTTAAATTAAAATCAAATAGAAAAATCAAATATTTAAAAGAGATTGAGCTTCTAGAAAATCATGAATGCAATATGGATCAGAATGATACAAAAATAATGGTGATTGGCTTGAAATAGAAAGAGTTTATGCAAGGATATTTGAATTTTAAAGCTTGATCTTTTTCAATCTTTTTTTATCAAATCTTTCACACAATGATCAAGTTTTTTGACCTAGATTCATTCCACTATAAGTACATAACACAAACCTAATCATAGAACACGAATTTCAGCCTCCAAGAGTAAGTTTGCATTTTAAAAAAACCTCACCAAAGCTCAAATTCGGTTTCCATACTACAAGGCATTTGAAGGTATTTTAAGGACATGAGAATGATCCCTGGACTTCACTGATCATGTACCAATGCTCATATGCATCCATAACCTCATGAACATCTCAAACCGAATCCAAATATTGACATCTTTATGATTTTTTCGTTCTCATATATACATGTAATATAAATTGAATTTGATTCTGGATTTGTGTTTGTGATAAGCTTGTGAATGTTTCTGGGCAATTCAATTTGGTTTTCGATGCAGGATTAAAGAATCACCATGGCTAGGGTTCCGGCCATGAGATTGGGTTTTTTTATTAAACCTAATATAAATAAGTTCTAAGAACATAGAACAATTCCATGGACCTTGGGGATTATGAAGCACTGATTATTGTTGAGAAATTTCACTGTCTTGATGCTTTTCCAATTTCGTAGGTTCTTGTGTTTTGAAATTCGCAGGAAACATTGTAGCAAAGTTCATAGGAAATTCCGCAGGTACCATGAAGAAGATGATCCACAGCGCGCGCTTTCTGGAATTTAAATTCTGTTTTAATATTTTATGTTTTGGTTTCTGTTTTGTATCACACACAAGCGTGTGTCCCAGTGGTGAACGTATGCGCGCATGAAGGCAGTGTCCTGAGTTCGAATCCTGCCTTTCACAAATTTTTATTATTTTTCAGTTTAACTATTAGGTTTAATATATAATGAATTATAGCTGTTATATGGACAGATGCGCCCTCCCGACTGGAATGGTAAGTGTGTTTGTGTGCAATGTGAAGGTCCTGGGTTCGATCCCCCCAGGCCTTTTGTTTTGCTTCTTTTTCTTTGATTTTCCAGGATTACACAACAAAAGCAATTGGACTCTTTTCTTTAGAACCAGGCGCGCGCTGGCCCAGTGGTTGGTCTTGCTGGTTGGAATTATGAAAGCAGAGGGGCTGGGTTCAATTCCCAGCCAAGGTAAGTTCCTTTTTTTCATTTTTTCTATTATTTGTTTTATTTGTTTATAATTAATATTAATTAAAACTATAATTCTAATTCAATTAATCTTAATATATTAACCCTAAAAATATTTTCTTTTCTAAAACCCTAATTGTAAATATAATTTATTTATTTATTCTAATTCTTGCATATATTTTAATAAATCTTAATATTTTTTTTAAATCAAACCATAATTTACTTCTATTAAAAGTATAATTTTATTATAATTCTTAAATTTGTAAATATAATAGTATGATCATATTTTATTTAATCATGTAATATAATTAAATTTTTGTAAATATAATTATAATTAACCCTATTCTTATAATATGTAAATATTCTTTAAATTGTTTATTTTATTTTATTGTATATAAATAATTGTTAATATATGTTTAAAAATAGTTAAAAATTGCTAATTTAATTTTATAATTATAATTCTATTTTCATAATATGTTCATAATTAATTTAATTTTATAATTTACATATAACTTAAAATTTTATAATAATTAGTATAATTGCTCATATTTTCTTATTAATCTTAAATAATTGTTTATATAAAAATTTGATTTTTTTAATTATTATAATATTCTTGCTTATTTCATTATTATTCTTATTAATTATGTTTATTTTTTATATTTATTATTACTAACCACATTGTGATTATTTTTATTATGTTTATTTTCACTAACCCAATTATTATTATTATTTAATATTTTGCTTATTTATTTTGCTTTTATTATTATTATTATGTAATTGTTCCTTGGTGTAATATTTAGTAATAATGTTTATTGTTCATATTTTATGCTATGGTTAGTAAAATAGGGAGTGTAAACATACTTGTAATATAAAATCAATTTAGATCACAAATTTAAAGATAAATATTAAAATTGTACACTCACACACGTAAGTCGATCTTTGATCGCCATCTCACTTCCTTAGGGATACCTCTCATGTTGCCTAATCAAAAGGTCAAGTAGGGTGTATAAAGCAAAGTCCCTCAATTTCACATCATCTAGTCCCTTAACAGATAAAAGATCAAGTCCCTTTCGAATGTTGCCTTCGTAATGATCTTGTCCCTTTCGGATAAAGATGATGGTCCCTTCGAATTGCTTATACACCCCACAGTTGCCTAAATAAACAGATGACCCTTCACTTGTCCCTTATATCCAAGGTAATGACTACCTATTCCTTAATAATAGGGATAGTCTTACCATTTAAAGGATTCAAGAATAGAAAAGACTTAAACTTATGGTAGGTTCCTCTTAGATACTTGCTCACTTTTCAAAAACATCTCAAACACTTCACACATTTTAAACAATTTTCAAAACAAAGGTTTTTTACGCATCCGTACATGGATCATTATAAAACTCTTAAGAAAATTTCTATTGACACACTTCACATTTCAAAAACATTTTAAAGTGAGCTAAGTAACTAAGAGCCCATGGATAACCATGGATGTAAAGGGTGCTAACACCTTCCCTTTACATAACTTACCCCCCGGACCCAAAAATCTTTTAAAAGGTCTTTCCTGTTCTTTTATGCCTTTTCTTTGGATAAAATAAAAGTCGGTGGCGACTCTTGCTATCCGCAACATTTAACTAAAGTCAGTTCTCCCACCGTGTTACAGAACTGGCGACTCTGCTGGGGATTTAATAAAAGAGGGGTACCCTTAGGAATTAGATCACTTTAAAATTGTTTGCCTTGTTTGCTTTATACTTATCTGTTGGGCTCTTATGTTTGAAAGATCCTAACCCGGATCTAGTGTATCTTAGGTAAATGGCAATAGACCAAGGAAACTGTACGGCGTATACCGATATGGTTGATCTGGTGGCCATAGTTAGTGTGACTTCTTGGTTGGTGTTTATGTTCCTTAAGTCAAGTTGAGGGTAATATGAGGCTGCCATATGTTGTCAATGCACTAACTAACTTTTAGAACCCTAGTTATCCCATCTTGGCCTTTAGAAAAGTAGTGAGATAGCCGGCTTTGGTGAAGACTGAAGTTGGTTGATACTCGATGCTACGCTCATTGAGATTCTAAACTTGGAGGGTTTTGGTTGGCAAGTAAGTTTCCTACTGAACAACCACCCTTGTGAAGGATCAATGATATTGAGATCCCTTAGAACATGGTTACTTTTGTAGGACAGGATGAACCAACTAACTTCAGGGGAGGGTACTTACCTTTGAACCTCATGCAAGCCTTTAAACCTAGGGCTGTGGTGTGACTTGTTTGTGTGTGCCACATGTTTGTGATTGATCATAACATCATGACATCATCATGCATCATACGCATAGCATTTTCCCTAACCATTTCAAGGACCAAAGGATTTATCTTTGTTCTTTGTTGCAGGTCATGGCTTCTGCTCGTAGAAACACTATCAGGATCAACTTTGTGGGCATACCTCTTAAGCTTAAAGAGTTAGTTTCTCAAGTGTCTGATCACTCCCAGTTCATCAAAAGACATGGTCACCTATTGGATCTAGTCACTTCAGGGTTCAATGAAGACATGATGAGTGTTTTGTTTCAGTTCTTTGATCCTAAGCACCATTGCTTCACATTCCCCGACTACCAGCTGGTTCCAACCATGGAGGAGTTCTCTAAACTTCTGGGTATACCTGTACTTGATCAGAAACCATTCACAGGCTTGGAAAAAGAGCCTAAACCTGAGGTTATTGCTGCAGCTCTACATCTGAAGAAGTCTGACATTGTTCTAGAAACGAGAAGCAGAGTTAAGGGTATTCTTGCTAAGGTGTTGATAGAAAAGGCTCAAGGGTTCTTGAAAGCTATGAGCTATGATGCTTTTGAGGAGATCTTAGCCTTGTTGATTTATGGCTTAGTGTTATTCCCCAATCCTGATCAGTTCATAGATGTTCATGCCATCAACATATTCCTGAGTCACAATCCAGTGCCTACATTGCTTGGAGACATCTTGCACTCTCTTCATTCTCGTACTACAAGGGCAAGAGGAACTTTGATGTGTTGCATACCTTTGTTATCTAGGTGGTTTATTTCTCACCTTCCTCGCTCAGTAATGAAGAATGAGCAAGGGTTCAGGTGGTCCAAGAGAATCATGTCACTCTCTCATTCAGATATTCATTGGTGCTCCAGATCTATGGAGAATGTCACTATCATTGACCGTTGTGGGAAGTTTCCTAATGTTCCACTTCTAGGCATAAGAGGAGGCATTACCTACAACCCCTCTCTAGCTCTACGACAGTTTGGTTACGCTCGGAGTGATGGTCCTCATGACATGTTGATTCAGGGTATTGTGTTTGACTATGACAACGATCTTCAAGGTTACCGTCAGAGATTCATACGAGCATGGGGAAAAGTGAACAAGGTTGATAGCAAGACTCTGGAACCTAAGTACACTATTCCTATGGAGGCTTATCTCAGATGGGTGAGATCTCGTGCTCAGACTCTCATGATGCCATATCCTGCTATCCTGCCAGTTACCATGGAACCTGTTGCTGAAGGAGATACTGCTTATACCATCCTTCACCCAGACATGCCTACTGACATGGAAGATTTATAGAGATCCTGGATCCAATTGAAGGAGCAAAGGGATACTTTCGAAGCTCATTACAAAGCAAGCCAAGAAAGAATCTTGGAACTGACAAAGCAACTTCACGAGGAGCGGAATCTCAACTCATACCTCAACACCAAGAGGAAACGTCCATGGGAGACTTAAAACCCCATCTCTTGTATTTATTTCATTTCATTTTTTGTAAGCCCAAGAGGCAAAACAAATTTATTACTAATAAAAGTTTACCTTCTTGTTTGTTTAAGCAAATTTAAATCCTGCGGTCCTTGAAAACATTGCATATACATTTACATTCCATATCATTGCATCACAGGTTTATTGTGCACAGGTTTCTTATCTTCTCGCTGTTTATTTCAGCAATGGCTCTTGAACAAACAGTTAAAGATCTCCAGGCACAGAATGCACAGTTCCAAGAGCGGATCCTGAACTTTTCCAAGGGGCAGGATGAATTGAAGACACTGCTGGCCAAGAAGACTAAGAAGACTAGAAGGTCAGGTGGCCTGATCAACATGGGAAGAAGGTTCAAAGGTCTTGCCAAGACCAAAGAACCAGTTGAAGATTATGAGTCTGAAGAGTCTGAGAAAGAGGGAGGCAGTCTCCATAACACTATGGGGGACTCTGATTCTGAGGCTAACTATTATCATGAGCCTAATGAAGACAAATTCAAGATGCTGGTGGATAGAATGGATGCTATGGAATTACAGAAATCTTCTGGGCTGGATTTTGAAGATTTGAGTCTGATATATGGGGTAGTCATACCCATTGGTTTCAAGGTTCCTACTTTTGTTGTTTATGATGGGGTCTCTTGTCCCAAGCTGCATCTGAGGTCTTATGTCAGGAGAATTCAACCCCACACTGCTGATAAGAAGTTGTGGATCCATTTCTTCCAAGAGAGCTTATCTGGAGCTCAATTGGAATGGTACTATCAGTTAGAGAGTGTCAACATCCGGGATTGGAATGATCTTGCTGAAGCCTTCTATAAGCAGTATCAATACAATGTTGATTTAGCTCCTACTCGCATGCAGCTTCAGAGCATGTCTATGGGTGCTAAAGAAAGTTTCAAGGAGTATGCTCAGAAGTGGAGAGATTTAGCTGGAAGGGTACAACCCCCTTTAACTGACAGAGAGTTAGTTGATATGTTCATGTGTACGTTGAATGGTCCATTTTATAGTCATCTCATTGGAAGCTCATCATCTGGCTTCACTGAGTTGATAATGACAGGAGAACGGGTAGAAAGTGGTATCAGGAGTGGCAAGATTCAAGTGGGTGCTTCTTCATCAGGTACTGCAAAGAAGCCTCCCACTGGGAAGAAAGAGTCAAATGCTGTTTATGGTCAACCTGATCGTAATAGAAGGCATCAGTCTGTGAGTGCAGTTCATATTTCAAATCCAACTCCTACAACACCAGAGCAGTCACAGGGCAACCAACAGAGGGCTAGAAGACAGTTCACTAAGATCAACATGTCAATGGCTCAGGCATTGCAACACTTGTTGAAGGCTGAACTTATCACTCTGAAAGAGGCTCCTCAGAATCCTAATGTTACCTCACCCAGGTACAATCCCAATGCACGATGTGCATATCATTCAAACTGTCAGGGACATGATACTAATAGCTGCTGGGTCTTGAAGAACAAAATTCAAGATATGATTGAGGCTGGAGAAATTGAGTTTGACCCTCCGGGTACTCCAAATGTGATCATTGCTCCCATGCCAAATCATGAGAAGACTGTCAATGCAATTGATGAAGATTTACATATTTATTCAGTTGCAGAGTTGACCACACCATTGTCTGTTATCAAGAAGAAGTTAGTACAAGCTGGGTTCTTTCCAGGATGTCGTGAAGATTGTTTGTATTGTACTTATAAGTCGGATAGCTGCTGGAGGTTGAGAGATGGAATTCAACGTCTCATGGATAAATATACCATAGTGTTTGATAGGACTCCATCTTCTGTAGAGAGTATGGTGGATCATATTACTAAAGGTAGGAAGATTGAAGAGGTGGATATGGTTGATAAAGTACCAGTAAGGATCACTTCCAAGGGACTTGTTAAAATCACTCATAAGGGTCCAATTAAGATTACTGCTGAAGGCCCTGTGAAGATTGTTGCTGAAGCTAGAGTGGCTCCTCTGGTCATTACCACTCCTGGTCCTATTCCGTATACGTCTGATAAAACTGTGCCTTGGCATTATGGGTCTGATGTTTATATCCATGGTGTTAAGCAATAACCCTTAGTTGATATGCCTGTTGATGTTGATAATATTGCTGGATCCAGTAAGATCACACGAAGTGGAAGAGTCTTCTCTCCTCCAATTACTTCCAAGAATGCAGTTACTCCAGCTGCTACCTCCACCACTGATGCTCGGGGCAAAGGTCTTGTTATTGAACCTATACCTACTGATGTGCCAGCTGCTGATGATCTGGTTAAGCAGATGGAAGAAGTATTGAAAATCATTCGCAAGAGTGATTATGACATTGTTGATCAATTGGGGCATACTCCCTCCAAGATTTCTATGTTGTCCTTGTTGTTGTGTTCTGAGGCTCATGCCAAGGCCTTGATTAAGTTTCTGAAGACTGCTCATGTACCCAATGAGATTTCTGTTGACCAGTTCGAAAATTATGTTGCTCACCTGACCTATGATAATGGGTTAGGTTTCTCTGATGCTGATTTGACTCCTGCCAAGAGGGATCATAACAGGGCTCTACATATCTCAATTGAATGCAGGGGCACTACCCTGTCACATGTATTGATAGACAATGGTTCCTCTCTGAATGTGTTGCCCAAAGAAGTCCTGAATAAGCTGAGTCCTGAAGATGCTGTGCTGAAGCCCAGTAATATAGTGGTGAAGGCTTTTGATGGTTCGAGAAGAGTGGTGCATGGAGAAATTGATCTCCCAATCAAAGTTGGTTCTCAGGTTTTTAATGCTACATTTTATGTGATGGATATTCGTCCTTCGTACTCTTGTTTGTTGGGTCGTCCCTGGATCCATGGGGCAGGTGCTGTAACCTCTACAATACATCAGAAGCTGAGATATCCGGTGGAAGGAAAGGTTGTTACTGTCTATGGAGAGGAAGAATATTTTGTTAGCCATGTGAACACCTTTAAGTATCTAGAAGTGGAAGGTGAATATGTTGAAACTCCGTGTCAGACATTTGAAGTGGTTCCTTGGATTGTTAATGATTATGAAGCTCCTCCTGTTGTCAAGAAAGTTCCTGTGGTCACCAGAATACCTCCAACAATGGCCTCCCTTAAAGATGCTAGAGCTGTGGTGGATGAAGGTGGTTGTACTATTTGGGGTCAGCTTCCTGATATTCCGTACAAGTATGACAAATTTGGTTTGGGTTTCACTGCAGAGTCCCAGAAGGCTGTTCGTCGTGCTCGTGCTGTTCATATCACCAATCAGGGGGTTATGAAGAACCAGATCAATGTTGTGGGTGACTATGATGAAGACTACAACTTGGATGCTTGGATTTTTCCTACTGTGGGTGCTGGACTCAATAACTGGAAAGCTGAAGATGTTATTCCTATCTCCTTTAGTCAGGAGTAAATACTATTACTGTGTTGTTGCTTTTTAAGTTTGTAATTTCTTGAACAATTAAAACTCTCAAGCCTTGTGCCTTACCCAGGGCACAATGGTGTGCTTGTTACGGGCTGTCATTTCATTTGCATACTTCATTCAATAAAAATCAGTGGACGTTTCGTTTTAGTAAATATTGTGTTCCTTGTCTTTATTTTATTTTTACCTTTATCAGCTATGTGTTCTTACACACACCCACATCACCAAAATGCAGATCCTCATCCACTCTGGATCCTGTTGATAACAGTTCTACTATTGCCAATTATAATTTCGAGAATCCGATCTATCAAACTGAAGACGGAAATGAGGACGATTGTGAAGTACCTGTAGAGCTTGCTAGGTTGTTACAACAAGAAGAGAAAGCTATACAGCCACATGAAGAGCCAGTCGAGGTTGTGAATCTGGGAACTGAAGAAAACAGGAAAGAAGTCAAGATAGGGGCTGAATTAGAGGATAGTGTCAAGAGCAGATTGATTCAAATGTTACGTGACTATGTGGAGATCTTTGCTTGGTCTTATGAAGATATGCCAGGGTTGGATACAGACATTGTGGTTCACCGTTTACCAGTGAAAGAAGATTGTCGTCCAAAGAAACAGAAGGTTCGTCGTATGCGTCCTGAAATGTCAGAGAAGATCAAAGCAGAGGTAATGAAACAGTTCAATGCAGGGTTCTTAGCTGTGACTTCTTATCCTCAGTGGGTTGCAAATGTGGTGCCGGTACCTAAGAAAGATGGTAAGGTACGTATGTGTGTAGACTACAGGGATTTGAACAAGGCCAGCCCCAAAGATGATTTTCCACTTCCTCATATTGATGTTCTGGTAGACAACACTGCTCAGCATAAGGTATTCTCTTTTATGGATGGTTTCTCTGGTTACAATCAAATCAAGATGGCACCTGAAGATATGAAGAAGACTACATTTGTTACACAGTGGGGAACTTTTTGTTATAAGGTGATGCCATTTGGTTTGAAGAATGCAGGGGCAACATATCAGCGTGCTATGGTGGCTTTGTTTCATGATATGATTCATCATGAGATAGAGGTGTATATGGATGATATGATAGCCAGGTCCCAGAATGAAGAGCAACATCTTGATCATCTGCATAAATTGTTTGAGAGGTTGAAGAAATACAAGTTGAGATTGAACCCAAACAAGTGTACTTTTGGAGTTAGATCTGGTAAGCTCCTGGGTTTCATTGTCAGTGGAAAAGGTATTGAAGTGGATCCTGCAAAAGTGAAAGCTATACGAGAGATGCCAGCTCCCCGTACTGAGAAGGAGGTTAGAGGTTTCTTGGGACGATTGAATTACATTGCAAGATTTATTTCCCAATTAACTGCCACCTGTGAGCCAATCTTCAAGTTGTTGAAGAAAGATCAGGTAATGGAGTGGAATGATGAGTGCCAGACTGCCTTTGATGAAATCAAGAAATATCTGCTAGAACCACTAATTTTGATGCCACCAGTTGATGGAAGACCCTTGATTATGTACTTAACAGTGTTAGACAATTCAATGGGGTGTGTGTTGGGGCAACATGACGAGTCTGGTCGAAAAGAGCAGGCAATATACTACCTTAGCAAAAAGTTTACCGACTGTGAAACAAGATACTCACTGCTCGAGAAAACTTGTTGCGCTTTGGCATGGGCTGCTCGCCGACTAAGACAGTATATGTTGACCCATACTACCTTGTTGATTTCGAAGATGGATCCAATCAAGTACATATTCGAGAAACCTGCTCTCTCCGGAAGAATTGCAAGATGGCAAATGATCTTGACAGAATATGACATACAGTATACTACTCAGAAGGCCATTAAGGGAAGTGTTGTTGCTGATCATTTGGCTCATCAAGCAGTGGATGATTACCAGTCAATGAGTTTTGAGTTCCCTGATGAAGACATTATGATTATTACCAAAGAACCTGGACAATATGACGGACCTGAACAAGGATCCCGATGGACTATGGTTTTTGATGGTGCCTCTAATGCACTTGGTAATGGTGTTGGTGTTGTGATCAGTTCCCCTGAAGGTTGTCATACCCCAATCACTGCCAGACTTTGTTTCTATTGTACTAATAACATGGCTGAGTATGAGGCATGTATCCTGGGTATCAAAGCTGCTATTGATATGAAGAGTCAGTTCCTTGACGTGTATGGAGATTCAGCCTTGGTAGTTAGTCAGATCAAAGGAGATTGGGACACCAAGCATGATAATCTCATTCCTTATAGAGAGTATGTGTTGTCTTTAATCCCACATTTCAAAGAGATTACCTTTGGACATATTCCACGAAGAGAGAATCAGTTGGCAGATGCCTTGACCACCATGGCATCCATGTTTGAGATCAGTTGGGATGATGAAGCTCCATAGATTACTATTGATAGATTTGAAAAGCCTGCATACTGCAACGAGATTGACACTGAAGGGGCAGAGGAGAAGCCTTGGTTCTATGAAGTAAAAAGATATCTTGAAGCTCAGGAGTTCCCTGAAGGGGCATCTGTCAAGGATAGGAAGTTTCTGAGAAGGTTTTCTGCTAAGTTCTTTTTGAGTAATGGGATTTTGTACAAGCGCAATCATGATTCAACTATGCTTCGTTGTGTGGATAAGAAGGAAGCAACATAGATTATGGAAGATATGCACGATGGGATCTTTGGCACTCATTCTAGTGGTCATACAATGGCAAAGAAGATATTGAGAGCAGGTTACTATTGGTCTACCATGGAAGCTGATTGCTATCAACACTCTAGAAAATGTCACAAGTGTCAAATCTATGCTGATAAAGTCCACATACCTCCATCACCATTGAAGGTGTTGACTGCTCCTTGGCCTTTTGCCATGTGGGGCATTGATATGATTGGTGAGATCAAGCCTATTGCTTCTAATGGGCATCGATTCATCCTGGTTGCTATTGATTACTTCACGAAGTGGGTGGAGGCAGCTTCGTTTGCATCTGTCACCAAGAGTGTTGTGGCTCGATTCATTAAGAATAATCTCATATGTAGGTATGGCATCCCTGAAAGGATTATTACTGACAATGGCTCTAATCTGAACAACACTATGATTACTGATCTCTGCACGCAGTTCAAGATTAAGCATCACAACTCTTCTCCGTATCGTCCAAAGATGAATGGGGCAGTTGAAGCTGCTAATAAGAACATCAAGAAGATTGTACAGAAGATGACTGTTACTTACAAGAATTGGCATGAGATGTTACCATTTGCTCTTCATGGTTATCGTACTACAATACGTACTTCAACAGGGGCAACCCCATTCTCCTTGGTCTATGGTATGGAGGCAGTTCTGCCCATTGAAGTTCAGATTCCCTCCTTAAGAATTATGAAGGATGCAAGCTTGGATGAAGATGAGTGGATTCAGACTCGACTTGACCAGATAAATTTGATTGATGAGAAGAGGTTAGCAGCAGTTTGTCATGGCCAGATGTACCAGAAACGAATGATCAAAGCTTTTAACAAGAAGGTTAAGCCAAAGGTATATCAGGCTGGTGACTTGGTAATTAAGCGTATCATATTACCACAGGGTGATCCTAGGGGCAAATGGACTCCTACATATGAAGGACCATTTGTAGTCAAAACAGTATTCTCAGGAGGTGCCATGATACTTACTACTATGGATGGTGAAGACTTTCCGCAGCCTGTAAACGCAGACATAGTTAAAAAATACTACGCATAGAAAGAGACCCGCTAGGTTGACTGGCCTAGGCAAAAATAAGGGCATCCCGGCGAACCAAAAGGGTTCGGGCAAAAATTAGGGATATATATAAAAAATGTACACCCGGCAAGTCGAAAACCTGAAAAGGTGGCTTGGGCAAAAAAGGGTATCCCGGTGGATTGAAAACCTGAAAGGGCAATCCAGGCAAAAGTTAGGGATTAAAGCGTATGACTATGTCTCGTTTGGATCACCCATGAAACTGCAACCAGTTGTGTTATTTACTCAAGCTCGAACAGATAAAACTCAATCCAATCGTTTCTATCTCAACAGCAGAAGATGAGATACTTGAAGATAATGGCAATAGTAGAATTGGAACTCAATAGGATTATTTCCCTCATAGTTGATTCTCTTTGTTTTGTAAATTTTTTACGACAAAGTCCTCTTACTAGGATTTCTGTCTCCTTGTACAAACTTGCCTATGTATAGGTCACTTTTGATATAAATAAAATTCCATTTTTGAATCCAGATTTACTTTTACCCTATTTACATAAGCGAAACGTCCATTAGTTGTGTTTGAATGTATGTATGCTTTTGAATATGATTGATGTTTACCAGAAATGCATAGATGCTTAATATGATTGATGTTTACCAGAAATGCATGAAAATGCAGTAATAGTATTTACTAAGGACGAACGAGGAAAGGATTTCAACGAAGCTTCGCCGGTTCATCCCTACAAGACAGTTACAAATCCCCATTAGGGCAAATCCATCTTCATGAAGTACTTCAAGTCACATCTCCCCGAGTATTTATATCCATCTCTTTTATCCTCATACGGATATTCGGGAATTTATTTCCCAATAAGAGTACGACGAACGAAGACGGAAGGTTATGTATACCCTACTATCCCCAGCAGACGGGAGGTTATGTATACCCTAATATCAAACGAAGACGAGAGGTTATGTATAATATATTATCAAACAAGACGAGAACGAGTTCCTCATATTCTTCAGCAACGAATCGGGATTTATTTACCCTGGCCAGCAGTTGTTATACGGAGACATCCAGACGCTTCAAGCTATATGATGCATACATACATCATTTACATCATAACATACATATACATAGATACATAATACATCACTTAAGTGTATCATATCATACATGCATACATAATGCATAAGCTAATATTATCATACAGAATGCTACCTTGTTTTCAGGTTAATTCTCCAGCAGACAAATTTTATCAACAAATTGTGACTATTGGGACGTTGTTTATCTTCCCAAAAGTTATTATCTCCTCGGGACGTTGTTTATCCTCCTGAAAGCTTCTTATACCTCAGAATGTTGTTCATCCTTCTGAAAGCATATCATCACCTCAGGATGTTGTTTATCCTCCTGAAAGCATATTATCTCCTCGGGACGTTGCTTATCTTCCTGAAAGCTATCATCACATCCTCAGGACGTTGTTTATCCTCCTGAAAGCATATTATTACCTTGGGCCGTTGTTCATCTTCCCAATGGTTACATCATTTCCTCAAGACGTTTTTATCCTCCTGAAAGCATATCATTTCCTCAGAACGTTGTTTATCCTTCTGAAGGCATATTATTTCCTCGGGACGTTGTTTATCTTCCTGAAAGCTATCACGACCTTGGGCCATTGTTTATCTTCCCAAAGGTTACCATTTCCTCAGGACGTTGTTTATCCTCCTGAAAGCATATCATGACTATTGGGCCGTTGTTTATCCTCCCAAAAGTTATACTTATACCTCAGGACGTTGTTTATCCTCCTGAAAGCATATCATTTCCTCAGAATGTTGTTTATCCTTCTGAAAGCATACCACCACCTTGGGACGTTGTTTATCTTCCTGAAAGCTATCACCATTACCTCAGGACGTTGTTTATCTTCCTGAAAGCTATCATTATATCTTCATATTTTGGACTGATTTATCCTCCAAGAAATGTACCTGAAGAATTTTTCTCCAAGTGGAATCTTTAAGCCCACTCAAGCAAATTCAACTAGTCATCGGTATCACTCTACGCACTGGTGAGTGCAAATTTTTGGGCTTTTGTATTCAATCCCCTTCAACCTTCCAGGTCACGACTGGCACACATACCAATCTAACCCCTCAGGTTTCAGAAAATTGAACAGGGGAAGCTGTTGCACCCCAAAATTTGCCCTCACAATACAAGACTTTGTGTGCTAAGAAGGTTCACAAGGTTCACAAGACCTTTCATGAGGTTCATGAAGGTTACAAGATACTTTATGAGGTTCACAAGGTTTACAAGACCTTTCATGAGGTTCATGAAGTCTGCAAGACACTTTATGAGGTTCACAAGGTTCACAAGACCTCCCATAAGGTTCACAAGGTTCACAAGACATCTTATGATGGTTCACAAGGTTCACAAAGTTCACAATTGGTCAGAAGAGTTGACAATTCCCTCAGACAATGCACCTCCTAAGGAGTGCATCCAAAACTAGGGTTTTGACTTTAATCAGGCTAAATGGACTTCCAAGACTTCAAGTGAGCTTCATAACATCTTATATGTGTTTAAGAATCCCCATGACAAGTTTCAATACTTTTCTCAAAAGTTTGCTCAGTCAGATGATCAGATAAGTCAAAATCAGTCAAAGCAGTTAAAAAGTCAAACTGAGGTCAACTGTGGTCAAACCAAAGTCAAACTTCATGATTTTTTGCCAACATCAAGTATATGAAGTAAAATTCATCATTTGATCAAGGTTTGATCATGATTCATCAAGGAGATTTCAGATCATCAAGAATCAGAGGTTTCTAAATTAGGGTTTTCTCAGGAAAAGTCAACTGAACTTTGACCAGCCATAACTTTCACATGATTCATCACCAATTTTCCATCCAAATCTCATTTTGAAGGAAATTGAATTCTCTAAAACTTTGTGTCTCACAAGCCAAGCCCAAAAATGCTTCATTTGGAAGGTATGAGCTAAGACATTATAGGTCCTTTTGAAAGTCAACAAAAAGTCAACAACTTCAAAAGGGCATAACTTGAGAATGGTAAATGATATGAACATGAAACCAGTGGGGTTGGTTATAGGACTCTTCAAGCTTTCCAAAATGTCCAAGAACACCTTCATAGCCTTAAAATTGAAGGATGTGGGCTCTTGCAAAGTTGGGAAATTTTTGGTTGGTTTATGAAGAAAATGGAGGTTTAAAACCAATTTTTTCTAAATGGGCTTGCCATATGATGACCCAATCCATACCAATACTTCATGCACGACCCAAGTCTCTAAAATTCAGATTTTTTCATCATTTTATTTTATTTATTTTGATTTAATTCATTTTAAATCATTTTAAATTAAAATCAAATAGAAAAATCAAATATTTAAAAGAGATTGAGCTTCTAGAAAATCATGAATGCAATATGGATCAGAATGATACAAAAATAATGGTGATTGGCTTGAAATAGAAAGAGTTTATGCAAGGATATTTGAATTTTAAAGCTTGATCTTTTTCAATCTTTTTTTATCAAATCTTTCACACAATGATCAAGTTTTTTGACCTAGATTCATTCCACTATAAGTACATAACACAAACCTAATCATAGAACACGAATTTCAGCCTCCAAGAGTAAGTTTGCATTTTAAAAAAACCTCACCAAAGCTCAAATTCGGTTTCCATACTACAAGGCATTTGAAGGTATTTTAAGGACATGAGAATGATCCCTGGACTTCACTGATCATGTACCAATGCTCATATGCATCCATAACCTCATGAACATCTCAAACCGAATCCAAATATTGACATCTTTATGATTTTTTCGTTCTCATATATACATGTAATATAAATTGAATTTGATTCTGGATTTGTGTTTGTGATAAGCTTGTGAATGTTTCTGGGCAATTCAATTTGGTTTTCGATGCAGGATTAAAGAATCACCATGGCTAGGGTTCCGGCCATGAGATTGGTTTTTTTTATTAAACCTAATATAAATAAGTTCTAAGAACATAGAACAATTCCATGGACCTTGGGGATTATGAAGCACTGATTATTGTTGAGAAATTTCACTGTCTTGATGCTTTTCCAATTTCGTAGGTTCTTGTGTTTTGAAATTCGCAGGAAACATTGTAGCAAAGTTCATAGGAAATTCCGCAGGTACCATGAAGAAGATGATCCACAGCGCGCGCTTTCTGGAATTTAAATTCTGTTTTAATATTTTATGTTTTGGTTTCTGTTTTGTATCACACACAAGCGTGTGTCCCAGTGGTGAACGTATGCGCGCATGAAGGCAGTGTCCTGAGTTCGAATCCTGCCTTTCACAAATTTTTATTATTTTTCAGTTTAACTATTAGGTTTAATATATAATGAATTATAGCTGTTATATGGACAGATGCGCCCTCCCGACTGGAATGGTAAGTGTGTTTGTGTGCAATGTGAAGGTCCTGGGTTCGATCCCCCCAGGCCTTTTGTTTTGCTTCTTTTTCTTTGATTTTCCAGGATTACACAACAAAAGCAATTGGACTCTTTTCTTTAGAACCAGGCGCGCGCTGGCCCAGTGGTTGGTCTTGCTGGTTGGAATTATGAAAGCAGAGGGGCTGGGTTCAATTCCCAGCCAAGGTAAGTTCCTTTTTTTCATTTTTTCTATTATTTGTTTTATTTGTTTATAATTAATATTAATTAAAACTATAATTCTAATTCAATTAATCTTAATATATTAACCCTAAAAATATTTTCTTTTCTAAAACCCTAATTGTAAATATAATTTATTTATTTATTCTAATTCTTGCATATATTTTAATAAATCTTAATATTTTTTTTAAATCAAACCATAATTTACTTCTATTAAAAGTATAATTTTATTATAATTCTTAAATTTGTAAATATAATAGTATGATCATATTTTATTTAATCATGTAATATAATTAAATTTTTGTAAATATAATTATAATTAACCCTATTCTTATAATATGTAAATATTCTTTAAATTGTTTATTTTTTTTTTATTGTATATAAATAATTGTTAATATATGTTTAAAAATAGTTAAAAATTGCTAATTTAATTTTATAATTATAATTCTATTTTCATAATATGTTCATAATTAATTTAATTTTATAATTTACATATAACTTAAAATTTTATAATAATTAGTATAATTGCTCATATTTTCTTATTAATCTTAAATAATTGTTTATATAAAAATTTGATTTTTTTAATTATTATAATATTCTTGCTTATTTCATTATTATTCTTATTAATTATGTTTATTTTTTATATTTATTATTACTAACCACATTGTGATTATTTTTATTATGTTTATTTTCACTAACCCAATTATTATTATTATTTAATATTTTGCTTATTTATTTTGCTTTTATTATTATTATGTAATTGTTCCTTGGTGTAATATTTAGTAATAATGTTTATTGTTCATATTTTATGCTATGGTTAGTAAAATAGGGAGTGTAAACATACTTGTAATATAAAATCAATTTAGATCACAAATTTAAAGATAAATATTAAAATTGTACACTCACACACGTAAGTCGATCTTTGATCGCCATCTCACTTCCTTAGGGATACCTCTCATGTTGCCTAATCAAAAGGTCAAGTAGGGTGTATAAAGCAAAGTCCCTCAATTTCACATCATCTAGTCCCTTAACAGATAAAAGATCAAGTCCCTTTCGAATGTTGCCTTCGTAATGATCTTGTCCCTTTCGGATAAAGATGATGGTCCCTTCGAATTGCTTATACACCCCACAGTTGCCTAAATAAACAGATGACCCTTCACTTGTCCCTTATATCCAAGGTAATGACTACCTATTCCTTAATAATAGGGATAGTCTTACCATTTAAAGGATTCAAGAACAGAAAAGACTTAAACTTATGGTAGGTTCCTCTTAGATACTTGCTCACTTTTCAAAAACATCTCAAACACTTCACACATTTTAAACAATTTTCAAAACAAAGGTTTTTTACGCATCCGTACATGGATCATTATAAAACTCTTAAGAAAATTTCTATTCACACACTTCACATTTCAAAAACATTTTAAAGTGAGCTAAGTAACTAAGAGCCCATGGATAACCATGGATGTAAAGGGTGCTAACACCTTCCCTTTACATAACTTACCCCCCGGACCCAAAAATCTTTTAAAAGGTCTTTCCTGTTCTTTTATGCCTTTTCTTTGGATAAAATAAAAGTCGGTGGCGACTCTTGCTATCCGCAACATTTAACTAAAGTCAGTTCTCCCACCGTGTTACAGAACTGGCGACTCTGCTGGGGATTTAATAAAAGAGGGGTACCCTTAGGAATTAGATCACTTTAAAATTGTTTGCCTTGTTTGCTTTATACTTATCTGTTGGGCTCTTATGTTTGAAAGATCCTAACCCGGATCTAGTGTACCTTAGGTAATTGGCAATAGACCAAGGAAACTGTACGGCGTATACCGATATGGTTGATCTGGTGGCCATAGTTAGTGTGACTTCTTGGTTGGTGCTTATGTTCCTTAAGTCAAGTTGAGGATAATATGAGGCTGCCATATGTTGTCAATGCACTAACTAACTTTTAGAACCCTAGTTATCCCATCTTGGCCTTTAGAAAAGTAGTGAGATAGCTGGCTTTGGTGAAGACTGAAGTTGGTTGATACTCGATGCTACGCTCATTGAGATTCTAAACTTGGAGGGTTTTGGTTGGCAAGTAAGTTGCCTACTGAACAACCACCCTTGTGAAGGATCAATGATATTGAGATCCCTTAGAACATGGTTACTTTTGTAGGACAGGATGAACCAACTAACTTCAGGGGAGGGTACTTACCTTTGAACCTCATGCAAGCCTTTAAACCTAGGGCTGTGGTGTGACTTGTTTGTGTGTGCCACATGTTTGTGATTGATCATAACATCATGACATCATCATGCATCATACGCATAGCATTTTCCCTAACCATTTCAAGGACCAAAGGATTTATCTTTGTTCTTTGTTGCAGGTCATGGCTTCTGCTCGTAGAAACACTATCAGGATCAACTTTGTGGGCATACCTCTTAAGCTTAAAGAGTTAGTTTCTCAAGTGTCTGATCACTCCCAGTTCATCAAAAGACATGGTCACCTATTGGATCTAGTCACTTCAGGGTTCAATGAAGACATGATGAGTGTTTTGTTTCAGTTCTTTGATCCTAAGCACCATTGCTTCACATTCCCCGACTACCAGCTGGTTCCAACCATGGAGGAGTTCTCTAAACTTCTGGGTATACCTGTACTTGATCAGAAACCATTCACAGGCTTGGAAAAAGAGCCTAAACCTGAGGTTATTGCTGCAGCTCTACATCTGAAGAAGTCTGACATTGTTCTAGAAACGAGAAGCAGAGTTAAGGGTATTCTTGCTAAGGTGTTGATAGAAAAGGCTCAAGGGTTCTTGAAAGCTATGAGCTATGATGCTTTTGAGGAGATCTTAGCCTTGTTGATTTATGGCTTAGTGTTATTCCCCAATCCTGATCAGTTCATAGATGTTCATGCCATCAACATATTCCTGAGTCACAATCCAGTGCCTACATTGCTTGGAGACATCTTGCACTCTCTTCATTCTCGTACTACAAGGGCAAGAGGAACTTTGATGTGTTGCATACCTTTGCTATCTAGGTGGTTTATTTCTCACCTTCCTCGCTCAGTAATGAAGAATGAGCAAGGGTTCAGGTGGTCCAAGAGAATCATGTCACTCTCTCATTCAGATATTCATTGGTGCTCCAGATCTATGGAGAATGTCACTATCATTGACCGTTGTGGGAAGTTTCCTAATGTTCCACTTCTAGGCATAAGAGGAGGCATTACCTACAACCCCTCTCTAGCTCTACGACAGTTTGGTTACGCTCGGAGTGATGGTCCTCATGACATGTTGATTCAGGGTATTGTGTTTGACTATGACAACGATCTTCAAGGTTACCGTCAGAGATTCATACGAGCATGGGGAAAAGTGAACAAGGTTGACAGCAAGACTCTGGAACCTAAGTACACTATTCCTATGGAGGCTTATCTCAGATGGGTGAGATCTCGTGCTCAGACTCTCATGATGCCATATCCTGCTATCCTGCCAGTTACCATGGAACCTGTTGCTGAAGGAGATACTGCTTATACCATCCTTCACCCAGACATGCCTACTGACATGGAAGATTTATAGAGATCCTGGATCCAATTGAAGGAGCAAAGGGATACTTTCGAAGCTCATTACAAAGCAAGCCAAGAAAGAATCTTGGAACTGACAAAGCAACTTCACGAGGAGCGGAATCTCAACTCATACCTCAACACCAAGAGGAAACGTCCATGGGAGACTTAAAACCCCATCTCTTGTATTTATTTCATTTCATTTTTTGTAAGCCCAAGAGGCAAAACAAATTTATTACTAATAAAAGTTTACCTTCTTGTTTGTTTAAGCAAATTTAAATCTTGCGGTCCTTGAAAACATTGCATATACATTTACATTCCATATCATTGCATCACAGGTTTATTGTGCACAGGTTTCTTATCTTCTCGCTGTTTATTTCAGCAATGGCTCTTGAACAAACAGTTAAAGATCTCCAGGCACAGAATGCACAGTTCCAAGAGCGGATTCTGAACTTGTCCAAGGGGCAGGATGAATTGAAGACACTGCTGGCCAAGAAGACTAAGAAGACTAGAAGGTCAGGTGGCCTGATCAACATGGGAAGAAGGTTCAAAGGTCTTGCCAAGACCAAAGAACCAGTTGAAGATTATGAGTCTGAAGAGTCTGAGAAAGAGGGAGGCAGTCTCCATAACACTATGGGGGACTCTGATTCTGAGGCTAACTATTATCATGAGCCTAATGAAGACAAATTCAAGATGCTGGTGGATAGAATGGATGCTATGGAATTACAGAAATCTTCTGGGCTGGATTTTGAAGATTTGAGTCTGATATATGGGGTAGTCATACCCATTGGTTTCAAGGTTCCTACTTTTGTTGTTTATGATGGGGTCTCTTGTCCCAAGCTGCATCTGAGGTCTTATGTCAGGAGAATTCAACCCCACACTGCTGATAAGAAGTTGTGGATCCATTTCTTCCAAGAGAGCTTATCTGGAGCTCAATTGGAATGGTACTATCAGTTAGAGAGTGTCAACATCCGGGATTGGAATGATCTTGCTGAAGCCTTCTATAAGCAGTATCAATACAATGCTGATTTAGCTCCTACTCGCATGCAGCTTCAGAGCATGTCTATGGGTGCTAAAGAAAGTTTCAAGGAGTATGCTCAGAAGTGGAGAGATTTAGCTGGAAGGGTACAACCCCCTTTAACTGACAGAGATTTAGTTGATATGTTCATGTGTACGTTGAATGGTCCATTTTATAGTCATCTCATTGGAAGCTCATCATCTGGCTTCACTGAGTTGATAATGACAGGAGAACGGGTAGAAAGTGGTATCAGGAGTGGCAAGATTCAAGTGGGTGCTTCTTCATCAGGTACTGCAAAGAAGCCTCCCACTGGGAAGAAAGAGTCAAATGCTGTTTATGGTCAACCTGATCGTAATAGAAGGCATCAGTCTGTGAGTGCAGTTCATATTTCAAATCCAACTCCTACAACACCAGAGCAGTCACAGGGCAACCAACAGAGGGCTAGAAGACAGTTCACTAAGATCAACATGTCAATGGCTCAGGCATTGCAACACTTGTTGAAGGCTGAACTTATCACTCTGAAAGAGGCTCCTCAGAATCCTAATGTTACCTCACCCAGGTACAATCCCAATGCACGATGTGCATATCATTCAAACTTCCAGGGACATGATACTAATAGCTGCTGGGTCTTGAAGAACAAAATTCAAGATATGATTGAGGCTGGAGAAATTGAGTTTGACCCTCCGGGTACTCCAAATGTGATCATTGCTCCCATGCCAAATCATGATAAGACTGTCAATGCAATTGATGAAGATTTACATATTTATTCAGTTGCAGAGTTGACCACACCATTGTCTGTTATCAAGAAGAAGTTAGTACAAGCTGGGTTCTTTCCAGGATGTCGTGAAGATTGTTTGTATTGTACCTATAAGTCGGATAGCTGCTGGAGGTTGAGAGATGGAATTCAACGTCTCATGGATAAATATACCATAGTGTTTGATAGGACTCCATCTTCTGTAGAGAGTATGGTGGATCATATTACTAAAGGTAGGAAGATTGAAGAGGTGGATATGGTTGATAAAGTACCAGTAAGGATCACTTCCAAGGGACCTGTTAAAATCACTCATAAGGGTCCAATTAAGATTACTGCTGAAGGCCCTGTGAAGATTGTTGCTGAAGCTAGAGTGGCTCCTCTGGTCATTACCACTCCTGGTCCTATTCCGTATACGTCTGATAAAACTGTGCCTTGGCATTATGGGTCTGATGTTTATATCCATGGTGTTAAGCAAGAACCCTTAGTTGATATGCCTGTTGATGTTGATAATATTGCTGGATCCAGTAAGATCACACGAAGTGGAAGAGTCTTCTCTCCTCCAATTACTTCCAAGAATGCAGTTACTCCAGCTGCTACCTCCACCACTGATGCTCGGGGCAAAGGTCCTGTTATTGAACCTATACCTACTGATGTGCCAGCTGCTGATGATCTGGTTAAGCAGATGGAAGAAGTATTGAAAATCATTCGCAAGAGTGATTATGACATTGTTGATCAATTGGGGCATACTCCCTCCAAGATTTCTATGTTGTCCTTGTTGTTGTGTTCTGAGGCTCATGCCAAGGCCTTGATTAAGTTTCTGAAGACTGCTCATGTACCCAATGAGATTTCTGTTGACCAGTTCGAAAATTGTGTTGCTCACCTGACCTATGATAATGGGTTAGGTTTCTCTGATGCTGATTTGACTCCTGCCAAGAGGGATCATAACAGGGCTCTACATATCTCAATTGAATGCAGGGGCACTACCCTGTCACATGTATTGATAGACAATGGTTCCTCTCTGAATGTGTTGCCCAAAGAAGTCCTGAATAAGCTGAGTCCTGAAGATGCTGTGCTGAAGCCCAGTAATATAGTGGTGAAGGCTTTTGATGGTTCGAGAAGAGTGGTGCATGGAGAAATTGATCTCCCAATCAAAGTTGGTTCTCAGGTTTTTAATGCTACATTTTATGTGATGGATATTCGTCCTTCGTACTCTTGTTTGCTGGGTCGTCCCTGGATCCATGGGGCAGGTGCTGTAACCTCTACAATACATCAGAAGCTGAGATATCCGGTGGAAGGAAAGGTTGTTACTGTCTATGGAGAGGAAGAATATTTTGTTAGCCATGTGAACACCTTTAAGTATCTAGAAGTGGAAGGTGAATATGTTGAAACTCCGTGTCAGACATTTGAAGTGGTTCCTTGGATTGTTAATGATTATGAAGCTCCTCCTGTTGTCAAGAAAGTTCCTGTGGTCACCAGAATACCTCCAACAATGGCCTCCCTTAAAGATGCTAGAGCTGTGGTGGATGAAGGTGGTTGTACTATTTGGGGTCAGCTTCCTGATATTCCGTACAAGTCTGACAAATTTGGTTTGGGTTTCACTGCAGAGTCCCAGAAGGCTGTTCGTCGTGCTCGTGCTGTTCATATCACCAATCAGGGGGTTATGAAGAACCAGATCAATGCTGTGGGTGACTATGATGAAGACTACAACTTGGATGCTTGGATTTTTCCTACTGTGGGTGCTGGACTCAATAACTGGAAAGCTGAAGATGTTATTCCTATCTCCTTTAGTCAGGAGTAAATACTATTACTGTGTTGTTGCTTTTTAAGTTTGTAATTTCTTGAACAATTAAAACTCTCAAGCCTTGTGCCTTACCCAGGGCACAATGGTGTGCTTGTTACGGGCTGTCATTTCATTTGCATACTTCATTCAATAAAAATCAGTGGACGTTTCGTTTTAGTAAATATTGTGTTCCTTGTCTTTCTTTTATTTTATTTTTACCTTTATCAGCTATGTGTTCTTACACACACCCACATCACCAAAATGCAGATCCTCATCCACTCTGGATCCTGTTGATAACAGTTCTACTATTGCCAATTATAATTTCGAGAATCCGATCTATCAAACTGAAGACGGAAATGAGGACGATTGTGAAGTACCTGTAGAGCTTGCTAGGTTGTTACAACAAGAAGAGAAAGCTATACAGCCACATGAAGAGCCAGTCGAGGTTGTGAATCTGGGAACTGAAGAAAACAGGAAAGAAGTCAAGATAGGGGCTGAATTAGAGGATAGTGTCAAGAGCAGATTGATTCAAATGTTACGTGACTATGTGGAGATCTTTGCTTGGTCTTATGAAGATATGCCAGGGTTGGATACAGACATTGTGGTTCACCGTTTACCAGTGAAAGAAGATTGTCGTCCAAAGAAACAGAAGGTTCGTCGTATGCGTCCTGAAATGTCAGAGAAGATCAAAGCAGAGGTAATGAAACAGTTCAATGTAGGGTTCTTAGCTGTGACTTCTTATCCTCAGTGGGTTGCAAATGTGGTGCCGGTACCTAAGAAAGATGGTAAGGTACGTATGTGTGTAGACTACAGGGATTTGAACAAGGCCAGCCCCAAAGATGATTTTCCACTTCCTCATATTGATGTTCTGGTAGACAACACTGCTCAGCATAAGGTATTCTCTTTTATGGATGGTTTCTCTGGTTACAATCAAATCAAGATGGCACCTGAAGATATGAAGAAGACTACATTTGTTACACAGTGGGGAACTTTTTGTTATAAGGTGATGCCATTTGGTTTGAAGAATGCAGGGGCAACATATCAGCGTGCTATGGTGGCTTTGTTTCATGATATGATTCATCATGAGATAGAGGTGTATATGGATGATATGATAGCCAGGTCCCAGAATGAAGAGCAACATCTTGATCATCTGCATAAATTGTTTGAGAGGTTGAAGAAATACAAGTTGAGATTGAACCCAAACAAGTGTACTTTTGGAGTTAGATCTGGTAAGCTCCTGGGTTTCATTGTCAGTGGAAAAGGTATTGAAGTGGATCCTGCAAAAGTGAAAGCTATACGAGAGATGCCAGCTCCCCGTACTGAGAAGGAGGTTAGAGGTTTCTTGGGACGATTGAATTACATTGCAAGATTTATTTCCCAATTAACTGCCACCTGTGAGCCAATCTTCAAGTTGTTGAAGAAAGATCAGGTAATGGAGTGGAATGATGAGTGCCAGACTGCCTTTGATGAAATCAAGAAATATCTGCTAGAACCACTAATTTTGATGCCACCAGTTGATGGAAGACCCTTGATTATGTACTTAACAGTGTTAGACAATTCAATGGGGTGTGTGTTGGGGCAACATGACGAGTCTGGTCGAAAAGAGCAGGCAATATACTACCTTAGCAAAAAGTTTACCGACTGTGAAACAAGATACTCACTGCTCGAGAAAACTTGTTGCGCTTTGGCATGGGCTGCTCGCCGACTAAGACAGTATATGTTGACCCATACTACCTTGTTGATTTCGAAGATGGATCCAATCAAGTACATATTCGAGAAACCTGCTCTCTCCGGAAGAATTGCAAGATGGCAAATGATCTTGACAGAATATGACATACAGTATACTACTCAGAAGGCCATTAAGGGAAGTGTTGTTGCTGATCATTTGGCTCATCAAGTAGTGGATGATTACCAGTCAATGAGTTTTGAGTTCCCTGATGAAGACATTATGATTATTACCAAAGAACCTGGACAATATGACGGACCTGAACAAGGATCCCGATGGACTATGGTTTTTGATGGTGCCTCTAATGCACTTGGTAATGGTGTTGGTGTTGTGATCAGTTCCCCTGAAGGTTGTCATACCCCAATCACTGCCAGAATTTGTTTCTATTGTACTAATAACATGGCTGAGTATGAGGCATGTATCCTGGGTATCAAAGCTGCTATTGATATGAAGAGTCAGTTCCTTGACGTGTATGGAGATTCAACCTTGGTAGTTAGTCAGATCAAAGGAGATTGGGACACCAAGCATGATAATCTCATTCCTTACAGAGAGTATGTGTTGTCTTTAATCCCACATTTCAAAGAGATTACCTTTGGACATATTCCACGAAGAGAGAATCAGTTGGCAGATGCCTTGACCACCATGGCATCCATGTTTGAGATCAGTTGGGATGATGAAGCTCCCAAGATTACTATTGATAGATTTGAAAAGCCTGCATACTGCAACGAGATTGACACTGAAGGGGCAGAGGAGAAGCCTTGGTTCTATGAAGTAAAAAGATATCTTGAAGCTCAGGAGTTCCCTGAAGGGGCATCTGTCAAGGATAGGAAGTTTCTGAGAAGGTTTTCTGCTAAGTTCTTTTTGAGTAATGGGATTTTGTACAAGCGCAATCATGATTCAACTATGCTTCGTTGTGTGGATAAGAAGGAAGCAACATAGATTATGGAAGATATGCACGATGGGATCTTTGGCACTCATTCTAGTGGTCATACAATGGCAAAGAAGATATTGAGAGCAGGTTACTATTGGTCTACCATGGAAGCTGATTGCTATCAACACTCTAGAACATGTCACAAGTGTCAAATCTATGCTGATAAAGTCCACATACCTCCATCACCATTGAAGGTGTTGACTGCTCCTTGGCCTTTTGCCATGTGGGGCATTGATATGATTGGTGAGATCAAGCCTATTGCTTCTAATGGGCATCGTTTCATCCTGGTTGCTATTGATTACTTCACGAAGTGGGTGGAGGCAGCTTCGTTTGCATCTGTCACCAAGAGTGTTGTGGCTCGATTCATTAAGAATAATCTCATATGTAGGTATGGCATCCCTGAAAGGATTATTACTGACAATGGCTCTAATCTAAACAACACTATGATTACTGATCTCTGCACGCAGTTCAAGATTAAGCATCACAACTCTTCTCCGTATCGTCCAAAGATGAATGGGGCAGTTGAAGCTGCTAATAAGAACATCAAGAAGATTGTACAGAAGATGACTGTTACTTACAAGAATTGGCATGAGATGTTACCATTTGCTCTTCATGGTTATCGTACTACAATACGTACTTCAACAGGGGAAACCCCATTCTCCTTGGTCTATGGTATGGAGGCAGTTCTGCCCATTGAAGTTCAGATTCCCTCCTTAAGAATTATGAAGGATGCAAGCTTGGATGAAGATGAGTGGATTCAGACTCGACTTGACCAGATAAATTTGATTGATGAGAAGAGGTTAACAGCAGTTTGTCATGGCCAGATGTACCAGAAACGAATGATCAAAGCTTTTAACAAGAAGGTTAAGCCAAAGGTATATCAGGCTGGTGACTTGGTAATTAAGCGTATCATATTACCACAGGGTGATCCTAGGGGCAAATGGACTCCTACATATGAAGGACCATTTGTAGTCAAAACAGTATTCTCAGGAGGTGCCATGATACTTACTACTATGGATGGTGAAGACTTTCCGCAGCCTGTAAACGCAGACATAGTTAAAAAATACTACGCATAGAAAGAGACCCGCTAGGTTGACTGGCCTAGGCAAAAATAAGGGCATCCCGGCGAACCAAAAGGGTTCGGGCAAAAATTAGGGATATATATAAAAAATGTACACCCGGCAAGTCGAAAACCTGAAAAGGCGGCTTGGGCAAAAAAGGGTATCCCGGTGGATTGAAAACCTGAAAGGGCAATCCAGGCAAAAGTTAGGGATTAAAGCGTATGACTATGTCTCGTTTGGATCACTCATGAAACTGCAACCAGTTGTGTTATTTACTCAATCTCGAACAGATAAAACTCAATCCAATCGTTTCTATCTCAACAGCAGAAGATGAGATACTTGAAGATAATGGCAATAGTAGAATTGGAACTCAATAGGATTATTTCCCTCATAGCTGATTCTCTTTGTTTTGTAAATTTTTTACGACAAAGTCCTCTTACTAGGATTTCTGTCTCCTTGTACAAACTTGCCTATGTATAGGTCACTTTTGATATAAATAAAATTCCATTTTTGAATCCAGATTTACTTTTACCCTATTTACATAAGCGAAACGTCCATTGGTTGTGTTTGAATGTATGTATGCTTTTGAATATGATTGATGTTTACCAGAAATGCATAGATGCTTAATATGATTGATGTTTACCAGAAATGCATGAAAATGCAGTAATAGTATTTACTAAGGACGAACGAGGAAAGGATTTCAACGAAGCTTCGCCGGTTCATCCCTACAAGACAGTTACAAATCCCCATTAGGGCAAATCCATCTTCATGAAGTACTTCAAGTCACATCTCCCCGGGAATTTATATCCATCTCTTTTATCCTCATACGGATATTCGGGAATTTATTTCCCAATAAGAGTACGACGAACGAAGACGGAAGGTTATGTATACCCTACTATCCCCAGCAGACGGGAGGTTATGTATACCCTAATATCAAACGAAGACGAGAGGTTATGTATAATATATTATCAAACAAGACGAGAACGAGTTCCTCATATTCTTCAGCAACGAATCGGGATTTATTTACCCTGGCCAGCAGTTGTTATACGGAGACATCCAGACGCTTCAAGCTATATGATGCATACATACATCATTTACATCATAACATACATATACATAGATACATAATACATCACTTAAGTGTATCATATCATACATGCATACATAATGCATAAGCTAATATTATCATACAGAATGCTACCTTGTTTTCAGGTTAATTCTCCAGCAGACAAATTTTATCAACAAATTGTGACTATTGGGACGTTGTTTATCTTCCCAAAAGTTATTATCTCCTCGGGACGTTGTTTATCCTCCTGAAAGCTTCTTATACCTCAGAATGTTGTTCATCCTTCTGAAAGCATATCATCACCTCAGGATGTTGTTTATCCTCCTGAAAGCATATTATCTCCTCGGGACGTTGCTTATCTTCCTGAAAGCTATCATCACATCCTCAGGACGTTGTTTATCCTCCTGAAAGCATATTATTACCTTGGGCCGTTGTTCATCTTCCCAATGGTTACATCATTTCCTCAAGACGTTTTTATCCTCCTGAAAGCATATCATTTCCTCAGAACGTTGTTTATCCTTCTGAAGGCATATTATTTCCTCGGGACGTTGTTTATCTTCCTGAAAGCTATCACGACCTTGGGTCGTTGTTTATCTTCCCAAAGGTTACCATTTCCTCAGGACGTTGTTTATCCTCCTGAAAGCATATCACGACTATTGGGCCGTTGTTTATCCTCCCAAAAGTTATACTTATACCTCAGGACGTTGTTTATCCTCCTGAAAGCATATCATTTCCTCAGAATGTTGTTTATCCTTCTGAAAGCATACCACCACCTTGGGACGTTGTTTATCTTCCTGAAAGCTATCACCATTACCTCAGGACGTTGTTTATCTTCCTGAAAGCTATCATTATATCTTCATATTTTGGACTGATTTATCCTCCAAGAAATGTACCTGAAGAATTTTTCTCCAAGTGGAATCTTTAAGCCCACTCAAGCAAATTCAACTAGTCATCGGTATCACTCTATGCACTGGTGAGTGCAAATTTTTGGGCTTTTGTATTCAATCCCCTTCAACCTTCCAGGTCACGACTGACACACATACCAATCTAACCCCTCAGGTTTCAGAAAATTGAACAGGGGAAGCTGTTGCACCCCAAAATTTGCCCTCACAATACAAGACTTTGTGTGCTAAGAAGGTTCACAAGGTTCACAAGACCTTTCATGAGGTTCATGAAGGTTACAAGATACTTTATGAGGTTCACAAGGTTTACAAGACCTTTCATGAGGTTCATGAAGTCTGCAAGACACTTTATGAGGTTCACAAGGTTCACAAGACCTCCCATAAGGTTCACAAGGTTCACAAGACATCTTATAATGGTTCACAAGGTTCACAAAGTTCACAATTGGTCAGAAGAGTTGACAATTCCCTCAGACAATGCACCTCCTAAGCAGTGCATCCAAAACTAGGGTTTTGACTTTAATCAGGATAAATGGACTTCCAAGACTTCAAGTGAGCTTCATAACATCTTATATGTGTTTAAGAATCCCCATGACAAGTTTCAAGACTTTTCTCAAAAGTTTGCTCAGTCAGATGATCAGATAAGTCAAAATCAGTCAAAGCAGTTAAAAAGTCAAACTGAGGTCAACTGTGGTCAAACCAAAGTCAAACTTCATGATTTTTTGCCAACATCAATTATATGAAGTAAAATTCATCATTTGATCAAGGGTTGATCATGATTCATCAAGGAGATTTCAGATCATCAAGAATCAGAGGTTTCTAAATTAGGGTTTTCTCAGGAAAAGTCAACTGAACTTTGACCAGCCATAACTTTCACATGATTCATCACCAATTTTCCATCCAAATCTCATTTTGAAGGAAATTGAATTCTCTAAAACTTTGTGTCTCACAAGCCAAGCCCAAAAATGCTTCATTTGGAAGGTATGAGCTAAGACATTATAGGTCCTTTTGAAAGTCAACAAAAAGTCAACAACTTCAAAAGGGCATAACTTGAGAATGGTAAATGATATGAACATGAAACCAGTGGGGTTGGTTATAGGACTCTTCAAGCTTTCCAAAATGTCCAAGAACACCTTCATAGCCTTAAAATTGAAGGATGTGGGCTCTTGCAAAGTTGGGAAATTTTTGGTTGGTTTATGAAGAAAATGGAGGTTTAAAACCAATTTTTTCTAAATGGGCTTGCCATATGATGACCCAATCCATACCAATACTTCATGCACGACCCAAGTCTCTAAAATTCAGATTTTTTCATCATTTTATTTTATTTATTTTGATTTAATTCATTTAAAATCATTTTAAATTAAAATCAAATAGAAAAATCAAATATTTAAAAGAGATTGAGCTTCTAGAAAATCATGAATGCAATATGGATCAGAATGATACAAAAATAATGGTGATTGGCTTGAAATAGAAAGAGTTTATGCAAGGATATTTGAATTTTAAAGCTTGATCTTTTTCAATCTTTTTTTATCAAATCTTTCACACAATGATCAAGTTTTTTGACCTAGATTCATTCCACTATAAGTACATAACACAAACCTAATCATAGAACACGAATTTCAGCCTCCAAGAGTAAGTTTGCATTTTAAAAAAACCTCACCAAAGCTCAAATTCGGTTTCCATACTACAAGGCATTTGAAGGTATTTTAAGGACATGAGAATGATCCCTGGACTTCACTGATCATGTACCAATGCTCATATGCATCCATAACCTCATGAACATCTCAAACCGAATCCAAATATTGACATCTTTATGATTTTTTCGTTCTCATATATACATGTAATATAAATTGAATTTGATTCTGGATTTGTGTTTGTGATAAGCTTGTGAATGTTTCTGGGCAATTCAATTTGGTTTTCGATGCAGGATTAAAGAATCACCATGGCTAGGGTTCCGGCCATGAGATTGGGGTTTTTTATTAAACCTAATATAAATAAGTTCTAAGAACATAGAACAATTCCATGGACCTTGGGGATTATGAAGCACTGATTATTGTTGAGAAATTTCACTGTCTTGATGCTTTTCCAATTTCGTAGATTCTTGTGTTTTGAAATTCGCAGGAAACATTGTAGCAAAGTTCATAGGAAATTCCGCAGGTACCATGAAGAAGATGATCCACAGCGCGCGCTTTCTGGAATTTAAATTCTGTTTTAATATTTTATGTTTTGGTTTCTGTTTTGTATCACACACAAGCGTGTGTCCCAGTGGTGAACGTATGCGCGCATGAAGGCAGTGTCCTGAGTTCGAATCCTGCCTTTCACAAATTTTTATTATTTTTCAGTTTAACTATTAGGTTTAATATATAATGAATTATAGCTGTTATATGGACAGATGCGCCCTCCCGACTGGAATGGTAAGTGTGTTTGTGTGCAATGTGAAGGTCCTGGGTTCGATCCCCCCAGGCCTTTTGTTTTGCTTCTTTTTCTTTGATTTTCCAGGATTACACAACAAAAGCAATTGGACTCTTTTCTTTAGAACCAGGCGCGCGCTGGCCCAGTGGTTGGTCTTGCTGGTTGGAATTATGAAAGCAGAGGGGCTGGGTTCAATTCCCAGCCAAGGTAAGTTCCTTTTTTTCATTTTTTCTATTATTTGTTTTATTTGTTTATAATTAATATTAATTAAAACTATAATTCTAATTCAATTAATCTTAATATATTAACCCTAAAAATATTTTCTTTTCTAAAACCCTAATTGTAAATATAATTTATTTATTTATTCTAATTCTTGCATATATTTTAATAAATCTTAATATTTTTTTTAAATCAAACCATAATTTACTTCTATTAAAAGTATAATTTTATTATAATTCTTAAATTTGTAAATATAATAGTATGATCATATTTTATTTAATCATGTAATATAATTAAATTTTTGTAAATATAATTATAATTAACCCTATTCTTATAATATGTAAATATTCTTTAAATTGTTTTTTTTTTTATTGTATATAAATAATTGTTAATATATGTTTAAAAATAGTTAAAAATTGCTAATTTAATTTTATAATTATAATTCTATTTTCATAATATGTTCATAATTAATTTAATTTTATAATTTACATATAACTTAAAATTTTATAATAATTAGTATAATTGCTCATATTTTCTTATTAATCTTAAATAATTGTTTATATAAAAATTTGATTTTTTTAATTATTATAATATTCTTGCTTATTTCATTATTATTCTTATTAATTATGTTTATTTTTTATATTTATTATTACTAACCACATTGTGATTATTTTTATTATGTTTATTTTCACTAACCCAATTATTATTATTATTTAATATTTTGCTTTTATTATTATTATGTAATTGTTCCTTGGTGTAATATTTAGTAATAATGTTTATTGTTCATATTTTATGCTATGGTTAGTAAAATAGGGAGTGTAAACATACTTGTAATATAAAATCAATTTAGATCACAAATTTAAAGATAAATATTAAAATTGTACACTCACACACGTAAGTCGATCTTTGATCGCCATCTCACTTCCTTAGGGATACCTCTCATGTTGCCTAATCAAAAGGTCAAGTAGGGTGTATAAAGCAAAGTCCCTCAATTTCACATCATCTAGTCCCTTAACAGATAAAAGATCAAGTCCCTTTCGAATGTTGCCTTCGTAATGATCTTGTCCCTTTCGGATAAAGATGATGGTCCCTTCGAATTGCTTATACACCCCACAGTTGCCTAAATAAACAGATGACCCTTCACTTGTCCCTTATATCCAAGGTAATGACTACCTATTCCTTAATAATAGGGATAGTCTTACCATTTAAAGGATTCAAGAACAGAAAAGACTTAAACTTAGGGTAGGTTCCTCTTAGATACTTGCTCACTTTTCAAAAACATCTCAAACACTTCACACATTTTAAACAATTTTCAAAACAAAGGTTTTTTACGCATCCGTACATGGATCATTATAAAACTCTTAAGAAAATTTCTATTCACACACTTCACATTTCAAAAACATTTTAAAGTGAGCTAAGTAACTAAGAGCCCATGGATAACCATGGATGTAAAGGGTGCTAACACCTTCCCTTTACATAACTTACCCCCCGGACCCAAAAATCTTTTAAAAGGTCTTTCCTGTTCTTTTATGCCTTTCCTTTGGATAAAATAAAATTCGGTGGCGACTCTTGCTATCCGCAACATTTAACTAAATTCAGTTCTCCCACCGTGTTACAGATACATCCAAGGATCCCGGGGAGCCAAGTCCTTAACTGGTCTTCCCAGGAAATTATAAGGGTTAATCCTGTATTTTAAAGCATGCATCAAGTCTTGCATCTTGCCCAAGATGTCAAGACTCATTTTGTAATCGGGCCATCTTGTAATTTTGTGCAAATGGATTAATCAATGAATATCAGACATCTTTTGCAAACAAGTCTCTTTTCGCTCACTGTCTCTTCATTTTTTCATTTTTGTACGAAACAATAAAATGGCAATGTTTTCAAAATAAATAACTTCATTTTCATTTTTTCTAAACAAGATTAAAATTGATCACTAAAATAAACCAATCTAAACCCTTGCAGAAAGTGCCTTTCAGACTGCACCGACAACAACACTGCTATGACTTTGTATGACTTCGACAATCCAATCAATCAAGCTGATGAAGGGGTTGAAGAAAATTATAAGCTACCTGAAGAGCTAGCCAGGTTGTTAAGGCAAGAGGAGAAGGTTATCACTCCTCATCAGGAGGAGATCGAAACGGTTAATCTTGGTACGGAAGAAGACGTAAAAGAAGTTAAGATCGGGGCCCACCTACAAGATTCAGTAAAAGAGCGACTGATTGACATGCTTCGAGAATACGTGGATGTTTTTGCCTGGTCTTATCAGGACATGCCAAGGTTGGACACCGATATTGTCATGCACAAGTTGCCTTTGAAAGAAGACTGCCCGCCGGTAAAACAGAAGTTGCGTCGTACTCGCCCAGATATGGCAATGAAGATAAAAGAAGAGGTACAAAAGCAGTGGGACGCCGGTTTCCTTGCTGTAACTAGCTATCCGCCGTGGGTAGCTAATATTGTACCTATGCCTAAGAAGGACGGCAAGGTAAGGATGTGTGTGGACTACCGGGACCTGAACAGAGCCAGCCCGAAAGATGACTTCCCTTTACCTCACATTGATGTATTGGTCGACAATACGGCTCAGTTCTCGGTGTTCTCCTTCATGGACGGATTTTCAGGATATAACCAGATCAAGATGTCACCTGAAGACATGGAGAAGACAACTTTCATCACACCCTGGGGCATATTCTGTTATAAGGTGATGCCATTCGGACTGAAGAATGCCGGTGCAACTTATCAACGGGCTATGGTAACATTATTCCATGACATGATCCACAAAGAAATTGAATGTTACGTGGATGACATGATTTCCAAGTCCCTTACAGAAGAAGACCACCTGGTGAATCTGTTGAAACTATTCAAGCGTCTGAGGAAGTACCAACTGATGTTAAACCCCAACAAATGCACATTCGGGGTGCGATCTGGTAAGTTGCTGGGGTTTATTGTAAGTGAGAAAGGGATTGAAGTTGACCCTGATAAAGTTAAAGCCATTCAAGAAATGCCTGCACCGAAATCAGAAAAAGAAGTTCGAGGGTTTCTAGGTAGATTGAATTACATTTCAAGGTTCATATCTCACCTTACAGCAACCTGTGAACCTTTGTTCAAGCTGTTAAGAAAAGAACAAACGGTCAGGTGGAATGAAGACTGCCAGAGAGCTTTTGACAAAATCAAGGAATACTTACAAGAGCCTTCAATCCTTATGCCTCCAGTCGAAGGAATACCTCTAATAATGTACTTGACAGTATTAGAAGAGTCAATGGGGTGTGTGCTGGGCCAGCATGACGAGTCTGGTCGAAAAGAGTATGCAATATACTACCTAAGCAAAAAGTTTACCGACTGTGAACAACGTTATTCACTGCTCGAGAAAACTTGTTGTGCTTTAGCGTGGGCTGCTCGCCGACTAAGGCAGTATATGTTGACCCACACTACTTTATTGATCTCAAAGATGGATCCAGTTAAGTACATTTTTGAGAAGCCAGCACTTACCGGACGGGTTGCAAGATGGCAAATGATCCTCACAGAATATGACATTCAGTACACATCTCAGAAAGCCATCAAAGGCAGTGTATTATCCGAATATCTTGCTGAGCAACCCATTGATGATTACCAGCCTATGAGATTTGACTTCCCTGATGAAGACATCATGTTCATAAAGGGAAAAGACTATGAAGAGCCTGTTCACACTGAAGGGCCTGACCCAGAAGAAGAATGGACCATGATGTTTGACGGGGCAGTTAATATGAATGGTCGTGGTGTTGGTGTAGTACTCATTACACCTAAAGGAGTTCACATGCCTTTCTCGACAAAGCTCACCTTTAACTGCACTAACAACGAAGCTGAATACGAAGCTTGTATTATGGGTCTTGAGGAAGCCATTGACCTCAGGATCAAGACGTTGACTGTGTTCGGAGATTCAACTTTGGTAATCAACCAAACTAACGGCAAATGGTACACCCACCAAGATCATCTAATACCTTATCGGGATTATACAAGGAGGTTATTGACTTTCTTCACGACAGTCAAGCTTGAGTATATCCCTCGAGATGAGAATCAGTTTGCAGACGCTCTGGCTACCATTTCATCCATGATCAAAGTTCAAGCTGCCAACTTTGTGCCTCGAATTGCAGTGTCCAGACTTGACAGACCAGCATATGTGTTCTCAGCAGATGTTGTTAAAGATGATAAGCCTTGGTTCCATGATATCAAATGCTTCTTGGAGGATCATACATACCCACCTAGGGCATCTTCCAATGATAAGAAGACATTAAGAAGGCTAGCTGGTAGTTTCTTCCTGAATGCTGATGGTTCCCTGTACAAGAGAAACTTTGATATGATACTCCTCAGATGCGTTGATCGGACAGAAGCAGACTTGTTGATGCACGAAGTGCACGAAGGATCCTTTGGTACCCATGCCGGAGGGCATGCAATGGCTAAAAAGTTGCTAAGATCAGGCTATTACTGGATCACAATGGACGCCGACTGTTGTGCCTATGCCAGAAAATGTCATAAATGCCAGATTTACGCGGATAAAGTGCATGTGCCTCTGAATCCTCTGAATGCGATGTCTTCACCCTGGCCCTTTGCCATGTGGGGAATTGATATGATTGGCAAGATTGAGCCGACTGCTTCAAATGGCCACAGATTCATCCTGGTAGCCATTGACTATTTTACCAAGTGGGTTGAAGCAGCTTCTTATGCAAATGTTACCAGGCAAGTGGTAGCCCGATTCCTGAAGAGAGATATCATCTGCCGGTATGGAGTGCCCGAGCGAATCATTACTGATAATGGTTCCAACTTGAACAATAAAATGATGGCAGAGCTATGTCGGGACTTCAAGATCCAACATCACAATTCTTCTCCTTACAGGCCAAAGATGAATGGCGCTGTTGAGGCAGCTAACAAGAATATCAAGAAGATTGTGCAAAAGATGGTGGTTACCTACAAAGACTGGCATGAAATGCTACCATTTTGCCTTGCATGGGTACCGTACGTCAATCAGAACATCCACTGGGGCAACACCGTATCAACTTGTGTATGGCATGGAGGCAGTCCTACCTGTCGAAGTTGAGTTACCCTCCCTACGGGTACTGATGGATGTTAAACTGAGCAAAGCAGAGTGGGTCCGATCCCGATACGAACAACTGAATCTGATTGAAGAAAAGAGATTAGCTGCAATCTGTCACGGGCAGCTATATCAGAAAAGAATGAAGAAAGCCTTCGATCAGAAAGTCATGCTCCGAGAGTACCAAGTAGGAGATCTAGTGCTGAAAAGACTCCTCCCTCCTTATACAGACCACAGGGGCAAGTGGACTCCGAATTACGATGGTCCATTCATAGTAAAGAAAGTTTTCTCTAGAGGAGCACTGATGCTCAGTACTATGGATGGTGAAGACTTCTTGTCCCCTGTGAATTCAGATGCAGTTAAAAAATACTTCGCATAAAAATGATCCGCTGGACACAAAAACAGAATGTAAGTCCAGGCAAAAATAGGGCATCCCGGCGAGTCAAAAACAGAATGGAAGACTCGGGCAAAAATAAGGGAAAATAAAAGGAAAAATGTACACCCGCTGAGTTGAAAAGCCGCATCGGACAACTCAGGCAAAAAGGGGTATCCCAGTGGATCGAAAACCTGAAAGGGCGATCCACGCAAAATAAGGGAATAAGCGAACAACTGCATTCTGAATTCGTTTGTATCACTTACAACATGGTTAGCCTCGAAAGGGTCAAGCTTCGTTCAGAATCAGCCTTCTTCAGGAAGCAAGATGAGAAGAACGTCAAAAGTCATACGAGTCATAGCAAAAGGGAAGCTCCTCAAAGCGTCGTCAACATTGCCAGCACCCTTTTTGTTTCTCAATTTTTGTAACAATCTCCTCATCTCAGGAGATCTGTTTCCTTGTCTGTACTTGCCAATTCAGGGCACATGAATTAATAAAATCAGATTTTCAGTCATGTTTCGTCTCGTACATTTTATTTTCGTTTGCAAAAATGTCCGATATCCTTAATATAATGATTGCATAAATACAGGTGCGTCTTTTCTGAAAACTTACGTGCTTACAGGAAATATACTTGCTCCCGGGAGTGTCTAAGCTCCTATGATGGAATCTGGTAAGGGATACCTCGGGATACTTGTACGTTTCTTTGTCATGATAGGATTGCAGGTATTCAAAGCGCAACATGGGGCATGAAAGCTTCTCCCCAGCAAGCTGTCAAATCATTTCTCTCTCAGCACCTTCCAAACAGCACCAGAGATGCTTTCTCCCCAGCCGAGTGCTAGACAGGGAACTATATCCCCACAGAGTTTCAGCCTCTATCCAGAAGAGCAATGCCTAAAGATCTCACAACAGAGTGACAAGAGCTTCTACAGACCCCAGCTGGGTCCCTCATTACCGAGATAGGTCTATCAGTGGTCTATTTCCCCATGCAGAGTCAGATATGTCAGATCTACCAATGATCTCATCCCCAGCTGGGATGTCCACTTCAGGCAGATCAACCAGAGATCTCCGCAGCAACGGGATCCGAATCCCGGATCGGTATCTTTGCATAATCATAGCATTCGCATCATATTTTCCCCACAGAGCGTAGCATTCCGTCCAATACGGAGCATTACGGCAAAAATCAAACATATTGCATAAATCATAAGCCATGATCTGAACCTGAACACTTGTAAATACCAGCAGTATCCATCAACAATATACAGAATATTCCCCAATTCCCCACCAGAGAGCCAAAGCATTTCTCTTACAGATACAGATACACACTCCTTTTGGCACTCGTCTGTGTCATCACTCCCCAGTAAGTCACCCAAACAGATACTTACACATACTACAGATACTCTTTGACACTCGTCTGTGTCATACCCTAGCAGAAAGCCAAAGCGTCCCCTTTGCACTCACTACACAGATACATATATATACAACTCCTTGGCACCCGTCCGTGTCACCTCCTCCAGCATAAATACTCAAACACTTTGTAAACCAAACACTTGTTTATAATATACTTTTTCCGAAGCTCGTCCGTGTCATACTCTCCCTAGCAAGTTAAACACTCGTTTGTGTCTCACTCACGTTTGCTTATACAGATACTCGTCTGTATCTTGTATATACCACTTAAATCCCCTCAGAATAAACACTCGTCCGTGTTCATTGTTAACCAGGTGGTACTCGTCCGTATCATCATCTCTAAACATGTGTCAAGCGTTGTTTCTACCGATACTCGTCCGTATCAGAGTCTTAAGAATGCTCGTCCGCGTCTTTAATCCATACACAATGTCAGATACCTTTACCTCTTTCTAAAATTTAGACACTCATCTGTGTCTATTATTCCCCAGAAGAGTCCCCTCAGGATCAACACTCGTCCGTGTTCATTGTTAACCAGTTGGTACTCGTCCGTATCATCATCTCTGAACACGCATCAAGCGTTTGTTTCTACTGATACTCGTCTGTATCATAGTCTTAAGGATGCTCGTCCGCATCTTTAATCTATACACCGTGACAAACATTTATATCCTCTTGAATTCAGGCACTCGTCTGTGTCTACTTTTCCCCAACGAAGTCCCCAGCAAAACTTCTCTTCTATCTGACATTCGTCCTATGTCATGATACCTTTCGGCAGCCGTCCCCTGCCCGGTGATCGTCCTTCACCATTTTTGATGATCGTCCTTCATCACCCCCAGTGGAGTCTCTATTCATTGGAACCCCTTCCTATCCGACATTCGTCCTATGTCATGATATTTTTAGCATCCGTCCCCTGCTAGGTGATCGTCCTTCACCTCTTGATGATCTTCCTTCATCATGTTATCCGATGGCCGTCCCCATCGTTGATCTTGTTATCGGACATTCGTCCTATGTCATGATAAGCCCTAAGAGCAGCCGTCCCCTGCTAGGTGATCGTCCTTCACCTCCTGATGATCGTCCTTCATCATGCTTATCTGATGGCCGTCCCCATCGTTGACCTTGTTATCCGGCATTCGTCCTATGTCGCGATACTTTTTGCAACCGTACCTTGCCAGGTGATCGTCCTTCACCTTTGATGACCGTACCTCATCATTTATTTCATTTATGCCTTGAACTGGATGGTCGTCCCCATCATTTATCTATAATCCCCAGAAAGTCTTATAGCTTTACCTGATGGCCGTCCCCATCATAATCTCTTATATCCCCAGCATGTCGGTCGTCCCCGTCAGTACTTTATCCCTAGCAGTCGTCCTCTGCTCGACGGTCGTCCTCCGTCGCCCGCACCTTATAATCATACTTTATTTTCTTTTACAATCTATATCCCTTTTCTTCTTCATTCTATGAGTGCAAATTGTGGACTGTCTTTGGTATTCAACCACAAGTTATCTCGTTTGACTGTTAAGCCGTCGCTTACATCCTACACAGCTAACTCATGTTTGAATAGGGGCAGTTGTAAACACCCCAAATTTGCCCTCACCCATTCACACCATGGCTTGTGATTCTTTTCATTTGCATAAGTTCAATCATACCATCTCATATTGCATTTTTGCTTCACTGCATTGCTTCTAAGTCATCTGCATCTAGGGTTTGTGACCTGAGCAATCCAAGAGCTACTTGAGCCACTCCAAAGGTCATCAATAACTTCAAAGGGGTCCATGTATGTTCAAGCATCCCATTATATCCCCACAAAGTCAAAAAAGTCAAAGAATCACAAGAACTGAGAAAGGCATGGAAGCAGAGCCAGGTTTAACTACACAGATGACCTAAAATTAGGGTTTTGGTTTCAGAGGCCATAACTTCAATTTTTTTGGTCATTCTTGTTTCTATTGGTCTCTATATGTTATGAGGATCATGCATATCAATTTTCATGAAGAAATTCCATGGGGAAGGCATCTAATCAAGAGTTGACTTCTTGAGCAAGTCAGTGCAAAATCAGGGCATCTGAGGCCCCCAATGACCCAACCAAAGGGTGTTTCCCATCATTTTGAATGTGTATGATCTTTATTTGATCATAGAAGATGTTAGGAGTTCACAAAATTGAAGAATTTCAAGCCATTTGCAAAGTTGCCCTTTTGGGAAAGTGACTTGTAATGAAAACTTGTCATTTTGGGAAAGTTTTTCAACCTCCTCTTTTTGATTCAAAAATGCTTCAAATGAGAAAACTTTGGTCATGAAAGTTGTAGAATGGATCCTCCCATTTTCAAAAAGTACAAGAACTATTCTAATTCATTTTGGATCAAAAGTTATGGCTTGTCAAAGTTGGTAAAAATCACATAATTTCATGTTTTACACCAAAGAGGCAAAGTTGCAAAAACTCATGCCAAGGCAAAATGTGACTTCAAATGGACTTCTATGCATTACACAAACATAAACCATGACCTAAAAATCAGAATGCACCAAATAATTGTTCATTTTCATGCCTTGATCTTTAAGAAACTTCAAAAGGGCCAAACTTTGTGAAATTTGCAAAACCTCACATAAACTCAAATCCACTTGCTGCATTGCCTCAAATTCATTTCCATGGTTCTCCTTGATCACAGCTGAGCCAAGACATGCCCTTGTACCATGAATGAACCAGCCCATACCTCCTCTTACACAAAAGTTGACTTTTGGCAAAATGGACCATACCAATCAACATAGGCCAGCAACAACTCTCTGACCTATCCCAACTTGATACATGTACCAAAAGGAACTCAACACAACACACAACACAGCCAAATCCCTCCCACAAGTCAGCATTCTCCAAAACCTCCCTTAATGCATTTTCATTCGAATCTCTCCATACAAGCTTCAAACCTCAAAACAAATCCCACAGAACAACTCACCCTAGCCTTCTGATCATTTCCCAACCATCAATTTGCTCTGAAAGGCCCATAATCAAAAACACGATTTTCCACCCCTCCTGAACAGAACTTCATCAATCTCTCAAACCAACCATAAGAAATTCCAAACAAGCATTGCAAGCTTCTCAGGGGGTTCATTAAAGGCATCTTGGACCAAAGAAGCAGCCAGAAAGTTCCAAAGATCAAAGCTCCAGTTCAGGTGAGCTCAAGAACAATTTTTCCAGAAACTTGTTTTTAAGTTACTAAATGGTTCTTTATGCTTCACTGATCATGTTGATGTGTTTTGTTTTGAAAATGGTTGAGAAATGAGTATGTATTCATGTTCTGAAATTTTTTGACCTAGAACTGTTTTGATTCGATTCTCACTTTTGATGTGTTTTAAATGTTGTTTGTTTGTTGATTCTTAATGTATGATGTATGGGGATCATTTCTGGGCAGAGAGATTGGATTTTAGAAGCCTAGGGAAGAAGATAGCAATTTTTAGGGAGAGGTGTGGCCGGAGAAGATGACCGGAGGTCATTTCCGGCCACCTGAAAGTCATTAGTGCATTAATGGTGATTAGGGTTCAGTTTGAATTTGAGCCATAGATCTTGTTGACTAGGGTTGACCCGCGCGCAAATGAGTGGTCCAGATCTCTCATTAGAACCCTAATCTTATAATTAGATTTAATTAATTAGGTTTAATTTTAATTCAGCCAGTTTGAATCTGGGCCACAGGATCTGGCGCCAGTCAATTCCCTCCATTTTCATTTAAATGTCAGCCATTGGATTTGCATACTTTCTCTTTAATTCAATTTTTATTTCATTCTATTTGTTTTATCTTTCACGAATTATTAAAAATAGCAAATCATATTTAAAAATTATGAAAAATTTTGTCAAACATTTCATTAATTTTCAGAACCCAAAAATATTTTTATTTTTATTTTTTGCATTAAAAATCATTTTTAAATTATTTAAATGTTTATTTTTAATTAGTTAATGAAAATTAATTAATTAAAAATGCATTTAGGTATTTAAAAATAACCAAAATAATCACATTGCATTTCCAAACATTTAGAAACATTATCAAACTCTCAAAACAAATTTCTTTTTGGTTCTTGATGCATTTTGACAATTTTCATTGGAATTAAATTCTTTTAAAGGCAATATTTTTGTTCAAACTTGGAAAAATCCATTCTGCCTAACCATTGAGAGTTTGATGATGGTTCTTCTTGCATTGCATCCTTTACATCATGTAGTTTCTAGGGTAAAATTGGTTTGAATTCATATTTCATTTTCAATTTGTTTTGTATTTTTCATTGAGAGGTATCCCAAAACCCTAGTTGATTTAGAAAAAATCACAACTTCCATTAGGTTTAGATTTAGGTCTCCTCCTTTGGGAAGTGAACTTGTGTAGGGTTAGGGTTCCTTTGGTCCCATTTTCAATTTTTTATCACATCATTTGCTTCTGGTTTTGAAATTTTGCATTGTATGTTGTATGTAAACCCTAATTTGTGCCTTTCTTTGCATCCATCTCTCATTTGCTTGTATTTAAGAACTTGCCATGACATTTTGTGCATTTACATGATCCACAAGACATCTTAGGACACTCTAGAATCATGTTTGATCATTTCATCTTTCATTTTCCATGCTATAGGTCCATTCCATTTCATAAACTTTCATGAACTTCCATGGTTCAAAGCATGCTCCATATGCATCCATTCTCTTGTATGATCACATATATGCATCTTGTATGTGTTTGCATCATCTCTTAGCATCATTTGCATCATGTGTATGTTTCTGACTTTGGCCTTTGCCCATCCATATGCATTGTTTCATCTCATTTCTTCCTTTATGCATCTTGTACTAACTTTTCAAGATAATAGTAAGTTTGTTTGGGAGGTGAATTTGCCTTCACCTCCTACCTCTTCTCACCTCATCATTTTGCATCCTTGCTGCATTTTTACTTGTCTTTGAGTGAGCTTGCTCACTTGTACCCCTTTTCCCTCTTTTCTCTTCTCATCTCATCCCTTTTCTATCTTGCTTCTCCTTGGTGGCTTCCTTGAAGATTTCTCCTCTTAAGCCTCACAAACCCTAGGAACAACCAAGCATGATAACAATTAGGGTTTGATTAGTCCCCCATTTAGCTCTCACCTTTGTGTCATCTTTGAGTCTTCTCTTCTCATCTCATAATCAAGGACTAAACCCTAAAGGTTTTAAGGCTTTGTGATTAAGCTTATGCCTGCATCCTTCTATTAGGATGGAGTGTATAACTTTAATCCTAAGTGTTAAGCCCTTAATGTGTTTAACTCCTTTAATCAATCCATCTAATAATCACTAAGACATCAAGCTTGTAACTTGGGCCTTGCATTAGGGTTCTAATTCTTCCTTAATTGGTTAAGAAGGACTAACCCTAGTGTTAATGGACAAGTCCCCCTCAAGTTATCTTACAAACCATAAAACTCACTTCTTAATCTTACCATTAACTAAAATCCATTAAATAAAGGTTTGTTTTGTCATGAGGTTAATCCCTAATCATGGATTAAGTTGAGGATCCTTCCTCGGCTTAAATGTTCTCATCTATTATCCTTCTATTAGGATGGTGTAATGAGTCCATTAAATCCTTGATTATGGCTTAAACTCATTACTTAACACTAAACAAAAACACCAAAAACATCTAAATAAATGCAAGTAGGTTAATGATCTTAATCCTACATCATGGTGGTTAAGTGTGAGGTGCTTACTTCATACTTAAGGTATTCTCATTACCCCTAATCATAGGGAGGATGTGATGAGTTCACTAACCCTTGGTTTAGGCTTAAGCTCATTTCTTATGACAAAATACCAAAAAAGCAATAAAATATTGAAAACACAAAAACAAACAATAATCGTTTCCTTCGGGATTCTTTTCTCACCTCATTCACTCACAATCGAGAACTTGCTTCTTCCGTCTAATGCAAGACAGTTAGCACCTGAGCCAGACAGGTCATACACTTGAGCATAGGCAAGTAAGCTGTTCATCAGTCAATTTATCTTTCAGTCTCTTTGAGTCAAACTACGGTGTTCTGACTTCCTCATTGCACGAGAGGATACGTAGGCATAACTTAACGGTTATCGAACAAAAGTCTCTGTATATTCCCCCTCTTTTAGCATTATTCTTTTAAGCCTCATAGTCTTGAGTTTTTCACTCCTTTTCTTGCACTGACACTTCACTTATGCATATCACATTTCTTTTACACTGACACTCGCATTCTTTTCCAGCTTTGATACACAGATTGCGCTGACACTACCCCTTTAAAACACAAATCTTTTAAGCGTGGATCCCGTCGAGTATGACAGACAATCTGGGTGCTAATACCTTCCCAGGTTGTAACCAACCCCCTTTCTCAGTCTCTCTGGTTCGCAACCGTCTTATCCATCTTTTCTTAGGTTTATGCAGCATTACCTTTCCCCCGGGATAAAAATGCCTAGCTGGCGACTCTTTTCTCTCTGAGTTCACCCTTGTGTGTTCTCTCTCCTTTCGCCGACCGTTCGCGTCTGTACCCCTCTTGACCGGGTGTCATTTGGTGGGAGCGACAAACTTAAATATGAAAGAATACCATAAATGAAACTCAATTTGGTATTCATCTTTATTTTTGTGCGGTATTGCTTTCGGATGGAGATTTACATATCGTTTATCTCGTATGCATTAACACATATATCGTTCACCTTAATTGGTGTTGGTCGACCTCATTTGTAGGGTAATTACTTTGTTAATTACTCAACGATTGCTTAACATAGACCTAAATATGCCCCTATTTCGGAATAAAAATCTGATTGGATACTTGCACTTTTATGGACCGGACCTCGTGTTGGTCGTGTAATCGCAAAGTGATTGATCTTTTTGCTTTAAGATTCAAGACTTATGAAGTTTGATGCGTAGTTGCTTTGGGTCTCCCAATCTTTAAAATTTCATTGAATTTGGTTCTAATCACCTTGATTAATCACTATAGTGTAAGATACTAAGCGAAATTGGTTGCCTCTTCGGTTTTTGGTACTAAGTACCTTGGTTACTCTTTTGGTTGTGGATGATGAAGTTCACCATACCGATATTATGTATATTACTATTACTATTACTATACTAACATTTTAATTTTTTTCTTGTACTTTTATTTCCTTTATTTTTATGCTTTATATTGCCTTATCATTCATTATCATGTTTATATTCTTGTTATTATTATTGTGTTGATTTTCCTTTTGTCCATTTGGACACAAAAATATTAATAAAGGATTAAACCTCTAAAAAATCTTAATTGCTCCTATCTTGGACTATTGGTTACTATCCTTTGCATTGGAATTGGAGTTTTGAACTTAGATTCTAGGACACCTTCCCTTTGCTTTGATCTTCATGGAGATGGTAGCTTTATCTTTATTTGGCCATTTGCTAGCTTATAAGGATGAAACTCTTATGATCATAAAATGGGAAGCATCATCAAGTTTGGTTAGATCTTTCCTCCTTTATCTCTTTTATTTTCCTTTTAGGTTAGTCTCTTCATCTCATCCCCTTCTTAAATTTTCAAAGCTTCTCCCTCTTTTCAAAAAACTTCTTTGTTTTCAAACTTAAAACCGTTTTCATAATCAAACCTTGACTTAGGTCAAGTGATTTTTAACCTTTCTTTTATTTTCTTAATAAACGTTAAACCATATAAGTATATTAATACATTTTTCAAAAGACCATGAAAAATACAAAACTCATCAAATATTTTTGTGCCTTTGTGCACTTTTCCTTTTAACCTTTTCTTTACATATTTAGATATGATTCATTCTTTCAAGCGGAATTATTCGCTAAAGAATGATGACTTATCTTTACATTTTAAAATCAATCCAACACACTAATTTTTCACTATTTGTACCACGAACTACAGTTTTGATCTCGCATTGCATTTTGTGGGTACGTAGGCACGAGGTGGTAAACCTCTCCAAACACAAAATCATTATAAAATTAATTCTTTTCTCATCCCTCCACTCTCTTTTACAAACACTTTCAAACCAAAAAAACAATACTTTTTTCAAAGGGCTCCCGTGGAGTACCACGGACATTTTGGGTGCGTAAAACCTTCCCATTTTATAACCTATCCCCTTACCCGGTTCTCTGCTTGTTTCTTTTATCTCTTTTCTTTTAGATTCATTAGGATTTATTCGCTCTTTTTTCCTTTTCCTCTTGGAATAAAATAAAAGCACGGTGGTGACTCTGTTTACATTGAGTTAAGTTAACCAATAACTTACACTCAAGATTTTACCGCTACAGAAAAGTGGTGACTCTGCTGGGGAGTAGAACCTAAGTGGATTCAACATACTTTGATTTATTTACTACTTTGGTTTGATTTGTTTGTTACTGTTTGTTTTGTTTCGGTTTTGGTGATCCTCTGTGAGTGAGATAGATTCTATACTCGGATCTGAGTGAACTTATGATAGGACGGCGATGTTCAAAGTGATACGCGGTGGAGTAGTCCAAAGCGATATCAAGTTGATAATCTCCACTCGATTAGATTTTCTCAGATTACTAATGACATGACGAGTATTCGTATTATGGCATTGCTTCCGACCTTGAGCTGATCATACTGAGGACCGTAGAATCCTTAACCCATCCAAGCCAATTTAGGAACTGTAATACCTCAAAATTTGCCCTCATATTTATTACCTTAACTGGCTTTGCTTCACATTCATCTGCATTTCCCATTAGGTCATAACATTCATAATCATGCATTTCATTGATTCCTAAGGCACATGATCGAAGCGATTCCTTGTAATATGAATTTTCCTATTCATAGATGATATATTTGGTTATTGTACTCAAGTTTGAGACAAAGGTTGAATTCACATCATTAGGAGAATATTCCTATTCGGAGGATCACTAAGTTCCAAGATCCATCCTATTCAGAGGATCCATAAAAAATGCGAGATCAGGATGTTATCAATATGAATTAAAGGTTTATTTCCTTTCATTATCTATGAGTTCTCTTTTCATCAGAGTTCGACAATGAAGGGTGGAATTAGTGTTTTGATGCAAGAGTCTTCAACATCACTGTTCATCTATATGAGTGACTCAGGGTTTCAGGTTGCAAAGATCAGTGGTCATCTTAGTTGTTTATTACTTGGTGATACAGATTTGAGATTAAAGCTGGAATCTAATCAGGGATACAAGTTTTAGTGCATCAAAATTTATTCATATCCATTATCTAAATTCATCCCAAATTTTGTCCAACACAATGCAATGTCGTCCCTTGATCCATTCTTTGACTTATTCACATATTCAAACATTATACTTTATATCCATTGTCCATTTTTACCAAATTATTTTGAATTCCATTCTTTTCTATTTTTCTTTCTATTTTCAACGTCTAATACTTACCATAATTTTCTACAAAATTATCACAAAATATGTTAGTCCATTTTTTTTACCCATTTCGATAAGCCCAACATTTCTCTCCTTAAGTTCATTTTATTTTACAAAATAAATTGCAAAGCATATAAAGAAAAAGGGCCTTATATACAACAATTTTCCACATAAGCTCTCACGTACAACAATTTTCCAGCCACTTGCTAACACTTCCATCCATTCACATCTAATATACTTGAAGCACCATGGAACACGAAACATATCACTTTTCTTCAGCTACTAACACACCAAGTCGTCACGCATAACATACGGAACCAAAATGCATACATCAACAAATAAAACACAGTGGAAAAAAGGAGAAAACTATCTAACTGATAATAAATATACAAAAATGTTCAGGAAAAAATCACTGTAAAAAACCAGTGTAGAAACAGTTGCAGGGTCTAATAGAATTGAAAATAAAATAAATGATCATATCAATGAAATCAGTTACAGGAGGATCCGGAAAAAAATTCAGAACGAGATGGAAAAAAGGAAATTCAGTTACAAAGGTTAACAGAAATTCAGTTACACAAAACATATTGGAAGAGAAAACCGATAACAATTACGGTTCAGTTAGAAAGTGATAATGAAAAATGAAACAAAAATTCAAAAGATGTTATACACAAAGAAAAACTCATAATCTTCGAGCAACTTGGTCTCTATGCGACAATTTTCATCAGCCGCCAATCACTTGCAAACTCTTCATTAATTTCTTAATCCTTCTGACCCTCTCAGTTCGAACTTGATCCCTCTGCAACAAATTCCGATTTCTTCAATCCTTCAATCATCTTGTCGTCGATCTTCTTCATCTCTTCATACGTCGGCCTTCATCAAAGTCACCCAATCCCTTTTCATCACTCCACCACCTTCATCAATCTCATGACAATAACCGTCTGAAAATTAAAGACAGTTACAAGCATAACAGTTAGTTACAACTCACAAAAGAAACTCAGAGGAGGAAGTTCAAAAACAATTGTTACAAAAATCATAGTGAACTTCATTTTACCAACCTATTCACAAAAAAAAAAACTTTAACAGAATTCATAACAAACTTTAACCAACTTGTAACAGAATCAGTTAGACTCATGGCCGAATTTACCTGAGAAAATTCTTCACAAGCCTTAATCTTCACCTCTATAAATCTGAGTTTCTTTCAATCATTCTTCTTCTTCCCTCAATCAATCATTCACCATTCTTCTTCAACCTCTTTTCTCGAATTTCTTCTTCACTCTCCATAACCTTCTTCTTCACCATTGTTCTGAACCTCGTTCTTCTTAAACCTCTCCATCGTTGTTCTGCTTTCTGCTTCAATCTTCATCTCGTTCTCTCCATTCGCGGCATCATTCATCATCACCTTTATCACTGCTTCATCTCTGCATCAACGATCTTCAACGATTTTCGTCACAACCTGCAACCACAAATACAAGCTGCAATCATTCATTCGCGGATCCATTCTACAAGAATAAAAAACGATTCTTCAATTTAGAGGAGCTCAGAAGAAGATAATAGCATCAAGGATCACGAAACTCATTGATATATCACTGTTCACGTTTCCGATTTATTGGTACGTGGATCTTAATTCCTCAGCCGTGGTTATTGTAGTGTTTTCGACATTGTTTTCTTCCCTTGCCGCAGTTCGTTCCGATTCGGTGTTTGTCTTGAATTTGTGAGAATGCGGTTAGAGCCTTAGATCCAGGATGAAGAACGCGTTAGGGTTTAGGAAGGGGATTTAGGGTTAGGTTAGAGTTAAGAACGAGGGATAATATGGTGTTTGCTTTCGGTTTTCCGGTTGGAAGTGTTTGAGCCGGAAGAGGAAGACGGAAGTGATGGCGGAGGTGTTTGAGCCGGAAGAGAAAGACGAAGGTGATGGCAGAAAGAGTTTGAAGAAGGAGAAGAGGACGGAGTAGATGATGACGAAGGTGAGGTTAACGATGGTGGTAGGTTGACGGTAGCGGAAAGAGGTGATGGAGTAGATGATGATGAAGGTGGCGGCGTGAGAGAGAAGGGAGAAAGCAGACTTAGGGTTTTCGGTTATATTCTTCAGCCTCTTTGTTTTTGTCTTTGTTTATAATTGTTAAGTATAAGGAGAAAATTAAATTAAATTAATAAGGTGATTAAGATAATATCATGAAATTAAAAAAGAATTAAGAGCCATAATAATGCAGTAACTCCCAATAAATCCACCGTTAGAGATTCTCATGGATACAGTAGGATATGCTTTTGGGATTCCCAGTCACTCCGGCGGTGACACTTGTCACCGTCTGATAGGCTCCCTTCGCGGCGGATTATGTGCGTACCGTTCACTATAGTTATCACTCGTCTACGTTCAAGATCCATTGGATGAGATTACCATGGGGAGACTCATGATCAAACAGTTGTTGTGAAGTCAAGAAGGTTGACTGCATTCCATAAGATGCACTCCCTCAAGCCTGCGCCTATTGGGCCTTGTTTTTCGCTTTTCGCACCCCCATTATTCAGGCCCATTTCATTTTAACTAATAAAAGCTACTTTCTGCACCCCTCTCCTTATTTCTTCTTTTTCTAATTTCTTTTTTTAGTTTAGTTTGATTTTAATCCTTAAAAAATAGTAAATTCATAATAAAATTCCATAAAAATTTCAATAGGATTATAATTCACTTTAGAAATTTTCTACATTTTTGCTTTCTGATATTTGCCATTTTTTTATTTAATTTCGATTTTTCATTTAATTAGTTTTCTATTGAATTCTTTCATGAACGCTTTATTTTGTACATTTTATTTCTCCCACTTCATGTATGATTTTTGGCCCATTCTTTTTGCTATGATTAGAGGACTGACAATAGAACCTGGAATAATTTTTGTTGTATTTTTTAGGCCATTTTATCCACTGTTTTGGTAGTGTTGTTTGTGTAAAATTGTGAATAGTTTTTAGGTAGATTTAAGTGACTATTTGACATAGTTAGGCTATGAATTTTTAGGATATTTTTAACACAATATTAGGTTCAGGTTAGATACCTTAGGGAATAAATTTTATATTTTTTCCAAGACTTTTACTATTTTTTTAGTGTATTGATTTTGGTTATTTTTCCATTTTTAAATCCATCTAGTTTAGCTTAGGATTTTATGGTTCATCAAGACTTAGTTTAATTAGGCTTGATCTTAGAATATTAGGATGATTTAGTATATTTTAGCTATTGATTTTAGAATATTTATATTAAGAAAGATCCTTTAGTTTAGGACTTAGGCATGGAAATCGTTCAGGTTGTGTTTACATGAGGTGTTTAGCCTTATTTTTGTTTTATGCTTTAATACGCATTTTGAGCTATTATTTCTTCATCTCATTTTTATGTGTTTTGCCTTAATATTTGTATTCCACTTGTATAGGCTTCCCCCATTTCTTAGAACCAACTTAACTTCCTTAGGAAGTAAGTTGAGTTCTAATTCTCTTTTCTTATTTTCTTTTCTTCATTAGGATTATAAAAAATCTCACAAACCATTAGGATCACTTTTTGAATATAATAACTAAATTAGGGTTGTGTCTTAGTCCCCTTAGTTTTTCCCTTTGTGCAATTTGAGTCATTCTTTCTCACCTCCTGAAGAAAATAATAAAATACTTAATAAAAATTGAACGTTCTTATACGCCATGAGACTTTGTTGCGGAGTACTTATACGCGTCCTGTTTCGGGGCGAGGTGTAAGTATTTACCACGATGGATAAGTCTTAGTATGAGAACTTTCACAAAAAAATTCAAAACAGTTCTCATAAAAGACAAAACAAATAATAAACGACTTTCCTGCGGGAACTTCTTTTCTCACCTCATTCATTCTCAACGCGAACTTGCGATGACTTGTCTTGCATGCAAGACGGTAAACGCGCTCGTACCAGACGAGCTTGCAACACCTGAGCATAGACATACACAGTTCCAGCTATAAAAAACACAAACAAATAGTTCCCACCTTAGTTAGGTAAACTACGTCGACTCTGATCCTCATTTTCCCGATGAGGTACGTAGGCAGTGAGGTAGAGCCCATTCAAGCACATTCTTTATTTTCCCTACATTTCCCCCTTTCTTTTCATTCTCTTTTCCATTTCTCATTCCAGTTAGCAGTTCATTTGTTCAACAGCAGTTATATTTTTCTCACCCTTTGAAACAGACAAACAAGCGTGGATCCCGTCGGGTACGGAGGACGATCTGGGGTGTTAATACCTTCCCAGGTCGTAACCGACTCCCGAACCCAAATATTTGGTTCGCAGGACCTTGTCCTTTCCTTCTTCATTAGGTTTGTGCATCATTACCTTTCCCATTCTTTCGGGATAAAAATGCATGGCTGGCGACTCTACCTTTTCTGCGCCACTTTCGCGTTTGTACTAGGATGAAAATCCCGGGAGTGACAGGAACATAGTGCAGAAGCTATCCAGATGTAAACATGAGGTGGTTATCACGCGATACTACACTCGGACGAGGTCCTCTTTAGGAAATTATCGGTTGGGGAGTAGTCCAACATACCGATGATATCCAAAGGATGGTTGCTAACTCCGCGCACCTCTGTTAGCACCCTTTTGGTTTTCTGCAGGTACAATGAAGACAAAACCTTAGTACATACCTGTGTGGGTTGGTTTTCTTATACCATTGACTTCATGCTCGTGACTCAGAACCTAAACCAATGTGATTTGTGTGATCTTGTTTGTGGTTGTTGCATACATGCACTCATGCATACATAATCATTGTTCTCAAGATTTCAAGGGACTTATAGATACGTTTGTCAAAATTTCAGATGTCTACGGTTATGAATGTTGTAAGGAGGAATACACGGAAGTACAATTTCAAAAGTCCTAATCTAGTAGAGTTTAGAAAGCTTGGAGCTTCAGTGGTCAATACCGATGGGTTCCGGAAATGTTATGGAAAGCTTTTGTTCATCTTGGATTCCGATATACCAGAGGGGATTCTCCCTACCTTGGTTCAGTTCTATGATCCTTTGCATCATTGCTTCACCTTTCCTGATTATCAACTTGTGCCAACTTTAGAGAAGTACTCTCATTGGACGGATTTTCCTATTTTGGACAAATAGTTTCTTTTCAGTGGTTTAGAAAAGAGCTTACAACCAAAGTTATCGCCAAAGCCTTTTTTCTTAAGGAGTCTGACCTTAGTGGGAAGTTTCTTCCAAAAGGGAATGTCTGTGGTATTAATGCTAAGTTCTTAATAGGGAAAGCGTCTACCTCTCTTACTTTGGGTCATAAGGGTGCATTTGAGGTTATTCTTGCTTTGCTTATCTACGAGATTGTCTTGTTTCCCAACTTAGATGGTATTGTTGATGAGAATGCTATTCAGATTTTCTTGAAGAGAAATCCGGTGCCTACTTTGCTTGGAGACATGTATCACTCTATTCATCTTAGGACCTCCAAATGTGATGAAGAAATTATATGTTGTGCGTCTCTTCTCTATAGGTGGTTTATTTCTCACCTATCAAAGTCCGATGTGTTCAAGGATAATAGAGAGAAGCAAAGATGATCTCAAAGGATCATGTTTCTTACTCATAAGGATATGACTTGGTATTGTTCTTATTATGATATTGAAGTGCTTATTGACGGTTGTGGAGAGTTTCCCAATGTACCACTTCTCGGTACACATGGGGGAATTATTTACAACCATATTCTTCCTAGGCGTCAATTGTGATATTGCTTGAAGGACATACCAAGCTACCTTTCACTATCTACTTTCTTCTTTCTTAATGGTGCATATCATATAGAAATGAAGAAAATGATTGCTCATTCATGGCATACGATTCATAGGAAAAAGAAGGGTCAATTAGGAAAACAACACCTTGCTCCCTCCGAGTGTTACATCCAGTGGGTTTGATCTAGGGCTTCCAAGCTCAAGATGCCTTATCCACCCGATGAGCCTTTGTTTCCTATATTGCCATTATCTACTTTTCTTCTGCCCGTTGATGAGAAGGTTGCTCTTCAAGAAGAGTTGGACAAGATGAAGAAAGAGAAGGAAGCTTGACTACTTGAGAAGACGATTATGCAAGAGCAATTGAAGGAGAAAGATGATATAATTGAGTTACTTGAGCGGCGTGTTACCAAGAGGCCAATAGATGATTTATTTTCCTATCTTGGAGTACCATAGACATTTTGAGTGCGTAAAACCTTTCTATTTTGTAATCTATCCCTTACCCGTTTCTCTGCTTGTTTCTTTTAGATTCATTAGGATTTATTCGCTCTTTTTTCTTTTTCCTCTTGAAATAAAATAAAAATACTATTTATTTTGAGTTAATTAACTAATAACTTATATTAATAATTTTACCGCTACACATTACAACTGTGTATATTAATTAGATACAACCCACAATTCAACGGGAAAAAAACTATTCAAGAAATTACATGTATTATTCAATGAACATATATATATATATATACGTTCACCTTATTTTGCCTTTAATATCGACATGGCTGGTCAACGTTTACGCAAAGTATATTTAATATCTCTATCACTTTACTATTATTTGCCAAATGAACATTTAATGTGATAGACGTTTTAGTATATAACCCAAATAAATACACACGAAATATATATCGGCACCTATATTTTACACTTAATTATGTTTAATATTTTGGTCCACACTTAATAATTATCCATTCATACTTACTTTTATTTTTGGTATAAGTCATATAGTGTTATTTTATCGTGCCAGACACTTCACTAATGTTTGCATTCAAAAACATTTACATGAAAATATAATACTATCTGGAATACAATTGTGACAGACAACATTAAATAAATGCAAACATATCTATCTATTTTTATTTCATTATATATTATTTGATTTTTATTGCAAATGCTTTATTATATTATCATTATTTTATGTTAAGTGTATAAATTTACGTGACAAAAAATTCAAACCTACCAGTATTTTATTAGCTGTTGCAAGTTTGGACATATTCTAGTAAAAATAAAAAAAGTCAAAAGAAATAAAATGAAAAGATATATCTTCGGATGCACTTTTTTTATTCAATTTTGATTTTTTTCCGCAGATATATTTACAGAAACAATTTTATTAAATTTTTTTTTAACATTTTTGAATCAGACCTCTAAATTAATTGTTGACAAATTCCTTAAAAAATTTATGTGTTAGTTTTAAGTGAATTTATCTTAAGCATTGAATTAATAAAAATTAAAGGGGTAAGATTTAGTGTCAAAGTTAATATTTTGGCACCAGTATCAAATAATTTCCTCATATATATATATATATATATATATATATATATATATATATATATATATATATATATATATATATATATATATATATATATATATATATATATATATATATATATATATATATATATATATATATATATATATAATATTGTGGTAATTAAAATGATTGGATCGATATACAGGATCTCATATTTAGAAGAAAAAAATCCTTTAGAAACCATGTGAAACATTTTATATCTTGTGATTAATTTTGACTAATTAATGTTGATTTGATAATTACATTTTATATTAATGCTGATTTGATTTGGTTTGGTTTGATAATAACATTTGTATATTTTGTGATTTGACTTATCAACTTTTTTAATAAAGTTGAATTTTATTATGTGCCTCGTGATGAGAACCAAATGGCAAATGCTTAGTCAACTATAATTTCCATGATTAAGGTGAATCAATGGAATGAAGTGTCGATGATTAGTTTGGTGCGTCTTGACAGACCGACTCATGTGTTTGCGGTTAAAGAGGTCAAAGATGATAAGCCTTGGTATCATGACATCAAATGTTTTCTCTAGAGTTAAGAATACCTTCTTGGGGTATCAAGTAAAGATAGAAGGACTCTAAGGAGATTGGCTGAAAATATCTTTTCGAATGAGAATGTGCTTTATAAGAGAAACGTTGACATGGTCTTGCTCAGATGTATGGATAGACATGAAACAAACATGTTAACGAAAGAAATTCATGAAGGATCCTTTAGTACTCATGCCAATGGGCATGCAATGGAATCTAACTGTTGTAAATATGTGAAGAAATACCATAAATGTCAAGTTTATGCTGATAAGATTCATGTGCCACCAACTCATCTCAATGTTATTTCTTCTACATGACCTTTCTCTATGTGGGTAATTGATATGATTGACATGATTGAGCCCAAAGCTTCAAACGTGCATCATTTCATCCTTGTGGCTATTGACTATTTCACCAAGTGGGTGGAAGCGGTATCGTATGCTAATGTGACCAAGAAAATGGTTGTTTGGTTTATCAAGAATCATATTATCTGCCGATATGAAGTTCCGAATAGGATCGTTACTGATAATGGTTCGAACTTGAACAATAAGATGATGAAAGAGCTTTGTGAAGAATTCAAGTTTAAGCACCATAATTCTTCTCCTTATAGACCGAAGATGAATGAGGTCGTTGAAGCTGCAAATAAGAACATTAAGAAGATTATTCAGAAGATGGTTGTGACATATAAGGACTGACATGAGATGCTCCCTTTTGCTTTGCAAGGGTATCATACATCCATCCACACTTCAACAGGGGCGACCCATTTCTCACTTGTATATGGTATGAAAGCAGTGCTTTCCGTCGAGGTTGAGATCCCATCAACGAAAGTTCTAATGGAAGCCAAGTTGACTGAGGTTGAATGGCGTCAAAGCAGAGTTGTTGAGTTGAATTTGATTGAGGAAAAGAGAATGACGACTTTGTGCCATGGTCAGTTGTACTAACAAAAAATGAAAAAGAGCTTTTGATAAGAAGGCTAAGCCTCGTGTGTTAAGAAAAGGTGACCTTGTGCTAAAAAAAGATCTAGTCTTTCATTACTGATTCTAGGGGCAAGTGGACTCCTAATTATGATGACCCATATGTTATTAAGAAAGCCTTCTCTGGCGGTGCATTAATTCTTGCAACTATGAATGGTGAGGAGATCATTCGTCCTGTGAATGTCGATGTAGTCAAGAAATACTTCGCATAAAAAAATATAAAGAACAGCTCGCTAAGTTGAAAACTCGAAAGGGAATCTTAGACAAAAATGAGCGTCTCGGTGGATTGAAAACCTGAAAAAGACGGTCCAGAAAAAATTTAGAGACATAAACAGAAATAATTATCCCGGTAGATTGAAAACTCGAAAGGGTAGTCTAGACAAAAGTTAGGGATCATGGCAAGTAACTGCATTAGACCAGATTGGATCGCCTGAAGCAACCACACCTATAAAAAATTATCATTCACTCATCCTTGACTGAAATTCTATGCACAGTGGAGTTCAAAGTTGTTAGGGAGAATAGTGATCATTATATTTCAATGTATCATTTTTCCATGTATTTACCATTTTTCAAAATTTGTAATGATCCAATGGAGTAAGAAAATATTATTTTTGGTGAAGAAATTATTTAATTATGGTATTTAATCGAGATTTTCGATTATGTGAATTATGGAGATTCATTAACTAAAATTTTTAAGTTGTGAGAAGTGAGTACAAACCTTCGATCAATGGAATAACCTAGGAACGTAACTAGGTCTTGATGAAGGTTTTAGAAACAATAAAACTTAGGATTAGATATTAGATGTGTATCTTTGGTAAGTGGTTATTAACGGAGAGTGAGACTTCGTATGAGGGCTCTTCTGATTATTGTGCTTATCCCTTAATAAATAGTCGTGATCCGTGCGTATAACCTCTTGTGTAGGCTGGTCGAGGAAAGTATTTATTAAGTAAGTAACCGTGACCCGTGTGCATGCTCTCTTGTGTAGGATGGCCGGAGAAAGTTACTTAGTGGGGGTATTAGTGACTCATGCGCATAACCTCTTGTGTAGGCTGACCGGGGAAAGTACCCATGTGATAGCATTCGTGACTCGTATCCATAACTCTCTTGGAGGGTCGGACGAGAAAAAATGGTTATGTTGTAGGATCCGTGACTCGAGTCGATATTTCTTGAAAACAAGAAGTGGCTGTGGAAAGATTCCTTGGCAAGTTTTGCCAACTTAGTAAGGTCTTAAGTTGTTGAACTCGTGAAGACGTTTATCGCGTGAGATGTGTGAACTTAAAGTCATATCCTTTTCCCGACTTGAGTTAATATTTGATAGAACCTTATAAAGCTGAGAGGATCCATGAGATAGGAACTCATTGAGATTTGTTATCTCACCCCACGTTGTTGATTATTATTTCAGGTACTTCAGGTTCTGAGAAGGATAAGGATAATGTCGTTTGACTTATCCTTACTAGTTGATATTTTGAGCATGGCATAGCTTCCGCTGATGTAGTTTATTTTGAGATCATTGTTGATCTAGTTCTTAGTTTTTTGTTTTGAACATCTTATATACATTATGCCTTAGTTTAGACTTTTGTACTCAGACATTTAATATATGTAATATGTCGTTTAAGAACTTATTTATATTTCAATATCCAAATTTGAATTCATGTATAATATATATACTTTGATATATGTTGTTATATATAGGTGTTATACCAATAATACAACTTACACCAACAAATGTTCTATAACTACGACAAATATAATCAATAACAATAACTAGGAACTTTAGTTGGCCTAGTGGGGGTGGAAAATGACCATATGATTCTGGCCCTAAGTGTTGAAAGAACACTACCTTATGATTTTTTATGTTACATATTGGGGAACCTTTAGAACTTGTCACATTCGTGCACAATTTCCTTGCAATGTGACTACATGGTTGATCACAATTCATTTTCTTCATTGATTTTAGGTTCATTTTCTTTGCCTTTTTCCGGTGGGTTGATGCGGTGTAGGAGCTTGTGAGAATGACGTGAATCTTGAACATAATATATTTACATTTATTCTAATAGCTTTTAATGATTTTTTTAATGCACCAACCACAAAAATAAATTGATTATTTTTCTTTTATTTAAAGTAGATTACCATTCTTTGAAACAAAGGAAGGGATTGCATTAGGATATGTAATCTTGAAAAGTTTTATACTGGTAGCTAACGAAAATGGATGTTGTTGTGAATTATGATCTCTATTGTGGGATCTTGTTGAATTTGCGATAGCGGTACTCGGCGTAGGTTTTTGTTGAATAATTTGGCGGATTTTGATCATTGACGAGTAAAGAAAGAGGCCCAATCATAACTTCGTGTGGAGGAGCAACAAATACAGCCCACGACATGCGCTTTCGTTCCTTGTTCACCAAACTTCTATGCAATACACTCTTGTATCTTCCATTGCTCAACACCTACCATGTCAAAGAAAACATTTATCAGTGTTAACATTGAATAATACAAAATGACTCATTAAATAGTGACATGTTATTACCTCAAGTTGGTCACCAATGTGCACAAAGAGTGCATTTTGCAAGTAATTTACTGCCACCCAGCTATTTTCCTTCCAAACTTGGAGGCCCGGAACATCATTTGAGACAAGTAGAGTAAGAGCAGACATATCAGTGTGAGGCTCAACTCCTAATGCCAGTTCAGGTTGTGGACAAGGTGGATACATATTTATCTTCATTTCTGATTCTACTTCATCATCTCCCAAACTAGACTTCAAAATATTTCTCTCCAGTGCTAGCCCTTCGGACAAAAGCTCTAAGAGATTGTTTGTCACCCTTAAAATCTCTTTATTGTATTCTTCTGTTACTTTTCTATCACACAAAAATTTAATATACTTATATTATTTTTATAAACTCAGAAATTACTATATATAATGAAACACACTAACCTGTAAGAAGGAGGATTTTTTGGCCACATCTCATAATTAACCTTAGAAGGAGGGGACATAAGATGAAAATAATAATCCAACCATTCAACTTTTTCTTCTAGGTTTTTGGTCATCTTAGTCCCATACCCATCAAACTTACCATTAGATGGATCATTTGCATACACCTCTTTCTCCTTTTGAGGTAGAGAAAAGAACTCTTGCCCCACATCTTGCAAATTTTCGATGAGTTTCGCCGATATACCATGATCGGTGACGACAAAGAAACCCCACTCAGACGCAGCTTCAGTGATTTTTGTCACTAAAATATTATGTGGTTGAGACAATGAGATGATAGGCACATTAACACCCTCCAATGCTTTAGTGTTCTCTGGTCTTTCATTATCTGGACGAATGAATTGGGGTGGAAGCTCCTTCAGGTGGTTAAGAGCCAAGGTTTGTACTCTCTTAACTTCCATCACCTTTAATGAATGAATGATTGACTAATTTTACCTTCAATTCTTAGAATACGATGAAATCTAGAAAAATGATGAATCTAACCTGACAATATATAAGGAAACATAATCATTCACATGTGTCTGTTTGATACAACCTACATTCAACTCTCTCTGTTATTGCATATGCCATCCACAATTCAACAAAAGATATTCAACCACTTTATTTAGTCATGCCTTGTTAACGTTTAAGATATAATTAATATCACTATCAAGTATCTACCACTTTAATCATATTTGCTATTTAAAATAAGTTAGATATCACAAATGTAACTCTTAGGTTTAATTAAAAAACGCGTTTGTTACCATATATATATATATTAATGTTGTAAATTAAACATACGTATTCAATTTCAACTCTAGGAAAAATAAAAATAGAATAATGAAATTAAATCAAATATTAAATAATATTTATTTCAAAGAACATTTAAATTAATTACAATTTCAGTTTTTATTTTATTTTTAAAATAATACTGTAATATTTTAAGCAGAATATGATAATATGTTAAATTTAAATTACAATAACAACCATTCAATAGTTTAATAGTATTTCTATAAAAATAAAAGGTGTTATTAAAACATAAAAAAATATAATTTTTAAAATTAACATTATAAAATTTTAAATAAATAAAAAATCATATTATATATTTATAGTATTTTTATAAAAGAAAATATAAATTAATTATTTAAAAAAACTAAAACAAAGCCCTCCACCCTATAATATTTTAAAAAAAAACACTATAAGTATTATTATATATTTTTAAAAATATTTTCTTATATAAAAAATACTATAAAGTTATTTTAAATTTTTTGCATTAACTCAAAACACTATAAACCTAAATAGAAAAGAAAGAGAAAAAAAACAAACATTATAAAACTTACCAGTGAAATTAAAACAGTCCATATGAGAAGGTTTATAAACATAACTCAAACAATCCAAATCTTTTCATGTTTACAAATGTGAGCAAGTAAAAATAAGATTCACAAGTACATATACCAGAGAGAGATATATTTTAACTAAAAGAGTTATTTTATTGGGTCATATTTTAGTTAAAGGTCGATAATGTAAAATGATATAAAAGAGTTCTTTTTTTGTCATATAAAAGAGTTTTTTAGTTGAATGTTTATTATAAATGAGTTACAGTACTATACAATAAATGCATTCAATCTTAGACATGCATGGTTATTATTTTTGAAACCGAATCTCTATATAAACTTTAGACAATAAATTACTACCAAAAATACTAAACAACCCAAAATATTTCAGTTGTAAGACACGTATGCCTTTTTAATGATATATTTGTAATTTCTTTAACAACATAAATAAGAGTATATTAAAACATTTATTATGTTTTATATATTTATAATTTCAAAATATTTATACAATATTATTTAATTTTCAATCACATGTTTCTTTTTTCTTTATATAAGTATGTTTTTCTTTTTATTCATTTTTTTACTAAAAATAAATGATATTCATTCATTCAAATTGATAGAGTATATCGTTGTAATATAAATTCAAAATCGTTAAAAACAAAAAGAATAAATTTGCAAACAAACTCACATCATTCATGTTAATAGCATAAAACAACAAATTGTATAACCTTACAAATATGATAGTATTAGGATGTCTGAAATCTGCATGCTTCCGGATCTGTAGCGTTAATGACACTAAAGTCATTGTTTGGATCTGCACTAGATCGAAACTAATCTTTCAACCTGAAACAAATGAACACCGCAAAAAGACAGAAAAACAAAATACCCAACACAAAGACGAGAAATCAAAATACACTATACAAATACGATAAATCAAAACAAACAACGACCCAAGAAATCACAAAAAAAAAACACTAAATATATGTGAAAATCACTTATTTAACTAATAGAGAAACATAAACGATTTAGAGGGTGATTTTAGATCAAAATCGATCAAAAATCACCCTTCTTTTAAGAGAGGAAGAAAAAGAAGGTTATTAATTTAAAAAAGTGATAAATTGTTGTTTTTTAATTAATTCTTATTTTTGGTATTTTTTTCATTGATTTTGTATTCATTTTTTTTGTGGTTGTTGTTGTTAACCTTGAGTTAATTATTTCATGAGCATTCTGTATTGGTTAGATATCAATAATTTTAGTGATTTTTTTTTCCATTTAAATTCTCCTGTACATGGTATTTGTATCGGTACTTTTATAATTTTTAACTCTCCGTTTAATTTATTTTTGACATGGACGTGGTTAATGAAAATTGACCCTTATAGCAACATTTTAGATACAAGTGTGGAAATTCAAGATTGACTGATGTTTGTTTGTCACACGACCTTGGGGAAGAATGTTTTTTAAAACAAAAACATTTCAATTGTTTATAATTGATTGTATTATATTTTAAGTCATTTATTTATTTTCCGTTCGTATGGATTGGAAATGCGATAATTTTTCGTTGATGAATTGGAATTGTCGCCGAGTTTAGTTAATTTCAAAATCTTTTATTTTATATTAAGTAAGTATTTTTAATAATTTATGAGTCATGTCTTGGATGAAAATTTGGGGCGTTACAACATTTATCCCAAAAATTTCATAATTTGTGGTACAAAATGACTTGCAAATCCCTGAAAATTTCAAAATTTCCGGTAGTTATAAAAACTTTGGTTTTGCCTAGAAATTTTAGAGTTTTCAGAAAATTAGGAAATTTTTAAAATTAGTGAAATTTCCTATAATTATTAATCTTTTTTATTTTTTTTAATGTTTTTTTGCAGTTAAATACATGGGCAACGACGACACTATTGCAGGCAGAGCGACATATAGAGTGAGAGACTTGGCTAGGGATGTTGAGGCTGAGTCTTCCCAAATATGGATTGGACGAGTTGTTCCAACCAATTCACACAGGAAACGGTTGGCTAAGCAACGACAGTTTCGTGCACCCTGTTAAATATATATATATATATATATATATATATATATATATATATATATATATATATATATATATATATATATATATATATATATAAGTTGAGCAATGCAGAGATGATGATGAGGTTGTTCATGCTCTGGATGTTTATGACCCAACAATTGAGACAGATGTGACACATATTATTGTTGAGATTGCTAATAAGGTGTGTAACATCCTGTTACCCCACATCTAAATATATACGAAACAAACAATTAAATCAGAGTACAAAAACCATAGGATGCACATTTCATTCATAACAAAATTCATCTTATAGATGTCTTGTCCCGTAACACAGGTTAACAACATGTTTCAACATATTAAACGTTTACTACACAACAGAATTAAACTTCATGCTTCATTCATAAAATAACTTAGTTATTCTAAAAATAACAAATAGTTCAACAATGTAGAAAGTAAACAAAAGGACTCGGTGGTCCACATTCGTTCTCAACCCGATGTTACATGACACAGAGTATGACACCACCTAAGACTTGAAACTAAACGGAAAGAAAAAAACACTTCAACGACTCCAAGCACCGAACCTATCCTTGAGAATCTGCACGTTACCAACATAGGGGTAAGATTCAATATTACCATCAAATAAAATAATTGTTCAACATAGTCAACACGCAACATCACGAAAAATAGACCAAATATTACCAAAATATCATAATAATTAATTAAATAATTAAATTACGAAATCAGGGCGTTACAACTCTCCCTCGCTTTAAGAATTTTCGTCCTAAAAAATTTACCTGAAGCAAACAGAGTCGAATACGACTCCTTCATCTGAACTCCATGCTCACAAGTCCAACTTTCACCAGCAAGTCTGCCCCATAATACCTTCACCAAGGCTATTTCCTTCCCTCACAACTGATTCATTTCTCTGCCATATATCCGTAAATGTAATGCCTCAATAGTCAGGTTATCCCTTACCTGCACATCGTCCATCTGAATCACATGCGACAGATTGGTGATATACTTCCTCAGTTATGACACGTGAAATACATCATGCAGATTCACAAGTGATAGTGGTAGTGCAATCTGATATGTCACCTCTCTTATCCTTTGAGAAATCTGATACAGACCAACAAAACACGGAGTGAGCTTTCTAGACTTCAAATCTCGCCCGACACCAGACACCGAGTAACTCTCAAGAACACATGGTCTCCCTCTTGGAATTCAAGTGATTTCCTCCTCTTATCATGATAACTATTATGTCGACTCTGACAAGCCTTCATTCTTTCTTGTATCATCTTAATCTTCTCAGTCGTTTCCTGCAGGATCTCAGGTCCAAGCATTGCACTCTCGCCTGATTCATACCAACACAGTGGAGCCCGACATTGTCTACTATACAACGCTTCATACGGTGCCATTCCAATACTAGCATGATAACTATTATTGTAGGTAAAATCAATCAACGAAAAATGACTATCCCAAGATCCTCCTTAATCCAAAATCAATTATTGTACTCTGATTTAATTGTTTGTTTCATATATATTTTGATGTGGGGTAAAAGGGTGTTACAGGGCCCATGGGCGAGGAGATAGAGGGTCAGACAATCACATCCCGATGGTGTTGCGGAGTACAGGAGAAGGCTAGATGCGCAGATTGTAGATGATGTCATATGGACACCATACACTAATCATGGAGTCCACCGTGAGTTTGATGACTCTTATTTATATTCAGTTTATATGTGGGAAGACCATGATCATTAGACATTTGCCTAAGAGGTGTCTGCGATAATATGGTTATGTTCAGAGCATCCCACGACTAGTTTCTTATATTCCATTCGCGAGCATTGACAGGTGGTTTCAGAGTAACATCATCAGCTCTGATCGTGCCATTAGAGATAACATAGTTAAGGTTAAACACACCCGTAATGTGAGGATGATTACTTTGAGTGGTACCTCATTGTATCACATCATCACATCATCCCACCTGTTGAGCATACATATGATATTAGGTCTTCCGATGTTGGGGTACATGTCGATGATGTACCGGCTCCGCCTCCTATAACTGATGCTGATGACTAACAATGCTTCCAGATGATTGTAGTTATTATGGATAACCTCGTGGGTTTGGTAAACACAGATGGCGAGGTTTATATTGGATTATCTCGTGTTGCACACATAGTCATGGATGACCTATTTAGACATTATTGTTATCTTTATGAATTATTTGTAAATTACATATAACATTACTCAGACATCTTCATCAAAACTTTTTATTAGATAATATTTTTTATCTTTCTTTGATGCAACTTGAACATAAACTAACATTTGACAATGAATTACATAGCTAAAATATTACTTTAAGAAAACGATATAAGGTTGTATTTCACCCTTCCATCAATATCAATTCAATCTTTATGAAACTCGGTCTTTCTCACCTATTTGTTTTCGGTATCAGACAACAACTCATTCAACTTGGATGTCAAGGCGACGAGAGATATGGTGCTATCTGGAAGCCGAAACTCTACGGGAGGAGAAGTTCTATTGAAATGCATGCATTTCTGCCTTAATAAAAAATTGATGAAGAAGCATTTTAAGATGTTTTTATCAAACAACAGGTGACGCTCCTACTTATACAACTTTGCATTTATTCTAAACCACACAAAACTGTCAATACAATCACAATCGTTCAAAACTGTCGACAAAATACTAAGCATTTAAAGCTTCAAACAAATAACATTATTGGAAATTTTACTTTGGTTGAAAATTTCGATATTAAATGGTACTTTTAGAATTTCCAGTAATATTTGTAAATTCACGTAAATTTCAAAAATTTCCGATATACCGATAAATTATAAATACATTACCGGATATTTTTTTTACCGAAAATTCTAATTTGCCTACTGAAAATTTTGTATAGAAATTTGTTTCAAATTTTTGTCAGACAGTTTTGAAATCTTAAAATTATAGGGAGTACCAGATTTAATTAGCGATGGCAAATTAAAACCTCTTGTAATTGTATCCTTGTTGTACTGGCAAGTAGTAGATTTAGGAGTATTACGAGAAAAGTGTTAGTAATGGGAAGGTGTCAAGTACAAGCAAACGGGTGCAAGGTAAAAAATTCCATAGTGCTCAATCATAGAGCCTCAACCAGAGCAAGTAGTTAGCACTCAACAAAGGCTGGATAACCAAGAAAACCCGCCAAGTTTTAAGAGTGCTTACTGTAAGCTTAGTAAGATCCCTCAATAGTAAGTGAAGCTGCATGCACTTCAAATGCCACACTGCTCATAGATTTAGTTTTCTAGTGGATCTTGATTTTCTGTATGAAAATGAAAAGACCACTCAGCATAATGACAGAAAGCTCAGTTTCTAACTTCATATGTGATCAGGCTTAGCTTATGTTAATGAAGTTTGTGGAAACCGTGACTAGGGAATCAGCAGTGACAAAACAATGAAAATACATAACTAAACCACTGGATTTGGATCACCTGCAATATCGTGCAGCAGTAACTGCATACATCAGTGTTTTTTCTAATTGCTCAATTCCTATGAAAAAAGATTGGTATCTTTTGAATTAGGAGAGAGATTGCCACAAAACGTTGATGATTCAGCCATACCGCATCATATGACAAAAATAATGCTGCATTCCGGATTGTTACGTGTCAATGTCAAATCCCTTTGTCCAATACGGGATGCAATAAATTAAGATTCCCAAAGAGAACGAGACACATATTGTAATAGCAGCATACACATATGCTCTCCAAGGGTGATTGGTTTTTCTCATTGCATTAAACTCAGCCGCAAATGTAGAAACAGTACTTAGACACCCCATCACACCAAATTGTATTCCTGATACAACAGTATCACAATCCCTTGTGTTCACCTGCATCCAACAAATAAACACTAGTTGTGAGTTTAACCTTCAAAATTGTGTTGAAGATTTTGTCTATTTTTGTATTGGGATATAATACAAGGTTCACAAATACATTGGCAATCAGAGGACAACACATCTACGTGTGTGGTTACCTTCAATCACTTCTATTTTCACATTATTATCGATGTTTGCGTGTCAGCATCAGTGTCGTATCTAGTGTCAGTGTTTAATAGACCGGCAATTTAAGGATTAGACAACGAAAGTCGAGCACGGGGGACAAGAAAATAAATGATGAAAAAGAAACTTACAGCATTCTTTATAGTAGAAAGTGCAGCCATAACACAAGCAGCTGATACATTGGCAATTAGAGTCCCGAATGGTATCCATTGAAACAAACCTTCCTTTCCTAAACCACGCCCATTAAGCCTCGCCAAGAACCATCTAATCCATACACCTATAGGTCCAACCATGCAAGCAAAACACAACTCAGCAGCACTGCCACCATGCTTGAACTTAGCCTTTACTAATGCACCGCTCACACCCCATAATATACCCAATATCACCAAGAACATCACCATAGCTGTCATTTGGCGATGGTAGCTGTTTACTTTGTAGTTAATCTTAGAGATGCCATTTTCTGGACTTGTAATATTCAGCCTGTTGAGAAGCCACCTAAAACCCTTTGCAGTTTCAACCCCAAATGCGATGGAGCCAGCAACAAGGGATAAACCTGAAATTTTTCATTTGTAAAACATCTTATCAATTAAGTCATCCTGATGGGGGGACATTTTCAATTTACCTACTTGTGATAAATATCAAAATTCGAAACTGAAAAGAAAAAAAAAATGAATGAAAGGGATATAAGCTTAAAATAATAGTACACCTTCAAGAAATGAACTTACCTATTAGAAAGCCTAATGCAGAGATGACCCAGTGGCCAGAAGCACTAAGTTCAAGCATTTTTTGATTCCAACCACTGAAGGTTGTAAGGCTCCCCAAGTAACCAGTTGTTATTCCTATGGCTAGATGCTCTGACACGTGAGATATGTCTTTTTTGAATTCAACACCAAACCATCCCATAAGAAAGGAACCAATCTGCAATGAAATGTAGAAAAAATAAACAAAACACATTAGCATCATGTTACCTGAATCAGGTTCCTTTTGTGTGCACTTTAAAATGGACTTAACAAGTTTCACATTCACCTAACAACAATTTAAAACTTCTAAATTGATTATATTAAAACAAGATACAAAACTAATTTACAGCTGTGTTCTATTGATAAGTAAAGCATGTTTCGTTTAATATGTTGGCCTGATTGATTCCAAAACTGTATTTTAGAAAGATGCAAGACAATTTCTTTCTAATGCTTATCCCGTAGACCAAGATTTTAAGATGTGCAAAACCGAAAAGCAACTAATTTGTTTCTGTCATGGCCCATGAGAAAATAACTAAGTAACTAACTAACTAACTAGTTCAACCTCAAAATTCAAAAAATTCTTATTTGGATCAACCTCTTGAAAGCGTTAATCTTATTCTATATTGTTCTAAATTGTTCGAAAAGGAAAGATATGGTGAATTAATGTATACTCTTCTCGTAAGACCGTTGCTACCGTACTGTTTAATATATATGCTCCTGGCCAAAAAACTTTAGAGTATACATCTTTGTGACAAAAACCACAAGATACAGAATATAATGAAGCTGGAATAGAGGGCGTACCATATTAGAAGGAAGGTCAAGGTAAAGAATAGTATGGTTACTTGTCACGTTAGCAACCCCGGGGCCAAATAACTTTTGCAGTAAATATCTTGTGAGAACCTGCATAGTTATTATGACAATTTCTGTATTCATAAGTGCCATCATCAATATGAATATATCTAACAATTCAAGGTAAGTGAAAAGGTTATCATATTATTACCCCAAGAATTCCAAAAACAGCTAAATGAGCCATACATGAAACATAGTCCAGTAACTGTGGCAAACCTTTAGGAGGTTCCTGAAAGTATACGAAATCAACTATCCGCATATATGATTAATTGAGAAACATTAAAGTGCTGAGATCACAATGAAATGGAAAGTAGTGTTGAAGAGAGGTTACAAGTTTTGAGTCATGAGAACCAACTGTTGCATCAGTAGAAAGAGGTGGGGTGGATGAAAGTTCTTGTGGCAAAGGTCTAACAGAGGAGTTTGCAATAACAGTGCTTCCATTTTCCGAGTGGAAACTGTTGCTTTCGCTGAACCTTCTGCTCGGAAGAGCTCGATCGCCTATGTCACCAGCTTCTGAAACACTCTCACAATCAACATCATTATCTGTGTGATGACTTCTATGGCTCGACAAGCTCAATGAACGTCTTCTAATTGAAGAACCGCCGTCACTGTTCATTCTCTCCATGTCAACCGTGCTAACACAGCCACATCAAACTAATAAGAAAAACTGACTCCTGCAACCAACCACCCTGCAACTTGAACAAGTTTAAGTTATAATTTACTCATACTTAACCATTTTTTTATTTATTATCATTGAAAGAAACACATAATAATAATAACTTTTAAAATAGGGTATGCATTTCTGTTAGGTAATCAATATTGACTTATAGATGTATCACGTGGATAATGACAAAAACAAAGAAAAGATAAGAAAAGCTATAAACAAGTAAAGAAGAATCAATGATGTCAACAAAATTGTAGAAATCTATTTTGTTATTTTTAAGGCATCTTTTTTTATTATTTGGATTTTCTGTCACCAGTATGTGAGGATAAGTAGCTAGAAATTCATTCAGCCATTGAATTTTATTTGACATATTATTCTTTGATGTAGTTTTTGCTGAAACGCAAGATGTCATTTTCAGAAGAAAAATAAAAGATGCCACAGTTTGGAATAACTAACTATTATTAAAGAAATGTTTGAATCAGAACTTACCCTTTCGAATGAAGAGGAAGGCGGCGAGAAGGAGATAAGTCCGGCACGACTGCTCTGAGGAATAGACGGGTGAGATTTAAAGGAGAAAGAACCCGAATCATAAGGTCAACGATTACAGCTAAGTATTCACATGGAAAAGTGTACATTATGATAAATAACTGCATTGATATAATTAAACCAAATGAAATCATATTAAATGTTTCGTCCGGCTTTGAAACCTCCGAGCATGGTTTCCGCGGCACCATTGAGAAAAAAACAATGGTACGTTCAAAACTGGGTGAACATTTCAAAATTTGAAAGGAAAATCTCGCATGGAGCACCGGCTATGGCAGCAAGACGTGAGGAAGATATGCATAGAAGCTAAGGGGTGAAGAGAAACAGAGTCAAAGACAACAAAAACAGAAATGACATTCAAGAAGGTTTCAGGATGGAAGGTATCTCAATCACAATAACAGAAGAGGAAATGCAATGGGCTAAAAGAGGTTTTGTGGGATGTGTGCATTGTTGTAGTTATTTAAAAAATAATTACTATTATTATAAATTAAAATTATCTTTTTAAATAAATTATGTTTAAATTATTGATAATTATTATAATGTTGTTTTAAATAAGATTTATCAAAACTAGAAAGTTATTACTAAAATGTTTTAATCTTGTCAAATTAAAGCATTTAATATTAATCACTAATTTCTTCATGAAAATTCTTCTTTTACGTTACTGTTACTAATTTGTGTTATTGTTATACTATAAATTCCTAAATAAATTCTATCAATTGAAAATTAAATATTTTTAACGTTAAAAACATAGTGAATATGATATGTTCCGTTAAAAAGTTGAAATTGGAATAATGGTTAATTAAGTTATTGTTTAATGAAAATTGATTGAGAATCACTTAATTAATTTGATTGGTATTCCTTTCTAAAGATATATATTAATAGTGGTATATTTTTAGTGAGATAGAGAAAGATAATCTAAAACCTTCACGGAACAAAAGTTTTTAATTTTTACTTTTATTTAACAATTACCACTTTATAATAAAATCAATTTGGGTCAAAAAATATCTCTTGCGAGTTCTGTATCCTCGGCTTACTGAAAAGAATCTGTTAAATTTTGTAGGGTTAGCGTTTTACGCGGAAAATCCTTGAGGACAGCGCAATCAGCGTGTCTCAGATTATTTAACTGGTTTTTATTTTGCAGGTCTTTATAGCTTATTCAACAACAATCTCAAGGATTTTATGGCTATCGAAGACAATTCCAGTGATGACTCTAATCGTCAACCTCAAACCAACGAGGCTGAAATTATTCAACAACAATCATCTTTCATTTTGCCAACGGTCAATTACGCTAAACCATTCACTGACGTGTCCAAAATTGAAGTTTTCAACGGTCAAAACTTTCGCTGATGGTATGAGCGTGTTCACTCCATCCTTGACATGCATGGTGTCTCCTCTGCTCTATCAGAACTGAAACCAGCGTCGACCGCAACTCAAAAAGCCATTGATCAATGGACACATGCAAACAAGGTATGCCGACACACAATATTAAGTACACTTTCTAATGAATTGTTCGATGTCTATTGCTCTTACAAGGAAGCAAAGGAGATATGGGAGTCGATGAATCTAAAGTATACCGCTGAAGATGCTGGAAAACAAAAAATTGTAATTGGAAATTACTACCATTGGAAAATGTCAAAAGATAAAGACATCAAGATACAAATCAACGAGTACCATAAACTGTTGGAAGAATTGAAAGCTGAAAATATTACTCTACCAGACCAATTTGTTGCTGTAATTCTCATTGAGAAATTGCTGGAATCATGGAAGGATTATAAGAATCAACTCAAACACAAGCAAAAGCAATTACCTTTGGCAGATTTGATCACTCACATCATTATCGAGGATACAAACAGAAAGGAAAGCAAGGCTGCAAAGGTAAAAAGTTTTGTTTCTCGAGCAAATTTGGTCCAGAATAATACTCAGAATAAATTTCACAAAAAGAGGTACGATCATAAACCTGGTCATAAACCTGGTCATAATAATCATAATAATTTTATTCCACGTGTTACTAATCCCAATTTTAAAAAAAGAGGAGAATGTTATGTTTGTGGTAACTTGGCTGATGGAGAAGATATTATTGTTGCTGTCATTGCTCAAGCAAATATTGTGACTGATGTGAACAAATGGGTAGTAGACTCTGGGGATACTAGGCACATTTGTGCTAATAAAGATGTCTTTACCTCCTACACTACTGTAGGGGATGGAGAAGAGCAAGTTTATCTTGGTGATTCTCGAACTGTTGCAGTTTCAGGAAAATGCGAGTTATGTTAAAACTCACATTAGGAAAGACTCTGGCTTTAAGTGAAGTATTGCATGTTCCTAATATTAGGACTAATTTAATTTCTGTGGCTCTTTTGAGCAAAGGTGGGGTTAAAGTGTCATTCGAATCTGACAAGATTGTAATGACAAAGAATAATGTATTTGTAGGAAAAGGTTATTGTGACCTGGGACTCTTTGTATTGAACATCTCTGAAGCTATAAGTAATAAAGCTTATTCTTCTGCTTATTTGATTGATTCTTATGATATATGACATGCTAGATTAGGACATGTTAATTCTTCTTATATTAATAGAATGCAAAGTCTTGATATGATTACATTAAATAATAAGAAATCCGGTAAATGTGATATTTGTTTAGAATCAAAATTAACAAAGAAAAAATGTATGTTTGTGCAACGTGAATCTGATCTTCTTAGTCTTATTCATACCGATTTAGGAGACTTAAAAGAAACTACATCTAGAGGAGGAAATAATTATTATATAACTTTTATAGATGATTTTTCAAGATTCACTAAAATTTATTTTTAAAACATAAAGATGAAGCGTTTGATAAGTTTATTTTATACAAAGTTGAGGTAGAAAATCAATTAAATAGAAAAATAAAAAGAGTTAGACCTGATAGAGGAGGAGAGTATATTTCTTTTAATGAATTTTGTGAAAAAGAAGGAATAATTCATGAAGTAACTACCCCTTATTCTCCTCAATCAAATGGGGTAGCTGGAAGAAAAAATAGGACTTTAAAAGAAATGATGAATGTTATGCTTGTTAGTTTGAATGCACCAAACTATCTTTGGGGCAAAGCTTTGTTAACCGCGTGTTTTTTGCAAAATAGAATTCCACATAGAATTACTGGTAAAACACCATATGAATTATGGAAAGGTTATAAGCCAACTCTGAAATATTTAAAAGTGTGGGGGTGTTTAGCAAAAGTCATGTTGCCTGATCCAAAGAAAAGAAAAATGAGTTCTAAGACATCTGATTGTTTGTTTATTGGTTATGCCGAACATAGTGTTGCATATAGATTTCTTGTTCTTAAAAGTGATGTGCTTGCTAATAACTATATTGTTGAAACTAAAAATGTTGAATTTTTGGAAAATGTTTTTCCTCTTAAAATTGAAAATGTTGTTAATAAACCTTCTTTAGAAATTTCAAATGAAAATACAAGTGATAATTTAAGAATAAGTAAAAGAAAAAGAAAAGAGACATCCTTTGGGAGTGATTTTTATACATATCTTGTAGAAAATGAACCTCAAACATTTTATGAAGCAATTTCCTCTCCTGATGCAAAATTTTGGAAGAAGCTATTAAAATTGAAATGGATTCAATTTCAAAAAATCATACTTGGACTTTGGTTGATTTACCAAAAGGAGCAAAACCAATTGGTTGTAAATGGATTTTTAAGAAAAAATATTTTCCTAATGGTTCTATTGAAAAATATAAAGCTAGATTAGTTGCAAAAGGTTTTACTCAAAAACAAAATATTGATTATTTTGATACTTTTGCTCCAGTAAGCCGAATTTCATCAATTCGTGTTTTAATAGCTCTTGCTTCTATTTATAAACTAGTTATTCATCAGATGGATGTAAAAACAACATTTTTAAATGGATATTTAGAAGAAGAAATTTATATGTCACAACCCGAAGGATGTGTAGTTTCCGGTCAAGAAAATAAAGCCTGTAAACTTCTTAAATCGTTATATGGTTTAAAACAAGCACCAAAACAATGACATGAAAAATTTAATCAAGTTTTGATTAGTGATGGATTTTCATCAATTGAAGTTGATAAATGTGTGTACACAAAATATTTGAATAATGAATGTGTGATTATATGTTTGTATGTTGATGACATGCTCATCTTTGGTACTTGTATTGACATAGTAATTAAAACTAAAACATTTCTTGCTTCTAAATTTGAAATGAAAGATATGGGTGAAGCTGTAAACACCCCAAATTTTCCCTCACTCTTTATCACACCATGGCTTGTGATCTTTCATTTTTGTTTTAACATAAGCATATTATCTCATATTGCATACTTGCTTCACTGCATAGTTCAAGTTCATCTGCATCTAGGGTTTGTGATCTGAGCAATCCAAGAATCCATCTGAGTCATCCCAAAGGTCTTGAAGTTTTCCAAGAGGGTCTATGTGTGTTCTATGATCATATTATGCCCCCCAAAGTTCATGAAAGTCAAGGGATCACAAGAACTGGCAAAGGCATGGAAGCAGAGCTAGGGTTTTCACTACATAGATGACCAAAATTAGGGTTTTGGTTTCAGAGGCCTTAACTCCAAATTTTTGGGTCATTCTTGTTTCTAATGTTCTTAATATGTTATAAGTATCATGTGTACCAAGTTTGATGAAAAAACTCATTGTGGAAGTCATTTGTTTGCTGGGTAACTTCCTGAGCAAGTTAAGTCAAAATTAGGGCATCTGAGGCCCCAACAATGGAACCAAAGGGGTATTTTCATCAAATTGAAGTTCAATGATCTTTATTTGATCTTATAAGTGGTTGGAAGTTTACAAGATTGAAGAATTTTGAGCCAATTGCAAACTTGCCATTTTTGGAAATGACTTGAAATGCAAACTTTCCATTTTGGGAAAGATTTTCAACCTCCTCTTTCATGACCAAAAATGCTTCAAATGAAAAATTCTTAGGCATAAAAGTTGTAGATTAGGTCTTTCCCTTTTCAAAAAGTACAAGAACATGTCTTGATTCATCCTAGAACTCAAGATATGGCCTTTCAAAGTTGGCAAAAATCCTATAATTTTCAAGTTCATGTCAAAGAGAGAATTTTGAAATTTCACTTGCCAAGCATTCTAATGACCTCAAACCAACTTCTATGCATCATAATATGTCAAAGCATCTTCAAAGGATCAAAATTGGCCCAATAATTGAAGCATTCTATGACTTGAATCACAAGAAACATCAAAGAGGGATATTTGCATAAACCATGAGAACTCTCCATCCAAGCCTTCCAGCTGCATAACTTTGATCCAAAGGCCATCCTTGATGCAAGCTGAGGAAAGACACCCCATGAAAACACCTCTGACCCGTGCCATGCTTCAAGTACACATAACCTTGACTTTTTTCATTTTGGCTCATACCAATCAAACTATGCCACACCAGCTCTCTGAATTAATCACAATACTTTATGCAAACATCATGGACCTCAAAACATACAACACACAAGCCTGAAACCTCTCACAAGTTCATATTGCACAAAATCACTTCACACTTTCCTCTCTTCGAATTTCATAATACAGCCAGCAAAAACCACAAACTCTTCCACCAATCAACTCAAAAACACACAAGGATCATTTTCCACCCCTCACCATAGCCTGAAACACCCCACAACACAAACATGATTTCTCACTCCTCAGAACTAAAACTCACAAAGGAGGCCATTTAAACTCCATTCAAGCTTTCCAGAAGCATCAGAGGGATCATTGGAGGCATTTTGCACAAAGGAAGAGGTCAGAAAGCTCCAGTCTGCAAAACTTCAACTCAGGTAGCCATGATTAACATTTTTTCCAGAACTCTTGTTTTAAGTTTCTAAATGATTCTACATGTTTAGCTGATCATCCTGATATGTTTATTTTCGAAAATGGTTGAGAAACAAGCATGTATTGAACCTCTGAAAGTTTTGAATGTTTTTTCGTTTTGCTTCGAATCATGATTTTCGTGAATGATAAATGTTGTTTGATGATGGATTCTTGCTTAGGAAGGTTAGGGGATCATTTCTGGAAAGTTAGAGGGTTTAATTTGACCTAGGGAAGAAGTTAGGGTGAAGGGCCTGCCGGAGAGGATGACCGGAGCTTGCTCCGGTCACCTGAAAGTCATTAGGGTTTGATTAGGGTTTAATCTTGCCAGTTTAAATGTGAGCCGTTAGATTATGCTTAGCGCGTTTTTTAAGGGTCCAGATCATTTCACTTAACCCTAATTTTCAATTAATTAGATTAATCAGTTAATTAACCCAGATTGAACCTCAGCCCTTAAGATGCACGCGTGGTCAATTCCCCCCCCCCCCCTCCAGTTTGAATCTCACCCCTTGGATCAGCATACTTCTCATTTTTAGTTATTTTTATTTCATTTATTTTCATTTCTTTTGCATAATCATTTTAAAATACCAAAAATCATCATAAAAATATTTTCTTTTGCATTCTGACTTTAAATATTTTTCTTAATCCAAAAATAATTTTTATTTTATTTTTTTCATTTAAAAAATATTTTTAAAATATTTAAATGTTATTTTTAATTAATTAAAGTATTTTAATTAATTAAAAATGCATTTAGGTTTCTAAAAATCATCAAAAAAACCATGAACCATTCCAATACATTTAGAAACATTTTCAAACTCTTGACACAAATTTATTTTTAGGTTTGATCATAGTTTCCCAATTTTCTTTGAATTAAGGGTCATTAAAATCACATTTTTAAACCCTAACTTTGAAAAATCATTTCTGCCTAACCAAGAAGAGTTTGAACTTGATTCTTTTTGCATTATGTTACATATTGCATGTAGTTTATAGGTAATTTTCATCATGAATTTATCTTGCATTTTCAAGTTGATTTGCATTTTTCCTTTTGAATCACCCAAAAACCCTAAGAAACTTAGGAAAATCATAACTTTTGATAGGTTAGGCTTCTGACTTTCTCCTTTGGGGTGTGACCTAATATGGGATTAGGGTTTGTTTGAGATTGATTTCAAATTTTTATCATGTTTATTGCTTCTTTTTTAGTCATTTGCATCTCACATGTCCATAAAACCCTAATTTCTCATGTTCATTTGCATTCACCTTGCATATTCATCATCACATGAACTTGTCATGACATTTCAAGCATTCATATGTCATCTTAGACATCTTAGGACATGTTAGAACCTTGCTTGATAATTTCTTCATTCATTTTCCATGTTTAGCTTTCATTTTATTTCATAAACTTTCATGTGTTTTCAAACTTCTAAGCATGCTTTCATAACATCTCATCTTTGTATGATCATTCATATGCACATTGTATGACTTTGCATCATCTCATATGACATTTTTATAACATAAACACTTCTGAATTTGGTATTTTCATCTCATCTCACCTCACCTCATTTCACTTCATTTCTTTATGCTTTATACCTTATGCATTCATACTAACCATTTTAGGAACTTTTGGTAAGTTATTTTGGGAGGTGGATTTGCCTTCACCTCTCACTTCTTCTTGCTTATTTCATATGAATTTTTACTTGTCTTTGAAGTGAATTTGATTCACTTATGTTCTCTCTCTCTCTCTCACTTTCTTCCTTTAAGTTACTTATCTTCTTAGGAAGTAAGTAACTTATTCTTCTGCTTCCTCCTCTTTTCATCTATTTCTTCCATTGGTGGCTTCCTTGAAGATCTTTCTCTAAACCTCACAAGCCATATGATATCCAAGAATGATAATGATTAGGGTTGTGATTAGTCCCCCTTAGCTTTTTACCTTTGAGTCTCCTTGAATCTCTCTTCTCATCTCAATAATCAGAGACTAAACTCTTAAATTTTTAGGACTTTGGAATTAGGGTTATGCCTGCATCCTTCTCTTAGAATGGAGTGTATAACTTTAATCCTAAGTGTTAAACCTGTAATTTGTTTAAAACTCTTAATCAAATCACATCAATAATCATCAAGACTTTATCTTGTAACTTGGGCCTTACATTAGGGTTATATCCCTTCCTTATGGTTAAGAGGGACTAACCCTAGTGTTTAATGGACAAGTCCTCCTCAAGTTGTCTTACAAACCATAAAATCCACTTCTTAATCTCATCCTTTAATTAAAATCCATTTAATAAAGGCTTTTTATATAATGAATTTAATCCCTATCGCACCTCGAAAAATACGATCCTAAAACAAAACAACAGAGTCACCACCTAATTCTATTTATTCTACGAGAGAAAAGGGAGATATAGACACAACCTAAATAAAGGATAAGAATGGTCAACGAAACCACTAATCTAAGTTCGGGAGTCAGTTACGCAAGGGGAAGGTATTAGGCACCCCTCACGTCCGTTGTACTCAACGGGAACCTCTTAGTCTAGTTTGCGCTTTAAATGTTAACTTGTTATTATTGTCTTCTTTTACTGATTAAAGTTTGTTAAGATTACTTTTAATTATTATTACGAGGGAAAGATTAGAGTTTTTTATTATTGTGAGGGAGAAATAGTTAATTTTTTATTATTGTGACGGTGAAATAGTTAATTTTTTATTATTGTGCTCGCGAAGGATTAAAATCCCCGTGCCTACGTATTCCCTTGTGCAATGGGAAAGTCAGAGCTTCGTAGTTCGTGCTACTACGATTTGTGTTTTTTATTGAACGATTGTTTAAAAATGCATTCTACTGCTAAGCGTTGACTTATCTGCTCGCGATAGGAGGCTGAAGCGCTAGCTTGTTTGCGAGATAGAATGATCTAAACAATGTTCGTTTTGAGAAAAGATGTTTGATCTTTGTTAAAGATGTTTTAAACAAAAGGGCGAATGAACCATCGCGTGGGGCTAGCCCAATTGCGGTCCAATCCAGAAGGTGCGGAATGCTAGACTCCGGAGTTCTGTCTTTCGTGATTAATTGCGGAAAAATAGTTTATATTGGTTGGTGGGTTTTAAATTGTATGTGAAAGAAAAAGACAAGTCGTCATCTTTAAGAGAAGTATCTCACCTATTCCACCACAAACGTTTGAGAAATGAGAAATTGAAAGAAAGCTTTAAACTTGGATATAAGATCGACAAGCAATGCCACATTCTTTCTTTGAGAATAAATAAAATCGGAAGAAGCTTTAAACTTGGATATAAGTATCAACAAGCAATGCCACGTTCTTCCTTTGAAAGTAATTGTTTGTAAGATTTTTGTTTGTGTTTGTGGGGATAGGAGGAATAACTTTCTTATGGATATGTATCATGCCTGATCCTTTAAGATTGTTGAATTGTTTTGAAATACGAATGGTGATTGAACACATCGCGTGGGGCCAGCCCAATTGCGGTCCAATCCAGAACGTGCGGAATGCTAGACTCCGGAGTTCTGTTTTCGTAATTTAATTAATAGGTTGAATATTTTGGTATACGAATGGTGATTGAACCATCGCGTGAGGCTAGCCCAGTTGCGGTCCAATCCAGAACGTGCGGAATGCTAGACTCCGGAATTCAGTTTTCGTAATTTAAATTAAACGAATAATTTGAATATTTTGGTATACGAATGGTGATTGAACCATCGCGTGAGGCTAGCCCAGTTGCGGTCCAATCCAGAACGTGCGGAATGCTAGACTCCGGAGTTCTGTTTCCGTATTAAATTAATTAAATAAATTGGATAATTTTGATATACGAATGATGATTGAACCATCGCGTGAGGCTAGCCCAGTTGCGGTCCAATCCAGAACGTGCGGAATGCTAGACTCCGGAGTTCTGTTTCCGTATTAAATTAATTAAATAAATTGGATAATTTTGATATACGAATGATGATTGAACCATCGCGTGAGGCTAGCCCAGTTGCGGTCCAATCCAGAACGTGCGGAATGCTAGACTCCGGAGTTCTGTTTCCGTATTAAATTTAAATGAATTGAATTATTTTTTAGATGCTTTAGAATCGATGCGATTTAATAACGAAGGATTGAACGAACAATACGCGTGGGGCTAGCCCATTTGCAGTTCGTTCTAGAACGTGCGGAGTGCTAGACTCCGGAATTCTATTCCTTGTTAAGTTCATTAGTTTGAAAGTTCTTTTAAGTGTTTTATGGTTTCGACCTGGGGGTGATGCTACGAATAATCAGATAAACACCAATGTGGCATCAAGACTATAATGAGGCATAAATAAGGTAACATCGAGTTTTAATGTTACCTAACGGAGAAGGTCCGTTGCCTCTTCAATACGTGTCAAAGAAACTCAATAAGAAATATCAAGTCCAAAGTGGATCCAACAGTCAAACGCAATTGTCAATTATCAGAGTACCAAATGTAAGCATCCATCGTCGAGACGACCAACAAGAGAAACGATTAATAAGAATATTTATCAGGACGAATCTTCAAGTCCAAAGAATGATCCGACACAAGGCTATCGCCAAAGTCAAACAAGAAACCTACAAAGCATCGAGCATAAAACTAAAGCCAAGATCAATAAAATTATATTTAATTAAACCCCACTAGACAAAATCAAAGCTATAAAATTCTAAGCTAAGAACATTAACAAAATTAACAAATAATTAACAAAACTATTTTAAAGTTCTAAATAAAAAGCAAAACTATATTAAAAATTATAAACCGAATATTAACGAAATTCTAAATTAAACCAAGATAAATAATAATAGTAATTAAACAAAGAAAGAAAGAAAAAAAAACAAAACAAAAAAAAGCAAGGGAAGGCGTTGGATTCAGATGGTGTGATTAGTAAAGCTTAACGGATTTGTCCCATCAACAACATTATCCCAAATCTACTTGAAACAATAAAATAAAATTTAAGAAAAAATAAAATAGTCAGTAATATAATAAAATTAATAAAAGGTTTGTTTAGAAAAAGAAATAAAAGTAAAAAATGAAATCAAACACCATAAATCAAATCCAAGGCAACGATCCCTATTTTCCCCTTTCTGAAAAAAACTAAACAGCAATCGTGTCTTTCTGTCTCTCTCAAACGCGGCTTTCGCGTGGTTGATGGTGAGGGTGGTGGTTCGCGTTTGGTGGTGGTTGCGATTTCTGTTGAAGAAGGTCTGTTCGGAGGAGGTAGGAGAGGCGGCGAAGGGGTTCGTATGGTGCGGCGCGGTTGGTTGTGGCTGAAGATCGATGGTGGTGACGAGATGGTCGTCGAAAGGGTTCGGTGAAGACGAGGGTTTCTTTTTTGATTGTGGTTGTTGGTTGATTTCGGAGGGAGGTTTTGTTGTTTTTGCGGAAGGTGAGTGTGATTCGTTGGTTTCTGTGTTGATGGCGTAAGGTCTGGTTTTCTGTGAGGGTGGCTTGTGGTGTTTGTGTTTCGGTTGGATTGAAGGAAATCTGGTTGAAGCAAGGCGATTTGTGGTTGTTGCGGCGATTTCGAAAGGGTGGTTTTGAAGAAAAAGAAGGGAGATGCCGTTGAGGGTGGTCCGGAGGTAAGATTTTCGCGGCTCAACCTTGCGGACTCGGTTTACTTCAAGATCTGTTTGTGTTTTTTTTTAATTTTTGCTCGGTTTGGATATGCGATTTTTCTGGTTATGGTGAGTGGAGGATAAGCAGGGGGTTGGTTAGTGATTGATGAAGAAGCGTGAGTTTCTGTTTTTTTGTTTTATGAAGGTGGGTGAAAGAGATGATGGAGAAGGTTTTTCAAAAGGTCAATGAAGAGTTGAAGCAAGGTTCAATGAGGTCCTGCGTTGACGGTTTGTTGTGGTTTAAAGAGGGTCGGACTCGAAGGTAGGTTTGTGTTGTTTAGAAACAAGTTCACATGAGTTTGGAGAAATTAAAGATAGCAACACCAGAATAGTACCTGCAGAAGCTGGTATGTGAGAATGAGGTGAGTTCCGGATGAACAGGTTTTGGTTCCGGTTTTATTGCTTAACAGGTTTTTTCTTGTTCTGTTGTTGATGTTCTGTGTATGAGGGTGGGAGAAGGGTTCACGGCTGGTGGAGGATGGTTATGGAGGGTTCGTGTTGCTGACTTTTTGTGGTGGTTAGCGATGAGTTTGCGAAGATGTTGTTGTGGTTAGCGGTGAGTTTGCAAAGATGAAGAGTGAGGGCATTGTTTGAAGGAGTAGAGACTTGGTGTTATGGATGGGTTTTTTAGAAGGTGGTTCTGCCGTTTCTTGCTGTTGTTGTTGTTGACGGGTTTATCGTCATCAAGGTTGAGGGTACATTTTGGAAGAGTTTGTGATAATGAAGGAGTCTCAGAACGATTAAGGATTGGTTTTTGGAAATACAACACTGGTGAAGGGTTCGAAGGTGCCGTAAGGGTGAGTTGTGGAGACGAGGCCTTTGTGTGGTTATGGTTTTTTTGAAAGTGAATGGTTAAGTTCTACAGGTTGTGAGCGTGGCTGGTTTGTTGTTGTTGGTGACTAATGGTGAGGGTTGTGAAAGCAGGGGTTTGAAGATGGTAGCCGGAAGGATTTCTTCTTCTTCTTGGATTCGTTGTATAGATCCGTTTTTTAAGGTTATTTTGGAGTTCCTCTCCTTTCTTTATTCTGTGTTCTCCTGTTTCTTTTTCTTTTTTTTCGATCCTTGCGTATGGCCTCAAATTTTTCTAATTTTATGAAAATAAACATGCTGGATTGATGCAGAATCCTCTGCTGTTGTTGCTGTGGTTTTGCAGGTGCAGCAGGTTTTTGTTTTTCAGCCAAATCAGTGTAATTTTGGAGCAGTGTGTTTTGGCTCTGTGTTGGAGAATGGGTTATGATATGGAGTGTAAAATTGGTGTATGCAGTTGGACTAAGACTGATGGAGAAAGCATGGGGAGTCACAAAATATTTGAACCAAACTAAATCTAAAGATTAGTTACATAACTATATTCTATTTTTTAAAAATAAATTAAACTAAATATAAATTAGAGAAAAATAATCAATTGAAAATTAACTAATAATAAAAACTAATCTCTAAAATAAATTGCAATTGAGCTAAATCAAAATATTTAAATTAAATTAATTAACTAAACTGAAATTAACCTAAATTAAAATTAAATTGAAAACTAGTTCTAAACAATCTAATATAAACTAAACTCCCTTTTTTTAAAATTAAATTAACTTTGAAATTAGATTTAAATTAAAATTAAAATAAATTAAACTCTAAAAATAATCTAAAATAAATATTTAACTAAAAATAAAATCAAACATAAATAAATTACAAAGCGTGACAAAATATTCTAACTAAAATTTTGAGAATGGATCAAATTCTAAAAGATCTATACAAAAATGATTAAAATACGAACAAACATTCTTATTTAAAAAGAAACAAATTCTACAAAATAAATAAAAGATGATAATTGGGATGGTGAAATGTATGATTAAAGAAATGTTTTAACTTAAAAATGCAAAATGATTGATTTTCGGTAAATCGACGAAAACACGTCGAAAATGAACAAAAATTTAAAAATTTTTGGTCAAAATTTAGGGTATGACAATCCCTAATCATGGATTAAGTTGAGGTATCTTCCTCAACTTAAGTGTTCTCATCTATTATCCTTCTATTAGGATGGTGTAATGAGTTCACTAGTCTATGATTAGAGATTAAACTCATTACTTAACACTAAACAAGTCCCAAAAAAACTTAATGATTACAAGTAGGTTAATGATCTTAATTCTACATCATCATGGTAATTAAGTTGAGATGCTTATCTCATACTTAAGTAGGCTCATTATCCCTAATCATGGAGGGTATAATGAGTTTACAAGCCTTTGATTTAGGCTTAATCCCATTAACTTATGCAAAACACCAAAAACAATAACAAAACTGAAAAACACCAAAACAAACAATAATCGTCTCCTCCGGGATTCTTTTCTCATCACACTCATTCTATAAACGAGAACTTGCTTCTTCCGTCTAATGCAAGACAGTTAGCACTCGAGCCAGACGGGTCATACACTTGAGCATAGACAAGCAAGCAGTTCACAGTAAATTTATCTTTCAGTCTCTTTGAGTCGAACTGCGATGTTCTGACTTCCTCATTGCATGAGAGGATACGTAGGCATAACTTAACTATTATCGAACAAAAGTCTCTTTGTCATCCCCCTCTTTCAGCATTCTTTTCTAAGCCTCAGTTCCTGAGCATTCGCCCTTTTGCACTGACACCTGTACTTTCTTTCCCTAGATTTTTCACACAGATAGCACATACATTTACCCCTTTTTAAACACAATCTTGTAAGCGTGGATCTCGTCGAGTACGACGGACAATCTGGGTGCTAATACCTTCCCAGGTTGTAACCAACCCCCTTTCTCAGTTTCTCTGGTTCGCAACCGTCTTATCTATCTCTTTTCTAGGTTTATGCATCATTACCTTTCCTTAGGGATAAAAATGCCTAGCTGGCGACTCTATTCATTCATTTCATCTCTCTTTTTGCCGACCGTTCGCTCTTGTACCGGGATACGAATCTTCGGGAGCGACAACTTGACGACTCTTCTGGGGACCCTTATCTTGCAACCAGGGCTTCTGGTTCTTTTTGTGGGTTTCTCCTAGCGCTTGTTTGATTTGTGTTTATGGGGGTGTTATGTGCTACTTGTGCTTGTTATTTATTGCTTTATTTATTTCTTTCTGTACAGCTTCATATTATCATCATATCACTTGTGCTGGATCTTTGGTTTGCCTTGGTGGGAGGGATACTGAGCGAGTAAGGTTCCATACCGGGAGCCTGAGTGACACATAGGATAGAGTGGCTTCATATTCTTTCCCATTCCATTTCGGTCTGGTGCGGGAATATGAAACACGGTTCAGACACGGGTTTCTTCTTGAGAACTCTGTGCTACAGATTTCCTGTAGTACTAGGGCTATCTGGGAAGCCTGCTAAGTCTGAATGACCTTTTTATGACCTTCAGCATCTGAGGTGAATTAGAGGAGGATCCTTTATGATTATTGTAAAGACTGTACCTCCGGGTTAGAAGTGTTTACACTTCTCATAACTGATCCAAGTCTGAGGATCCTTGTTCTAGAACAATACATGTGAGGGGGTTGGGATGTTTACAGGTTTGCAGGAACCTTTGGCCTCATCATACCTTGTTACCAGTTTTGTTTTAAGATTGCACCATTTTGGACTATTCTTGTGAAACCCTGGACTTGTGACTCTTTATTTGAGTCCCCTACCTAGTTACTGGTTTTCTAAGCCTCCATCTGGACTTATGAACACACATGGACCTTATCAAGGCAGATAACATATCCAACACTTGATCACAAACCATTGCATATCATTCTGCATACATCATTTTGCATCATTTAACATTTGTCTATTTGTTTTACAGGGTATCCACATTTTATCTTTGGTTTGGTTTTGACCTATTCTACTGCTCAGATTCCTTCAGCTATCTGCATCAGCCACCTTCATCAGCCATCTTCATCAGAGATTCTTTTCAGCCTTCTTCATCAGTTATCTTCATCAGAGATCCTCTTCAGTATCTTCTCCAGTTATCTTCAACAATTTTCTCCAGTACTTCTCCTCAGTCTTCTTCACCAGCATCCATTGTCAGCATGGACCCATCCAGAAAAAGCAACACCACCTATCATTTCTTTGAGCCCACTCTGGCAGGCATCAGGAAAATTAAAACACTCATCACTCCTGATCATGTCCCTTTATTCAGGGAACATTATGGTGGCATCATGGACATGATCATGGACTTAGATGCATGACAGAGGAGTATGATCCACACTTGCCTTCAGTTCTATGACCCTCCTCTCAGGTGTTTCACCTTTCCAGACTTTCAGTTGGGACCATTGATGGAAGAGTTCTCCATGTTGTTGGGTGTCCCCATCAGGAGGGGGATTCCTTTCAACCCTGAAATGACTGCTCCCAAGAATGAAGATATAGCTAAGGCTTTGCACTTGTAGTCCACCCTCATTGACCAGATATGACCACCAAGGCTGGAATCCGAGGCCTTCATTTGGACTTCTTGGTTACTCAAGCCACCATTCATGCTGCAACATGGAAGTGGGACACTATTTGTGCTCTTCTGGCCCTTAGCATATATGGTATCATCCTGTTTGCAGACGAGCCTAAGTTTGTAAGCAAGAGTGCTATCCACCTTTTCTTGTTGAAGAATCCAGTCCCTACTTTGCTTGGAGACTTTTACTACTCAGTGCATCAAAGGAATGAGAAGCAGAGGGGAAGATTAGTCAGATGTTGTTCACCTCTCTTCTATTGTTGGTTATTGAGGCACTTGCCAAAGTCAGAAGCTTTCTTGAATCCTCATCAGTCAAGAAACTGGGCTAAGTGAATGATTGCCCTTACTTCAAAAGACATCAGATGGTGCACTCAGAGCACCAAGGGCAGAGATATCATCACCAACTGTGGGCAATATCCCAATGTGCCCCTGATTGGAGTGAAGGGTTGCATCAACTACAATCCTTTGCTGTTCAAAAGGCAATTAGGGTATGCTTTGGTGCATTCACCAAGAGAGAAAGACTTGTCAGAAACCCTTTACTGTGACATTCAACACAACCTTGCCATTGCCAGACAAGCATCTTGGGCTTGGGATAATATTCAGACAAAAGGGACTGCTATTATTGGCAAGTGCAACAACATAGCTTCAGCTCAGTATCTTGATTGGTCACGTATCAGGGGATAAATCACCCGCATGCCATTCACCCTAGAGGATGTGCCCGGAGCATCAGCAGTAGAGCCTGCAGCTACAGTCAGTTTAGAGGAGTTTGAGAAGTTGAAGGAAAGGAATACTCAGCTTTTTGAAGCTCTAAAGAAGACCCTCTGGGAGAGGAATGATAGTCGTCTGGACAATGAAAGGTTAGAGAAGCTCCGGATCGAGCATATGACCAAGATTGAGAAAACAAATGATTACATCAAAAGTGCTAGAGCAGGGGAGTTGGTATTGAAGAATGCTTGCAAGGAAGCCAAGATTCAAAAGACCAGGGCTGAACACTACTTGGAGGAGAGTCAGGCTAGATGAATCAGAATCACTGAGGCTCGTTCACAGGAAGATCAGAGGACCCAGGCTAGGATAGAGCAGCTAGAAGCTAATGAGAAGAAGAATCAGGAAGCCTTGTTAGCAGCACAAAAGGAAATCTCTGAGTTGAAACTCCAGGCGGGGTTGAAGAGGTCAAAAGACCAAGACAAGCATAAGAAGCTGACAAGTGCCATCGCCACCAAGAACCTTCTTATCAGGACCATCACAGAGCATCCAGTTGGCCCAGTGACCGAAGCTCTCCTGAAAGAAGTCAGAGAGGATGATTATGGATTGGATGTTTGATTTCTTTGTACTTGTACTTCATTTTGATTGTATTATATTTGTTGTATTATGACCCACCATGGGAACTTTGATGTAATCAAACTATGTATCCTTACACTTTGTAATATATGGTTTGTGTTATTTTGTGGGCTTTATCTCTCTTCAACATCATCATTCCTCGAGGTCTGGAAGGTCAAAACCAAAGAACCAAACCGGATACCCTGGGAAGACAAATAGACATCCTGCATTGCATACTAACCTCATTTCTTTATTTTGTAGGTTTTTATTTTTGTTGTTTCTCACTTTGTTGTGGTTTCAGGAAACATTGCTCGTAGAAGAGTCTTCCCCATCAACAGAGTTCACCGGTATCCGACAAGAAACAACCTTTCAGGCTTACAAATGGACCAGGTTCAGCAAGATCTGACTGACGTGAGAACCCAGATGGCCAATGAAAGGACTGAGATGAGGGCCCAAATGAACCAGTTCATGACAGTGATGACTGGATTGGCCCAAAGCCAAGAAAGACTGAGAGAGTTGGTTGAGCGGCAAACTCCTGAAGAAAACCACCCAGGTACATGGGGCCCAGATGAACCAGTCCATCAATGTCATTGCATTGTGATTGTCAATCGGCAATAGCCGTGGGAAAGAACAAGTCATTCAATGGTAAAAATAGACATATTCAATTGAGACATAATGTAGTAAAATAACTGCTAAAAGATGGAACAATATCGATCGATTATGTGAAGTCAGAAGTCAATTTAGCTGACCCTCTGACAAAGCCCCTGGGGAGGAAAGTAATTTGTGATTGGAGATCCCATGAAGAAGGTTCATATGGGTAATAACAAGTTACTTGTTAGTTCTGCTAGCACCAAAAATTAATTAAATTAATTTTTCTTTCGTCTCTTTCTTATGGTGTAAATGAGAAAGTGCTAGAAACTGCAATAAAGAGAGGATAAGCTTTTGTAGTTTTTAATGAATTTCATATCCCTTATGGGTGGTGTATGATTTGCAGCATACATTTGATGAAATCACCTACATGAGTGTTAAGTGGGGCCGCTTGTATGAGATCTTGGCGAAATCTCTAGAGCACTCATCAGAAAAACCAGGCACGCACACGACCTAATAGCGTTAACAACAAGAATTGCGGGGGTGTGATGCGAATGGTAGACCTCTAACATATATTAAGTGTCTTTGGTTCATATAGCTTGCTACACCAATGTCATTGTATGTTAAGTTTTATTCTTCTAGGACTGATTCATATAACTTGCTACACCAGTATGAGGCATCACATCTAAAATATTAACCCAAACTAACTTTAATATTAAAAACAATTATTTTTTATATATGTGGGGGATTGTTGTAGTTATTTAAAAAATAATTATATTATTATAAATTAAAATAATCTTTTTAAATAAATTATGTTTAAATTATTGATAATTATTATAATGTTGTTTTAAATAAGATTTATCAAAACTAGAAAGTTATTACTAATATGTTTTAATCTTGTCAAATTAAAGCATTTATTAATCACTAATTTCTTCATGAAAATTCTTCTTTTAAGTTACTATTACTAATTTGTGTTATTGTTATACTATAAATTCCTAAATAAATTCTATCAATTGAAAATTAAATATTTTTAACGTTAAAAACATAATGAATATGATATGTTCCGTTAAAAAGTTGAAATTGGAATAATGGTTAATTAAGTTATTGTTTAATGAAAATTGATTGAGAATCACTTAATTAATTTTAATTAATTTGATTGATATTCCTTTCTAAAGATATATATTAATAGTGGTATATTTTTATTGAGATAGAGAAAGATAATCTAAAACCTTCACCGAACAAAAGTTTTTAATTTTTACTTTTATTTTAACAATTACCGGTTTATAATAAAATTAATTTGGGTCAAAAAATATCTCTTGCGAGTTCTGTATTCTCGACTTACCGAGAAGAATCTGTTAAATTCTGGAGGGTTAGCGTTTTACGCGGAAAATCCTTGAGGACAACGCGATCAGCATGTCTCAAATTATTTAACTGGTTTTTATTTTGCAGGTCTTAATAGCTTATTCAACAACAATGAGGCAGAGGATATCCCGAAGATTCAATCGAATATGGTGGAAGAAGGTTTCAACACTATGAGAGTCATCCCTATTGGAGGGGAAAAGGTTTTCTTAATAGTAGATCCGGAGGGAAGGGGAGGGGATATTTTTAATTAAACGTATTTGGTTCAATTTTTAGGAGGTGAAAGGAGGGGAGGAGAGCAAAATCCCTCCAAATCACATTTTTTTTTGTCTCCCTCCAATTTGGAGGGGAGGGGAGAGAATTTAGATTTTAATATTTAATAAATTATTATATTTATTAAATTATCCTCAATTTTATTTTATTTATAATTTTATTTTGTGTTCTTGTTTCTCTTATATTTATTTGATTTTTCTTTATTTCTTCCATCAATTTATTATAATTATTATTCACCTACAAATTATTTTATTTTTATTTTTTATTTAATATAAATTATAATCACTACAATTTTATTTTCTTTTATAATTTTTACTTTTAAGTTTATTTATAATTTTATGTTTTTAGAAGTTTAATTTGTGTCGGAAAAGTATAATATGAATCAAATGTATTCAATTTTTTAACGTTATGTGATAAGTTATGATTTTTTTAATCACTAAATATTATAAATTTTATTGTCAAAAAATTATTTATGAATTTTTTATCTCTAAATATTATATTAGTTATATCCTGAGGAGAAAAATGTAAATTATTAATAAAATTCCTCTCCTCCCCCCTCGTGAACCAAACATATTTTTAATTAAAATCCCTCACTCGCCCTCTCCTCCCCTCCTTTGAACCAAACATATATATAATAAAAAATATCTCTCACCTCCCCTCCCCTTCCCTTCCCTCCATTAAAATCCCTCCCTTCCCCTCTCCTCCTTTGAACCAAACATATATATAATAAAAAATTATCTCTCACCTCCCCTCCCCTTCCCTTCCCTCCATTAAAATCCCTCCCCTCCCCCTCATTTGAACCAAACACGCCCTAAAGGAATGAATATTTCTGAACAACCCCAAAGGTACGACGAAGAATTACAGAAATCAGTAGCAATTGAAAATGTGGGAACTTCGGAAGATGCACAAGGATCGGAGAAACAAGATGAAGGAAAAGCCAGAAGTAAGTCATCAGAGGGTAAAATATTTGTTTTGAAGAACAAAGATCAAACCATAAACAAGGAAGCTCAGACATTTAAAGAAAGAAGAAGAAGAGCAGAAATATTAAAGTTGAAGAAGAAAGAGAAAAGAAAAGGGAAAAGGCCAACTACAATTTGTACCTGCAACCAGAGAAAAAAGTCTCAAAAACAGGTATGTTCTAACACAGACCTGTATCTAGGTAGTGAAGCGGGAAAAAAAGTTGGGTTTGATTCACAACAACATAGTTGAGGTGGCTAAGGATGTGTGGGACTTAGGCAAAGGAATTGGTTTGATTCATAAGGGAGAGGATGGAGAATTATTGCAAGAATTGACAGTACGATTAGGAAGAGGAGAAAATCTAGGGTGATCATGTAGGATGCTACAGGATTAAGGCGATTTTTTTTTATGATTATGAAGATTATCAGTTATAATGTGAGAGATTTAGGAGGGATGGCTAAGAAAAAGGAAGTTTATAGAATTATAAATGAACATAAATCAACTTTTGTTTGTATCGAAGAAACCAAGATGGAGGTTCTAGACAGAATGACGTGTTGTGTGTAATGGGGGGACAATAACTTCAAATTCGTCAGTAAGCCGTCTTTAGGAAGACCGAGTGGAATCCTGACCATGTGGGACAGCAGAACAAATAAGGTTCATGATATTTTGATTATGGATCATGTAGTGTGGGTGGAAGGTATGTGGGGCGAAGAACAAAGAAAAATAATAGTGATCAATGTGTATGCGTCGTGTGATGGTAGAAGGAAACAAGAATTATGGGCTGATTTAACAATTAGATTGGAGGAGAAGTATGGAGAATGCATATGCATCCTTGGTGACTTTAATGCGATTAGAGATGTAGAAGAGAGAAGAGGATCACAAGATTATAATAGGAAGGAAGATATAGAAGGTTTTGATAAGTTTATAACAGAGGCAGGCCTCATTGACTTGCCATTGTATGGAAGAAAGTACACTTGGTCGAGATCGGGAGGGGCGGCTATGAGTCGTATTGATATCATAAAATTGGGCTAGAAGGTGGTCATATTGCTCACAATGGACACTTCCCAAGGGGTTGTCTGATCACTTCTCTTTATTGTTATGTGATAAGGAGCAAGATTGGGGACCGAGACCGTTTCGAATGCTAGAATGCTGGAAGCAATTGGAAGGATATCATAATGATGTCAAAAATCAATGGTTAAGTATGAAGGTGGAGGGTCGGAGCATGTTCGTACTGAAGGAAAAACTGAAGAAATTGAAGAATTTCCTAAAAGAGTGGCATAAGACACATAACCAAAACATTGAAGGGAAAATCAAAGTGGCTAAAGAAGAATATAACAAACTGGATTTAAAGAGCGAAGCAAATGGTTTGTCATCAATAGAGGAGGCTCACAAACGGGAAATGATGGTAGAAATGCACAAATTATCGAGTCTTAATTGCAGCATTCAATATCAAAGAGCTCGGATTAAATGGTTGAAAGTTGGAGACGCAAACTCTAAATATTTTCATGGATGCATCAATATGAGAAGAAAAGAGAATGAAATTAAAAAAATAGAAGTGGAGGGAAGTAAGCTGACAGAAGTGAAAGACATAAAGGAAGCTATTTACGCTCACTTTAAAAACTGTTTCGCGAACAACCAAAGAAAGATTCGTCCAGATAATTTGGAGTTTACACAGTTAGAGGAGGCGGAGAAGGAAAGTCTAATTCAGGAATTTTCGGAGGAGGAAGTTAAGAAGGCGGAGTGGGAATGCGACAATACCAAAAGTCCAGGACCCGATGGAGTCAACTTTGGTTTTATAAAGGAATTTTGGGATTTGATAAAAGATGATATCTTGAGGATGATGGATGAATTTTATTCCAACGGGAAAATCGTTAGAGGAGCAAATTTTTCTTTTATAGTCCTAATTCCAAAGAGGAGAAATCCTTTAAAGTTGTCCGAATTCAGGCCTATTTCTCTTGTTGGTTGCATCTATAAGATAATATCCAAGGTTCTGGAAAACAAGTTAAAAAAGGTGATTAATACAGTCATTTCGGAAACGCAATTAGCTTTCATTATGGGGAGACATATTTTGGATGGGGTTCTAGTGGCAAATGAAATCGTAGATGAAGCGAAGAGAAAGAAGAAAGAAGTCATTTTCTTTAAATTAGATTTCGAAAAAGCATATGATTGTGTTGATTGGGAGTTCTTGGTAGACTTGATGGATAAATGGGCTTTCCTTTGAAATGGAGAAATTGGATTCGTGAGTGTTTAAGCTTCGCATCAATCTCGGTGTTGGTTAATGGGAGCCCAACAAAAGAATTCAAGATGGGTCGTGGTCTTAGGCAAGGAGATCCATTATCTCCATTTTTGTTTCTAATAGTCGCAGAAGCATTTAATGTGATGCTGAAAAACGCGATAGAGGTGGGAAAATTCCAGGGATATAAATTCGTCGGTGGCAAGGAGAGTTTCTCACATTTGCAATATGAAGACGATACCATGATTATTGGGGAGAAATCATGGACAAACATTCGGTCGATTAAAGGGATAATCATGTTATTTGAGTTGTTGTCCGGTTTGAAGGTAAATCTGAACAAAATTAAACTAGTGGGGATGAATGTTCCACATTAGTGGTTGGTGGAGACTGCAAATGTTTTAAAGTGTGGCTCAAGTTCTCTATTGATATCGTATCTTGGTCTACCTATTAGGGCGAACACGACGAGGTTAGAAAATTGAGATGGAGTAATAAATATGGTGAAATCAAGGCTTTAAAGTTGGAGGAACAACCATCTTTCCATTGGGGGTCGATTAGTCATTCTTAAAGCGGTCTTATATGCGATTCCGGTGTACTATCTCTCATTCTTCAAGGCTCCATTAGGTATAATACTTAAACTAGAATCCATTTTAAAACAATTTTTATGTGGGGTTGTGAACAAGGGAGGAAAATTAATTAGATCAAGTGGGATAAGGTGTGTAGGCCAACTGAAGAAGGTGGTTTGGGTATTAGAAATTTAGGGTCTTTTAACTTAGCTTTACTGGGAAAATGGAGATGGAGAATTTTATCAGAAAATCGAGGAATATGATATTCGACACTTGTTAATAAATATGGGCTGAATGCGGTAAATCCGTTGATGGTGGTGAGAAGTAGTTCTAAGTGGTGGAAAGAAGTGTGCAACCTAGACCTAGGAGGGTTGGAAGATTCAGCGGAGTAATCAGTGAAGAATGTATACAAGAATATTGTTCTCATCGGTTTAAACTCAATTAGGAATCCATGGGCAAAGATTTGGAATAACACGACTCCTTCAAAAGTATCATGTATGGTGTGGAGACTTGTTCAAAATAGGTTGCCAACTAAGGACATGTTAATTAGGAGGGGAATTCGGTTGCAGGACCAGAATAGTTGTGCGGGGGTGTGAGAGCGAGGAGTCATAATCTCATCTATTTTTCGAGTGTCAAATTTTTGCTGGTGTTTGGAGCTATATATGCAATTGGCTAGGAGTGACAATAGTATTTCACAATGAACGGTGGCAACACATGTCACAATTTGAGAATTTGATCGGAGGAGGAAAAGAGGTGGCTCTAAAGCTTCGAGTGTTGTGGTGTGCTTGTGTGTGGAGTATCTGGAAGGCTAGGAATGGAAAAATATTTCTCGACAAGGAAGTTCAGATTTCAAAGGTGATCGAGGAAGCTATAATTCTATCTTGGAGATGGATGAATTTAAAATCAAAGAAGATATCAGAAGATTACGCAAGCTGGTGGTTAAATCCCAAGGCGTGTTTGGGCGTATCTGAGTAAGTAGTCGTTGGGGTCTGCAGGAAATCAAGGCAACTCAATGTCAGCAACATTTTTTGGTGTTTTCTTCTCAGTTGTGGTGTATGTGGGTGGTTGTCGGTGTAGTTGTTTCATAGGGAGTGGCTGTCATTGGAGTCTCAGGTCTAGTAGCCGCATGTCCCGTTTCTAGTAGCAGCCTTGCAGCATCGGGCTTGCTAAGTTGGTGGCTGCAGGACTGTTTCTGTGATTTTAGCAGAAGTTTTGTTGGTTTCGGTGTTTCGTAGTTTTGGCGACTTCGTCAATCATTCATTGGTCCAGTTAGAGCTATTTTGGTGGTGTTTTCTATTTATTTATTTTTTAATTGGTTTTTAATTGGGTCTGTTTTGGTGGCTTTTATTTGCATTTATTGTAAGTCTTCTCTAGAAATTGAGCCTTTGCTTCTGTATTGTGGTGTGGCTTGTTGTTAATGACTGGATGTCTAAACTTTTGCTGTTAGCACTTCCTATGTTGTAATAATATTGGTTGTTTAAAAAAAATACCTACACTCCCGTTGGTCTAGAGAAACAGATAAGCACCTCATTTTCGGTGCTAAAGAAAATAAAAGGCAAAATATCATTTTTACTATCTTATCATTTCGTAGTGTTGTAATTTTATTTTTGAGTTTGTTCCTTTAATTTTTAAAATGTTTAAATTGATATTTTAATTATTTAAAATAGAACATACAAGTCATTTCCGTCTATTTACTTCGATCAGACATTTGGGGCACTATGTGTAGGGCTGAAAATAAGTCGAGTCGAGTCGAATTCGCCTCAGCTCAGTTCGACTCGTTAAAAATTGGTCGAGTTCGAATTCATCACGAACTTTTTTCAGCTCAAACTCGACTCTTTAAGAATTTGTTGAATTCAAATTCCTCACAAACTTTTTTTCAGCTCAAACTCGACTTATTAAAAGTTCACGAACAACTCGGTTCAACTCGTTAGGTTCAAATCGTTTATTTCACGGACTTACAAGTAATTTTTTAAAGTCTATTATATATATATATATATATATATATATATATATATATATATATATATATATATATAGAGAGAGAGAGAGAGAGAGAGAGAGAGACTGGGCAAATAATAAATATTAAACTTAAGAGAGAAAAATGTCGCTATATCTGACTCAAAGGGAAGGATGGTCGTTATAGCGGCGATACAATGCGATGATTGGTGTGTTGGAGACCAAAGTTCGACGATGAAAGATTAAAAGACAAATAAATACGTAAAAATGTGAAAATGTAATGAAGACTTAAAAAATAAATATATACCAACATATTTGTCAGGAAATAAATTCATATACAAATTCATATACACTTTTCTTTTATTATCTATCAAATCCTAATAACCTAAAATAATAATACTAATGCTCCCGAATTATATATATATATATATATATATATATATATATATATATATATATATATATATATATATATATATATATATATATATATATATATATATATATATATATATATATATAATTAAAATATGCATTTTAGAATATTATTAAACCAAATCATAAAATTGAAATTCCTATATTTTGTAAAATAATTAAATCAAACAAAGTATAACATCAACGGTTAAGTTTATAATCAAAATAAAAACAATAAAAATTTAAAAAATTTAAAAAATAAATCATGTTTCATTCAAAATATAAAATAAAGTTAATAAATTAATATTTTATAAAACTATAAAATCAAAATGTAAAAATATATTGACTCAAGAGTTCATAATAAATTGTAAAAAATTATATTAAAATCATAAAAAATATAATATAAACTAAATGCATTTTGTAAAATTATAAAAAAAAATACATTTGAGCTAATATATTAAAATTAATGCATTTTGAGTTAATATAGACTTAAAAATATAATAAAGTTAATGCATTTTGAGAAAATCACGAAAAAGCTACACTATGATAGAAAAATGCCAACACGCTTTTTAAAGTTATTTATAGGGGTGTTCGCAGTTTGATTTGGATCGGTTTTGAAGTAAAATATTATCAGATCCAAAGATAAATTTACCTGCATTTTGATTCGGGAAGATTTTACCCTATACCCCTACATTTATTCTCATACCCCTACATATCAATTTTTTGGACGAAAATACCCCCGTAACGCCCGATTCGATTATTTCCCAATTTTGTGAGTCTTTTATTTTATTTGGATGATAATTGTTTTATTTATGAAATTGACATGATAATATGATATGTTGATGTGTTAATGTGATATGTTGGTATGATATGTGATTTTACCGTTTTGTGAATTTTTGGGTAAAATTAGATTGAAGTGTATTTTAGACATTTGCTAATTAGTAATAAATTAGAATTTGTGTAGAATTATTATTTTGTGAGAAAATGATATTTGGTGGAAAATAGAAAAAAATGAGTTAAGTGTAGGAAATAGTTAGTAAGAGAGAAAAATAGAAGAATATAAGGAAAAATATAAAAAAGTGGAAATAATAGAAAGAAAGAGACATAGAAAGAAAAAGAGGAGAAAGGAAAGGAAGAGAAAAGAAAAGAAGAGAAAAGAGAGAAAAGTTGGAAATTCATCAAGATTGCTCCAAGGAATCGAAACAATCGGGTAAGGGTGATAAACTTTGTTATCTTAATCTTGTATGTGATTATGTATGTATGAGAATGATTGGGTTTTTGTTTTGGTGAAGTTTAACGAGAATAAAATGTTAGGGTTTTGATGAAATTGTGATAAATGGTAGATTAATCGGTTAGAAGTTGTTATAATCGAAGTATGATGTTAAATATATGTCAATGATCATGTTTGTGGAGGTTTATGTGAGTTTTGGGTGGTTTTTGGATGACTGTTGCGCATCTGAGTTGCTGCAGAATCGCACTCGTCGCTCAGTGAGCAACCCTCACTCAGCGAGCTTTCCAAAGATTTTCTCGCTTAGCGAGCGAGAAGGGCGCTCAGCGAGCCTGGAGGTTTTTGAGAAGTTTTGTGTTTTTAATTCATAACTTTAGTTTCGGTTATCTGTTTTAGGCGTTCTTTATATCAATTCGAAGCTAAAAACGTGTAGGAACTAATGATGCTAAGAAACATATTTTTTAGCTGAATTTTACTCGAGTTTTCCGATAAAATGTAAATGAGTTAATTATGGAAATGTGGGTTTGATGTGATGTTGTGGCCGTTTGGCAAATGAATACATTGCTTGAATTGAATGAAAATGTATGCTAATTGAATATGTTGAGTGCATGATTATGTTGTGAATAATGTATGCATTTTCAAGAATGTCGTGTGTCATTTTGCATGTGAAGCATAATGTATGCATTCTTGTGTTGCGGGACTCTTTGTGAATCCGTTGTAGCATCGTGTGCTCTTGTGGAGTGTGAGCGATGACTACAACACGATCGTGTGCCCTTGTGAGGTGTGAGCAATCAGATTGTGTGCCCGTGTAGGGTGTGAGCAATCCATAAATATTGTGTGCCCGTGTGGGGTGTGAGCAATGGGTGATTTATTCACATTGATTGTGTGCCCGTGTGGGATGTGAGCAATCGGGTTGTGTGCCCGTATGGGGTGTGAACAATCCATAAACATTGTGTGCCCATGTGGGATGTGAGCAATGGGTGAACATCGTATGCCCGATGGGGAGTTACTTTAGGTAACGTGCGATGGTTCCAATTAGTTCCTGAGTGAACTTGATGATGATTGAGCCGGTACCATATTGCATTTGCATAGAGTCGCGAGTTGGTCTCTATGATTTGTATTTATCATCTGAATTGTGAATTGGTGAAATAAACATGAATATATATGTTTATGTGGAGATGAAAGTATGTATTGATGAAAACATGCTTGAGTATATATGTATGTGTGGATATATATATATATATATATATATATATATATATATATATATATATGTGTGTGTGTGTGTGTGTGTTTATATACACTGTAGTGTATATGTGTGAATAAACATGAATGATGTGTGTTTATGTGATGTGAATGAAGTGGTGAAAGTATGCATGATAAGTATGCTTGAGGTTATGTATGTTGGAGACGATGTGTGGTGAGAACATGTTTTATACGTATTTTATATGTTGAGATATATAATTATATGCAATGTTATTATGATAATGTTTCTCACCCTTCTGCTGTTTTATGATGCTCTATGAGGCATTGCAGAGTAGGTTGCTGGAGGTCTTTTTGTGAAGCTTGTCTTCATCCTTTTGGTCGGTCGGCTCTGATATGTAGCACCGGGTAGCTAGGGTCAGCTTGATGCCTTTTGTGATACATGTTGTACATGTATTTTGGTGATGAGTGTTTTATGTAAACATGAATTATTTGGTGAATCAAACTTGATGATATATATATACATGAGTATATGAGTTTGATGTTATTAATATTAGTTTCCGCTGTTATTTGAATCTTTGAATACGGGTGCAAGGTTGAACAGGTTGAAATCCTTTTTGTTGCAAGTTACCCCGTTTGTTGCATATCTTTAAATGAGCATGTGTTGTATGTTTTAATTTCACTGTTGATGTGACATGTCTCTTTTATACCATGTTTCAAATATACTCTGATGAAATTTTGATTATGTTCCTAAGTGATTTAATTGGTTTTTGGGGGTATAGAAAAGGGGTGTTACATTAAGTGGTATCAGAGCCAGTGTCGAACCAGTGTTCGAGTCAATTGTGTTTGTCTTGTTGTGATGATTGAACTTTTGTTTAATCTTGTTGTTGTATTTGGGAATAATCAGAATATGGCTGGTAGAAATGACAATGCAATGGCTGTTGCTTTGGAAGCAATGGCTAGGGCGGTGCAGGGAGCGTCAAATGTGAATACTAATGATGAGTTCAGGAAGAATCAACCACCGGTCTTCAAGGGAAGGTTTGATCCCGATGGTGCTCAGAATTGGTTGAAGGAGATTGAAAGAATCTTCAGAGTCATGGAATATGCTGAAGAGAGTAAGGTGAGGCTTGATTCTCACATGCTGAAGGAAGAAGTCGATGATTGGTGGGTCGGTAGAAGTCAAGCTCTTGAGGAAGATGATGAAGATATAACTTGAGAAGTTTTTTGTATTGAGTTCTTAGGGAAGTATTACCCTGAGAGTGTGAAAGGAAAGAAGGAGATGGAGTTCCTTGAACTGAAACAAGGTAGTATGTCCGTGGTGGACTATACTGCTAAGTTTGTGGAGTTGGTTCAGTTTCATCCTCATTATACTACTGCTACGACTCAGTTTTCGAAGTGTATTAAGTATGAGAATGGTTTGTGTCCTGAGATTAAGCAAGCTGTGGGATATCAAAGAATAAGAAGGTTTTCAGACTTGACGGAATGTTGTAGAATATTTTAGGATGATAGCAAGGCTCGTTCTACGCATTACAAGAGTTTGAATGAGAGGAAAGGAAAGCAACAAGCTAGGAGTGGACCTTATGTGACACCCGCTGATAAGGGCAAGCATATGGGAAACTTTGATAAGAGATCCAGTGGAGGGAGTTCTGGTCCCGTTAAGTGTTACAAGTGTGGCGACTTGGGTCATAAGTCCTTTGAGTGTGGGAAGAACGTATTGAAATGTTCAAACCGTGGAAGGTTTGGACGTAATCTTGGGTATGAACTGGTTGCAATTTAATCGAGTTCATATAGATTGCTATCATAAGTTAGTAAGGTTTCCTTCTTTGGACGATGTTGAAGATGAGAGTTTCCTATCCACGAAAGAGTTGAAGAAACGTTTAGTGGACAAAGCTCAATTGTTTGGTTTGTTTGCATCGTTGTTAGTGGAGAGTGAAGTGGAGCTCAGTGTGTTCCCAGTGGTGTGTGATTTTCCAGAAGTGTTTCTGGAGGATATTAAGGATGTACCGCTGGAAAGAGAAGTTGGGTTTTCTATTGATCTAGTTCCGGGTACTAGACCGATTTCGATGGCACCGTATCGTATGTCAGCTTCAGAGTTGGTAGAATTGAAGAAGCAATTGAATGACTTGTTGAACAAGATATTTGTTAGGCCAAGTGTTTCTCCTTGGGGTGTTTCGGTATTGTTGGTAAAGAAGAAGGATGGAAGTATGCAGTTATGTATTGATTATCGACAGTTGAACAAGGTGACAATTAAGAACAAGTACCCGCTTCTGAGGATCGATGATTTGATGGACCAATTGGTTGGTGCGCGTGTTTTTAGTAAGATTGATTTGAGATCAGGATATCACCAAATTCGTGTAAAAGAAGAGGATATTCAAAAGACGGCTTTTAGGACACGGTATGGTCATTACGAGTATTCTGTGATTCCATTCGGAGTTTCTAATGCGACAGGTGTGTTTATGGAATACATGAATCATATTTTTCATTAACAATTAGATCGTTTTGTGATTGTGTTCATCGACGACATTTTAATTTATTCTAAGTCTCAAGAGGAACATGAAGAGCATTTAAGGATTGTGTTACAGATTTTGAAAGAGAATCAATTATATGCTAAGTTGTCGAAGTGTGAGTTTTGGTTGTCGAAAGTAAGTTTTCTTGGTCATGTTATTTCCGAGGGTGGTATTAGTGTGGATCCATCCAAGATTGATGCAGTAATGCAATGGGAAGTTCCTAGATCAGTTACGGAGATTCGAAGCTTTTTAGGCTTGGCAGGTTATTATCGGAGGTTTATTGAAGGATTTTCAAAGTTGGCACTTCTGTTAACGCAATTGGCTTGTAAGGGAAAGACTTTCATTTGGGATATTCATTGTGAAGAGAGTTTCATGGAACTTAAGAGAAGGTTGACTACGGCTCCGATCTTGATTTTTCCGAATCCTATGGAACCATTTGTGGTGTTTTATGATGCTTCATTGTTTGGGTTAGGTGGTGTTTTGATGCAAGATGGAAAAGTTGTGGCTTATGCTTCAAGACAATTGAGAGTGCATGAAAAGAATTATCCTACGCATGATTTGGAATTAGCGGCTGTGGTGTTTGTTTTGAAAATTTGGAGGCATTATCTTTATCGTGCAAGATTTGAAGTTTTTAGTGATCACAAGAGTTTGAAGTATTTATTTGATCAAAAGGAATTGAACATGAGACAAAGAAGATGGTTAGAGCTTTTGAAGGATTATGATTTTGGTTTGAATTATCATTCGGGTAAGGCGAATATGGTGGCCGATGCCTTAAGTCGTAAGTTGTTACATATGTCCGCATTGATGATAAGAGAATGGGAACTTTTGGAGGATTTTAGAGACTTGAGTTTGGTTTGTGAAATGACGCCGAGAAGTGTAAGACTTGGTATGCTACATGTTACGAATGATTTTCTTGCAACCGTTTGTGAAAAGAAAAAGTTGGAGTTGAAGTTTGTTGATTTGATGATGAATGAGAATGAGGATTTCAAGGTTGATAATTTTGGAGTTTTGAGATTCCATGGTCGTATTTGTATTCCCGACGATGAGGAGTTGAAGAAGATGATATTGGAAGAAGGACACCGAAGTAATCTAAGTATTCATCCAGGAGCGAATAAGATGTATCAAGATTTGAAGAAGATCTTTTGGTGGTCCGGATTGAAGAGAGATGTAGCTCATTTTGTGTATGCGTGTTTGACTTGTCAGAAGTCTAAATTGGAACATCAGAAGCCTAGTGGTTTGATGCAACCGTTGGATATTCCGGAGTGGAAATGGGATAGTATATCTATGGAATTTGTTACGGGGTTTCCGAATACACAAAGAGGTCATAATGCTATTTGGGTGATTGTTGATAGGCTTACTAAATCTGCTCACTTTATTCCGATTAATATTAGTTATCCTTTGGAGAAGTTAGTTGAGATTTATGTTTTTGTGGTTGTGAAGTTGCATGGAGTTCCTAAGAGTATTGTATCGGATAGAGATCCTAGATTTACATCGAGGTTTTGGGAAAGTTTGCAAAAGGCTTTGGGTTCTAAGCTAAGATTGAGTTCGGCTTACCATCCGCAAACGGATGGTCAAACCGAGAGGACAATTCAATCGTTGGAGGCTTTGTTGCATGCTTGTGTGCTAGAGCAAGGTGGTGCTTGGGATAGTTATTTAGCATTAATCGAGTTCACCTACAATAAGAGTTTTCATTCGAGTATAGGTATGGCATTATTGAGGCTTTATGTGGTTGGAGATGTCGAACACCTTTGTGTTGGCATGAAACCGGAGAGAGAACGGTAGTTGGACCGGGGATGGTACAACAAACGACGGAGAAGGTGAAGTTTATTCGGGAGAAGATGAGAGCTTCTGAAAGTAGGCAGAAGAGTTATCATGACAAGCGAAGGAAGGATCTTGAGTTTCAGGAAGGCGACCATGTGTTTTTTAGAGTTACACCGGTTATGAGTGTGGGTCGTGCTTTGAAGCCGAAGAAGTTGACTTCTCGTTTAATTGGTCCGTATCAGATTACTGCACGAGTTGGTGTTGTGGCTTACCGTGTGGCGTTGCCTCTGAATCTTTTAAATTTGCATGATGTGTTCCATGTTTCGCATCTTCGGAAGTATGTTCCAGATCCGTCACATGTTATTCCTATGGACGAGGTTGAAGTGAGAGATAACCTTATGGTGGAAGCTTTACCAGTTAAGGTTTTGGACCGTGAAATCAAGAAGCTAAGAGGTAAGGATATTGCGCTTGTGAAGGTAGCATGGGGAGGCGCCACGGAAGGCAATATGACTTGGGAATTAGAGAGTGGGATGCGCGAGTCGTATCCGGAGTTGTTTGAATCAGATAATACTTTCGAGGACGAAAATTTCTAAAGTGGGGGAGAGTTGTAACGCCCCGATTTGATTATTTCTAAATTTTGTGAGTCTTTTATTTTATTTGGGTGATAATTGTTTTATTTATGAAATTGACATGATAATATGATATGTTGATGTGTTAATGTGATATGTTGGTATGATATGTGATTTTACCGTTTTATGAATTTTCAGGTAAAATTAGATCGGAGGGTATTTTAGACATTTGCTAATTAGTAATAAATTAGAATTTGTGTAGAATTATTATTTTTTGAGAAAATGATATTTGGTGGAAAAGAGAAGAAAATGAGTTAAGTGTAGGAAATAGTTAGTAAGAGAGAAAAATAGAAGAATAGAAGGAAAAAGATATAAAAGTGGAAAGAATAGAAAGAAAGAGAGATAGAAAGAAAAAGAGGAGAAAGAAAAGGAAGAGAAGAGAAAAGAAGAGAAAAGAGGGAAAAGTTGGAAATTCATCAAGATTTATCCTAGGAATCGAAACAATCGGGTAAGAGTGATAAACATTGTTATCTTAATCTTGTATGTGATTATGTATGTATGAGAATGATTGGGTTTTTGTTTTGGTGAAGTTTAGAGAGAATGAAATGTTAGGGTTTTGATGAAATTGTGAGAAATGGTAGATTAATCGGTTAGAAGTTGTTATAATCGAAGTATGATGTTAAATATATGTCATTGATCATGTTTGTGGAGGTTTATGTGAGTTTTGGGTGGTTTTTGGATGACTGTTGCGAAACTGAGTTGCTGCAGAATCACACTCGTCGCTCAACGAGCAACCCTCGCTTAGAGAGCTTTCCAGAGATTTTATCGCTCAGCGAGCGAGAAGGGCGCTCAGCGAGCCTGGAGGTTTTTGAGAAGTTTTATGTTTTTAATTCATAACTTTAGTTTCGGTTATCCGTTTTAGGCATTCTTTATATCAATTCGAAGCTAAAAACGTGTAGGAACTAATGATGCTAAGAAATGTAAATTTTAGTCGACTTTTACCCGAATTTTCCGATAAAACGTAAATGAGTAAATTATGGAAATGTGGGTTTGATGTGATGTTATGGCCGTTTGGCAAATGAATACATTGCTTGAATTGAATGCAAATGTATGCTAATTGAATGTGTTGAGTGCATGACTATGTTGTGAATAATGTATTCATTTTCAAGAATGTTGTGTGTCATTTTGCATGTGAAGCATAATGTATGCATTCTTGTGTTGCGGGATTCTTTGTGAATCCGTTGTAGGATGGTGTGCTCATGTGGAGTGTGAGCGATGACTACAACACGATCGTGTGCCCATGTGGGGTGTGAGCAATCGGATTGTGTGCCCGTGTGGGGTGTGCGCAATCCATAAACATTGTGTGCCTGTATGGGGTGTGAGCAATGGGTGATTTATTCACATTGATTGTGTACCCGTGTGGGGTGTGAGCAATCGGGTTGTGTGCCCGTGTGAGGTGTGAGCAATCCATAAACATTGTGTGCCCATGTGAGGTGTGAGCAATGGGTGAACATCGTATCGTATGCCCGACGGGGAGTTACTTTAGGTAACGAGCGATGGTTCCAATTAGTTCCTGAGTGAACTTGATGATGATTGAGTCGGTACCGCATTGCATTTGCATAGAGTCGTGAGTTGGTCTCTATGATTTGCATTTATCATCTGAATTGTGAATTGGTGAAATAAACATGAATATATATGTTTATGTGGAGATGAAAGTATGTATTGATGAAAACATGCTTGAGTATATATGTATGTGTGGATATATATATATATATATATATATATATATATATATATGTTTATATACACTGTAGTGTATATGTGTGAATAAACATGAATGATGTGTGTTTATGTGATATGAATGAAGTGGTGAAAGTATGCATGATAAGTAGGCTTGAGGTTATGTATGTTGGAGACGATGTGTGGTTAGAATATGTTTTATGCGTATTTTATATGTTGAGATATATAATTATATGCAATGTTATTATGATAATGTTTCTCACCCTTCTGCTATTTTATGATGCTCTATGAGGCATTGCAGAGTAGGTTGCTGGAGGTCTTTTTGTGAAGCTTGTCTTCATCCTTTTGGTCGGCCAACTCTGATATGTGGCACGGGGTAGCTAGGGTCGGCTTGATGCCTTTTGTGACACATTTTGTACATGTATTTTGGTGATGATTGTTTTATGTAAACATGAATTATTTGGTGAATCAAACTTGATGATATATATACATGAGTATATGAGTTTGATGTTGTTAATATTAGTTTCCACTGTTATTTGAATTTATTGAATACCGGTGTAAGGTTGAAATCCTTTATGTTGCAAGTTACCTTGTTTGTTGCATATCTTTAAATGAGCAGGTGTTGTATGTTTTAATTTCACTGTTGATGTGACATGCCTCTTTTATACCATGTTTCAAATATACTCTGATGAAATTTTGATTATGTGCCTAAGTGATTTAATTGGTTTTTGGGGGTTTAGAAAGGGGGTGTTACAACCCCTATATAAATATTATATATTTCAAAATTTTCACTTTTTTCCTCCTCATTTTCTCAGTCACGAACGGTAAAATTTGCACAACTCAAATTCTCTCCCGGAAAACTCCTACAAGTTACTTCTGGTTCAACCATATGAAATTGCTCAAGAGCAATCGATAATTTTTAAAATATTTAAATTGATTCTTTAATCATTTAAAATAGAACAGATGAGTCATTTCTGTCTATTTACTTCGATCGAACATTTAGGGCACTACATGTAGGGCTGGAAATAAGTCGAGTCGAGTCGAATTTGCCTCAACTGAGTTCGACTCATTAAGAAATGGTCGAGTTCGAATTCATCACAAACTTTTTTTACAACTCAAACTCGACTCTTTAAGAATTTGTTGAATTCGAGTTCCTCACTAACTTTTTTTCAGCTCAAACTCGACTTATTAGAAGTTCACGAACATCTCGGTTCAACTCGTTAGGTTCAAATAGCTTATTTCACAGACTTACAAGCAATTTTTTAGAGTCTATTTTATATATATATATATATATATATATATATATATATATATATATATATATATATATATAAGCGATGATTGATTTACTATAAGAGTAAATTTTTTTATGTTTCGTTCTTTTTCTATTGCTTCGATCGAGTATAGACTTCCATATATATATATATATATATATATATATATATATATATATTGTTCTGGACTGGGCCTAAGTCTTCGTCGAGCAAAGTCCCAATTCGTCGGGCACGACCCAATGCTGAAGCGTGGGGACATCGTCTCTCCCACATGATCCACGTCACCCAACTACCCATGCATATCCTGATATGTAGGGGCAGTTGGACCAAGGGCAAGACCACGTACTAGGTCTTACTTGCTCCTACGCATCCCTTGGTAGTTCTTCCTTGGGCCTAGTTAATCCAGCCCATGGAAGAAACTTGTTCTAGCGCTGAGGGCACACTATAAATACCCTATTTTACTAGAGGTTCAGGTATTTTGAACCTTTATCTCTTCTATCTTTCTGTACGTGCATACTCACTTTGGCATCGGAGTGCTTTGCAGGTACATCCCCCAGTCTCACATCAAAGTTGTTCAACACTAGAAGGTTCCTCCTGATCAGGTCAGATCAATGGCGCCACTGTGGGAATCTAAGTTTTCCCTGTCTTCCATAATATTAGATCAAAGCATCAATCCATCTCCTTCAACCATCCAGCATGACCAGCGAACACGATGACAACCGTGCCCTCGGCCTCGTTGACTACCCCACCGGGACAGAAGACGACCAACATGTCACCCACGAATTTGACGCAAGAGACGGACATCCTGTCACCCCGTCACCGGAACCCGAGGATAACGGCTTCCTCCAACCTCAACCTGCGGCCCCCTTTCAGCCCATCCCAATACCAGTCGAAGGGGATCCCACAATGATAGTTGTAACAACCCCTTTCTATACCCCCAAATAATCAATTGAATCATTTAGGCACATGTTAAAATTTTTATCAGAGTATAATTAAGCATGGTATAAAAGAGGCATGTCACATTATGCTTGAAATTAAAAACATACAACATCTGCTCATAAAAGATATGCAACAACGGGGTAATTTCCAAACGATAAATAATTGTACAGCGGAAACATTTCAACAACATCAAACATATATATTTCCATTCATATATATATATATATATATATATATATATATATATATATATATATATATATATATATATAAACACGTTTGATGCCAACCAAAATATTCATGTCTATACAAAACACCCATCCAGAAGATACATGTACACAATGCATCACAAAAATGGCACTAAGCCAACCTAACTACCCGATGCTACATATCAGAGCCGACCGACCAAAATATGAAGACGAGCTTCACAAAAATATGCCATCAAGCAACCTACTCTGTAATGCCTCATAGAGCATCATAAAACAACAGAAGGGTGAGAAACATTATCATAATAACATTGCATATAATTATATATCTCAACATATAAAATGCACATAAAACATATTCTCACCACAAATCATTCCTTATCACCTATACACATCGCAACGTGTACATCAATACCAATCAAACATATTAATTACACATAATTCCCTAATTCACATAAACTTACATTATTTATGTTTATTCCTCAATTCTATTCATTCCGCATAAACATACGTCTAGCTATGTTTAATCACTCATATACATTACAAATGTATAAATCACATACATATACATATATCAAACATGCATATATACAAACAAGTATGTTTCATCACACATACTATCATCTCCATAATACTCCAAATAAACATATGCACATTCATGTTTATTTCTGCATATCATAAATAAAATGATAAAATGCAACTCATAGAGACCGACACACGACTCTATGCAGATGCAATGCGGTACCGACTCAACATTTCAGCAGGTTCACTCAGGAACCAAATGGAATCATCTCTTGTTACCTAAAGTAACTCCCCGTCGGGCACACGAGGTTCCCCATTGCTCACACCCTACATAATGTTTATGGATTGCTCACACCCCACACGGGCACACAATCCGATTGCTCACACCCTACACGGGCACACAATCAATGTGAATAAATCACCCATCGCTCACACCCCACACGGGCAAACGATGTTTCTGGATTGCTCACACCCCACATAGGCATACAATCCGATCGCTCATGTAACACCGAAAATACACCCGCGATAATAATTATAAAATCAGAGTAAAAGTTTTAATTAAATATTTGAGTGTCACATTTCAACTAACTTCAATATAAACTCAATGATATGTCTTTAAACAAAATCATTAAACTTGCAGCGGAATTCAACATAACATAAAGTATTCTTTTTCAACACGTTTCATAAAAGAAAGCAACTAATGGAACGTCGTCCCGACACCCAAAGCGATGTATCAGAGCTGACATCCTAAGACGCGAAGCACACCGACTTCACTGACCACCACTCGACTCATCTGGCTCACCTGTACATTACCCACGAAGGGTAACATTAAACAGAAGGGGTGAGATAACTTACATGGCAAAGGATAATATAATAGGGAATGAGAAGCATTAAACAACAAAGCATCATCTATTAATCACAATATCACTTCTCATATACACAATCATCCAATGTATAATCATCAACCACATCTTCACAACAACACACATTATGCAACACAACTTGACTCTATGCATGCGGTACAGACTTCGATCTCTATTTCAAGATCCAGTTCCCGTCGGAACTCTCGACCCCTCTTTCGTGGTCCAGTATGACCCCTATTTCATGGTCACACCCCCGGTCCCTATTTCATGACCACATACGATCCCTATTTCATGACCGCACCAACATCACATCAACGACATACACCACTGTAGTATGTTAAACAATATGCAACATGTTAATCAACGCTAATGACATACATATATCACTACACTACATTTCACTTCACAACATCATCAGTTATTATCAATATCATGCATACCTTAGCATATACTAACATCAATCAACTTTTTATACATCATAGGCAACGGCCACATACCACATATGAACATAAGTTATTAACAATTATACCTCTACATATCTCATCATATCAATACTAAGCTACTACTATAACCCTTATGTTTAGCTTAAATTATGCTACCGGTCTTATTCATTGCACGTACAACTTCCCTATCAATAACCTCGACTAATAAATCACTTCGGTCCATTAACATCATCAAAAACTATAATTACAGAGGGCTGACACGGGCTCCCGTGTCATGGGACACAGCCAGTGTCACAGACGCACGCCCAGGGTCCCAAAAACCTCACTCAAAAATCATCTACAGTGGTCTGACACGGCCGCCCGTGTCGCATGACACAGCCCGTGTCAGGCCCACTATCACCAAAATTGTGTTTTCCTCCATCCAGGGAGCTGACACGACCACCCGTGTCCCAGGACACAGTCCGTGTCAGGCTACGACCAAAATCCCCTTTTTTTTCTATCATTTTCTGCTGCGATTTTGTGTTCAAAAACCCCCAATTCAGTCATTCAAATGGAAAACTTGCATCAAACTTATTAAAAAACATTCATATTTCAACACCTAACCATTATGATCATTCTAATTCTTCAATTTATCTATTCCAATTCGTTGCATATGATTTTTATCCTATTCCCCAATCTCTACATCACAACCTACCCAAACCCCATTATAAAACCCTTAAAGATGAAAGAGATCCCACCCTTACCTTGCAATTGACGAGAAATCTTCCTTCTTCGCGGTTCCTCTTTCACGTTCTTGCCTTCACCTTTCTCCTCTCTCAACTTCTACCGATCGTTATCTTGTTCTCCCTTTTTCACGATTCTCCCTTTCTCTTTCTATTCCTTATTCCCACTTAACCCTCAAGACCCAACCTATTAACTCCCTCCTTTACCCTCACCGATTTCATTAATTGACCACCTTGCCCCTCCACCTCTTATTATTCTTATTATTTAATTTATTAGTAACAACAACATTATTCTTCAAATTAATAGTAAAACCAACCACATACTATTCTTTCACATAACCAAATTATAATTTACTTAAATAATAAAAATATAATTTGGGGCGTTACAACTCTCCCCCACTATAAAGGTTTTCGTCCTCGAAAACTTACCTCAAGTAAAGAGATTCGGATAAGACTCCCTCATCTTGCTTTCCAATTCCCAAGTCATATGCCCACCGGCAGCTGCTCCACAAACCACCTTCACAAGAGCTATCTCCTTTCCTCGCATCTGTTTTACCTCTTGATCCTCAATTCGTTCATGTAAAGTTTCAACCGTAAGGTTATCCCTTACTTCCACTTCATCTGTCGGTATCACATGCGACGGATCTGGAACAGACTTCCGAAGCTGTGAAACATGAAACATGTCATGCAAATTGGACAGTCTTGGTGGCAACGCTACTTTATAAGCGACAGGTCCGACTATTGCCGAAATCAGGTACGGTCCGATAAACTTAGGAGTAAGCTTTCTGGACTTCAAATCTCTTCCTACACCCGTCACTGGAGTAACTCTCAAAAATACATGCTCTCCTTCTTGAAATTCAAGGTCTTTCCTTCTCTTATCATGATAACTCTTTTGCCTACTCTGTGAAGTCTTCATCTTATCCCGAATCAACTTCACCATTTATGTAGTCTGTTGAACAATATCAGGTCCAAGTACTACACTTTCACCTGATTCATGCCAACACAAAGGTGTCCTACATCTTCGTCCATATAGAGCTTCAAACGGTGCCATTCCGATACTGGAATGATAACTATTATTATAAGTAAATTCAATCAATGGCAAGTGACTATCCCAAGCACCCCCTTGTTCAAGTACACAAGCCCTCAACAAGTCCTCTAAGGATTGTATCGTCCTCTCTATCTGTCCGTCAGTTTGAGGATGATAAGCTGAACTCAACTTTAACTTCGAACCTAATGCTTCCTGCAAACTCTCCCAAAACCTCGAAGTGAACCGCGGATCTCTATCCGATACAATATTCAGAGGTATCCCGTGCAACTTCACAATCACACCGACATATATTTCTGCTAACTTCTGCAAAGAATAGGTAATGCCAATCGGTATAAAATGCGTTGAATTTGTCAACCTGTCAACGACCACCCAAATAGCATCATGCCCTTTTGGAGTATTAGGCAACCCTGTAACAAAGTCCATTGAAATACTATCCCATTTCCACTCGGGAATATTCAACGGTTGCATTAAACCAGCAGGTTTTTGATGTTCTACTTTCGATTTCTGACAAGTCAAGCACGCATAAACAAACTGAGCCACATCGCGCTTCATACCAGGCCACCAAAATATCTTCTTTAAATCATGATACATTTTCATCGCTCCTGGGTGAATGCTCAAACCACTCCTGTGCCCTTCTTCTAGAATCATTATCTTCATGTCAAGGTCGTCAGGGATACAAGTACGATCCCGAAATCTAAGTAGTCCCTGTTCATCGACTCGGAATTCGTTATTCCCAACTCGCTCATTACTAACCATTAGATCTACCAATTTCACATCTGACTTCTGGCCCTCTCGGACACGATCCAGAAAATCATTGTTGACCTTCAGCATACCCAACATCACACTATGAGGTGTTTTTTCACAAACCAAACTCATATCCCGAAATTGTTCAATTAAATCCAACTCTCTCGCCATCATAGCTGACATATTCAACGTCCTTCGACTCAAGGCATCAGCTACCACATTAGCCTTACCTGGGTGGTAATTCAAACTAAAATCGTAATCCTTCAAAAATTCCAACCAGTGTATCTGTCTCATATTCAGTTCTCTCTGATCAAATAAATATTTCAAACTCTTATGATCACTATATACCTCGAACCTTGAACCATACACATAGTGTCTCCAACTTTTTAACACAAATACAACAGCTGCTAGTTCCAAATCGTGCGTAGGATAATTATTCTCATGAACTCTCAACTGGCGCGAAGCATACGCCACAACCTGACCATTCTGCATTAATACTCCACCTAAGCCCATCAAAGAAGCGTCACAATAAACTACAAATGTTTCATCTGCCTTTGGCAAAATCAAAACCGGCGCAATAGTCAACCTCTTCTTTAACTCAACAAAACTCTTCTCACACTGAGAGTCCCACACAAAATCTTTATTCTTACATGTCAACTGGGTCAATGGAAGTGCCAATTTTGAAAACCCCTTAATAAATTTTCGATAATAACCTGCCAATCCCAAGAAACTTCTAATTTCCGTCACCGACTTTGGAGTCTCCCATTGAAGTACTGCATCTACTTTGGATGGATCTACCGCAATCCCTTTTTCCGAAATTACATGACCAAGGAAACTCACCTCTTTTAACCAGAATTCACACTTCGATAATTTAGCATACACTTTCTTCTCTTTCAATACATGCAACACTATTCGCAAATGTTTTGCGTGCTCTTCTTCTGACTTAGATTAAATCAGGATTTCATCGATAAAAACAACAACAAAATGGTCCAAATATTCGTGGAAGATCCGATTCATATACTCCATGAATACACCTGGTGCATTAGTAACTCCAAATGGCATCACAACATACTCATAGTGTCCATAACGAGTCTTAAAGGCAGTCTTCTGAATATCTTCATCTTTCACTCTTATTTGATGATAACCCGATCTCAAATCGATTTTACTAAATACGCGAGCACTCACAAACTGATCCATCAGATCATCTATCCTTGGAAGCGAATACTTATTCTTGATTGTAACTTTATTCAATTGTCGGTAGTCAATGCACAGTCTCATGCTACCATCCTTCTTCTTCACTAATAGTACCGGTGCTCCCCACGGTGACACGCTCGGTCGCACAAATTTCTTCTCTAACAGTTCTTCTAACTATTTCTTCAACTCAGATAATTCAGAAGTCGACATACGATAAGGTGCCATTGAAATAGGCCTCGTTCCTGGCACAAGGTCTATATTAAATTCCACCTCTCTTTTTGGCGGCATATCCATAACATCATCTGGAAACACTTCAGGAAAATCTCTCACCACTTGCATTTCACTAATCGCTATACTATTCTCCATCGACAATGAAGCAAATAGCGCTAGAACTTGCGCCTTATCATCCATAAGTTCTTTTAATCCTCATGCAGACAAATAACCAGCTTCTTCTTCCTCTTCTCCAGGAGTAAGAAACCAAACCGACTTACTAAAGCAGTTAATATGAACATGGTTGTACTCCAACCAATTCATACCTAAAATCACATCCATTCCTTTCAACTGCAAGCAAACCAAATCCACACCAAAGTCCTTACCATAAATAGATAGCGGACAACTCAGACATACTAGGGAAGTAGTTAATGACCCATCAAAAGGAGTCTCAATAGTCATCTCTCCGTTCATTGGAAAAACAACAAGTCCTAGTCGCCTCACACAATCAATCGAAATGAAATAGTGTGTTGCACTAGTGTCAATCATAGCAATCAAAGGAACATTATTAATATGACAAATACCTCTGATTAAATGGTCTTCGCTGGAAGTTTGTGTCCCTGTCAGAGCGAACACCCTTCCTCCCGATGCAGCTTTCTTGGGCTTCGGACAATGCGTACTGATGTGACCTTGCTCTCCACAATTGTAGCAAGTAACCACATTCGTCTTGCATTCAGCAATCAAGTGTCCAGGCTGACCACACTTGAAACATTTCTTCACGTCGCTCGTGCACTCACTGACACGATGACCCATCTCACCACATCTATAGCATTTAAGCGAAACAGGAGCGCCTCCCCCACTTCGCCTTTTACCTTCCTTTTGTTTATGCTTACCCTTATCAGTAGGGGCTGCATAAGGTTTTCCACGATGTATTGGTTGCTTCCCTCTCCTCTCAGCTAGACCTCAGAAGTGCTCAGATCGAGCCTTACTGTCTTCCTCGAAAATTCTGCAGCAATCTACTAAATCCGGAAATCTTCGGATCCTCTGATAACCAATTGCTTGCTTAATATCAGGCCTCAAACCATTCTCGAACTTGACGCATTTCGAGAACTCAACAGTCACCTCACTATAATGTGGGTAGAACTTCATCAGATCGGTAAACTTAGTAGCATACTCGTCACTGTCATGTTGCCTTGCCTCAACTCTAGGAACTCAATCTCCTTCTTTCCCCGAACATCTTCAGGAAAGTACTTCCTCAGAAATTCCCTCTTAAACACGACCCAAGTGACAGCCTCATCAATCGCGTCCAATCATTGACGAGTGCCAACCCACCAGTCATCAGCCTCAGCCACCAGTTTGTGTGCACCCAATCACACCTTGCTGCCTTCCGAACACTCCATGACTCTGAAAATTCTCTCAATCTCCTTGAGCCAATCCTGTGCTCCATCTGGATCATACTGCCCCTTGAATGTTGGCGGATCATTCTTCCTGAACTCGTCATTCTCGCGATCCCCAACATTCCTTGGATTTTGGACAGCTTGTGCCATCGCTTGCATAGCAGCAGCAAGTGCAACATCGTTTCTTCCAGCCATTCTAAATCTGTCATACAACAACAATCCAACGATGGTTTAGAATTAATAACAACAACCACAACATTCATACTTATAACAACATCATAACTCTCTACTCAATGACTCGACGACTCCACTACTTGGCCGGACGGACCGACTTGCTCTGATACCACTTGTAACACCCAAATTACACCCGCGATAATAATTATAAAATCAGAGTAAAAGTTTTAATTAAATATTTGAGTGTCACATTTCAACTAACTTCAATATAAACTCAATGATACGTCTTTAAACAAAATTATTAAACTTGCAGCGGAATTCAACATAACATAAAGTATTCTTTTTCAACACGTTTCATAAAAGAAAGCAACTAATGGAACGTCGTCCCGACACCCAAAGCGACGTATCAGAGCTGACATCCTAAGACGCGAAGCACACCGACTTCACTGACCACCACTCGACTCATCTGGCTCACCTGCACATTACCCACGAAGGGTAACATTAAACAGAAGGGGTGAGATAACTTACATGGCAAAGGATAATATAATAGGGAATGAGAAGCATTAAACAACAAAGCATCATCTATTAATCACAATATCACTTCTCATATACACAATCATCCAATGTATAATCATCAACCACATCTTCATAACATCACACATTATGCAACACAACTTGACTCTATGCATGCGGTACCGACTTCGATCTCTATTTCAAGATCCAGTTCCCGTCGGAACTCTCGACCCCTCTTTCGTGGTCCAGTATGACCTCTATTTCATAGTCACACCCCCGGTCCCTATTTCATGACCACGTACGATCCCTATTTCATGACCGCACCAACATCACATCAACGACATACACCACTGTAGTATGTTAAACAATATGTAACATGTTAATCAACGCTAATGACATACATATATCACTACACTACATTTCACTTCACAACATCATCAGTTATTATCAATATCATGCATACCTTAGCATATAATAACATCAATCAACTTTTTATACATCATAGGCAACGACCACATACCACATATGAACATAAGTTATTAACAATTATACCTCTACATATCTCATCATATCAATACTAAGCTACTACTATAACCCTTATGTTTAGCTTAAATTATGCTACCGGTCTTATTCATTGCACGTACAACTTCCCAATCAATAACCTCGACTAATAAATCACTTCGGTCCATTAACATCATCAAAAACTATAATTATAGAGGGCTGACACGGGCTCCCGTGTCATGGGACACGGCCCGTGTCACAGACGCACGCCCAGGGTCCCAAAACCTCACTCAAAAATCATCTACAGTGGTCTGACACGGCCGCCCGTGTCGCATGACACGGCCCGTGTCAGGCCCAGTGTCACCAAAATTGTGTTTTCCTCCATCCAGGGAGCTGACACGGCCACCCGTGTCCCAGGACACGGCCCGTGTCATGCTACGACCAAAATCCCCTTTTCTTTGTATCATTTTCTGCTGCGATTTTGTGTTCAAAAACCCCCAATTCAGTCATTCAAATGGAAAACTTGCATCAAACTTATTAAATAACATTCATATTTCAACACCTAACCATTACGATCATTCTTATTCTTCAATTTATCTATCCAATTCGTTACATATGATTCTTAACCTATTCCCCAATCTCTACATCACAACCTACCCAAACCCCATTATAAAACCCTTAAAGATGAAAGAGATCCCACCCTTACCTTGAAATTGACGAGAAATCTTCCTTCTTCGCGGTTCCTCTTTCACGTTCTTGCCTTCACCTTTCTCCTCTCTCAACTTCTACTGATCGTTATCTTGTTCTCCCTTTTTCACGATTCTCCCTTTCTCTTTCTATTCCTTATTCCCACTTAACCCTCAAGACCCAACCTATTAACTTCCTCCTTTACCCTCACCGATTTCATTAATTGACCACCTTGCCCCTCCACCTCTTATTATTCTTATTATTTAATTTATTAGTAACAACAACATTATTCTTCAAATTAATAGTAAAACCAACCACATACTATTCTTTCACATAACCACATTATAATTTACTTAAATAATAAAAATATAATTTGGGGAGTTACAACTCACATCCCACATGGGCACACGATCTTGTTGTAGTCATCGCTTACACTCCACATGAGCACACGATGCTACAATGAATTCACAAAGAATCCCACAACACAAGAATGCATACATTATGCTTACATGCAAAATGACACACAACATTCTTGAAAATGCATACATATTCATAATATAGTTATGCATTCATCTCATTCAATTAACATACATTGACATTCAATTCAAACAATGTATTCATTTGTCAAACGGACACAACATCACATCAACCCACATTTCTATAATTAATTCATTTACGTTTTTTCGGAAAAGTCGGGTGAAAGTCGGCTAAAAATTACATTTCTTAGCATCATTAGTTTCTACGCGTTTCTAGCTTCGAATCGATATAAGGAACACTAAAAACGGATACCCGAAACTAAAGCTACGAATCAAAACACATATTCCCTCAAAACCTACAGGCTCGCTGAACGCCCTCTCGCTCGCTGAGCGAGAATCACCCTGGAACATTCGCTGAGCGAGGGATAGCTTGCTGAGCGACCACTGCGAATTCCAGAATTTCCAGCTGCGAACAATCAACTCCAAACACCCCAAAACTCCAAAATACTTCCATAAACATGATCTAAAGCATATATCTAACATCATACTTCGATTATAACGATTTCTAACCGATTAATCTACCAATTTCTCACATTTTCTCTAAAACCCTAACTATTCATCTTCTCTAAACTTCCATCAAAACCAAAACTCATTCAATCAATCACATGCATAATCATACACAATATTAAGTTAACAATTCTTATCACCCTTACCCGATTATACGATTCCTAGGAGCAATCTTGAAGCTTTTCCAACTTTCCCTCTTTTCTCTTCTTTTTCTCTTCTCTCCTTTTCGTTCTTCTCTTTTTCTTTCTCTTCTTACTAACTTTCTATTTCACTCTTTCTCACTCTCTTATATTCTTTTTCTTTCTATTTATATTTTCTACTCTTTCCAACCAAATATCATTTTTCTCTCAAAAATACCAATCCTACTAATTTCTAACTCATCACTAATTAACAAATATCTAAAATACCCTCTTATTCAATTTTACCCAAAAATTCACAAAACGTTAAAATCACATATCACACCAACATATCACATTAATTCCTCAACATAAAATATCATCATGATAATTTCACAAATAAGACTATTATCATACAAATAAAATAAAATACTCCACAAAAATTTGGGAAAATCGAATCGGGGCGTTACAACTCTTCCCCACTTTAGAAATTTTCGCCCTCGAAAATATTACCTGATCCAAACAACTCCACATACGACTCGCGCATCCTAATCTCCAATTCCCAAGTCATATTGCCTTCCACAACGCCTCCCCACGCCACTTTCACAAGCGCAATATCCTTGCCTCTTAGCTTCTTGATTTCACGATCCAAAATTCTAACCGGCAAAGCTTCCACCGTAAGGTTATCTCTTACTTCAACTTCGCCCATAGGAATAACATGCGACGGATCCGAAATATACTTCCGAAGTTGCGAAACATGGAACACATCATGCAAATTCGAAATATTTGGAGGCAACGCCACACGATAAGCCACAACACCCACTCGTGCAGTAATCTGATACGGTCCAATAAAACGAGAAGTCAACTTCTTCGACTTAAAAGCATGACCCACACCCGTAACCAATGTAACCCTCAAGAACACATGGTCTCCTTCCTGAAACTCAAGATCCTTTCTTCTCTTGTCATGATAACTCTTTTGTCTACTCTGAGAAGCTCTCATCCTCTCCCGAATAAACTTTACTTTTTCCGTCGTTTGTTGTACCATTTCTGGTCCAACTACCATTCTCTCTCCGGTTTCATGCCAACACAAAGGTGTTCAACATCTCTGACCATACAAAGCCTCAAATGGTGCCATACCAATACTCGAATGAAAACTGTTATTGTAGGTGAACTCAATCAACGCTAAATAACTATCCCAAACACCACCTTGTTCTAGCACACAAGCACGCAACAAATCCTCTAACGATTGGATTGTCCTCTCGGTTTGACCGTCCGTTTGTGGATGGTAAGCCGAACTCAATCTTAGCTTAGAATCCAAAGCCTTTTGCAAACTTTCCCAAACCTCGATGTAAATCTAGGATCTCTATCCGATACAATACTCTTAGGAACTCCATGCAACTTCACAACCACAAAAACATAAATCTCGGCTAGCTTCTCCAAAGAATAACTAATATCAATCAAAATAAAGTGAGCAGATTTAGTAAGCCTATCCACAATTACCCAAATAACATTATGACCTCTTTGCGTATTCGGCAATCCCGTAATAAAATCCATCGATATACTATCCCATTTCCATTCTGGAATATCCAACGGTTGCATCAAACCACTAGGCTTCTGATGTTCCACCTTAGACTTCTGACAAGTCAAACACGCATACACAAAATGAGATACATCTCTCTTCAATCCAGACCACCAAAAGATCTTCTTCAAATCTTGGTACATCTTATTCACACCCGGATGAATACTTAAATTACTTCGGTGTCCCTCTTCCAATATCATCTTTTTCAACTCCTCATCATCGGGAATATAAATACGGCCACGAAATCTCAAAACTCCAAAACTATCAACCTTGAAATCCTCATTCTCATTCATCATCAAATCAACAAATTTCAAATCCAACTTTTGCTTTTCACAAACGGTTGCAAGAAAATCATTCGTAACACATAGCATACGAAGTCTCACGCTTCTCGACGTCATTTCACAAACCAAACTCAATTCTCTAAAATTCTCCAAAAGTTCCCATTCTCTTATCATCAATGCAGACATATGTAACAACTTACAACTCAAGGCATAAGCCACCACATTCACCTTACCCGGATGGTAATTCAAAACAAAATCATAATCCTTCAAAATTTCTAACCATCTCCTTTGTCTCATGTTCAATTCCCTTTGATCGAATAATTACTTTAAACTTTTGTGATCACTAAAAACTTCGAACCTTGCACCATAAAGATAATGCCTCCAATTTTTTAGAGCAAAAACCACAGTCGCCAATTCCAAATCATGCGTAGGATAATTCTTTTCATGCACTCTCAGTTGTCTTGAAGCATAAGCTACAACTTTTCCATCTTGCATCAAAACACCACCTAACCCAAACAATGAAGCATCACAAAACACCACAAATGGTTCCGTCGGATTCGGAAAAATCAAGATCGGAGCCGTTGTTAACCTTCTCTTAAGTTCCATGAAACTCTCTTCACAATGAATATCCCAAATGAAAGCCTTTCCCTTACAAGTCAACTACGTTAACGGAAGTGCCAACTTTGAAAATCCTTCAATAAACCTTCGATAATAACCCACCAAGCCTAAGAAGCTTCGAATCTCCGTAACCGATCTAGGAACTTCCCATTGCATTACCGCATCAATCTTGGATGGATCAACACTAATACCACCATCAGAAATAACATGCCCAAGAAAACTTACCTTTGACAACCATAACTCGCACTTTGACAACTTAGCATACAATTGCTTCTCTTTCAAAATCTGTAACACAATCCTAAAATGCTCTTCATGCTCTTCTTGAGACTTAGAATAAATCAAAATGTCGTCGATGAACACAACCACAAAACGATCCAACTGTTCTTGAAAAATACGATTCATGTATTCCATAAACACACCTGACACATTAGAAACTCCGAATGGCATCACAGAATACTCGTAATGACCATATCGTGTCCTAAAAGCCGTCTTTTGAATATCCTCCTCTTTCACATGAATCTGGTGATATCCTGATCTCAAATTAATCTTACTAAAAACAAGCACGCCAACCAATTGGTCCATCAAATCATCGATCCTCGGAAGCGGATACTTGTTCTTAATTGTCACCTTGTTCAACTGTCGATAATCAATACATAACCGCATACTTCCATCCTTCTTCTTTACCAACAATACCGACACACCCCAAGGAGAAACACTCGGCCTAACAAACCTCTTATCCAACAAGTCATTCAACCATTTCTTCAGTTCTATCAACTCTGAAGCTGACATATGATACGGTGCCATCGAAATCGGCCTAGTACCCGGAACTAGATCAATAGAAAACTCAACTTCTCTTTCCGTCGGTACATCCTTAATATCGTCCGGAAACACTTCTGGAAAATCATACACCACTGGAAACCTACTTATCTCCACTGACAACGATGAAAACAAACCAAACAATTGAGCTTCTTCCATTAAAAGTTTCTTCAACTCTTTCGTGGACATGAAACTCTCTTCTTCATCATCATCCAAAGAAGGAAACCTCACTAACTTATGATATCAATCTATATAAACTCGATTAAACTGCAACCAGTTCATACCCAAGATCACGTCCAAACTTTCCAACGGCAAACAAACTAAATCCATAACAAAATCTTTACCATACATGGTCAAAGAACAACTTACACACACCAAAGAAGTAGTTACCGACCCTGAAGCAGGAGCCTCAATAACCATCTCACCACCCCAAGAAGACATAAACAAATTCAAACGCTTAGTGCACTCAAGAGAAATGAACGAATGAGTCGCTCCCGTATCAATAATAGTAACTAAAGGCGTACTATTAATAAAACATGTACCTTTAATCAAACGGTCTGCACTAGTAGTGTCCTTCCCTGCTAATGCAAACACCTTTCCGCCAGCCTGAGCTTGCTTCGGCTTAGTACACTTAGTACTAATGTGACCAACTTCCCCACAATTGAAGCACTTCACAACATTTCTCCTACACTCGGTAGTAGCATGTCCAAGACCTCCACAGTTTGAACATTTCACAATATTCTTCCCACACTCAAAAGACTTGTGGCCCAAATCGACACACTTGTAACACTTAACGAGACCAGAACTCCCTCCACTAGATCTCCTATCAAAGTTTCCCCAATGTTTGCCCTTATCAGCGGGTGTCACATAAGGTCCACTTCTAGCTTGTTGCTTCCTTTTCCTCTCATTCACACACTTGTAATGTGTAGAACGAGCTTTGCTATCTTCTTCAAAGATTCTACAACATTCAGTCAAATCTGAAAACCTTTTAATCCTCTGATATCCCACAGCTTACTTAATCTCAGGACGCAAGCCATTCTCATACTTAATACACTTAGAAAACTCAGCAGTAGCAGCAACATAATGAGGATGAAACTGAACCAATTCCACAAACTTAGCAGTATAGTCTACCACTGACATACTACCTTGCTTCAGCTCAAGGAATTCCATCTCTTTATTTCCCTTCACACTCTCAGGGTAGTACTTCCCTAAGAACTTAGTACGAAAAACTTCCCAAGTTATCTCTTCATCCTCCTCCTCAAGAGCTTGACTTCTACCGACCCACCAATCATCGGCTTCTTCCTTCAGCATGTGAGAACCAAGCCTCACCTTACTCTCTTCAGCACAGTCCATGACTCTGAAGATTCTTTCAATCTCCTTCAACCAATTCTGAGCACCATCAGGATCGAATCTTCCTTTGAAGACCGGTGGTTGGTTCTTCCTGAACTCATCATTAGCATTCACATTCGACGCTCCCTGCACCGCCCTAGCCATTGCTTCCAAAGTAGCAGCCATAGCATTTTCGTTTCTACCAGCCATATTCTGATTGTTCCCAAAGACAACAACAAGATTAAACAAAAGTTCAATCATAACAACATCAAGACAGACACATTAGACTCAAATACTGGCTCTGATACCACTTAATGCAACACCCCATTTCTATACCCCCAAAATAATCAATTGAATCATTTAGGCACATGTTAAAAATTTTATTAGAGTATAATTAAACATGGTATAAAAGAGGCATGTCACATTAGGCTTGAAATTAAAAACATACAACACCTGCTCATAAAAGATATGCAACAACGGGGTAATTTCCAAACAATAAATAATTGTACAGCGGAACATTTCAACAACATCAAACATATATATTTCTGTAAACACCCCAAATTTTCCCTCACTCATTTCACACCATGGCTTGTGATCTTTCATGTTTGCATAAGCATAAGCATACCATCTCATATTACATATTTGATTCATTGCATTAGTTCAAGTTCATCTGCATCTAGGGTTTGTGATCTGAGCAATCCAAGGATCCATCTGAGCCACTCCAAGGGTCTCCAATCATTCCAAGAGGGTCCATGTGTGTTCTCTCATCATATTATATCCCTCAAAGATCAAGGAAGTCAAGAAATTACAAGAACTGGCAAAGCATGGAAGCAGAGCCAGGCTTTCACTACATAGATGACCTGAAATTAGGGTTTTGGTTTCAGAGGCCATAACTCCAATTTTTTTGGTCATTCTTGTTTCTAATGTTCTTAATATGTTATAAATATCATGTGTACCAAGGTTGATGAAGAAATTAATTGTGGAAGTCATCTGTTCACTGGGTAACTTCTTGAGCAAGTCAGAGCAAAATCAGGGCATCTGAGGCCCCCAACAATGGAACCAAAGTGGATTTTTCATCAAATTGGAGTTATATGATCTTTATTTGATCATTGAAGTGCTTGTAAGTTCACAAAATTGAAGAAAATTGAGCTAAACCAAAAGTTGCCAAAAATGGAAATGACTTGTAATGGAAACTTTCCATTTTGGGAAAGTTTTTCAACCTCCTCTTTCTCAACCAAAATTGCTTCAAATGAAAAATTGTTGGTCATGAAAGTTGTAGATTGGATCATTACCTTTCCAAAAAGTACAAGAACAAGTTCTAATTCATTATGGAACTCAAGTTATGGCCTTGCAAAGTTGGCAAAAATCACATAATTTTCACATTCATGCCAAAGAGGGATTTTTGCAAATTCACTTGCCAAGCTTCTAAGTGACATCTAATTGACTTCTAAACATCATAACAACATCACATGATCATTTTACTGAGAATTGCCCAAGGAATCACAACATTCCATGCCTTGCACTTCAAGATTTCTCAAAGGGGGAAAATCACATAACATTTGCAAAACCTATGAGATCTTTGCTTCTAAGTCATCCAGCTGCATAATCTCAATCCCATGGCTCTCCTTGATCAATGATGAGGCCAGACATGCCCTTGAACAACCCTTACCATAACCCATACCTCAAGTACAAGTTATGTTGACATTTTGGTAACTTGCCCATACCAATCACCACAGGCCACCACCCACTTTTTGACCTATCAAACAATGTTATATGGACCAAAAGCAACTCATAACACAACACACACAAGATCAGATCATCCCATACACCAAGCTTCAAAAAAATCACCTTCAGGCAAAAACCTTCGAAACTTTCTGTCCAGCCATCAAACTTCAAAACAAACTTCACCATTCATTCAGAAATGATCCATAGAGCATAGACCAACCATCAAACAAGCCTTAAAGCCCCTCTACACAAAACAAGATTCTGGTGCAGCAAGAGTGCAAGCTCTCATTCCAGCCATTATAAAATCCATCAAAGCATTTCAACATCATCAGGAGGTCAAGAGGAGTAGATTTGCACAAGAGAAGAGGTCCAAAAGCTCCAAACTGAGAAAGCTCAAGCTCAGGTAACCTCAAGAAGATTTTTTCCAGAAATGAAATTTTAAGTTCCTAAATGATTCCTTATGCTCCATTGATCATTGGGATGTGTTTAGTTTTGAAAATGATTGAGAAATGAGTATGTATGGTTGTTCTGAAATTTTTGACCTAGAACCTGTTTTCTTCGATTCAACTTTAATATGCATGATAAATGATTTTTGTTTGTGGATTCATGTTCTTGGATGTTAGAGGAGTGATTCTGGGCAAAAAATTAGGAGATTTGTTGCGTGTTTGAGTTTCTGAAATTTTGGATGGCCAGAGAAGATGACCGAAACACTGTTCCGGTCACCTGAAAATGTTTAGGGCTAATTTTAGGGTTTAGTGAGCCAGACGCATTCTGGGCCCTTGGATTAGGATTAGTTTAAAATGAGTGGCCAGGATTAGTTCAGATTGGGGTTAATTCGAATTAATTAAATTAATTAATTAGATTTAGTTAGTTTGAATTTGAACCATTGGATAGCGCACGCAGTCTTTCCCTCCAACCCCAGGTTTAAACCTCAGCCCTTGGATACGTTGACCAACCCTTTAATTCATTTTTATTTTCATTTTATTCCATTTTCTTTGTCATTTTATTAAAAATAGTAAAAATCATCCAAAATATATTTTCTTCAGCATTTTAATTTCAAATATTTTTCTCCACCCAAAAACATTTTTATTTTTATTTTTTGCATTAAAAAATCATTTTAAAAATATTTAAATGTTTATTTTAATTAATTAATGGAAATTAATTAATTAAAATATCATTTAGATTTCCAAAAATTCCAAAAACATTCACATTGCATCTTAGGACATTTAGAAACATTGTAAAACCATTCATACAAATTTCTTTTTGGTTTTGATCCAACTTTGACATTTTTCTTGAATTTAGGGTTCATAAAATTCCCTCTTTAGAACCCTAACTTTGAAATTTCTTTTCTGCCTAACTATGAAAGGTTTGACAACGGTTCTTTTTGCATTGTTTTCCATATAACATGTAGTTCCTAGGATATTTTTGTCATGAATTTATCTTTCATTTTCAATTTGATTTGCATTTTCCCTCTTAAGTTACCCAAAAACCCTAGAAAACTTGGAAAAATCATAACTTCCTTTAGGTTAAGAGTTAGACCTTCTCCTTTGGGATATGATATCATATGGGGTTAGGGTTTGTTTAAAATCATTTGCAAATTTTATCATGTGTATTGTTTCTGTTTTGGTCATTTGCATCTCATCCTTTCATGTAACCCTAATTTTGCATCCATACTTGCATCTTACATTGCATTGCATGAACATGTGAACTTGCCATGGAAATCTAAGCACTTGCATTCCATCTTAGACATCTTAAGACATTGCTTGGACATTGCTTGGTCATTTCTTCATATATTTTCCATGCTTTGCATCCATTTCATTTCATAAACATCCATGTGTTTTCATGCTTCCCACATGCCTCATATGCATTCATTCTCTTGTATGATCACATATGTGCACTTGGTATGCCTTTGCATCATGTCATAGCATCACTTGCATCATGTGTTTGCTTCTGGTTTTGGTTTTTACCTTTGCATATGCTTCATTTCATTTCATTTCTTTCCTTATGCTATCATTTTCAGGTGGTAAGTTAACTTGAGAAGTGAATTTGCCTTCACTTCTCATTTCTATTCATCTTCTTCATATGCATCCTTGCTGAATTTTTCTTTGTCTTAGAGTGAGCTTTATCATTCATGTTCATCTCTCACTTTCTTTCTTTAAGTCACTTATCTTCTTCAATGAAGTAAGTAACTTATTCTTCTGCTTCTCCTCCTTTCTTATGCTTCTTCCATTGGTGGCTTCTCTGAGGATCTTTCCCAAGCCTTACAACCCATAGGAACATCCAAGCATGACAATAATTAGGGTTGTGATTAGTCCCCCTTTAGCTTTTACCTTTGTGTTTTCTTTGTGTCTCTCTTCTCACCTCATCATTAGAGACTAAACCCTTAAGGTTTTAGGACTTTGGAATTAGGGTTATACCTGCATCCTTCTCTTAGGATGGAGTGTATAACTTTAATCCTAAGTGTTAAACCCTTAATTTGTTTAAATCTCTTAATCAATCCATCTAATAATTACTAAGACATTAACTTGTAACTTGGGCCTTGCATTAGGGTTCTAATTCTTCCTTTATTGGTTAAGAAGGACTAACCCTAGTGTTAATGGACAAGTCCCCCTCAAGTTGTCTTACAAACCATAAAACTCACTTCTTAATCTCACCCTTAATTAAAATCCACTTTAATAAAGTTTTTTTTTGTCATGAGGTTAATCCCTAATCATGGATTAAGTTGAGGTATCTTCCTCAGCTTAAGTGTGCTCATCTATGATCCTTCTATTAGGATGGTGTAATGGGTTCACTAATCCTTGATTATGGCTTAAACTCATTACTTAGCACTAAACAACAACTCAAAAAAAATCTAAATAATCACAAGTAGGTTAATGATCTTAAACCTACACCATCATGGTAATTAAGTTGAGGTGTTTATCTCATACTTAAGGTATTCTCATTATCCCCAATCAAAGGGAGGATATGATGAGTTTACTAACCCTTGGTTTAGGCTTAAGCTCATTAACTTATGACAAAATCAAAAAGCAATAAAAGATTGAAAACAAAAAAAACAAACAATAATCGTCTCCTTCGGGATTCTTTCCTCATCATCTTCATTCACAAACGAGAACTTGCTTCTTCCGTCTAATGCAAGACAGTTAGCACTCGAGCCAGACGAGTCATACACTTGAGCATAGACAAGCAAGAAGTTCATCAATCAATTTATCTTTCAGTCTCTTTGAGTCGAACTACGGTGTTCTGACTTCCTCATTGCACGAGAGGATACATAGGCATAACTTAACTGTTATCGAACAAAAGTCTCTGTGTCTTCCCCCTCTTTCAACATTCTTTTTAAGCCTCATTCCTGAGCACCTCACTTCACTTTCCTGCACTGACACTTGTACATCCTTTTCCAGCTTTTGCACACAGATAGCACAAACACCACCCCTTTAAACACAAACTTTCAAGCGTGGATCCCGTCAAGTACGACAAACAATCTGGGTGCTAATACCTTCCCAGGTTGTAACCAGCCCCTTTCTCAGTTTCTCTGGTTCACAACCGTTTTATCCATCTTCTTCTAGGTTTATGCAACATTACCTTTCCTTCGGGATAAAAATGCCTAGTTGTCGACTCTATTCACCTTCATTTCATTTCTTCTTTCGCTGACCATTCGCGTCTATACCCTATCTGACCAGGTGTCTTTTCGGGGGAGCGACATCTTGGCGACTCTGCTGGGGAACCTTTATACTGCAACTAGAGCTTCTGGTTCTTTTTGTGGGTTCCTCCTAGCGCTTGTTTTATTTGTGTTTACAGGGGTGTTATGTGCTACTTGGGCTTGTTTATTTGCTTTATTTATTGCTTTTTGTACAACTTTATTTATTGCTTTCATTTACAGTTTTATGTATTTTCATACTGTCATTATCATGTGCTGGATCTCTTGTCTGTTTTGGTGGGTGGGGTTCATTGAGTGATTAAGGTCCTATACCTGGGACCTGAGTGACACATAGGCTAGAGTGGCTTCATATTCTTTCCCATTCCATTTAGGTCTGGTGCGGGAATATGAAACACGGTTCATATATGGGTTTCTTCTTGAGAACTTTGTGCTACAGATTTCCTGTAGTACTAGGGCTATCTGGGAAGCTTTCTAAGTATGGATGACCTTTTATGACCTTCAGCATCCGAGGTGAATTAGAGGAGGATCTTTTATGGTTATTGTAAACACTGTACCTCAGGGTTAGAAGTGTTTACACTTCTCATAACTGATCCAAGTCCGAGGATCCTTGTTCTAGAACAATACATGTGAGGGGGTTGGGATGTTTACAGGTTTGCAGGAACCTTTGACCTCATCATACCTTGCTACTAGATTTGTTAAGGTTGTGTTATTTGGACAGTTCTTGTGATTACCCTGGACTTGTGACTCTTTATTTGAGTCCCCCACCTGGTTACTGGATTTCTAAGCCTCCATCCGGACTTATGAACATACATGGACTTTTACCAAGGCAGATAAACAGATCTAGCACTTGGTCACAAACCCTTTGCATATCATTTGCATACATCATTTTTGCATGATTTAACATTTGCTTATTTGTTTTACAGGGTATCCATCATATTATCTTTGGTTTGGTTTTGACCCCTTTTGCTGCTCAGATTGCTTCAGTTATCTTCTCCAGCACCTTCATTAGTTTGTCAGTGATTCTCCTCCAGCTATCTTCATCAGAGACCCATCTCCAGCATCTCAGTCAGTGACCTTCATCAGCAGTTGCTCTCAGTTTCCTCATCAACATCCATCATCAGCATGGACACTTCAAGAAAGAGCAATATCACTTACCACTTTTTTGAGCCCACCCTGACTGGCATCAGGCAGATCCAGTCTCTCATTACTCCTGATCATGTCCCACTATTCAGAGAGCATTATGGAGGCATATTGGACATGGTCATAGATTTAGATGCATCTCAGAGGAGCATGATCCATACTTGCTTGCAGGTTTATGATCCTCCACTTAGATGCTTCACATTCCCTGATTTCCAGTTGGGACCTCTGTTAGAAGAATTTTCCATGTTGTTAGGAGTTCCTATCAGGAGAGGGATTCCTTTCAACCCTGAGATGACTGCTCCCAAAAATGAAGACATAGCCAGGGCATTGCATTTGGAGCCTGCCCTCATTGATCAGAACATGACAACCAAGGTTGGGGTTCCATGCCTTCACCTAGACTTCTTGATCTCCCAGGCTACCCTGAATGCTGTAGTAGGGGAATGGAAGGCTATCTATGCACTTCTAGCCCTCACTATATATGGGGTTATCTTATTTGCAGATGAGCCAAAATTTGTGAGCAAGAATTCCATTCACATGTTCTTATTGAGAAACCCAGTTCCTACCTTGCTTGGGGACTTCTACTACTTAGTACATCAGAGGAATGAGAAGCAAAGAGGAAGACTGGTCAGATGTTGTGCTCTTCTTTATTACTTTTGGCTGCTAAGAAAGTTGCCAAAGTCAGACACCTTCTTGAACCTCTCACCAGCAGAAGAATTGGGCTAAGAGGTTCATTGCCTTGACATCAGATAACATCAGATGGTGCACCCAGAGCACCAAGGGCAATGACATCATTACTAGCTGTGGGCAATATCCTAATGTGCCTTTAATAGGAGTAAAAGGTTGCATCAACTACAACCCTTTGCTCTTCAAGAGACAATTAGGGTATGCTTTGGTTCATCCTCCAAGAGGACAAGATTTGGCTGAAACTCTTTACTGTGAAATCCAACCCAACTCTGCTGTTGTCAGACAAGCTGCCTGGGCTTGGGATAACATTCAGACCAAGGGAACATCCATCCTTAGCAAGTGCAACAACATTGCTTCAGCACAGTATTCTGATTGGTCTCGTACCAGAGCTCAGATTACCCGGATGCCATTCACTTTAGAAGATATACCTGGACCTTCAACAGTGCAACCTGCAACTACTGTTAGTTTGGAAGAGTTTGAGAAGCTGAAAGAAATGAATGCTCAGCTATCTGAAGCCTTGAAGAAGACTCTTGTAACACCCCAAAATTTGCCCTCTTATTTATCATCAACCTCGAGCGATTCACGCTTCATTCTTGCATCATTCCGTATATCATCGCATCGCATTTGAAAAAATAAAATAAATCATTCATCGTCCTTTGCATGAGGTCTGTGGTCGATCGAGGCTTGGCAAACATTGGAGTTCAAGAGAAAATGATGTACCAAAAATAATCCACACCACTTTCAAGCTAACCCATTAAAAAGGAAGAATTCACCACTTTCTCTCCCTTTTTTTTCCACCTTTCCTTCCACTTTCTTTCCACACTTCCTTTCATTCTTTCCATCTCATTTTTCACTTCAATTCCACTCCATTTACCTTGGATGTTTCTACCATCTTCTACCACATTCTAGAATATTCCAAGGAATATTCCAAGGAATATTCCCTTTTCCAACCCAAACCCTAACTAACCCCAAACCTAATTTTGGATCCCAAACCTAATTTTTGGGCCCCAAACCTAATTCCATTCCAAACCTAGCTCCAAGCCTAGTCTCTATATATTCCTTAATCTCTTCAATGCAAAGGGTTCCCACAATTCCAAATTTTTTACTCTTTGATGATCACTTTTTCTCTCTCACTTTTCCTCCATTTTCCCTCCTTTCACCAAAGCTTCTTTGAATAAGCTTTTCAAGTTTCACATTGAAACTTGAAGATCTTGAAGCTTAAGCCTCCAACCTCCATTAATTGTGGATTGTAGAAGAAGAAGCTAGTGATTTTGTTGAAGATTTCGGCTTATCGGAAGTGTGCGAAGATTCAAGCATCAAGAACGCATTTATTTTGCGATTTCTCGGCTTTTTGGTTTTCTCTTCGATCAAGCTCCGATTCTTGCAACAATTACCGAAGCACTCCTCTGCTTCGTAGGTTGGTGATCTTAATCACTTCTTCTTTAAGTTATTCTCTTCATCTCGCCACTTTTGGCATTCTTTAAGTGCTTTTCGCTTTGTTTAAAATCAATTCCGTTTCGATTATGTTTGCTTGTGATTTGTGATTTTGGTTGAATTTGAATTTAAGGTGTTAATAGTTATAGGTTCTATCATGTGTAAATAAGCTAAAATTAAGTAGAAATTAGTGGTAGCATGTTCCTAGGAATGTTAGGGATCATTAGAAGTGAGTTTGTGGCCAAAAACATTTTTTTCTCAACTTTTTTTACCTTCTGGTTCAGTGTTAACCGGTTAACCATTTGGTTAACCGGTTAACGGGTGCGTATTGGCCACAAAATAGGGCAGATTTAGGTCCGTTAACCGGTTAACCAATTGGTTAACCGGTTAACGCTGTTAATTTTTTGTTTTCTTGCTTATTTGATGGCTTAGTCCTAAGTTCTAGTGCCTTTAATGTTCATACATGTTTAGGTAGTGATTTTAGGGAATTTTTAGGTCAATTTCTAGTAGCTAATCCCCCCATTTCGAGTCGTTTCGACACGATTCCGTTCATGTTACGTGTTATGCGTTTTTGTGCTTCTTTGTGCATAGTTTAAGTTCTTGCTTTTTGTTGCCATGTTCATGCATCATTAGGCATATAATAATCATGTTGCATTCTGCTTTTACATGTTTGCATTGCATCAAATCATTTTTGCATTCCATTATGTTGATGTATGTTGCATGTTGAATAATCATAAGTATGTGCGTTTCTTGCATTTTGTTGCATATTTGATTATATTATCCATATCAATTCAATTCTGAATTTTTCATTGAGTTTAGCATGTTTGTAGAGCTATCATGTTGCATGTTCATAATCAATAATCATCATGTGCATATACCATGTTCATGTACCACACTTTTGCATTACTTGTTGCATAATCAACCATGTGATGCATTCTTGCATAATCTTCAAAATATTCATGTTGTTGCATTTTTATATGATGATCCATGTTCAAATGTATGTTCATGATGGATTTAGTGCATTATTCATTGAGTTTGTGCATTAAAATATGAAAATAATCAATTCTGGATTTTGCATTTCATAGCTGTTTTTTGCATAAGTGTTGTAAAATGTATGCTGTTTGTTATGTGTACATGCTGTACTTGACTTTTTACACCTACTTTTTCATGCTGCTTGATGGCTGTAAAAGGCTGACTTGTGTTATGCATTGTTTTCATAGCTGATTGTGCATTTAGGTGCTGTAAATAGTTGCTGAATTTTAGTTTAGCATAGTTTGGGTACCCTTAAACCTAAGACTGAGTCTAGTTTAGGTCCAAGTTTCCTTAGGATTTAATTGTTGTGTGTTTGCTTTATTATCTTTAATGTAAAATGCACACTAATAATTTATTTTGTAGTGGGGAAGATTGAGGTAATTTTCCTTCACCCTATCCTTTATTATCCTTTATTTTTATGCATTTCTTTTATGCATTTTAAAGTCATTTTTCCTTCCATATTTGTGTTTGGTAGGATCCCCCTTTGTTAGGACCAACTTACCTTCCTTAGGAAGTAAGTTGCATCCTTTTTCTTCTTTCTTTTCCTTTTTGCTCCTTAGGATTAGAAAACCTCACTAACCCTTAGGATCTCCCTTTTGTGAACAATAAGTAACTTAGGGTTGGTCGTAGTCCTCCTTAGTTTTTGTCCTTTTCCGATTTGAGTCTTCTTCTCTCATCTTCAAACAAAATCTAAAAGACACGTAATAAAAACTAAATGTTCTTATACGCCATGAGACTTTGTTGCGGAGTTTTTATACGTGTCCCATTTCGGGACAATCAACAAAGACAATCACGTCTTCTCTTCTCATCTCCTAATCTTTGCGGATGAATGCGACTTGCCTCGACAGCTCAAATAGCGATACGGTAAACACCCTCGAGTCAGAGCCGGTAACACCTGAGCTAGAGCTACGGTAACTTCATCCTAAAAAACACAAAAATATAGTTCCCGCCTTAGTTAGGAGAACTACGTCGACTCTGATCCTCATTATCCCGATGAGGTACGTAGGCAGTGGGGTAGGGCCCATTCGAGCGCATTCTTTATTTTCCCTACATTTCCCCCATTCTTCCTTTCCATTTTCTTTTCCAATTCCCTTTCTTTCTCATTCCAGTTCTAGTTAGCCGTTTTATTCAGCAGCAGTTATATTTTTCTCACCCTTTGAAACAAACAAACAAGCGTGGATCCCGTCGGGTACGACAGAAGATCTGGGGTGTTAATACCTTCCCAGGTCGTAACCGACTCCCGAACTCAGATCTTTGGTTCGCAGGACCTTGTCCTTTCCTTCTTCCTCAGGTTTGTGCAGCATTACCTTTCCCTTTCCTTCGGGATAAAAATGCCTGACTGGTGACTCTACCTTTTCCGCGCCACTTTCGCGTTTGTACTAGGATGAAAATCCGGGGAGCGACAACTCTCTGGGAGAGAAATGACAGCCGTCTAGATAATGAGGGATTGGAAAGGCTCAGGATTGAGCACTTGGCCAAGATTGAGAAGACATATGACTACATCAGGAAGGCAAGAGCAGGGGAGTTAGTACTGAAGAATGCTTGCAAGGAAGCAAAAAATCAGAAGGCTAGGGCAGAGCATTATCTGGAGGAGATTCAGGCTAGGTGGATCAGGATCACTGAAGCTCGTGCACAAGAAGATCAAAGGACTCGGGCTAAGATGGAGCAGTTGGAGGCTAGTGAAAAGAAGCATCAGGAGGGTTTGTTGGCAGCTTAGAGAGAGATATCCGAATTGAAACTCCAGGCGGGGTTGAAGAGGTCAAAGGATCAGGACAAGCATAAGAAATTAACTAGTGCCATTACTACCAGAAATCTCCTCATCAGGACTATCATAGAGCACCCAGTGGGTCCAGTGACTGAGGCCCTCCTGAAGGAAGTCTGGGAGGATGACTTTGGATTAGATGTTTGACTCTTTTGCTTGTACTTTTCTCTTGTTGTACTTTTCTTTTGTTGTTGTATTTTGACACACCATGGGGATGTATTATAATCAAACTATGTATTTTCACTCTTTGTAATATATGTGGTTTGTATTATTTATTTTTGGTGGGCTTAATCTCTCTTCATCATCAACATTTCCTCGAGGTCTGGAAAGGTCAAAACCAAAGAACCAAACCGGATACCCTTGGAAGACAAATAAGCATATTGCATTGCATACTAACATTTTCTTTGTTTTGTAGGTTTTTGTTTTATTGCTGTTTCTCACTTTGTTGTGGTTTCAAGAAACATTGCTCGCAGAAGAGTGTTCCCTGTCAACATAATACACCGGTACCCGACGCGAAACAACCTTCCGGGACTCCAGATGGATCAAGTTCAACAAGACTTGAATGAAGTAAGGGCCCAGATGGCCAATGAGAGGGTTGAGATGAGGAATCAGATGACTTAATTCATGACTATAATGACTGGTTTAGCTCAAAGCCAGGAAAGGCTAAGGGAGTTGGTTGAAAGGCAGACTCCTGAAGAATACCGTCCAGGTACAGGAGGTACCAGTAACAACGATCACGTGCAGCCTCGCACTGATCCACCATAGTTTGGGCCTCATCTAAACCCAAAAATCAATGCCATAAGGAATACTCAGGCTAACACTGCTGGAGGAAGGGTCTTGCAAGAGATCCTCAACAAGAGCAGTTTACAGTTGTTGGGGCTGGGGACAAAGTTTACGACCGTAGGCTGGATGAAATTGCGGAGAAGCTGAGGTCTCTTGAATCCCAGAATTCCCTAGGGTTTGATGTAATGGACATGGGACTGGTGGAAGGGGTGAGAATTCCTCACAAGTTCAAGCCCCCGTGTTTTGAAAGGTATAATGGCACATCCTGCCCATACACCCACCTTCAATCATTCTTGGGAAGATTAAAAGCATACACCATGGACGAAAAGATGTGGATGTTTTACTTCGAGGATAGTCTGACAGGGGCATCCCGAGTATGGTATTCCCATTTGACTAGAGCCACAGTAAGAAACTGGAAGGACTTGGCTGAAACTTTTATCCGTCAGTATCACTACAACTTAGACATGGCCCCAAACAGGACCCTTCTAATGGGAATGTCTCAATCTTCCCGTGAAAGCTTCAGGGAATATGCCCAAAGGTGGAGGCAACTGGCTGCTGATGTTCAACCCCCTATGTCTGAAAGGGAGATGGCAGACATGTTCATGAATACTCTCCAAGGGACCTACATTGACAGACTGGCTGTATTTTCTTCTACCAGCTTTGCAGATGTGGTGATAGCTGGGGAAAGAATAGAGAGCCTATTGAAGATGGGAAAGATCTCCAATAACGGTGCCAGTTCAAGCAGTACAAGAAAACCATTCGCTGGGCCCCGTAGATCTGGTGAAACAAACTCTGTGCACATGGGAAGAGGGAGACCCCAATACTTGCCCAGAACAATTGCTACTGTTACTATCCCTACTCCACCTCCTCAGTATACTCAACAACCACAACACTTTCTACAACAACAATAGTTTCCGCAACATAGATCTTATAACAACAATAACAATAATCAGCAACAACGCCCGTAACAACAACGGCCATCTCAGGTCAACCGGGTAATTGACCCTATTCCTATGTCATATGCTACACTACTTCCACAACTCCTAAAGCTCAATCTTGTTGAGTTAAGGACATTGGCTCCACCTGATCCTCAAAATATTCCAAGAAACTATGATGTCAATGCTAGGTGTGCTTTTCACTTTAACGCACCTGGTCATTCTACGGAAAAATGCAGAGCTCTGTATATGAAGGTTCAGGATCTGGTAGATTCAAAAGCCCTGAACTTTGCACCTCCTCCCAATGTATTGAAAAATCCTATGCCGAGCCACAATGGTCCAAGGATTAATGCTGTAGAAGATGGTTCACCCATGAGTTTAATAGAAGACATTGCATGTATTCAGACACCTCTGGAAGAGGTTAAAGCCCAACTTTTAAAGTGCCAAGTGTTCCCAGGTTGTGAGGCCTGTTGTGAATTATGCAAACTTTCTGAGAATGGGTGTGCTAGCTTGAGGAGTGGAATTAATGGCTTGATCAGAGAAGGCATTCTGCAAATTACAAGCACAGCTTCTACAACACCAACAACTCTTTTGTCAACAACGAGTGAATCTTCTACAAATGCAACAACCATTTTTCCTACTAGTTCTTCTACAACTGTAACAACCATTGTTCCAACTGATTCAGCTACAACTTCAGCAATCATTCCATCTGTCACTTCAACACACAACAATTTATTTACACCAGCTACTACAACTTCGACAACCAACAATGATGTTTCCACTATCACAATTTACTATGACCCGACAACGGTCCCGAACTCCAGCAACTTTCAGCAATCTCAACAACAGTCTCAACAAAGCTTCAATTCACCACCACCAACACCCACCAGAGGTCCTGTTACTATTTTCTATGATCCACATACTATTACAGTCCCAACATCTGCTGCAGTGAGCCCAAGCACTATCACGGTGCCCGGGCCAATCCCATATGATAAAGACAGTGTTATACCATGGCATTATGGTGCTGATCTGTACTGCAACGGAGAGAAAGTCCTTCTTGATTCTCCAGTTCTCACTCCCCAAGTGGATAATGTTGGGGGAGGCGAAGGCTTCACCCGAAGCGGACGTCTCTTCGCATCACAAGTCCCTAGAACTAACACTGAGGCAGAGGCTGTTGCCAAAGCCAAGGGGAAGAGTGTGATACCGGAAGAATCTGCACCCAAAGAAACTCATAAGTCATCCTTCAATCAAGATGTGGATGAGTTTATGAGAATAATTAAAAGAAGTGACTATAAAGTTATGGACCAGCTCCATCAGACTCCTTCAAAGATCACAATCTTATCACTGCTGCTGTGTTCCGAAGCCCATCAGGATGCACTACTCAAAGTTCTGCACGCTGCCTACGTGCCAGAAGAGATCACAGTGAATCAGGTGGAAACAATGGTGTCAAATGTCAACAATAGCCATGGGCTAGGGTTCACTGATGCTGATTTGACTGCAGAAGGACGTCTCCACAACAAAGCTTTGCACATAACCCTGGAGTGCAAAGGAGCTGTACTATCTCACGTTCTTGTAGACACTGGGTCCTCACTCAATGTCTTACCCAAGAAAGCCCTTGTCAAGCTCGAGTATGATGGGATAGCTCTCCAGCGAAGTAACCTTGTGGTCAGGGCTTTTGATGGCTCCAAAAGATCTATTCTTGGAGAGGTGGAACTGCCGGTGATAATCGGTCTACAAGTCTTTAAGACCATTTTCTATGTGATGGACATACAACCTGCTTATAGCTGTTTGTTAGGTCGACCATGGATTCACGCCGCAGGCGCTGTAACGTCGACCCTTCACCAGAAACTAAAGTATGAGTGGGAAGGACAGATTATCACCATCTGTGGTGAGGAGGACATATTTGTTAGCCATCTGGCTACGTACAAGTATATTGATATGGATGGTGAAATCCATGAGACAATGAGCCAAGGGTTCGAGGCCCTGAATGTCAATGAGGCTACTGAAGTATTTACTGCATCCCAGGAAGACAAGATGGGTACTTCAATTGTCTCCTATCAGCAAGCCCAAAAGGTTGTTGAAGATGGTAATGCTCAAGGATGGGGCAAGCTGCTGCCGGTGGAAAAGAAGGAATATAGATTCAGTTTGGGTTACAGACCATTCCGACAAGATCAATCAGAGGATGCTAAGGAGCCCAAATTCATCAGTGGTGGATGCTCACCCCAGATGCTGTTAACAATGTGGAAGACGAGGCGGAAAGCGACCGCAACCTGGAGAACTGGATACGTCCAAGGATCCCGGGGAACCAAGTCTTTAACTGGTCTTCCCAGGAAATTATAAGGGTTACTCCTGCAGAGTAATTATTATTTCCTATCTTTTTAGTATGCATCAAGTCCTGCATCCTGCCCAAGATGTCAGGACTCATTTTGTAATAGGGCCATATTGTAATTTTGTGCAAATGATTAATCAATGAATATTGGACATCTTTTGCAAACGAGTCTCTTTTTCGCTCACTGTCTTTTCATTTTTCACTTTTGTACAAAACAATAAAATGGAAATGTTTTCAAAATAAATAACTTCATTTTCACTTTTTCTAAACAAGATTAAAACTGATCACTAAAACGAACAAATCTCAACCCTTGTAGAGATTATCCTCCAGATTGCACCGACAACAACACTGCAATGACCTTGTATGACTTCGACAATCCGATTAATCAAGCTGATGAAGGGGTTGAAGAAGACTATGAGTTACCTGATGAGTTAGCCAGGTTGTTGAGACTAGAAGAGAAAGTGATCACTCCTCATCAGGAGGAGGTTGAAACAGTTAATCTTGGTACCGAAGAAGACTTGAAAGAAGTAAAGATTGGGGCCAGTCTGCAAGATTCAGTGAAGGAACAACTTATTGATATGCTTCGAGAATACGTTGACGTCTTTGCATGGTCCTATCAAGATATGCCAGGGTTGGTGTAACACCCCAAATTTTCCCTCTTCTTTTTAAGCATCATATCACATCATATTCATCATGACCATATCATATTCTTGGCATCCTAGCATGGAAAGATGAGGCATAACATTCTCATGACCTAGCATCAAGCATATGATCATCTGTGGAGGTTTTTGAAGCAAACACAAGCATGACAAGAGTCCCAGTGGATTTGTCCAAGTCCTATGAGAAGTCTATAGTGCACTCACAAGTTCAAGATTATTCACAAAAGCTCAGAAGGTTGGAAGATCATTAGGGAACTCAGGATAGGGCAAAGCTCCTACACAATGATCCCAAATTAGGGTTTGAGTTTCAAGCAGGGAAACTTTGTGACTTTGGCCATTTCATTTGGGCAAAGTCTCTCATATGACAAGAGAATCCTAAGGGTGAAATTTGGTGAGAAAATTCCTCAGGGAAGTCAGTTATTTCATCAGAAGTTCAAGATGCAACTTTTCTCCTGTGCAAGGAAATCCTGATTAGGGTTGGGCCAGACGCTCATATCTTTTGAATTTTGACCATTTCTTGAGGGAAAAGGCTTTTATTTAGTCTTCATAGCTTATGTATGAAGTTTGAGGCAAAAGTTCACTGAAGAAGTCAAGACTTGGTTCAGTTGCTTGGAGGTGAAGCAAGAAAGTCAACTGCGCAGTCAGAAAAGTCAACATGACAATTTCAGAGTTTTTAGTCAGGATTATCATTTTTTGAGGTCATATTATGTCAAGGAGTATTTCATTTGAGCCTAAATGTCAAAAGTCGGGAGTATGCAAAAAGTTACTAAATCTGGAAGTTTCTATTTTTAGAAATTATTTGATCCCTAACTTCAGGCTATTATTTCATGTGCGAAAAAGCTCTGATTGATTTTCCGGTAAACATGAAAGTTGTAGAGCACGATTTTCCCTTTCCGAAAAGTTGTAGAACACTTTCGTAGCATTTATAGAACTCAAGTTATGATTTTTTGAAGTTTGGGATATTTTTAGAGTTTTGGTGGACACATGTCACTTAATTATTGGTTTATTATTTGGAATGGATTATGTGTGTGGCGTGACTTTGTTTTTGTACACAATCATGTGGTAATGGGTCAACTTTGCTATTTGTGTGACCAAAACACATAGTGCAAGAATAATAAAAAAATATAAGAAGAATAATGAATGAGAAGTGGTGGTGCACGAAAATGAGAGGGTATCAGCACTTGTTGAGGTCCCTAGTTCCAGCACGCCAAGTGTCCTCTTCCCATTTGCCTTGGAATCATTTGTTTTCCTCCCCACTCACTGTCATGCGCACACCATAGCCCAAAGGAGAGAGAGGAGTCTTCACGTGACTCCAATAGCATGCACTCCATGTAGCTTCATGCAACGACCAATCCCAGCTATCCTTCATTTCATTTCCTCTCCATCATCCAATGACCATCCAACAGCAATCCTGTACCACCATAATGGAATGCACCATCACACACATGATTTTCTTTCCTTTTGAAAACAAATTAAGAAAAATGAAGAGAGGAAGAGCGCACGAGAACTCTGCAATTCATGAATAACAAACTTGCCCTGGACACCCTCCAATATGCACCCCGCACCCTCACCATATAAGACGCTCCTTCACATTTTTCATAGGTCTTCATCACACACACCATTCTGATTCTTTCTCTCTCTCTCTGATTCCCGCAGCACAAGAAAACAAACTCTCACCTCCACATAATCCTTCAGATCCAGATCCTCTCCATTGCTCCATTATTCATCACTGAAGGTGTTCATCACCATTCTTCTAATCACAACATTGTTACACTCCATTGCTTGGAAGATTAATGCTGCTGTGTTGATCATTTGAAGATCAACTGTATTTTCGGATTCCTCTCATTTTCTAATCAAATACAAGCACAGTGCCTTTATTTGGCTCAAAGAAGATCAAAGAAGGCATAAGGAAGCCATTTCAACCTCTGGATTTCTTTGAATCTCAACTAAAGCTCGATACCAGGTTTGAGAATCACCTCATTTTGGCTTCGGTTTTGGCTTGTTCTTACTTGTTTCATGGTGTATAGGCTTAATTTAACTTGTTTGAAGTATTGTGAAGTCTTGAAAGTTGTTAGTTCATGATTTTCGATTTTGAGGTCACTACTTTAAGGCCTTGAATCTCTGTGTATGGTGTTTGTTTATGAGAAATATTGGTACAGTTGTGATCCTCTTGTTTGGGGCTTCATTTTTGGTCTTTGCTTTTTTTAATTTCATTGAGATTTGAGAGAGGTACACGATGATGAAGATGGTGTGTTCATGCTGCATTTTGCCCTGTTTTTTCCTTGGCCTGCGTTTTTTCATGGTGTAGTGAGGAAGAAGATGACGTGTCGTCTTCCTGTTGGCCTGTGTTTTGTTTTTTTATTATTTATTTCATTTTCGTTTTTTTCTTTTTTATTTCAGTTAAGTAAAGGTGACCAATTGATAGGCGGGTCACATGTTTTTTTTTTAATATTTCATTTTAATAATTAACATAACATTTAATTAATAAGTAATCCTGGTTAATTAGTGGGATACGTGGGATTTTCGCTTGGGCCTAAGGCTGTTTTCTAATCGCACCCCCCGCTGTCCTAGGCCCAACTGGTTTTGTGTTGTTTTGATTGCTGTTTTCACCCCCCTGGTCTCATTAATTCTATTTCTTTTTTTCATTTTTATTGTCATTTTGATTTTCAATTTATAAAAATAGCTTTAGGTTATTAAAAACTCTAAAATAATTCATGAGTGTTTGTTTGAGTTTTCTTTAATTTTTAATATTTTTAATTTTTCATTTATTTTGTTTTGACACGTGGATATTAATTCTTTTTCTCAATTAATTCATTTTAATTCCTTTTTAAGCATGTTGTCCTGTCCATTTTCTATATTGATCCTCATTTTGAATTTTTGAGTGGTTCTTTTTGCTCTGGACTCTTGATAGGGTGTACTTCATGTGAGATTTTTGTTTTGATTTTTAGAAGCTTGTCCATTTGGTTTTGACCTTTGACTTGTGATTGAAGTTTATTAACCCTAAGTGATGTTTGAGCCCTCATTTGACTTGCATAGCTTTTGAATTTCTTCCTATCCTTTTGGCATGTTGTTATATCATGATTAAAGATCTTTTGTCCAAGGTTGTGGAAGTTTTGGGTGCATATTCGATTTGATTTGAATTTTTGTTCTTAACTTGTCCCATTTTGCTTCTTTTTGATCATAAGTCTTCTCTTTAGCTTAGAAGGGCACTTGTGCCAACTTCTTCATCTTGTTTAGGGTCTCTTTAGGGCATTGGTATCTCTCTGATCTTGGGTTGGGGTTTGTGTTTTGGAAATCTTGCCTTTGGAGTTCTTCCTTTATCATGTACATCCACTTCACCTCTTTGCTTCTTCTTTCCCATAATGTGATTGTTTAGCTTTGTGCTTCTCTTCTCTTCATCTTTATTGTTTCTTAAGAACTTCTTTAATATGGTTATGGTTCTGGTCTTGTGCCTTGAGGTTGTGTTTTGCTTACTTGACTTTGCATCTTCTTAAGTTTACTTTGCTTTGCCATGTGATTCATGTTGCCTCATATTGACTTGTATGTTTCTTTCCTCATTCTTGTGACTTGCATTTGCATTGAGCATTTGTGTGTATGACTTCACTTCTGTTTGTATGATGTTGGTATGACATTATGTTCATGTTGTTTTGCTTGTATGCTTGTGTTGCTAACCATTTCAGGGGCTATGGTAAGTGAGAGGTGTGAATGTGATTCCCACATCTCCAAATCTCATCTCTTCTCTTCTTATTCTTACTTGTACTAACTTTGTGATTGTTGGGCCTAAACCTTACCTCTCCTCCTCCTCTTCATCTTCTTCTCCTTCTTCTTTTCTTTCCTTCTTCTTCATTAGGATAGAATTCAAACCTCACTAACCTAGGTTCATCCATGCATGAAAATATTTAGGATTCTAGTCTCCCTTAGATTTTTCACCTTTGAGATCCTTTTGGTGCTCTTTCTTCTCATCTTCAAACTTAATTTTAATTCACTTTAATAAAGGTTGAGTCTTCTTATGTGACACAAGACTTTGCTATGAGATACTTGCACGCGTTCCGTTTCGGGGCGAGGTGTAAGTTATCCCTCGTGGTGGATAGGTCTTAGCATGAGATTACCTCACAAAGAAAAGCATAAAAAACACTTCTTAACCAAACAATCACAAAAACACTTAATAAATGTTAGTAGGTCAGTGTGTCTGAGCCTTCACTTGTGGGACTAGATTTGGGGATTTCCTCCATAGATAGGTGTGCCTCTTGCGCATTCCATTTCGGGATGATGTGAGAAGTACATATCCTATTGAGTAAGACTTAGGTACACTTACCTATGCAAACTTCAAAATAGAAAACTCATAAAAAACACAAACAAACAATAAGCGTCTTTCCTTCGGGAATTCTTTTCTCATCTCCTTCGCTCCGTCCGCGAACTTGCTCCTACTTGTCATTTTGTAAGACGGTAACGCACTCGTCGTCCGAGCCTGCAACACCTGAGCATTGACATAGGCAGTTCAAGCCTTAATTCACAAGCAATTCTTTTCCACCCCTAGTTAGGGGAACTACGACGTCTCTGATCCTCATTTTCCCGGTGAGGTAGGTAGGCAGCGGGTTAGGGCCCGTTCGAGCACAATCATTATTTTCCCTACATTTTTTCTCTTTGTTTTCTTTCTCAGTTCCTTTCCTAATTCCAGTTCATTTTATTTGTAGCAGCTTTTATTTCTTCACCCTTTGAAACAATTTTTTTACAAGCGTGGATCCCGTCGGGTACGACGGACGATCTGGGTGCTAATACCTTCCCAGGTCGTAACCGACTCCCGAACTCAGTCTCTTTGGTTCGCAGGACCCGTGTCCTTCCTTTTCTTTTCTTCTGGTTTGTGCAGCATTACCATTCCCGTTCCTTCGGGATAAAAATGCATGGCTGGCGACTCTACCTCTTTCCGCGCCACTTTTGCGTTTGTACCAGGATGGAAATCCGGGGAGCGACAACTGGCGACTCTGCTGGGGACGTCCTAACTAGAGTATCTCTGGTTCCCCTGTGAGTCTCTCCTAGCGCTTGTTTGCTTCTGTTTCTTTGGGTGTTGGCTGTTTATTGCTGTGTGTTGTATTTTACTGTTGTTTATTTACAGTTTTATTTACGACTTTATTTACAGTTTTCAGTATTTATTTTCTGCATCATATATATCATACTGGACTGTCTGGACTGGTTTTCTGTTTTGGTGGGCTCAGGTGATACTGTTTCTGAGAGATAAGCCAAGTACCCGGCTTGAGTGCACTATAGGATTAGAGTGGACATATTGTACTCACATGTGACATGATGAGTGGCGATGTGTTTCACGCCCAGATTGCGACCGTCTTGGAAATATCTTATGTGGGGATTTCCTCCACTTCGGGATAGGACCTTGATAGTTATGTGCATCTAGGGACCGATCATTGAGAACCTTTGTAGAAACAACCCTCTCCAGTGGTGGCAGTGGCAAACCACATTTTGTGGCAAACCCATTTGCACCCGAGGGTCCACTAAGGACTCGCATAGGATGGCCTGGTTCTCTTATGGGAACTCAGTCAAAGCATCTGGTCGTATGACATTAGTACTGTATCCTACGGGCTGAATGTACTATTGTTTCTCGATTTCAGCGCTCGAAGCTGGGAACCTATAAGGGATGCTTGTTTTTCCGGACTCAGCTAAGGCCTCCCTGCGTAGTACATAATGCCAAACCGATTCCCTGATTTGGTCATGAGCCATTTCTCGGAAATGGTGAAAGTATTATTGCTATTCGGCTTTGAGTGTCCGTGATGTTTGACCCGGAGCATACCCGTGAGATTGGGAGCGGTTTACAGGTTTGCAGGAACCCTTGACCTCATCATACCCTTGTTACCAGTGCAGTTTCATGTTGTGATACAGTTACTTTGGTTCCAGAGTTCTTGAGCTTATCTGGTTCTTGATTGGGGTTTATCTGAGATTATCTGAGTATTTTTGGGTTGTTATCCAGAGGATTTGGGTTTCTGATCACTTGGCATTGGCATCCAGATTCCAGACAGTCCCAGATTGATCATATGTCTTTGCATTTGCATTGCATGATTTCATCATTAATCATGTTTTGTTTTCATTCACAGGTTCATATCCTTGCTTCCGGTTCCGGTATCCTGTTCAGAGATGGAAGATCCTCGCAAGCAGAATATTCATTTCAAGTTTTTCGACACTAAGGTTGGCTTGTTAAAGAAGATGGTGAAGCTGATAACGCCCAATCATATAGAGAGGTTCAGGAAGGCTTATGGGAGTATTTTGGATGTGGTGGTAGAGTTCGATCCTTCTGAGAGAAATTCCATTCACACCCTGCTGCAGTACTATGATCCTCAGATTCGTTGCTTCACTTTTCTTGATTTTCAGTTAGGTCCTTTGATGGAGGAGTATGCTTTGATCTTAGGAGTTCCTGTTCGAGACCAGATTCCGTTCAACACTGAGATGAGTAGACCTGCACCTGAGGCTATTGCCAAGGCTCTTTATTTGAGCACTTCTGCTGTGAATTCTATGACCATCATTAAGGGAGGTGTACCTGGGTTTTCTTTAGAGGCTTTAGTAAAGAAGGTGGAAGAGTTGGCTGTTGAGGAAGAATGGGATTCTGTCTGTGCTATTTTGGCTCTTTCTATCTATGGCATTATTTTGTTTGCAGATATGGAGAAGTTCATAGACATGAATGTCATACATCTCTTCTTGCTGAAGAATCCGGTGCCTACGTTGCTTGGAGATTTGTATTACTCGGTGCACTACAAGACTGAGAGGAAAAGGGGAGGTTTAATTCATTGTTGCGCTCCTTTATTTCATATGTGGTTCATGAGGCATCTGCCTAGTACTGGAGTGTTTAGTGGCCATACCTTGGTATGGGCTCAGAAGCTGGAAAAGTTGCTTGCCAAGGATGTCAGGTGGATTACTCAGAGGCTTCAGGGTGCACGTTTCATCATTAGCTGTGGGAGTTATCTTAGTGTACCTTTATTGGGAGTGACTGGAGGGATCAATTACAACCCGATCTTGTTGAGAAGATAGTTGGGATATGCCTTGAGAGAGGTACCAGAAGTATTGAAGCTGACCCCTACTTACTACTTCCCGATAAAGGACAATATGCCTTTAGTGAGGAAAGCCGCTGGAGCTTGGAAGTTCATCAAGGAAGAAGGAATCGCTAGATTTGGAAGGTGCAACAATCAGACTTTCCTGGAGTATGAGGCTTGGCTGAAAGATAGAGCCAGAAGGGTATTGCTGCCATTCTCACCTCCAGTTCCTCCAGCTGCTGAGTCTAATGGTACTGTGTCTTTAGAAGAGTTCAAGAAGTTGGAAGCCCAGCTGCATGAAGTCAGGGTGGAGAATACTGAAGTGGTTAATTTGTATCATCTTGCCAAGAATGAAGCTGAAGAGAAATTGCTGAAGATGCAGACCACCTTGGAGGCTAAAGAGAAAGAGTTTGCTGGAAAGGAAGCCCACTTTCAAAGACTAGGTCTGATGGAATCCAAAAGAGAAGCAGAACGAAAGAAGAATTCGAGGACTCTCAAGGAAGCTCGTCAGTCTATTGTCTGGTTGCAGGGACAAAGAGAGCAGGAGTTGAAGAGATATAAAGAAAAAGAAGAGTTTTTCGAAGTGCAAATGACTTTCAAAAAGGAAGAAGTGGAACAAGCCCACCAAATTCGAAGGGAGAAGACTCAACAGTTAGCAGATAGTCAACAAGCCTTAGAAGCAGCACTTAAAGAGATTGAAGACCTCAAGTTGATGGCTGGAGTCAAGAAGGCTAGGTCTGAGTTGGGACTTAGTGAGGGAGGTTCAGGATCCTCAGGAAGTGGTCTTGCTTCTTAGTTTGTTTCTCTTGTTTTCGGATTACCTACAGACATGTTGTAGAAATCCTGGTCGTTTGTTGTTCTTCCTATAACTTGTACCCTACGGGGAATTCTGTTATTTTTGCCTAATAGGCTGATTTATGTTATGCAGTTTCTTCAGTTCACCTTTTTTTTTTCTGTGCCTGCTGTTATGGTTTGAATGAGGTTTCTGAAAGTCGAGGATCAATATCCATCTTGTTTTCTTTGCTAAGTACCGGAACCGAGGCATGAATGACCTGGGATTGAAAGCATAAACAATTGCATTACATACATATCACCTGTTTTCTTGTTTTGCAGGTATGGCCACCAGTTCCTAATGTCTTTTCTATTTCAGGAATAAATGGGTCAGAATCAGGAACGTCTGCGTGAGATGATAGAAAATAGTCAAGCCAGGAACAACGATACTGCTGATGGAGGTAATCGTAACGGTGCGGGCGCCCGTCAAGTTGAAATCCCTGCAGCACAGCCAGGGGTTACCATTATCAATGATGGACTGAACAATGTACAGATGGACTGTCAAGACGAACAGTTCACTCTGCTGGATGAAACTGAAGGCCAGGGAGCTGAAATGAACAGGAAATTTGAAGAGATGGCAGAACAAATCAAGGCTATTCAATCCCAAAACTCTTTGGGGTTCGATATTACTGACTTGGGCTTGGTTCCAGGGGTTAGAATCCCTTACAAGTTCAAGGTCCCGATTTTCGAGAAGTACAATGGCACAACGTGTCCAAAGACTCACCTTCAGTCCTTTGTAGGAAGGATTGCTGCCCACACTGATGATGAAAAGCTATGGATGTACTATTTCCAGGACAGCCTGGTTGGGGCCTCCTTGGAATGGTATATAAAGCTAAGTAGAGTCAACATTAAGAGCTGGAAGGACCTGGCAGAGGCTTTCGTGAGGCAATACCAGTACAATTTGGACATGGCTCCAAATTGCACTCAACTGCAAAACATGTCTCAAACTGCTAAGGAGGGGTTTAAAGAATATGCTCAAAGGTGGCGTCAGCTCGCTGCCAGAGTGCAACCACCATTGCTGGAGAATGAGATGGCTAATATGTTCATGGGGACATTGCAAGGGGTGTTTATCGAAAGATTGGCGTCTTGTTCGGCTACCAAGTTCAATGATATAGTAATTGCTGGAGAGAGGGTAGAGACTTTGTTGAAGATGGGAAAGATTCAGGATACGAGTGCAAGCAGTTCTAGTGGAGTAAGAAAAGCTTTCAGCGGACCCCCGAGAAGGAGGGAAGGTGAAACCAATGCTGTGTTTGGCCAAGGACGGGGCCGAGGATATAGAAGATCATACAAGCAAGTGGCAGCAGTCACTATCCCTGTCAATCCTGTGCAGCAGGTACAACCTCAACAACAACAGCAACCACAACGTAACAACTATCAACAAAGACCTTATCAGCCAAGACAAGCTCGCCCGGCTAATAGGGTGCTTGATGCAATTCCCATGACATATACTGCATTGCTACCGAGATTGCTGGACCTAAATTTGATACAACTGAGGACTTTGGCACCACCACCACCTGGAGAGCTTCCAGTGGGGTACGATGTCAATGCTAGATGCGCTTTCCATTCAGGGGCACCCGGGCACTCAATTGAGAAGTGCAGGGCGTTGCAGCACAAAGTTCAAGATCTGATTGACCTCAAGGCGATTAATTTTGCACCACCGCCAAATGTTACTTCAAACCCTATTCTGAATCACGAAGGGGCTAGAATAAATGCTGTTGAGGGTGGTGAAATGTTAAGTCTTATTCTGAGTATAGAAGAAGTGAAGACTCCGCTGTTGGTAGTGAAAGAGAGGCTGTTGAAAGGACAAGTGTTTCCGGGATGCCGTTCTGATTGTGAGAAGTGTTTGAATTTAATGAACGGTTGTGAAGACCTGAAGATGGGGTTGCAGGATATGATTGATGAAGGGTCATTGCAGTTTGACAAAGTTGGTAATGAAGTTGATGACGTGTCCACCATAACCATTTTCTATGTTCCAGCTGAGATGCCTGCTAGAAGAGAACCTGTGACCATTTATGCTCCTGAAGTCAGCCCTGTGACTATTACTGTGCCTGGGCCTGTTCCTTATACAGATGATAGAGCCATTCCATGGCATTACGGCTCAGAGGTGTACGTGGAAGGACATAAAGTGGAGATCAAGTCAGTAGCTATTGACCCGACTGTAGTGAACGTCAGAGGGGTTGGAGGTTTTACGAGAAGTGGTCGTCTTTTTGCTCCCCCAGTTATGAGAAGAGATCCTGAGGCTGAGGCTTCGGCAAAGGCTAAAGGAAAGCAAACAGCGACTGAAGAAACAACAACTCCTGCTGCTGGGCAGGATACCTTTAAGAAGGAGGTGGAGGAATTTATGCGCATAATTTAAAAGAGTGATTATAAGGTGGTCGAACAATTGAACCAGACGCCGTCCAAGATATCCATTTTGTCTCTGCTGATGTGTTCGCCAGCACATAGAGAAGCCTTGTTGAAAGTGTTGCAGATGGCCTATGTTCCTCAAGAAATAACTGTTAATCAACTGGAAGCTGTAGTGGGCAGTGTGAATGCAAGCCACGGACTGGGCTTTACAGATAGAGACCTTACGTCAGAGGGCCGTAACCATAACAAAGCACTGCATATTACTATGGAGTGCAAGGGTGCTGTTTTGTCACATGTCCTGGTTGACACAGGCTCTTCTCTTAATGTACTTCCGAAGAAAGCATTAATGAAGCTCAATGTTGATGGTATCGTCTTAAGACCCAGTGATTTGATAGTTAAAGCTTTTGATGGGTCCAGAAGGTCAGTGTTTGGAGAAGTTGAGTTGCCTGTGAAAATAGGGTCTCAAGTATTCAAAAGCACTTTCTACGTCATAGACATTCAGCCCGCGTACAGCTGCCTACTGGGACGCCCATGGATCGACGCTGCCGGAGCTGTAACATCCACTCTGCATCAAAAGCTCAAATATGTGGTTGATGGCTAAGTAATCACTGTGTGCAGAGAGGAAGACATCTTTGTGAGTCACTTATCAACTTTCAAATATGTGGAGATGGACGGAGAGATCCACGAGACTCTATGTCAGGCCTTCGAAGCAGTTAATGTCAGCATTTTGACTCCAGTAGAGAAGAGCAGTGAGAAAGAAGGTACCTCCATTCACTCCTACAAGCAGGCGAAGGAAGTGGTTCAGTCAGGAAGTTCCCAAGGCTGGGGCAAATTGCTGGAATTGGAGAAGAAAGATGATAAGTTTGGTTTGGGTTATCAGCCTGGTGGGTCTACTCCAAGTGGTAAAGCTATTACCTTCACAAGCGCTGGGATGCTCGACCGCAACCATATCTGTGTAACTAATGAAGAGGGAGACAATGATGGTGACTGGGACAACTGGATTCATCAGTGTTCGCCCGGAGAGGAGCTGAAGAACTGGTCTGCTGAAGACATCGTCCAAGTTACCTGGCACTCAGAGTAATTTATTTGTTTCCTTTTCTTATCATGCTGCATTGTCAAATCCAGCATTCTGCCCAAGATGATAGGATCCATTGTATGGGCCACCATGTATATTATGCATTTATTTTACCATGAAATAAAGGACATTTTCAGACAAATTGCGTTCTCTTTCTTTTGTTTTAAATTTTTCACAAAAATATAAAAATGGCAATGTGTTTTTCCTTTTTGTTTTTGTTTGCGTCTCTTTTGGAAAAAAATAAACATATTCTAAAATAAGCACATCATCTGTGCAGTATTGATCGTCCGGATTCCATTGATAACGTTCCTGCTATGACCATGCATGACTTTGACAATCCTATTTACCAAGCTGATGAAGGGGTTGAGGAAGACTGTGAACTCCCTGAAGAATTGGTTAGATTGTTGAAACAAGAGGAATAGGTTATTCAGCCTCATCAGGAAGAAATTGAGATCATCGACATCGGCACTGAAGATGTGAAGAAAGAGATCAAGATTGGGGCCAGTCTGCAGGCCGAAATAAAGAAAGAGCTGATTGGTATGCTGCGTGAATATGTGGATATTTTTGCTTGGTCGTATCAAGATATGCCAGGGTTGGATACCGACATCGTTGTGCATAAGCTACCATTGAGAGAAGACTGTCCTCTTGTGAAACAAAAGTTGAGAAGAACGCGTCCTGACATGGCGATGAAGATCAATGAGGAAGTTCAGAAGCAATGGGATGCCGGATTCCTTGCCGTAACTAGTTACCCACCTTGGGTAGCTAACATTGTACCTGTACCAAAGAAGGACGGCAAGGTCCGGATGTGCGTTGACTATCGGGATCTAAATAGAGCGAGCCCAAAAGATGACTTTCCGTTGCCACACATTGATGTGTTGGTAGATAACACTGCTCAATTCTCGGTATTTTCCTTCATGGATGGCTTCTCCGGGTATAACCAGATTAAGATGGCACCGGAGGACATGGAGAAAACAACGTTCATTACCCCGTGGGGTACATTCTGCTACAAGGTGATCCCCTTTGGTTTGAAGAACGCCGGGGCAACTTACCAACGGGCTATGGTCACATTGTTCCACGACATGATACACAAGGAGATAGAGTGTTATGTGGACGATATGATTGCTAAGTCCCGAGACGAAGAAGAGCATCTGGTCAATCTCAAGAAGCTGTTTGATAGATTGAAAAAGTATAAGCTGAGGTTGAATCCAAACAAGTGCACTTTCGGAGTGCGTTCCGGGAAACTGATGGGTTTCATTGTTAGTCAGAAAGAAATTGAGGTAGATCCTGCAAAAGTAAAAGTAATTCAAGATGTGCCTGCACCGAGAACAGAAAAAGAAGTGCGCGGGTTTTTAGGGAGGTTGAACTACATTTCACGGTTCATATCTCATATAACTGCCACGTGCGAACCAATATTCAAATTGCTAAGAAAAGAGCAAACGGTCAGGTGGAATGAGGACTGCCAAAGAGCTTTTGACAAGATAAAATAATATTTGCAGGAGCCTCCGATTCTAATGCCTCCAGTTGAAGGAAGACCTTTAATCATGTACTTGACTGTGCTAGAAGGGTCAATGGGGTGTGTTCTAGGCCAATATGACGAGTCTGGTCGAAAAGAGTACGCTATTTATTACCTTAGCAAAAAGTTTACCGACTGTGAATCCCGTTACTCACTGCTCGAGAAAACTTGCTGCACTTTGGTATGGGCTGCTCGCCGATTGAGACAGTACATGTTGACCCATACCACACTGTTAATTTCCAAAATGGATCTTGTCAAGTACATCTTTGAGAAACCAGCGTTAACCGGAAGGGTTGCTAGGTGGCAAATGATCTTAACAGAATATGACATACAATATACTTCTCAGAAAGCCATCAAAGGAAGTGTATTGTCAGAATACCTTGCACAACAACCTCTTGAAGATGATTATCAGCCGATGAAGTTTGATTTCCCTGATGAGGAAATCATGTACCTCAAAGAAAACGATTGCGAGGAACCACTTCCGGAGGAGGGGCCAGACCCTGAATCCAAATGGAAGTTGATGTTTGATGGGGAAGTCAATATCAATGGACGTGGAGTTGGTGCTGTTCTTATCACTCCCGAAGGTGTTCACCTTCCCTTCGCTGCCAGAATTACTTTTGGCTACACCAACAATGAAGCGGAATATGAGGCATGCATAATGGGAATAGAGGAGGCTATTAATATTCGGATTAAGACCCTCGATATATTCGGAGATTCAGCCCTCGTCATCAACCAGATTACCGATAAGTGGTATACGCATCAAGAGCATTTAATTCCATACAGGGATTATGCCAGAAAACTGTTGACGTTCTTCACAACAGTCAAGCTTCAATACATACCACATGATGAGAATCAATTCGCCGACGCATTGGCCACTCTTTCTTCGTCTATCAAAGTCTTGTGTTGGAATTATGTGCCCATAATCGACATTTCCAGGCTTGACGCACCAGCTCATGCTTTCTCTATAGACGTAGTGTCTGACGAGAAACCTTGGTATTTTGATATCAAGCTATTCCTGGAAAAGCAAGAATAGTTCACACCTTGACGCAGTGTCTGACTTGTGATCTTTCATATTTATATTAGTTCAAGCATACCATATCATATTGCATTTTGCCTCACTGCATTAGTTCAAGTTCATCTGCATCTAGGGTTTGTGATCTGAGCAATCCAAAATCATCTGAGCCACTCCAAAGGTCTTCAATCATCTCAAGAGGGTCCATGTATGTTCAATCACCATATTATATCCTCCAAAGATCAAGGAAGTCAAAAAAATCACAAGAACTGGCAAAGCATGGAAGCAGAGCCAGGGTTTAACTGCACAGATGACCTAAAATTAGGGTTTTGGTTTCAGAGGCCATAACTCCAAATTTTTTGGTCATTCTTGTTTCTAATGGTCTCAATATGTTATAAGGATCATGCATACCAAGTATGATGAAGAAATTCATTGTGGAAGTCATCTGTTCACTGGGTAACTTCTTGAGCAAGTCAGAGCAAAATCAGGGCATCTGAGGCCCTCCAACATGGAACCAAAGTGTATTTTTCATCAAATTGAGGTTATATGGTCTTTATTTGATCATTTAAGTGCTTAGAAGTTCGCAAAATTTAAGAAAAACAAGCTAAGCCAAAAGTTGCCAAAAATGGAAATGACTTGAATGTAAACTTTCCATTTTGGGAAAGTTTTTGAACCTCCTCTTTCTCAACCAAAAATGCTTAAAATGAAAAATTATTGGTCATGAAAGTTGTAGATTGGATCATTCCCTTTTCAAAAAGTACAAGAACAAGATCTAATTCATTTTGGAACTCAAGTTATGGCTTGTCAAAGTTGGCAAAAATACCATAAATTTCAAGAATGCACCAAAAGGGATTCTTTGCAAAACCACTTGTCAGGTTTTTTTTTGACTTCAAACACACTTCAATACATCATAACATCATAGTGCATTGCCTCTAGATCAGAATTGCCCAAGGAATTGCATCATTCCATGCCTTAAACATCAAGATTTCTCAAAGGGGCCAAAACTTCACATAATTGCAAAACACCCCATAACATTATTCCCACACGCTGAATAGCCTCAAGAAGGAATTTGTGGACATCCATGAAGTCAGTTGCGCATGGACATGCCCAAAGGCCAGCTGCATTCTTGCCCATACCTCAAGTACACAAGTTGGTGACTTTTTGCAAGAAGGCCATACCAATCACCATAAGGCACAACCACCCCTATGACCTATCACAACTTGATATATGGACCAAATGTTGATCATAACATACAAGAACACAAGCTGAAACCTAAGAATCCTCAATTTACCAAAAACACTCCCTCTTGCAAAAGCTTTCGAATTTCATAACTCAGCCACTCAATCTTCAAACAAACACCACCATTCCTTTCTAAATCACTCACTGATCATAAAACACCCATAAAAACAGCCAAGAACACACCATAACCAAAATACGATTTTCAGCCAGTTGAGGTGCAATCTCATAAAACAGCCACTCTCAAGGTCTTCCAAGCATCAAAGCTTCTTCAGGAAGGTCATTAGAGTCAGCTTGCACATGAGAAGCAGCCTGAAAGCTCCAAACTGAGGAAGCTCAAGCTCAGGTAGCACCTTCAAACATTTTTCTAGAAATGTGATTTTAGGTTATAGAAATGTTCTTCTTGTTGTGCTGAGCATGATGATACTTTTATTTTTGAAAATGGTTGCGATTTGAGGATTTTATGAACTTCTGAAAGTTTCACCATTTTTGATCTTTGCTTCGAATCTTGAGTTTGAGTGAAAAGAAATGTGATTTGAGGCTGAATTCGAGTTTAGGGGAGTGATGGGAGTCAATCTGGAGCTTTAGAGCTCCAAAAATTGCTTAGAGAAGAAGTTAGAAATTTTTAGGTGAGGGTCTGGCCGGAGAAGATGACCGGAGGTCTTCTCCGGTCACCTGAGAGTATTTAGTGACTTAATTAGGGTTAGGGCTTCTGTTTGAATTAGGACCCTTGGATCTTCATCTCACGCGCGTGTTGAATGGACCAGATCACTTCATTAGTTATTAATTAGGATTAAATAAATAATTAATTAGGTTTAGTGAAGTTTGAATTCCAGCCACAAGATCTGGCGCGCAGTCAACTTATATTTCCCCAGATTCAATCCCATCCCTCCATTCAGCATACTTCCATTTTATTTAATTTTAATTTCATTTTTTCTCATTTAATTTTGTATCATTTATTTAAAATACATAAAAAATTCAAAAAAATATTTTCTTTCTGCATTTTTATTTCAAATAATTTTCTTAACCCAAAAATATTTTTATTTTTATTTTTTTTGCATTAAAAAATCATTTTATAAACATTTAAATGTTTATTTTAATTAATTAATGAAAATTAATTAATTAAAATATCATTTAGGTTTCTAAAAAATCCCCAAAAAAATAATATTGCATCTTTAAACATTTAGAGACATTGTCATACCATCCACACAAATTTCTTTTTGGTTCTGAATCATCTTTGATAATTTTTCTTGAATTTAGGGTTCATAAAATCCTATTTTTGAATCCTAACTTCAAGAATTCTTTTCTGTCTAACCAAGAATGGTATGACCATGGTTCATTTTGCATTGATCTTCATTTGACATGTAGTTTCTAGCATAATTTTGTCATAAATTTCTTCTGCCTTTTTGAATTGATTTGCATTTTTTCCCTTTAGGTACCTTAAAACCCTAGATAACTTAGAAAAATCATAACTTCCTTAGTGTTAGGAGTTAGGTATTCACCTTTGGGGTGTGAAATCATATGGAGTTAGGTTTCTTTTGATTCCATTTTCAATTTTTTATCTTGTCATTTGCTTCTGTTTTTGAGTTTTGCATCTCATGTTGCATGAAAACCCTAATTTTTCACCTTCATTTGCATACATCTTGCATAAGCATTCATTCAAGAACTTTCCATGACATTTTCTTGCACCCACATGACATATAATACACCTTAGGACACATTAGAATCATGCTTGATCATTTTCCCATCCATTTGCCATGTTATGCATTCATTACATTCCATGAGCATTCATAAACTTTCATGTCCCTTTCATGCTTCATTTGCATTCTCATCACTTGTATGATCATTCACAACTCTTGACATACATTTGCATCATCTCTTAGCATCATTTACATCATAAGTATGCTCCTGGTTTTTGTTTGCATCCTTGCATACATTTTCATTTGCATTCCATGTCTTTTCTTTATGCTAACTTTTCAGGTGGTATGAACTTTGAGAAGTGAATTTGCCTTCACTTCTCACAATCTCTTCTCATCTCTCTGATGCATCCATTGCTGCATTTTACTTTTGTTTTAGAGTGAGCTTGCTCATTCATGTGCCTTCTTCAATTTCTTTCTTCAAGCAACTTATCTTCTTAAGTGAAATAAGTTGACTTGCTTCTTCTGCTTCTCCTCCTTCTTCTGCTTCTTCCTTGGTGGCTTTTCCTGAAGATCTCTTGCAAGCCTCATAAACCCTAGTAACACCCAAGCATGATAACAATTAGGGTTTGATTAGTCCCCCCATTAGTCTTACCTTTGTGTCATCTTTTGTGTCTCTCTTCTCATCCCTTAATCAAGGACTAAACCTTCAAGGTTTTAAGGCTCTGTGATTAAGGTTATGCCTACATCCTTCTCTTAGGATGGAGTGCATAACTTTAATCCTAAGTGTTAAATCCTTAATGTGTTTAAATCTCTTAATCAATTCATCTAATAATCACTAAGACATAAAGCTTGTAACTTGGGCCTTGTATTAGGGTTCTAATTCTTCCTTAAATGGTTAAGAAGGACTAACCCTAGTGTTAATGGATAAGTCCCCCTCAAGTTTGTCTTACAAACCATAAAATTCACTTCTTAACCTTACCATTAACTAAAATCCACTTTAATAAAGGCTTTGTTTTGTCATGAGGTTAATCCCTAATCATGGATTAAGTTGAGGAGTCTTCCTCAGCTTAAATGTTCTCATCTATTATCCTTCTATTAGGATGGTGTAATGAGTCCATTAAATCCTTGATTATGGCTTAAACTCATTACTTAACACTAAACTAAATACCAAAAACATCTAAATAAATGCAATTAGGTTAATGATCTTAATCCTACATCATGGTGATTAAGTGTGAGGTGTTTACTTCATACTTAAGGCATTCTCATTACCCCTAATCAGAGGGAAGATGTGATGAGTTTACTAACCTTTGTGTCGCTCCCGACAAATGAAACAGGGTCAGATGAAGGTACAGACGCGAACGGTCGGCGAAGGGAACAATGAGAACACACAGCCGTGAACTCACTGTAGATGAATAGAGTCGCCAGCTAGGCATTTTTATCCCGGAGGAAAGGCAATGCTGCATAGACCTAGAAAAAGATGGATAAGACGGTTTGCGAACCAGAGAGACTGAGAAAGGGGGTTGGTTACAACCTGGGAAGGTATTAGCACCCAGATTGTCCGTCGTACTCGACGGGATCCACGCTTAAAAGATTTGTGTATTAAAGGGGTAGTGTCAGTACAATTTGTGTGTAAAAGAGCTGGAAAGATGTACAGGTGTCAGTGTAAAGGAAGTGAAAGTGAAATATGAAAGTGTCAGTGTAAGAATGGAGTGAGATGCTCATGATAATGAGGCTAAAGAATGAAGCTGGAAAGAGGGGGAATGTACAGAGACTTTTGTTCGATAACTGTTAAGTTATGCCTACGTATCCTCTCGTGCAATGAGGAAGTCAGAACACCGTAGTTCGACCCAAAGAGACTGAAAGGTGAATTGACTTGTGAACTGCTTACTTGTCTATGCTCAAGTGTATGACCTGTCTGGCTCAGGTGCAAACTGTCTTGCATTAGACGGAAGAAGCAAGTTCTCGTTTGTGAGTGAATGAGATGAGAAAAGAATCCCGGAGGAGACGATTATTGTTTGTTTTTGAGTTTTCAGTCTTTTATTGCTTTTGAAAGTTTTTCGTGAGTTAATGAGCTTAAGCCTAAACCAATGGGTTAGTAGACTCATCACATCTTCCCTCTGATTAGGGGTAATGAGAATACCTTAAGTGTGAAGTCAGATTCTCACACTTAATCACCTTTTGATGTAGGATTAAGATCATTAACCTACTTGTGATTATTTAGATGTTTTTGTGATTTTGTTTAGTGTTGAGTAATGAGGTTAAGCCATAATCATGGATTAAACAGACCCATTACACCATCCTAAAAGAAGGATGATAGATGAGAATGTTTAAGCTGAGGAAAGCTCCTCAACTTAATCCATGATTAGGGATTAAACCCATGACAAAACAAGCCTTTGATTAAGTGGATTTTATTTAATGGTATGATGATGAAGTGATTTTTATGATTTGTAAGACAACTTGAGGGGGACTTGTCCATTAACACTAGGGTTAGTCCTTCTTAACCACTTAAGGAAGAATTAGAACCCTAATGCAAGGCCCAAGTTACAAGTGTGATGTCTTGATGATTATTAAGTGGATTGATTAAGAGATTTAAACACATTAAGGGTTTAACACTTAGGATTAAAGTCATACACTCCATCCTAAGAGAAGGATGCAGGCATAAGCTTAATCACAAAGCCTTAAAGCCTTTAGGGTTTAGTCCCTGATTATGAGGTGAGAAGAGAAGACTCAAAAGAGACACAAAGGTGAAAACTAAGAGGGGAACTAATCAAAACCCTAATCATTGTCATGCTTGGTTGTTCCTAAGGTTTGTGAGGTTTTCAAGAACAATCTTCAGAGGAACCACCAGGAAGCAGATGAACAGGATCAGGAGAAGCAAAGTGACTTGCTTCATTCAAGAAGTCAAGTCACTTGAAGAAAGAAAGTGGGAAGAAGAAGAATGAGCAAGCTCAAACTCAAGCACAAGATAAAATGCAGCATGGATGCAAGAGAGATGAAAAGAAAAGTTATGAGAAGTGAAGGCAAATTCACTTCTCAAGTTTACTTACCACCTGAAATGTTAGAAAGAGATGCAATGCAATGCAAGATGAGATGAAATGGCATGATGCATAACAAGACCAGAAGCATGTTGATGATGATTATGATGTTATGAGATGATATGAACATGAGGCAGCACATGGAGATGTTCATACAAGATCATGGATGCAAATGATGCAAGTTAAGGAGCATGAACAAGCATGAAATGTTATGAAGCATACAAGACAAATGACACGGCAAATATGTAATGCAATGGCCAAACATGCTTTCTATATGTCTTAAGATGTCAAATGAATCACAAGAATGCACAAAATGCAAAGACAAGTCATGTTATGCAAGAGAATGCAAGAGGGATGCAAGGGAAAGCCCAAATTAGGGTTTATGCATCAAACAACAAACAAAAACCCAAAACAGAAGCAAACCCTAAGATAAAAAATGGAAAATGCCACTCAAAGAAACCCTAAACCTATACTAAACCAAGGTCCAAAGGGGAGGTCTCAACTCTCAACCAATCTCAAGATATGATTTTTCTAAGTTATTAGGGTTTTTTAGGGTTCTTAACAAAAGAAATGCCAAACAATTGGAAAATGCAAGATCAAATCATGGCCATTTTACCCTAGAAACTACATGCCAAACACAAGGCAAAGCAAAAAGAATCAATGTCCAAACCTTCTCCAATAGGCAGAAATGAATTTTTAAACTTATGATCAAATTAATGCATAAAAAATGATTTAATTCAATGGAAAATTCTTAAAGTGCATCAAGATCAAAAAAGAAATTTGGTTTGAAGGTTGGACAATGTTTCTAAATGTCTTAGAACATTTCATGAATTTTTTTGTAATTTTTAAATACCTAAAAGTATTTTTAATTAATTAATTCCCATTAATCAATTAAAAATAATCTTTTAAATATTTAAAAATACTTTTTTAATGATAAAAAATAAAATAAAAATGTTTTTGGGCCTTAAAAATTAATAAAACTTTTAGGAAAAAGTTTCATAATTTTTAAGAATTTTTTGCTATTTTAAAATAAATATGCAAGTTAATTGAAAAGAAAATGAATAAAAATTAAATAAAATAGGAAGTAATCAGGATGGATGGATGAGATTGATTCTGAGTTCAAATGTGTTGACTGGCGCGTGATCTTGTGGCCAGGATTGCATCTGGGTTAATTACATTTAATTAAAACTAATAAAAGAATTAGGGCTAATCAAAGTGATCTGAGCCCTTCCCTCACGCGCGAAGTCAACAAGTCAACCCCATCCAACGCCCCAGATTCAAACTGGCTTAATGACTGTAATTAGGGCAAAACAGATTCAGGCGACCGGAGGGGAGCTCCGGTCGTCTTCCCCGGCGACCCCAAAACCCTAAAACAAGATTCAGACCACCCCAAGCCAAATTAAATGCCCAGAATCAATCCCCACACTTCTAGCAACTCAAATCAATAGTCAAACATCATTTTACTAGCAAGAACAAGCTGAATCGAAACAAAATAAAAATGGGGCCAAACTTTCAGACACTCACAAAATGTTCATTTCTCCACCATTTTAGATTCTAAACACATCACAATGATCCTCAGAGTATGCATTTTCAGTTTATAACAAAAAATCAAAGCTTTAAAAAGTTTGAAGTTTGAGACTACCTGAGGTGAAGAACTGTGAATGTGAGCTCTTTTGGCCTGGCTTTGATGCAGAACAACTTCCCTGAGTCCCCTGAAGCCAATGGAAAGCCTGGAATGAGCTTGGGCAGGCTGCTTTGAGGAATCCGTTTCTGGTGTAGCAGGAAATGGACTTTGTACACAGGCTGTTTTAAGTCAATGTAAAGGGTGGTTTTGACTCCTTGTGGTATGCTTGTCTTGTTGGTGAAGAAAGATGAGGTGTTTGATGGCTGGATATTGAGATTCGAAGAGAACTGGTTCAGAGGGTGGGGAATGGTGAAGCTCAGGTCAGGCTTGTTTCAGGCTTGAGCTTTGGTGGTTTGAGGCCTATGAAGTGTGTTGAGTTGAATGGTGAAGATGGTTTTTGTGTTTGCAAGCTGTGGAGGCAGATTCGAAGCAACTTGCAAATGGGAGTGTTTTTGTGAATGTTATGAATGAGAGAGCTTCAGCCTTGCTTAGTACCTGGAATGGCTTGCAAAATGATATGTTATTTTAATCCAAGTGGCCAGAGGATGTGACATGGCCTGTGGTGATAGGTAAGTTTACTTTTGCCAAAAGTCAAAAAATCTTGTAAGAGAGGCATGGGCTTGATACTAGCTTGGTACAAAGGCTAGGGCTGGCGCAGCATGATGAGTGTGTGAGGCTAGCTTGATTCAAGGACCAATGCAGCAAGTTGGTGAGGAGAAATGAGTGTTTTGCAACTTGGTTACCTTTTTGAAATCTCATGAAAAATGCCTTGTTACATGAACTAAACACATGTGATCTTTGGTTCAAATCTGATTTTTGGGACTTAGAGAATGTTTGCATACTGGTTTGGAGTGAATTAGAAGTCACAATTGGCTTTGGTTCAAGACTTTGCAAAATTTCCATTTGAAGCATGCCTTGAAAATTAATGATTTTAGCCAACTTTGCCTTGCCATAACTTTTGATCCAAGAAGAGTTTGATCATGTTCTTGTACTTTTTGAAAAGGGAAAGATGAGATCTACAACTTTCATGACCAAAGTTTTTCCATTTGAAGCCTTTTTGGATCAAGAATCAAGGCTTGAAAAATGACCTAAAATGATGCATTCTTGAAAAGTCAACTATGCCCAAAAAGTCAACATTTGCAAAAACCCTAAATTCTTGATTTCTATGAACTTCAACCTTCTTCCATGATCAAATAAAGATCATATACACTCAAAGTGATGAAGATCACCCATTGGTTGGGTCATTGGGGGCCTTAGATGCCCTGATTTTGCACCGACTTGTCTGAAAAGTCAACCCTTGATCAGATGACTTCCCCATGGAATTTCTTCATGAAAATTGATATGCATACTCCCTATACCATATAGAGATCAATGGAAACAAGAATGACCAAAAAAAATGGAGTTATGGCCTCTGAAACCAAAACCCTAATTTTCAGTCAACTGTGCAGTCTAAACTGGCTCTGCATCCACTCAAACCCTAGTCCTTGTGATTCCTCTGCAATTTTGACTTTGAGGAGATGGAATATGATATAAGAACACACATGGACCCCTTTGAGTTGATTGGTGGCCTTTGGAATGGCCCAAGAAGCTTTGGGATTGCTCAGATCACAAACCCTAGGTGCAGATGACTTAGGAACAATGCAGTGAATCAAAAATGAGATGTGAGATGATATGATTGTGTTTATGCATATGAGAATGATCACAAGCCATGGTGTGAATGGGTGAGGGCAAATTTGGGGTGTTTACAGCTGCCCCTATTCAAACATGAGTTAGCTGTGCAGGTTGTAAGCAACGGCTTAACAGGCAAACAAGATAACTTGTGGTTGAATACCAAAGACAGTCCAAAATTTGCACTCACAGAAGTGAAGAAGAAAAGGGATATAGATTGTAAAAGCAAAATAAAGTATATTGTAAAGTGTGGGCGACGGAGGACGACCGTCGAGCAGAGGACGACTGCTGGGTAAAGAGCAATGACGGGGACGGCCGACATGCTGGGAAAAGTGCAGGAAAATAAAGCAATGACGGGGACGGCCGACATGCTGGGAATAAAAGGGTAGAGCCAAGACGGGGACGGCCGACTAGCTGGAAAAATAAAAATATCATGATGGGGACGGCCATCAAGATAAAGCTGTAAGATTCTCTGGGAGTTAATGAAACATGACGGGGACGGCCGTCAAGTTCATAAAGTAAAGGTAAAGTAACCAACGATGGGGACGACCATCAAGGTAAAGCTGTAAAATTCTCCGGGGATTAATGAAACATGACGGGGACGGCCATCAAGTTCATAAAGGTAACCAACGATGGGGACGGCCATCGGGTTAAAAAGAAAAGGGACCACGACGGGGACGGCCATCGGGTTAAAAAATAAATGAAATAAACAGATGATGGGGGACGGCCATCAAAGGTGAAGGACGATCACCTAGCAGGGTACGGCTGCTCTGTTGGGGAATAAAGGAAATATGATGGGGACGGCCATCAAAGGTGGAGGATGACCACCTGGCAGGGTACGGCTGCCGAAGATATCAACGATGGGGACGGCCATCGGATAGAAGGTCAACGATGGGGACGGCCATCGGACGAGCATGATGGAGGACGACCATCAAGAAGTGGAGGACGACCACTCAGCAGGGTACGGCTGCTCTCGAGGTTTCTCATGACATAGGACGAATGCCAGATAACCGAAATCAACAATGGGGACGGCCATTGGATAAAATGATGAAGGACGATCATCAAAGAAAGGTGGAGGACGACCACCTAGCAGGGGACGGCTGCTAAAATATCAACGATGGGGACGACCATCGGATGAGCATGATGGAGGACGACCATCAGGAAGTGGAGGACGACCACTCAGCAGGGTACGGCTGCTCTCAGGGTTAACATGACACAGGACGAGTGTCAGATAAAAGAAAAAGCTTTGTTGGTGATCTACTGGGGATATAGTGAACACGGACGAGCGTTCACAACCAAGAAAAGAAAGGTATAAGTGTTTGGTATTGTGTATAGATTAAAGATGCGGACGAGCATCCTTAAGACTATGATACGGACGAGTATCATGTAGAAACAAACTGACACATGTTCAGAGATGATGGTACGGACGAGTGCCAACTGGTTAACAAAGAACACGGACGAGTGTTGCATCTGAAAGAATCCTTCTGGGGAACAGTAGACACAGACGAGTATCTATATTCAAAAAGACAAAAGTGTTTGACACAGTATATGGATTAAAGATGCGGACGAGCATCCCTAAGACTATGATACGGACGAGTATCACGTAGAAACAAACATTAGACGCAATGTTCTGAGATGATGGTACGGACGAGTACCAACTGGTTAACAAAGAACAGGGACTATTGTCGAATCTGTGGGGATATGAGTGATGTATACAAGATACGGACGAGTATCTGTATGAGTGTACCAATGGGTAGTGAGTATATATATAAGTGTTTATCTGTTGGGGATAGTGACACGGACGAGTGTCAAAAGGGAAAAGTATAATAATAACAAGTATATGGGTGATGAAGGTGTAAGCGACTGCGCTGGGGACATGACACGGACGGGTGTCAAGAAAGTGTATATATAAGTATATGTGAGTGCAAAGAGGATGTCTTTGGCTTTCTGCTGGTAATATGACACGGACGGATGTCATGAAGTATTTGTAATACGGGTGATTTTGTTTGTAGAGTGCATTCAGGCAACCTTACTGGGGAGTGATGACACGGACGGGTGCCAAAAGGTGTACATACTGGTGTTTGTGATTTGTGAGGCAACTGCTTTTGCTGGGACTCTGGTGGGAATTTTTCTGTACAATGATGATGAACGGTTATTATCCACAAGTGTTAATTCAGAACATGGCTTATGATTATGCTATGTATTTGATTTTTGCCGTAATGCTCCGTATTAGACGGAATGCTACGCTCTGAGGGGATAGTATGATGCGAATGCTATGATTATGCAAAGATACCACACTGGGATTCGGATCCCGTCACTGCGAAGATCTCTGGTTGATCTGCTTGAAGTGAACATCCCAGCTGGGGATGAGATCATTGGTAGATCTAATGATGTATCTGCTTGGGGATATAGGTCACTGATTGACATCCTTATAATACGGGACCCAGCTGGAGTTTGTAGAAGCTTTCTGTACTCTGTTGTGACTTCTCCGTGCGTTGCTCTTCTGAATAGAGGCTGAAGATTCTGTGGGGAGATGATTCCCTGACTCCTGTACTCAACTGAGGATGAATGGTTGGTGCTTCGACTGGGGAATGCTGTTGGTAACTCAGCTGGGGATAGCAATGAGAGGCAACTCGGCTGGGGAGAAAACAAGAGGCAACTCAGCTGGGGATAGAGCATTTCGGATGCCGAGATTGAGTGTATGATTTGGCAACTTTGCTGGGGAAGTGGGCACCCTCCAGTGCCACGTGGAAGATAGACCGAGTTGATAATGATTCGCCAACTTGCTGAGACGTAACCTGCATGCCCCAGGTTGCGTTCTGGATACCTGCAACCCTGCAACGATAAGGAAACGCGCAAAAGGTCCCGAGGTATCCCTTACTGGATTCCGTCATAGGAGTTAAGTACTTTCGAGAATAATCACATTCCCTGTAAGCATGTGTTTTTATTTTTAGAGAAAGGCATCTGTACTTATGCAATTGTATTTTTAGAGATATCAGACAACTCTTTGCAAAACATAAATGTAAAAAACGAAACATGACCGAAAAATCTGATTTTATTAATTCATGTGCCCTGAATTGGCAAGATACAGTCAAGGAAACATATCTCCTGAAATGAGGAGATTGTTACAAATTGAGAAATAAAGTGCTGGCGATGCTGACGACGCTTTCAAGGAGCCTCCTCTTCTGCTATGACTCGTATGACAATGACGTTCTCCTCGTCTTGCTTTCTGGAGAGAGTTGATTCTGATTGAAGCTTGATCCTTTGGAAGCTTACCAAGTTGTAGGTGATACAGACGAATTCAGAATGCAGTTGTTCGCTTATTCCCTTATTTTGCATGGATCGCCCTTTCGGGTTTTCAATCCATCGGGATACCCTTTTTTGCCTGAGCTGTCCAATGCGGCTTTTCAACTCAGCGGGTGTACATTTTTTATTCATTTTCCCTTACTTTTGCCCGAGTCTTTTATTCTGTTTTTGACTCGCCGGGATGCCCTATTTTTGCCTGGACTTACATTCTGTTTTTATGTCCAGCGGGTCATTTTATGCGAAGTATTTTTTAACTGCATCTGAATTCACAGGGGATGGGAAATCTTCACCATCCATGGTGCTGAGCATCAGTGCTCCACCAGAGAAAACTTTCTTTACAACAAATGGTCCTTCATAATTTGGAGTCCATTTGCCCCTGTGGTCTGTATGAGGAGGGAGGATTCTCTTCAGCACAAGATCTCCTACTTGGTACTCTCGGTGCCTGACTTTCTGATCGAAGGCTCTCTTCATTCTCTTCTGATATAGCTGTCCATGACAGATTGCAGCCAATCTTTTCTCTTCGATCAGACTCAGTTGTTCGTATCGGGCCCGAACCCATTCTGCTTCAGTCAGTTTAACATCCATTAATACCCGTAACGAGGGTAGTTCAACTTCAACAGGTAGGACTGCTTCCATACCATACACAAGCTGATACGGTGTTGCCCCAGTGGATGTCCTGATTGATGTGCGATACCCATGCAAGGCAAATGGCAGCATTTCATGCCAGTCTTTGTAGGTGACTACCATCTTCTGCACAATCTTCTTGATATTCTTATTCGCTGCCTCAACAGCGCCATTCATCTTCGGCCTGTAAGGAGAAGAATTGTGGTGTTGGATCTTGAAGTCCCGGCACAGTTCTGCCATCATTTTGTTGTTTAAGTTAGAACCATTATCAGTAATGATTCGCTCGGGCACTCCATATCGACAGATGATATCTCTTTTCAGAAATCGGGCTACCACTTGCCTTGTAACATTTGCATATGAGGCTGCTTCAACCCACTTAGTGAAATAGTCAATGGCGACCAGGATGAATCTGTGACCATTTGAAGCGGTCGGCTCAATCTTGCCAATCATATCAATACCCCACATAGCAAAGGGCCATGGTGAAGACATGATGTTCAAAGGATTGGGAGGCACATGCACCTTATCTGCGTAAATCTGGCATTTGTGACACTTTCTGGCATAGGCACAACAGTCTGCATCCATTGTGATCCAGTAATAGCCTGATCTTAACAGTTTCTTAGCCATGGCATGCCCTCCTGCATGGGTACCAAAAGATCCTTCGTGCACTTCATGCATCAACAAATCTGCTTCCGTCTTGTCAACACATCTGAGGAGTACCATGTCAAAGTTCCTCTTGTATAAAGACCCATCAGTGTTCAGAAAGAAACTACCAGCAAGCCTTCTCAAAGTCTTCTTATCATTGGAAGATGCCCCAGGTGGGTATGTCTGATCCTCCAAGAAGCACTTAATGTCATGGAACTAAGGCTTATCATCTTTTACAACATCCGCTGCAAATACATATGCTGGTCTATCAAGTCTAGACACTGAAATCTGGGGTACTAAGTTAGCCGTTTGAACTTTGATCATGGATGAAATGGTAGCAAGAGCATCCGCAAACTGATTCTCGTCCCGAGGGATATACTCAAGCTTGACTGTTGTGAAGAAAGTCAATAACCTTCTTGTATAATCCCTGTAAGGTATCAGATGATCCTGGTGGGTGTACCATTTTCCGTTGGTTTGATTGACTACCAAAGCTGAATCTCCGAATACGGTCAAAGTTTTGATCCTGAGGTCAATGGCTTCCTCAAGACCCATAATGCAAGCTTCGTATTCAGCTTCGTTGTTAGTGCAGTTGAAAGTGAGCTTTGCCGAGAAAGGCATGTGAACTCCTTTAGGTGTAATGAGTACTGCACCAACACCACGACCGTTCATATTAACAGCCCCATCAAACATCATAGTCCATTCTTCCTCTGGGTCAGGCCCTTCAGTGTGAATAGGCTCTTCGTAATCTTTTGCTTTAATGAACATGATGTCTTCATCAGGGAAGTCAAACCTCATAGGCTGGTAATCATCGATGGGTTGCTCAGCAAGATATTCAGACAATACACTGCCTTTGATGGCTTTCTGAGATGTGTATTGGATGTCATACTCTGTAAGGATCATCTGCCATCTTGCAACCCGTCCGGTAAGAGCTGGCTTCTCGAAAATGTACTTGACTGGGTCCATCTTTGAGATTAATAAGGTAGTGTGGGTCAACATATACTGTCTCAGTCGGCGAGCAGCCCACGCTAAAGCACAACAAGTTTTCTCGAGCAGTGAATATCGTTGTTCACAGTCGGTAAACTTTTTGCTTAGGTAGTATATTGCATACTCTTTTCGACCAGACTCGTCATGTTGGCCCAACACACACCCCATCGACTCTTCTAACACTGTCAAGTACATAATCAGAGGTCTTCCTTCTACTGGAGGCATGAGGATTGGAGGTTCTTGTAAGTACTCTTTGATCTTGTCAAAAGCTTTCTGGCAATCTTCGTTCCACCTGACCGTTTGTTCTTTTCTTAACAGCTTGAACAAGGGTTCACAGGTCGCTGTAAGGTGAGATATGAACCGTGAAATGTAGTTCAATCGACCTAAGAACCCTCGAACTTCTTTCTCTGTCTTCGGTGCAGGCATTTCTTGTATAGCCTTGACTTTATCAGGGTCAACCTCAATCCCTTTCTCGCTTACAATAAAGCCCAGCAATTTACCGGATCGCACCCCGAATGTGCATTTGTTGGGGTTCAGCTTTAGTTGATATTTCCTCAGTCGCTTGAACAACTTCAGCAGATTCACCAGGTGATCTTCCTCTGTAAGGGACTTGGCGATCATATCATCCACATAACACTCGATTTCTTTGTGGATCATATCGTGGAATAATGTCACCATAGCCCGTTGATATGTTGCACCAGCATTCTTCAGTCCGAATGGCATCACTTTGTAACAGAACGTGCCCCAAGGTGTAATGAATGTTGTCTTCTCCATGTCTTCAGGTGCCATCTTGATCTGGTTGTATCCTGAAAATCCATCCATGAAGGAGAATACCGAGAACTGAGCCGTGTTATCAACCAATACGTCAATGTGAGGTAAAGGGAAATCATCTTTCGGGCTGGCTCTGTTCAGATCCCGGTAATCAACACACATTCTTACCTTACCGTCTTTCTTAGGCACAGGTACTATGTTAGCAACCCACGGCGGATAGCTAGTTACAGCAAGGAACCCGGCGTCCCACTGCTTTTGTACCTCTTCTTTGATTTTCATAGCCATGTCTGGGCGAGTTCGGCGCAGCTTCTGTTTAACTGGTGGGCATTCTTCCCTCAAAGGCAGCTTGTGCATAACAATGTCGGTATCCAACCCTGGCATGTCTTGATACGACCAAGCAAACACATCAACATACTCTTGAAGCAGATCTATCAGTTGTCTCTTCACTGAGTCTTGCAGGCAGGCCCCGATTCTAACTTCTTTCACGTCTTCGTCAGTACCAAGATTAATCACCTCAATCTCCTCCTGATGAGGAGTAATAACCTTCTCTTCCTGTCTCAACAACCTGGCTAGCTCTTCAGGAAGCTCATATTCTTCATCAACCCCTTCATCAGCTTGATTGATTGGATTGTCAAAGTCATACGATGCCATAGCCGTGATGTTGTCGGTGCTGTCTGGAAGGCACACTCTGCAAGGGTTACGTTTGTTCATTTTAGTGATTGATTTTAATCTTGCTTTAGAAAAAAAGTGAAATGAAGTTATCATTTTGAAAACACCGCCATTTATTTTTTGTACAAAAAGAAAAATGGAAAAACAGTGAACAGAAAAGAAAAAGACTCGTTTGCAAAAAGATGTCTGATATTTCATTAATTTAATCTTGTTTGCACAAAAGTACAGATGGCCCTGATTACAAAATGAGTCTTGTCATCTTGGGCAAGATGCAAGACTTTGATGCATGCTATAAAAATACAGGAAATAATAATTACTCTGCATGAGTAACTCTTATAATTTCCTGGGAAGACCAGTTCGAGACACTGCTCCCCGGGATCTTTGGACGAATCCAATTCTCCAGATTGCGCTCCTCTTCCAGCTCGTCTTCCAGACAGTTGATAGCATCGGGGGTAAGCATCCCCCCACTGACAAAACCAGGCTCTGCAGCAGTCTTTGCTTGTTGTTGAGTTGGTCTGTAACCCAACCCAAATTTGTCCTTCTTTTCCTCCACAGGTACGACCCTGCCCCAGCCTTGGGCAGTTCCTTCTTCAACAACCTTCCGGGCTTGTTGGTAAGACGACATGGAGATCCCCGATACAGCAGATGCTTCATTGACATTCAAGGCTTCAAAACCTTGGCTCATTGTTTCATGGATCTCCCCATCCATCTCAATGTATTTATACGTAGCCAGATGGCTAACGAAAATATCCTCTTCTCCACAGATTGTGACAACTTGACCTTCCCACTCAAATTTTAACTTTTGGTGAAGGGTAGACGTTATTGCGCCGGCGGCGTGAATCCAGGGTCTACCCAACAAACAGCTGTAGGCGGGCTGAATGTCCATCACATAAAAGATAGTTTTAAAAGTTTGTGGGCCAATTGTCACAGGCAGCTCAATCTCTCCCAGAACCGATCTCTTCGAACCATCAAAGGCTCTTACCACCAGGTTGCTGGGTCTCAATGCCAATCCATCATATTCTAACTTCACCAGAGCCTTCTTTGGTAAGACATTCAGGGAAGAACCTGTGTCCACCAGCACATGAGAAAGGACAGCTCCTTTGCATTCCATGGTTATGTGCAAGGCTTTGTTGTGATTTCGGCCATCCGCTGTCAAGTCAGAATTGGTAAACCCTAGCCCATTGCTAGCAGTAACATTTCCAACCACGGTTTCCAATTGGTTGACAGTGATCTCCTCAGGCACGTAAGCTGCGTGCAAGACTTTAAGTAGTGCATTCCGATGGGCTTCGGAGCACATAAGCAGTGAGAGGATAGAGATTTTGGATGGCGTCTGGTGAAGCTGATCCACAATTTTATAATCGCTCTTTTTGATGATCCGCATAAACTCATCAACTTCCTGATCGAATGGAGTTTTCAGGGCTTCTTTGGCAGCTGGATCTTCCTGCACCGGGCCTTTTCCCTTTGCCTTGGCAGCAGCTTCTGCTTCGGCAGTAGGTCTTTGAACTTGTGAAGCAAAGAGACGTCCGCTTCGAGTGAAGCCTCCGCCTCCCCCCACATTATCTACTTGTGGTGCAGGTGCTGATGTTTCAAGAGTGATTCTTTTCCCTTCGCAATACAAGTCAGAGCCATAGTGCCAAGGAATGGCCCTATTGCTTTCATATGGTACTGGTCCAGGCACCGTGACAGTGACTGGACTGATTGCTGCTGCTGAAGGGACTGTTATTGTTTGTGGATCATAAAAGATTGTAACTGGTGCTCTGATGGGAGCAGCACCTTCTGAATGGTAGGCGGAGTTATTTTCAGGATCGTAGAATATGGTAACAGTAGAGACATCTTCGTGATTGATTACTGGTGTTGTAGGAGATATTGTCGGAAGAAATGATGTTGTTGTTGTAGGAGGTTCAAAATGGAGTGAAGCTGACGTTGTAGCAGAAAGATTTGTTGAAAACTGATCAGTTGAGATGATTGATGAAGTGCTTGTTGATGAAGCCGAAGAATTGTCAGGAACAATAGTTGCTGCAGTTGTAGGAGGTTCTGAAACTGTTGCTGATGAAATTGCTGGATTCGTTGGAAATGATGTAGTGATCTGTAGCAAGCCACTCTGAATAAGGCTGTCAATGCCATTCCTCAGGTCTTCACACCCATTCCATGAAATATTACAATAGGGACACCCTAGTTCACACCCCGGAAATATTTGGTTTTCTCGGAGTTGAGCTTTGATTTCCACCAACGGTGTCCTGATCTGATCCACACTAGTTATCAAATAAGACGGTTGGTCTTCTTCAATAGCATTAATTCGAGGACCACCATGGTTTGGCATAGGGTTTTTATTGACATTGGGCGGCGGTGCAAAATTCAGAGCTTTGGAGTCTACCAAGTCTTGTACCTTCATATGCAGAGCCCTGCATTTTTCTGTACTGTGACCAGGTGCGTTTGAATGGAAAGCACACCTAGCATTGGAGTCATAGTTTCTTGGTAGACTGTTGGGATCCGGAGGTGCCAACGTTTTTAGCTCAACTAGGTTGAGTTTCAGAAGTTGTGGCAACAAGGCAGCATACGGCATTGGGATCGGGTCGATCACTCGGTTAGCTTGGGATGGCCTCTGTTGGAATGGCCTCTGTTGATTGTTGTTGGAGTTGTTGTTGTTGTAGTTTCTTGGGGGATATTGATTCTGCTGATGGTACTGAGGTTGTTGTTGATAGCTTTGCTGAGGAGGTTGATAGACAGGTTGAGGATGAGCCGGAGCAGGGATGGTGACTGCTGCTATGGACCTCTGAGCATATTGGGGCCTACCCCTGTTGGTGTGGATGGCATTGGTCTCGCCAGTTCTTCTTGGACCTGCAAAAGGCTTTCTTGTACTACTGGACGAACTGGCACCATTATCGGAAATTTTGCCCATTTTCAACAGGCTCTCAATTCTCTCCCCAGCTATGACAACATCTGCGAAGCTGGTGGAAGAGAAGGCAGCTAGCCTGTCAATATACGTTCCCTGGAGAGTGTTCATAAACATGTCTGCCATTTCTCTCTCAGACATTGGTGGTTGAACGGCAGCAGCCAATTGCCTCCATCTCTGGGCATATTCTCGGAAACTTTCCCTTGACGACTGTGACATTCCCATTAGGAGAGTCCTGTTGGTTGCCATGTCTAAATTGTATTGATACTGTCGGATGAAGGCCTCTGCCAGGTCCTTCCAGCATCTCACAGTTGCCCTTGTCAAATGGGAATACCATTCCCTTGATGCTCCAGTCAAGCTGTCTTCAAAGTAGAACATCCAGAGCTTCTCATCCATTGTATAGGCCTTCAGCCTTCCCAGAAATGATTGCAAATGAGTCCGGGGGCATGAAGTCCCATTATACTTTTCGAAACAAGGAGGTTTGAACTTATGGGGGATCCTGACCCCTTCTACCAAACCCATGTCCATGACGTCGAAACCCAAAGAATTTTGAGACTCCAGTGATCTCAACTTCTCAGCTATTTCTTCCAATCGTCTATCATAAGTTTCCTCTCCAGCACCCATTACTGTAAATTGGTCCTCCTGAGGATCTTCTTGAAGTACTCTCCCTGCTGTGGCGGTCCCTTGTATATTGACTGGGATGTTGGCCTCTGGATGGAGATGGGGTCCAAAAACCGGGGGATTGACATGAGGTTGGACCCTCTCGTTGTTACTTGTGCCAGCAGTTCCCACATGGGGCTCCTCTTGATTCCTTCCTTCTACCAAAGTTCTGAGCCTCTCCTGGCTTTGAGCTAAGTTGTTCATTACTTCCATGAACTGTGTTATCTGCGTTCTCATCTCCAACCTTTCGTTGGCCATCTGGTTTCTGACCTCTGTAAGGTCTTGCTGCATCTGATCCATCTGAATTCCCGGAAGGTTGTTTCTAGTTGGGTACCTGTGAGGCCTGTTGAGAGGAAATACCCGGCGGCGAGCAATAATTCCTGAATATCACAACAGAGGTTAGCAACAACAAAACAAAAACCTACAAAACAAACAAAAGGGTTAGCATGCAATGCAATTATGCTTATTTGTCCTCAAGGTATCCGGCTTGGCATTCAGTTTTGACCCTTCCAGACCCTTGAAGATGCTGCTGTTGAAGTTGCTTTTGATGTGAACCCAGATAGAAACTAACACAAATATATTACAAAGGTGAAACAATACAATTTGTTCATTTTACAACACAAGCCCTCGAAGGGGTCAAAATACATCACAAAAAGCAAAAGTACATGAAAAGGAACAACAACAAGCAAATGATCAAACTCCAAGGCCAAACTCATCCTCACGAACTTCCTTAAGAAGTGCTTCGGTCACAGGATCAGCCGGCCGCTCCGTAAGATTTCTGATGAGAAGGTTCCTTGTTGCAACAGCTGCAGTCAACTTCTTGTTCTGACTTTGGTCTTTAGACCTCTTCACTCCAGCTCTGATTTCTAGCTCTGATATTTCCTCCTGGGCTGCTGCCAGGGCTTTTTCTATCTGCTCCATCTTGTCCTGAACTCTCTTGTCTTCTAGAGTACGGGCCTCAGTGATCCGGACCCACCTGGCCTGACTTTCTTTCAAATACAAGTCTGTCCTTGCCCTTTGGAACTGGGCTTCTTTGCAAGCGTTCTTCAGAATTTGCTCACCAGCCTTAGACTTGTTGATATAATCCCCAGACTTCTCAATTTTAGTCAAATGTTCCACCCTTAACTTCTCCAATCTCTCAATCTCCTTCACACCTTCACTCCTCTCCCGGAGGGTCTTCTGCAAAGCCTGGGTTAACTTCTCATTTCTTTCCTTCAAGCTCTCAAACTCCTCCAAACTGATAGTGGCAGGGGGTGGTGCTGAAGATGACTCAGGCATGTCTTCTATGGTAAAGGGCATTCCAGAGAATTGGGCCCTGGCATGGGACCACTCATAATATTGTGCTGATGCCACATTATTGCACTTCCCCAGAATGGTGACTCCCTTGGTTTGGACATGATCCCAGGCCCAAGCAGCCTGCCTAACAGTTGCCAGACTAACCTTGTTCTCACGGTAGAGGGTCTCAACCAAGTCTTGTTCCCTAGGAGTATGAACCAGTGCATAGCCCAGTTGCCTCCTGAATAGCAGAGGGTTGTAATTGATACTTCCCTTAACTCCTATTAAGGGCACATTGGGAAAGTGCCCACAGCTGGTGATGATATCTCTACCCTTGGTGTTTTGAGTACACCATCTGATATCTGCTGAAGTTAGGGTAGTGAGTCTCTTAGCCCAGTTGCTCTGCTGATGAGGATTGAGAAATGTATCTGTCCTGGGTAGATGCTTGAGAAGCCAAGTATGAAATAATGGAGCACAAATCCTCACTAATCTTCCCCTCTGTTTCTCATTCCTCTGGTGCACTGAGTAATAGAGATCTCCTAGCAAAGTTGGCACTGGGTTCTTCAGGATGAACAAACGGATTGCATTCTTGCTGATGAATCGAGGCTCATCTGCAAACAACACAATTCCATATACACTTAAGGCCAACAGAGCACAAACAGCTTTCCACTCCCCCAAGGAGGCTTTCAGACTAGCTTGAGAAATTAAGAAGTCCAGATGAAATCCATGGATCCCAGCTTTAGAGGTCATGTGTTGCTCAATCAAAGCAGGTTCCAGGTGCAAAGCTTTTGCCACCTCTCCATTGCTGGGAAAGACCATTTCAGGGTTAAAAGGGATTTCCCTCTTGATAGGCAGACCAATCAAAGATGAGTATTCTTCCAGAAGAGGACCCAACTGAAAGTCTTGAAAGGTGAAACATCTCAATGGGGGGTCATAGAACTGAATACAGGTATGGATCAGGCTTCTCTGAGATGGGTCCAGGTCCATGACCAAGTCAAGTATATCCCCATAATGCTCCCTGAACAAAGGCATGTGATCTGGAGTGATCAGGGTCTGGATCCTCCTGATGTCTGATAAGTCTGGTTGGAAGAAATGATAGGTGATGTTGCTCTTCTTTGGAGCCATGATGCTGAAGACTGAGTAGAGTAAGTGCTGATGAAGATGCTGAGGAGTGGGCCACTGACTGGCTAGTGCAAGTAACTGAAGTATAAGGCTGACAAGCTGAAGCAAGTGCTGGTGGAGATAGGTCAATACTGCAGATGGGGTCAAAACAAAAAAACCAGATGAAGGTGGATACCCTGAAACACAAATAAGCAAATGTTAATATGATGCAATGGGTATGTATGCAAATGTAATGCAAGGGTTTGTGACTGAGCTGGATCTGATTAACTGCCTTGGTATAGATCCATGTGTGTTCAAGAAATCCAGGTGGAGGTCTATAAATCCAGTAACCAAGGTGGGGGACTCAAATAAAGAGCCACAAATCCAGGGTTTTAGAATCACAAGAACTATCCAACATGGAGCATTCTTAACAAAGTCAAAGTAACAGGGTATTCTGAGGTCAAGGTACCTGCAAACCTGTAAATAACCCAACCCCCTCACATGTGATGATCTAGAACAAGGATCCTCAGACTTGGATCAGTTATGAGAAGTGTAAACACTTCTAACCCGGAGGTACAGTGTTTACAATAACCATAACAATTCCTCCTCTAGTTCACCTCAGTTTCTGAAGGTCAATACTAAAAGGTCATCCAGACTTAGCAGGCTTCCCAGATAGCCCTAGCATTGCAGGAAATCTGCAACACAGAGTTCTCAAGAAGAAACCCATATCTGAACCGTGTTTCATATTCCCGCACCAGACCGAAATGGAATGGGAAAGAATATGATTCATTCTAGCCTAGGTGTCACTCAGGTCCCAGGTATAGGACCTTAACTCTCAATGAATCACCCACCCACCAAAACAAGAAACCAGATCCAGCCAGCAACAATGACAGTATGCAATAAAGAAAGCAGTAAAGTAACTGTACATAAAGCCATAAACAAAAATAAATACAAGCACAAACAAGCACATAACACCCCAGTAAACACAAATCAAACAAGCGCTAGGAGGAACCCACAAAAAGAACCAGAAGCCCTGGTTGCAGTATAAGGTTCCCCAGCAGAGTCGCCAAGCTGTCGCTCCCGACAAATGAAACAGGGTCAGATGAAGGTACAGACGCGAACGGTCGGCGAAGGGAACAATGAGAACACACAGCCGTGAACTCACTGGAGATGAATAGAGTCGCCAGCTAGGCATTTTTATCCCGGAGGAAAGGCAATGCTGCATAGACCTAGAAAAAGATGGATAAGACGGTTTGCGAACCAGAGAGACTGAGAAAGGGGGTTGGTTACAACCTGGGAAGGTATTAGCACCCAGATTGTCCGTCGTACTCGGCGGGATCCACGCTTAAAAGATTTGTGTATTAAAGGGGTAGTGTCAGTACAATTTGTGTGTAAAAGAGCTGGAAAGATGTACAGGTGTCAGTGTAAAGGAAGTGAAAGTGAAATATGAAAGTGTCAGTGTAAGAATGGAGTGAGATGCTCATGATAATGAGGCTAAAGAATGAAGCTGGAAAGAGGGGGAATGTACAGAGACTTTTGTTTGATAACTGTTAAGTTATGCCTACGTATCCTCTCGTGCAATGAGGAAGTCAGAACACCGTAGTTCGACCCAAAGAGACTGAAAGGTGAATTGACTTGTGAACTGCTTACTTGTCTATGCTCAAGTGTATGACCTGTCTGGCTCAGGTGCAAACTGTCTTGCATTAGACGGAAGAAGCAAGTTCTCGTTTGTGAGTGAATGAGATGAGAAAAGAATCCCGGAGGAGACGATTATTGTTTGTTTTTGAGTTTTCAGTCTTTTATTGCTTTTGAAAGTTTGTCGTGAGTTAATGAGCTTAAGCCTAAACCAATGGGTTAGTAGACTCATCACATCTTCCCTCTGATTAGGGGTAATGAGAATACCTTAAGTGTGAAGTCAGATTCTCACACTTAATCACCTTTTGATGTAGGATTAAGATCATTAACCTACTTGTGATTATTTAGATGTTTTTGTGATTTTGTTTAGTGTTGAGTAATGAGGTTAAGCCATAATCATGGATTAAACAGACCCATTACACCATCCTAAAAGAAGGATGATAGATGAGAATGTTTAAGCTGAGGAAAGCTCCTCAACTTAATCCATGATTAGGGATTAAACCCATGACAAAACAAGCCTTTGATTAAGTGGATTTTATTTAATGGTATGATGATGAAGTGATTTTTATGATTTGTAAGACAACTTGAGGGGGACTTGTCCATTAACACTAGGGTTAGTCCTTCTTAACCACTTAAGGAAGAATTAGAACCCTAATGCAAGGCCCAAGTTACAAGTGTGATGTCTTGATGATTATTAAGTGGATTGATTAAGAGATTTAAACACATTAAGGGTTTAACACTTAGGATTAAAGTCATACACTCCATCCTAAGAGAAGGATGCAGGCATAAGCTTAATCACAAAGCCTTAAAGCCTTTAGGGTTTAGTCCCTGATTATGAGGTGAGAAGAGAAGACTCAAAAGAGACACAAAGGTGAAAACTAAGAGGGGAACTAATCAAAACCCTAATCATTGTCATGCTTGGTTGTTCCTAAGGTTTGTGAGGTTTTCAAGAACAATCTTCAGAGGAACCACCAGGAAGCAGATGAACAGGATCAGGAGAAGCAAAGTGACTTGCTTCATTCAAGAAGTCAAGTCACTTGAAGAAAGAAAGTGGGAAGAAGAAGAATGAGCAAGCTCAAACTCAAGCACAAGATAAAATGCAGCATGGATGCAAGAGAGATGAAAAGAAAAGTTATGAGAAGTGAAGGCAAATTCACTTCTCAAGTTTACTTACCACCTGAAATGTTAGAAAGAGATGCAATGCAATGCAAGATGAGATGAAATGGCATGATGCATAACAAGACCAGAAGCATGTTGATGATGATTATGATGTTATGAGATGATATGAACATGAGGCAGCACATGGAGATGTTCATACAAGATCATGGATGCAAATGATGCAAGTTAAGGAGCATGAACAAGCATGAAATGTTATGAAGCATACAAGACAAATGACATGGCAAATATGTAATGCAATGGCCAAACATGCTTTCTATATGTCTTAAGATGTCAAATGAATCACAAGAATGCACAAAATGCAAAGACAAGTCATGTTATGCAAGAGAATGCAAGAGGGATGCAAGGGAAAGCCCAAATTAGGGTTTATGCATCAAACAACAAACAAAAACCCAAAACAGAAGCAAACCCTAAGATAAAAAATGGAAAATGCCACTCAAAGAAACCCTAAACCTATACTAAACCAAGGTCCAAAGGGGAGGTCTCAACTCTCAACCAATCTCAAGATATGATTTTTCTAAGTTATTAGGGTTTTTTAGGGTTCTTAACAAAAGAAATGCCAAACAATTGGAAAATGCAAGATCAAATCATGGCCATTTTACCCTAGAAACTACATGCCAAACACAAGGCAAAGCAAAAAGAATCAATGTCCAAACCTTCTCCAATAGGTAGAAATGAATTTTTAAACTTATGATCAAATTAATGCATAAAAAATGATTTAATTCAATGGAAAATTCTTAAAGTGCATCAAGATCAAAAAAGAAATTTGGTTTGAAGGTTGGACAATGTTTCTAAATGTCTTAGAACATTTCATGAATTTTTTTGTAATTTTTAAATACCTAAAAGTATTTTTAATTAATTAATTCCCATTAATCAATTAAAAATAATCTTTTAAATATTTAAAAATACTTTTTTAATGATAAAAAATAAAATAAAAATGTTTTTGGGCCTTAAAAATTAATAAAACTTTTAGGAAAAAGTTTCATAATTTTTAAGAATTTTTTGCTATTTTAAAATAAATATGCAAGTTAATTGAAAAGAAAATGAATAAAAATTAAATAAAATAGGAAGTAATCAGGATGGATGGATGAGATTGATTCTGAGTTCAAATGTGTTGACTGGCGCGTGATCTTGTGGCCAGGATTGCATCTGGGTTAATTACATTTAATTAAAACTAATAAAAGAATTAGGGCTAATCAAAGTGATCTGAGCCCTTCCCTCACGCGCGAAGTCAACAAGTCAACCCCATCCAACGCCCCAGATTCAAACTGGCTTAATGACTGTAATTAGGGCAAAACAGATTCAGGCGACCGGAGGGGAGCTCCGGTCGTCTTCCCCGGCGACCCCAAAACCCTAAAACAAGATTCAGACCACCCCAAGCCAAATTAAATGCCCAGAATCAATCCCCACACTTCTAGCAACTCAAATCAATAGTCAAACATCATTTTACTAGCAAGAACAAGCTGAATCGAAACAAAATAAAAATGGGGCCAAACTTTCAGACACTCACAAAATGTTCATTTCTCCACCATTTTAGATTCTAAACACATCACAATGATCCTCAGAGTATGCATTTTCAGTTTATAACAAAAAATCAAAGCTTTAAAAAGTTTGAAGTTTGAGACTACCTGAGGTGAAGAACTGTGAATGTGAGCTCTTTTGGCCTGGCTTTGATGCAGAACAACTTCCCTGAGTCCCCTGAAGCCAATGGAAAGCCTGGAATGAGCTTGGGCAGGCTGCTTTGAGGAATCCGTTTCTGGTGTAGCAGGAAATGGACTTTGTACACAGGCTGTTTTAAGTCAATGTAAAGGGTGGTTTTGACTCCTTGTGGTATGCTTGTCTTGTTGGTGAAGAAAGATGAGGTGTTTGATGGCTGGATATTGAGATTCGAAGAGAACTGGTTCAGAGGGTGGGGAATGGTGAAGCTCAGGTCAGGCTTGTTTCAGGCTTGAGCTTTGGTGGTTTGAGGCCTATGAAGTGTGTTGAGTTGAATGGTGAAGATGGTTTTTGTGTTTGCAAGCTGTGGAGGCAGATTCGAAGCAACTTGCAAATGGGAGTGTTTTTGTGAATGTTATGAATGAGAGAGCTTCAGCCTTGCTTAGTACCTGGAATGGCTTGCAAAATGATATGTTATTTTAATCCAAGTGGCCAGAGGATGTGACATGGCCTGTGGTGATAGGTAAGTTTACTTTTGCCAAAAGTCAAAAAATCTTGTAAGAGAGGCATGGGCTTGATACTAGCTTGGTACAAAGGCTAGGGCTGGCGCAGCATGATGAGTGTGTGAGGCTAGCTTGATTCAAGGACCAATGCAGCAAGTTGGTGAGGAGAAATGAGTGTTTTGCAACTTGGTTACCTTTTTGAAATCTCATGAAAAATGCCTTGTTACATGAACTAAACACATGTGATCTTTGGTTCAAATCTGATTTTTGGGACTTAGAGAATGTTTGCATACTGGTTTGGAGTGAATTAGAAGTCACAATTGGCTTTGGTTCAAGACTTTGCAAAATTTCCATTTGAAGCATGCCTTGAAAATTAATGATTTTAGCCAACTTTGCCTTGCCATAACTTTTGATCCAAGAAGAGTTTGATCATGTTCTTGTACTTTTTGAAAAGGGAAAGATGAGATCTACAACTTTCATGACCAAAGTTTTTCCATTTGAAGCCTTTTTGGATCAAGAATCAAGGCTTGAAAAATGACCTAAAATGATGCATTCTTGAAAAGTCAACTATGCCCAAAAAGTCAACATTTGCAAAAACCCTAAATTCTTGATTTCTATGAACTTCAACCTTCTTCCATGATCAAATAAAGATCATATACACTCAAAGTGATGAAGATCACCCATTGGTTGGGTCATTGGGGGCCTTAGATGCCCTGATTTTGCACCGACTTGTCTGAAAAGTCAACCCTTGATCAGATGACTTCCCCATGGAATTTCTTCATGAAAATTGATATGCATACTCCCTATACCATATAGAGATCAATGGAAACAAGAATGACCAAAAAAAATGGAGTTATGGCCTCTGAAACCAAAACCCTAATTTTCAGTCAACTGTGCAGTCTAAACTGGCTCTGCATCCACTCAAACCCTAGTCCTTGTGATTCCTCTGCAATTTTGACTTTGAGGAGATGGAATATGATATAAGAACACACATGGACCCCTTTGAGTTGATTGGTGGCCTTTGGAATGGCCCAAGAAGCTTTGGGATTGATCAGATCACAAACCCTAGGTGCAGATGACTTAGGAACAATGCAGTGAATCAAAAATGAGATGTGAGATGATATGATTGTGTTTATGCATATGAGAATGATCACAAGCCATGGTGTGAATGGGTGAGGGCAAATTTGGGGTGTTTACACTTTGGTTTAGGCTTAAGCTCATTTTTCTTATGACAAACCCAAAAGCAATAAAAGATTGAAAACATCAATGAACAAACAATAATCGTCTCCTTCTGGATTCTTTTTTCACCTCATTCACTCACAAACGAGAACTCGCTTCTTCCGTCTAATGCAAGACAGTTTGCACCTGAGCCAGACAGGTCATACACTTGAGCATAGACAAGTAAGAAGTTCATCAGTCAATTCATCTTCCAGTCTCTTTGAGTCGAACTACGGTGCTCTGACTTCCTCTTTGCACGAGAGGATACGTAGGCATAAATTCACTGTTATCGAACAAAAGTCTCTATATATCCCCCCTTTTTTCTTCTAGCATTATTCTTTAAGCCTCATTCCTGAGCAATTCATTTCACACTTCTTTTACTCTGACACCTGTACATTCTCTTTCAGCTTTTGCACACAGATAGCACTGACACTACCCCTTTAAACACAAATCTTTCAAGCGTGGATCCCGTTGAGTACGACGGAAAATCTGGGTGCTAATACCTTCCCAGGTTGTAACCAACCCCCTTTCTCAGTTTCTCTGGTTCGCGACCGTCTTATCTATCTTTTTCTAGTTTTATTCAGCCTTACCTTTCCTTCGGGATAAAAATGCCTAGCTGGCGACTCTTTTCAGTTCATCTTCATGTTCTCTCTTTCGCCGATCGTTCGCGTCTGTACCCCTTCTGACCCGGGTGTCATTTGGTGGGAGCGACAGCTTGGCGACTCTGCTGGGGACCCTTATGCTGTAACCAGGGCTTTTGGTTCTTTTTGTGGGTTCCTCCTAGCGCTTGTTTGATTTGTGTTTACGGGGGTGTTCCGTGCTAATTGTGTTTATTTATTTACTGCTTTATGTACAGTTTTATTTACTGCTTTCTTTACAGTTTTTATGCATCATACTGTCATTATCATTGTTGGATCTGGTTTCTGTTTTGGTGAGTGGTGTTTCACTGAGTGATTAAGGTCCTATACCTGGGACCTGAGTGACACCTAGGCTAGAGTGGTTCATGTTCTTTCCCATTCCATTTCGGTCTGGTTTAGGAATATGAAACACGGTTCAAATTTGGGTTTCTTCTTGAGAACTCTGTGCTATAGATTTCCTGTAGTGCTAGGGCTATCTGGGAATCCTGCTAAGTCTGGATGACCGTTGTTTTGACCTTCAGAATCTGGGGAGAATTAGAGGAGGATCCTTTATGCTAATTGTAAACACTGTACCTCCATGTTAGAAGTGTTTACACTTCTCATAATTGATCCAAGTCTGAGGATCTTTATTCTAGAACACTACATGTGAGGGGGTTGGGTTGTTTACAGGTTTGCAAGAACCCTTGGCCACATCATACCCTGTTACTGTTTTGTTTAAGAATACTCCACTTTGGACAGTTCTTGTGATTAGTCCAGGACATGTGAATCTTTATTTGAGTCCCCCACCTTGGTTACTGGATTTCTGAGCCTCCATCCGGACCTTTGAACATACATGAACCTTATATCAAGACAGATAGTCAGATCCATCTCTTGATCACAAACCCTTGCATATCATTTGCACATATCATCATTGCATCATTTAACATTTGTTTATTTGTTTTTCAGGGTATCCATCATATCATATTTGGTTTGGTTTTGACCCCTTATGTTGCTTAGATCTCTGCTGTAGTTATCTTCTTCAGCATTTGCTTCAGCTACCTCCTTCAGTACCTGCATCAGTCTGTCAGAGACTTACCTTCAGCTTTTCAGTCTGTGATCTTCATCAGCATTTGTCTTCAGATTCTTCATCAGCATTCATGACTACTCCAAGGAAGAGCAACATATCTTACCATTTCTTCGAGCCCATATTGACTGGTATCAGGCAGGTCCAGTCCCTTATCACACCTAACCACATCCCACTATTCAGAGAGCACTATGGGGGTATTTTTGACATGGTCATGGATCTTGATTCATCTCAGAGGAGCATGATCCACACATGCTTGCAGTTCTATGACCCTCCTTTTAGGTGCTTCACCTTTCCAGACTTTCAGATGGGACCACTGCTAGAAGAGTTTTCCTTATTGATTGGAGTTCCTATCAGAAAAGGAATTCCTTTCAACCCAAAGATGACTGCTCCCAGAGGTGAAGAGATAGCTAGGGCACTGTATTTGGAGCCTGCCCTCATTGAGCAAAACATGACAACAAAAGCCGGGATTCCTGGCTTACATCTGGACTTGTTGATTTCTCAGGCCACCCTGAAGGCTGCTGTGGGAGAATGGAAGGTAGTCTGTGCACTCTTAGCCCTCAGTATATATGGGGCTATTTTGTTTGCAGATGAGCCCAAGTTTGTGAGTAAAAATGCCATCCACTTGTTCCTGCTGAGGAACCCAGTGCCCACATTGCTAGGGGATTTTTACTACTCCATCCATCAAAGAAATGAAAAGCAAAGGGGGAAGCTGGTCAGATGCTGTGCTCCTTTGTTCTATTCTTGGCTGCTCAGACACTTGCCTAAGTCAGATGCCTTCTTGAACCCCCATCAGCAAAATAATTGGGCTAAGAGGTTCATTGCCTTGACTTCAGATGACATCAGGTGGTGCACCCAGAGCACCAAAGGCAAGGATATTATTACCAGCTGTGGGCAATACCCTAATGTGCCTCTAATAGGAGTAAAAGGTTGCATAAACTACAACCCTTTACTGTTTAAAAGGCAATTGGGATACGCCTTGGTTCATCCTCCCAGAGGACAAGATTTAGCTGAGACCCTCTACTATGTGAACCAACCTAACTCTGCTGTTGTTAGGCAAGCTACCTGGGCTTGGGATAACATTCAAACCAAAGGAACATCCATTCTTGGAAGGTGCAACAATATTGCTTCAGCCCAGTACTCTGACTGGTCCCGTGCTAGAGCTCAGATCACCAGGATGCCTTTTACCTTGGAAGACATCCCTGGACCCTCTACAATGCAACCTGTAGCAACTGTCGGCCTAGAAGAATTTGAAAAGCTGAAAGGGAGGAATGATCAGCTAGCTTAAGCCCTGAAGAAGACTCTCTGGGAGAGAAACGACAGTCGTCTGGACATTGAGAGATTGGAAAGACTCAAGATTGAGCATCTGACCAAGATTGAAAGGACAGATGACTACATTATGAAGGCAAGAGCCGGGGAACAGATACTGAAGAATGCCTGCAAGGAGGCCAATATTCATAAGGCTAGGACTGAGCTTTATCTGAAGGAAAGCCATGCTAGGTGGATCAGGATCACCGAAGCCCGTGCACAAGAAGACTAGAGGACTCAGGCCAAGATTGAATAGCTGGAGGCCAATGAAAAGAAGCAGCAGGAAGCCCTGTTGGCAGCACAAAAGGAGATATCAAAGTTAAAGCTCCGGGCGGGGTTAAAGAGATCCAAGGATCAGGACAGGCATAAGAAGCTGACTAATGCCATTGCTACCAGGAACCTCCTCATTCAGACTATTACAGGGCACCCAGCTAGTCCAATGACAGAGGCTCTCCTGAAGGAAGTCAGGGAGGATGACTTTGGATTGGATGTCTGATCCTTTTGCATGTTTTTCTTTTCTTTTGATGTACTTTTTGCTTTTGATTGTTGTATTTTTGACCCACCATTGGCATGCATTCTAAACAGACTATGTATTTCCATCATTTGTAATATATAAGTTTGTTTTATTTTGGTGGGCTTTCCCCCAACATCATCAAGCATCTCCTCGAGGTCTGGAAAGGTCAAAACCAAGAACCAAACCGGATACCTTGGAAAACAAATAAGCATATTGCATTGCATACTAACATTTCTCTTTGTTTTGTAGGTTTTCTTTTTGTTTGTTTCTCACTTTGTTGTGGTTTCAGGAAACATTGCTCGTCGCAAAGTGTTCCCTGTCCTCCGTGCACACTGTTACCCAACACGTAACAACCTTCCAGACATTCAGATGGATCAGGTGCAACAGGACCTGAATGAAGTACGAAATCAAATGGCAAACGAAAGGGTCGAGATGAGAAACCAAATGACCCAGTTTATGGCTGTAATGACTGGCTTAGCTCAGAGCCATGAAAGGCTGAGGGAATTGGTGGAAAGACAGACTCCTGAAGAGCCCCACCCTGGAACAGGAGGAACCAACAATAATGAACGCGGGCAGCCTCGCATTGACCCACCAGAGTTTGGGCCCCATTTAAACCCCGATGTTAATGGTATAAGGAATGTTCAAGGAAACACAGCTACAGGAAGGATCTTGCAGGAGGATCCCTAAGAGGAACAATTCACAGTTGTCGGAGCTGGGGATGAGGTGTATGACAGAAGACTGGATGAGATTGCTGAAAAACTGAGGTCTTTGGAATCCCAAAATTCTTTAGGCTTTTATGTGATGGATATGGGGTTGGTAGATGGAGTGAGGATTCCTCACAAATTCAATCCCCCATGCTTTGAAAAATATAATGGTACCTCTTGCCCGCGTACTCATTTGCAGTCTTTCTTGGGGAGACTTAAAGCTTATACCATGGATGAGAAGTTATGGATGTTCTATTTTGAGGACAGCCTGACTGGAGCTTCAAGAGAATGGTATTCGCACCTGACAAGGGCCACTATAAGATGTTGGAAAGACTTGGCCGAGGCCTTTATCCGTTAGTACCAGTACAACCTAGACATGGCTCCCAATAGAACCCTTCTAATGGGCATGTCTCAGTCTTCAAGGGAAAGCTTTCGGGATTATGCTCAAAGGTGGAGACAACTTGCTGCTGCTGTCCAGCCACCCATGTCTGAAAGAGAGATGGATGACATGTTTATGAACACCTTGCAGGGAACTTATATTTATAGACTTGCTGCTTTCTCTTCCACCAGTTTTGCCGATGTAGTTATAGCTGGTGAGAGAATTGAGAGTCTTTTGAAGATGGGCAAAATCTCTGAAAACGGTGCAAGCTCCTGCAACAATACCAGAAAACCTTTTTCAGGACCCCGAAAGGCGGGTGAAACAAATGCTATTAATGCAGGCAGGGGTAGACCCAGTATTCTCACAGATCAATAGCAGTCGTTACCTTCCCGGCTCCAGCTCCACAGCAACCACTTTTTCCTCAACAACAACAACATCACTATCAGCAACAACCGCACTTTCCGCAACAAAGATCGTATAACAACAACAACAACAACAACCAACAACAGGGCCCCTTTCAACAGAGGCCATCTCAGGCAAATAGGGTGATTGATCACATCCCTATGCCGTATGCCGCTCTACTGCCACAACTCCTGAAGCTCAACTTGGTTGAGCTAAGGACGTTGGCTCCACCAGATCCTCTCAATCTCCCAAAGAATTATGATGCTAATGCTAGGCGTTCCTTCCACTCCAACGCACCTGGTCACAATACCGAGAAATTTGTAGAGCCTTGCAAATGAAGGTTCAAGATCTGGTCGATTCCAAAGCTCTCAATTTCGCACCTCCTCCGAATGTTAACAGAAATCCTATGCCTAATCATGGTGGCCCCAGGATTAATGCCATAGAGGAAGACCAACCATCTGCACTGATTAATAATGTTGCACAGATTCGAACACCGTTGGCAGAAGTCAAAGCTCAACTCTTAAGATGCCAGGTGTTCCCAGGTTATGAGGCATGCTGCGAATCGTGCAAAACTGCTATTAATGGTTGTGAGAAGCTAAGGTTTGGCATAGATGGCCTTATCAGAGATGGAATTTTGCAGATTACCGCAACGGCGTCTACAACATCAACAATTCTTCCTCCAGAAACAATAGATCCTCCTACAACATCAACAACTCTTTCTTCAGCAACAATAGATCCTCCTACAACATCAACAACTCTTTCTTCAACAACGACAAATCCTCCTACAACAGCAACAACTATCATTCCCACTGATTCATCCACAACTCCAGCAATTACTCCATCTATCATTTCAACAGATCAGAGTTCAACAACATTTACTTCTACAACATCAACACCCATCTTGTCAACGGGAACGCCTACAACACCAGCAAACATTAGCGAAGATATCTCAACGGTCACGATCTATTATGACCCGGAAAATGTTCATCCCAACAACAATTTCCAACAACAAACTGCAACACCGCCTGTCAGATCTCCGGTCACAATCTACTACGACCCGCATACTATCGCAGTTCCTTCCGCTGCAACAATTAGTCCAGTCACCATTACGGTACCTGGACCCGTTCCTTATGAAAGCAGTAATGCCATACCTTGGCACTACGGCTCTGATCTCTACTGCAACGGAAAAAAGATCACTCTAGATTCATCAACCTCTTCATCACAAGTTGACAATGTTGGGGGAGGCGGAGGCTTCACTAGAAGCGGACGCCTTTTTGCCTCACAAATACCAAGACCCAATGCTGAAGCAGAAGCTGCTGCTAAGGCAAAAGGGAAGAATGTGGTACTTGAAGAGCCAGCTGTTAAAGAAACTCAGAAGACGTCTTTTGAACAAGAGGTAGACGAGTTCATGATAATAATCAAAAAGAGTGATTACAAAGTGGTGGACCAGCTTCATCAGACACCCTCTAAATTCTCTATATTGTCATTGCTAATGTGTTCTGAAGCCCATAGGAATGCACTTTTGAAGGTCCTGCATGCAGCCTATGTGCCAGAAGAGATTACGGTTAATCAGATGGAAACAGTGGTTGCAAATGATAACACCAGTCATGGACTGGGCTTCACAGATGCTGATTTAACGACGGAGGGACGCAATCATAACAAGGCTTTACACATCACCTTGGAGTGCAAAGGTGATGTTCTTTCTCATGTGTTGGTAGACACTGGGTCTTCGCTCAATGTCCTCCCAAAGAAAGCCTTAGTGAAGTTGGAGTATGATGGTTTGATATTGCTTCCAAGTAACTTGGTGGTGAGAGCATTTGATGGCTCTAAGAGATCAGTGCTTGGAGAGATTGATCTACCTGTGATGATTGGCCCACAAACCTTTAAAACTACTTTCTTCGTGATGGACATACAGTCGGCCTACAGCTGTTTGTTGGGTAGACCCTGGATCCACGCCGCTGGCACTGTTACATCTACCCTTCACCAGAAATTAAAATTTGAGTGGGAAGGCCAGATCATCACAATCTGCGGGGAGGACATTTTCGTTAGCCAGCTGGCAACCTATAAGTATATAGAGATGGATGGGGAGATCCATGAGACCATGAGTCAAGGATTTGAGGCCCTTAACATCAATGAAGCAACTGTTGTTTCTGGAACTTCCATCACTTCGTAACAACAAGCTCGAAAGGATGTTGAGGAGGGTACCGCTCAAGGCTGGGGCAAGCTGCTGCCAGTAGAAAAGAAAGAAGACAGATTCGGGTTGGGTTACAGACAAACTCGACAAGATCAATCGGAGGCTGCAACGGAGCCCAAATTTGTCAGCGGGGGAATGCTTACCCCGAATGCTGTGAACTGTCTGGAAGACGAGGAAGAAGACGAACACAACCTGGAAAGCTGGATACGTCCAAGGATCCCGGGAAACCAAGTCTCTAACTGGTCTTCCCAGGAAATTATAAGAGTTACTCCTGCAGAGTAATTATTATTTCCTGTCTTTTAAGCATGCATCAAGTCCTGCATCTTGCCCTAGATGTCAGGACTCATTTTGTAATCGGGCCATCTTGTATTTTGTGCAAACGATCAATTAATGAATATCAGGACATCTTTTGCAAACGCGTCTTTTTTCGCTCACTGTTTTTCATTTTTCATTTTTTGTACAAAATAATAAAATGACAATGTTTTCAAAATAATAATTTTCGCTTTTTTAAACAAGATAAAACTGATCACTAAAATGAACAAATCTAAACCCTTGCAGAGAGTGCCCTCCAGATCGCACCGACAATAACACTGCTATGACTTCGTATGACTTCGACAATCCGATTAATCATGCTGATGAAGGGGTTGAAGAAGATTATGAGCTACCTGAAGAGCTAGCCAGGTTGTTAAGGCAAGAGGAGAAGGTTATCACTCCTCATCAGGAGGAAGTTGCGACAGTTAATCTTGGTACCGAAGAAGACTTGAAAGAAGTGAAGATCGGGGCCCGTCTGCAAGATTCAGTGAAGGAACAACTTATTGCCATGCTTCGAGAGTACGTTGATGTATTTGCTTGGTCCTACCAAGACATGCTAGGGTTGGATACCGACATCGTTGTGCACAAGCTACCTTTGAAAGAAGACTGTCCTCCAGTAAAACAGAAGTTACGCCGTACTCGTCCGGATATGGCCTTGAAGATAAAAGAAGAGGTGCAAAAACAGTGGGATGCCGGTTTCCTTGTTGTAACTAGTTACCCGCCGTGGGTTGCTAACATCGTAACAGTGCCTAAGAAGGATGGCAAAGTACGGATGTGCGTGGATTACCGGGATCTGAACAGGGCTAGCCCAAAGGATGATTTCCCTTTACCTCACATTGATGTATTGGTCGACAATACAACTCAGTTCTCGGTATTCTCCTTCATGGATGGATTTTCAGAATATAATCAGATCAAGATGTCACCTGAAGACATAGAGAAGACAACTTTCATCACACCCTGGGGAACATTCTGTTATAAGGTAATGCCATTCAGACTGAAGAATGCTGGTGCCACTTATCAACGGGCTATGGTAACATTATTCCACGACATGATCCACAAAGATATTGAATGTTATGTAGATGACATGATTGCCAAGTTCCTCACAGAAGAAGACCATCTGGTAAATCCGTTGAAGCTATTCAAGCATCTGAGGAAGTATCAGCTGAAGCTAAACCCCAACAAATGCACATTCGGGGTACGTTCTGGTAAATTGTTGGGGTTCATTGTAAGTGAAAAGGGAATAGAAGTTGATCCTGACAAAGTCAAAGCCATTCAGGAAATTCCTGCACCTAGGACCGAAAAGGAAGTTCGAGGGTTCTTAGGTAGGTTGAACTACATATCACGGTTCATATCTCACCTTACTGCAACCTGTGAGCCCCTGTTCAAGTTGTTAAGGAAAGAACAAGAGATCAGGTGGAATGAAGACTGCCAGAAGGCTTTTGACAAAATCAAGGAGTACTTACAAGAACCTCCAATGGAAGGAAGACCTCTAATAATGTACTTAACAGTATTAGAAGGATCAATGGGGTGTGTGTTGGGCCAGCATAACGAGTCTAGTCGAAAAGAGTATGCAATATACTACCTAAGCAAAAAGTTTACCGACTGTGAACAACGTTATTCACTGCTCGAGAAAACTTGTTGTGCTTTAGCGTGGGCTGCTCGCCGACTAAGGCAGTATATGCTGACCCACACTACCTTGTTGATCTCAAAGATGGACCCAGTCAAGTACATATTTGAGAAGCTTGCGCTTACAGGAAGGGTTGCAAGATGGCAAATGATTTTAACAGAGTATGACATTCAGTACACATCTCAAAAAGCCATCAAAGGCAGTGTATTGTCTGACTATCTGGCTGAGCAACCTATTGATGATTATCAGGCAATGAGATTTGACTTCCCTGATGAAGACATCATGTTCCTAAAAACAAAAGATCCTGAAGAGCCCATTCACACTGAAGGGCCTGACCCAAAAGAAGAGTGGACAATGATGTTTGATGGGGCTGTCAACATGAATGGTCGTGGAGTTGGTGCAATACTCATTACACCTAAAGGGGTTCACATGCCTTTCTCGGCGAAACTCACCTTTGCATGCACTAACAACGAAGCTTAATATGAAGCCTGTATCATGGGTCTTGAGGAAGCCATTGACCTCAGGATCAAGACATTAACTGTGTTCGGAGATTCAACTTTGGTAATCAATCAAACCAACAGCAAATGGTACACTCACCAAGAGCATCTAATTCCATACCGCGACTACACGAGGAGATTATTGACTTTCTTTACAACAGTCAAACTTGAGTATATCCCTCGAGATGAAAATCAGTTTGCAGATGCTCTGGATACCATTTCCTCCATGATCAAAGTTCAAGCTGCCAACGTTGTGCCTCGGATTTCAGTATCCAGACTTGACAAACCAGCATACGTATTCTCTATAGACATTGCTAAAGATGACAAACCTTGGTTCCATGACATTAAAAGCTTCTTAGAGGATCAAACATACCCACCTGGGGCATCATCCAATGATAAGAAGACATTGAGAAGGCTAGCTGGTAGTTTCTTCCTGAATACTGATGGTTCCTTGTACAAGTGAAACTTCGACATGATACTTCTCAGATGTGTTGATAAGACAAAAGCAGACTTGCTGATGCACGAGGTGCATGAAGGATCTTTCGGTACCCATGCTGGAGGACACGCAATGGCTAAAAAGTTGTTACGATCAGGTTACTACTGGATCACAATGGATGCAGACTGTTGTGCCTATGCCTGGAAATGCCAGAAATGCCAGATTTATGCAGATAAGGTGCACGTGCCTCCGAATCCTTTGAATGTGATGTCTTCACCTTGGCCCTTTGCCATGTGGGGCATTGATATGATTGGAAAGATTGAGCTGACTGCTTCAAATGGCCACAGATTCATCCTGGTAGCCATTGATTACTTCACCAAAAGGGTTGAAGCAGCTTCGTATGCAAACGTCACCAGACAAGTGGTGGCCCGATTCCTGAAGAGAGACATCATATGTCGGTAGGAGTGCCCGGGCGAATCATTACTGATAATGGTTCCAATTTTAACAAGAAAATGATGGCAGAACTGTGTCGGGACTTCAAAATCCAATACCACAATTCTTCTTCTTATAGGCCAAAGATGAACGGCGCTGTTGAGGCAGCTAATAAAAACATCAAGAATATTGTGCAAAAGATGGTGGTTACATATAAAGACTGGCATGAGATGCTACCATTTTCCTTGCATGGGTATCGAACTTCAATCAGAACGTCTACTGGGGCAACACCTTATCAGCTTGTGTATGGTATGGAGGCAGTCCTACCTGTTGAAGTCGAATTACCCTCTTTACGGGTATTAATGGATGTCAAGTTGAATGAAGCAGAATGGGTCCGTTCTCGGTACAATCAACTGAATCTGATTGAAGAAAAGAGATTAGCTGCAATCTGTCATGGGCAGCTGTATCAGAAGAGAATGAAGAAAGCCTTCGATCAGAAAGTCAGGCTTCGAGAATACCAAGTAGGAGATCTTGTGCTGAAAAGACTTCTTCCTCCTCATATAGACCACAAGGGCAAGTGGACTCCAAATTATGATGGTCCATTCATAGTAAAGAAAGTTTTCTCGGGTGGAGCACTGATGCTCACCACTATGGATGGTGAAGATTTCCTGTCCCTGTCGCTCCCACCAAATGACACCGGGTCAGAAGGGGTACAGACGCGAACGGTCGGCGAAGGGAGGAATGGAGATGAAGATGAATAGAGTCGCCAGCTAGGCATTTTTATCCCGGAGGAAAGGTAATGCTGCATAAACCTAGGAAAAGATGGATAAGACGGTTGCAAACTAGAGAAACTGAGAAAGGGGGTTGGTTACAACCTGGGAAGGTATTAGCACCCAGATTGTCCGTCGTACTCGACGGGATCCACACTTGAAAGTTTGTGTTTAAAGGGATAGTGTCAGTGTATCTGTGTGCAAAAGCTAGAGGAGAATGTACAGGTGTCAGTGTAAAAGAAGTGTGAAATGAATTGCTCAGGAATGAGGCTTAAAGAATAATGCTGGAAGAAATGGGGGATATACAGAGACTTTTGTTCGATAACAGTTAAGTTATGCCTATGTATCCTCTCGTGCAATGAGGAAGTCAGAACACCGTAGTTCGACTCAAAGAGACTGAAAGATAAATTGACTGATGAACTGCTTACTTGTCGATTCTCAAGTGTATGACCTGTCTGGCTCGGGTGCAAACTGTCTTGCATTAGACATAAGAAGCAAGTTCTCGTTTATGAGTGAATGGGGTGAGAAAAGAATCCCGGAGGAGACGATTATTATTTGTTTTTGTGTTTTCAATCTTTTATTGCTTTTGGAATTTGTCATAAGAAAATGAGCTTAAGCCTAAACCAAGGGTTAGTAAACTCATCACATCTTCCCTCTGATTAGGGGTAATGAGAATACCTTAAATATGAAGTAAACACCTCACACTTAATCACCATGATGTAGGATTAAGATCATTAATCTACTTGCATTTTTTTAGATGTTTTTGGTATTTTTGTTCAGTGTTAAGTAATTATTTTAAGCCATAATCCAGGATTTAATGGACCCATTACACCATCCTAATAGAAGGATAATAGATGAGAGCATTTAAGCTGAGGAAGATACCCTAACTTAATCCATGATTAGGGATTAACCTCATGACAAAACAAAGCCTTTATTAAAGTGGATTTTAGTTAATGGTAAGGTTAAGAAGTGGATTTTATGGTAATGCAAGGCCCAAGTTACAAGCTTGATGTCTTAGTGATTATTAGATGAATTGACTAAGGGATTTAAACACATTAAGGGTTTAACACTTAGGATTAAAGTTATACACTCCATCCTAAGAGAAGGATGCAGGCATAATCTTAATCACAAAGCCTTAAAACCTTATAGGTTTAGTCCCTGATTAAGAGATGAGAAGAGAGACACAAAAGATGACACAAAGGTAAAACTAATAGGGGACTAATAAAACCCTAATTGTTAACATGCTTGGGTGTTCCCAGGGTTTATGAGGCTTGCAAGAGATCTTCAAGAAAAGCCACCAAGGAGAAAGCAAGATGGAAGGAGAAGAAGCAGAAGAAGCAAGTCAACTTACTTCACTTAAGAAGATAAGTTGCTTGAAGAAAGAAAGTGAAGAAGGCACATGAATGAGCAAGCTCACACTAAAGAAAAAGTAAAATTCAGCAATGATTGCATAAGAGAGATGAGAAGAGATTGTGAGAAGTGAAGGCAAATTCACTTCTCAAAGTTCTTACCACCTGAAAAGTTAGCATAAATAAATGAAATGGAATGCAAAGGAAATGTATGCAAGGATGCAAACCAAAACCAGAATCATATTTATGATGTAAATGATGCTAATAGATGATGCAAATGTATGTCAAGAGTTGTGAATGATCATACAAGTGACGGGAATGCAAATGAAGCATGAAGAAAGCATGAAAGCACATGAAAGTTCATGGAATGTAATGAATGCATAACATGGAAAATGGATGAATAAATGATCAAGCATGATTCTAATGTGTCCTAAGGTGTCTTATATGTCATGTGGATGCAAGAAATGTCATGGAAAGTTCTTGAGTGAATGCATATGCAAGATGTATGCAAATGAAGGTGAAAAATTAGGGTTTTCATGCAACATGAGATGCAAAAGTAAAAAACAGAAGCAAATGACAAGATAAAAAATTGAAAATGGAATCAAAGGAACCCTAACCCCATATTATATCAAACCCCAAAGGAGAAGACCTAACTCTTAACCTAATGAAAGTTATGATTTTTCTAAGTTATCTAGGGTTTTAAGGTACCTAAAGGGAAACAAATACAAATCAAATACAAAATGCAGAAGAAATTTGTGAAAAAATTATGCTAGATACTACATGTCAAATGAAGATCAATGCAAAAAGAATCATTGTCATACCATGCTTGGTTAGGCAGAAAAGAATTCTTGAAGTTAGGGTTCAAAAATAGGATTTTATGAACCCTAAATTCAAAGAAAAAATGTCAAGATGATTCAAAACCAAAAATAAATTTGTGTGGATGGTATGACAATGTCTCTAAATGTTTAAATATGCAATATGAATTTTTTGGGATTTTTTAGAAACCTAAATGATATTTTAATTAATTAATTTCCATTAATTAATTAAAATAAACATTTAAATGCTTAAAAAAATGATTTTTTAATGCAAAAAATAAAAATAAAAATATTTTTGGGTTAAGAAAATTATTTGAAATAAAAATGCAGAAAGAAAATATTTTTTTGGATTTTTTATGTATTTTAAATAAATGATACAAAATTAAATGAGAAAAATGAAATTAAAATTAAATAAAATGGAAGTATGCTGAATGGAGGGATGGGATTGAATCTGGGGAAGGATTGGTTGAATGCGCGCCAGATCCTGTGGCCTACATTGAAACTTACCTAAACTTAATTAATTAATTATTTAATCCTAATTAATAACTAATGATCTAATCTGGACCACACAACACGCGCGGGAGAGACAAATCCAATGGTTCACATTTAAACAGAAACCCTAACCCTAATTATCACTTAATGACTCTCAGGTCACCGAAGAAGAGCTCCGGTCGTCTTCTCCGGTGACACCCTCACCTGAAAAACCCTAACTTCTTCCCTAGGTACTTTTTGGAGCTCTAAAGCTCCAGATTCACTCCTCTCACTTCCCTGAATCCAAATCCACCCTCAAATCTTATTTCTTTTCACTCAAACTCAAGATTCGAAGAGAAACATAAACATGGCAAAAATTTCAGACAATCAATACACACTCATTTCTCAACCATTTTCGAAAATTCCAAGTTCAGTGTGATCAGTGAAGCATGCTTATTCATTTTGTAACATAAAAAGAGAGTTCTGGAAAAATTAATTTCAATGGCTACCTGAGATGAAGCTTTTCTCCCTTGAGCTTTCTGGCCACTTCCTTGGTGCAAAAAGACTCCCTTGAACCTCCTGAGGCAATTGTAATGCTTGGAAAGCTTTGTGGATGGCTGGTTTGTGAGTTTGCACTCCAACTGGTCAGAAATCGTATTTGGTGTATGAGGTGCTTTTGGCTGTTTCAATGGTTGGTTTGTGATCAGTGAGTGATTTAGAGATGAATGGTGGAATTTGTTTGAAGATTGAGTGGCTGAGTTATGAAATTCGAAAGCTTTTGCAAGAGGGAGAGTTTTTGTGAACTTGGTGATTCTTAGGTTTCAGCTTGTGTTCTTGTGTGTTATGATCAACATTTGGTCCACATATCAACTTGTGATAGGTCTGTGGAGTGGTTGTGCCCTATTGTGATTGGTATGGCCTTCTTGCAAAAAGTTACCAACTTGTGTACTTGGGATATGGGCAAGGCTGCAGCTGGCCTTTGGGCATGTCCATGCGCAGCTGGCTTCAAGGAAGTCCACAAATTCAATCTTGAAGCAATTCAGCATGTGGGAAATAAGTTATGGGGTGTTTTGCAATTATGTGAAGTTTTGGCCCCTTTGAGAAATCTTGATGTTCAAGGCATGTGATCTTGCAATTCCTTAGGCAATTCTGATCTAGAAGCAATGCACTATGATGTTATGATGTATTGAAGTGTGTTTGAAATCACAAAAACCCTTGGCAAGAGGTTTTGCAAAGAATCCCTTTTGGTGCATTCTTGAAATTATGGGATTTTTGCCAACTTTGACAAGCCATATCTTGAGTTCCAAAATGAATTAGATCTTGTTCTTGTACTTTTTGAAAAGGGAATGATCCAATCTACAACTTTCATGACCAATAATTTTTCATTTGAAGCATTTTTGGTTGAGAAAGAGGAGGTTGAAGAACTTTCCCAAAATGGAAAGTTTACATTACAAGTCATTTCCATTTTTGGCAAATTTTGGTTTATCTCATTTTCTTCAATTTTGTGAACTTCTAAGCACTTCAATGATCAAATAAAGATCATATAACTTCAATTTGATGAAAATCCACTTTGGTTCCATGTTGGGGGCCTCAGATGCCCTAATTTTGCTCTGACTTGCTCAAGAAGTTACCCAGTGATCAGATGACTTCCACAATGAATTTCTTCATCAAACTTGGTACACATGATCCTTATAACATATTGAGACCATTAGAAACAAGAATGACCAAAAAATTTGGAGTTATGGCCTCTGAAACCAAAACCCTAATTTTAGGTCATCTGTGCAATTAAACCCTAGCTCTGCTTCCATGCTTTGCCAGTTCTTGTGATTCTTTGAATTCCTTGATCTTTGGAGGATGTAATATGATGATTGAACATACATGGACCCTCTTGAGATGATTCAAGACCTTTGGAGTGGCTCAGATGGATCCTGGATTGCTCAGATCACAAACACTAGATGCAGATGAACTTGAACTAATGCAGTGAAGCAAAAATGCAACATGAAATGATATGATTAAAATAATGCAAATGTGATGATCACAAGCCATGGTTTGAACTCTAGTGAGGGCAAATTTGGGGTGTTTACAGTCCCCTGTGAATTCAGATGCAGTTAAAAAATACTTCGCATAAAATGACCCGCTGGACATGAAAACAGAATGTAAGTCCAGGCAAAAATAGGGCATCCCGGCGAGTCAAAAACAAAATAAAGGACTCGGGCAAAAATAAGGGAAAAAAATGTACACCCGCTGAGTTGAAAAGCCGCATTGGACAGCTCAGGCAAAAATGGGTATCCCGGTGGATTGAAAACCCGAAAGGGCGATCCACGCAAAATTAGGGAATAAGTGAACAACTACATTCTGAATTCGTCTATATCACTCTCAACATAGCAAGCTTCGAAAGGATAAAGCATCGGCCAGGATCAACTTTCTTCAGAAAGCAAGATGAGAAGAACGTCAAGGTCATACAGGTCATAGCAAAGGGAAGCTCACTGAAGCGTCACCAACATTGCCAGCACCTTCATGTTTCTCAATTTGTAACAATCTCCTCATTTCAGGGGATTTGTTCCTTTGACTGTACTTGCCAATTTAGGGCACACAAATTAATAAAATTAGAATTTTCAGTCACACTGCGTCTTGGGCATTTTTGTTTCGTTTGCAAAATGTCTGATGTTCACGATATGATACTTGCATAAAACAGATGTGCCTTTCTAAATAAATGCTTGCAGGAAATATATTTACTTCCAGGAATATCTAAACTCCTATGACGGAATCCGGTAAGGGATACCTCAGGATACTTGTGCATTTCTTTGTTTTGACAGGATTGCAGTATCTGGAATACATTTCCTCAGCAAGGTTGCCAAATCATTATTTCCTCAACACATCCTCCAAACAGCACCGGAAATGCTTTCTCCCCATCAGAGTTGTCAGGCATCACTTCTCCAACACGTTTTTCTCCAGAGCAACATCAGTAAGCGCTCATTCCCCTAGCTGAGTTGTCAAGTTTCCTCATCCTCAGCAGAATCCTCGCAAAACCTCCGGGAGGATCGCCCAACGATCTTTTCTCCCCCAGAGTGCCAAATCTCCCATCTCCGGCAAAGACAGAGAACCTTCTCCCCACAGAGCTCCAGCCTCTCCCAAGAAGAGCAATGTCTGAAATTCTCACACAACAAAGTGACAAAAGCTTCTTCATCCCCAGCTGGGATGTCTCCTTACCGGATAGGTCTATTAGTGATCTATTCCCCCAAGCAGAATTACACCTCCTATCAGATCTACCAATGATCTCATCCCCAGCTGGGATTCTCCTTCAAGCAGATCAGCCAGAGATCTTCACAGCAGCGGGATCCGAATCCCGGCTTGGTATCCTTTGCATAATCATAGCATTCACATCATAAATCACCACGAAAGCGTAGCATTCCGTCTAATACGGGGCATTACGGCAAAAATCAAACATATCGCATGATCACAAGTCAGGTTCGAACCCGTCACCTGTAAATACCAACAGCACCTCATCAGCAATATACGAAATACCTCTTAATTTCCCTACAGAAAGCCAAAGCGTCCCTTTGCACTCTCAGATACAGATACTTCTTGACACTCGTCTGTGTCATTTCCCCAGTAGAAGGCCAAAGCATCCCCTTCACACTCTCCAACGCAAGTACATGTTTATATATACTCTTTCGACACTCGTCTGTGTCATATCATCCCCTGCAGATATAAGCTAAACCAGTGCTTGTACATTCTCTTGACACCCGTCCGTGTCACCTATCCCCAGCATGGTTGTCAAACACTTGTTTATAATACACTCCTTTTTGACACCCATCCGTGTCATCCTATCCCCACAGGTTGCCAGATTACCTTTTACATTCATAAGTGCATAACTTATACACCTTTTCTTCTGACACTCGTCTGTGTCACTTTTCCCAGCGAGTCGAACACTCTTCCGTGTCTTGCTCATACTTCACAATGTTTATTTTTACTTATACAGATACTTGTCTGTATCTTGTATACACTTATTTCCCCTTAGATTCGACACTCGTCCGTGTTCTTTGTTAACCAGTTGATACTCGTCCGTATCATCATCTATGAACATATGTCAGCGTTGTTTCTACCGATACTCGTCTGTATCATAGTCTTAAGGATGCTCGTTTGCATCTTTAATCTATACACCGCGTCAAACACTTATACCTTTTATTTCTTGGATGTAAACACTCGTCTGTGTTTACATTTCCCCAACAAATCGCCAGCGGCAACTTTTCTCCTATCCGACATTCGTCCTATGTCGTGATACTTTCGGCAGCCGTACCTTGCCAGGTGATCGTCCTTCACCTATGGATGATCGTCCCTCATCCTTTCCCCAACGGAGTCTCCATTATTGGAACCCTTTTTTATCCGACATTCGTCCTATGTCATGATAAATTTCGGCAGCCGTCCCCTGCCAGGTGATCGTCCTTCACCTTTAGATGACCGTCCCTCATCCTTATCCCCAACAGAGCAGCTGTCCCCTGCTAGGTGATCGTCCTTCACCTTTTGATGATCGTCCTTCATCATTTTATCAGATGGCCGTCCCCATCGTTGATCTTGTTATCTGACATTCGTCCTATGTCATGATAAACCCTGAGAGCAGCCGTACCCTGCTAGGTGATTGTCCTTCACCTCTTAATGATCGTTCTTCATCATGCTTATCCGATGGCCGTCCCCATCGTTGACTTTTTCTATCCGACGTTCGTACTATGTCGTGATAAAGAGCAGCCGTCCCCTACTAGGTGATCATCCTACACCATTGATGACTGTCCCTCATTATTACTTCATTTACTCTATGAACCTGATGGTCGTCCCCATCATTGACTTTACCTTTAATCCCTAGAGAATTTCATTTCCTTACTTGATGGCCATCCCCCATCATGATCTCTTTATTTCCCCAGCTTGGTGGTCGTCCCCATCATGATTTCTCTTTCCCCAGCATGTCGGCAATCCCCGTCATTGCTTTATCCCCAGCAGTCGTCCTCTGCTCGATGGTCGTCCTCCATCACCCGTACTTGATAATCATACTATACTTTCTCTTACAATCTATATCCCTTTTCTTCTTCTCCTCAGCGAGTGCAAAGTTTGGTCTGTCTTTGGTATTCAACCACAAGTTATCTTGCTTGTCTGTTAAGCCAAGCGCTTACACCCTGCACAGCTAACTCATGTTTGAATAGGGGAAGCTGTAAACACCCCAAATTTTCCCTCATTAATTTCACACCATGACTTGTGATCTTTCATATTTACATTAGTTCAAGCATACCATATCATATTGCATTTTTGCCTCACTGCATTAGTTCAAGTTCATCTGCATCTAGGGTTTGTGATCTGAGCAATCCAGAATCATCTGAGCCACTCCAAAGGTCTTCAATCATCTAAAGAGGGTCCATGTATGTTCAATCACCATATTATATCCTCCAAAGATCAAGGAAGTCAAAAAATCACAAGAACTGGCAAAGCATGGAAGTAGAGCCAGGGTTTAACTACACAAATGATCTAAAATTAGGGTTTTGTTTTCAGAGGCCATAACTCCAAATTTTTTGGTCATTCTTGTTTCTAATGGTCTCAATATGTTATAAGGATCATGCATACCAAGTTTGATGAAGAAATTCATTGTGGAAGTCATCTGTTCACTGGGTAACTTCTTGAGCAAGTCAGAGTAAAATCAGGGCATCTGAGGCCCCCAACATGGAACCAAAGTGTATTTTTCATCAAATTGAGGTTATATGGTCTTTATTTGATCATTTAAGTTCTTAGAAGTTCTCAAAATTGAAGAAAATGAGCTAAGCCAAAAGTTGCCAAAAATGGAAATGACTTGTAATGTAAACTTTCCATTTTGGGAAAGTTTTTCATCCTCCTCTTTCTCAACCAAAAATGATTCAAATGAAAAATTATTGGTCATGAAAGTTGTAGATTGGATCATTCCCTTTTCAAAAAGTACAAGAACAAGATCTAATTCACTTTGGAACTCAAGTTATGGCTTGTCAAAGTTGGCAAAAATCCCATAAATTTCAAGAATGCACCAAAAGGGATTCTTTGCAAAACCACTTGCCAAGGTTTTGTTGTGACTTCAAACACACTTCAATACATCATAACATCATAGTTCATTGCCTCTAGATCAGAATTGCCCAAGGAATTGCATCATTCCATGCCTTAAACATCAAGATTTCTCAAAAGGGCCAAAACTTCACATAATTGCAAAACACCCCATAACTTTATCCCCACATGTTGAATTGCCTCAAGAATGAATTTGTGGACATCCACGAAGTCAGCTGCGCATGGACATGCCCAAAGGCCAACTACATTCTTGCCTATACCTCAAGTACACAAGTTGGTGACTTTTTGCAAGAAGGCCATACCAATCACCATAAGGCACAACCACCCCTCTGACCTATCACAACTTGATATGTGGACCAAATTTTGATCATAGCATACAAGAACACAAGCTGAAACCTAAGAATTCTCAAGTTACCAAAAACACTTCCTCTTGCAAAAGCTTTCGAATTTCATAACTCAGCCACTCAATCTTCAAACAAACACCACCATTCCTTTCTAAATCACTCACTGATCATAAACCACCCATAAAAACAGCCAAGAACACACCATAACCAAAATGTGATTTTCAGCCAGTTGAGGTGCAATCTCACAAAACAGCCACTCTCAAGGTCTTCCAAGCATCAAAGCTTCTTCAGGAAGGTCATTAGAGTCAGCTTGCACAGGAGAAGCAGCTTGAAAGCTCCAAACTGAGGAAGCTCAAGCTCAGGTAGCACCTTCAAACATTTTTCCAGAAATGTGATTTTAGGTTATAGAAATGTTCTTCTTGTTGTGTTGAGCATGCTGATACTTTTATTTTTGAAAATGGTTGCGATTTGAGGATTTTATGAACTTCTGAAAGTTTCACTATTTTTGATCTTTGCTTCGAATCTTGAGTTTGAGTGAAAAGAAATGTGATTTGAGGCTGGATTCGAGTTTAGGGGAGTGAGGGGAGTCAATCTGGAGCTTTAGAGCTCCAAAAATTGCTTAGAGAAGAAGTTAGAAATTTTCAGGTGAGGGTCTGGCCGGAGAAGATGACCGGAGGTCTTCTCCAGCCACCTGAGAGTAATTAGTGACTTAATTAGGGTTAGGGCTTCTGTTTGAATTAGGACCCTTGGATCTTCATCTCCCGCGCGCGTTGAATGGGCCAGATCACTTCATTAGTTATTAATTAGGATTAAATAAATAATTAATTAGGTTTAGTGAAGTTTGAATTCCAGCCACAAGATCTGGCGCGCAGTCAACCAATATTTCCCCAGATTCAATCCCATCCCTCCATTCAGCATACTTCCATTTTATTTAATTTTAATTTCATTTTTTCTCATTTAATTTTGTATCATTTATTTAAAATACATAAAAAATCCAAAAAAAATATTTTCTTTCTGCATTTTTATTTCAAATAATTTTCTTAACCCAAAAATATTTTTATTTTTATTTTTCTGCATTTTAAAATCATTTTATAAACATTTAAATGTTTATTTTAATTAATTAATGAAAATTAATTAATTAAAATATCATTTAGGTTTCTAAAAAATACCAAAAAAAATCATATTGCATCTTTAAACATTTAGAGACATTGTCATACCATCCACACAAATTTCTTTTTGGTTTTGAATCATCTTTGATAATTTTTCTTGAATTTAGGGTTCATAAAATCCTATTTTTGAACCCTAACTTCAAGAATTATTTTCTGCCTAACAAAGAATGGTATGACCATGGTTCGTTTTGCATTGATCTTCATTTGACATGTAGTTTCTAGCATAATTTTGTCATAAATATCTTCTGCCTTTTTGAATTGATTTGCATTTTTTCCCTTTAGGTACCTTAAAACCCTAGATAACTTAGAAAAATCATAACTTCCTTAGGGTTAGGAGTTAGGTCTTCTCCTTTGGGGTGTGATATCATATGGAGTTACGTTTCTTTTTATTCCATTTTCAATTTTTTATCTTGTCATTTGCTTCTGTTTTTGAGTTTTGCATCTCATGTTGCATGAAAACCCTAATTTTTCACCTTCATTTGCATACATCTTGCATAAGCATTCATTCAAGAACTTGCCATGACATTTTCTTGCACCCACATGACATATAAGACACCTTAGGACACATTAGAATCATGCTTGAGCATTTCCCCATCCATTTTCCATGTTATGCATTCATTACATTCCATGAGCATTCATGAACTTTCATGTCCCTTTCATGCTTCATTTGCATTCTCATCACTTGTATGATCATTCACAACTCTTGACATACATTTGCATCCTCTCTTAGCATCATTTACATCATAAGTATGCTCCTGGTTTTGGTTTGCATCCTTGCATACATTTTCATTTGCATTCCATGTCTTTTCTTTATGCTAACTTTTCAGGTGGTAAGAACTTTGAGAAGTGAATTTGCCTTCACTTCTCACAATCTCTTCTCATCTCTATTATGCATCCATTGCTGCATTTTACTTTTGTTTTAGAGTGAGCTTGCTCATTCATGTGCCTTCTTCACTTTCTTTCTTCAAGCAACTTATCTTCTTAAGTGAAATAAGTTGACTTGCTTCTCCTCCTTCTTCTGCTTCTTCCTTGGTGGCTTTTCCTGAAGATCTCTTGCAAGCCTCATAAACCCTAGGAACACCCAAGCATGATAACAATTAGGGTTTTATTAGTCCCCCATTAGTCTTACCTTTGTGGCATCTTTTGTGTCTCTCTTCTCATCCCTTAATCAAGGACTAAACCTTCAAGGTTTTAAGGCTTTGTGATTATGGTTATGCCTGCATCCTTCTCTTAGGATGGAGTGCATAACTTTAATCCTAAGTGTTAAATGCTTAATGTGTTTAAATCTCTTAATTAATTCATCTAATAATCACTAAGATATAAAGTTTGTAACTTGGGCCTTGTATTAGGGTTCTAATTCTTCCTTAAATGGTTAAGAAGGACTAACCCTAGTGTTAATGGACAAGTCCCCCTCAAGTTTGTCTTACAAACCATAAAATTCACTTCTTAACCTTACCATTAACTAAAATCCACTTTAATAAAGGCTTTGTTTTGTCATGAGGTTAATCCCTATTCATGGATTAAGTTGAGGAGCCTTCCTCAGCTTAAATGTTCTCATCTGTTATCCTTCTATTAGGATGGTGTAATGAGTCCACTAAATCCTTGATTATGGCTTAAACTCATTACTTAACACTAAACAAAATACCAAAAACATCTAAATAAATATAATTAGGTTAATGATCTTAATCCTACATCATGGTGATTAAGTGTGAGGTGTTTACTTCATACTTAAGGCATTCTCATTACCCCTAATCAGAGGGAAGATGTGATGAGTTTACTAACCTTTGTTTTAGGCTTAAGCTCATTTTTCTTATGACAAACCCAAAAGCAATAAAAGATTGAAAACATCATAAAACAAACAATAATCATCTCCATCGGGATTATTTTCTCACATCATTCACTCACAAACGAGAACTCTCTTCTTCCGTCTAATGCAAGACAGTTTGCACCTGAGCCAGACAGGTCATACACTTGAGCATAGACAAGTAAACAGTTCATCAGTCAATTCATCTTCCAATCTCTTTGAGTCGAACTACGGTGTTCTGACTTCCTCATTGCACGAGAGGATACGTAGGCATAATTTAACTGTTATCGAACAAAAGTCTTTGTATATCCCCCCCTTTTTTCTTCTAGCATTATTCTTTAAGCCTCATTCCTGAGCAATTCATTTCACACTTATTTTACTCTGACACCTGTACATTCTCTTCCAGCTTTTGCACACAGATAGCACTGACACTACCCCTTTAAACACAAATATTTCAAGTGTAGATCTCGTCGAGTACGACGGACAATCTGGGTGCTAATACCTTCCCAGGTTGTAACCAACCCCCTTTCTCAGTTTCTCTGGTTCGCGACCGTCTTATCTATCTTTTTCTAGGTTTATGCAGCATTACCTTTCCTTCGGGATAAAAATGCCTAGTTGGCGACTCTTTTCAGTTCATCTTCATGTTCTCTCTTTTGCTGGTCGTTCGCGTCTGTACCCCTTCTGACCCGGGTGTCATTTGGTGGGAGCGACACAATGTCTCCTGCTGATCTGCTTCAGCGCCTGCTGCATTTGAGTGTGATCGAGCTTCGCAAGCTATCTCCGCCTCCTGTTGATCTCCCAAAGGGATGAGATGCGAATGCCTATTGTGACTTTCATTTAGGGGCACCAGGCCATGATATTGAAGGGTGCAAATCATTTCAGCATAGAGTGCAAGACTTGGTTGATGCGAGAGTAATCGAGTTTGGTCCAACTGGTGTGAAAGTAATTGGTAACTTTGCTATAGGGGCTATCAGGGAAGGTAGTAGTGCTCCCATGTCTCCAGGACTAACCCCAAGTCATGGGTATGATCCTCACTTTAAGGTTTCTAGGGCTTTACGTCAACAACCAGTGCCCAATTGGGGAAGAAGGGTACAGGGGCAGTTTGGACGCCCTAATCAGAACTGTCAACAACAGAGACGAGAACCTAAGGCAGCTCAAGGCCCAGTTTCCCAAAGCAAATTGCTTACTTGCCTTCTCCAAGGAACTTTTATTAAGCTAGTTCATGCTTTTCCAGTACCATATCCTTTTCCTCCAGACTACAACATGACTGCCAGGTGTGAGTTCCACTCAGGAACGTTTGGGCACACGATTGACAATTGTAGGGAGTTTGAACATGAGGTGCAAGGTTTGATTGACGACAAGGTCATTACACCAGACGATTTGCCTTTGAGTTAAAGTCTTTGGGTCAACATCCCAGTTTGCAAGAACATCTTCAGACGCAACAAGTCCAGACGGAGTCAAGTCTCCTCGATGATGGCAATGCCCAGTTTTCCTTACTGCATTTTCATTTGTAGCTTTTATTTGTTTACTTAAACATTTGTATGCATGCATGAGACGTGTTTGTTTTGAATGTTAATTAATGAAGCGCACATGTTTCTCTTGAAGTAGTTCATTTGTATTTTACTTATAATTTTGCGTACGTGCATTACAATACCAACTGTCATTCTTAAACTCTGTGATGGAGGATGACGAAATGAAAACGCCAAAATCTCTGATCGTGTGCTCTTGAATAAGACCTCGTTGACGAGGTACAAGCATTTTTTCAAATCCTAAACACTGGAGATATAAGGGAGGTAAACCTTCGTTAACCATTTTGAGCCTTGAAGTAGGAGTTTCTTTTCGTACGAAAAAACCCTCATATTCAACTCGGGGTAAGGTAGGTGTCAGCTAGTTGGACTGAACGCTCAGACTTTCATAAAGGAGTCCGCATCTGAGGATCCATTACCTTTCATTTTACCAAATCAAGAGGACCAAATATCAGAAACCACCTTGGTTATCCCTCATCAACTGATGAATGAAATAGTCACAATCATTTGCAAAGCAATCAAGGCAAACAGTGTCACATGATTTGTTAAAAAAAGCGAGAATAAAAAAAAGAATGAAAAAAGAAATAAAAAAGCCCGCTAAGTCGAAACTTGAAAAAATATTACTTAGGAAAAAATTAGGGCATCATGCTGGACTCCAATTGCAAAAAATTCAAAAGAATCTGTCCAGGCAAAAGTTAGGGATAAGTAAAAGAAGGAAAAAGCGAAAATGAGAAAAGGATTACACAAGAAAGATCCTCAAACAAGAACAAAGTCGTGTGATACAGACATAGAAGACAAAGGACAATAAGGGTGATTGTTACTCCAATAACCTCAGTGGTGCTTACACCGTTGGTAGCATTGGTTCCTCAACCATCACGAAAACCTTAGGAAGGACGAGTGTTTGTGAAAACTAGCTGAACATAGGAATGGAAGGTCATCACAAAGAGGGGTGGGTACAAATAAACTTCGAGCTTATATCCTTTGTTTCTATAACCGTGAACCAGGCCACGATATAACCCTCAAAATTCCTAACTGAAACAGGGTTAATTCGAGAGCGTACTACCACGATATAGCGTTCCTGACTCCTATGAGTTGTGCTAAAAGATCTTAGTTGGTATCGCATATTAATGTTTTCTTTCATAAAAACTCATATCATATCGTAACTAGTGATTCGTTCACAATAAACATCTTTTCAATAAAAGCTTCAAGATTAACATGTGTGCTACATTAGAATTTTCATGCTCATAATAAAACATTTTCTGCTTGTATATATTTGTTTAGCATTAAAGAAGTTCACATGCGGAATTTCAGTCCAGAAACTTAATCTTGCCAAGTTGAGAAGTCTGAAACTTCTGAAGGACCTTCAGGTCGAAGTGCACTTTTTCTAAGAAACTCTTTGAGTAAGGTTTTTTCTAACCAGTTGGATTAGATACAACCAATCCAGGGAAATCATGTTGAACAAATCTCTCATAGTTCAGCCAGTCTGGGGAAATTACTTTGAGATTTAAAAGAGCAATTAGTCTGGGCATTCCTTCAGAGCATAGTTTATCAAAGGAAGTCATTTTGAGGCTCATACTGGGGGAGGTCATCCTCAAGAGCAGAGGATTTCACTTTCTGCAGGTGCTTACTCAAATTATCCTTGGTGCAGGATACTAGGGCAGAATATTTCACGATGATGTAGGATCTTGCGTGATTCTTCTTCAATCAAATTCCTTCGTAGACCAGGCGGTTTAGGGTAAATTATTTCAAGATCCGACGAATCTCTCTAAGAGTTTGAAGATGTAAGGGCATCTTGGATGCTAATTCTTCTGTAAAATCCTCTTGAGTTGATCTTCAAGCAGTCAACTAGCCCAAGAGAAAAGATGTTACAAGGTGACATTCCCCAACCAGAGTCTTCTCTCCAGCGGGAGATGCCTTACAACTCTTATCTCCAGCAGAGGCTGATACCCAGCATCCCCAGTAGAGTTCAAGAAGAAACTGTCGCCAGCTGAGTCAGAACAGGTTGGTAATTACCCTCCGAACTTCAAGGTTTGTTGAACTGTTCGCATTCCCAAACAGAGTCATTGTGAAACATTCCCAGCAGATAGCTGAATAATTATTTCCCCACAGAGTTCAGAATGTCAGAATTCTCTCACCAGTAAGATTATTTGACTAAGCATCTCCCTAGACGAGTTGGAGGATCGTCATTTCCCCATAGAGTTTCATGATTGGGATGCAATCGTCTTTGAAATATTCCCCAATGAGATCGCCAATTTATTTTTGGCTAGTGTTGTCGCTCCCTGGATTTTCATTCTAGTACAAACACGAAAGTGGCGCGGAAAAGGTAGAGTCGCCAGCCAGACATTTTTATCCCGAATGAATGGGAAAGGTAATGTTGCACAAACTTGAGGAAGAAGGAAAGGACAAGGTCCTGCGAACCAAAGATCTTGGATCGGGAGTCGGCTACGACCTGGGAAGGTATTAGCACCCCAAATAGTCCTCCGTACCCGACGGGATCCATGCTTGCTTGTTTTGTTTCAAAAGGTGAGAAATAAAAGTGTTGTTGAACAAATAAACTGCTACTGGAACGGGAATGGAAATGAGAAAGGAATTGGAAAAGAGAAAGAATAGAAGGGGAAAAATGTAGAGAAAATAAAGAATGTGCTCGAACGGGCCCTACCCCGCTGCCTACGTACCTCATCAGGAAAATGAGGACCAGAGTCGATGTAGTTCGCCTAACTAAGGCGTGAACTTTGTTTGTGTTTTTTATAGCTAGAACTGCGTATGTCTATGCTCAGGTGTTGCAGGCTCGTCTGGTACGAGTGCGATTACCGTTTTGCATGCGAGACAAGTCGTCACGAGTTCGCGTTGAGAGTGAATGAGATGAGAAAAGAAGTTACCGCAGGAAAGTCGCTTATTGTTTGTTTTTTGTCTTTTATGAGAAGTGTTTTGAATTTTTTTGTGAACATTCTCATACTAAGACCTATCCATCGTGGTAAATACTTACACCTCGCCCCAAAACATGACGCGTATAAGTATTCCGCAACAAAGTCTCATGGCGTACAAGAATGTTTGATTTTTATTAAGTGTTTTATTGTTTTTCTTTATGAGGAGAGAAAGAAGGACTCAAGTTGCAAAAGGAAAAAACTAAGGGACTAAGACTCAATCCTAATTTTCGTTATTTATTCAAAGGTGGTCCTAATGGTTTGTGGGGTTTTCTAAACCTAAAGAGAAAAGAATAGAATGCAACTTACTTCCTAGAGAAGTTAAGTTGATTCTACAAAAGAGGGGGAAATCCTACCAAACACAAGTATGAAAAGTAAAGGAAATTAAATGCAAATTAAATGCATAAAGGAAGTAAAAGAATAAGTTGGAGGAAACTTACCTCAATCTTCCCCTCTATAAAACAAAGGTTAGTGTGCATTTTTTATTTAAAATAACAAGGCAAACATACCCTAATTAAATCCTAATGACTCTAGGACTCAATCAAAATTCTATTTTAATTCTAGAGGAACTAAAAAAAATGCTAAGACAAAAATACAACACCTATTACAGCCCCTAATACACAAACAGCTATGAAAACAATGCATAACACAATGCCATTTTTTACAGCCAGCATGCAGCATGAAAAGGTAGGTGTAAAAGACCAAATACATCATGCAAGCATAACAAACATCATGTATTTTACAACACCTATATGCAAAAACAGCTATGAAATGCAAAATCCAGATTTGATTATTTTCATTTTTTAATGCACAAACTCAATGAAACATGTATCAATTCAACATGAACATGCATTTGAACATAAATGAACATACATAATTGAAAGAAAATGAACATTTTGAAGGATTATGCAACAAGTAATGCAAAAATGTGGCACATGAATATGGCATATGAACATGATGATTATTGATTATGAACATGCAATATGATAGCTCAAACATAATGTCAAATTTAATGGAAAAATTCAGAATTGAATTGATGTGAATGCTTTGATCAAACATGCAACCAAATGCACACACATACATGATTATGTAAAATACAACATATCTTGATAAAATAAAATGCGAAATGATTTAATGCAATGCGAAAGGTGTAAAACAGAATGCAACATGATTATTCACATGCCAAATAATGCACAAACATGGCAACAAAATGCAAGAACTCAAGCTATACACAAAGGAACACAAAAACGCCTAATACGCAATATGCACGGAAACACGTCGAAATGACTCCAAATGGGGGAATGAGCTACTGGAAATGGACCCAAAAATTCCCTAAAATCAATACCTAAACATGTATGAACATTAAAGGCACTAGAGATAAGGACTAAGCTATCAATACCAAATGGTTAACCGGTTAACGAACCTAAAACTGCCCTGTTTTGTGGCCAATACGCATGCGTTAACCGGTTAACCAAATGGTTAGCCGGTTAACACTGATCCAGAATGTGAAAAAAGTTAAGAAATAAGTGCTTTTGGCCACAAACTCACTTCTAATGATCCCTAACATACCTAGGAACATGCTAACACTAATTTCTATTCAATTAGGGCTTATTTACACATGCTAAAACCTATTACCATCTACACCTTAACTCCTAATCCATTACAAATCATAAATCGCAAGCAACACATAAAGAAAACTCGATCGCAAGCAAAATGAAAAGCAATTAAAGAATGCCGAAATGGCAGGATGAAGAGAATAACTTAAAGAAAAAGTGATTTAGATCACCAACCTACGAAGCAGAGAAGTGCTTCGATGAATGTTGCAAGAATCGGAGCTTGATCGAAGAGAAAACCACGAAAACCGCGAAACCGCAAAATAAATGCGTTCTTGATGCTTGAACCCTCGTGCGCTTCCGATAAACCGAAATCCTCACAAAATTCAGTAGCTTCTTCTTCCACAATGCGTAAAATCAATGGAGGTTAGAGGCTAAGCTACAAGATCTTCAAGTTTCGATGTGAAACTTTAAGAGCTTCTTCAAAAATCTTTAGTGAAAAGGGAAATGGAGGAAAATTGAGAGAGAAAAAGTGATTGTAAGAGAGTGAAAAACTTTGAAACTTGTGTGAAAATTGTGAGATCTTTTTTTTGGTTTGGATGAAAATGGATTAAATATGGTTTAGGTTTGGGGCCCAAAAATTAGGCTTGGGATCCAAAATTATGGTTTGGTAATAAGGTTAGGATTTAGCAATGGAGCTAGGTTAGGGTTGGAGAAGGAATATTCCTTGGAATATTCCTTGGAACACTATAGAAGATGGTAGAACATTGTAGAAGTTTCCAAGGGAAATGGAGTGGAATTGAAGTGGAAAAACAAGAGGGAAAGAATGAAAGGAAGTGTGGAAGGAAAATGGAAGGAAAAGTGGAGGGAAATGTAAAACCAACCACTTTTCAAATGATTTTTCTTTGATTTTTTATGATTCCTCCATCATTTCTTGACCAAGTTTGAACCATAGGATCATTGTAACCCTAATTTCATGATCTCGATCTTAAAAGTCAGGAATCGACCCTTTTTACCTAGCTCGGTTGCCTTTTCCCTGATTCCTCGATTTTCAATCATCCGACCAGTCGAACCTCTTCCAAAATGAATTTGTGGATGAAATTTGAACTCGAGGCACTTGACATCATATATAAGACAAAGGAATTCTCTTTGAATCATAACTTCATGCAGAAGCCCAGTAGAAGTGAAACCCTAATTTGGCCCTTTTCATCTGGAAATGTCGAACTGCTTGCCTCCTTTGATCAAACCAAATCTTTCCATGGCTTGTGGCTTCAAATGAAGACTTGTGGGATGTTGTGAACCCCTAGCATGATGTTGAGAAGCTTTGTGACCCTTTGATTGCCTTTGTATAGCCTTCAGTTGCTCCATCCTTGATCACATACCTATGCCTCAACTATGCTATACATGATGCAATGTTTTTGATTATTTTATGAACTTATGTATGCAAAATGCTATGCAAAATGTTGAGGATATGAGAGGGAAAATTTTGAGGTATTACAGCTGCCCCTATTCAATCATCTGCAGGCCTAAACAAATAATTGTGAGAGATTTTAGACGTTCAAGGTATGGATTGATTGAATACTCGAATAAAACCTGGAAATTTGAACTCTGTGGGAAATAAAATATATTGGAAAGAATGCCATCCTCAAACGACGATTCTCAAAAGATCCTCGAATCTAAAACGAAACCATCCTCGAATGGAAATGAAATGGTATACCGGCCTCAGTCGATAACCAGAAACACAAAGAATGACCTCAGACAGACTTTGCAAAAGAGACAAACTGACCTCAATCAATAAGCTCAAAATGGTCTATCATCCTCGAATGATAGCCACAACAACAAGACCAACCTCAGAAGGACTTGAAGAAGAGAATGCCATCCTCGAATGACAACTCACAAAAGATCCTCAGATCTAACACGAAACAATCCTCGAATGGAAACACAATGGTATACCGGCCTCAGTCGATAACCAGAAACACAAAGAATGACCTCAGACATAATTTGCGAAAGAGACAAACTGGCCTCAATCAATAAGCTTAAAATGGTCTATAATCCTCGAATGATAGCCATAACAACAAGACCAACCTCAGAAGGACTTGAAGAAAAGAATTCCATCCTCGAATAACAATTCTCAAAAGATCCTCGGATCTAAAATGAAACGATCCTCGAATGGAGACGCAATGGTATACCGGCCTCAGTCGATAACCAAAAACACAAAGACTGACCTCAGACAGACATTGCAAAAGAGACAAACTGACCTCAATCAATAAGTTCAAAAATGGCCTATCATCCTCGAATGATAGCCACAACAACAAGACCAACCTCAGAAGGACTTGAAGAAAATAATGCCATCCTCGAATGACGATTCTAAAAAGATCCTCGGATCTAACACGAAACCATCCTCGAATGGAGACGCAATGGTATACTGGCCTCAGTCGATAACCAAAAATACAAAGACTGACCTCAGACAGACTTTGCAAAAGAGACAAACTGACCTCAATCAATAAGCTCAAAAATGGTCTATCATCCTCGAATGATGGCCACAACAACAAGACCAACCTCAAAAGGACTTGAAGAAAAGAATGCCATCCTCGAATGACAACTCACAAAAGATCCTCAGATCTAACCCGAAACCATCCTCGAATGGAGACGCAATGGAATATCGGCCTCAGTCGATAACCAGAAACACAAAAACTGACCTCATACAGACTTTGCAAAAGAGACTAACTGACTTCAATCAATAAGCTCAAAATGGTCTATCATTCTCGAATGATAGCCACAACAACAAGACCAACCTCAAAAGGACTTGAAGAAAAGAATTCCATCCTCGAATGACAATTCTCAAAAGATCCTCGGATCTAAAACAAAACCATCCTTGAATGGAGACGCACTGGTATATTAGCCTCAGTCGATAACCAAAAACAACAAAGAAAATAGGACAAGATGGAACGGGATCGTTGTACATAAATGAGAGCCCAAGCAAATAGGACCGTACAAAACAAGAGCCTGCGACGCGATTGTTGTACAAAACAAGACACGGAATAAGTGGCAAACATTGACTGAAAAATAATATTGGTATCCTCTATGCGGAGTACTTCAGGTTGAGAAGATGTTATAGGTCGTATATAATATACCTCAAAACTGGCCCATGCTGGCATGCATATGCTTGGATTTATGGTGTAATGCTCCATGATGATGGAAATGCTATGCTTTAGAGGATGCAAATGTAACGATGATTATGCAAATGCAAATGCAAAGGATCTCCCGGAAAGGAGACTGAAAATATCCCAGGTGGCTTGACTAGGGAGAACTGATGATCACTGTATTTATCTGATCCACCCTGATGAGGAGGAGACAACTCTACGGGGAAAGTTGTTAACAATACACCGGCTCTGAACAGCCGCCGTTGCCAAAAATAAATTGGACTTTAAGATTGGAGAGCCAAGACCCTGCTGGAGATGGACCCTTCTTGCACTTTAGTGGGGGAAATAGAGACCTCCTGACTTGGTCGGGAACCAGAGGCATGACACTGCTGAGGAAGAAACTTGCTGGGGAGGAAAGACACTCCTTGTACTGCTGGGAATTGCCCCTGTGACTGAAGGAAAGCTCCTGCTTGAGGAGGACACCCACATTTTGCTGCCTTGCTGGGAGAGATTTCAACTTCCAACTTTACTAGGGATGACTGGAGACACCTATTCTTGTTCAAGCGTAAAGAAATGTTCCTCATGGGAATCTGCTTTTAGCTCTATTAGCAACACCTGTACCTGTACCTGCATAAACATAATTGATAGTGCCTGCAACATGGAGAGTTAGTTTGGGACCTGCCTACCCCAGGCTCATAGCATGAATCATTATCTGGGCATCTTGACACCCTTTCAGAGTTGTATTAAATGTTTCTGTCCTCCTGCATGAGTTAGAAAGCATTCAAATGTTCACAACACAATATAAATCACAATTTGCTGGACGTTTCCGCAATCAATCAATGCTAGATGAAAAACAAAAATGAGAAGCAGATAGTCACAAGCTGACTGAAGTTGAATTTTTATTGATTCGAAAAAATGGCCATGAATAGGCAATACAAAGGAAGCAATTTCCTGGAAAGAGGAAACAACCAAAAAGGAAAACAAACTATCCTATTGGCAATGTAATGAGTGGATCTCATCAAGTTTCAACCCGGTTATGACTCGTATATCTTCAAGACGATCCGCTCGCTCTGACCATTGAGAAAGGTAATTGAACTGATCTTCAACCCTTAGAATAACCTCAGTTGCAGATAGGTTACGGATTTTGTAGATCGCAGTCATTCGTGTTAATCCCTCTTTTGCGTGGATCGCCCTTTCAGGTTTTCAATCCACCGAGATACCCTTTTTTGCCTGAGCTGTCCGATGTGGCTTTTCAACTCAGCGGGTGTACATTTTTCGAGATTTCCATAATTTTTGCTCGAGCCTTTTATTCTGTTTTTGGCTCGTCGGGATGCCCATTTTTGCCTGGATCTTTATTCTGTTTTTATCCAGCGGGTCCTTTTTACACAAAGTATTTTCTTACTGTGTCTGTGTTGACATGGGATTGGAAGTCTTCTCCGTCCATGGTTGTCAACATCAAGGCTCCACTTGAGAAAACCTTTTTAACCACGAACGGTCCTTCATAGTTAGGTGTCCATTTTCCCCTGTGATCGTTAAGAAGAGGAAGAATCCTTTTCAGCACCAAGTCACCTGGTGTGTACCTTTGTGGCCGTACCTTCTTGTCAAAAGCCTGCTTCATCCGCCGCTGATACAATTGTCCATGACATACAGCTGCTAGGCGCTTTTCTTCAATGAGGCTCAATTGATTATACCTGGATCGGAGCCACTCAACTTCATCTAGCTTAATGTCCATCATTAAAGTCAATGAAGGGATTTCTACTTCGATTGGTAGGACTGCCTCCATACCATACACTAGTGAGAACGGGGTTGCCCCTGTTGAAGTAAGCACTGACGTTCTGTACCCATGCAACGCAAATGGTAGCATCTCATGCCAGTCTTTGTATGTCACAACCATCTTCTGCACGATCTTCTTGATGTTCTTGTTGGCCGCCTCGACGGCGCCATTCATCTTCGGGCGATATGTTGAAGAGTTGTGATGCTCTATTTTGAAATCCCGATACAAGTCAGCCATCATCTTGTTGTTGTGATTAGAACTATTATCAGTAATGATTCTTTCAGGAATTTCGTACCGACAAATGATATCTCTTTTGATAAACCGGGCCACCACTTGTTTAGTAACATTGGCATAAGATGCCGCTTCGACCCACTTCGTGAAATAGTCTATAGCAACCAGGATGAAGCGATGAACGTTATAAGCTGTTGGCTCGATCTTGCTAATCATATCAATGCCCCACATGGCGAACGACCATGGTAAAGACATGACACTCAATGGTTTCGGAGGCACATGGACCTTATCGGCATAAATCTGACACTTGTGACATTTACGGGAGTATTTATAGCAATCGGATTCCATGGTGACCAATAATATCCCGATCTCAACAATTTCTTGGCCATAGCATGTCCTCCAGCATGGGTACCAAAGGAGCCTTCATGAACCTCTTGCATCAACAAGTCTGCTTCATGTCTATCCACGCATCTGAGCACAACCATGTCGAAGTTTCACTTGTATAGCACACCATCTTGATTCAAGAAGAAACCTCCTGTCAGTCTTCTGAGGGTCTTCTTGTCCTTACTGGATGCCCCAGCCGGGTATTCTTGAGCTTTCAAGAAATGCTTGATATCGTGATACCAAGGTTTGTTATCTTCACCACTATCAACTGCAAAGACATAAACAGGTCTTTCAAGACGGGAGACCATGATTCGAGGCACGAAATTATCTTGAAAAACTTTAATCATAGACGAAAACGTTGCTAGAGCATCGGCGAACTGGTTTTCATCTCGAGGAATATAATTCAACTTGACTTTGGTGAAGAAAGTTAACAGACTCCTGACATAATCTCTGTAAGAAACCAAGTGAGGTAAATGAACTAGCCATTTGCCATTGACTTGATTCACCACCAGAGCAGAATCTCCGAAGACCTCGAGGTTTTTGACTCTCAAGTTGATTGCCTCTTCGACCCCCATGATGCAAGCTTCATACTCTGCCTCATTGTTAGTGCATTCGAAAGTCAACCGAGCAACTAAAGGTGTATGGACCCCTTCTGGTGAGATGATAACGACACCTACTCCACTTCCATTCATGTTCACAGCTCCGTCAAACATCAACTTCCATTTGGATTCAGGGTCTGGCCCCTCCTCTGGAAGTGGTTTTTCATAGTCTTTCAACTTGAGGAACATGATGTCCTCATCTGGAGACTCGAATTTCATGGGTTGATAATCATCGATTGGCTGCTGATCCAAGTATTCTGACAATACACTTCCTTTGATTGCCTTTTACGAAGTGTAATGTATATCATACTTTGTCAGTATCATCTGCCATCGGGCTACCCTTCCTATCAAAGCCAGCTTCTCGAAAATGTATTTCACAGGATCCATATTGGAAATTAAGAGAGTGGTGTGAGTCAGCATGTACTGTCTTAGTTGGCGAGTAGCCCATGCCAAAGCGCAACAAGTTTTCTCGAGTAGTAAATAACGTGTCTCACAATCGGTAATCTTTTTGCTAAGGTAATAAATGGCGTGCTCTTTTTGACCAGACTCGTCCTGCTGACCCAACACACATCCCATCGATCCTTCAAGCACGGTAAGATACATAATCAAAGGTCTCCCTGTCGCTCCCACCAAATGAGGCTAGGTCAAATGGGGTACAGACGCGAACTGTCGGCAAAAGGAGAATGAATGAATAGAGTCGCCAGCTAGGCATTTTTATCCTGAAGGAAAGGTAATGCTGCATAAACCTAGGAAAAAGATGGATAACACGGTCGCGAACCAGAGAAACTGAGAAAGGGGGTTGGTTACAACCTGGGAAGGTATTAGCACCCAGATTGTCCGCCGTACTCGACGGGATCCACGCTTAAAAGATTTGTGTTTTTAAAGGGGTAGTGTCAGTGCAATCTGCGTATCAAAGCTGGAAAGAATGCAAGTGTCAGTGTAAAAGAAAAGTGAAGTGCATAAGAGAAGTGTCAGTGTGAGAACAAGAATGAAACGCTCAAGACTATGAGGCTTAAAGGATAATGCTGGAAAGAGGGGGAATATACAGAGAATTTTGTTCGATTACTGTTAAGTTATGCCTACGTATCCTCTCGTGCAATGAGGAAGTCAGAACACCGTAGTTCGACTCAAAGAGGCTGGAAGATAAATTGACTTGTGAACTGCTCACTTATCCATGCTCAAGTGTATGACCTGTCTGGCTCAGGTGCTAATTGTCTTGCATTAGATGGAAGAAGCAAGTTCTCGTTTATGAGTGAATGAGATGAGAAAAGTATCCCGGAGGAAACGATTATTGTTTGTTTTTGTGTTTCAGTCTTTTATTGCTTTTTGAGGTTTGTCATAGGAAAATGAGCTTAAGCCTAAACCAAGGGTTAGTAAACTCATCACATCCTCCCTCTGATTAGGGGTAATGAGAGTACCTTAAGTATGAAGTAAACACCTCACACTTAGTCACCATGATGTAGGATTAAGATCATCAACCTACTTGCACTTATTTGGATGTTTTTGAAGTTTTTGTTTAGTGTTAAGTAATGAGATTAAGCCATAATCAGAGGTTTAATGGACTCATTACACCATCCTAATAGAAGGATAATAGATGAGAACATTTAAGCTGAGGAAGGCTCCTCAACTTAATCCATGATTAGGAATTAACCTCATGACAAAACAAAGCCTTTATTAAGTGGGTTTTAGTTAATGGTAATATGAAGAAGTGATTTTTATGGTTTGTAAGACAACTTGAGGAGGACTTGTCTATTAACACTAGGGTTAGTCCTTTTTAACCAATTAAGGAAGAATTAGAACCCTAATGCAAGGCCCAAGTTACAAGCTTGATGTCTAAGTGATTATTAAGTGGATTGATTAAAGGATTTAAACACATTAAGGGTTTAACACTTAGGATTAAAGTTATACACTCCATCCTAATAGAAGGATGCAGGCATAAGCTTAATCTCAAAGCCTTAAAACCTTGAAGGTTTAGTCCTTGATTATGAGGTGGGAAGAGAAGACTCAAAGAAAACTCAAAGGAAAGAGTCTAAGGGGGACTAAACAATCTTAAAATGTTATCATGCTTGGAAGTCCTAGGGTTTGTGAGGCTTAAGAGGAGAAATCTTCAAGGAAGCCACCAAGGAGAAGAAAGATAGAAAAGGGATGAGATGAGAAGAGAAAAGAGGGAAGAGAGGCACAAGTGAGCAAGCTCACTCAAAGACAAGTAAAAATGCAGCAAGGATGTAAAATGATAAGGTGAGAAGAGGTAGGAAGTGAAGGCAAATCCACCTCCCGAACAAACTTACCATTAACCTGAAAAGTTAGTACAAGATGCATAAGGGAAGAAATGAGATGAAACAATACATATGGATGGGAAAAGGCCAAAGTCAGAAACATACACATGATGCAAATGATGTCAAGAGATGGTGCAAAGTCATACAAGATGCATATATGTGAACATACAAGAGAATGGATGCATATGGAGCATGCCTTGAACCATGAAAGTTCATGAAAGCTTATGAAATGATACGAATGCATAACATGGCAAATGAAAGATGCAATGATCAAACATGATTATAATATGTCCTAAGATGCATTATGAATCACGTGGATGCATAAAATGTCATGGAAAGTCCTTGAATGCAAGCACATGAGAGATGGATACAAGTGAAGGCACAAGTTAGGGTTTACATACAACATGCAATGCAAAATTCAAAATCAGGAGCAAATGACAAGATAAAAAATTGAAAATGGGATCAAAGAAACCCTAATCCTACACAAGTTCACTTCCCAAAGGAGGGGACCTAAGTCTAAACCTAATGGAAGTTATGAATTTCTCAAGTCAACTAGGGTTTTGGGATATCTCACAATGAAAAATGCACAACAAATTGAAAATGAAAGATAAATTCAAACCAATTTTACCCTAAACACTACATGCTATGAAGGATGCAATGCAAGAAGAACCATTACCAAACTCTTCATGGTTAGGCAGAATGATTTTTTCAAGTTAGGATCAAAATATTGCTTTTAAACAAATTTAATTCCAATGAAAATTGTCAAAATACATCAAGAACCAAAAAGAAATTTGTTTTGAGAGTTTGATAATGTTTCTAAATGTTTCAAAATGCTATGTGAATTTTTTGGGATTTTTAAATACCTAAATGAATTTTTAATTAATTAATTTCCATTAACTAATTAAAAATAAACATTTAAATGATTTAAAAATAATTTTTAATGCAAAAAATAAAAATAAAAATGTTTTTGGGTTCTGAAAATTAATGAAATGTTTGACAAAAAAAATCAGAATTTTTTAATATGTTTTTCTATTTTTAAAAATTCGTGGAAGTTAAATGCAAAGAAAATGAAATAAAAATTTAAATAAAAGAAAGTAGGCTGATCCAAGAGCTGAGACTCAAATGGATTTGGAGGGAGTTGACCCGCGCCAGATCCTAGGGCTATAATTCAAACTGACTAAATTTAAATTAAACCTAATTAATTAATTTAATAAATCAGGATTAGGGTTTTAATGATGGATCTGGGCCACTCATTCGCGCGCGGGTCAACACGGGTCAACAGGATCTATGGCTCACATTCAAACTGAGCCCTAATCACAATTAAGGCATTAATGACTTTCAGGTCACCGGAGAAGAGCTCCGGTCGTCTTCTCCGGTGACATCCCTCCCTGAAAATTGCTATCTCTCTCCCCAAGCTTCTAAAACCTAATCTCTCTGCCCAGAATCCAACCCCATGCATCACTCAACAAGAATCACTCACTAAAACAAATTTATTTCACATATTCAAGCTGAATCGAAGCAAATTAGTTCTAGGTCAAAAAATTTCAGAGAGCTCATACATGCTTAATACTTGGTCATTTTCAAAACTAAACATATCAGAATCATCAGTGAATCATGGAGAACCTTTTAGGAACTTAAAAATGCGTTTCTGGAAAAAATGTTCATGATGATACCTGAACTGAAGCTTTCAAAAATGGTGCTTTCTGGCCAGTTCTTTGCTTCAAAACTTCTCCAATGATCCCCCTTCAAGTGTTTGTGATGCTTAGCTGGAGCTTAAATGGCCTCTAGAGGAAGTTTGCAGAATCTCAGTTCATGAAATGTTGAAATCGTGTTTTTGATTATGAAGGTTTTAGGGCAAAATGGAAGGTGGGAAATGATCAGTGAGGTTTATGGAGTTGAATGGTGGAAAAAGTTTGAAGGTTTGATGGCTGAATCCAGAGATTCGAAAGCTTTTGCAAGTTTTGGGATTTTTGAGTGTGCTGTGTTCTTGGAGTCTTAGGTTGTGTTGTGTGTTGTGTTGAGTTTATTTTGGTACATGTATCAAGTTGGGATAGGTCAGAGAGTTGTTGCTGGCCTATGTTGATTGGTATGGTCCATTTTGCCAAAAGTCAATATTAAGTGTCCTTTGAGGTATGGGTCATGGCAGGCTGGTTTAGAGGCATGGCTTGGTTCAGCTGTGATCAAGGAGTGTCATGAAATCATATTTTGTGAGCTGGCTTAAATGGATGAAGGGTTATGAAGCATTTTGCAACTTGGTGAACCTTTGGCCCATTTGTGATTTCTTAATGATCAAGGCATGAAAATGAACAATTCTTTGGTGCATTCTGCATTTTAGGTCATGACTTATGTTTGTATGATAGTTAGAAGTCCATTTGAAGTCACATTTTGCCTTGGCATGAGGTTTTGCAACTTTCCCTCTTTGGTACAAAAGTGAAAATTTCATGATTTTTCCCAACTTTGCAAGGCCATAACTTTTGATCCAAAATGAATTAGAAAGAATTCTTGTACTTTTTGAAAAGGGAATGATCCAATCTACAACTTTCATTACCAAAGTTTCCTCATTTGAAGCATTTTTGAATCAAAAAGAGGAGGTTGAAAAACTTTCCCAAAATGGCAAGTTTTCATTACAAGTCACTTTCCCAAAAAGGCAACTTTGCAAATGACTTGAAATTCTTCAATTTTGTGAACTTCTAACATCTTTTATGATCAAATAAAGATCATACACATTCAAAATGATGGAGAACACCCTTTGGTTGGGTCATTGGGGGCCTCAGATGCCCTGATTTTGCACTGACTTGCTCAAGAAGTCATCTCTTGATCAGATGCCTTCCCCATTGATTTTCTTCATGAAAATTGATATGCATGATCCTCATAACATATAGAGACCAATAGAAACAAGAATGACCAAAAAATTTGGAGTTATGACCTTTGAAACCAAAACCCTAATTTTTAGGTCATCTGTGCAGTTAAACCTGGCTCTGCTTCCATGCCTTTCCCAGTTCTTGTGATTCTTTGACTTTCTTGACCTTGTGAGGATATAATATGATGCTTGGACATACATGGACCCCTTTGAAGTTATTGATGACCTTTGGAGTGGCTCAGATAGCTCATGGATTTCTCAGGTCACAAACCCTAGATGCAGATGACTTAGAAACAATGCAGTGAAGCAAAAATGCAATATGAGATGCTATGATTGAACTTATGCACATGAAAAGATCACAAGCCATGGTGAAATGAGTGAGGGAAAATTTGGGGTGTTTACATCTGCCCCTATTCAAGCATGAGTTAGCTGTGCAGGATGTAAGCAACGGCTTAACAGGCAAACAAGATAACTTGTGGTTGAATACCAAAGACAGTCCAAAATTTGCACTCACTGGAATGAAGAAGAAAAGGGATATAGATTGTAAAAGAAAATAAAGTATGATTATAAGGTGCGGGCGAAGGAGGACGACCGTCAAGCAGAGGACGACTGCTGGGGATGAAGCAATGACGGGGACGACCGACAGGCTGGGGATACAAGAGATTATGATGGGGACGGCCATCAAGCTCAAGGCATGAATGAAATAAATGATGAGGTACGGTCATCAGAGGTGAAGGATGATCACCTAGCATGGGACAGATGCTCTGTTGGGGATACGATGAAGGACGGTCATCTAAGGCGAAGGACGATCACCTGGCACGGTACGGTTGCCAACAATATCACGACATAGGACGAATGCCGGATAGAAAAGGTTGATGATGGGGACGGCCATCGAATAAGCATGATGAAGGACGATCATCAAGAGGTGAAGGACGATCACCTAGCAGGGTACGGCTGCTCTCGGGGTTTATCATGACATATGACGAATGCCAGATAACAAGATCAACGATGGGGACAACCATCGGATGAAATGATGAAGGACGATCATCAAGAGGTGAAGGACGATCACCTAGCAGGGGACGGCTGCTAAAAATATCACGACATAGGACGAATATCGGATAGGAAGGGGTTGTAATGAAAAGAGACTCCTCTAGGAATGATGAAAGACGATCATCAAAATGGTGAAGGACGATCACTCGGCAGGGTACGACTGCCGAAAAGGTATCATGACATAGGACGAATGTCAGATAGAAAGGAAATAGTTCAACAAGATTTGTTGGGGACTCTTCTGGGGAAGGGTAGACACAGACGAGTGTCTAAATTCAAGAGATGAAGGTATAAGTGTTTGACACCGTGTATAGATTAAAGATGCGGACGAGCATCCTTAAGACTATGATACGAATGAGTATCAATAGAAACAAATGCTTGACGCATGTTCAGAGATGATGATACGGACGAGTATCGACTGGTTAACAAAGAACACGGACGAGTGTCGAATCTGAGGGGATTTAAGTGGCGTATACGAGATACGGACGAGTATCTGTATGAGTAAAAAGTGATGAGTGAGACACAAACGAGTGTTCAACTTGCTGGGGAGGGCGACACGGACGAGTATCAAAAGGGAAAGTGTATATATATGAACTGGAGTGTAATCTGCGGGGATTGGATGACACAGACGGGTATCAATGAGCATGTATTATAAACAAGTATATGGTTCCCAAAGTGTTTAGGCAACTATGCTGGGGGGGGTGACACGGACGGGTGTCAGGGAAGTGTGTATATATATGTATCTGTGTTAGTGAGTGCAAAGGGGAAGCTTTGGCTTTCTGCTGGGATATGACACAGACGAGTGTCAAGAAGCATCTGTAATATAAGCATCTGTTTGCTCGGGCAATTTTACTGGGGAATGATGACACGGACAATTGCCAAAAGGAGTGTGTATCTGTATCTGTAAGGGATATGCTTTGGCTCTCTGGTGGGGAATTGGGAAATATTCTGTATATTGTTGATGGATTATCAGTATTTACAAGTGTTTGGTTCGACATATGGCTTATGATTTATGCAATATGTTTGATTTTTTTTTTGTCGTAATGCTCCGTATTAGACAGAATGCTACGCTCTTTGGGGAAAATATGATGCGAATGCTATGATTTATGCAAAGATACCGATCCGGGATTCGGATCCCATTGCTGCAGAGATCTCCGACTGATCTGCTTGAAGTGGATATCCCAGCTGGGGATAAGATCATTGGTAGATCTGATAAGACGTATGATTCTGCTTGGGGAAATAGGTCATTTGACAGACCTGCCTTGGCAATGAGGGACCCAGCTGGGGTCTGCGGGAGCTTTCGCCACTCTGTTGTGAGATCTTCAGGCATTGCTTTTCTGTATAAAGATTGAAACTTTGCGGGGAGATGGTTCCCTGTCTGTCATTTGGCTGGGGAAGAAGAAAGATCACTGAAAGATCTTCCTAGAGATTTTTGTGGGGATCCTGCTGAGGATGATACTTGACAACTCAGCTGGGGATATGAACACCTTCTGGTGCTGCTCTTTGAAGGAAATGTTGGAAAAGTGATGCCTGGCAACTCTGATGGAGAGAAAGCATCTCTGGTGCTGTTTGGAGGGTGTGCCGAGGAAACAATGATTTGGCAGCCTCCTGGGGGGAAGCTTTCATGCCCCATGTTGCGCTTTGGATACCTGTAACCCTGTAAAGACAAAGAAACGCACAAGTATCCCAAGGTATCCCTTACTGGATTCCATCATAGGAGTTTAGACACTCCCGGGAGTAAGTATATTTCCTGTAAGCACGTATTTTTAGAAGGGAAGCATCTGTATTTATGCAATCAATATCTTGCAGACATCGGACATTTTTGCAAACGAAAATAAAATGTACGAGACGAAACATGACTGAAAATCTGATTTTATTAATCCATGTGCCCTGAATTGGCAAGATACAGTCAAAGAAACGGATCCCCTGAATGAGGAGATTGTTACAAAAATTGAGAAACAAAAGGGTGCTGGCAATGTTGATGACGGTTCGAGGAGCTTCCCTTTTTCTATGACTCGTATGACTTTTGACGTTCTTCTCATCCTGCTTTTGAAGGAGGTTGATTCTGAACGAAGCTTGACCCTCTCGGAGTTTACCATGTTGCAAGTGATACAGATGAATTCAGAATGCATTTGTTCGCTTATTCCCTTATTTTGCGTGGATCGCCCTTTCGGGTTTTCAATCCACCGAGATACCCATTTTTTCCTGAGTTGTCCAATGCGGATTTTCAACTCAGCGGGTGTACATTTTTTATTTATTTTCCCTTATTTTTGCCCGAGTCTCTTATTCTGTTTTTGACTCGCCGGGATGCCCTATTTTTGCCTGGACTTACATTCTGTTTTTATGTCCAACGGGTCATTTTATGCGAAGTATTTTTTAACTGAATCTGAATTCACAGGGGACAGGAAGTCTTCACCATCCATAGTACTGAGCATCAGTGCTCCATCAGAGAAAACTTTCTTTACTATGAATAGGCCATCATAATTCGGAGCCCACTTTCCCCTGTGGTCTGTATGAGGAGGGAGGAGTCTTTTCAGCACAAGATCTCCTACTTGGTATTCTCGAAGCCTGACTTTCTGATCGAAGGCTTTCTTCATTCTTTTCTGATACAGCTGCCCATGACAAATGGCAGCCAATCTCTTCTCTTCAATCAGATTCAGTTGTTCGTATCGGGATCAGATCCATTCTGCTTCGTTCAGCTTAACATCCATCAGTACCCGCAAGGAGGGTAATTCAACTTCAACAGGTAGGACTGTCTCCATACCATATACAAGCTGATACGGCGTTGCCCTAGTGGATGTTCTGATTGATGTACGATACCCATGCAAGGCGAATGGTAGCATTTCATGCCAGTCTTTATAGGTAACTACCATCTTCTGCACAATCTTCTTGATATTCTTATTAGCCGCTTCTACAGCGCCATTCATCTTTGGCCTGTAAGGAGAAGAATTGTGGTGTTGGATCTTGAAGTCCTGACATAGTTCTGCCATCATTTTATTGTTTAAGTTGGAACCATTATCAGTAATGATTCGCTCGGGAAATCCATACTGACAAATGATATCTCTCTTCAGAAATCGGGCTACCACCTGCCTTGTAACATTTGCATAAGAAGCTGCTTCGACCCACTTGGTAAAATAGTCAATGGCAACCAGGATGAATCTGTGGCCATTTGAAGCAGTCGGTTCAATCTTGCCAATCATATCAATGCCCCACATGGCAAAGGGCCAAGGTGAAGACATTACATTTAGAGGATTTGGAGGCACGTGCACTTTATCTGCGTAAATCTGGCATTTATGGCATTTTCTGGCATAGGCACAACAGTCGGCATCCATCGTGATCCAGTAATATCCTGATCTTAACAGCTTTTTAGCCATAGCATGCCCTCCTGCATGGGTACCAAAGGATCCTTCGTGCACCCCGTGCATCAACAAGTCTGCTTCTGCCCTATCAACACATCTGAGGAGTACCATATCAAAGTTTCTCTTGTACAAGGAACCGTCGGTATTCAGGAAGAAACTACCAGCTAGCCTTCTTAATGTCTTCTTATCATTGGAAGATGCCCCAGGTGGGTATGTTTGATCCTCCAAGAAGCATTTGATATCATGGAACCAAGGCTTATCATCTTTAACAACATCTGCTAAGAACACATATGCTGGCCTGTCAAGTCTGGACACTGAAATCCGAGGCACAAAGTTAGCAGCTTGAACTTTGATCATGGATGAAATGGTAGCTAGGGCATCTGCGAACTGATTTTCGTCTCGAGGGATATACTCAAGCTTGACTGTTGTGAAGAAAGTCAATAACCTCCTTGTATAATCCCGGTAAGGTATCAGATGATCTTGGTGGGTGTACCATTTGCCGTTGGTTTGATTAACTACCAGAGCTGAATCTCCGAACACAGTCAAAGTCTTGATCCTGAGGTCAATGGCTTCCTCAAGACCCATAATACAAGCTTCGTATTCAGCTTCGTTGTTAGTGCAGTTAAAGGTGAGTTTTGCCGAGAAAGGCATGTAAACCCCTTAGGTGTAATGAGTACTGCACCAACACCATGACCGTTCATATTAACAGCCCCATCAAACATCATAGTCCATTCTTCTTCTGGGCCAGGCCCTTCAGTGTGAACAAGCTCTTCATGATCTTTTGCTTTTATGAACATGATGTCTTCATCAGGGAAGTCAAATCTCATAGGCTGGTAATCATCAATGGGTTGCTCAGCAAGGTAATCAGACAATACACTGCCCTTGATGGCTTTCTGAGATGTGTACTGAATGTCATATTCTGTGAGGATCATTTGCCATCTTGCAACCCGTCCGGTAAGTGCTGGCTTCTCAAAAATGTACGTAACTGGATCCATCTTTGAGATCAATAAGGTAGTGTGGGTCAATATATACTGCCTTAGTCGGCGAGCAGCCCACGCTAAAGCACAGCAAGTTTTCTCGAGCAGTGAATAACGTTGTTCACAGTCGGTAAACTTTTTTCTTAGGTAGTATATTGCATACTCTTTTCGACCAGACTCGTCATGCTGGCCCAGCACACACCCCATTGACTCTTCTAATACTGTCAAGTACATGATTAGAGGTCTTCCTTCAACTGGAGGCATAAGGATTGGAGGCTCTTGTAAGTATTCCTTGATTTTGTCAAAAGCCCTCTGGCAGTCTTCATTCCACCTGACCGTTTGTTCTTTTCTTAATAACTTGAATAAAGGCTCACAGGTTGCTGTAAGGTGAGATATGAACCGTGAAATGTAGTTCAATCTACCTAGGAACCCTCGAACTTCTTTTTCTGACTTCGGTGCAGGCATTTCTTGAATGGCTTTGACTTTGTCAGGGTCAACTTCAATCCCTTTTTCACTTACAATAAATCCTAGCAGCTTACTGGATCGCACCCCGAATGTGCATTTGTTGGGGTTTAACTTCAGTTGGTACTTCCTCAAACGCTTGAATAGCTTCAACAGATTTACCAGGTGGTCTTCTTCTATGAGGGACTTGGCAATCATGTCATCCACATAACATTCAATTTCTTTGTGGATCATGTCATGGAATAATGTTACCATAGCCCGTTGATAAGTTGCACCAGCATTCTTCAGTCCGAATGGCATCACCTTATAACAGAATGTGCCCCAGGGTGTGATGAAAGTTTTCTTCTCCATGTCCTTAGGTGACATCTTGATCTGATTGTATCCTGAAAATCCGTCCATGAAGGAGAACACCGAGAATTGGGCCGTATTATCAACCAATACATCAATGTGAGGTAAAGGGAAGTCATCTTTCGGGCTGGCTTTGTTCAGGTCCCGGTAATCCACACACATCCTCACCTTGCCGTCTTTCTTAGGCACAGGTACAATATTAGCAACCCACGGCGGATAGCTAGTCACAGCAAGGAAACCGGCGTCCCACAGCTTTTGCACCTCTTCCTTTATCTTCATTGCCATATCTGGGCGAGTACGGCGCAGCTTCTGCTTTACTGGTGGGCAGTCTTCTTTCAAAGGCAGCTTGTGCATGACAATGTCGGTGTCCAACCCTGGCATATCCTGATAAGATCAAGCAAAGACATCCACATACTCCCGAAGCATATCAATCAGTTGCTCTTTCACTGAATTTTGTAGACAGGCCCCGATCTTAACTTCTTTCACATCTTCTTCCGAACCAAGATTGACCGTTTCAATTTCCTCCTGATAAGGAGTGATAACCTTCTCCTCTTGCCTTAACAACCTGGCCAGCTCTTTGGGTAGCTCATATTCTTCTTCAACCCCTTCATCAGCTTGATTGATTGGATTGTCAAAGTCATACGAAGTCATAGCAATGTTGTTGTCGGTGCAATCTGGAAGGCACGTTCTACAAGGGTTTAGATTGGTTTATTTTAGTGATCAATTTTATCTTGTTTAGAAAAAGTGAAATGAAGTTATCATTTTGAAAAACATTGCCATTTTATTTTTGTACAAAAAGAAAAATGAAAAGACAGTGAGCCAAAAAAAAAGAGACTCGTTTGCAAAAGATGTCCGATATTCATTGATTAATCCATTTGAACAAAATTACAAGATGGCCCGATTACAAAATGAGTCTTGACATCTTGGGCAAGATGCAAGACTTGATGCATGCTTTAAAATACAGGAAATAATAATTACTCTGCAGGAGTAACCCTTATAATTTCCTGGGAAGACCAGTTAAGGACTTGGCTCCCCGGGATCCTTGGACGTATCCAGCTCTCCAGGTTGCGGTCGCTTTCCTCCTCGTCTTCCAAATTGTTCACAGCATCCGGGGTGAGCATTCCCCTGCTGACAAAATTGGGCTCTTTGGCAGCCTCTGATTGATCTTGTTGAGTTGATCTGTAACCCAACCCAAATCTGTCTTCTTTCTTTTCCATGGGCAACATCTTGCCCCAGCCTTGGGCGGTACCTTCCTCAACAACCTTCCGGGCTTACTGATACAACGTTATGGAAGTTCCCAGTACAACAGATGCTTCATTAATGTCCAGGGCCTCAAACCCTTGGCTCATAGTTTCATTGATTTCTCCATCCATTTCTATGTACTTATACGTAGCCAGATGGCTAACAAAGATGTCTTCCTCCCCACAGATGGTGATAATCTGGCCTTCCCACTCGAATTTCAACTTCTGGTGAAGGGTAGACATAACAGCGCCAGCGGCGTGAATCCAGGGTCTACCCAACAGACAGCTGTAGGCCGGCTGAATGTCCATCACATAGAAGGTAGTTTTGAAGGTCCGCGGGTCAATCATCACAGGCAGATCAATCTCCCCAAGCACTGATATTTTAGAGCCATCAAATGCTCTCACCACCAAATTACTTGGACGCAGTGCCAAGCCATCATACTCCAGCTTCACTAAGGCTTTCTTTGGCAGAACATTGAGTGATGACCCAGTGTCCACCAGTACATGAGATAGAACAAAACCTTTGCATTCCAAGGTGATATGCAAAGCCTTGTTGTGGTTACGTCCCTCTGTTGTTAAGTCAGCATTGGTAAAGCCCAGTCCATGACTGGTATTGACATTTGCCACCATGGTTTCTAGCTGATTAACAGTAATCTCCTCTGGCACGTACGCTGCGTGCAGGACTTTCAATAATGCATTCCTGTGAGCTTCATAACACATCAACAGGGATAATATGGAGATTTTTGAGGGAGTTTGGTGAAGCTGATCCACCACCTTGTAATCACTTCTCTTTATGATTCTCATGAACTCGTCTACATCTTGCTCGAAAGATGTCTTATGAGTTTCTTTGATAGTTGGCTCTTCAGGTACCACACTCTTTCCTTTTGCCTTGGCAGCTGCTTCTACTTCTACATTAGGTCTTTGCACTTGTGAGGCAAAAAGGCGTCCGCTTCTGGTGAAGCCTCCGCCTCCCCTAACATTATCAATTTGTGGAGAAGAGGTTGGTGAATCCAGAGTGATTTTCTTCCCGTTGCAGTAGAGATCAGAGCCATAATGCCAAGGTATGGCATTACTGCTTTCATAAGGAACGGGTCCAGGCACCGTAATAGTAATTGGACTGACTGCTACAGAGGAGGGTACTGTAATGGTGTGCGGATCATAGTAAATCGTGACTGGTGACCTGGCAGGAGGTGCCATGTCTTGTTGTTGGAAATTGTTGCTGGGAGGAACATCCGATGGGTCATAATAAATTGTAACTATTGAAACATCTTCGTTAATTTTTGCTGGCGTTGTAGAAGATTCTGATAACAAAATGGATGCTGATGTTGTAGAGGAAATGGTTGTTGAAATTTGATTTGTTGAAGTGATGGATGGAGCCATTGCTGATGATATTGATGAATCGGTAGGAATGATTGTTGCTGCTGTTGTAGAAGAATCAGGAATTGTTGTTAAAGGAATTGCTGGATTTGTAGGCGCCGTTGTTGAAATCTGAAGGATACCATCCTTAATAAGACCATCTATGCCGCTTCTCAAATTTTCACACCCGTTGACTGCAATGTTGCAATACCCACAACCGAGTTCACACCCGGGGAACACTTGGCACTCTAGAAGCTGAGTTTTAATTTCGACCAAAGGTGTTCGAATTTGTGCAACACTGGTGATCAAGGTAGATGGTTTGTCTTCCTCAATGGCATTAATCCTTGGCCCACCATGATTAGGCATAGGGTTTCTGTTGACATTCGGAGGAGGTGCAAAGTTGAGGGCTTTAGAATCCACCAGATCTTGGACTTTCATTTGCAGGGCCCTGCACTTCTCAGTATTGTGACCAGGTGCATTGGAGTGGAAAGCACACCTGGCGTTGACATCATAATTCTTTGGGAGATTGGAGGGATCTGGAGGTGCCAATGTCCTTAACTCAACCAAGTTAAGCTTCAGGAGTTGTGGCAATAAAGCAGCATAAGGCATAGGGATAGGGTCAATCACCCTGTTTACCTATGATGGTCTTTGTTGAAAGGGTCGTTGTTGTTGATTGCTATTGTTGTTGTTGTAGGTTCTCTGTTGCGGATACTGGACTTGCTGTTGATAATGTGGCTGTTGTTGTTGATATGCTGGTTGCTGAGGAATCGGAGTTGGAATGGTGACAACTGCTATTGATCTGTGAACATACTGAGGTCTACCCCTGCTGGCATGAATGGCATTTGTCTCACCGGTCCTTCGAGGTCCCACAAAAGGCTTCCGGGGATTACTGGACGAACTTGCACCATTATCAGAAATTTTGCCCATTTTTAATAGACTTTCAATTCTTTCCCCGGCTATAACTACGTCTGTGAAATTGGTGGAAGAAAAGGCAACCAACCTATCAATATATGTTCCTTGCAAAGTATTCATGAACATGTCGGCCATTTCCCTTTCCGACATGGGTGGCTGGACAGCAGCAGCAATCTGTCTCCATCTTTGGGCATATTCCCTGAAGCTTTCTCTGGAGGATTAAGACATTCCCATTAGGAGGGTCCTGTTGGGAGCCATGTCCAGAATGTATTGATACTGCCTGATGAAGGCTTCAGCTAGGTCCTTCCAGCATCTAATGGTAGCTCTGGTCAAGTGTGAATACCACTCCCTTGAAGCCCCAGTCAAATTGTCTTCAAAGTAGAACATCCACAGCTTTTCATCCATGGTATATGCTTTAAGTCTCCCCAGGAAAGATTGCAGGTGAGTTCGTGGACAGGAGGTTCCATTGTATTTCTCAAAGCACGGGGGTTTGAATTTGTGGGGAATTCTCACCCCATCCACTAACCCCATATCCATTACATCAAAACCTAAGGAGTTTTGAGACTCCAAAGATCTCAATTTCTCAGCAGTTTCATCAAACCTCCTATCATAGACTTCGTCTCCATCTCCCATGACAGTAAACTGCTCTTCTTGGGGATCTTCTTGCAAGATTCTCCCCCCAGCAGTATTTCCTTGCACATTTCCCTGGATGTTGACTTCTGGATCTAGATGAGGTCCAAATACTGGTGGATTAACATGAGGCTGACCCCTCTCATTGTTGCTAGTTCCTCCAGTGCCAGGATGAGGTTCCTCGGGAGTTTGTCTTTCCACCAATGCCCTTAACCTTTCTTGGCTCTGGGCCAAGCCAGTCATTACAGCCATGAATTGGGTCATTTGGTTCCTCATCTCCATTCTTTCATTAGCCATCTGGGTTCTGACTTCAGTCAGGTCTTGCTGTACTTGCTCCATCTGGATACCAGGAAGGTTGTTACGAGTAGGGTACCGGTGCGCACGGTTGACAGGGAACACTCTTCGACGAGCAATATTTCCTGAAGGTCACAACAAGGTTAGAAACAAATAAATATAAAACCTACAAAACAAAACAAGGTTAGTATGCAATGCAATATGCTTATTCGTTTTCCAAGGTATCCGGCTTGGTTCTTGGTTTTGACCTTTCCAGACCTCGAGGAAGATGCTTGATGTTGTTGAGAAAAGGAACCCCAAATGAAAACAAACTAAAATATATTACAAATAATGAATAATACATAGTCTGTTTTTACAACACATGCCCCCGAAGGGTCAAAATACAACAAAAAAGGAAAGTACATCAAATGGAAATGAACAACAAGCAAAGAAGTCAAACATCCAATCCAAACTCATCCTCCTTAACCTCCTTCAGAAGTGCCTCAGTCACTGGACCAGCTGGATGCTCGGTAATGGTCCTGATGAGGAGGTTCCTGGTGGCAATGGCAGTGGTCAGCTTCTTGTGCCTGTCCTGGTCCTTTGATCTCTTCAATCCAGCCCTAAGCTTCAACTCTGAAATCTCCTTCTGGGCAGCCAACAAAGCCTCTTGCTGCTGCTTTTCATTGGCCTCTAACTGTTCAATCCTGGCTTGAGTTCTCTGATCTTCTTGTGTCCGGGCTTCAGTGATCCTGACCCACCTAGCCTGACTTTCTTGCAGATAGAGCTCAGTTCTAGCCTTCTGAATCTTGGCCTCTTTACAGGCATTCTTCAATATTTTCTCCCCATCTCTTGATTTCTTGATGTAGTCCTCTGTTTTCTCAATCTTGGCCAGATGCTTCACCCTAAGCTTCTCCAACCTTTCAATGTCCAGACGACCATCACTCCTTTCCCAAAGAGTCTTCTTTAAAGCTTGAGACATATTCTTATTCCTTTCCTTCAACTTCTCAAATTCTTCCAGGCTGACAATTGCTGCAGGTTGTACTGAAGAGGGTCCAGGTATATCCTCAATGGTGAAGGGCATTCCAGTAATCTGAGCTCTAGCATGGGACCAGTCATAGTACTGAGCTGAAGCAACATTATTACACCTTCCAAGAATAGCCATCCCTTTTGTCTGGATGTTGTCCCAAGCCCAGGATGCTTGTCTGACAACAGCTGAGTTAGGCTTTACTTCACAATACAAGGTCTCAGCTAAATCTTGCACTCTAGGAGGGTGGACCAAAGCATAGCCCAGTTGTCTCTTAAACAACAAAGGATTGTAGTTGATGCAACCCTTTACTCCTATCAGAGGTACATTTGGGTATTTCCCACAGCTGGTGATGATGTCCTTGCCCTTGGTGCTCTAGGTGCACCATCTGATATCATCTGAAGTCAAAGCAATGAGCCTCTTAGCCCAATTCTTCTGTTGGTGAGGATTCAGGAAGGCATCTGTCTTAGGTAGGTGTTTGAGCAGCCAAGTGTGAAACAAAGGAGCACAACATCTCACCAACTTCCCTCTTTGTTTCTCATTCCTCTGGTGGATGGAGTAATAAAAATCTCCCAGCAATGTGGGTACTGGGTTCCTCAGAAGGAAAAGATGAATAGCATTCTTGCTGACAAATTTGGGCTCATCTGCAAACAGTATAACCCAATATATGCTGAGGGCTAAAAGTGCACAGACTGCCCTCCATTCTCCCAAGGAGGCCTTCAGGATGGCCTGAGAAATCAAGAAATCCAAGTGCAAACCAGGAATTCCAGCTTTTGTTGTCATATTTTGCTCAATCAAAGTAGGCTCTAGGTACAGTGCTCTTGCCACTTCTCCATTGCTGGGAGAAGTCATTTCTGGGTTGAAGGGGACTCCACCCCTGACAGGTACTCCAATAAATGATGAAAACTCCTCCAGCAGAGGTCCTAGCTGAAAGTCTGGAAATGTGAAGCATCTCAAAGGAGGGTCATAAAACTGTAAGCATGTGTGGATCATGCTCCTCTGAGAAGGGTCAAGGTCCATAACCATATCCAATATACCTCCATAATGCTCCCTGAATAATGAGATGTGGTCAGGGGTGATAAGTGACTGGACCTGCCTGATACCAGTCAACACAGGCTCAAAGAAATGGTATGATATATTGCTCTTCCTGGGAGTAGCCATGAATGCTGATGAAGAGCTGAAGATAAGTACTGATGAAGATCAAGACTGATACCGGAGATGAGCCACTGATAGGCTGATGCCGGTGATGATGAAGATAGCTGAAGCAGATAACTGATGAAGCAGAGGTCTATGCAGAAGAAGGGGTCAAAACCAAGCCAGATATAATGTGGATACCCTGAAAAACAAATAAACAAATGTTAAATGATGCAAATGATGAGTATGCAAATGATATGCAAGGGTTTGTGATCAATCTGGATCTGATTATCTGTCTTGATATAAGCCCATGTATGTTCAAGAAGTCCAGATGGAGGTTCAGAAATCCAGTAACCAGGGTGGGGGACTCAAATAAAGAGTCACATATCCAGGGTTAAATCACAAGAACTGTTCAAAATGAGGTACTCTTAATCAAAACAAGTAATAGGGTATGATGTGGTCAATGGTACCTGCAAACCTGCAAACAGCCCAACCCCCTCACAGGTACTGTTCTAAAACAGGGATCCTCAGACTTGGATCAGTTATGAGAAGTGTAACCACTTCTAACCCGGAGGTACAGTGTTTACAATAACCATAAAAGATCCTCCTCTAATTCACCTCAGTTTCTGAAGGTCATAATAAAGGTCATCCAGACTTAGCAGGCTTCCCAGATAGCCCTAGCACTACAGGAAATTTGTAGCACAGAGTTCTCAAGAAGAAACCCATATCTGAACCGTGTCTCATATTCCCGCACCAGACCGAAATGGAATGGGAAAGAACATGAACCACTCTAGCCTAGGTGTCACTCAGGTCCCAGGTATAGGACCTTAAACTCTCAATGGAACCCTACCCACCAAAACAGAAACCAGATCCAGCAATGATAATGACAGTATGAAATATGAAAAAACTGTAAAGAAAGCAATAAATAAAGCTGTACATAAAGCAATAAATAAAGAAAAATAAATAAACACACATAGCACATAACACCCCAGTAAACACAAATCAAACAAGCGCTAGGAGGAACCCACAAAAAGAACCAGAAGCCCTGGTTACAATATAAGGTTCCCCAGCAGAGTCGCCAAGCTGTCGCTCCCACCAAATGAGGCTAGGTCAAATGGGGTACAGACGCGAACTGTCGACGAAAGGAGAATGAATGAATAGAGTCGCCAGCTAGGCATTTTTATCCCGAAGGAAAGGTAATGCTGCATAAACCTAGGAAAAAGATGGATAAGACGGTCGCGAACCAGAGAAACTGAGAAAGGGGGTTGGTTACAACCTGGGAAGGTATTAGCACCCAGATTGTCCGCCGTACTCGACGGGATCCACGCTTAAAAGATTTGTGTTTTTAAAGGGGTAGTGTCAGTGCAATCTGCATATCAAAGTTGGAAAGAATGCAAGTGTCAGTGTAAAAGAAAAGTGAAGTGCATAAGAGAAGTGTCAATGTGAGGACAAGAATGAAATGCTCAAGACTATGAGGCTTAAAGGATAATGCTGGAAAGAGGGGGAATATACAGAGAATTTTGTTCGATAACTGTTAAGTTATGCCTACGTATCCTCTCGTGCAATGAGGAAGTCAGAACACCGTAGTTCGACTCAAAGAGGCTGGAAGATAAATTGACTTGTGAACTGCTCACTTATCTATGCTCAAGTGTATGACATGTCTGGCTCAGGTGCTAATTGTCTTGCATTAGACGGAAGAAGCAAGTTCTCGTTTATGAGTGAATGAGATGAGAAAAGAATCCCGGAGGAAACGATTATTGTTTGTTTTTGTGTTTCAGTCTTTTATTGCTTTTTGAGGTTTGTCATAGGAAAATGAGCTTAAGCCTAAACCAAGGGTTAGTAAACTCATCACATCCTCCCTTTGATTAGGGGTAATGAGAGTACCTTAAGTATGAAGTAAACACCTCACACTTAGTCACCATGATGTAGGATTAAGATCATCAACCTACTTGCACTTATTTGGATGTTTTTGAAGTTTTTGTTTAGTGTTAAGTAATGAGATTAAGCCATAATCAGAGGTTTAATGGACTCATTACACCATCCTAATAGAAGGATAATAGCTGAGAACATTTAAGCTGAGGAAGGCTCCTCAACTTAATCCATGATTAGGAATTAACCTCATGACAAAACAAAGCCTTTATTTAGTGGGTCTTAGTTAATGGTAAGATGAAGAAGTGATTTTTATGGTTTGTAAGACAACTTGAGGAAGACTTGTCCATTAACACTAGGGTTAGTCCTTCTTAACCAATTAAGGAAGAATTAGAACCCTAATGCAAGGCCCAAGTTACAAGCTTGATGTCTAAGTGATTATTAAGTGGATTGATTAAACGATTTAAACACATTAAGGGTTTAACACTTAGAATTAAAGTTATACACTCCATCCTAATAGAAGGATGCAAGCATAAACTTAATCTCAAAGCCTTAAGACCTTGAAGGTTTAGTCCTTGATTATGAGGTGGGAAGAGAATACTCAAAGAAAACTCAAAGGAAAGAGTCTAATGGGGACTAAAAAATCTTAAAATGTTATCATGCTTGGAAGTCCTAGGGTTTGTGAGGCTTAAGAGGAGAAATCTTCAAGGAAGCCACCAAGGAGAAGCAAGATAGAAAAGGGATGAGATGAGAAGAGAAAAGAGGGAATAGAGGCACAAGTGAGCAAGCTCACTCAAAGACAAGAAAAAATGCAGCAAGGATGTAAAATGATAAGGTGAGAAGAGGTAGGAAGTTAAGGCAAATCCACCTCCCAAACAAACTTACCATTAACCTGAAAAGTTAGTACAAGATGCATAAGGGAAGAAATGAGATGAAACAATACATATGGATGGGCAAAGGCCAAAGTCAGAAACATACACATGATGCAAATGATGTCAAGATATGGTGCAAAGTCATACAAGATGCATATATGTGAGCATACAAGAGAATGGATGCATATGGAGCATGCCTTGAACCATGAAAGTTCATGAAAGCTTATGAAATGATACGAATGCATAACATGGCAAATGAAAGATGCAATGATCAAACATGATTCTAATATGTCCTAAGATGCATTATGAATCACGTGGATGCACAAAATGTCATGGCAAGTCCTTGAATGCAAGCATATGAGAGATGGATACAAGTGAAGGCACAAGTTAGGGTTTACATACAACATGCAATGCAAAATTCAAAATCAGGAGCAAATGACAAGATAAAAAATTGAAAATGGGATCAAAGGAACCCTAACCCTACACAAGTTCACTTCCCAAAGGAGGGGACCTAAGTCTAAACCTAATGGAAGTTATGAATTTCTCAAGTCAACTAGGGTTTGGGGATATCTCACAATGAAAAATGCACAACAAATTGAAAATGAAAGATAAATTCAAACCAATTTTACCCTAAAAACTACATGCTATGAAGGATGCAATGCAAGAAGAACCATTACTAAACTCTTCATGGTTAGGCAGAATGATGTTTTTAGGATCAAAATATTGCCTTTAAACAAATTTAATTCCAATGAAAATTGTCAAAATACATCAAGAACCAAAAAGAAATTTATTTTGAGAGTTTAATAATGTTTCTAAATGTTTCAAAATGCTATGTGAATTTTTTGGGATTTTTAAATACCTAAATGCATTTTTAATTAATTAATTTCCATTAACTAATTAAAAACAAACATTTAAATGATTTAAAAATAATTTTTAATGCAAAAAATAAAAATAAAAATGTATTTGGGTTCTGAAAATTAATGAAATGTTTGACAAAAAAAATCAGAATTTTTTAATATGTTTTCCTATTTTTAAAAATTCGTGGAATTTAAATGCAAAGAAAATGAAATAAAAATTTAAATAAAAGAAAGTAGGCTGATCCAAGAGCTGAGACTCAAATGGATTTGGAGGGAGTTGACCCGCGCCAGATCCTAGGGTTGTAATTCAAACTAACTAAATTTAAATTAAACCTAATTAATTAATTTAATAAATCAGGATTAGGGTTTTAATGATGGATCTGGGCCACTCATTCGCGCGCGGGTCAACACGGGTCAACCGGATCTATGGCTCACATTCAAACTGAGCCCTAATCACAATTAAGGCATTAATGACTTTCAGGTCACCGGAGAAGAGCTCCAGTCGTCTTCTCCGGTGACATCCCTCCCTGAAAATTGCTATCTCTCTCCCCAAGCTTCTAAAACCTAATCTCTCTGCCCAGAATCCAACCCCATGCATCACTTAACAAGAATCACTCACTAAAACAAATTTATTTCACATATTCAAGCTGAATCGAAGCAAATTAGTTCTAGGTCAAAAAATTTCAGAGAGCTTATACATGCTTACTACTTGGTCATTTTCAAAACTAAACATATCAGAATCATCAGTGAATCATGGAGAACCTTTTAGGAACTTAAAAACGCGTTTCTGGAAAAAATGTTCATGATGATACCTTAACTGAAGCTTTCAAAAATGGTGCTTTCTGGCCAGTTCTTTGCTTCAAAACTTCTCCAATGATCCCCCTCAAGTGTTTGTGATGCTTAGCTGGAGCTTAAATGGCCTCTAGAGGAAGTTTGCAGAATCTCAGTTCATGAAATGTTGAAATCGTGTTTTTGATTATGAAGGTTTTAGGGCAAAATGGAAGGTGGGAAATGATCAGTGAGGTTTATGGAGTTGAATGGTGGAAAAAGTTTGAAGGTTTGATGGCTGAATCCAGAGATTCGAAAGCTTTTGCAAGTTTTGGGATTTTTGAGTGTGATGTGTTCTTGGAGTCTTAGGCTGTGTTGTGTGTTGTGTTGAGTTTCTTTTGGTACATGTATCAAGTTGGGATAGGTCAGAGAGTTGTTGCTGGCCTATGTTGATTGGTATGGTCCATTTTGCCAAAAGTCAATGTTAGGTGTCCTTTGAGGTATGGGTCATGGCAGGCTGGTTTAGAGGCATGGCTTGGTTCAGCTGTGATCAAGGAGTGTCATGAAATCAGATTTTGTGAGCTGTCTTAAATGGATGAAGGGTTATGAAGCATTTTGCAACTTGGTGAACCTTTGGCCCATTTGTGATTTCTTAATGATCAAGGCATGAAAATGAACAATTCTTTGGTGCATTCTGCATTTTAGGTCATGACTTATGTTTGTATGATAGTTAGAAGTCCATTTGAAGTAACATTTTGCCTTGGCATGAGGTTTTGCAACTTTCCCTCTTTGGTACAAAAGTGAAAATTTCATGATTTTTCCCAACTTTGCAAGGCCATAACTTTTGATCCAAAATGAATTAGAAAGAGTTATTGTACTTTTTGAAAAGGGAATGATCCAATCTACAACTTTCATGACCAAAGTTTCCTCATTTGATGCATTTTTGAATCAAAAAGAGGAGGTTGAAAAACTTTCCCAAAATGGCAAGTTTTCATTATAAGTCACTTTCCCAAAAAGGCAACTTTGCAAATGGCTTGAAATTCTTCAATTTTGTGAACTTCTAACATCTTTTATGATCAAATAAAGATCATACACATTCAAAATGATGGAGAACACCCTTTGGTTGGGTTATTGGGGGCCTCAGATGCCCTGATTTTGCACTGACTTGCTCAAGAAGTCATCTCTTGATCAGATGCCTTCCCCATTGATTTTCTTCATGAAAATTGATATGCATGATCCTCATAACATATAGAGACCAATAGAAACAAGAATGACCAAAAAATTTGGAGTTATGGCCTTTGAAACCAAAACCCTAATTTTTAGGTCATCTATGCAGTTAAACCTGGCTCTGCTTCCATGCCTTTCCCAGTTCTTGTGATTCTTTGACTTTCTTGACCTTGTGAGGATATAATATGATGCTTGAAGATACATGGACCCCTTTGAAGTGATTGATGACCTTTGGAGTGGCTCAGATAGCTCATGGATTGCTCAGGTCACAAACCCTAGATGCAGATGACTTAGAAACAATGCAGTGAAGCAAAAATGCAATATGAGATGCTATGATTGAACTTATGCACATGAAAAGATCACAAGACATGGTGAAATGAGTGAGGGAACATTTGGGGTGTTTACAGCTGCCCCTATTCAAGCATGAGTTAGCTGTGCAGGATGTAAGCAACGACTTAACAGGCAAACAAGATAACTTGTGGTTGAATACCAAAGACAGTCCAAAATTTGCACTCACTGAAATGAAGAAGAAAAGGGATATAGATTGTAAAAGAAAATAAAGTATGATTATAAGGTGCGGGCGACGGAGGACGACCGTCAAGCAGAGGACGACTGCTGGGGATGAAGCAATGACGGGGACGACCGACAGGCTGGGGATACAAGAGATTATGATGGGGACGACCATCAAGCTCAAGGCATGAATGAAATAAATGATGAGGTACGGTCATCAGAGGTGAATGATGATCACCTAGCAGGGGACGGCTGCTCTGTTGGGGATACAATGAGGGATGGTCATCTAAGGCGAAGGACGATCACCTGGCACGGTACGGTTGCCAACAATATCACGACATAGGACGAATGCCGGATAGAAAAGGTCGATGATGGGGACGACCATCAGATAAGCATGATGAAGGACGATCATCAAGAGGTGAAGGACGATCACCTAGCAGGGTACGGCTGCTCTCGGGGTTTATCATGACATAGGACGAATGCCAGATAACAAGATCAACAATGGGGAAAACCATCGGATGAAATGATGAAGGACGATCATCAAGAGGTGAAGGACGATCACCTAGCAGGGGACGGCTGCTAAAAATATCACGACATAGGACGAATGTCGGATAAGAAGGGGTTCTAATGAAAAGAGACTCCTCTGGGAATGATGAATGACGATCATCAAAATGGTGAAGGACAATCACTTGGCAGGGTACGGCTGCCGAAAAGGTATCATGACATAGGACGAATGTCAGATAGAAAGGAAATAGTTCAACAAGATTTGTTGGGGACTCTTCTGGGGAAGGGTAGACACAGATGAGTGTCTAAATTCAAGAGATGAAGGTATAAGTGTTTGACACCGTGTATAGATTAAAGATGCGGACGAGCATCCTTAAGACTATGATACGGACAAGTATCAATAGAAACAAACACTTGACGCATGTTCAGAGATGATGATACGGATGAGTATCGACTGGTTAACAAAGAACACAGACGAGTGTCGAATCTGAGGGGATTTAAGTGGCGTATACGAGATACAGACGAGTATCTGTATGAGTAAAAAGTGATGAGTGAGACACAAACGAGTGTTCAACTTGCTGGGGAGGGCGACACGGACGAGTGTCAAAAGGGAAAGTGTATATATATGAACTGGAGTGTAATCTGCGGGGATTGGATGACACGGACGGGTATCAATGAGCATGTATTATAAACAAGTATATGGTTCCCAAAGTGTTTAGGCAACTATGCTGGGGGGTGACACGGACGGGTGTCAGGGAAGTGTGTATATATATGTATCTGTGTTAGTGAGTACAAAGGGGAAGCTTTGGCTTTCTGCTGGGATATGACACAGACGAGTGTCAAGAAGCATCTGTAATATAAGCATTTGTTTGCTCGGGCAATTTTACTGGGGAATGATGACACAGACAAGTGCCAAAAGGAGTGTGTATCTGTATCTGTAAGGGATATGCTTTGGCTCTCTGGTGGGGAATTGGGAAATATTCTGTATATTGTTGATGGATTGTCAGTATTTACAAGTGTTTGGTTCGACACATGGCTTATGATTTATGCAATATGTTTGATTTTTATTTTTGCCGTAATGCTCCGTATTAGACGGAATGCTACGCTCTGTGGGGAAAATATGATGCGAATGCTATGATTTATGCAAAGATACCGATCCGGGATTCGGATCCCATTGCTGCAGAGATCTCTGGCTGATCTGCTTGAAGTGGATATCCCAGCTAGGGATAAGATCATTGGTAGATCTGATAAGACGTATGATTCTGCTTGGGGAAATAGGTCATTTGACAGACCTGCCTTGGCAATGAGGGACCCAGCTGGGGTCTGCGGGAGCTTTCGCCACTCTTTTGTGAGATCTTCAGGCATTGCTTTTCTGTATAAAGATTGAAACTTTACGGGGAGATGGTTCCCTGTCTGTCATTTGGCTGGGGAAGAAGAAAGATCACTGAAAGATCTTCCTAGAGATTTCTGTGGGGATCCTGCTGAGGATGATACTTGACAACTCAGTTGGGGATATGAACACCTTCTGGTGCTGCTCTTTGAAGGAAATGTTGGAAAAGTGATGCCTGGCAACTCTGATGGAGAGAAAGCATCTCTGGTGCTGTTTGGAGGGTGTGCCGAGGAAACAATGATTTGGCAGCCTCCTGGGGGGAAGCTTTTATGCCCCATGTTGCGCTTTGGATACCTGTAACCCTGTAAAGACAAAGAAACGCACAAGTATCCCAAGGTATCCCTTACTGGATTCCATCATAGGAGTTTAGACACTCCCGGGAGTAAGTATATTTCTTGTAAGCACGTATTTTTAGAAGGGAAGCATCTGTATTTATGCAATCAATATCTTGCAGACATCGGACATTTTTGCAAACGAAAATAAAATGTACGAGACGAAACATGACTGAAAATCTGATTTTATTAATCCATGTGCCCTGAATTGGCAAGATACAGTCAAAGAAACGGATCCCCTGAAATGAGGAGATTGTTACAAAAATTGAGAAACAAAAGGGTGCTGGCAATGTTGATGACGGTTCGAGGAGCTTCCCTTTTGCTATGACTCGTATGACTTTTAACGTTCTTCTCATCCTGCTTTTGAAGGAGGTTGATTATGAACGAAGCTTGACCCTCTCGGAGTTTACCATGTTCCAAGTGATACAGATGAATTCAGAATGCAGTTGTTCGCTTATTCCCTTATTTTGCGTGGATCGCCCTTTCGGGTTTTCAATCCACCGGGATACCCATTTTTGCCTGAGTTGTCCAATGCGGATTTTCAACTCAGCGGGTGTACATTTTTTATTTATTTTCCCTTATTTTTGCCCGAGTCTCTTATTCTGTTTTTGACTCGCCGGGATGCCCTATTTTTGCCTGGACTTACATTCTGTTTTTATGTCCAGCGGGTCATTTTATGCGAAGTATTTTTTAACTGCATCTGAATTCACAGGGGACAGGAAGTCTTCACCATCCATAGTACTGAGCATCAGTGCTCCTCCAGAGAAGACTTTCTTTACTATGAATGGGCCATCATAATTCGAAGTCCACTTGCCCCTGTGGTCTGTATGAGGAGGGAAGAGTCTTTTCAGCACAAGATCTCCTACTTGGTATTCTCGAAGCCTGACTTTCTGATCAAAGGCTTTCTTCATTCTTTTCTGATACAGCTGCCCATGACAAATGGCAGCCAATCTCTTCTCTTCAATCAGATTCAGTTGTTCGTATCGGGATCAAATCCATTCTGCTTCGTTCAGCTTAACATCCATCAGTACTCGCAAGGAGGGTAATTCAACTTCAACAGGTAGGACTGCCTCCATACCATATACAAGCTGATACGGCGTTGCCCCAGTGGATGTTCTGATTGATGTACGGTACCCATGCAAGGAGAATGGTAGCATTTCATGCCAGTCTTTATAGGTAACTACCATCTTCTGCACAATCTTCTTGATATTTTTATTAGCCGCTTCTACAACGCCATTCATCTTTGACCTGTAAGGAGAAGAATTGTGGTGTTGGATCTTGAAGTCCCGACATAGTTCTGCCATTATTTTATTGTTTAAGTTGGAACCATTATCAGTAATGATTCGCTCGGGAACTCCATACCGACAAATGATATCTCTCTTCAGAAATCGGGCTACCACCTGCCTTGTAACATTTGCATAAGAAGCTGCTTCGACCCACTTGGTAAAATAGTCAATGGCAACCAGGATGAATCTGTGGCCATTTGAAGTAGTCGGTTCAATCTTGCCAATCATATCAATGCCCCACATGGCAAAGGGCCAAGGTGAAGACATTACATTTAGAGGATTTTGAGGCACATGCACTTTATCTGCGTAAATCTGGCATTTATGGCATTTTCTAGCATAGGCACAACAGTCGGCATCCATCGTAATTCAGTAATAGCCTGATCTTAACAGCTTTTTAGCCATAGCATGCCCTCCTGCATGGGTACCAAAGGATCCTTCGTGCACCTCGTGCATCAACAAGTCTGCTTCTGCCCTATCAACACATCTAAGGAGTACCATATCAAAGTTTCTCTTGTACAAGGAACCGTCGGTATTCAGGAAGAAACTACCAGCTGGCCTTCTTAATGTCTTCTTATCATTGGAAGATGCCCCAGGTGGGTATGTTTGATCCTCCAAGAAGCATTTGATATCATGGAACCAAGGCTTATCATCTTTAACAACATCTGCTGAGAACACATATGCTGGTCTGTCAAGTCTGGACACTGAAATCCGAGGCACAAAGTTAGCAGCTTGAACTTTGATCATGGATGAAATGGTACCCAGGGCATCTGCGAACTGATTTTCGTCTCGAGGGATATACTCAAGCTTGACTGTTGTGAAGAAAGTCAATAACCTCCTTGTATAATCCCGGTAAGGTATCAGATGATCTTGGTGGGTGTACCATTTGCCGTTGGTTTGATTAACTACCAGAGCTGAATCTCCGAACACAGTCAAAGTCTTGATCCTGAGGTCAATGGCTTCCTTAAGACCCATAATACAAGCTTCGTATTCAGCTTCGTTGTTAGTGCAGTTAAAGGTGAGTTTTGCCGAGAAAGGCATGTGAACCCCCTTAGGTGTAATGAGTACTGCACCAACACCACGACCATTCATATTAACAGCCCCATCAAACATCATAGTCCATTCTTCTTCTGGGTCAGGCCCTTCAGTGTGAACAGGCTCTTCATGATCTTTTGCTTTTATGAACATGATGTCTTCATCAGGGAAGTCAAATCTCATAGGCTGGTAATCATCAATGGGTTGCTCAACAAGGTAATCAGACAATACACTGCCCTTGATGTCTTTCTGAGATGTGTACTGAATGTCATATTCTGTGAGGATCATTTGCCATCTTGCAACCCGTCCGGTAAGTGCTGGCTTCTCAAACTTGTACTTAACTGGATCCATCTTTGAGATCAATAAGGTAGTGTGGGTCAACATATACTGCCTTAGTCGGCGAGCAGCCCACGCTAAAGCACAGCATGTTTTCTCGAGCAGTGAATAACGTTGTTCACAGTCGGTAAACTTTTTTCTTAGGTAGTATATTGCATACTCTTTTCGACCAGACTCGTCATGCTGGCCCAGCACACACCCCATTGACTCTTCTAATACTGTCAAGTACATGATTAGAGGTCTTCCTTCAACTGGAGGCATAAGGATTGGAGGCTCTTGTAAGTATTCCTTGATTTTGTCAAAAGCCCTCTGGCAGTCTTCATTCCACCTGACCGTTTGTTCTTTTCTTAACAACTTGAATAAAGGCTCACAGGTTGCTGTAAGGTGAGATATGAACCGTGAAATGTAGTTCAATCTACCTAGGAACCCTCGAACTTCTTTTTCTGACTTCGGTGCAGGCATTTCTTGAATGGCTTTGACTTTGTCAGGGTCAACTTCAATCCCTTTTTCACTTACAATAAATCCTAGCAGCTTACTGGATCGCACCCCGAATGTGCATTTGTTGGGGTTTAACTTCAGTTGGTACTTCCTCAAACGCTTGAATAGCTTGAAAAGATTTACCAGGTGGTCTTCTTCTATGAGGGACTTGGCAATCATGTCATCCACATAACATTCAATTTCTTTGTGGATCATGTCATGGAATAATGTTACCATAGCCCGTTGATAAGTTGCACCAGCATTCTTCAGTCCGAATGGCATCACCTTATAACAGAATGAGCCCCAGGGTGTGATGAAATTTGTCTTCTCCATGTCCTCAGGTGACATCTTGATCTGATTGTATCCTGAAAATCCGTCCAAGAAGGAGAACACCGAGAACTGGGCCGTATTATCAACCAATACATCAATGTGAGGTAAGGGGAAGTCATCTTTCGGGCTGGCTCTGTTCAGGTCCCGGTAATCCACACACATCCTCACCTTGCCGTCTTTCTTAGGAACAGGTACAATATTAGCAACCCACGGAGGATAGCTAGTCACAGCAAGGAAACCGGCATCCCACTGCTTTTGCACCTCTTCCTTTATCTTCATTGCTATATCTGGGCGAGTACGGCGCAACTTCTGCTTTACTGGTGGGCAGTCTTCTTTCAAAGGCAGCTTGTGCATGAATATGTCGGTGTCCAACCCTGGCATATCCTGATAAGACCAAGCAAAGACATCCACATACTCCCGAAGCATATCATCAGTTGCTCTTTCACTGAATTTTGTAGACAGGCCCCGATCTTAACTTCTTTCACATCTTCTTCCGAACCAAGATTGACCGTTTCAATTTCCTCCTGATAAGGAGTGATAACCTTCTCCTCTTGCCTTAACAACCTGGCCAGCTCTTTGGGTAGCTCATATTCTTCTTCAACCCCTTCATCAGCTTGATTGATTGGATTGTCAAAGTCATACGAAGTCATAGCAGTGTTGTTGTCGGTGCAATCTGGAAGGCACTTTCTGCAAGGGTTTAGATTGGTTTATTTTAGTGATCAATTTTATCTTGTTTAGAAAAAGTGAAATGAAGTTATCATTTTGAAAAACATTGCCATTTTATTTTTGTACAAAAAGAAAAATGAAAAGACAATGAGCGAAAAAAAAAAGAAACTTGTTTGCAAAAGATGTCCGATATTCATTGATTAATCCATTTGCACAAAATTACAAGATGGCCCGATTACAAAATGAGTCTTGACATCTTGGGCAAGATGCAAGACTTGATGCATGCTTTAAAATACAGGAAATAATAATTACTCTGCAGGAGTAACCCTTATAATTTCCTGGGAAGACCAGTTAAGAACTTGGCTCCCCGGGATCCTTGGACGTATCCAGCTCTCCAGGTTGCGGTCGCTTTCCTCCTCGTCTTCCAAATTGTTCACAGCATCTGGGGTGAGCATTTCCCTGCTGACAAAATTGGGCTCTTTGGCAGCCTCTGATTGATCTTGTTGAGTTGTTCTGTAACCCAACCCAAATTTGTCTTCTTTCTTTTCCATGGGCAACAACTTGCCCCAGCCTTGGGCGGTACCTTCCTCAACAACCTTCCGGGCTTGCTGATACGATGTTATGGAAGTTCCCAATACAGCAGATGCTTCATTAATGTTCAGGGCCTTAAACCCTTGGCTCATAGTTTCATAGATTTCTCCATCCATTTCTATGTACTTATACGTAGCCAGATGGCTAACAAAGATGTCTTCCTCCCCACAGATGGTGATGATCTGGCCTTCCCACTCGAATTTCAACTTCTGGTGAAGGGTAGACGTAACAGCGCCAGTGGCGTGAATCCAGGGTCTACCCAACAGACAGCTGTAGGCCGGCTGAATGTCCATCACATAGAAGGTAGTTTTGAAGGTCTGCGGGCCAATCATCACAGGCAGATAAATCTCCCCAAGCACTGATCTTTTAGAGCCATCAAATGCTCTCACCACCAAATTACTTGGACGCAGTGCCAAGCCATCATACTCCAGCTTCACTAAGGCTTTCTTTGGCAGAACATTGAGTGATGACCCAGTGTCCACCAGTACATGAGATAGAACAACACCTTTGCATTCCAAGGTGATATGCAAAGCCTTGTTGTGGTTACGTTCCTCTGTTGTTAAGTCAGCATTGGTAAAGCCCAGTCCATGACTGGTATTGACATTTGCCACCACGGTTTCTAGCTGATTAACAGTAATCTCCTCTAGCACGTACGCTGCGTGCAGGACTTTCAATAATGCATTCCTGTGAGCTTCATAACACATCAACAGGGATAATATGGAGATTTTTGAGGGAGTTTGGTGAAGCTGATCCACCACCTTGTAATCACTTCTCTTTATGATTCTCATGAACTCGTCTACATCTTGCTCGAAAGATGTCTTATGAGTTTCTTTGATAGTTGGCTCTTCAGGTACCACACTCTTTCCTTTTGCCTTGGTAGCTGCTTCTGCTTCTACATTAGGTCTTTGCACTTGTGAGGCAAAAAGGCGTCCACTTCTGGTGAAGCCTCCGCCTCCCCCAACATTATCAATTTGTGGAGAAGAGGTTGGTGAATCCAGAGTGATTTTCTTCCCATTGCAGTAGAGATCAGAGCTATAATGCCAAGGTATGGCATTACTGCTTTCATAAGGAACGGGTCCAGGCACCGTAATAGTAATTGGACTGACTGCTGTAGAGGAGGGTACTGTAATGTTGTGCGGATCATAGTAAATCGTGACTGGTGACCTGGCAGGAGGTGCCATGGCTTGTTGTTGGAAATTGTTGCTGGGAGGAACATCCGATGGGTCATAATAAATTGTAACTGTTGAAACATCTTCGTTAATTTTTGCTGGCGTTGTAGAAGATTCTGCTAACAAAATGGATGCTGATGTTGTAGAGGAAATGGTTGTTGAAATTTGATTTGTTGAAGTGATGGATGGAGCCATTGCTGATGATATTGATGAATCGGTAGGAATGATTGTTGCTGCTGTTGTAGAAGAATCAGGAATTGTTGTTAAAGGAATTGCTGGATTTGTAGGCGCCGTTGTTGAAATCTGAAGGATACCATCCTTAATAAGACCATCTATGTCGCTTCTCAAATTTTCACACCCGTTGACTGCAATGTTGCAATACCCACAACCGAGTTCACACCCGGGGAACACTTGGCACTCTAGAAGCTGAGTTTTAATTTCGACCAAAGGTGTTCGAATTTGTGCAACACTGGTGATCAAGGTAGATGGTTTGTCTTCCTCAATGGCATTAATCCTTGGCCCACCATGATTAGGCATAGGATTTCTGTTGACATTCGGAGGAGGTGCAAAGTTGAGGGCTTTAGAATCCACCAGATCTTGGACTTTCATTTGCAGGGCCATGCACTTCTCAGTATTGTGACCAGGTGCATTGGAGTGGAAAGCACACCTGGCGTTGACATCATAATTCTTTGGGAGATTGGAGGGATCTGGAGGTGCCAATGTCCTTAACTCAACCAAGTTAAGCTTTAGGAGTTGTGGCAATAAAGCAGCATAAGGCATAGGGATAGGGTCAATCACCCTGTTTGCCTGTGATGCTCTTTGTTGAAAGGGTCGTTGTTGTTGATTGCTATTGTTGTTGTTGTAGGTTCTCTGTTGCGGATACTGGACTTGCTATTGATAATGTGGCTGTTGTTGTTGATATGCTGGTTGCTGAGGAATCGGAGTTGGAATGGTGACAATTGCTATTGATCTGTGAACATACTGAGGTCTACCCCTGCTAGCATGAATGGCATTTGTCTCACCGGTCCTTCGAGGTCCCACAAAAGGCTTCCGGGGATTACTGGACGAACTTGCACCATTATCAGAAATTTTGCCCATTTTTAATAGACTTTCAATTCTTTCACCGGCTATAACTACGTCTGCGAAACTGGTGGAAGAAAAGGCAGCCAACCTATCAATATATGTTCCTTGCAAAGTATTCAAGAACATGTCGGCCATTTCTCTTTCCGACATGGGTGGCTGGACAGCAGCAGCAAGCTGTCTCCATCTTTGGGCATATTCCCTGAAGCTTTCTCTGGAGGATTAAGACATTCCCATTAGGAGGGTCCTGTTGGGAGCCATGTCCAGATTGTATTGATACTGCCTGATGAAGGCTTCAGCTAGGTCCTTCCAGCATCTAATGGTAGCTCTGGTCAAGTGTGAATACCACTCCCTTGAAGCCCCAGTCAAATTGTCTTCAAAGTAGAACATCCACAGCTTTTCATCCATGGTATATGCTTTAAGTCTCCCCAGGAAAGATTGCAGGTGAGTTCGTGGACAGGAGGTTCCATTGTATTTCTCAAAGCACGGGGGTTTGAATTTGTGGGGAATTCTCACCCCATCCACTAACCCCATATCCATTACATCAAAACCCAAGGAGTTTTGAGACTCCAAAGATCTCAATTTCTCAGCAGATTCATCAAACCTCCTATCATAGACTTCGTCTCCAGCTCCCATGACAGTAAACTGCTCTTCTTGGGGATCTTCTTGCAAGATTCTCCCACTAGCAGTATTTCCTTGCACATTTCCCTGGATGTTGACTTTCGGATCTAGATGAGGTCCAAATACTGGTGGATTAAGATGAGGCTGACCCCTCTCATTGTTGCTAGTTCCTCCAGTGCCAGGATGAGGTTCCTCGGGAGTTTGTCTTTCCACCAATGCCCTTAACCTTTCTTGGCTCTGGGCCAAGCCAGTCATTACAACCATGAATTGGGTCATTTGGTTCCTCATCTCCACTCTTGCATTAGCCATCTGGGTTCTGACTTCAGTCAGGTCTTGCTGTACTTGCTCCATCTAGATACCAGGAAGGTTGTTGCGAGTAGGGTACCGGTGCGCACGGTTGACAGGGAACACTCTTCGACGAGCAATATTTCCTAAAGGTCACAACAAGGTTAGAAACAAATAAATATAAAACCTACAAAACAAAACAAGGTTAGTATGCAATGCAATATGCTTATTCGTTTTCCAAGGTATCCGGCTTGGTTCTTGGTTTTGACCTTTCCAGACCTCGAGGAAGATGCTTGATGTTGTTGAGAAAAGGAACCCCAAATGAAAACAAACTAAAATATATTACAAATAATGAATAATACATAGTCTATTTTTACAACACATGCCCCCGAAGGGTCAAAATACAACAAAAAAGGAAAGTACATCAAATGGAAATGAACAACAAGCAAAGAAGTCAAACATCCAATCCAAAATCATCCTCCTTAACCTCCTTCAGAAGTGCCTCAGTCATTGGACCAGCTGGATGCTCTGTAATGGTCCTGATGAGGAGGTTCCTGGTGGCAATGGCAGTGGTCAGCTTCTTGTGCCTGTCCTGGTCCTTTGATCTCTTCAATCCAGCCCTAAACTTCAACTCTGAAATCTCCTTCTGGGCAGCCAACAAAGCCTCCTGCTGCTGCTTTTCATTGGCCTCTAACTGTTCAGTCCTGGCTTGAGTTCTCTGATCTTCTTGTGTCCGGGCTTCAGTGATCCTGACCCACCTAGCCTGACTTTCTTGCAGATAGAGCTCAGTTCTAGCCTTCTGAATCTTGGCCTCTTTACAGGCATTCTTCAATATTTGCTCCCCAGCTCTTGATTTCTTGATGTAGTCCTCTGTTTTCTCAATCTTGGCCAGATGCTCCACCCTAAGCTTCTCCAACCTTTCAATGTCCAGACGACCATCACTCCTTTCCCAAAGAGTCTTTTTTAAAGCTTGAGACAGATTCTCATTCCTTTCCTTCAGCTTCTCAAATTCTTCATGGCTGACAGTTGCTGCAGGTTGTACTGAAGAGGGTTTAGGTATATCCTCAATGGTGAAGGGCATTCCAATAATCTGAGCTCTAGCATGGGACCAGTCATAGTACTAAGCTGAAGCAACATTATTACACCTTCCAAGAATAGCCATCCCTTTTGTCTGGATGTTGTCCCAAGCCCAGGATGCTTGTCTGATAACAGCTGAGTTAGGCATTACTTCACAATACAAGGTCTCAGCTAAATCTTGCACTCTAGGAGGGTGGACCAAAGCATAGCCCAGTTGTCTCTTAAACAGCAAAGGATTGTAGTTGATGCAACCCTTTACTCCTATCAGAGGTACATTTGGGTATTGCCCACAGCTGGTGATGATGTCCTTGCCCTTGGTGCTCTGGGTGCACCATCTGATATCATCTGAAGTCAAAGCAATGAGCCTCTTAGCCCAATTATTCTGTTGGTGAGGATTCAGGAAGGCATCTGTCTTAGGTAGGTGTTTGAGCAGCCAAGTGTGAAACAAAGGAGCACAACATCTCACCAACTTCCCTCTTTGTTTCTCATTCCTCTGGTGGATGGAGTAATAAAAATCTCCCAGCAATGTGGGTACTGGGTTCCTCAGAAGGAAAAGATGAATAACATTCTTGTTGACAAATTTGGGCTCATCTGCAAACAGTATAACCCCATATATGTTGAGGGCTAAAAGTGCACAGACTGCCCTCCATTCTCCCAAGGAGGCCTTCAGGATGGCCTGAGAAATCAAGAAATCCAAGTGCAAACCAGGAATTCCAGCTTTTGTTGTCATATTTTGCTCAATCAAAGTAGGCTCTAGGTACAGTGCTCTTGCCACTTCTCCATTGCTGGGAGAAGTCATTTCTGGGTTGAAGGGGACTCCACCCCTGACAGGTACTCCAATAAATGATGAAAACTCCTCCAGCAGAGGTCCTAGCTGAAAGTCTGGAAATGTGAAGCATATCAAAGGAGGGTCATAAAACTGTAAGCATGTGTGGATCATGCTCCTCTGAGAAGGGTCAAGGTCCATAACCATATCCAATATACCTCCATAATGCTCCCTGAATAATGGGATGTGGTCAGGGGTGATAAGTGACTGGACCTGCCTGATACCAGTCAACACAGGCTCAAAGAAATGGTATGATATATTGCTCTTCCTGGGAGTAGCCATGAATGCTGATGAAGAGCTGAAGATAAGTGCTGATGAAGATCAAGACTGATACCGGAGATGAGCCACTGATAGGCTGATGCTGGTGATGATGAAGATAGCTGAAGCAGATAACTGATGAAGCAGAGGTCTATGCAGAAGAAGGGGTCAAAACCAAGCCAGATATGATGTGGATACCCTGAAAAACAAATAAACAAATCTTAAATGATGCAAATGCTGAGTATGCAAATGATATGCAAGGGTTTGTGATCAAGCTGGATATGATTATCTGTCTTGATATAAGCCTATGTATGTTCAAGAAGTCCAGATGGAGGTTCAGAAATCCAGTAACCAGGGTGGGGGACTCAAATAAAGAGTCACATATCCAGGGTTAAATCACAAGAACTGTTCAAAATGAGGTACTCTTAATCAAAACAAGTAACAAGGTATGATGTGGTCAATGGTACCTGCAAACCTGTAAACAGCCCAACCCCCTCACAGGTAGTGTTCTAAAACAAGGATCCTCAGACTTGGATCAGTTATGAGAAGTGTAACCACTTCTAACCCGGAGGTACAGTGTTTACAATAACCATAAAAGATCCTCCTCTAATTCACCTCAATTTCTGAAGGTCATAATAAAGGTCATCCAGACTTAGCAGGCTTCCCAGATAGCCCTAGCACTATAGGAAATCTGTAGCACAGAGTTCTCAAGAAGAAACCCATATCTGAACCGTGTTTCATATTCCCGCACCAGACCGAAATGGAATGGGAAAGAACATGAACCACTCTAGCCTAGGTGTCACTCAGGTCCCAGGTATAGGACCTTAAACTCTCAATGGAACCCTACCCACCAAAACAGAAACCAGATCCAGCAATGATAATGACAGTATGAAATATGAAAAAAACTGTAAAGAAAGCAATAAATAAAGTTGTACATAAAGCAATAAATAAAGCAAAATAAATAAACACACATAACACATAACACCCCAGTAAACACAAATCAAACAAGCGCTAGGAGGAACCCACAAAAAGAACCAGAAGCCCTGGTTACAGTATAAGGTTCCCCAGCAGAGTCGCCAAGCTGTCGCTCCCACCAAATGAGGCTAGGTCAAATGGGGTACAGACGCGAACTATCGGCGAAAGGAGAATGAATGAATAGAGTCGCCAGCTAGGCATTTTTATCCTGAAGGAAAGGTAATGCTGCATAAACCTAGGAAAACGATGGATAAGACGGTCGCGAACCAGAGAAAATGAGAAAGGGGGTTGGTTACAACCTGGGAAGGTATTAGCACCCAGATTGTCCGCCGTACTCGACGGGATCCACGCTTAAAAGATTTGTGTTTTTAAAGGGGTAGTGTCAGTGCAATCTGCGTATCAAAGCTGGAAAGAATGCAAGTGTCAGTGTAAAAGAAAAGTGAAGTGCATAAGAGAAGTGTCAGTGTGAGAACAAGAATGAAATGCTCAAGACTATGAGGCTTAAAGGATAATGCTGGAAAGAGGGGGAATATACAGAGAATTTTGTTCGATAACTGTTAAGTTATGCCTACGTATCCTCTCGTGCAATGAGGAAGTCAGAACACCGTAGTTCGACTCAAAGAGGCTGGAAGATAAATTGACTTGTGAACTGCTCACTTATCTATGCTCAAGTGTATGACCTGTTTGGCTCAGGTGCTAATTGTCTTGCATTAGACGGAAGAAGCAAGTTCTCGTTTATGAGTGAATGAGATGAGAAAAGAATCTCGGAGGAAACGATTATTGTTTGTTTTTGTGTTTCAGTCTTTTATTGCTTTTTGAAGTTTGTCATAGGAAAATGAGCTTAAGCCTAAACCAAGGGTTAGTAAACTCATCACATCCTCCCTCTGATTAGGGGTAATGAGAGTACCTTAAGTATGAAGTAAACACCTCACACTTAGTCACCATGATGTAGGATTAAGATCATCAACCTACTTGCACTTATTTGGATGTTTTTGAAGTTTTTGTTTAGTGTTAAGTAATGAGATTAAGCCATAATCAGAGGTTTAATGGACTCATTACACCATCCTAATAGAAGGATAATAGATGAGAACATTTAAGCTGAGGAAGGCTCCTCAACTTAATCCATGATTAGGAATTAACCTCATGACAAAACAAAGCCTTTATTAAGTGGGTTTTAGTTAATGGTAAGATGAAGAAGTGATTTTTATGGTTTGTAAGACAACTTGAGGAGGACTTGTCCATTAACATCAAGGTTAGTCCTTGTTAACCAATTAAGGAAGAATTAGAACCCTAATGCAAGGCCCAAGTTACAAGCTTGATGTCTAAGTGATTATTAAGTGGATTGATTAAAGGATTTAAACACATTAAGGGTTTAACACTTAGGATTAAAGTTATACACTCCATCCTAATAGAAGGATGCAGGCATAAACTTAATCTCAAAGCCTTAAAACCTTGAAGGTTTAGTCCTTGATTATGAGGTGGGAAGAGAAGACTCAAAGAAAACTCAAAGGAAAGAGTCTAAGGGGGACTAAACAATCTTAAAATGTTATCATGCTTGGAATTCCTAGGGTTTGTGAGGCTTAAGAGGAGAAATCTTCAAGGAAGCCACCAAGGAGAAGCAAGATAGAAAAGGGATGAGATGAGAAGAGAAAAGAGGGAAGAGAGGCACAAGTGAGCAAGCTCACTCAAAGACAAGTAAAAATGCAGCAAGGATGTAAAATGATAAGGTGAGAAGAGGTAGGAAGTGAAGGCAAATTCACCTCCCAAACAAACTAACCATTAACCTGAAAAGTTAGTACAAGATGCATAAGGGAAGAAATGAGATGAAACAATACATATGGAAGGGAAAAGGCCAAAGTCAGAAACATACACATGATGCAAATGATGTCAAGAGATGGTGCAAAGTCATACAAGATGCATATATGTGAGCATACAAGAGAATGGATGCATATGGAGCATGCCTTGAACCATGAAAGTTCATGAAAGCTTATGAAATGATACGAATGCATAACATGGCAAATGAAAGATGCAATGATCAAACATGATTATAATATGTCCTAAGATGCATTATGAATCACGTGGATGCACAAAATGTCATGGCAAGTCCTTGAATGCAAGCATATGAGAGATGGATACAAGTGAAGGCACAAGTTAGGGTTTACATACAACATGCAATGCAAAATTCAAAATCAGGAGCAAATGACAAGATAAAAAATTGAAAATGGGATCAAAGGAACCCTAACCCTACACAAGTTCACTTCCCAAAGGAGGGGACCTAAGTCTAAACCTAATGGAAGTTATGAATTTCTCAAGTCAACTAGGGTTTGGGGATATCTCACAATGAAAAATGCACAACAAATTGAAAATGAAAGATAAATTCAAACCAATTTTACCCTAAAAACTACATGCTATGAAGGATGCAATGCAAGAAGAACCATTACTAAACTCTTCATGGTTAGGCAGAATGATGTTTTTAGGATCAAAATATTGCCTTTAAACAAATTTAATTCCAATGAAAATTGTCAAAATACATCAAGAACCAAAAAGAAATTTATTTTGAGAGTTTAATAATGTTTCTAAATGTTTCAAAATGCTATGTGAATTTTTTGGGATTTTTAAATACCTAAATGCATTTTTAATTAATTAATTTCCATTAACTAATTAAAAACAAACATTTAAATGATTTAAAAATAATTTTTAATGCAAAAAATAAAAATAAAAATGTATTTGGGTTATGAAAATTAATGAAATGTTTGACAAAAAAAATCAGAATTTTTTAATATGTTTTCCTATTTTTAAAAATTCGTGGAATTTAAATGCAAAGAAAATGAAATAAAAATTTAAATAAAAGAAAGTAGGCTGATCCAAGAGCTGAGACTCAAATGGATTTGGAGGGAGTTGACCCGCGCCAGATCCTAGGGTTGTAATTCAAACTAACTAAATTTAAATTAAACCTAATTAATTAATTTAATAAATCAGGATTAGGGTTTTAATGATGGATCTGGGCCACTCATTCGCGCGCGGGTCAACACGGGTCAACCGGATCTATGGCTCACATTCAAACTGAGCCCTAATCACAATTAAGGCATTAATGACTTTCAGGTCACCGGAGAAGAGCTCCAGTCGTCTTCTCCGGTGACATCCCTCCCTGAAAATTGCTATCTCTCTCCCCAAGCTTCTAAAACCTAATCTCTCTGCCCAGAATCCAACCCCATGCATCACTCAACAAGAATCACTCACTAAAACAAATTTATTTCACATATTCAAGCTGAATCGAAGCAAATTAGTTCTAGGTCAAAAAATTTCAGAGAGCTCATACATGCTTACTACTTGGTCATTTTCAAAACTAAACATATCAGAATCATCAGTGAATCATGGAGAACCTTTTAGGAACTTAAAAACGCGTTTCTGGAAAAAATGTTCATGATGATACCTTAACTGAAGCTTTCAAAAATGGTGCTTTCTGGCCAGTTCTTTGCTTCAAAACTTCTCCAATGATCCCCCTCAAGTGTTTGTGATGCTTAGCTGGAGCTTAAATGGCCTCTAGAGGAAGTTTGCAGAATCTCAGTTCATGAAATGTTGAAATCGTGTTTTTGATTATGAAGGTTTTAGGGCAAAATGGAAGGTGGGAAATGATCAGTGAGGTTTATGGAGTTGAATGGTGGAAAAAGTTTGAAGGTTTGATGGCTGAATCCAGAGATTCGAAAGCTTTTGCAAGTTTTGGGATTTTTGAGTGTGATGTGTTCTTGGAGTCTTAGGCTGTGTTGTGTGTTGTGTTGAGTTTCTTTTGGTACATGTATCAAGTTGGGATAGGTCAGAGAGTTGTTGCTGGCCTATGTTGATTGGTATGGTCCATTTTGCCAAAAGTCAATGTTAGGTGTCCTTTGAGGTATGGGTCATGGCAGGCTGGTTTAGAGGCATGGCTTGGTTCAGCTGTGATCAAGGAGTGTCATGAAATCAGATTTTGTGAGTTGGCTTAAATGGATGAAGGGTTATGAAGCATTTTGCAACTTGGTGAACCTTTGGCCCATTTGTGATTTCTTAATGATCAAGGCATGAAAATGAACAATTCTTTGGTGCATTCTGCATTTTAGGTCATGACTTATGTTTGTATGATAGTTAAAAGTCCATTTGAAGTCACATTTTGCCTTGGCATGAGGTTTTGCAACTTTCCCTCTTTGGTACAAAAGTGAAAATTTCATGATTTTTCCCAACTTTGCAAGGCCATAACTTTTGATCCAAAATGAATTAGAAAGAGTTCTTGTACTTTTTGAAAAGGGAATGATCCAATCTACAACTTTCATGACCAAAGTTTCCTCATTTGAAGCATTTTTGAATCAAAAAGAGGAGGTTGAAAAACTTTCCCAAAATGGCAAGTTTTCATTACAAGTCACTTTCCCAAAAAGGCAACTTTGCAAATGGCTTGAAATTCTTCAATTTTGTGAACTTCTAACATCTTTTATGATCAAATAAAGATCATACACATTAAAAATGATGGAGAACACCCTTTGGTTGGGTCATTGGGGGCCTCAGATGCCCTGATTTTGCACTGACTTGCTCAAGAAGTCATCTCTTGATCAGATGCCTTCCCCATTGATTTTCTTCATGAAAATTGATATGCATGATCCTCATAACATATAGAGACCAATAGAAACAAGAATGACCAAAAAATTTGGAGTTATGGCCTTTGAAACCAAAACCCTAATTTTTAGGTCATCTATGCAGTTAAACCTGGCTCTGCTTCCATGCCTTTCCCAGTTCTTGTGATTCTTTGACTTTCTTGACCTTGTGAGGATATAATATGATGCTTGAACATACATGGACCCCTTTGAAGTGATTTATGACCTTTGGAGTGGCTCAGATAGCTCATGGATTGCTCAGGTCACAAACCCTAGATGCAGATGACTTAGAAACAATGCAGTGAAGCAAAAATGCAATATGAGATGCTATGATTGAACTTATGCACATGAAAAGATCACAAGCCATGGTTAAATGAGTGAGGGAAAATTTGGGGTGTTTACACTCCCTGGTACCGGAGGCATGAGAATTGGAGGTTCTAGCAGGTATTCTTTGATTCGGTCAAAGGCTTGCTGGAAGTCTTCATTCCATTTAATGGCTTGATTCTTCCTCAGAAGGTTAAAGATGGGCTCACACGTGGCCGTTAGGTGAGAAATGAACCGTGCAATGTAATTTAGTCTCCCTAAGAAACTACGCACTTGCTTTTCAGTATTTGGCTCAGGCATCTCTTGGATGGCTTTTACTTTGGCTGGATCAACCTCAATTCCCCGCTCACTAACAATGAAACCGAGTAACTTGCCGGAACGGACCCCGAAGGTGCACTTGTTCGGATTCAACCTTAATCTGAACTTCCGGAGTCTGTCAAACAACTTTGCTAGATTAACCAAGTGCTCTTCTTCTGTTTGGGATTTTGCTATCATATCATCAACATAAACCTCAATTTCATGATGAATCATGTCGTGAAATAGAGTCACCATCGCCCGTTGGTAAGTGGCCCCTGCATTCTTTAGGCCAAACGGCATGACCTTGTAACAGAAAGTTCCCCATGGCGTGATAAAGGTTGTCTTTTCCATATCATCGGGAGACATCTTAATCTGGTTATAACCGGAAAACCCGTCCATGAAAGAGAACATAGAAAATTGAGCAGTATTATCGACGAGCACATCTATGCGAGGCAGAGGGAAGTCATCCTTGGGGCTGGCCCTGTTCAAATCCCTGTAGTCTACACACATCCTAACCTTACCGTCTTTCTTAGGGACCGACACAATGTTGGCAACCCACGGAGGGTAAATGGTCACGGCCAAGAAACTAGCATCAAATTGCTTTTGTACTTCCTCTTTTATCTTGATTGCCATATCGGGACATGTACGCCTCAACTTCTGCTTCACTGGAGGACAGTCCGCTTTCAGAGGCAGCTTGTGTACCACAATGTCAGTGCCTAATCCAGGCATATCTTGGTAGGACCATGCAAAGACATCAACATATTCTCGAAGCATAGCAATTAAACGAGTCTTGATAGATTCTTCTAATGCGGCCCCGATCTTGACTTCTTTCTTGTCTTCTTCGGTACCCAGGTTTATCACCTCGACGACTTCTTCGTGCGGCTGAATCATCTTCTTCTCCTGTTTAAGCAGTCTGGCCAATTCTTCAGGTAGTTCGCAATCTTCTTTACCTTCCTCATCAGCTTGATAAATTGGATTGTCAAAGTCATACTCAGCCATAACAGGGTCGTTATTGATAAGATCCGGTGATGAGCACCTTCATGAATGGTGATTCATGCAAGGCTTTAGAAAAGGCTTGAGAAAATGAGAAACATTGCCATTTTAAAACTTTTCTTTCTTTTTGAAAAATAAAAGCAAAAAAATGAAATACAAAGAACAACGTGGATGAATGTGAAACGTCAGCTTTATTTATGATTATGAATTGCGTTAAGAACAAAAGAACCCTTACAAAAAGCTATTATGCCCCGGGCAAGACATAGCGCTTGAATACAGAACAACAGAAACAAAAATTATTACTCTTCGAAAGAGGTGACTGAGATAAGCCTTTCTGATGTCCAATTGCTAAGTTGAGTCCCTGGAACAACAAGCCTGATCCACTCATCTAAGTCACAGTCACTATCAACTGCGTTATCCTACACGACACTGATGTTTCCATAATCCACCACCCTGAACTCATGAAAGTAATTGGGCCTTGACGACCTCTAGCACTCGGTTCAGACGATGACTGCCCAGGATGGTAACCAATTCCGAACATATCTTTCTTTTCTGGCACTTCTGCAGGACTGCCCCAGCCTTCTCGTATCCCAGACTCTACCACTTCAATAGCTTTCTTATAAGAGGCTATGGAAACCCCCTTCTTTGGTTCTTCAGAAGAAGCTGCCAATGGAGAGGCTTGTTCAGTTCCCAAGGGCTCAAAAGCCTGACACAGAGTTTCAACTATTTCGCCATCCATCTCCACATACTTGAATGAAGCTAGATGACTAACAAAAATGTCTTCTTCCCCACTGACAGTTACAATTTGACCCTCCCAGATGAACTTTAGCTTTTGATGAAGTGTGGACGATACTGCTCCTGCTGAATGTATCCAAGGCCTTCCCAGCAAACAACTATATACAGGCTGTATATCCATTACGTAGAACGTGGTATTGAAGATTTGTGGACCTACTTTAATCAGTAAATCCACCTCCCCAAATACTGTTCTTTTCGACCCATTAAATGCTCTAACTACCAGGTCACTAGGCTTTAAAACCACTCCATCATAATCCAACTTGATCAATGCCTTCTTGGGCAGAACATTCAACGATGATCCGGTATCTACCAACACGTAAGAAAGTACTGCACCCTTACATTCTAAAGAGATATGCAGTGCCCGATTATGGGCACACCCTTCAGATGTTAGATCTATGTCTGTAAAGCCCAATTCGTGACTGGCATTGACACTAGATACCACCGCTTCTAACTGATTTACTGAAATATCCTGAGGCACATACGCCTTGTTCAGAATATTCAAGAGAGCCTTCCCGTGGGAATCAGAACACATGAGCAAGGACAAGATGGAAATCTTCGACGGAGTCTGCTGCAGATGGTCCACAATTTTGTAATCGCTCTTTTTAATAATTCTCAGAAATTCTTCAGCTTCTTTTTCAAAGGTAATGTCTGGATTAGTTACTGGTGCAGGCCCATTGACAACCACTGGTTGCTTCCCTCTTGCTTTAGTTTGGGCTTCTGCGGTGTCTCTGGGTGGTATCACACTATTTCTTAGTGTTTCCGGCGCAAATAACCTTCCACTTATAGTAAAGCCCCCTACTCCAACGTTTTCTACTTGAGCTGGGGTCGTACTAGACGTGGCCAACTCTTGCTTCTGGCCGTTACAGTATACTTCGCCACCATAATTCCAGGGAATGGCTTTATCACTCTGATACAATACTGGTCCTGCAGTGGTAATCGTTATCGGTGCCACTCTGGCCTGCGGAGGAACTTGAGATGGATCGTAGAAGATGGTTACTGTAGAGACTTCACTTTCCTTTACAACTTTGTCAAACTGCAACACTCCTTCATTAATCATGTCCTGGATCCTTACTTTCAACTGCTCACAACCATTTGTAGCTTCAGCACATCCTGGACAATCAACTTCGCACCTAGGAAAAACTCCCTTTTGTGACAAGCAAACTTTAACAACACTCAACGGAGTCTGCAAGTCGTTGACATCGCGCACCAGGTTTAGATTCTCCCCTTCATCAACTGCCCCAACCGTACCTCCATGAGGAGGCATGGGGTTCTGAATTACATTAGGATTAGGAGCAAAATTAATCGCTTTAGAATCCAGTAGGTCTTGAAAAACATGCTTCAGTGCTTTGCAATTCTCTATGGTATGCCCGGGAGCTCCGGAATGAAATTCGCATCTCGCATTTGTATCATAACCCTCGGGGATTTTGCCCGGCTTCGGGGGTTGTAAAGTTCGGAGTTGAACCATCTGGAGTTGTAGGAGATTCTTCAAAAGCTGCGAATAGGACATCGGTGGAGTCTCAAAATGTCTTTATCTGGTCTTCTGGGGGTAATATGGACGAGGAGCTCTTTGTTGATACCCTTGCTGGCATTGTTGTTGTGGTTGTTGGACTTGTTGTTGAACAGGTTGAGCTGAGATAGTGACAGGGGCCACTTGCTGATAAAAACCTTTGTTGTTTCCTCCCCTCTGCGCGTACACTGCCCCGGTCTCTCCTTCTCTCCTTTTCACGAAGGGTTTCTTGACACCAGAATTTGAAGCGCCTCCATTCTGAATCTTCCCTTGCTTGATCCAACTTTCTATCCTCTCGCTAGTCAAGATGATATCTGAGAATCCACTTGAAGAACATCCAGCTAGCCTTTCCATGAAATGCCCAGGGAGGGTATCCAGGAATAGGTCTACCATTTCCCTCTCCAGCAAAGGCGGTTTCACTCAAGCGACCACTTCACGCCACCTTTGTGCGTAATCTTTTAAGCTCTCGGAGTTCTTCTGAGTCAGACTTTGAAGTTGAGTGTGACTGGGCGCCATGTCAATATTATACTGATACTGCTTGAGGAATGCTTCTCCCAATTCCTTCCAGTTTCTTACAGAGCTTCTCTCTAGCTTCATATACCATTCCAAGGACCCTCCGGAGAGACTATCCTGGAAGTAGTACATCCAGAGATTTTCATCCCTAGTATGGGCAGCAATTCTTCAGTAGAACGCCTGCAAGTGAGTCTTTGGCCAGGAGCTACCGTTATACTTGTCAAAAGTAGGCGGCCTGAATTTGTAAGGAATAACCACCCCGGGGACTAGGCCCATGTCAGACACATCTATCCCCAAAGTGTCTCTACACTTGAGGGCTTTGACTTTCTCAGCAAGCATCAAGAAGTTTTGAAGATTTCCTTCTCCGTCGAACCCCATGTCATTGTTGAAAGAAGGGAACTGGTCCTCCTGTCTGTCTTGTACCGGAATGAAAGTCGATGTGCCCTGCTCTGGAACTTGAGGTCCACCTGGGCCATTGTTGGTGTTAGGAGGAGTCTCTTGGACGTCAGGAGTGGTTATAGGGATATTAGTCTGAAGAGGGTTGAGCCCTTGAATTGCATTCCTCAAATCTTGTTGTCCATGAGCCATCCCTTGCATCATGAGCATGAATTCTCCCATTCTAGTGCGAAACTCATTAAGCTCAGTTTGCATAGCATCCATGACTATCCTCTGGTTGCTGCGAGTTGCGTAGCGATGTGGGATATCTTGTCGGAGATGCCGGGTCTTGGCAGCTCTCGCAATCTTTGCCTGTAATACAAATAAGTTAAGTAACCTGTAGAAAACCTGCAAAACAAAGAAAATATGCTAATGATGCGTATGCAATGCAATGTGTTCATTTTATCCTCAAGTTTTTTCCCTTTTCCGGTCCTGATATTAGGAGAATAATAATTGGGAAGAAGACCCATGTGATGTTCAAATAACGTGACGACTGTGGAGAATTGGTGCTCATTACCCAGTGTCGGTGCAACAAATAACAAGAGATTCGAAGCAAGTCAATCACATAAATGGAAGTTTGAAACAACAAAGTCCCCAAAGGGTGTCAATCAAAAGAACAACAATGTATATCAATAAAAGGAATCCCACAACAAGCCTGTGGGTAATCCAAGTACAATATCATGAAACTAAACTCTAGGGAGCTCTAAGTCTTGTAGCCTCCAGCTAAGACGCTTGAGATTCTGGAACAACTGAGCTATATCCGGATGATCGGGCTCCTGGATGAGTCTCTGGATGAGGAGGCCCCTTAAATCAAAGGAAGCATGTAACTCTTCAATCTGCTGCAGGAAAGCTATCTCATTCTATTTGCTCGGACCCGACTCGGTCTTTGACATCTTTACATCAGCACGAAGCTTCAACTCTTCAACTTCCTTCTGGACATCTTCAGCTATTTGTTGTCTCTTTGTCATCTGATGAAGGTATTCTCTTTGTTGCTCTCGTGCCTTCTGAACTAAATTCTCTTGCTCAACCAGGGCATCCTGTAGGTTCTTGATCTTCAACTCGAATAAGCTTCTACCTCCTTTTGCTTTTTCTGATTATCGCTCCACTTCTCTTGCCAAAGTGTGATGGCTTCATTAGCCTCATTCAGTTCTTTCTTATCCCTCCGGCGTTGACTCGCCTTATGGATCTCAGCCAATCCTCTCTTCCTAAAGTATAGCTCCCTTTCCTCAAAGTCCTTCTGCTTAAGCCGAACCGTCTCTTCAGCTCGGAGAGCTCTATCTTCTAACTGTTGGTTCTGAATCATCAATTTCTGACAAGAATTGTAAGCCTCTTGATTCTCAACTCTAAGCTGCTTGACCAAAGCTTCCAATTTCTGGAAATCTTCCAAAGGCACCGTTGCTGGAGGTGGAGTTGGTATAGAAAAAGGGATTAGAGCCGTTTGAACCTCCTCCTTTATCCAGGCTTCGAATTCAAGGAACATCCGGTTATTGCTCTGGCCTAGACATGCCGTGTCTTTTCTTTTGATCACCTTCCAAGAACCTTCAACTTTTCTGACCAACGAAAGATTGTCCTTTACCGAGAAGTAAAAAGTTTGGAATAACTCGGATTCATCGGGAATCTCTTTGAGTGAGTACCCAAACTGTCTTCTTAAGAGAATGGGATTGTAGTTGATACCTCCTAAGACTCCTAATAAAGGCATATTGAGGTAATTCCCACAACTAGTAATGAAACTCTTTCCTTTCAACCTCAAAGTAAACGATCTAATATCTCTGGCATACAATGTACTTAGCTTCTGGGCCCAAGTAGTATTAGGGTCAGTAAAAGTCTCAGTGGTAGGAAAATATCTCATGACCCACCTGTAGAATAAGGGAGCACAACATCTAACTAGACCTCCTCTCTTCTTCTCATTCTTATAGTGCACTGAATAATACAAGTCACCCAGGAGAATGGGCACCAGATTCTTCAACACAAATAAATGAATAGCCTTTATGTCCACAAATTTGTCCATATCAGCGAACAGGATGATCCCATAAATGGATAGTGCTAAGATGGCGCAAACAGAATCCCACTGATTTGTCACTGCAAGTTCTCCAGCCTTTCTAACCAGATATTCCAGAGTGAAACCAAGTACTTTTGCTTTGGTGGTAGACAGATTCACAGATACTTTAGATGAGCTCAAATAAAGAGCTTTACCGATGTCAGCATGGGTTGGTCTCGTCATCTCTGAGTTGAAAGGAATTTGATCCTTGATTGACACTCCGATAATCTCAGCATACTCTTCCAGTAAAGGTCCCAACTGAAAGTCATGAAAAGTGAAACACCTGAGCCGTGGGTTGTAATACTGCAACAAAGTGTGAATGTCGCTTCTTTGAGAGCTATCCAAGTTGAATACCAAGTCCAGAATATCACCATACTTTTCCTTGAAGTATCCCAGATGACCCGGGGTAATAAGAGACACCATTTGGTTGATCAAGTCCATTTTGGTATCAAAATTTTGTAGTGCACAGTCCTTTTTCTGACGTCTTCCATTCTGCAGTAATAATATGACTTGGAACCGGGAGTAATGCAAACCCTGAGAATAAAAGAAACACAAATGATTAATGATGTTATGATGCTTATGCAAGGCGAGGCATGTGATCAGTGAAGTGTTTGTGAAGTGCCAATCATATAATCAGGTGTCAGTGCAAGGTCACAATATCAACATATCATAATAACAATCCCTCTGATCCGGGATCCACATCTTAGAACCAGCGAACCAGATCACAAAACTGAACCAATGGCAAAGCGGGTATGTTGAAGGTCTTAGGGTTCCTGCAAACCTGCAAACCCCTCCCAATCTCACGGGTGTGCTACTCGGGTCAACATCACGGACTCTCAAAGCCGAATAACAATAATATGTTCACCATTTTCGAGAAATGTCTCATGACCAAATCATGGAATCAGTTTGGCATTATGTACTACTCAGGGAGGCCTCAGATGAGTCCGGAAAAACAAGCATCGCTCATAAGTCCCCAGCTTCAAGCACTGAACCGAGAAACAATAGTACATTCACCCCGAAGGGTACAATACTATCGTCATACTAGCAGTTTGCTTTAACTGGATTCCTATGAGAGAACCAGGCCATCCTATGCGAGTTCCCAATGGACCCTCGGATACGAGTGGGTTTTCCAACAAATGTGGTCTGCCACTGTCATCACTGGAGAGGGGTGTTCCCATTAAGGTCCTCGAAGATCGGTCACCAGATGCACATAACTATCAAGGTTGTACCCTGAAGTGGAGAAGAACCCCCACATAGAATAGTCCCAAGACGGTCGCAATCTGGGTGTGGAACACATCGCCACTCATCATGTAACCATGCGAGTACAAAATGTCCATGCTAATCCTATAGTGCACTCAAGCCAGGTATTTGGCTTATCTCACAGTAACTCCCATCCCACAAAAAAAATGAAAACCAGCACAGCCAGACAGTCCAGTATAATTTGATGCATGGAAAATAAATACTGAAAGCAGTAAATAAATGCGGTAAAGTAAAGTTGTAAAGTAAAACTGTAAATGAAAACAGTAAAGCTAAACTAAAGTACACAACAACAAATAGATAAACACCCAAAGAAACAAAACCAAACAGGCGATATGATTGACTCTACAAGGGAAACCAGAGATTCTGGGTTCGATCCCCAGCAGAGTCGCCAGCTGTCGCTCCCGGGATTTTCATCCTAGTACAAACGCGAAAGTGGCGCGGAAAAGGTAGAGTCGCCAGCCAGACATTTTTATCCCAAATGAATGGGAAAGGTAATGTTGCACAAACCTGAGGAAGAAGGAAAGGACAAGGTCCTGCGAACCAAAGATCTGGGTTCGGGAGTCGGTTACGACCTGGAAAGGTATTAGCACCCCAAATCGTCCGCCGTACCCGACGGGATCCACGCTTGCTTGTTTTGTTTCAAAGGGTGAGAAATAAAAGTGATGTTGAACAAATGAACTGCTACTGGAACGGGAATGGAAATGAGAAAGGAATTGGAAAAGAGAAAGAACAGAAGGGGAAAAATGTAGGGAAAATAAAGAATGTGCTCGAACGGGCCCTACCTCGCTGCCTACGTACCTCATCAGGAAAATGAGGATCAGAGTTGACGTAGTTCGCCTAACTAAGGCGGGAACTTTGTTTGTGTTTTTTATAGCTGGAACTACGTATGTCTATGCTCAGGTGTTGCAGGCTCGTCTGGTACGAGTGCGTTTACCGTCTTGTATGCGAAACAAGTCGAGCGAGTTCGCGTTGAGAGTGAATGAGATGAGAAAATAAGTTCCCGCAGGAAAGTCGCTTATTTTTTGTTTTTTATCTTTTATGAGAAGTGTTTTGAATTTGTTTGTGAACATTCTCATACTAAGACCTATCCATCGTGGTAAATACTTACACCTCGCCCCGAAACAGGACGCGTATAAGTATTCCGCAACAAAGTCTCATGGCGTACAAGAATGTTCGATTTTTATTAAGTGTTTTATTGTTTTTCTTTATTTGGAGAGAAAGAAGGACTCAAGTTGCAAAAGGCAAAAACAAAGGGACTAAGACTCAATCCTAATTTTCGTTATTTATTCAAAGGTGGTCCTAATGGTTTGTGGGATTTTCTAAACCTAAAGAGAAAAGAATAGAATGCAACTTACTTCCTAGAGAAGTTAAGTTGATTCTACAAAAGAGGGGGAAATCCTACCAAACACAAGTATGAAAAGTAAAGGAAATTAAATGCAAATTAAATGCATAAAGGAAGTAAAAGAATAAGTTGGAGGAAACTTACCTCAATATTCCCCTCTACAAAACAAAGGTTAGTGTGCATTTTTTTATTTAAAATAACAAGGCAAACATACCCTAATTAAATCCTAATGACTCTAGGACTCAATCAAAATTCTAGAACTAAAAAAAATGCTAAGACAAAAATACAACACCTATTACAGCCCCTAATACACAAACAACTATGAAAACAATGCATAACACAATGCCATTTTTTACAGCCAGCATGCAGCATGAAAAGGTAGGTGTAAAAGACCAAATACAACATGCAAGCATAACAAACAACATGTATTTTACAACACCTATATGCAAAAACAGCTATGAAATGCAAAATCCAGATTTTATTATTTTCATTTTTTAATGCACAAACTCAATGAAACATGTATAAATTCAATATGAACATGAATTTGAACATAAATCAACATACATAATTGAAAGAAAATGAACATTTTGAAGGATTATGCAAGAATGCATCACATGGTTGATTATGCAACAAGTAATGCAAAAATGTGGCACATGAATATGGCATATGAACATGATGATTATTGATTATGAACATGCAATATGATAGCTCAAACATAATGCCAAACTTAATGCAAAAATTCAGAATTGAATTGATGTGAATGCTATGATCAAACATGCAACCAAATGCAACCAAATGCACACACATACATGATTATGTAAAATGCAACATATCTTGATACAATAAAATGCGAAATGATTTAATGCAATGCGAAAGGTGTAAAACAGAATGCAACATGATTATTCACATGCCAAAGAATGCACAAACATGGCAACAAAATGCAAGAACTCAAGCTATACACAAAGGAACACAAAAACGCCTAATACGCAATATGCACGAAAACGCGTCGAAACGACTCGAAATGGGGGAATGAGCTACTGGAAATGGATCCAAAAATTCCCTAAAATCAATACCTAAACATGTATGAACATTAAAGGCACTAGAGATAAGGACTAAGCTATCAAATAAGCAAAAAAACAAAAAATTAACAGCGTTAACCGGTTAACCAAATGGTTAACCGGTTAACGAGCCTAAAACTGCCCTGTTTTGTGGCCAATAGGCATGCGTTAACCGGTTAACCAAATGGTTAACTTGTTAGCACTGATCCAGAATGTGAAAAAAGTTAAGAAATAAGTGTTGTTGGCCACAAACTCACTTCTAATGATCCCTAACATACCTAGGAACATGCTAACACTAATTTCTACTTAATTAGGGCTTATTTACACATGCTAAAACCTATTACCATCTACACCTTAACTCCTAATCCATTACAAATCATAAATCGTAAGCAACACATAAAGAAAACGAAATCGATCGCAAGCAAAACAAAAAGCAATTAAAGAATGCCGAAATGGCGAGATGAAAAGAGTAACTTAAAGAAAAAGTGATTTAGATCACCAACCTACGAAGCAGAGAAGTGCTTTGGTGAATGTTGCAAGAATCAGAGTTTGATCAAAGAGAAAACCACGAAAATCGCGAAACCACAAAATAAATGCGTTCTTGATGCTTGAACCTTCGTGCGCTTCCGATAAGCCGAAATCCTCACAAAATTCAGTAGCTTCTTCTTCCACAATCCGCAAAATCAATGGAGGTTGGAGGCTAAGCTTCAAGATCTTCAAGTTTCAATGTGAAACTTGAAGAGCTTCTTCAAAAAGCTTTAGTGAAAAGGGAAATAGAGGAAAAGTGAGAGAGAAAAAGTGATTGTGAGAGAGTGAAAAACTTTGAAACTTGTGTGAAAATTGTGAGATCTTTTTTTTTGGTTTGGATGAAAATGGATTAAATATGGTTTAGGTTTGGGGCCCAAAAATTAGGCTTGGGATCCAAAATTATGGTTTGGTAATGAGGTTAGGATTTAGCAATGGAGCTAGGTTAGGGTTGGAGAAGGAATATTCCTTGGAATATTCCTTGGAACACTCTAGAAGATGGTAGAACATGGTAGAAGTTTCCAAGGGAAATGGAGTGGAATTGAAGTTGAAAAACAAGAGGGAAAGAATGAAAGGAAATGTGGAAGGAAAATGGAAGGAAAAGTGGAGGGAAATGTAAAACCAACCACTTTTCAAATGATTTTTCTTTGATTTTTTATGATTCCTCCATCATTTCTTGACCAAGTTTGAACCATAGGATCATTGTAACCCTAATTTCATGATCTCGATCTTAAAAGTCAGGAATCAACCCTTTTTTACCTAGCTCGGTTGCCTTTTCCCCGATTCCTCGATTTTCAATCATCCGGCCAGTCGAACCTCTTCCAAAATGAATTTGTGGATGAAATTTGAACTCGAGGCACTTGACATCATATATAAGACAAAGGAATTCTCTTTGAATCATAACTTCATGCAGAAGCCCAGTAGAAGTGAAACCCTAATTTGGCCCTTTTCATCAGGAAATGTTGCACTGCTTGCCTCCTTTGATCAAACCAAATCTTTCCATGGCTTGTGGCTTCAAATGAAGACTTGTGGGATGTTGTGAACCCCTAGTATGATGTTGAGAAGCTTTGTGACCCTTTGATTGCCTTTGTATAGCCTTCAGTTGCTCCATCCTTGATCACATACCTATGCCTCAACTATGCTATACATGATGCAATGTTTTTGATTATTTTATGAACTTATGTATGCAAAATGCTATGCAACATGTTAGGGATATGAGAGGGCAAATTTTGAGGTATTACAAGTGTAATGGGTGAAATGAACAATGTTTACATGCCTCAGCCAGAGTCAAGTATTGTCAGAATATTTGGAGGTTCGTTCCTCAACAAAATGTTAATCAGAGCATTCACATCCCTGACAGAGTAACAAGTAGAATTCTCCCCGACAAAGTATTCACTCAAATCAAGCTCCTTGATGTTTGTCTGCATCATTTTTAACGCTCGTCTGTGTTGTTTCCTTGCATCATTCACTCGTCTGTGTCTGATATCATCTTTGATACTCGTCTGTATCATTTTTTTAACAATTGTCTGTGTTATCCTTTTGTCAAGCACTCATCTGTGTTTGGTTTATAATCATCTAATAATCATCCGTATCGTTCTTAGAACCCATCTGTGTTAATTCTCTAATTTCTTCACTCGTCTGTGTTTGATATCCTTCGATACTCGTTTGTATCATCCTTAACATTCGTCTATGTTAATTCTCTACTTTTTTCACTCGTCTGTGTTTGATATCCTTCAATACTCGTTTGTATCATCCTTAACACTCGTCTGTGTTAATTCTCTACTTTTTTCACTCGTCTGTGTTTGATATCCTTCGATACTCGTTTGTATCATTCTTAACACTCATCTGTGTTAATTCTCTACTTTCTTCACTCTTATGTGTTTGATATCCTTCGATACTCGTTTGTATCATCCTTAACACTCGTCTGTGTTAATTCTCTACTTTTTCCACCCATCTGTGTTTTATATCCTTCGATACTTGTTTGTATCATCCTTAACACTCGTCTGTGTTAATTCTCTACTTTCTTCACTCGTTTGTGTTTGATGACTGTGATACTCGTCTGTATCATTCTCGACACTCGTCTGTGTTAACTCCTTGATTTCGTTCACTCGTCTATGGTTGATAGCATTCTTGATACTCGTCTGTATCATTTTTTGGACACTCGTCTGTGTTAACTTGTGGGTTTGGTTCACTCATTTGTGGTTGATAACATTCTTGCTATTCGTCTGTATCATTTTTTGGACACTCGTTTATGTTAACTTGTGGGTTTGGTTCACTCATCTATGGTTGATAGCATTCTTGATACTCGTATGTATAGTTTATTGGACACTCGTCTGTGTCAACTTGTGGGTTTGGTTCACTTGTCTGTGTCTGATACCTTTTTATACTCGTATGTATCATTTTCCCATCACTCATTTGTGTTTGATAGCTTTGGTATTCGTCTGTATCTTTTTTCGATCACTCGTTTGTGTTTGATTTTATAACCATTTTGGCACTCGTCTATATCATTTTTCACATTCACTCGTCTGTGTTGGATTCCTATACTTTTTTGGTACTCGTTTGTATCATTGTCTGGTACTCGTATGTATCAGTAGCTGATACTCATCTGTGTCGTTACCTAGAGCACTCGTTTGTGTTTCTTAGATCGTTGTATGATACTCGTCTCTGTTATTGACTTAGGGTACCCATCTGTGTTTTCCTTGATGATCATCCAATACTAGTTTGTGTTGAAGAGGTTTGAAGTCCTAACGGTGGGATTAAACATCAAAATGTTGCAGTTCAGTAGAACATATGCATAATCACCATTTACCTAACACATAGGTTATTTGAAGAAGACTCGTTTGTCTTATGCACCATATATCTACGCAAGGTATGTGAAGAGGGTTCGTCTACCCTAGTTATCGGTCACCTGACGCACATGTTATTCGAAGAAGGCTCATTTGTCTTGAGAACCATATGTCTACCCAAGATATGTGAAGGGGTTCATCTATCCTGATTTGTGCATGTTTATCCCACAGACTTAAGTGCACCACCATTTTCCTGACGCACAGGTTATTTGAAGAAGACTCGTCTGTCTTAAGTACCATATATCTACGCAAGATATATGAAAAGGGTTCGTTTTTCCTATATACCATTTAACTGACACATAAGTTCTTTGAAGAGAGCTCGTTTGTTCTGTTTGTCATGTATCTATGCAAGATATATGAAGAAGGATTTCATGATTACTGAGTTACTTTTTCACCTCATCATGGTTTGCAAGTAGTTTGTTTTCCTTGGTCGGGTTCTTCACTTTTATTTCTCCAGCTGAGTGCAAATTTTCGGGATTTCTTGGTATTCAATCAAAGTTCATCTCGAATGGCCGACAACTGATGCTTTCGTCCTTTTCAGATTAACAGTTGCTTGAATAGGGGGAGCTATAACACCCTAAATTTTCCCTCTTTGTTTCATATTATATAGCATAGTATAAAGCATACATATCTTGGCATTTTGCATAGAAAAATGAGGCATGACATCCATAGTTACAAGCACAGGACATGTGATCAGTCATCTAGAAATTTATGATTCTTCAAAGTCAAGTTGAGATCCAAGTGGTCTTGTAAGAAGCCTACAAAGGTTCCTCATATCTTACACAAGCTCGAAGTCATCCACAAAGCCCTAGAAGAGGGAAATTTCATCAGAAGCTCAGAGGTGCAACTTTCTCATATGCAGAGAAAATCCTAATTAAGGTTTGGCCTCAGATCCTCATAGCTTTGACCAATTCTTGTGGTCAAAGGCTTTCATATGATATACAAGGCCTATGGATGAATTTTGGTTCAAAAATTCATTGAGCAAGTCAAGCAATGATCCAGTTACTTGTGCATGAAGAAAGAAGTCAATTGTGCCAAACAAAAGTCAACCAGTGGATTTTTAGGGTTTCAATCATGTTATCAAATTCATGAGGCCATATTTGATCAAGGATTTGATTGGATGATCTCAAATGTCAAAAATCAATAACGTGCAAAAGTTACTAAATTTCGAATTTTCAAGGGGAAGGTTTCTATTTTTGGAAGTATTTGCCCAAATCTTCAAGCTATTATTTCATGTGCAAAAAAGCTTCAAATGATTTTTCCTTGAACATGAAAGTTGTAGATCATGATTTTCCCTTTCCAAAAAGTACAATAACCCCTTCATATCATTTTTAGAACTCAAGATATGAATTTTTGAAGTTTGATGCATATTTAGGTTTTTTTAAGGGCACACTTGTCAATTGGTCATTGGTCCTTATTCTTATTATTTGAGGCCACACTTTATGGCATTTTTTCTACACATTTTATATGTCCACCACTCAACGTTTCTGTGATCAAATGGGTGTTTCATAAAAAGTGGAAAAATATTTGGCAAAAAGTTGTACTACAAAGGGCACATGTGAGAGCCAATGAGAGGATAGCATCAGCATGCCAATCCCATCACCACACACACCCATTTTTCCCTTTTTCCACTCACACCTTTTTCCTCACACTCAGTCACGAGTTGGATGCACAAAGGAAAAGAATTTTCATGCGGGAGTGATACCATGCACTTCATGTACCTTCACCAACACTACCACCTGATCACCTTTTCTTTACATCATCAAATACCAAGTTGACAACACCTGCACCCCACTACAACAAACATACACCACATGAACTTGATAATATTTAAGCAAAACAATTCGAAGAGTGAAATAAGAAGAGCATGAGTTGCACTCTATTTATTTGTCTCCATGACAACCTTAACTCCACACTGTTGATTTTACACTCAAAAACCTTCATTATAAAAGAAATTAGGTCTCAATTTTGCAAGGGAAGAACAATCACATTTTCATCACTCTGAAAAATAATAACAAACTTCTCTCTCTCTCTCTCTCTCTGAATTTTCTCATCTTCAAGAGAATTCAGATCTGAACTCCTGGGTTCATCATCTTCTTCAATTCACTGATATCATCATCATCACTACATTCTCATCATCATTTTGTTGAGCTTTGCCTTGGAGTTTTTAATTTATCCTCTTTTTCGGATCACTCACATCCTTTAATATATGTGCACATTAAGCCTTTATTTGGCTCTGAAGTGGATAAAGGAAGCACAAGGAAGCTTGCACAACCTCTGGATTTCTTTCAATCTCAAGAAAAGCTTCAAATCAGGTTTGAACAACATGAATATTATGCTTCGATTTTTATGTATTCCACTCATTTCATGACGTTGATGGTTGATTTGAGGTGTTTGTTGTGTTAAGAAGCTTTGAGATAGCTTAATTCAAGAGTTACAGTTTTGATGTGAAATTTTGTTTACTTCGATTTTCCTTGGATATTGAGTGTGTGTGGAATATATTGGCATATTGAGATCCTTGTGACTCAATTTTTTGATTGATATGCTTATTTGTCATTTCTGGAAAAAAAATTGTTGAGCTCGCCTGAGTTGGGCCGGAGAAGACGGCTGGAACTTCTCCGGCCGATAGCTACTGTTGCATTTCCATATTTGAATTATGACCCTTGATTATATGTGATCTGAAGGTTGTGAATGCACCACATCATTTAGTGACCACGTGCGTGGCTGGTGACTTTATTTTTTATTTAATTGATCTGTGTGTGCTAGAGCATGTTAGCATGCGTGGAAGTGAATCTGAGCTTTTAGTTGCTTAATTTCCTTTTGATCTTGTGCGTTTCTTCTTATTGAATAATATGAACCACTAGATTGGCATAATTTTCTTGGTTGACTAGATCTGGACCTTTCATTTGTTTGATTTAGGGTTTTGTTGACTATGCGTGTGGCCATTGGATATGAATACTTGTTGACTCTTGATCTGAGCCCTTGGATTGGTGTAATTTTATTTAGTTGACTGAACTTCTATAGAAAGCGCATGGGCCTTCCTTTCTATTTGCACCCTCTTTTTCAGCCCAATGTCAATTTGAACTATGCTTGATCACTCTTTGCACCTCCTTTGCCTTTGATTTGTTTTTATTTCTTTTTAATTTCTAACTTCAATTTTAATTGTTTAAAAATAGTTTTAATATTCTAAAAATACCAAAAATATTCATGTGATTAATTTTGAGTTTTCTTTAATTTTCTCAATTTTTATTTTTCATTTTCCTTTGTTTTTTAATCCTGAATTAATTTCTCAATTAATTTCTTGTTATTTGTCTTCTTCCATGAACAACCTGACTTGTTTAATTTCTATCTTGAGTTTAGAAATAGGTATGATTCTGATTCTTTTTTCTATGTTTTCCTAACATGCTGAAGTCTCTTAGTGTTTTTTATCAAGATTTTTAGGTCTTGTTTGGGTAACTTTTAGCTTGTTGCTTTGTGTGAAAGTTAATGAAACCCTAGTTGCTTTTTGATCAATTCTGTGATGATGTTTGCTTCTGATTCTAGCTATGTGATCTTGGTGTGATATTTTTACATTCTTGAGGTGTCTTGATGCTTAATTGTATAATTTTTAAGACATGTTCACTATTTGTTTGATATTTGTTCTTAACATGCCCTATTTTGATGTATCTTTGAGCCATGCTTGATTGTTTGGATAGAAGGGCACTTGTGCCACTTCTTAGGGTTTTGTTTTGTGATTGTTAACATGTTAGTTGGTCCCTAGTTTTTGTATGCGACTTTTCTTTTGTTTGTTTGGTGTTACTTGTTCACTAAGTTTCACATTCACATGCATGCCTCACTACACTTCAAACTTCTTCATGCTTCTTCTAATTGACCTAGTTTGTGTTTGTATTCCTTAATTGAGATTTGAATCTTCTTCTTAGGCACTTACTTGACATGCTTAGGTTTTGACCTTGGTGAAACTTGTTGATGTTTAACTCGTTTGATGCTTCTAATCACATGTTCTCATCTTATTTCTTCCATGATGTTTTGTTAGTTGTTTGTATAACTTCTTGAACCCTTCTTTGTATGTTGTTGTGTGACTAATCTTAGAAATCTTGTATAATGTTTAAGTTCTAGTTGTGGTGGTTTGTAGTGATTCCTTTCTTTTTCTTACTCAATTAGAACTTACTTGATCTTGACTTATCATTTGTGAATTCTTCTAACACTTTCAGGGGCTATGGTAAGTAAGAGGTGTGGATGAGATCTCCACACTTCAAACTTCTTTCTCCTCTTTTATTTTATGCTTTCATTTGTGATTTGAGATGAGCTTATGCCATTGTCGCTCCCACCAAAATGACACCTGGTCAGAAGGGGTACAGACGCGAACGAAAGGCGAAGGGAGAAAAGAATAGAGTCGCCAGCTAGGCATTTTTATCCCGAAGGAAAGGTAATGCTGCATAAACCTGAGAAAAGATATGGATAAGACGGTTGCGAACCAGAGAGACTGAGAAAGGGAGTTGGTTACAACCTGGGAAGGTATTAGCACCCAGATTGTCCGTCGTACTCGAAGGGATCCACGCTTAAAAGATTTGTGTTTTAAAGGGGTAGTGTCAGTGCAATTTGTGTATCAAAAGCTGGAAAAGAATGCAAGTGTCAGTGTAAAATAACTGTGAAGTGTATAAGAGAAGTGTTAGTGTAAGAACAAGAGTGAAATGCTCAAGACTATGAGGCTTTAAGAATAAAGCTGGAAAGAGGGGGAATATACAGAGACTTTTGTTCGATAACTGTTAAGTTATGCCTACGTATCCTCTCGTGCAATGAGGAAGTCAGAACACCGTAGTTCGACCCAAAGAGACTGAAAGATGAATTGACTTGTGAATTGTTTACTTGTCTATGCTTAAGTGTATGACCTGTCTGGCTCAGGTGCAAACTGTCTTACATTAGACGGAAGAAGCAAATTCTCGTTTGTGAATGAATGAGGTGAGAAAAGAATCCCGAAGGAGACGATTATTGTTTGTTTTTGTGTTTTCAGTCTTTTATTGCTTTTGGAAGTTTGTCATAAGAAAATGAGCCTAAGCCTAAACCAATGGATTTAGTAAGCTCATCACATCCTCCCTCTGATTAGGGGTAATGAGAATACCTTAAGTGTGAAGTCAGCATCACACACTTAATCACCATGATGTAGGGTTAAGATCATTAACCTACCTGTAAATATTTAGATTTTTTTTGGAGTTTTTGTTTAGTGTTAAGTAATGAGATTAAGCCATAATCAAGGATTTAATAGACTCATTACACCATCCTAATAGAAGGATAATAGATGAGAATATTTAAGCTGAGGAAGACTCCTCAACTTAATCCATGATTAGGGATTAACCTCATGACAAAACAAAGCCTTTATTAAATGGATTTTAGTTAATGGTAAGATTAAGAAGTGATTTTTATGATTTGTAAGACGACTTGAGGAGGACTTGTCCATTAACACTAGGGTTAGTCCTTCTTAACCAATTAAGGAAGAATTGGAACCCTAATGCAAGGCCCAAGTTACAAGCTTGATGTCTTGATGATTATTAGATGGATTAATTAAAGGATTTAAACACATTAAGGGTTTAACACTTAGGATTAAAGTTATACACTCCATCCTAATAGAAGGATGCAGGCATAAGCTTAATCACAAAGCCTTAAAGCCTTTAGGGTTTAGTCCTTGATTATGAGATGAGGAGAGAAAACTCAAAGATGACACAAAGGTAAAAGCTAAATGGGGGACTAATCAACCCTAATTGTTATCATGCTTGGTTATCCTAGGGTTTATGTGGCTTAAGAGAGAAAGAATCTTCAGAGAAACCACCAGGAAGGAAGCAGATGAAAAGAGCAAGAATCAAAGAGAAGCAAAACAACTTGCTTCACTTAAGAAGACAAGTTGCTTGAAGAAAGAAAGTAAGGTGAACAAGAATGAGCAAGCTCACTCCAAAGCACAAGATAAAATGCAGCAATGATGCATAAAAGGGATGAAAAGAGATTGTGAGAAGTGAAAGCAAATCCACTTCTCAAAACAACTCACCACCTGAAAAGTTAGCAAAAGAAATGAAATGTAATGCAAATGAGATGAAATGTGATGAAATGTGATGATGCAAACCAAAACCAGAAGCATGAGTATAATGTTAATGATGCTAAGAGATGATGCAAGCATGAGGCATGTCATGAGGATGATCATACAAACATGTGGATGCAAGAGAAACATGCTTTGAACCATGGATATTCATGAAAAGTTATGGAATGCAATGGACATATAACATGGCAAATGAAAGATGCAATGATCAAACATGATTCTAATATGTCCTAAGATGTATTATGAATCAAGTGAATGCACAAAATGTCATGGCAAGTCATGGTATGCAAGCAAATGAGAAATGGATGCAAAGGAAGGCCCAAATTAGGGTTTATGATCAATACACAAAACAAAATTCAAAATCAGGAGCATATGACATGATAAAAATTTGAAAATGCAATCAAAGGAACCCTAAACTTATACAAACTCACTGCCCAAAGGAGGGGATCCAACTCTTAACCTATCAAAAGTTATGAATTTCCTAAGATTGCTAGGGTTTTTAGGGTACCTCATCAAGAAAAAGGCCAAACAAATTGAAAATGCAAGATCAATTCAAACCAATTTTATCCTATAAACTACATGCTATGCAAGATGCAATGCAAAAAGAATCATCATCCAACTCTAAAAGGTTAGGCAGAAATGAATTTTTGAAGTTTGAAACAAAATATTGCCTTGAAATGAAATTAAATCCAAAGAAAATAAACAAAAGGCATCAAGAACAAAAAATAAATTTGGTTTGAGAGTTGGACAATGTTTCTAAATGTTTCTAAATGCTATGTGATTTTTTTTTGTGATTTTTAAATACCTAAATGTATTTTTAATTAATTAATTTTCATTAATTAATTAAAAATAAACATTTAAATGATTTAAAAATAATTTTTAATGCAAAAATTAAAAATAAAAATATTTTTGTGTTCTGAAAATTAATGAAAACCTTGACAAAAATTTTCATAATTTTAAAATGATTTTAGCTATTTTAAAATATATGTGCAAAACAAATGAAATAAAATGAAATAAAAATACAAATAAAGAGAAAGTCAGCGCATCCTGAGGCTGAGATTCAAACTGGGAATGGAGGGAAAGACTGGCGCGCTATCCTACGGGTCTCATTCAAACTGGCCAGATTAAAATAAAACTCAATTAATTAGATTAATGACGTGGATTAGGGCTTAAGTGAATGGATCTGGACCCTTCAAACGCGTGCGAGTCAAACAAAGTCAGCCTAATCTATGGTCCATATTCAAACTGAACCCTAAACGCAATTAAGACACTAATCACTTTCAGGTGGCCGGAGAAGACTTCCGGTCGTCTTCTCCGGCCAGACCCTCACCTGAAAGTTGCTAACTTCTTCCCCATGTCATTTCTGGAGCTCTAAAGCTCCAGATCACTTCCTCTCTCCTCCCTAAACTCATCCCTAACCTCAATCCTCATTTATTTTCACCCAAAATCAAGATTCGAAGGAAACATCAAAAATGGCAAAATTTCAGAAGTTCAGTAAATACTCATCTCTCCACCATTTTCAAAAATACAAAGTTCAGTGTGATCAGGAGAGCATGCTTTATCATTTAGAAACAAGAAATAAGAGTTCTGGAAAAATGAATTTCAATGGCTACCTGAATCGAAGCTTTCAAACCAAGAGCTTCTGGACCAGTTCCTTGCTTCCAATCAACTCTACTGACCTTCCTCAAGTGTTTACAAAGCTTATCTGGAGTTTGTTTTGGCTAGTTTGTGAGATTGCTTGAGTTCTGTTCAGTGAGGGAGAGAAATCGTGTTTCAGTTTGAGGATGTTTCAGGGATGAATGAGGGCAGGGAAATGATCAGGGGAGTATGCTGAGATGTTTTGTGAAGTTTTTTTGAATGTTTGATGCTTGTGGAGTGTGTTTCGAATGAAAAATGCATATGAGGCATAAACTTGGAACTATGGCTTATGATCTGTTTCAGGCTTGTGTGTCTGGTGTGTTAGGCTGCATTTGGTCCACTTATCACAACTAGAGAGGTCAGAGGAGTTGGTGTGGCACTGTGGGATTGGTATGGGGTTTTTGCAAAAATTCAAGTCTAGGTGTACTTGAGGTATGGGCAAGTGTGAGGTTGTGATAGGGGCATGGTTGAGTTCAGCAGAGATCATGGAGTTCATATGGATTAGATTCTATGAGCTGTAACAAGTAGAGGCATGGCTTCATGAGTTTTTGCAAGTTGGTACATGTTTGCTCCCTTTGGAAATTCATGAAGTTCAAGGCACCAAAATGCAATATTCTTTGGCCAATTCTGATTTTTAGAAGTCACATGATCATGTTGTAATGAGTTTGTGCATATTTGAAGTCTTTAGAATACTTGATCATACCATTTTGCAAAATGCCTCTTTGGTACAAAACTTGAAATTATGTGATTTTTCCCAACTTTGACAAGCCATAACTTTTGATCCAAAATGAATTAGAATGAGTTCTTGTACTTTTTGAAAAGGGAATGATCCATTCTACAACTTTCATGACCAAAGTTTTACCATTTGAAGCATTTTTGAATCAAAAAGCAAGGGTTGAAAAAGTTTCCCAAAATGGCAAGTTTCCATTACAAGTCATTTTCCCAAAAAGTTAAGTTTGCAAATGGCTTGAAATTCTTCAATTTTGTGAACTTCCAACATCTTCTATAATCAAATAAAGATCATACACAATAAAAATGATGAAGAACACCCTTTGGTTGGGGCATTGGGGGCCTCAGATGCCCTGATTTTGCACTGACTTGCTCAAGAAGTCAACTCTTGATTGGATGCCTTCCCCATGGAATTTCTTCATGAAACTTGATATGCATGATACTTATAACATATAGAGACCAATACAAACAAGAATGACCAAAAAATTTGGAGTTATGGCCTTTGAAACCAAAACCCTAATTCTAGGTCATGTGTGCAGTTAAACCTGGCTCTGCTTCCATGCCAATCTCAGTTCTTGTGATTCTTTGACTTCTTTGACCTTGAGGAGATATAATATGATGCTTGAACATACATGGACACCCTTGAAGTGATTGATGACCTTTGGAGTGGCTCAAGAAGCTCTTGGATTGCTCAGGTCACAAACCCTAGATGTAGATGACTTAGAAGCAATGCAGTGAATCAAAAATGCAATATGAGATGTCATGATTGAACTTATGCATATGAAAAGATCACAAGCCATGGTGAATGGGTGAGGGCAAATTTGGGGTGTTTACAGCTGCCCCTATTCAAACATGAGTTAGCTGTGCAGGATGTAAGCAGCGGCTTAACAGGCAAAAAAGATAACTTGTGGTTGAATACCAAAGACAGTCCAAAATTTGCACTCACAGAATGAAGAAGAAAAGGGATATATATTGTAAAAGAAAACAAAGTATATTTATAAAGTGCGGGCGACGGAGGACGACCGTCGAGCAGAGGACGACTGCTGGGGAAAGAGCAATGACGGGGACGACCGACATGCTGGGGATATAAGAGATTATGATGGGGACGGCCATCAAGTAAAGCTATAAGAATCTCTGGGGATTATAGGTAAATGAAATGATGAGGTATGGTCATCAATGGTGAAGGACGATCACCTAGCAGGGGACGGCTGCTCTGTTGGGGATAAGATGAGGGACGGTCATCTAAGGTGAAGGACGATCACCTGGCCAGGTACGGTTGCCAAAACTATCACGACATAGGACGAATGTCAGATAAAAAGGTCGACGATGGGGACGACCATCGGATAAAATGATGAAGGACGATCATCGAAAAGGTGAAGGACGATCACCTAGCAGGGGACGGCTGCTAAATATCACGACATAGGACGAATGTCAGATAACAAGATCAATGATGGGGACGACCATCGGATAAAATGATGAAGGACAATCATCAATTAGGTGAAGGACGATCACCTAGCAGGGGAAGGCTGCTAAATATCACGACATAGGACGAATGCCGGATAGGAAAGGGTTCCAATAATGGAGACTCCGCTGGGGAAAGGATGAGGGACAGTCATCCAAAGGTGAAGGACGATCACCTGGCAGGGTACAGCTGCCGAAAGGGTATCATGACATAGGACGAATGTCAGATAGAAAGGAAATAGTTCACTAGGATTTGTTGGGACAAATAAACACGGACGAGTGTCTATATCCAAGAAATGAGAAGTATAATTGTTTGGGTACTGTGTATAGACTAAAGATGCGGACGAGCATCCTTAAGACTATGATACGGACGAGTATCAGGTAGAAACAACAGCTGACACATGTTCAGAGATGATAATACGGACGAGTATCAACTGGTTAACAAAGAACACGGACGAGTAATGATTCTACGGGGACTCTTCTGGGGAATAGTAGACACATACAAGTGTCTAAATTCAGGAAGACATAAGTGTTTGACACGGTGTATAGATTAAAGATGCGGACGAGCATCCTTAAGACTATGATACGGACGAGTATCAGGTAGAAACAAACACTGGCATATGTTCAGAGATGATGATACGGACGAGTACCAACTGGTTAACAAAGAACACGGACGAGTGTCGAATCTGAGGGGATATAAGTGGTGTATACAAGATACGGACGAGTATCTGTATAAGTGAAACAGGAGTAATAAGTATGAGTGGTGTACAGATAGGTGTTTAATTTGCTGGGGAGAGTGACACGGACGGGTGCCAGGGAAGGTGTATACATATATATGTATCTGCGAGTGCAAAAGGGACGCTTTGACTTTCTATTGGGGATATGACACCGAGGATGTCAAGAAGTATCTGTGATATGTATAAGTGTTTGTTTGTAAAGAAAGCTCGGGCGACTTTACTGGGGAATCATGACACGGACGGGTGCTAAAAAGGAGTGTGCATTTGTATTTGTGGGTAAAAGGCAAATGCTTTGGCTCTCTGCCGGGGAATCTTGGGGAGTTTTCCGTATACAGTTGATGGATTGTCAGTATTTACAAGTGTTTGATTCAGAACATTGGTTATGATTATGCAACATGTTTGATTTTTGCCGTAATGCTCCGTATTAGACGGAATGCTACGCTCTGTGGGGAGAATAATGATGCGAATGCTATGATTATGCAAGAGGTAACCATCCGGGATTCGGATCCCGTTACTGCGAAGATCTCTGGCCGATCTGCTTGAAGTAGACATCCCAGCTGGGGATGAGACTATTGATAGATCTGGCATATACGACTCTGCATGGTGAAATAGGTTGCTGATAGACCTATCTTGGTAATGAGGGACCCAACTGGGGTTTGTAGAAGATTCCTTCACTCTGTTGTGATTTCTTCATGCGTTGATCTTCCGGGTAGAGGTTGACACTTTGTGGGGAGACGGTTCCCTGGCTTTTGTACTTGGCTGAGGAGGAAAATAAATGGCAACTCAGCTGGGGAGAAAGCACCTTCGGTGCTAAGACTGAGTAGACGATGATTTGCCAGCTTGCTGGGGTGAAGCTTTCATGCCCCAGGTTGCGTTTTGAAATACCTGCAATCCTGAAAAGACATAGAAACGTACAAGTAATCCTGAGGTATCCCTTACCGGATTCCATCATAGGAGTTTAGACACCCCTGGGAGTAAGTATATTTCCTGCAAGCACGTATTTTCAGAAAAGGAAACATCTATATTTATGCAATCAGTATTTTAAAGACATCGGACATTTTCGCAAATGAAAATAAAATGCACGAGACGAAACATGACTGAAAATCTGATTTTATTAATTCATGTGCCCTGAATTGGCAAGATACAGTCAAAGAAACAAATCCCCTAAAATGAGGAGATCGTTACAAATTGAGAAACAAAAGATGTTGGCAATGTTGATGATGCTTCAAGGAGCTTCCCTTCGCTATGACTCGTATGACATTTGACGTTCTTCTCGTCTTGCTTTCTGAAGAAAGTTGATTCTGAACGAAGCTTGAACCTTTCGGAGCTTACCATGTTGTAAGCGATACAGACGAATTCAGAATGCAGTTGTTCGCTTATTCCCTTATTTTGTATGGATCGCCCTTTCGGGTTTTCAACCCATCGGGATACCCCCTTTTTTTGCCTGAGCTGTCCGATGTGGTTTTTCAACTCAGCGGGTGTACATTTTTTGTTATTTTTCCCTTATTTTTGCCCGAGTCTTTTATTCTATTTTTGACTCGCCGGGATGCCCTATTTTTGCCTGGACTTACATTCTGTTTTTATGTCCAGCGGGTCTTTTATGCGAAGTATTTTTTAACTGCCTCTGAATTCACAGGGGACGAGAAGTCTTCACCATCCATAGTGCTGAGCATCAGTGCTCCACCCGAGAAAACTTTCTTTACTACGAATGGCCCTTCATGGTTCGGAGTCCACTTGCCCATGTGGTCTGTATGAGGAGGGAGGAGTCTTTTCAGCACAAGATCTCCTACTTGGTACTCTCGGAGCCTGACTTTCTGATCGAAGGCTTTCTTCATTCTCTTCTGATATAACTGCCCATGACATATTGCAGCCAATCTCTTCTCTTCAATCAGACTCAGTTGTTTGTATCGGGATCGGACCCATTCTGCTTCGTTCATCTTAACATCCATCAGTACCCGCAGGGAGGGTAATTCAACTTCAACAGGTAGGACTGCCTCCATACCATACACAAGCTGATACGGTGTTGCCCCAGTGGATGTCCTGATTGACGTACGGTACCCATGCAAGGCAAATGGTAGCATTTCGTGCCAATCTTTATAGGTACCACCATTTTCTGCACAATCTTCTTGATATTCTTATTAGCTGCCTCAACAACACCATTCATCTTTGGCCTGTAAGGAGAAGAATTGTGGTGTTGGATCTTGAAGTCCCGGCATAGTTCTGCCATCATTTTGTTGTTTAAGTTAAAACCGTTATCAGTAATGATTCGCTCGGGCACTCCATACCGACAGATGATGTCTCTCTTCAGGAATCGGGCTACCACTTGCCTTGTAACATTCACATATGAAGCTGCTTCAACCCACTTGGTAAAATAGTCAATGGCTACAAGGATGAATCTGTGGCCATTTGAAGCAGTCGGTTCAATCTTACCAATCATATCAATGCCCCACATAGCAAAGGGCCAGGGTGAAGACATCACATTCAAAGGATTGGGAGGCACATGCACCTCATCCGCATAGATCTGGCATTTATGGCATTTTCTGGCATAAACACAACAGTATGCGTCCATTGTAATCCAGTAATAACCTGATCTTAGCAATTTCTTTGCCATGGCATGCCCTCCCGCATGGGTACCAAAGGATCCTTCGTGCACCTCGTGCATCAACAAGTCCGCTTATGTTCTATCAATGCATCTGAGGAGTACCATATCAAAGTTTCTCTTGTACAGGGAACCATCAGCATTCAGGAAGAAACTACCAGCAAGCCTTTTCAAAGTCTTCTTATCATTGGAAGATGCCCCAGGTGGGTATATTTGATCCTCCAAGAAGCATTTAATGTCATGGAACCAAGGCTTATCATCCTTAACAACATCTGCTACAAATACATCGGTCTGAAAAGTCTGGACACTGAAATCCGAGGCACAAAATTGGCAGCTTGAACTTTGATCATTGACGAAATGGTAGCCAGAGCATCTGCAAACTGATTCTCGTCCCGAGGGATATACTCAAGCTTGGCCGTTGTAAAGAAAGTTAATAACCTTCTTGTATAATCCCTGTAAGGTATCAGATGATCCTGGTGGGTGTACCATTTGACGTTGGTTTGATTAACTACCAGAGCCGAATCTCCGAACACAGTCAAAGTCTTGATCCTGAGGTCAATGGCTTCCTCAAGACCCATAATACAAGCTTCGTATTCAGACTCGTTGTTAGTGCAGTTGAAGGTGAGTTTTGCCGAGAAAGGCATGTGAACTCCCTTAGGTGTAATGAGTACTGCACCAACACCACGACCATTCATATTAACAGCCCCATCAAACATCATTGTCCATTCTTCTTCTGGGTCAGGCCGTTCAGTGTGAATAGACTTTTCATGATCTTTTGCTTTTATGAACATGATGTCTTCATCAGGGAAGTCAAATCTCATAGGCTGGTAATCATCAATGGGTTGCTCAACAAGATAGTCAGATAATACACTGCCCTTGATGGATTTCTGAGACGTGTACTGGATGTCATATTCTGTGAGGATCATTTGCCATCTTGCAACCCGTCCGGTGAGTGCTGGCTTCTCAAAAATATACTTGACTGGGTCTATCTTTGAGATCAATAAAGTGGTGTGGGTCAACATATACTGCCTTAGTCGGCGAGCAGCCCACGCTAAAGCACAGCAAGTTTTCTTGAGCAGTGAATAACGTTGTTCACAGTCGGTAAACTTTTTGCTCAGGTAGTAAATTGCATACTCTTTTCGACCAGACTCGTCATGCTGGCCCAGCACACACCCCATTGACTCTTCTAATACTGTCAAGTACATTATCAGAGGTCTTCCTTCAACTGGAGGCATAAGGATTGGAGGCTCTTGCAAGTATTCCTTGATTTTGTCAAAGGCCCTTTGGCAGTCTTCGTTCCACCTGACCGTTTGTTCCTTTCTCAATAGCTTGAACAAAGGTTCACAAGTTGCAGTAAGGTGAGATATGAACCGTGAAATGTAGTTCAATCTACCTAGAAACCCCCGAACTTCTTTCTCAGTTTTTGGTGCAGGCATTTCTTGAATGGCTTTGACTTTATCAGGGTCAACTTCAATCCCTTTCTCACTTACAATAAATCCCAGCAGGTTACCAGATCGCACCCTGAATGTGCACTTATTGGGGTTTAACTTCAATTGGTACTTCCTCAGACGCTTGAATAACTTCAGCAGATTCACCAGGTGGTCTTCTTTTGTGAGAGACTTGGCAATCATGTCATCCACATAACATTCAATTTCCTTATGGATCATGTCGTGGAATAATGTTACCATAGCCCGTTGATAAGTTGCACCAGCATTCTTCAGTCCGAATGGCATCACCCTATAATAGAACGTGCCCCAGGGCATGATGAAAGTTGTCTTCTCCATGTCTTCAGGTGACATCTTGATCTGATTGTATCCTGAAAATCCGTCCATGAAGGAGAACACCGAGAACTGAGCCGTGTTATCAACCAATACATCAATGTGAGGTAAAGGGAAATCATCTTTTGGGCTGGCTCTGTTCAAATCCCGGTAATCCACACACATTCTCACCTTGCCGTCTTTCTTAGGCACGGGCACAATATTAGCAACCCACGGCGGATAGCTAGTTACAGCAAGGAAGCCGGCGTCCCACTGCTTTTGTACCTCTTCCTTTATCTTCATTGCCATATCTGGGCGAGTACGACGCAATTTCTGTTTCACTGGCGGGCAGTCTTCTTTTAATGGCAGCTTATGCATGACAATATTGGTATCCAACCCTGGCATTTCCTGATAAGACCAAGCAAACACATCCGCATACTCCCGAAGCATATCAATCAGTTGCTCTTTCACTGAATCTTGTAGGCAGGCCCCAATCTTAACTTCTTTCACATCTTCTTCCGTACCAAGATTAATTGTTTCAACCTCCTCCTGATGAGGAGTGATAACCTTCTCCTCTTGCCTTAACAACCTGGCTAGCTCTTCAGGAAGCTCATAATCTTCTTCAACCCCTTCATCAGCTTGATTGATTGGATTGTCAAAGTCATACGGAGTCATAGCAGTGTTGTTGTCGGTGCAGTCTGAAAGGCACTCTCTGCAAGGGTTTAGATTGTTCATTTTAGTGATCGCTTTTAATCTTGTTTAGAAAAAGTGAAATGAAGTTGTCATTTTGGAAAACATTGCCATTTTATTTTTGTACAAAAAGAAAAATGAAAAACAGTGAGTGGAAAAGAAAAAGACTCATTTGCAAAAGATGTCCGATATTCATTGATTGTTCTGTTTGCACAAAATTACAAGATGGCCCGATTACAAAATGAGTCTTGTCATCTTGGGCAAGATGCAAGACTTGATGCATGCTTAAAAATACAGGAAATAATAATTACTCTGCAGGAGTAACCCTTATAATTTTCTGGGAAGACCAGTTTGAGACATGGCTCCCCGGGGTCCTTGGACGTATCCAGCTCTCCAGGTTGCGCTTATCTTCCGACTCATCTTCCAAGTTGTTTACTGCATCCGGGGTGAGCATTCCCCCGCTGACAAAACTGGGCTTCTTAGCAGCCTCTGATTGATCTCGTTGAGTTGGTTTGTAACCCAACCCAAATCTGTCCTCCTTTTTCTCCACAGGCAGCAGCTTGCCCCAGCCTTGGGCAGTACCCTCTTCAACAACCTTTCTGGCTTACTGATAAGATGTCATGGAGGTTCCAAGTACAGCAGATGCTTCATTAATGTTCAGGGCTTCGAACCCCTGGCTCATAGTTTCATGGATTTCTCCATCCATCTCAATGTACTTGTACGTAGCCATATGGCTAACAAAGATATCTTCTTCACCACAAATGGTGATGATCTGGCCTTTCCACTCGAATTTCAGCTTCTGGTGAAGGGTAGACGTAACAGCGCCAACGGCATGGATCCAAGGTCTACCCAACAAACAGCTGTAGGCCGGCTGAATGTCCATCACATAGAAGGTAATTTTGAAGGTTCGCGGGCCAATCATCACAGGCAGATCAATCTCTCCAAGCACTGATCTTTTAGAGCCATCAAATGCTCTCACCACTAAATTACTTGGACGCAGTGCCAAGCCATCGTACTCCAGCTTCACCAAGGCTTTCTTTGGTAGAACATTGAGTGAAGACCCAGTGTCCACCAGTACATGGGATAGAACAGCACCCTTGCATTCTAAGGTGATGTGTAAAGCCTTGTTGTGGTTACGCCCCTCAGTTGTTAAGTCAGCATTGGTGAAGCCCAGTCCATGACTGGTGTTGACATTTGCCACCACAGTTTCTAGCTGATTAATGGTGATCTCCTCTGGCACGTAAGCTGCGTGCAAGACTTTCAATAATGAATTCCTGTGAGCTTCAGAACACATCAACAGGGATAATATGGAGATCTTTGAGGGAGTTTGGTGAAGCTGATCCACCACTTTGTAATCACTTCTCTTTATAATCCTCATAAACTCGTCTACATCTTGTTCAAAAGATGTTTTCTGAGTTTCTTTGAGAATTTGTTCTTCAGATATCACACTCTTCCCTTTTGCTTTGGCAGCAGCTTCTGCTTCAGCATTAGGTCTTTGCACTTGTGAGGAAAAAAGGCGTCCGCTTCTGGTGAAGCCTCCGCCTCCCCCAACATTATCAATCGGTGGAAAGTTGAAGAGTCCAAAGTGATTTTCTCCCCGTTGCAGTAGAGATCATAGCCATAATGCCAAGGTATGGCATTACTGCTTTCATATGGAACTGGTCCAGGCACCGTAATGGTAACTGGACTGACTGCTGCAGAGGAGGGTACTGAAATAGTGTGCGGATCGTAGTAAATGGTGACTGGTGACCTGGCAAGAGGTGCCGTTGTTTGTTGCTGAAAGTTGTTGTTTGGAGGAACATCTGATGGATCATAGTAAATGGTGACTGCTGAGATATCTTCATTATTTTCTGTTGGTGTTGTAGAAGATCCTGCTGAATAAATGGATGCTGATGTTGTAGAAGAAATGGTTGTTGACATCTGGTTTGTTGAAGTGATGGATGAAGCCATTGTTGATGATATTGATGAATTGTTCGGAATGATTGTTGTTGCAGTTGTAGAAGAGTCAGGAATTGTTGTCAAAGGGATTGCTGGATTTGTAGGCGCCGTTGTTGTGATCTGAAGTATACCACTTTTGATAAGACCATCTATGCCGCTTCTCAAGTTATCACACCCGTTGACTGAAATGTTGCAATACCCACAACCGAGCTCACACCCGGGGAACATCTGGCACTCTAGAAGCTGAGCTTAAATTTCGACCAGAGGTGTCCGAATCTGTCCAACACTGGTGATTAAGAAAGATGGCTGGTCTTCCTCAATGGCATTAATTCTTGGTCCTCCATGATTGGGCATGGGATTCTTGGTGACACTTGGAGGGGGTGCAAAGTTGAGGGCTTTAGAATCCACCAGGTCTTGTACCTTCATTTGTAAAGCCCTGCATTTCTCCGTATTGTGGCCAGGTGCGTTGGAGTGGAAAGCACATCTGGCGTTGACATCATAATTTCTTGGAAGATTGGAGGGATCTGGTGGTGCCAATGTCCTTAATTCAACCAAGTTGAGTTTCAGGAGTTGTGGCAATAAGGCAGCATAAGGCATAGGGATAGGGTCAATCACCCTATTTGCCTGTGATGGTCTTTGCTGCAAAGGTCTTTGCTGTTGGTTGTTGTTATTGTTGTTGTAAGTCCTTTGTGGTGGGTACTGTATTTGTTGATGATATTGAGGTTGTTGTTGTGGTTGATATGCTGGTTGCTGAGGGATCGGAGCTGGAATAGTGACAACTGCTACTGTTCTGTGGACATACTGAGGTCTGCCCCTACTGGCATGAATGGCATTTGTCTCTCCAGTTCTTCTAGGTCCCACAAAAGGCTTCCCGGGGTTACTGGACGAACTTGCACCATTATCAGAAATCTTGCCCATTTTCAGGAGGCTTTCAATTCTTTCTCCAGCTATAACTACGTCAGCAAAACTGGTGGAAGAAAAGGCAGCTAGCCTATCAATATATGTTCCTTGCAGGGTGTTCATAAACATGTCGGCCATCTCTCTTTCCGACATGGGTGGCTGGACAGCAGCATCAAGCTGTCTCCACCTCTGGGCATATTCCCTGAAGCTTTCTCTGGAGGACTGAGACATTCCCATCAAAAGGGTCCTGTTAGGAGCCATGTCCAGATTGTATTGGTAATGTCTGATGAAGGCTTCAGCTAGGTCCTTCCAGCATCTGATATTTGCCCTGGTCAAGTGTGAATACCACTCCCTTGAAGCCCCAGTCAAACTATCTTCAAAATAGAACATCCACAGCTTTTCATCCATGGTGTATGCTTTAAGTCTCCCCAGAAAAGACTGTAGGTGAGTTCGTGGACAGGAAGTGCCATTGTACTTCTCGAAGCACGTGGGTTTAAACTTGTGGGGAATTCTTACCCCGTCTACTAACCCCATATCCATGACATCAAAACCCAGGGAATTTTGAGACTCCAGAGATCTCAACTTCTCAGCAATTTCATCAAACCTCCTATCATAGACTTCATCACCAGCTCCCATGACAGTGAATTGCTCCTCTTGAGGATCTTCTTGCAAGATCCTGCCTGCTTTAGTATTTCCTTGCACATTACCCGGGATGTTGACTTCCGGATGTAGATGAGGTCCATATACTGGTGGGTTAACATGAGGCTGACCCCTCTCATTGTTACTTGTTCCTCCAGTTCCCAGATGGGGTTCTTCCGGTGTTTGTCTTTCCACCAATTCCCTCAACCTTTCTTGACTTTGGGCCAAGCCATTCATTACTTCCATGAATTGGGTCATTTGGTTTCTCATCTCCAGCCTTTCATTAGCCATTTGAGTCCTGACCTCTGTCAGATCTTGCTGTACTTGGTCCATTTGGATACCAGGAAGATTGTTGCGAGTAGGATACCTGTGTGGACGGTTGAGAGGGAACACTCGACGGCGAGCAATAATTCCTGAACCACAACAGAGTTAGTAACAAACAAAACAAAAATCCTACAAAACAAAACAAGAGTTAGTATGCAATGCAGTATGCTTATTTATTTTCCAAGGTATCCGGCTTGGCTCTTGGTTTTGACCTTTCCAGACCCTGAGGAAGATGTTGTGATGTTGCTTGAGAAAAGAAACTCAATGAAACAAACCGACAAATACATTACAAATGGTGGATCATACATAGTTTGTTTTTTACAATACGTGCCCCTGAGGGGTCAAAATACAACATAAAAAGAAAAGTACATGAAATGGAAATAACAACAAGCAAGGAAGTCAAACATCTAATCCAAACTCATCCTCCTTAACCTCATTCAAAAGTGCCTCAGTTACAGGACCAGCCGGATGCTCTGTAATGTTTCTGATAAGAAGGTTTCTGGTGGCAATAGCAGTGGTTAGCTTCTTGTGCCTGTCCTGGTCCTTTGACCTCTTCACACCAGCCCTAAGCTTCAATTCTGAAATCTCCTTCTGGGCTGCTAGCAGAGCCTCCTATTGTTTTTTCTCAATGGCTTCTAACTGCTCAATCCTGGCCTGAGTTCTCTTATCCTCTTGAGTGCGAGCTTCAGTGATCCTGACCCATCTATCTTGACTTTCTTTCAGATAAAGATCAGTCCTAGCCTTCTGAAACTGGGCCTCTTTACAGGCATTCTTCAGAATTTGCTCTCCAGCTCTTGATTTCTTGATGTAGTCCTCTGCTTTCTCAATCCTGGCTAGATGCTCCACCTTAAGCTTCTCCAACCTCTCAATGTCTAGACGACCATCACTCCTCTCCCAGAGGGTCTTCTTCAGAGCTTGAGACAGGTTCTCATTTCTTTCCTTCAGCTTCTCAAATTCTTCCAGGCTGACAGTGGCTGGAGGTGGTATTGTGGATGGTCCAGGTGCATCCTCAATGGTGAAAGGCATCCCAGAAATCTGAGCTCTAGCATGAGACCATTCATAGTACTGAGCTGAAGCCACATTATTGCATCTCCCAAGAATGGCCATCCCCTTGGTCTGGATGTTGTCCCAAGCCCATGACGCTTGCCTGACAACAGCTAGATTAGGCTTTATCTCACAATACAGGGTTTCAGCCAAGTCTTGAACTCTAGGAGGGTGAACCAAAGCATAGCCCAATTGTCTCTTAAACAGCACAGGATTGTAGTTGATGCAACCCTTCACTCCTATTAGAGGTACATTGGGGAACTGTCCACAGCTAGTAATTATGTCCCTGCCTTTGGTGCTCTGGGTGCACCATCTGATGTCATTTGAAGTCAAAGAAATAAGTCTTTTAGCCCAATTCTTCTGTTGGTGAGGATTCAGGAAGGCATCAGTCCTAGGTAGGTGTTTGAGTAGCCAATTGTGAAACAGAGGAGCACAGCATCTCACCAACCTTCCTTTTTGCTTCTCATTTCTTTGGTGAACAGAATAGTAGAAATCCCCCAGCAAGGTGGGTACTGGGTTCCTTAAAAGGAAGAGATGAATAGCATTCTTGATGATAAACTTGGGCTCATCTGCAAATAGTATACCCCCATATATACTGAGGGCCAACAATGCACAAACTGCCCTCCATTCTCCCAAAGAGGCCTTCAGGATGGCCTGAGAAGTCAAGAAATCCAAGTGTAGACCAGGGATGCCAGCCTTTGTTGTCATGTTCTGCTCAATCAATATAGGCTCTAGGTACAATGCTTTTGCCACTTCTCCATTGCTGGGAGAAGTCATCTCTGGGTTGAAGGGGATATCACCCCTGACAGGTATTCCAATCAATGATGAGAATTCCTCCAGCAGAGGTCCTAGCTGAAAGTTATGGAAGGTGAAACATCTCAAAGGAGGGTCATAAAACTGTAGGCAAGTGTGGATCAAACTCCTCTGAGAAGGGTCCAAGTCCATAACCATATCAAGGATGCCTCCATAATGCTCTCTGAATAATGGGATGTGGTCTGGGGTGATAAGTGCCTGGATCTGCCTGATGCCAGCCAGCTCAGGCTCCAAGAAATGGTATGAGATGTTGCTCTTCTTGGGTGCCATGACTGCTGATGAAGAGCTAAAACAAATGCTGATGATGAAGACTGATACTGGAGGTGAGCCACTGATAGGATGAAGCAGGTGATGAATGTAACTGAAACAGGCAACTGATGAAGATAGCTGGAGCAGATAACTGATGATACAGAGGTCTATGCAAATGAAGGGGTGAAAACCAAGCCAGATAATATGTGGATACCCTGAAAAACAAATAAACAAATGTTAAATGATGCAAATGATGAGTATGCAAATGATATGCAAGGGTTTGTGATCAAGCTGGATCTGATTAACTGCCTTGATATAAGTCCATGTATGTTTAAGAAGTCTAGATGGAGGTTCAAAAGTCCAGTAACCAAGGTGGGGACTCAAATAAAGAGTCACATGTCCAGGGTTAAATCACAAGAACTGTTCCAACATGGAGTATTCTTAATCAAAACAAAGTAACAGGGTATGATGTGGCCAAAGGTACCTGCAAACCTGTAAACAGCCCAACCCCCTCACAGGTAGTGTTCTAAAACCCGGAGGTACAGTGTTTACAATAACCATAAAAGATCCTCCTTTAATTCACCTCAGTTTCTGAAGGTCATAGTAAAGGTCATCCAGACTTAGCAGGCTTCCCAGATAGCCCTAGCACTACAGGAAATCTGTAGCACAGAGTTCTCAAGAAGAAACTCACATCTAAACCGTGTTTCATATTCCCGCACCAGACCGAAATGGAATGGGAAAGAACATGAACCACTCTAGCCTAGGTGTCACTCAGGTCCCAGGTATAGGACCTTAAACTCTCAATAGAACCCCACCCACCAAAGCAAAAAACCAGATCCAGCCAGATGACAATATGACAGTATGATATATAAAGCTGTAAAGAAAGCAATAAATAACTGTACCTAAAGCAGTAAATAAAGCAAATATACAAACACAAATAACACATAACACCCCAGTAAACACAAATCAAACAAGCGCTAGGAGGAACCCACAAAAAGAACCAGAAGCCCTGGTTACAGTATTAGGGTCCCCAACAGAGTCGCCAAGTTGTCGCTCCCACCAAAATGACACCTGGTCAGAAGGGGTACAGACGCGAACGAAAGGCAAAGGGAGAAAATAATAGAGTCGCCAGCTAGGCATTTTTATCCCGAAGGAAAGGTAATGATGCATAAACCTGAGAAAAGATATGGATAAGACGGTTGCGAACCAGAGAGACTGAGAAAGGGAGTTGGCTACAACCTGGGAAGGTATTAGCACCCAGATTGTCCGTCGTACTCGACGGGATCCACGCTTAAAAGATTTGTGTTTTAAAGGGGTAGTGTCAGTGCAATTTGTGTATCAAAAGCTGGAAAAGAATGCAAGTGTCAGTTTAAAATAACTGTGAAGTGTATAAGAGAAGTGTTAGTGTAAGAACAAGAGTGAAATGCTCAAGACTATGAGGCTTAAAGAATAAAGCTGGAAAGAGGGGGAATATACAGAGAATTTTGTTCGATAACTGTTAAGTTATGGCTACGTATCCTCTCGTGCAATGAGGAAGTCAGAACACCGTAGTTCAACCCAAAGAGACTGAAAGATGAATTGACTTGTGAATTGCTTACTTGTCTATGCTCAAGTGTATGACCTGTCTGGCTCAGGTGCAAACTGTCTTGCATTAGACGGAAGAAGCAAATTCTCGTTTGTGAATGAATGAGGTGAGAAAAGAATCCCGAAGGAGACGATTATTGTTTGTTTTTGTGTTTTCAGTCTTTTATTGCTTTTGGAAGTTTGTCATAAGAAAATGAGCCTAAGCCTAAACCAATGGATTTAGTACTTGTCCATTAACACTAGGGTTAGTCCTTCTTAACCAATTAAGGAAGAATTAGAACCCTAATGCAAGGCCCAAGTTACAAGCTTGATGTCTTGATGATTATTAGATGGATTGAATAAAGGATTTAAACACATTAAGGGTTTAACACTTAGGATTAAAGTTATACACTCCATCCTAATAGAAGGATGCAGGCATAAGCTTAATCACAAAGCCTTAAAGCCTTTAGGGTTTAGTCCTTGATTATGAGATGAGGAGAGAAAACTCAAAGATGACACAAAGGTAAAAGCTAAATGGGGGACTAATCAACCCTAATTGTTATCATGCTTGGTTATCCTAGGGTTTATGTGGCTTAAGAGAGAAAGAATCTTCAGAGAAACCACCAGGAAGGAAGCAGATGAAAAGAGCAAGAATCAAAGAGAAGCAAAACAACTTGCTTCACTTAAGAAGACAAGTTGCTTGAAGAAAGAAAGTAAGGTGAACAAGAATGAGCAAGCTCACTCCAAAGCACAAGATAAAATGCAGCAATGATGCATAAAAGGGATGAAAAGAGATTGTGAGAAGTGAAAGCAAATCCACTTCTCAAAACAACTCACCACCTGAAAAGTTAGCAAAAGAAATGAAATGTAATGCAAATGAGATGAAATGTGATGATGCAAACCAAAACCAGAAGCATGAGTATGATGTTAATGATGCTAAGAGATGATTCAAGCATGAGGCATGGCATGAGGATGATCATACAAACATGTGGATGCAAGAGAAACATGCTTTGAACCATGGATATTCATGAAAAGTTATGGAATGCAATGGACATATAACATGGAAAATGAAAGATTCAATGATCAAACATGATTCTAATATGTCCTAAGATTTATTATGAATCAAGTGAATGCATAAAATGTCATGGAAAGTCATGGTATGCAAGAAAATGAGAAATGGATGCAAAGGAAGGCCCAAATTAGGGTTTATGATCAATACACAAAACAAAATTCAAAATCAGGAGCATATGACATGATAAAAATTTGAAAATGCAATCAAAGGAACCCTAAACTTATACAAACTCACTGCCCAAAGGAGGGGATCCAACTCTTAACCTATCAAAAGTTATGAATTTCCTAAGATTGCTAGGGTTTTTAGGGTACCTCATCAAGAAAAAGGCCAAACAAATTGAAAATGCAAGATCAATTCAAACCAATTTTATCCTATAAACTACATGCTATGCAAGATGCAATGCAAAATGAATCATCATCCAACTCTCAATGGTTTGGCAGAAATGAATTTTTGAAGTTTGAAACAAAATATTGCCTTGAAATGAAATTAAATCCAAAGAAAATAAACAAAAGGCATCAAGAACAAAAAATAAATTTGGTTTGAGAGTTGGACAATGTTTCTAAATGTTTCTAAATGCTATGTGAATTTTTTTGTGATTTTTAAATATCTAAATGTATTTTTAATTAATTAATTTTCATTAATTAATTAAAAATAAACATTTAAATGATTTAAAAATAATTTTTAATGCAAAAAATAAAAATAAAAATATTTTTGTGTTCTGAAAATTAATGAAAACCTTGACAAAAATTTTCATAATTTTAAAATGATTTTAGCTATTTTAAAATAAATGTGCAAAACAAATGAAATAAAATGAAATAAAAATACAAATAAAGAGAAAGTCAGCGCATCCTGAGGCTGAGATTCAAACTGGGAATGGAGGGAAAGACTGGCGCGCTATCCTACGGCTCTCATTTAAACTGGCCAGATTAAAATAAAACTCAATTAATTAGATTAATGACGTGGATTAGGGCTTAAGTGAATGGATCTGGACCCTTCAAACGCGCGGGAGTCAAACAAAGTCAGCCTAATCTATGGTCCATATTCAAACTGAACCCTAAACGCAATTAAGACACTAATCACTTTCAGGTGGCCGGAGAAGACTTCCGGTCGTCTTCTCCGGCCAGACCCTCACCTGAAAGTTGCTAACTTCTTCCCCAGGTCATTTCTGGAGCTCTAAAGCTCCAGATCACTTCCTCTCTCCTCCCTAAACTCATCCCTAACCTCAATCCTCATTTATTTTCACCCAAAATCAAGATTTGAAGGAAACATCAAAAATGGCAAAAATTTCAGAAGTTCAGTAAATACTCATCTCTCCACCATTTTCAAAAATACAAAGTTCAGTGTGATCAGGAGAGCATGCTTTATCATTTAGAAACAAGAAATAAGAGTTCTGGAAAAATGAATTTCAATGGCTACCTGAATCGAAGCTTTCAACCCAAGAGCTTTTGGACCAGTTCCTTGCTTCCAATCAACTCTACTGACCTTCCTCAAGTGTTTGCAAAGCTTATCTGGAGTTTGTTTTGGCTAGTTTGTGAGATTGCTTGAGTTCTGTTCAGTGAGGGAGAGAAATCGTGTTTCAGTTTGAGGATGTTTCAGGGATGAATGAGGGCAGGGAAATGATCAGGGGAGTATGCTGAGATGTTTTGTGATGTTTTTTTTGAATGTTTGATGCTTGTGGAGTGTGTTTCGAATGAAAAATGCATATGAGGCATAAACTTGGAACTATGGCTTATGATCTGTTTCAGGCTTGTGTGTCTGGTGTGTTAGGCTGCATTTGGTCCATTTATCACAACTAGAGAGGTCAGAGGAGTTGGTGTGGCACTGTGGGATTGGTATGGGGGTTTTTGCAAAAAGTCAAGTCTAGGTGTACTTGAGGTATGGGCAAGTGTGAGGTTGTGATAGGGGCATGGTTGAGTTCAGCAGGGATCATGGAGTTCATATGGATCAGATTCTATGAGCTGTAACAAGTAGAGGCATGGCTTCATGAGTTTTTGCAAGTTGGTACATGTTTGCTCCCTTTGGAAATTCATGAAGTTCAAGGCACCAAAATGCAATATTCTTGGGCCAATTCTGATTTTTATAAGTCACATGATCATGTTGTAATGAGTTTGTGCACATTTGAAGTCTTTAGAATACTTGATCATACCATTTTGCAAAATGCCTCTTTGGTACAAAACTTGAAATTATGTGATTTTTCCCAACTTTGACAAGCCATAACTTTTGATCCAAAATGAATTAGAATGAGTTCTTGTACTTTTTGAAAAGGGAATGATCCATTCTACAACTTTCATGACCAAAGTTTTCCCATTTGAAGCATTTTTGAATCAAAAAGCAAGGGTTGAAAAAGTTTCCCAAAATGGAAAATTTCCATTACAAGTCATTTTCCCAAAAAGTCAACTTTGCAAATGGCTTGAAATTATTCAATTTTGTGAACTTCCAACATCTTCTATAATCAAATAAAGATCATACACAATCAAAATGATGAAGAACACCCTTTGGTTGGGTCATTGGGGGCCTCAGATGCCCTGATTTTGCACTGACTTGCTCAAGAAGTCAACTCTTGATTGGATGCCTTCCCCATGGAATTGCTTCATGAAACTTGATATGCATGATCCTTATAACATATAGAGACCAATAGAAACAAGAATGACCAAAAAATTTGGAGTTATGGCATTTGAAACCAAAACCCTAATTCTAGGTCATCTGTGCAGTTAAACCTGGCTCTGCTTCCATGCCAATCTCAGTTCTTGTGATTATTTGACTTCTTTGACCTTGAGGAGATATAATATAATGCTTGAACATACATAGACCCCATTGAAGTGATTGATGACCTTTGGAGTGGCTCAAGAAGCTCTTGGATTGCTCAGGTCACAAACCCTAGATGTAGATGACTTAGAAGCAATGCAGTGAATCAAAAATGCAATATGAGATGTCCTGATTGAACTTATGCATATGAAAAGATCACAAGCCATGGTGAATGGGTGAGGGAAAATTTGGGGTGTTTACAGCCATCATTTGTACAATTTCTTTTCATCCCCTTAGAAACAACTTAACTTCTTTAAGAGAAGTAAGTTGCTTTCTACTTCCTTTCTTCTTCTCTTTTTCTTTCCTTATTCTTATTTAGGATAGAATGATACCTCACTAACCTAGGACTCCTATGCATGATAACAATTAGGATTCGTTAGTCCCCCTTTGTAGTTTTACCTTTGAGATACTTTTGGTTCTCTCTCTCTTCTCATCTTCAAACATAACTTCAAGTCACTTAATTAATGAAAAGGCTTCTCATGTGCCACGAGACTTTGCCATGGGGTACTTACACATGTTCCATTTCGGGGCGAGGTGTAGGATATCTATCATGATGAATAGGTCTTAGCATGAGACTACTTCACAAAGAAAACCTAAAAAAACATTTCTTAATAAAAAAACAAAAAACTATTACTTTGTGTAGTAGTCTCATGCTAAGACCTATTCATCATTGTATAATGCTTATGTTCTGGTTGTGATGGTTTGTAGTGATTCCTTTCTTGTTCTTACTCAATTAGAACTTACTTGATCTTTACTTATCATTTGTGAATTCTTCTAGCACTTTTAGGGGCTATGGTAAGTAAGAGGTATGGATGAGTGTAAACACCCCAAATTTGCCCTCACTAAGTTCACACCATGGCTTGTGATCTTTCATCTTTGCATTAGTTTAAGCAAATAATTTCATATTGCATTTTTGTTTCACTGCATTAGTTCAAGTTCATCTGCATCTAGGGTTTGTGATCTGAGCAATCCAAGGATTCATATGAGCCAATCCAAAGGTCTCCAATCATTCCAAGAGGGTCCAAGTATGTTCAATTATCATTTTATATCCCTCAAAGATCAAGGAAGTCAAAGAATCACAAGAACTTGGAAAGCATGGAAGCAGAGCTAGGGTTTCACTGCACAGATGACCTAAAATTAGGGTTTTGGTTTCAGAGGCTATAACTCCAAATTTTTTGGTCATTCTTGTTTCTAATGGTCTCAATATTTTATAAGTATCACATGTACCACGTTTGATGAAGAAATTCATTGTGGAAGTCATCTGTTCACTGGGTAACTTCTTGAGCAAGTCAGAGCAAAATCAGGGCATCTGAGGCCCCAACAATGGAACCAAAGTGGATTTTTCATCAAATTCAAGTTATATGATCTTTATTTGATCATTTAAGTTCTTAGAAGTTCAATAAATTGAAGAAAAATGGGCTAAACCAAAAGTTGCCAAAAATGGAAATGACTTGTAATGTAAACTTTCCATTTTGGGAAAGTTTTTCAACCTCCTCTTTCTCAACCAAAAATGCTTCAAATGAAAAATTGTTGGTCATGAAAGTTGTAGATTGGATCATTCCCTTTTCAAAAAGTACAAGAACAAGTTCTAATTCATTATGGAACTCAAGTTATGATCTTTCAAAGTTGGCAAAAATCCTATAATTTTCAAGAATGCACCAAAGAGGGATTTTTGCAAAACCACTTGCCAAGCCATTTTGTGACCTCTAATACACTTCTATGCATCATAACAACATAATGCATTGCCTAAAGATCAGAATTGCCTAAAGAACCATGCTATTTCATGTCTTGCACTTCAAGAATTTCAAAAGGGGTCAAACTTTCTCAAATTTGCAAAAGAGCATAGAACCTTTCACAAACTTGCTGCATCACCACAAAACCAATTCTATAGCTCTCCTTGATCAAAGCTGAGCCCAGACATGCCCTTGTACCACCTCTGAACCAGCCCATACCTCAAGGACAATATTTGTTGACTTTATGCAAAAACACCCATACCAATCACCATAGGCCACAACCACTTCTCTGACCTATCACAACTTGTTATGTGGATCAAACCCAAGCCATAACACAACACAAGCCAAGATGAAACCTCAGAATCACCAAGTTCCCAAAATCACTCCATTTTGCAAAAGCACTCGAAACTCTCAGCACACTCACTCAAACTTCAAACTTTTTTCACCAAACAACTCAGCATCCCAAGAGGACCATTTCCCACCCTTCAAACAAGCCTCAAAGCACCCATAGCCAAAACACGATTTCTGACCAGCAAGAGTGTAACACCCCAAATTTTCCCTCTTCTTTCTAAGCATCATCATCATATCATAATCATCATAAGCATAACATATCCTTGGCATCTTTGCATGAAAAAGTAAAGCATAACATTCTCATGTTCTAGCATAAGGCATATGATCAACTGTGGGTGGATTTGAGGCATCACAAGCTATAGAAAGAGGCCCAGTGGACTTGTCCAAGTCCCATGAAGAGTATACATGACAATCACAAGTTCAAGATCCTTTGCAAAAGCCCAGTAGGTTGGGAGATCCTCAGGGAATCCAGGCTAGGGCAAGCTCCTACACAATGGTTCCCAGATTAGGGTTTCACTTTCAAGCATGAATCCTTTGTGACTTTGGCCATTCCATGTGGGCAAAGTCTCTCATATGATAAGAGGATCCTAGGGATGAAATTTGGTGAGAAAATTCCTTGTGGAAGGCAGTTATTTCATCAGTTGCTTGCATAAGAAGAAATTGGTCAACTGTGCATTCTAAAAGTCAACTGTGAGAATCCAAGGGGTCCAACCCCATTTTTCAAGCCTAGGGATGTCCTTATGACCTTAGAAGAGATTTGGCAAAGTCAAGAATCAAGAATCAAAGGGTTTTGAAGAAGTTTCCATTTTTGGCATATGGTTTGTTATGAAACTTTCCATTTTTGGCAACTTTTGCCCTAATTTTCAAAGGCTTCTTTCATGGTGAAAAAGATCTCAAATGAATTTCAAATAAATATGAAAGTTGTAGGGCAGGTTCTCCCATTTTCAGAAAATACAAGTACATTTTCATAGCCCTCATGGATCAAGAGATATGGCCTTCGAAAGTTCACTTGTTTTTTAGGGTTTACCTTAAAATTCAAGTTTCCACCAAGAGCAAAAACTCATGTAGCTCAATTCCAAGCTGTCTTATGGGCAAAGTAAGGTCATTATACCATTATTCATTACATGAGACACATTTTGATCCAAATAATTCACCAAAATCGTGCATGGGAAGGGATGTATTTCACAAAGTGCATTTTTGAAAGATCACTCACAAGGCATGATACAAAGCAATCCAAGGGCTAAGATTGATTAAGCTAACATTTATGGGTGAGATTGAGGCTGAGCATATGATATTTGATCTGGACGATCCACACACTGTCAGCACATTAAATTGACACCCTCCCTTGCACGTGGTTTTCTTTTATAATTTGAATCTGAATTAATCTTTGTGTGACGCACCTCACATTACTTATCATGCACACACACACTAAGCTTTTGGATTATTGACTTGGTGTTAATGATTGACTTGATCTCACACGTTGGTTTGATCCATTGGTTTATGGTTTTTTCCTGATTATTTGAATTTCCACCATAATATGTTGTGTCCTGCGCAGAATCCGTTGGGCCTCCCATGCTAATAGCACCCCCTGTTCCATTAAGCCCAACCAATTTGAACTGTGTTTCTTACTATATGCACCCCTGGTCTTGGTTTCTCTTTTTATTTTTTATTTTATTTTATTTTATTTCAGGTTTGATTTGTAATTAATTAAAATAGTTAGAGGTCATTAAAAATTCCAAAAAAATTCATGAATGATGTTTTGAGTTTTCTTTAATTTTTAACATTTTTATTTTCCCTTTATTTTTTATTTTCCACGCTGGAATTAATTTCTGCTTTTATTAATTGTTTTTTATTCACTTTTAAGGCATGCTGTCTTGTGGAATTTATATTTTGACCATTAATTTGAATTTTGAATTGATTCTTTTTGCTCTGGATACACATTGAAATGTAGTTTGTTGATGATTTTTCTTCTGATATTTAGAATTTTGCTTGATTATTTTTGATCCTTAACTTTTGCATGAAGGTTCCTAACCCTAATCCATGTTTAGACTCATATTTGACTTGCTTAGCTTCTGATTTTGATCCTATTCTTTTGGCATGTTAATATTGTATGTTTGAAGAGTCTTTGTGCAAACTTGTGTAATTTTTGGATGAATTCTTGATTTGATTTGAATTTTATTCTTTGCTTCTCTCCTTTTGCTTCCCTTTTGGTCATATGCTTAGTCCTTAGGTTGGGAGGGCACTTGTGCCAACTCCCTTAGGTTATTTAGAGCCCATTTAGGATAAGGATACCTCTCTGGTCTTGATTTGATGTTTGTACTTTGAGAAATTTTGTGGTTGCTTACCTTTGAAGTTCATTCACTTATGTACATGTTCACCTCACTTCTTATGCTTCTTTGCTTCTCACGATGATAATGTTTGAGTTTGTATGCTTCTACTCTTCATCTTTTGTGTTGCTTAGGCACATTCTTGATATGTTAGGGTTTTGGTCTTGAAGTTCGTGATGTTTGTTTGCTTGGTTTGCTTTGTGTTATCTCCTATTTGTTTTGCTTTGTCATGATGATCCATAATGCTTCATGTTAAACTGTGTAGTCCCTTTCTCATTCTTGTGTTGTGTGTTTGATCTTGACATTTGTAATTGAGATTCCAATTCTGGTTGTGTTGCTTTGTTTTGATCTTATGCCCATTTTGTATTTCATTTGTTCTCATTTGCTTTGTCATGATATTTGCTTATGTTACTAACATTTCAGGGGCTCTGGTAAGTGAGAGGTGTGGATATGATTCTCACATCTCCAATTCTTATCTTTTCTCTTTTCTTTATTGAAATTATCTTGTTGATGTTTGAGGGGCTTAGGTCATCCTTTCTTCTTCTTTCTCTTCTTTCTCTTCTTATCTATTCCTTCATTAGGATAGTAAACCTCACTAACCTAGGATTTACTTTGCATGATAACTTTAGGATTAGACTTTCCCCCATTAGACTTTTACCTTTAAGATCTCTTGGTTCTCTTCTCATCTCATCTCAAAACAAAAACCCTAAAAAACACCTTTAATAAGGATTGAAGTGGTCTCCTGTGCAATAGCCTTATTCCACGAAACACTTCTAGTTTTCCCATCTTGGGATAGTACAAGCTTGTTCATCATGATGCACAAGTCTGATCAGGATACCATCTTCATCAAGAAAATCCTAAAAAAGACTTCGTCATCAAAAATACAAAAACACTTAATAAATTCAACGAGTTAGTGAGCTTATGCCCTAATCTCTAGAACTAAGTTTTGGGGATCTTCTCCTTACTTGAGTGTGCTTGTTCTATTATTCCATCTTGGAATGTAGTAACGAGTACACATTCCATGGAAAAGAGCTTGAGTTCACTTCCTTGTGCCACACTCATAGAAAAATCATAAAAAACACTGGAAAAACAATAAACGTCTCTCCTTCGGGAATTCTTTTCTCATCTTCTTCGCTCTGTCCGCGAACTTGCTCCTACTTGTCATTTTGCAAGACGGTAACATACTCGTCGTCCGAGCCTGCAACACCTGAGCATTGACATAGGCAGTTCAAGCCTTAAGACACAAGCAATCTTTTCCACCCCTAGTTAGGGGAACTACGACGACTCTGATCCTCATTGTCCAGATGAGGTACGTAGGCAGCGGGGTAGGGCCCGTTCGAGCACAATCTTTATTTTCCCTACATTTTTTCCTTTTCATTTCTTTTTCAGTTCCCTTTTCTTTTCTTTTATCCAATTCAGTTCATTTTCTTTGCAGCAGCTTTTATTTCTTCACCCTTTGAAACAGATTTCTTTGCAAGCGTGGATCCTATCGGGTACGGCGGACGATCTGGGGTGCTAATACCTTCCCAGGTCGTAACCAACTCCCGAACTCAATCTCTTTGGTTCGGAGGACCCGTGTCCTTCCTTTTCTTTTCTTCTGGTTTGTGCAGCATTACCATTCCCGTTCCTTCGGGATAAAAATGCCTGGCTGGCGACTCTACCTCTTTCCGCGCCACTTTCGCGTTTGTACCAGGATGGAAATCCGGGGAGCGACAGCTGGCGACTCTGCTGGGGAGATTCTAACCAGAGTATCTCTGGTTCCCTTGAGAGTCTCACCTAGCATTTGCGTGTTTCTGTTTCACGGGTTGTTGATTGTTTGCTATTGTGTGTATTATTTTACTGTTGTTTTATTTACAGTTTATTTACAGTTTCAGTATTTATTTTCCTGCATCATATCTTATTACTGGATTGTCTGGACTGGATTTTTCTGTTTGGTGGGACTTGGGTGATACTGTTACTGTGAGATGAGCTCATTACCAAGGCTCGAGTGCACCATAGGACTTAGAGTGGTTCCACTTTGGCCTCGTGAGATCTTGTCATGGGGGTAGTAGTGAGTTCCACGCCCAGATTTGCGACTGTCTTGGAAATGTTTTGATTTGGAGATCTTCCTCTTTCATTTCATAACCTTGATATTTATGTGCAGTTGGGGACCGATCATTGAGAACCTTGTGGAAACATCCCTCTCTAGTGGTGACAGTGGCAGACCACATTGTGTGGCAAACCCATTCGCACCCGAGGGCCCACCTAGAACTCACATAGGATGACCTTGTTTTCCCGGACTCAGCTGAGGCCTCCCTGCGTAGTACATAATGCCGAACCGATTCCCTGACTTAGTCATGAGCCATTTCTCGGAAATGGTGAAAGTATTATTGCTATTCGGCTTTGAGAGTCCGTGATGTTTGACCCGGAGCACACCAGTGAGATTGGGAGGGGTTTACAGGTTTGCAGGAACCCTTAACCTCTACATACCCTCATTATCAGTGGGGTCTCTGTTATGATTTGATCCTTATGGTTCTGGATTTCTTGATCTCTTGGTTCTGAGGGTTTATACCAGATGGTTATGGCTCAGAGAATTCTGGTTTTCAGTTATTTTGAGGGTCCTAATATCCAGTATCCAGATGGTCCTGAGTTGATCATATGCCTGCATTGCATTTGCATCGCATCATACTCGCATTAACTATTTATGTTTCCATTTTCAGGTTTTGTTTACAATTTAGCACCCAGTTCTGGTAATTGTAAGCTCTCCAGATGGCAGAAGTTAAGAAAATTATAAGAAAGAAGAATGTTCATTACACCTTTCTCCAACCAGAAGTCAAGAGTGTTCAGAGACTAGCAGGGCTGATGAATGACCAAGTTTTAGGGAACTTCAGAAAGAGGTATGGTCAGATTTTGAAGTAGATGGATAAACCTACTGCAGACCAGAAGGATAGCTTGCACACTTTGCTTCAGTTCTATGATCCCTTGTTGCGGTGCTTTGTATTTCTAGATTATATTTTGGCTCCTACCTTGGAGGAGATTTCTAGCATTTTGGGTATTCCTGTGAGAGATTCTTTGCCTTACTATGGGTCAGAGGTAGTTCTCAAGGAAGAAGACATATCCAGAGTCTGTCATATACCAGCTTCCAAGGTCAAGAAAGCTTTGAAGGGTAGCGAGGGCAGAGGACTTCCTTGGGATGTGCTTATACTAGTGGCTGAAGAGTGTGCCAAAGAGAGTAAGTGGGGAGATTTTGGTGTTGTAGTGGCCTTGATGGTATATGGATCTAGTCTTTTCCCGAGAGAAAAGGAGTTTGTAAGCTTGGAGGTGATTTCCATTTTTGCTAAAGGTAATCTAGTACCAACCTTGTTGGGAGATTTCTACTACAATGTTCACTACCGGAATGAGAAAGGCAGAGGTGGACCAGTGGGTTGTTGTGCTCCATTATTTGCTGATTGGTTTGCCAAGCAATTGCCAAAGTTAGGCCCTTTCAAAGAGATGAGAGATGAGTGGAGGTGGTCCAGGAGGCTAATGGGACTAACTTCTGAGGATATAGCTTGGGGTTGTAACAGGGATTTGTTGGGAAAGGAGCAACTGGTTAGTTGCGAAAGCTTTGCTAATGTGCCTTTGCTAGGAAGAAAGGGTGTGATCAGTTACCATCCAGTCTTAGCCAGGAAACAGTTTGGTTATCCTCTGAGGGATCCACCAAGTATGGAGGAATTAGCTAGGTCTTTGTACTTTTCTGTGGAGGGAAACAAAGAGTTGGTCATACAAGCATCCCAGGCTTGGGCTCACAGGGAGAAGAAAGGAAAGAAGGATTTTGGAAGGGCAGATCCCAAGACATATCCTCCTTTTGCTACATGGTTGCAGAAGCATGTAGAGGAAGTGCTCATGCCATTTTCAGTGGAAGCTCCATTGTATCCCAAAGAGGTGCCATGTCAGAATATTGTTCCTCTGGAAGAATATAAGAAGTTGGAAGCTCAGGTGCACGAGGTCCGGGTAGAAAATGCTGAAATGGTTAACCTGTACCACCTTGCCACTCGTGCAAAGAATGAAGTAGAGGAAAAGCTACAGAAGATGCAAGTCTCATTAAAAGCTAAGGAAAAGGAGTTTGCTGGAAGAGAAGCTCATTTTTAGAGATTGGGTCTAATGGAATCAAAAGGAGAACCGGAGCATAAGAAGACTTTGAAGACTCTTAAAGAAACTCGCCAGTCCATTGTTTGGTTGCAGGGCCAAAGGGAACAGGAGCAGAGGAAGTATAAAGAAAAAGAAGAGTTTTTCGAGGTACAAATGGCCTTCAAGAAAGAAGAAGTAGAAAAAGTTCACAAAATACGAAGAGAGAAGACTCAACAATTGGCACAGAGCCAGGTGGCCTTGGAGGAGGCATTGAAAGAGATTGCAGAGCTTAAGCTAAGAGCAGACGTGAAGAAGAACCAGACAGAGGTGATAACTGCGGAAGAAGAACCTGAGTCTTTAGTTTTTTAATTTGTTGTTGTTCAGACTACCTACAGGCTTGTTATAGGAGTCTTGCTTTATCTTTTTTTTGTTCATGTATTGACTTGTAACCCTTCGGGGAATTTGTTTGTGCTCTAACTTTTGGGCTGCCAGTGGGTTATCCATGTTATGTAATGTTAAATCTCAATTATCATTTCCGAGTACGCAAAGCTTGTTTGTCTGAGACTGCTGAGATTTGAACACTCTTCAAAGGGAGAATTTGAAAATTAATGCTCAAGGGGCTATCTAGAGCAAATACCAGAACTGGGGCATATGAATGCCTAAACATGGAAACATGAATAGTTACATTGCATGCATATAACGTGTTTGCTGTTTTGCAGGTAGCTCATTAGTTTTCTAACGTTTATGTCCTTTCAGGCACTATAGCTCCCAAGAAGGTTCGAGAACAATCAACGGTGCATAGATACCCTACAAGAGTAAACAGAGAGAGAGTAATGGATCAGATGCTGGCATACTTGGCTGACTTGAGAACAAGAATGGAAAACTTCATGACCCTCATGACTGGGATGGGTCAAACTCAGGAGCGCTTGCGCGAGATGGTGGAAAACAATCAAGCTAGGAACAATGGGACCGTAGAGGGAGGTAATCGCAATGGGGATGGCGCCCGACAAGTTGAAATCCCTGTGGTGAAACCAGGGGTTACTATTGTCAATGATGGAGAAAACAATGTGCAGATGGATGGACAAGATGAACAGTTTACTTTGTTGGACGAGGCAGAAGGCCAAGGGGCTGATATGAACAGAAAGTTTGAAGAGATGGCTGAGCAGATTCGTGCCATTCAATCTCAGATCTCTCTGGGGTTTGATATCACTGACTTGGGCTTGGTGCCAGGGGTTAGAATTCCCTACAAGTTCAAGGTTCCTACTTTCTACAAGTACAACGGCACGGCCTGCCCAAAGACTCACCTTCAGTCTTTTGTCGGAAGAATCGCTGCACATATAGATGACGAGAAGCTGTGGATGTATTACTTCCAAGACAGCCTTGTGAGGGCCTCCTTGGAGTGGTACATGAAGTTGAGCAGGGTTAATATTCAAAGCTGGAAGGATTTAGCAGAGGCATTTGTGAAACAATATCAGTACAATTTGGATACGGCTCCAAACCGTACTCAATTACAGACCATGTCTCAGAATGCTAAAGAAGGGTTCAAGGAGTACGCTCAGAGGTGGCGTCAGCTTGCTGCTAGAGTACAGCCTCTCTTGTTGGAAAATGAAATGGCAGACATGTTCATGGGAACACTACAAGGGGTGTTTATTGAGAGGTTGGCATCTTGTTCAACAACAAAGTTCAATGACATTGTGATAGCAGGAGAGAGGGTTGAAACTCTTTTGAAGATGGGGAAGATTCAAGACCCCGGTGCAGGTAGCTCAAGCGGTGTGAGGAAAGCTTTTAATGGACCTCCAAGAAGAAGGGAGGGAGAAACTAATGTTGTGTACGGCCGAGGTCGTGGCCGTGGATACAGAGGATCTTATGAGCAAGTGGCAACTGTCATTATTCCGTCAAGTCCTGTGCAACAAATTCAACCACAACAGCAACAACAACAACAACCACAATGCAATAATTATCAGCAAAAACCCTATCAACCGGGACAAGCTCTCCCCGCTAATAGGGTGCTTGAAGCCATTCCAATGACATACACGGAACTACTTCAAAGGTTGTTAGACTTGAACTTGGTTCAATTGAGGACGTTAGCACCACCTCCACCTAGAGAGCTTCCATTGAGATATGATGCTAACGCAAGATGCGCGTTTCATTCAGGAGCTCCCGGGCACCCAACAGAAAAGTGCAGGGCATTACAGCATAAGGTTCAAGATTTGATTGACTCAAAGGCGATTAACTTTGCACCGCCTCCTAATGTTACATCAAATCCCATTCCAAACCATGGTGGGCGAGGATAAATGTTATGGACGGTGGTGAGAGGTTAATCTTGATTTTGAACGTGGAAGAAGTGAAGACTTCATTGCTGGTTGTAAAAGACAGATTGTTGAAAGGACAAGTATTCCCAGGGTGTGGTCATGACTGTGAAAAGTGTCTGAGTTCAGTTAATGGCTGTGAAGACTTGAAGATTGGACTGCAATATCTGATTGATGAGGGGTCGCTGCAGTTTGATAGGGTTGATGATAAAAGTAAATGTGTGACTACTATAACAATTTACTTTGATCCTGCTGAAGTTCCTGTCCGGAGGGAGCCGGTGACTATCTATGTTCCAGAGATTAGTCTTGTTACCATTACTGTTCTATGACCGGTTCCCTATGCTGATGACAAAGCCATCCCATGGCATTATGGCTCGGATGTGTATGTAGAAGGACAAAAGATGGAAAGTAAAGCAGTAACAATTGACCCGACTGTGGTGAATGTCGGAGGAGTTGGTGGATTTACAAGAAGCGGGCATCTTTTTGCTCCTCAAGCTCTTAGAGGGGATCCTGAAGCTGAAGCTGCTACAAAGGTTAAAGGTAAATAGATAGCGACCGAAGAGGTGACAACTCCTGCTGCCAGGCAAGGTACTTTTGAAAAAGAAGTCGAAGAGTTTATGAGGATAATAAAGAAGAGTGACTATAAAGTAGTTGAACAGCTGAATCAAACTCCGTCCAAAATATCAATTTTGTCCTTGTTGATGTGTTCTCCAGCCCATAGGGAAGTTTTATTGAAAGTCTTGCAGATGGCATATGTTCCACGGGAAATAACTGTTAACTAGTTGGAGGCTGTGGTAGGTAGCGTAAATGCCAGCCATGGGTTGGGCTTCACGGATAGAGATCTTACTTCTGAAGGCCGCAATCACAACAAGGCCTTGCATATCACCATGGAGTGTAAGGGTGTTGTCCTGTCACATGTCTTGTATGATACAGGCTCGTCTCTCAATGTGCTCCCTAAGAAGTCCTTGATGAATTTGAATGTTGATGGTATTGTGTTAAGACCGAGTGACTTAATCATGAAAGCCTTTGATGGGTCCCGGAGGTCTGTGTTCGGAGAGGTTGAGCTACCTGTGAAGATAGGATCTCAAGTGTTTAAAAGCACTTTCTATGTCATGGATATTCAACCTGCTTACAGTTGCTTGCTAGGAGGTCCCTGGATCCATGCTGCAGGCGCAGTGACATCCACGTTACATCAGAAGCTGAAGTATGTGGTAGATGGTCAGGTGATCACTGTGTGTGGAGAAGAAGATATCTTTGTGAGTCACCTGTCAACTTTTAAGTACGTGGAGATGGACGGAGAAATTCATGAAGCGTTGTGTCAAGCTTTTGAAGCAGTCAATGTTAGTATTTTGGCTCCGGCAGAGGGGAACAACGAGAAGGAAGGGACCTCCATCTACTCCTACAAGAAAGCCAAAGAAGTGGTCCAATCTGGAAGCGCCCAGGGCTGGGGCAAGTTGCTAGAGTTGGAAAAGAAAGATGACAAGTTCAGTCTTGGTTATCAGCCTGGTGGGTCCAACTGGCCTCAGGATAATAAAGTCATAACTTTCACAAGCGCCGGAATGCTCGATCGCAACAACATCTATGCAACAAGTGAAGAAGGGGACAATGACTGCGACTGGGATAGCTGGATTCACCCATGTGCACCTGGGGAGGAGCTTTGGAATTGGTCTTCCGAGGATTTCGTTCAAGTTACTTGGCAATCAAAGTAATTTACTTGTTTCCCTTTTATCATGCTGCATGTCAATCCTGCACTCTGCCCAAGGTGCACAGATCCATTTGTAGGGCCACCATGCTTTTAATGCATTTATTTTTTCCATGAAATAAAGGACATTTTTCAAGAAAATTGTGTTCTCTTTCTTTCGTTTTAAATTTTTCACAAAAATAAAATAAAATGGCAATGTTTTTCCTTTTCTCGTGTTTGTGTGTTTGCATATCTTTTGAAAAAGAACAGATTCTGAAATAAGCACATCATATGTGCAATGTTGATCATCCGGATTCTAGTAACAACGTTCCTGCTATGACCATGCATGACTTCGACAATCCTATCTACCAAGCTGATGAAGGGGTTGAGAAAGACTGTGAACTCCCCGAAGAATTGGTCAGGTTGTTGAAACAAGAGGAAAGGGTCATTCAGCCTCATCAGGAAGAGATAGAGATCATCAACATCGGGACTGAAGATGTAAAGAAGGAGATAAAGATTGGGGTCAGTCTGCAGGCCGAGGTAAAGAAGGAGTTGATTGGTATGCTACGTGGATATGTGGATATCTTCGCCTGGTCGTATCAAGATATGCCAGGGCTAGATACTGACATTGTTTTGGATAAGCTGCCACTAAGAGAAGACTGTCCTCCAGTGAAACAAAAGCTGAGAAGAACTCGTCCTGACATGGCGATGAAGATCAAGGAGGAAGTTCAGAAGCAGTGGGATGTCGGATTCCTTGTCGTAACTAGTTACCCACCTTGGGTAGCTAACATTGTGCTTGTACCAAAGAAAGACGGCAAAGTTCGAATGTGCGTTGATTATCGGGATTTGAACAGAGCAAGTCCAAAGGATGACTTTCCATTACCACACATTGATGTGCTGGTAGATAACACCGCTCAGTTCTCGGTATTTTCTTTCATGGATGGCTTCTCCGGGTATAAAATGGCACCAGAAGACATGGAGAAAACAACGTTCATTACCCCGTGGAGTACATTCTGTTACAAGGTTATTCCCTTTGGGTTGAAGAACGCCGGGGAAACGTATCAACGGGCTATGGTCACATTGTTCCACGACATGATACACAAAGAAATTGAATGCTATGTGGATGACATGATTGCCAAGTCCCGAGATGAAGAAGAGCATTTGGTCAATCTCAAAAAGCTGTTTGATAGACTGATAAAATATAAGTTGAGATTGAATCCAAATAAGTGTACTTTCGGAGGGTGTTCCGGAAAATTGCTGGGTTTTATTGTTAGCCAGAAAGGAATCGAGGTGGATCCTGCAAAAGTAAAGCAATACAAGATATGCCTGCACCGAAAACAGAAAAAGAAGTGCGTGAGTTTTTAGGGAGATTGAACTACATTTCGCGGTTTATATCTCATCTAACTGCCACGTGTGAGCTAATATTCAAATTGTTGAGAAAAGAACAAACGGTCAGGTGGAATGAAGATTGTCAAAGAGCCTTTGAAAAGATAAAAGAATATTTGTAGACACCTCAGATTCTAATGCCTCCAGTTCCAGGAAGGCCACTTAGCATGTACTTGACTGTGCTAGAAGGGTCAATGGGGTGTGTTCTCGGCCAACATGACGAGTCTGGTCGAAAAGAGTATGCTATTTACTACCTTAGCAAAACGTTTACCGATTGTGAATCTTGTTACTCACTGCTCGAGAAAACTTGTTGCGCTTTGGTATGGGCTGCTCGCCAACTGAGACAGTATATGTTGACCCATACCATACTGCTAATCTCAAAAATGGATCCTGTCAAGTATATTTTCGAGAAACCAGCGTTAATCGGAAGGGTTGCAAGGTGGAAAATGATCTTAACAGAGTATGACATACAATATACTTCTCAGAAATCCATCAAAGGAAGTGTATTGTCAGATTATCTTGCACATCAACCCCTTGAAGATGACTATCAGCCAATGAAATTTGATTTCCCTGACGAGGACATCATGTACCTCAAAGCAAAGGATTGTGAGGAACCACTTCCGGAGGAGGGGCCAGACCCTGAATCCAAATGGAAGTTGATGTTTGATGGGGCAGTCAATATCAATGAACGTGGAGTTGGTGCTGTTCTTATCACTCCTGAAGGTGTTCACTTTCCCTTCGCTGCCAGAATTACTTTTGGCTGCACCAACAATGAAGCGGAATACGAGGCGTGCATAATGGGAATAGAGGAGGCTATTAATCTTCGGATTAAGACCCTCAATATATTCGGAGATTCAGCCCTCGTTGTCAATCAGATTACCGGCAAGTGGTATACACATCAAGAACACTTAATTCCTTATAGGGATTATGCCAGAAGACTGTTGACGTTCTTCACGACAGTTAGGCTTTAGTATATACCACGAGAGGAGAATCAATTTGCCGATGCATTGGCTACTCTTTCTTCTTCCATCAAAGTCTTATGTTGGAATTATGTGCCCAGGATTGACATTTCCAGGCTTGACGCACCAGCTTATGCTTTCTTTGTAGACGCAGTGTCTGACGAGAAACCTTGGTACTTTGATATCAAACTCTTCCTGGAAAAACAAGAATACCCAGCTGGGGCATCATCCAACGACAAGAAGACCTTAAGATGACTTGCTGCTAGCTTCTTCTTGAATACAAATGGGGTTTTGTATAAGAGGAACTTTGATATGGTCTTGCTCAGATGCGTGGATAGACACGAAGTGAGCATGTTAATGCAAGAAGTTCACGAGGGATCTTTCGGTACTCATGCAGGAGGACATGCAATGGCTAAGAAGTTGTTGAGATCGGGGTACTATTGAATAACAATGGATGCAGACTGTTGTTCGTACGCCCATAAGTTCCACAAGTGCCAAATTTATAAAGACAAGGTGCATGTTCCTCCCAGCCCGCTCAACGTCATGTCATCTCCTTGGCCCTTTTCTATGTGGGGCATTGACATGATCGGGAAAATAGAGCCTACTGCTTCAAACGGTCATCGTTTCATTTTGGTCGTGATTGATTACTTTACTAAGTGGGTTGAAGCAACATCTTATGCCAATGTCACTCGTCAAGTGGTAGCTAGATTTTTGAGAAGAGACATTATTTGCAGATACAGAGTGCCCGAGCGAATCATTACTGACAATGGTTCTAATTTGAATAACAAGATGATGGCAGAGTTGTGCTGGGACTTCCAGATCCAGCATCATAATTCTTCTCCTTATCGACCAAAGATGAATGGTGTGGTAGAGGCGGCTAATAAGAATATTAAGAAGATTGTGCAAAAGATGGTCGTCACTTACAAGGATTGGCATGAGATGTCACCATTTGTGTTGCATGGGTACCGAACGTCAGTCAGGACGTCAACCGGGGCAACTCCTTTCTCATTGGTATATGGTATGGAGGCAGTCTTTCATGTTGAGGTAGAAATTCCTTCGTTGCGTGTGATGATGGATGTGAAGCTTGATGAGGCTGGGTGGGTACGTGCTCGATACAATCAGTTATGTCTAATGAGGAAAAGAGATTAGCAGCTATCTGTCATGGTCTGCTTTATCAGAGGAGAATGAAGCGATCATTCGACCAATGAGTACGTACTCGGGAGTATCAGGTAGGTGAGCTCGTACTCAAGAGGATCGTTCCTCCAGGTTCAGATCACAGGGGCAAGTGGACCCCAAACTACGAAGGACCGTTTTTAGTGAAGAAAGTTTTCTTAGGTGGAGTACTGATGCTCACCACTATGGATGGAGAAGATTGCCAATCTCCTGTTAATTCGGACGCAGTTAAAAAATACTTCGCATAAAAAGACCCTCTGGACACAAAAAACAGAATTAAAGTCCAGGAAAGAAAAGGGCATCCCGACGAGCTAAAAACAGAATAAAAAGCTCGGGCAAAAGTTAGGGAAAAACAAATAAAAAAAATGTACACCCGCTGAGTTGAAAAGCCACATCGGACAACTCAGGCAAAAAAGGGTATCCCGGTGGATTGAAAACCCGAAAGGGCGATCCACGCAAAACAAGGGAATAAGCGAACAACTGCGATCCGGGTAATCGGAACCAAATCATCGTTTCGTACAGCCGGACAATATCAGAAGGATAGGAATCAGTCCCCTTATCTTTTCAGAAAGCGAAGGCAAAAATAGAAAGTTTTGAAGACATGTTGGTCATAGCAAGAAGGAAACTATTGGGATGTCGTGCCCATTGCCATTAGGATAGTTTATTTTCTCAATTTTATGGTAGCTACCTCTTTCTAGGTGGTTGCTTCCTGATGTAAAACTCTGCCTATTCAGAGGCCTTTCAATAAATGAATAATAACATTGCATTTAAAACATGGTGTTTGTTTTCTAAATGAAAATGACATTGCAGGGAAACATTTAAAACCATCTTTGAGTGTCGGGTGACGATGGATGAACAGATCATACCACGCGAGTCCCTGGGGCACATATGTGTATTCTGTTGTTGTAGGTTTTGTAGGATGGTGTCACATTTTCCCAAACAGAATTTTCCCCAGCTGAGTTAGGGCAGGTGGAATCCCCAAGCAGGTTATCTTTCCACAAGAGAAGTATGCCCAACAGGCAGTGGGAGGCTCAATTCCCCACAGAGTTTATAACTGTCAGAACTCTTTCCCTAACAAAAGTTATTTGACTAGGCATCTCCCCATCCGTGTTGGAAGATCGTCATTTCCCCCGCAGAGTTCATGTTTGGGTTTCACTCTCATCATTGAAATATTCCCCAGAGAAGTCGCAAATTTATTTTTGGTCAGTGTGATGATACAAGCAGTTATTCATCCCAGTCAGATTTAGGCATTGTCAAAGCCTCTTGATCTGGTTCTCTCCTGCAGAGTTGTGATTCTTGTTGCCAATCAGGCATTTGTTTGATGCTCGTATGCACCCCTAACACTCATCTGTGTTTGATAATTGCTTTTGCTCGTATGCACGCCCATCACTCGTATGTGTTTGTTATCTGTTTGTTGCTCGATGTTTGGTAGTTGCTCATCAGCATTTCCCCAACACTCGTCTGTGTTCACACTTTGTTATTGCTCGTTTGCTTTCCCCAGCGGTCGCCCATAGTTGGTAGATGTTGTTGCTCGTCTGCACATCCTGGCACTCGTTTGTGTGTAACTTCCTTTTGGTGCTCGACACTCGTTTGTGTTTGAACTTAGGTGATGTTCGAATGCGTTCCCCAACGCTCGTCTGTGTTTGTTATCCGCTTGAAGCTCGTTTGCATTGATGGATACTCGTCTGTATCATCCCTCATGCTCATTTGTGTTGATTTGATAATCATTTTGGTACTCGTCTATATTGTTGCTCTAAATGCTCATCTGTGTTGAGTTTCTGGTATTCGTCTGTACCAGTGGCTGATATTCGTCTGTATCATCGCCCGAGGCGCTCGTTTGTGTATCTTAGATCATCGTCTGATATTCGTTTGTATCATTGACTTATGGCACTCGTCTGTGTTTCTCTTGATGATCATCCAATATTTGTCTGTATTGAAGAGGTTTGAAGACCAGATGGTGGGATTAAACGTCAAAATGGTTACCGGTCCTGGCGTAAAGGTTTATCCGAAGGAGGTTCGTCTGTCTCAGACACCACTTATCTACGCAAGATTCGTGAAGAGGGTTCGCCAAATCCTATTGTCGCACCTGGCGTGACAGGTTTGCTCGAAGAAGGCTCGTTTGTCTTAGACCATATATCTACGAAGGATATATGAAGAGGGTTCGTCTATCTTGATTATGCATGTCTATCTGTCGCTACCCGGATTTCCATCCTGGTACAAACGCGAAAGTGGCGCGGAAAAGGGTAGAGTCTCCAGCCAGGCATTTTTATCCCGAAGGAATGGGAATGGTAATGTTGCACAAACCAGAAGAAAAGAAGAGGAAGGACATGGGTCCTGCGAACCAAAGAGACTGAGTTCGGGAGTCGGTTACGACCTGGGAAGGTATTAGCACCCAGATCGTCCACCGTACCCGACGGTATCCACGCTTGCAAAGAAATCTGTTTCAAAGGGTTAAGGAATGAAAACTGCTGCAAAAAGAAAGACCGGAACTGGAAATGAAAAGAAAAGAAAGGGGGGAAATGTAGGGAAAATAAATAGTGTGCTCGAACGGGCCCTACCCCGCTGCCTACATACCTCATCAGGACAATGAGGATCAGAGACGTCGTAGTTCCCCTAACTAGGGGTAGAAAAGAAATTTCTTGTGTATTAAGGCTTGAACTGCCTATGTCAATGCTCAGGTGTTGCAGGCTCGGACGACGAGTGCATAACCGTCTTGCAAAATGACAAGTAGGAGCAAGTTCGCGTACAGAGCGAAGGAGATGTGAAAAGAATTCCCGAAGGAAAGACGCTTATTATTTGTTTGTGTTTTTTTATGAAGCTTTTTACTGAGTGTGTCACAAGGAAGTGAACTCAAGCTCTTTTCCATGGAATGTGCACTTGTCACTACATTCTAAGATGGAATAATAGAACAAGCACACTCAAGTAAGGAGAAGATCCCCAAACCTTGAACCCAGAGATTAGGGCCTAAACTCACTAACTCATTAACTTTTTAAGTGTTTTTGGTATTTACAATGAAGAAGTGTGTTTTATGATTTTCCTGGTGAAGATGATACCCTGATCAGATTTGCTCATCACAAGGCAAGCTTGTACTATCCCAAGATGGGAAGACTACGAGTGTCTCATGGGATAAGGCTATTGCTCAAGGTATCACTTCAATCTTTATTAAGTGTCTTCTTTAGAGTTTTGAGATGAGAGGAGAAAAGAAACCAAAAGGATCATAAAGGCAAAAGTCTAATGGGGGACTAAAGAATCCTAAGTGTTGTCATGCATGGGAAATCCTAGGTTAGTGTGGTTTACTATCCTATAAGAAAGAAAGAAGAAAAGAAGAAGAAGAAAGAAGAAAGAAGCAAAGAAGAGGGGGAAAGTAAGGCCTAAGCCCAACAATCACAAGGTTAGAACAAATAAGAATAAGAAGAGGAGAGATAAGATTTGGAGATGTGGGAATCACATCCACACCTCTCACTTACCAGAGCCCCTGAAATGGTTAGTGAACCGCAATAAGCATACAATAAGAACATTTAGACATTACGCAAACCAGAAATGACAATCATGAATCAATCACAATCAACAAAATTAGTACCTAACCCTAGAACGAAGACCAATAAATCCTAATAGGATGGCATAAATGCCTTCCTCAAACTATGTTAGAAAGAGGGAATAAGGGGGCACAAAACGCTACCTAAGAGACGAGACTCCAAACAAATATCAAATGACATGAGAAAATTATGAAAATAAATCTCTAAATCCAACAATCAGCAATAAATAAAGTGTCAAAATGGCTCACAAAAATTCACAATGAAACTCCACTAAATTAACGCACAAAGTCGCTTGAGAACAATTCACAAAATCGCACAAACACAACTCCTAAAACTATGGATAAAATGGAATTAAAAATAATATAAAAATATTTTTATGTACTTTTATAAGTCTACGAAATAATGCAAAAAGAACGGAGTAAAAAAAGTTAATAGAGGTGAAAGAAATAAATCCTAAGAGATAAGGCGTTAATTATAGAAATTGAATGAAAAGAAAATAAAAGAAAATTCGAAATAAAATTGAGAAATTAATTAAATCAGAAAATAAAAAATATGACAAAATTCTAAAATGGATTATGAAACTAAAATAATTTTTTTTATGGAATTTTTTGATGTACTTTAATATTTTAAATGGATTAAAACGAAACTGATATGAAAAAGAAAATAAAAACTAAGAAAAATGGGGAGAGGGGTGCAATATTAGTAAAAACACAGTTAAAAAAAAGAATGGGCCACAGAGGGGGGTGCGAGTAGCGATCATACAAGGTCCAAGGGCGAAATGAGGTTTGAGGGTGTATAGAGTGGAGCGCAGTCAAATCGTTGACTGAATAGATGAGCGTTAGATTCAAGACTTGAGGTGGTATGCTCATCCCGCGGTTGAGAAAACAAAGACCCATGGTCGCTACAGTACACGTGCCCGCATGGAATTGAAAAGAAAGGTCCTACCGGACAGTGACAAGTGTCACGTCGGTCTGGACAGCAACAACAAAATCTCCATTGCCCTTATCCTCTTATCGCCTCGAAATTCCCAATTTTCATCAAAACCTCTCATTCCCAAAATCCGTTAATTATCTCTACATTATATTAACACAACAAAACCAATATAAAGAAGAAAAAAAACAGAAACAAACTGAACAACTCTCTCTCACCTCTCATTCATCACCGAACCTTCGTCTTCTTCTTCAACTCAACAGGTCACCGACGCCGCACTCTCCGGACCTCACCTCCTTCCACCAAAACCTCCACCACACGAGCCTCACGCACACAAAAAAAACAAACCCTAGCCTGAACGTCATCCTCCCTCTCAATCTGAAATCGCTTTCAACACAAACTCGGCCAATCAACAAGATCGGAGCAAACAGAAATGAACACGAACAAACGTCGATACACCATAATGATCCTCCTAGAAAGTTCAGATTAACGCACCTGTCGGAGGTCTCTCATCAACAAAAGAGGAAATGTGACTCGTTATCTTTCCGTGTCGTCGAGAATCTCCTTCTTGATCTCATTTCAATATCATCTCTCTCAAAGCACCGTGGGTCCATCTAGATTTGAAACCTCTTCATCTTCATCTTCTTCTATCTGTTTTTTCCTTTTCTGTTTTGGTGATGTTGTTTACGAGTGTTGAAGGTCTGATGAAGGTGTTGAAGGGCTGATGAATAAAGGTTTTGAAACAGGGGAGGTGTTATAGAATAGAATGAGACGGTTTGTTGCTGGTTTATGAAATTTTTTTTTCCGGTTGATAAGGTTAACACGCGAGAGAATGTTAAATCAAGGTTAATGGAGGTTTGGCGTGAACAATAAGTTGAGGGTGAGTTTGTGTGCAGCGGTAAGGGTTTGTGTTGCAGAGGAAAAAATTAATTTCATGGTTATGGTGGTGTATCATAGTTAAGGTGTTGGTTTGCTATTGACTGAATGTTTGCAGAAGGTATCCAGGATCGGGGGGGGATTTCTTTCAATTTATGAAGTTTGTTTTGCTCCTTTTTATTATTTTTCTTTTAGAGTCATGAATGAATTCTGTTGGTTTTTTGTGATAATGAAGGAGAGGATTCTGTTCATGCTGTTGCTACCAAGTGCCAACCCCGTGCCTTGTTTTCTTCTTCTTTTTTTCTTTCAAATTTGTTTTTTCTTTTCTTCAAAAAAATCATATGCATGAGGAAATACCATATTATAGTGTGTCTCGGTATGCTGATAATACAAGATTTGATGGATGAAGATCAAGTGGTGGCAATTGGATGGAAAACGTGATGCTACATGGTGTGGTTTTCACATGATCTTCTCCTATTTTCATGTGCCAGACGTGTGTGTGATATATATTGGTGCGGATTAGTACCATAACGAGAGATAATGGAGGACGCGTGAGTTGAGCATTTGTGTGCTGATCATGGCACCCTCCATGTGCTTCTTTGTATCACTTCTATCCCTTATTATTCTTTTCACTAAACAACAAAAAAACAAAAGAATAATTCTCCTTGCCACGTCAAAAAGAGAAAAAATAAGGAAAGGACTTAATGACCTACTAAATGAAGTCATGACATGATAAAAATGTGACATCCCAAAAATAATCAACAAAACAAAAAAAAAGACCAGTAGGATATTGACAAGTGTCACATAAAAAACCCCAAAATGCAACCAAACTTCTAAAATTCACAACTTGAGTTCTACCAATGCTATGAAAGTGTTCTACGACTTTTCGGAAAGGGAACATTATGATCTACGACTTTTATCTTCACTGAAAAATCATCTGGAGCTAAACTTGAAGACTTATGACAAATAATCCCAAAAATAGAAATTTCCTATGCGAAAAATTCCTAGTTTTAACAACTTTCTGCATATTCCCAATTCTTGACATCTAAGCTCACCCAAGCCATTTCTTGACATGATACGACTTTAAAAGATTGACAATCAATGATCAAAACCTTAGAAATACTTCCGTTGACTTTTGAACTGCACAATTGACTTTCTTCCTTCATTCTCAAGTAACTGCCCACATACTTGACTTCTTCAATGAATGCTTGTCTCAAATTTCATACCTAAGCTTTGCAGATCAAACGAGATCCTTTGATCACGAGAATCGGTCAAAGCTAAAAGGATTTTCTGATTTGGAGCAAAACCCTAGTTAGGGTTTGTTTGTGCATGAGAAAATATACTGCTGAGCTTCTGATGAAATTTCAACCTTCCAAGGCTCCATGACAGGCCTCGGGCTTGTATGAGATATGATGACACCTTGTGAGCTTCTTGTAATATCACCTGGCTTTTGGCTTGACTATTAGAACCAAGAATCTTCAACTGATTAATCATATGCCTTATGATATGCTTGTGAGTGACATGCTTTATTTTTTCTATGCCGAATGATGCAGTGACACACATGCAAATGGTATGCTAAATGAAAATGAAAAAAAGGAGAGGGCAAATTTGGGGTGTTACACTATCCCACAGACTTAAGTGCACCACCGGTCCTGGCGTAAAGGTCATCCGAAGGAGATTCGTATGTCTCAAGTCATATATTTCCTGAAATGTATGAAAAGGGCTCGTATGCCCAGGTCCTGGCGTAACAGATATATGTGATGAGGGCTCGTATGTCCAACACCTGGCGTAACAGGTTTGTTCGAAGAAGACTCGTTCGTCTAAGTTTTCCTTGTCTGGCGTAACAGTTCAAGATGGAAGGAGCTCGCCTGCTTTCTCCCCACTTCAGTTACCAAAGCGTCATTTGGATGGGTTTATTTCCCAATGCTTGCATTCTCCATCAGAGTGCAAATTTCAGGTTTTCTTGGTATTCAACCACTGTTCATCTTGAACGGTCGATAGCCCGTGCTACCGTCCTTTTCAGATTAACAGTTGCTTGAATAGGGGCAGCTGTAACACCCCAAATTTGCCCTCTTCTTTCTAAGCATCATCATCATATCATAATCATCATAAACATAGCATATCTTTGGCATCTTTGCATGAAAAAGTAAAGCATAACATTCTCATGTTCTAGCATTAGGCATATGATCAACTGTGGGTGGATTTGAGGCATCACAAGCTATAGCAAGAGGCCCAGTGGACTTCTCCAAGTCCCATGAAGAGTCTACATGACAATCACAAGTTCAAGATCCTTTGCAAAAGCCCAGGAGGTTGGGAGATCATCAGGGAATCCAGGCTAGGGCAAGCTCCTACATAATGGTTCCCAGATTAGGGTTTCACTTTCAAGCATGAATCCTTTGTGACTTTGGCTTTTCCATGTGGGAAAAGTCTCTCATATGATAAGAGGATCCTAGGGATGAAATTTGGTGAGAAAATTCCTTGTGGAAGGCAGTTATTTCATCAGTTGCTTGCATAAGAGGAAATTGGTCAACTGTGCATTCTAAAAGTCAACTGTGAGAATCCAAGGGGTCCAACCCCATTTTTCAAGCCTAGGGATGTCCTTATGACCTTAGAAGAGATTTTGCAAAGTCAAGAATCAAGAATAAAAGGGTTTTGAAGAAGTTTCCATTTTTGGCATATGGTTTGTTATGACACTTTCCATTTTTGGCAACTTTTGCCCTAATTTTCAAAGGCTTCTTTCATGGTGAAAAAGATCTCAAATGAATTTCCAATAAACATGAAAGTTGTAGGGTAGGTTCTCCCATTTTCAGAAAGTATAAGTACATTTTCATAGCCCTCATGGATCAAAAGATATGGCCTTCGAAAGTTCACTTGTTTTTTAGGGTTTACCTTAAAATTCAAGTTTCCACCAAGAGCAAAAACTCATGTAGCTCAATTCCAAGTTGTCTTATGGGCAAAGTAAGGTCATTATACCATTATTCATTACATGAGACACATTTTTATCCAAAGAATTCACCAAAATCGTGCATGGGAAGGGATGTATTTCACAAAGTGCATTTTTGCAAGATCACTTACAAGGCTTGATACAAAGCAATCCAAGGGCTAAGATTGATTCAGCTAACATTTATGGGTGAGATTGAGGCTGAGCATGTGCATGAGAGAGGGATGGCACGCATAAATCATTCACTCACACAAGTTTTGCCAATTTTGCAAAATTTTTGTCCCACTCATTCCTCACGTGCATTCCCTCTCATTCTTGCATCAGTGATCATTGGCATCATATATAAGCAGCTAGGGTTTCCATTTGCTGAAAATTCATCACATTTTCATCACTTTCAAGATTTTCATCTCTTGCATTTCTCTTCTAATCCTTTGATTCTCTCACTGATTCACCAAACAAACTTCATATTCTTCATCCTTGAACTCTAAGGATCATCAATTCACCATCAATTCAAGCTGAATCTAAGCATTTCACAAGGTGCAGTTCAGGTGCAGTTCAGTTCGAATTTCAAGATCTAGAGCAATTCAAGCCCTCTCTTGCATTTATTTTGCAAGGAGGGGGTAGAGGAGGTAGATCTGCAGCATTGGAAGCTTTCTTTTGACCTAATTTGAGCTCTGCAAGTTTCAGGTTAGCTTCAAATTCGTGGATCTAGAAATCATTTTAATTATGTGCATTGTGATCTGCTTGTTTCACTGATGATTCTGTGATGATTAGATTTGAAAATGAATGAATATTGAGGTTGTATTGTTGATCTAAAATTTGATGCTCAAAACTGTTTCTCTTCGATTTGGCTTGATCTTTGATCTAATGTGATTTTCATTGCCATATTTGGATTCACCATGTTTGAATTACTGGATCTGGAGATTATGATGCATTTTAGTGTTGATTTGTTCTTGCTGATGAATTTTCCGGTGACCGGTGCTAGGGCTCCGTCACCGAATTCTGGAAATGTGAATATGAGGAAGACGATGTTTATGCCGTTAGATCTTTGATCTGGACGATCCACACACTGCCAGCATATTAAATTGGCACCCTCCCTTGCATGTGGTTTTCTTTTATAATTTGAATCTGAAATAATCTTTGTGTGACACACCTCACATTACTTATCATGCACACACACACACACACACACTGAGCTTTTGGATGTTTGACTTGGTGTTAATGATTGACTTGATCTCACACGTTGGTTTGATCCATTGGTTTATGGTTTTTTCCTGATTATTTGAATTGCCACCATAATATGTTGTGTCCTGCGCAGAATCCATTGGGCCTCCCTTGCTAATAGCACCCCCTGTTCCATTAAGCCCAACCAATTTTAACTGTGTTTCTTACTATATGCACCCCTGGTCTTGGTTTCTCTTTTTTTTTATTTCAGGTTTGATTTGTAATTAATTAAAATAGTTAGAGGTCATTAAAAAGTCCAAAACAATTCATGAATGATGTTTTGAGTTTTCTTTAATTTTTGACATTTTTATTTTCCATTTATTTTTATTTTCCACGCTGGAATTAATTTCTGCTTTTATTAATTGTTTTTTATTCACTTTTAAGGCATGATGTCTTGTGGAATTTATATTTTGACCATTAATTTGAATTTTGAATTGATTCTTTTTGCTTTGGATTCACATTGAAATGTAGTTTGTTGATGATTTTTCTTCTGATTTTTAGAAGTTTTCTTGATTATTTTTTATCCTTAACTTGTGCATGAAGGTTCCTAACCCTAATCCATGTTTAGACTCATATTTGACTTGCTTAGCTTCTGATTTTGATCCTATTCTTTTGGCATGTTAATATTGTATGTTTGAAGAGTCTTTGTGCAAACTTGTGTAATATTTGGATGAATGCTTGATTTGATTTGAATTTTATTCTTTGCTTCTCTCCTTTTGCTTCCCTTTTGGTCATATGCTTAGTCCTTAGGTTGGGAGGGCATTTGTGCCAACTCCCTTAGGTTGTTTAGAGCCCATTTAGGATAAGGATACCTCTCTGGTCTTGATTTGATGTTTGTACTTTGAGAAATTTTTTGGTTGCTTACCTTTGAAGTTCATTCACTTATGTACATGTTCACCTCACTTCTTATGCTTCTTTGCTTCTCATGATGATAATGTTTGAGTTTGTATGCTTCTACTCTTTATCTTTTGTGTTGCTTAGCCACATTCTTGATATGTTAGGGTTCTGGTCTTGTAGTTCGTGATGTTTGTTTGCTTGGTTTGCTTTGTGTTATCTCCTATTTGTTTTGCTTTGTCATGATGATCCATAATGCTTCATGTTAAATTGTGTAGTCCCTTTCTCATTCTTGTGTTGTGTGTTTGATCTTGACATTTTTAATTGAGATTCCAATTCTGGTTGTGTTGTTGTGGTTTGATCTTATGCCCATTTTGTATTTCATTTGTTCTCATTTGCTTTCTCATGATATTTGCATATGTTACTAACCATTTCAGGGGCTCTGGTAAGTGAGAGGTGTGGATGTGATTCTCACACCTCCAATTCTTATCTCTTCTCTTTTCTTTATTGAAATTCTCTTGTTGATGTTTTAGGGGCTTAGGACATCCTTTCTTCTTCTTTCTCTTCTTTCTCTTCTTATCTATTCCTTCATTAGGATAGTAAACCTCACTAACCTAGGATTTCCTTTGCATGATAACTTTAGGATTGGACTTTCCCCATTATACTTTTAACTTTAAGATCTCTTGGTTCTCTTCTTTTCTCATCTCAAAACAAAAACCATAAAAAACACCTTTAATAAGGATTGAAGTGGTCTCCTGTGCAATAGCCTTATTCCATGAAACACTTGTAGTTTTCCCATCTTGGGATAGTACAAGCTTGTTCATCATGATGCACAAGTCTGATCAGGATACCATCTTCATCAAGAAAATCATAAAAAAGACTTCTTCATCAAAAATACAAAAACACTTAATAAATTCAACGAGTTAGTGAGCTTAGGCCCTAATCTCTGGAACTAAGTTTTGGGGATCTTCTCCTTACTTGAGTGTGCTTGTTCTATTATTCCATCTTGGAATGTAGTAATGAGTACACATTCCATGGAAAAGAGATTGAGTTCACTTTCTTGTGCCACACTCATAGAAAACTCATAAAAAACACTGGACAAACAATAAACGTCTCTCCTTTGGGAATTCTTTTCTCATCTTCTTCGCTCCGTCCGTGAACTTGCTCCTACTTGTCATTTTGCAAGACGGTAACGCACTCGTCGTCCAAGCCTGCAACACCTGAGCATTGACATAGGCAGTTCAAGCCTTAAGACACAAGCAATATTTTCCACCCCTAGTTAGGGGAACTACGGCGACTCTGATCCTCGTTGTCCAGATGAGGTACGTAGGCAGCGGGGTAGGGCCCGTTCGAGCCAATCTTTATTTTCCCTACATTTTTTCCTTTTCATTTCTTTTTCAGTTCCCTTTTCTTTTCTTTTATCCAGTTCAGTTCATTTTCTTTGCAGCAACTTTCATTTCTTTACCCTTTGAAATAGATTTCTTTGCAAGCGTGGATCCCGTCGGGTACGGCGGACGATCTTGGGTGCTAATACCTTCCCAGGTCGTAACCCACTCCCGAACTCAGTCTCTTTGGTTCGCAGGACCCATGTCCTTCCTTTTCTTTTCTTCTGGTTTGTGCAGCATTACCATTCCCGTTCCTTCGGGATAAAAATGCATGGCTGTCGACTCTACCTCTTTCCGCGCCTCTTTCGCGTTTGTACCAGGATGGAAATCCGGGTAGCGACAGCTGGCGACTCTGCTGGCGACAGCTGGCATTTTCATTTCAAATATTTTTCTTAATCAGAAAACATTTTTATTTTTATATTATTTGCATTAAAAAACCATTTTAAAAATATTTTAATGTTTATTTTAATTAATTAATTGAAATTAATTAATTAAAATATCGTTTAGGTTTCTGAAAATTCCAAAAAAATTCACATTGCATCTTAGGACATTTAGAAACATTGTCAAACCATTCATACAAATTTCGTTTTGGTTTTGAATCAATTTTGACATTTTTCTTTGAATTTAAGGTTCATAAAATCCCATTTTTGAACCCTAACTTCAAGAATTCTTTTCTGCCTAACCATGAAGGGTTTGGCAATGGTTCTTTTTGCATTGATCTTTATACAACATTTAGTATCTAGCATATTTTTGTCACAAATTTATCTTGCATTTTTTATTTGATTTGCATTTTCTCATGTTCATTTGCACACATCTTGCATATGCATCCATTCATGAACTTGCCATGACATTTCTTGCATTCACATGACATCTAAGACATCATAGGACACATTAGAATCATGCTTGATCATTTCTTCATCCTTTTGCCATGATATGCATTCATTTCATTCCATGAACTTTCATGTGCTTTCATGCTTCCTACATGCTTCATTTGCATTCTCATCTCTTGTATGAACATCCATTGTACTTGACATGTCTTTGCATCTTCTCATAGCATCATTTGCATCATGAATATGCTTCTGGTTTTGGTTTGCATCTTTGCATACATTTCATTTTCATTTCATTCCTTTCTTTATGCTAACCATTTTCAGGTGGTAAGTATTTTGTGAAGTGAATTTGCCTTCACTTCTCATTTCTCTTCTCATTCTTCTTATGCATCATTGCTGCATTTTCTTTTGCTTTAGATTGATCTTGCTCATTCATGTTCATCTTTCACTTTCTTTCTTCAAGTAACTTATCTTCTTCTGTGAAGTAAGTTAACTTGTTTCTTCTACTTCTCCTCCTTTCATCTGCTTCTTCCATTGGTGGCTTCTCTGAAGATCTCTTGCAAGCCTCACAAACCATAGGAATGTCCAAGCATGACAATAATTAGGGTTTTGATTAGTCCCCCTTTAGTTTTTACCTTTGTGTCTTCTTTTGTGTCTCTCTTCTCATCTCATAATCAGAGACTAAACCTTTAAGGTTTTAAGACTTTGTGATTAGGGTTATGCCTGCATCCTTCTCTTAGGATGAAGTGTATAACTTTAATCCTAATTGTTAAACCCTTAATGTGTTTAAACCTCTTAATCAATCCATCTTAATAATCAATAAGACAATAGCTTGTAACTTGGGCCTTGCATCAGGGTTCTAATTCTTCCTTAATTGGTTAAGAAGGACTAACCCTAGTGTTAATGGACAAGTCCCCCTCAAGTTGTCTTACAAACCATAAAACTCACTTCTTAATCTCATCCTTAATCAAAATACACTTGAATAAAGGCTTGTTTTGTCATGAGGTTAATCCCTAATCATGGATTAAGTTGAGGTATCTTCCTCAGCTTAAGTGTTCTCATCTATTATCCTTCTATTAGGATGGTGTAATGGGTCCATTAAATCCTTGATTATGGCTTAAACTCATTACTAAACACTAAACAAAATCACCAAAAACATCTAAACAATCACAAGTAGGTTAATGATCTTAATCCTACATCATGGTAATTAAGTTTGAGATGCTTATCTCACACTTAAAGGTATTCTAATTATCCCTAATCAGAGGGAGGATATGATGCGTTTACTAATCCTTGATTTAGGCTTAAGCTCATTAACTTATGACAAACAAAAAAAGCAATAAAAGATTTAAAAAACAAAAACAAAGCAATAATCGTCTCCTTCAGGATTCTTTTCTCATCATCTTCACTCATAAATGAGAACTCGCTTCTTCCGTCTAATGCAAGACAGTTAGCACCTGAGCCAGACAGGTCATACACTTGAGCATAGACAAGCAAGCAGTTCACCAGTCAATTTGTTTTTCAGTCTCTTTGAGTCGAACTATGGTGTTCTGACTTCCTCATTGCACGAGAGGATACGTAGGCATAACTTAACAACTATCGAACAAAAGTCTTTGTGTCTTCCCCCTCTTCCAGCATTCTTTTTAAGCCTCATTCCTCAGCATTTCACTTCACTCTCTTGCACTGACACTTGTATATTCTTTTACAGCTTTTGCACACAGATATCATATACACTACCCCTTTAAACACAATCTTTTAAGCGTGGATCCCGTTGAGTACGACGAACAATCTGGGTGCTAATACCTTCCCAGGTTATAACCAACCCCCTTTCTCAGTTTCTCTGGTTCGCGACCGTCTTATCCATCTCTTTCCAGGTTTATGCAGCATTACCTTTCCTTCGGGATAACAATTCCTAGCTGGCGACTCTATTCACTTCATCTTTCATTCCTCCTTTCGCCGACTGTTCGCGTCTGTACCCTATCTGACCCTGTGTCACTTAGCGGGAGCGACAGCTTGGCGACTCTGCTGGGGACCCTTATGCTGCAACCAGGGCTTCTGGTTCTTTTTGCGGGTTCCTCCTAGCGTTTGTTTGATTTGTGTTTACGGGGGTGTTATGTGCTACTTGTTCTTTTTTATTTGCTTTATTTATTGCTTTATGTACAACTTTATTTATTGCTTTTATTTACAGTTTTATGCATTTCATACTGTCATTATCATTATGCTGGATCTATTGTCTATCTTGGTGGGTGGAGTTTCATTGAGTAATTAAGGTCCTATATCGGGGACCTGAGTGACACATAGGCTAGAGTGGCTTCATATTATTTCCCATTCTATTTCGGTCTAGTGCGGGAATATGAAACACGGTTCAGACATGGGTTTCTTCTTGAGAACTCTGTGCTACAAATTTCCTGTAGTACTAGGGCTATCTGGGAAGCTTTCTAAGTCTGGATGACCTTTTTATGACCTTCAGCATCTAGGTGAATTAGAGGACGATCTTTTATGGTTATTGTAAACATTGTACCTCCGGGTTAGAAGTGTTTACACTTCTCATAACTGATCCAAGTCTGAGGATCTTTGTTCTAGAACATTACATGTGAGGGGGTTGGGATGTTTGCAGGTTTGCAGGAACCCTTGGCCACATCATACCCTGTTACTAGTTTTGTTTTAAGAATGCATCACTTTGGACATTTCTTGTGATTACCCAGGACTTGTGACTCTTTATTTGAGTCCCCCACCTAGTTACTGGATTTCTAAGCCTCCATCCAGACTTATGAACATACCTCGATCTTTACCAAGGCAGATAAACAGATCCAGCTCTTGATCACAAACCCCCTGCATATCATTTGCATACATCATTTTTGAATCATTTAATATTTTCTTATTTTTTTTACAGGGTATCCATCTTATCATCTTTGGTTTGGTTTTGACCCCTTCTGCTGCTCAGACTGCTTCAATTATCTTCTCCAGGACTTTCACCAGTTTGTCAATGACTCTTCTCCAGCTATCTTCATCAGAGACCTATCTCCTGCATCTCAGTCAGTAACCTTCATCAGCAGTTGCTCTCAGCCTCTTCATCAGCACCCATTATCAGTATTGACACTTCAAGAAAGAGCAACATCACTTACCACTTCTTTGAGCCCACCCTGACTGGCATCAGGCAGATCCAGACCCTCATCACTCCAGACCATATCCCACTGTTTAGAGAGCATTATGGGGGCATATTGGACATGGTCATGGATTTAGATGCATCTTAGAGGAGCATGATACATACTTGCAGTTTTATAATCCTCCACTCAGATGCTTCATATTCCCTGATTTCTAGTTGGGACCGTTGCTAGAAGAATTTTCCATGTTGTTAGGAGTTCCTATCAGGAGAGGGATTCCTTTCAACCCAGAGATGACTGCTCCTAGAAATGAAGACATAGCCAGGGCATTGCATTTGGAGCCTGCCCTCATTGATCAGAACATGACAACCAAGGCTGGAGTTCCAGGCCTCCACCTAGACTTCTTGATCTCCCAGGCCACCCTGCATGATGCTATAGGAAAATGGAAGGCTGTCTGTGCACTTTTAGCCCTCAGTATATATGGGGTTATCTTGTTTGCAGATGAGCCCAAGTTTGTGAGAAAAAATTCCATTCATCTGTTCTTATTGAGGAATCCAGTTCCTACCTTGCTTGGGGACTTCTACTACTCAGTACATCAGAGGAATGAGAAGCAAAGAGGAAGACTGGTCAGATGCTGTGCTCCTCTTTATTACTCTTGGCTGCTAAGACACTTGCCAAAGTCAGATACTTTCCTGAACCCTCACCAACAAAAGAATTGGGCTAAGAGGTTCATTTCCTTGACATCGGATGACATCAGATGGTGCACTCAGAGCACCAAAGGCAAGGACATCATTACTAGCTGTGGGCAGTATCCTAATGTGCCTCTGATAGGAGTGAAAGGTTGCATCAACTACAACCCTTTGCTCTTCAAGAGACAATTGGGATATGCTTTGGTTCATCCTCCCAGAGGACAATATTTGGCTGAAACTCTTTACTGTGAAATTCTACCTAACTCTGTTGTTGTCAAACAAGCTGCCTGGGCTTGGGATAACATCCAGACTAAAGGGACATCCATCCTTGGCAAATGTAACAACATTGCTTCAGCACAATATTCTGATTGGTCCCGTATCAGAGCTCAGATCACCCGGATGCCTTTCACCTTGGAAGATACACCCGAACCTTCTACAGTACAACCTGCAGCTAATGTCAGTTTAAAAGAGTTTGAAAAGCTGAAAGAGAGGAATAATCAGCTATCTGAAGCCTTAAAGAAGACTCTCTGGGAGAGAAATGATAGTCGTCGAGACAATGAGAGATTGGAAAGGCTCAGGATTGAGCATTTGGCCAAGATTGAGAAGACAAATGACTACATTAGGAAGGCAAGGGCAGGGGAGTTAGTACTGAAGAATGCTTGCAAGGAAGCAAAGACTCAGAAAGCTAGGGCAGAGCATTATCTGGAGGAGAGCTAGGCAAGGTGGATCAGGATCACTGAAGCCCGTGCACAAGAAGACCAAAGGATTCAGGCTAAGATAGAGCAACTGGAGGCTAGTGAGAAGAAGCATCAGGAGGATTTGTTGGCAACTCAGAAAGAGATATCTGAATTGAAACTTCGGGCGGGGTTGAAGAGGTCAAAGGATCAGGACAAGCATAAGAAGTTAACTAATCCCATTGCCACCAGGAACCTCCTCATCAGGACTATTACAGAGCACCCAGTAGGGCCAGTGACTGAGGCCCTCCTGAAGGAAGTCATAGGGGATGACTTTGGATTAGACGTCTGATTCTTTTGCTTGTACTTTTCTTTGTTGTATTTTTCTTTTGGTGTTGTATTTTGACCCACCATGGGGATGTATTGTAATCAGACTATGTATTCTCATCATTTTGTAATATATCAGTTTGTATTATTTTGGTGGGCTTTATCTATCAACATCATCAGCATTTCCTCGAGGTCTGGAAAGGTCAAAACCAAAGAACCAAACCGGATACCCTTGAAAGACAAATAAGCATACTGCATTACATACTAACATTTTCTTTGTTTTGTAGGTTTTTGTTTATTATTGTTTCTCACTTTGTTGTGGTTTCAGGAAACATTGCTCGCAGAAGAGTGTTCCCTGTCAACAGAATACACTGGTACTCGACGCGAAACAACCTTCCGGGACTCCGGATGGATCAAGTTCAACAAGACTTGAATGAAGTAAGGACCCAAATGGCTAACGAGAGGGTTGAGATGAGGAATCAGATGACCCAATTCATGACTGTTATGACTGGCTTAGCTCAGAGCCAAGAAATATTGAGGAAGTTGGTGGAGAGGCAAACTCCTGAAGAACACCATCCAGGTATAGGAGGTACCAGTAACAATGATCATGTGCAACCTCGCACTGATCCACCAGAATTTGGGCCTCATCTAAACCCAGAAGTCAATGCCATAAGGAATACTCAGGGTAATACTACTGGAGGCAGGATCTTGCAAGAGGATCCTCAAGAAGAGCAGTTTACAGTTGTTGGGGCTAGGGACAAAGTTTACGACTGTAGGCTGGATGAAATTGCAGAGAAGCTGAGGTCCCTTGAATCCCAGAATTCCCTAGGCTTTGATGTGATGGACATGGGACTGGTGGAAGGGGTGAGAATTCCTCACAAGTTCAAACCCCCGTGTTTTGAAAAGTATAATGGCACATCCTGCCCAAGCACCCACCTTCAATCATTCTTGGGAAGGTTAAAAGCATACACCATGGACGAGAAGTTGTGGATGTTTTACTTCGAGGATAGTCTAACAGGGGCATCCCGAGAATGGTATTCCCATTTGACTAGAGCCACAGTAAGAAACTGGAAAGACTTGGCTGAAGCTTTTATCCGTCAGTATCAGTACAACTTGGACATGGCCCCAAACAGGACCCTCCTTATGGGGATGTCTCAATCTTCCCGTGAAAGCTTCAGGGAATATGCCCAAAGATGGAGGCAACTTGCTGCTACAGTCCAGCCTCCCATGTCTGAAAGAGAAATGGCTGACATGTTCATGAATACTCTTCAAGGAACCTACATTGACAGGCTAGCTACATTTTCTTCTACCAGCTTCGCAGATGTGGTGATAGCTGGGGAAAGAATAGAGAGCCTATTAAATATGGGAAAGATCTCTGATAACGGTGCCAGTTCAAGCAGTACAAGAAAACCTTTTGCTGGGCCCCGTAGATCTGGTGAGACAAACTTTGTGCACATGGGAAGGGGGAGACCCCAATACTTGCCCAGAACAGTTGCTGCTGTTACTATCCCTACTCCACCTCCTCAGTATGTTCAACCACCACAACACTTTCCGCAACAGAGATCATACAACAACAATAACAACAATCAACAACAACGCCCGTTTCAACAACGGCCATCTCAGGTCAACTGGGTAATTGACCCCATTCCAATGCCATGCTACACTATTTCCACAACTCCTAAAGCTCAATCTGGTTGAGTTGAGGACATTGGCTCCACCTGATCCTCAAAACCTTCCTAGGAATTATGATGTTAATGCTAGGTGTTCTTTTCATTCAAATGCACCTGGTCATTCTACGGAAAAATGCAGAGCTCTGCATATGAAGGTTCAGGATCTAGTAGATTCAAAAGCCCTGAACTTTGCACATCCTCCCAATGTAATGAAAAATCCTATGCCAAGGCACAGTGGGCCAAGGATTAATGTTGTAGAGGATGGATCAACCCTGAGTTTGATAGAAGACATTGTATGTATTCAAACACCTCTGGCAGAGGTTAAAGCCCAGCTTTTAAAGTGCCAAGTGTTCCCAGGATGTGAGGCCTGTTGTGAATCATGCAAACTTTCTGAAAATGGGTGTGCCAGCTTAAGGAAAGGCATCAGTGATTTGATCAGTGAAGGCATCCTACAAATTACAACCACAACTTCTACAACGCCAACAACCCTTTTGTCAAGTAAATCTTCTACAACACCAACAACACTTTTTGAATCTTCTACAAATACAACAACCATCTTTCCAAGTGTTTCTTCTACAACTGCAACAACCATTGTTCCAACTGGTTCAGCTACAACTTCAGCAATCACTTCGTCTGTCACTTCAACATACAACAATTCGTTTGCACCAACTACCACAACTTCAACAACCAACAATGATGTTTCCACTGTCACAATTTACTATGACCCAACAATGGTCCTGAATTCTAGTAACTTTCAACAACATCAACAACAGTCTCAACAAAGCTTCAATTCACCTTCACCAACATCCACCAGAGGTCCTGTAACAATTTTCTATGATCCACAGACCATTGTAGTCCCAACAACAGCAACAGTAAGCCTAGTCACTATCACGGTGCCCGGGCCGATCCCATATGACAAAGATAGTGCTATACCATGGCATTATGGTGCTGATCTATACTGCAATGGAGAGAAAGTCCTTCTTGATTCTCTAGTTCTCACTCCCCAAGTGGATAATGTTGGGGGAGGCGGAGGCTTCACCTGAAGCGGACGTCTCTTCGTTTCATGAATCCCTAGAACTAACACTGAAACAGAGGCTGCTGCCAGAGCTAAGGGGAAGAGTGTGATACCGGAAGAATCTGCACCAAAAGAAACTCATAAGTCATCCTTCGATCAAGATGTGGATGAGTTTATGAGAATCATTAAGAGAAGTTACTATAAAGTTGTGGACCAGCTCCACCAAACTCCTTCAATGATCTCAATCCTATCATTGCTGCTATGTTCTGAAGCCCATCGGGACGCACTACTCAAAGTTCTGCATGCTGCCTACATGCCAAAAGAGATCACTGTAAATCAGCTAGAAACAGTAGTAGAAAATGTCAATACTAGCCATGGGCTAGGGTTCACTGATGCTGATTTAACTTCAGAAGGACGCCTCCACAACAAAGCTTTGCATATAACTTTGGAGTGCAAAGGAGCTGTCTTATCTCATGTGCTTGTAGACACTGGGTCCTCACTCAATGTCTTACCTAAGAAAGCCCTTGTCAAGCTAGAGTGTGATGGGATAGCTCTCCGTCCAAGTAATCTTGTGGTCCGGGCCTTTGATGGCTCCAAAAGATCAGTCCTTGGAGAGGTGGAGTTGCCAGTGATGATCGGTCCACAAGTCTTCAAGATTGTTTTCTATGTGATGGACATACAACCTACTTATAGCTGTTTGTTAGGTCGACCCTGGATTCATGCCGCAGGCGCAGTAACGTCGACCCTTCACCAGAAACTGAAGTATGAATGGGAAGGACAAATTATCACCATCTGTGGTGAGGAAGATATATTTGTTAGCCAGCTGGCTACGTACAAATATATTGAGATGGATGGAGAAATCCATGAGACAATGAGCCAAGGGTTTGAGGCCCTAAATATTAATGAGGCTACTGGAGTTTTGGCTGCATCCCAGGAGGACAGGATGGGGACTTCAATCATCTCTTATCAGCAGGCCCGAAAGGTTGTTGAAGAAGGTAATGCTCAAGGCTGGGGCAAGCTGCTGCCAGTGGAAAAGAAGGAAGATAGATTCGGGTTGGGTTACAAACCAATCCGACAAGATCAATCAGAGGCTGCCAAAAAGCCCAAATTTGTCAGTGGGGGATGCTCACCCCAGATGCTGTGAACAATCTGGAAGACGAGGAGGAAAGCGACCGCAACCTGGAGAGCTGGATACGCCCAAGGATCCCGGGGAACCAAGTCTCTAACTGGTCTTCCCAGGAAATTATAAGGGTTACTCCTGCAGAGTAATTATTATTTCCTGTCTTTTTAGCATGCATCAAGTCTTGCATCTTGCCCAAGATGTCAGGACTCATTTTGTAATAGGGCCATATTGTATTTTTGTGCAAATGATTAATCGATGAATATCAGACATCTTTTGCAAACGAGTCTCTTTTTCGCTCACTGTCTTTTCATTTTTCACTTTTGTACAAAACAATAAAATAGAAATGTTTTCAAAATAAACAACTTCATTTTCACTTTTTTCTAAACAAGATTAAAACTGATCACTAAAACGAACCAATCTCAACCCTTGCAGAGTGTATCCTCCAGATTGCACCGACAACAACACTGCTATGACCTTGTATGACTTCGACAATCCGATTAATCAAGCTGATGAAGGGGTTGAAGAAGACTATGAGTTACCTGAAGAGTTAGCCAGGTTGTTGAGGCAGGAAGAGAAATTGATTACTCCTCATCAAGAGGAGGTAGAAACAGTTAATCTTGGTACCGAAGAAGACTTGAAGGAAGTAAAGATTGGGGCCAGTCTGCAAGATTCAGTGAAGGAACAACTTATTGACATGCTTCGAGAATACGTTGACGTCTTTGCATGGTCCTATCAAGACATGTCAGGGTTGGACACCGACATTGTTATGCACAAGCTTCCTTTGAAAGTAGATTGTCCTCCAGTGAAACAGAAGCTACGCCGTACTCGTCCAGATATGGCCATGAAGATTAAAGAAGAAGTACAAAAAAAGTGGGACGCCGGTTTCCTTGCTGTAACTAGTTACCCGCCGTGGGTCGCTGATATTGTACCAATGCCTAAGAAGGATGGAAAAGTACGGATGTGTGTGGATTACTGGGATCTGAACAGAGCTAGCCCGAAGGATGACTTCCCATTACCTCACATTGATGTATTGGTCGACAACACAACTCAATTCTCGGTATTCTCCTTCATGGATGGATTTTTAGGGTATAATCAGATCAGGATGTCACCTGAAGACATGGAGAAGACTACCTTCATTACACCTTGGGGCACATTATGTTATAAGGTAATGCCTTTTGGATTGAAGAATGCAGTTGCTACTTATCAACGGGCTATGGTAACATTATTCCACGACATGATCCACAAAGAAATTGAATGTTACGTGGATGACATGATTACCAAGTCCCTCACTGAAGAAGACCATCTGGTAAATCTGCTGAAATTGTTCAAGCGTCTGAGGAAGTACCAATTGAAGCTAAACCCCAACAAGTGCACATTCGGGGTACGTTCCGGTAAGCTGCTGGGAATCATTGTAAGTGAAAAAGGAATTGAAGTTGATCCTGACAAAGTCAAAGCCATTCAAGAGATGCCTGCACCTAGGACCGAAAAGGAAGTTCGGGGGTTCTTAGGTAGATTGAACTACATATCAAGGTTCATATCTCATCTTACTGCAACCTGTGAGCCCCTGTTCAAACTGCTAAGAAAAGAACAAACGGTCAGGTGGAATGAAGATTGTCAGAAGGCTTTTGACAAAATCAAGGAATACTTACAAAAACCTCCAATTCTTATGCCTCCAATTGAAGGAAGACCTCTAATAGTGTACCTGACAGTATTAGAAGGATCAATGGGGTGTATGTTGGGCCAGCATGACGAGTCTGGTCGAAAAGAGTATGCAATATACTACCTAAGCAAAAAGTTTACCGACTCTGAACAACGCTATTCACTGCTCGAGAAAACTTGTTGTGCTTTAGCGTGGGCTGCTCGCCGACTAAGACAGTATATGTTGACTCACACTACCTTGTTGATCTCAAAGATGGACCCCGTCAAGTACATATTTGAGAAGCCAGCACTTACCGTAAGGGTTGCAAGATGGAAAATGATCCTGACAGAGTATGACTTTCAGTACACATCTCAAAAATCCATCAAAGGCAGTGTACTGTCTAACTATCTGGCTGAGCAACCCATTGATGATTACCAACCAATGAGATTTGACTTCCCTGATGAAGACATCATGTTCCTAAAAGCAATAGATCATGAAGAGCCTACTCAACTGAAGGGCCTGACCCAGAAGAAGAATGGAAAATGATGTTTGATGGGGCTGTCAACATGAATGGTCGAGGAGTTGGTGCAATGCTCATTACACCTAAAGGGGTTCACATGCCTTTCTCGGCAAAACTCACCTTTGCATGCACTAACAACGAAGTTGAATACGAAGCATGTATCATGGGTCTTGAGGAAGCCATTGACCTCAGGATCAAGACATTAACTGTATTCGGAGATTCAACTTTGGTAATCAATCAGACCAACGACAAATGGTACACTCATCAGGAGCATCTAATCCCATACCGTGACTATACGAGGAGATTATTGACTTTCTTCACAACAGTCAAACTTGAGTATATCCCTCAAGACGAAAATCAGTTCGTAGATTCTTTAGCTACCATTTCCTCCATGATCAAGGCTCAGGCTGCCAATTATATGCCTCGGATTTCGGTATCCAGACTTGACCGACTAACATACGTATTCTCTGTGGACATTGCTAAAGATGACAAGCCTTGGTTCCACGACATCAAATTTTTCTTAGAGGATTAGACATACCCACCTGGGGCATCATCCAATGATAAGAAGACACTAAGAAGGTTGGCTGGTAGTTTCTTCTTGAATGCTGATGGATCATTATATAAGAGAAACTTTGATATGGTTCTTCTCAGATGTGTTAATAAGAAGGAAGCAGACTTGCTGATGCACGAGGTGCATGAAGGATCTTTTGGTGCTCATGCTGGAGGACATGCAATGGCTAAGAAATTATTACGATCAGGCTACTACTGGATCACAATGGATGCAGACTGTTGTGCCTATGCCAGGAAATGTCATAAATGCTAAATCTACGCAAACAAAGTGCATGTGCCTCCGAATCCTTTGAACGTGATGTCTTCACCTTGGCCCTTTGCAATGTGGGGCATTGACATGATTGGGAAGATCGAACCGACTGCTTCAAATGTCCATAGATTCATCCTGGTAGCCATTGATTACTTCACCAAGTGGGTTGAAGCAGCCTCATATGCAAACGTCACCAGACAAGTGGTAGCCAGATTCCTGAAAAGAGACATCATTTGTCGATATGGAGTGCCCAAGCGAATCATTACTGATAATGGTTCCAATTTGAACAACAAAATGATGGCAGAACTATGTCGGGACTTCAAAATCCAACATCACAACTATTCTCCTTACAGGCCAAAGATGAATGGCACTGTAGAGGCAGCTAACAAGAATATCAAGAAGATTGTGCAGAAGATGGTGGTCACTTATAAAGATTGGCATGAAATGCTACCATTTGCCTTGCATGGGTATCGCACCTCAATCAGAACATCCACTGGGGCAACACCTTATCAAATTGTGTATGGTATGGAGGCAGTCCTACCCGTTGAAGTTGAGCTACCCTCCTTACGGGTACTGATGGATGTCAAGCTGAATGAAGTAGAATGAGTCCGATCCCGGTACAGTCAACTGAATCTGATCGAAGAAATAAGATTAGATGTAATCTGTCATGGGCAGCTATATCAGAAAAGGATGAAGAAAGCCTTCGATCAGAAAGTCGGGCTTCGGGAATACCAAGTGGGAGATCTTGTGCTGAAAAGACTTCTTCCTCCTCATACAGACCACAGGGGCAAGTGGACTCCGAACTACGTTGGTCCATTCATAGTAAAGAAAGTTTTCTCTGGTGGAGCATTGATGCTCACTACTATGGATGGTGAAGATCTCTTATCCCTTGTGAATTCAGATGCAGTTAAAAAATACTTCGCAAAAATGACCCGCTGGACATAAAAATAGAATGTAAGTCCAGGAAAAAATAGGGCATCCCAGCGAGTCAAAAACAGAATAAAAGACTCGGGCAAAAATAAGGGAAAATCAAAAAAATGTACACCCGCTGAGTTTAAAAGCCGCATTGGACAGCTCAGGCAAAAATGGGTATCCCGGTGGATTGAAAACCCGAAAGGGCGATCCACGCAAAATAAGGGAATAAGCGAACAACTGCATTCTGAATTCGTCTGTATCACTTACAACACGGCAAGCTTCGAAAGGATAAAGCATCGTTCAGAATCAACCTTCTTCAGAAAGCAAGATGAGAAGAATGTTAAGGTCATACAGGTCATAGCAAAGGATTCTCGCCGGAGCGTCATCAACATTGCCAGCACTCTTGTTTTTTCAATTTGTAACAATCTCCTCATTTCAGGGGATCTGTTTCTTTGACTGTATTTGCCAATTCAGGGCACCCAGATTAATAAAATCAGAGTTTTCAGTCACACTTCGTCTTGTACATTTTTGTTTCGTTTGCAAAATCTCCAATGTCCATGATATAATATTTGCATAAAACAGATGTGCCTTTCTAATTAAATGCTTGCAGGAAATGTATTTACTCTCAGGAATATCTGACTCCTATGACGGAATCCGATAATGGATACCTCGGGATACTTGTGCGTTTCTTTGTCTTAACAGGATTTGCAGGTACTCAAACATCTCCTCCAAGCAGCATCTGGAATGCTCTTTCCCCAACGGAGTTTGCCAAGCATCATTTCCCCGACACATCTTCTCCAAGCAACCTCTGAAATGCTTTCTCCCCAGCCGAGTTGTCAAAGCATCCTCATCCTCAGCCGGGATCCCCACAGAAATCACTAGGAAGATCGTTCAGTGATCTTTCTTCCCCCAAACAGAGTACCAGATCTCTCATCCTCAGCAAAGTCAAGGGAACTATCTCCCCACAGAGTTCCAGACTCTATCCAGAAGAGCAATGTCTGAAATTCTCACACAACAAAGTGACAGAAGCTCCCTCGTCCCCAACTGGGTTATCTCCGGGCAGGATAGGTCTATCAGTGATCTTTTCTTCCCCAAGAAGAGCCATATGATTTATCAGATCTACCAATGATCTCATCCCCAGCTGGGATTCTTCCAAGCAGATCATCCAGAGATCTTCATTGCAGCGAGATCCGAATCCCGGATCAGTTTTTCTTTTGCATAATCATAGAATTCGCATAATTTTTCCCCGCAGAGCGTAGCATTCCATTTAACACAGAGCATTACGGCAAAAATCAAACATTTTGCATGATCACAAGTCAGGTTCGAACCAATCACCTGTAAATACCAACAATATCTCATCAGCAATATACAAAATACATCTCCCCGTAGAAAGCCAAAGCATCCCTTTGCACTCTCAAATACAGATACTTCTCGACACTCGTCCGTGTCATCTCAATTTCCCCAGTAGAAAGCCAAAGCGTCCCCTTTGGATTCTCCAACACAAATACATGTTCATATATACCTCTTTCGACACTCATCCGTGTCATCCTATCCCCCGCAGATAAGCCATAAACATCCTTTTTGAATACGGAAACCTATACAAAATCTCTTGACACCCGTCCGTGTCACCGCTCCCCAGTATGGTTGCCCAAACACTTGTCGCAAACCAAACTTGTTTATAATACATTCCTTTTCGACACCCGTCCGTGTCATCCTATCCCCGCGGGTTTCCAGAACACCATTTTACACTCATAACTTATACACTTTCTCTTCTGACACCCGTCCGTGTCATACTCATTCCCCAGCAAGTTGAACACTCGTCTGTGTCTTGCTCATACTTCACAATACTTGTATATATTTATATAGATACTCGTCCGTATCTTGTATATACACTTATTCCCCACAGATTCGACACTCGTCCGTGTTCTTTGTTAACCAGTTGGTACTCGTCCATACCATCATCTTTGAACATGCGTCAGCATTTGTTTCTACTGATACTCGTCCGTATCAAGGTCTTAAGGATGCTCGTCCGCATCTTTAATCTATACACAGTGTCAAAACACTTATACCTTTTATTTCTTGAGCGTAAGAACTCGTCTGTGTTTACCATTCCCCAGCAAATCGCCAGCAAAGCAACCTTTTTCTTTTATCTGACATTCTTCATATGTCATGATATTTTCGGCAGCCGTACCCTGCCAGGTGATCGTCCTTCAGCTATAGATGACCGTCCCTTATCCTTTCCCCAACGGAGTCTCCATTATTGGAACCCTTTTCTATCCGACATTCGTCCTATGTCATGATATCTTTCGGCAGCCGTCCCCTGCCAGGTGATCGTCCTTCACCTCGGATGACCGTCCCTCATCCTTATCCCCAACAGAGCAGCTGTCCCCTGCTAGGTGATCGTCCTTCACCTTTTTGATGATCGTCCTTCATCATTTTATCCGATGGTCATCCCCATCGTTGATCTTGTTATCTGACATTCGTCCTATGTCATGATAAAACCCTGAGAGCAGCCGTACCCTGCTAGGTGATCGTCCTTCACCTCTTGATGATCGTCCTTCATCATGCTTATCCGATGGGCGTCCCCATCGTTGACCCTTTTTCTATCCGGCATTCGTCCTATGTCGTGGTAAAGAGCAGCCGTCCCCTGCTAGGTGATCGTCCTTCACCTTTTGATGACCGTCCCTCATCAATATTTCATTTATTCTTTGAACCGATGGCCGTCCCCATCGTTGTTTACCTTACTTTACAAACCTGATGGCCTTCCCTATCATTGCCTTTACTTTAATCCCCAGAGAGTTTTATTTCCGTACTTGATGGCCGTCCCCATCATCATCTCTTTATTTCCCCAGCTTGTCGGTCGTCCCCGTCATTGCTTTATTTACCGTTTTATTCCCCCAGCATGTTGGTCGTCCCCGTCATTGCTTTATCCCTAGCAGTCGTCCTCTGCTCGATGGTCTTCCTCCATCGCCCGCATTTGACAATCATGCTATACTTTTACAATTTATATCCCTTTTCCTCTCCCCAGTGAGTGCAAATTTCAGACTGTCTTTGGTATTCAACCATAAGTTATTCTATTTGTCTGTTAAGCCAGACACTTACATCCTGCACAGCTAACTCATGTTTGAATATGGGCAGCTGTAAACACCCCAAATTTGCCCTCACTAAGTTCACACCATGGATTGTGATCTTTCATCTTTGCATTAGTTTAAGCATATCATTTCATATTGCATTTTTGTTTCACTACATTAGTTCAAGTTCATCTGCATCTAGGGTTTGTGATCTGAGCAATCCAAGGATTCATCTGAGCCACTCCAAAGGTCTCCAATCATTCCAAGAGGGTCCAAGTATGTTCAATCATCATTTTATATCCTTCAAAGATCAAGGAAGTCAAAGAATCACAAGAACTTGGAAAGCATGGAAGCAGAGCTAGGGTTTCACTACACAGATGACCTAAAATTAGGGTTTTGGTTTCAGAGGCCATAACTCCAAATTTTTTGGTTATTCTTGTTTCTAATGGTCTCAATATGTTATAAGGATCACATGTACCAAGTTTGATGAAGAAATTCATTGTGGAAGTCATCTGTTCACTGGGTAACTTCTTGAGCAAGTCAGAGCAAAATCAGGGCATCTGAGGCCCCAACAATGGAACCAAAGTGGATTTTTCATCAAATTGAAGTTATATGATCTTTATTTGATCATTGAAGTGCTTAGAAGTTCACAAAATTGAAGAAAAATGGGCTAAACCAAAAGTTTCCAAAAATGGAAATGACTTGTAATGTAAACTTTCCATTCTGGGAAAGTTTTTCAACCTCCTCTTTCTCAACCAAAAATACTTCAAATGAAAATTTTTTGGTCATGAAAGTTGTAGATTGGATCATTCCCTTTTCAAAAAGTACAAGAACAAGTTCTAATTCATTATGGAACTCAAGTTAATCTTTCAAAGTTGGCAAAAATCCTATAATTTTCAAGAATGCGCCAAAGAGGGATTTTTGCAAAACCACTTGCCAGGCCATTTTGTGACCTCTAATACACTTTTATGCATCATAACAACATAATACATTGCCTAAAGATCATAATTGCCCAAAGAACCATGCTATTGCATGTCTTGCACTTCAAGAATTTTAAAAGGGGCCAAACTTTCTCAAATTTGCAAAAGAGCATAGAACCTTTCACAAACTTGCTGCATCACCACAAAACCAATTCTATGGCTCTCCTTGATCAAAGCTGAGGCCAGACATGCCCTTGTATCACCTCTGAACCAGACCATACCTCAAGGACAAGATTTGTTGACTTTATGCAAAAACACCCATACCAATCACCATAGGCCACAACCACTTCTCTGACCTATCACAACTTGTTATGTGGATCAAACCCAAGCCATAACACAACGCAAGCCAAGCTGAAACCTCAGAATCACCAAGTTCCCAAAATCACTCCATTTTGCAAAAGCACTTGAAACTCTCAGCACATTCACTCAAACTTCAAACTTTTTTCACCAAACAACTCAGCATCACAAGAGGACCATTTCCCACCCTTCAAACAAGCCTCAAAGCACCCATAACCAAAACATGATTTCTGACCAGCAAGAGTTCAGGCTCTCATTTCAGCCATTACAAACTTGTCCTAAGCTTCACATCATCCTCAGGGGGTTCATTGAAGCTGACTTGCACGAAGGAGGAGGCCCGAAATCCCAGAATTTGAAAGCTGAACCTTAGGTAACATGATGAACATTTTTTCCAAAACCTTGTTTTCTTGTTAAAATATTGTTCTATATGTTGCTCTGATCATGGGGATGTGTTTACTTTTAAAAATGAGCAAGAAACAAGCATGAACTGAACCTCTGAAACTTTTCCAGGTTTTGCGTTTTGATTCGTATCATGAGGTTTAGCCATTAGAAATTTGTTTTGAGAGTGGATTTAGGTTCAGGGAGGTTAGGGGAGTTGATCTGGAGCTTTAGAGCTCCTGAAATAACCTAGGGAAGAAGTTTGTGGTTTGGGCTCGCCGGAGAAGACGACCGGAACCACTGTTCCGACCGTCTGAGGTTAGTTTGCCCTAATTAGGGTTAGTAGAGTAATTAAGGTGAGTTTGAATCTTGGCCATTGGATCTTAGGGTTAGCGCGTTTTTGGATGGTTAAGATTAGTTCATTAACTTAATTTCAGGATTAATTAATTGATTAATTAAAATTAACTGAATTTGAATTCTGGCCGTTGAGATGCGCGCCAGGTCTTTCCCTCCACCCCAGATTTGAATCCTGTCCCTTGGATGCGCATACTTTCCATTAATTCAGTTTTTAATTCATTTTTTATCATTTATTTTGCATCATTTATTTAAAATAGTTAAAAAATTCTAAAAATATTTTCCTTTTGCATTTTCATTTCAAATACTTTTCTCAATCAGAAAACACTTTTATTTTTATTTTTTGCATTAAAAAACAATTTTAAAAATATTTAAATGTTTATTTTAATTAATTAATGGAAATTAATTAATTAAAATATCATTTAGGTTTCTGAAAATTGCAAAAACATTCACATTGCATCTTAGGACATTTAGAAACATTGTTAAACCATTCATACAAATTTCGTTTTGGTTTTGAATCAATTTTGACATTTTGCTTTGAATTAAAGGTTCATAAAATCTCATTTTTGAACCCTAACTTCAAGAATTATTTTCTGCCTAACCATGAAGGGTTTTACAATGGTTCTTTTTGAATTGATCTTCATACAATATGTAGTATCTAGCATATTTTTGTCACAAATATATCTTTCATTTTTGATTTGATTTGCATTTTCCCTCTTAAGATGCCTTAAAACCCTAGATAACTTAGAAAAATCACAACTTTCTTTAGGTTAAGAGTTAGGTCTCCTCCTTTGGGGTGTGATATCATATGGGGTTAGGGTTCCTTTGAGTCCATTTTCAATTTTTTATCTTATGTTTTTCTTCTGTTTTTGACTTTTGCATCTCATGTTGCATTAAAACCCTAATTTCTCATGTTCATTTGCACACATCTTGCATATGCATCCATTCATGAACTTTCCATGACATTTCTTGCATTCACATGACATCTAAGACATCATAGGACACATTAGAATCATGCTTGATCATTTCTTCATCCATTTTCCATGATATGCATTCATTTCATTCCATGAACTTTCATGTGTTTTCATGCTTCGTACATGCCTCATTTGCATTCTCATCTCTTGTATGAACATCCATTGGTCTTGACATGTCTTTGCATCATCTCATTGCATCATTTGCATCATGAATATGCTTCTGGTTTTGGTTTGCATCTTTTTATACATTTCATTTTCATTTCATTCCTTTCTTTATGCTAACCATTTTCAGGTGGTAAGTATTTTGAGAAGTGAATTTGCCTTCACTTCTCATTTCTCTTATCATTCTTCTTATGCATCATTGCTGCATTTTCTTTTGCTTTAAAGTGAGCTTTCTCATTCATGTTCATCTTTCACTTTATTTCTTCAAGTAACTTATCTTCTTCTGTGAAGTAAGTTAACTTGTTTCTTCTGCTTCTCCTCCTTTCATCTGCTTCTTCCATTGGTGGCTTCTCTGAAGATCTCTTGCAAGCCTCACAAACCATAGGAATGTCCAAGCATGACAATAATTAGGGTTTTTATTAGTCCCCCTTTAGTTTTTACCTTTGTGTCTTCTTTTGTGTCTCTCTTCTCATCTCATAATCAGAGACTAAACCTTTAAGGTTTTAAGACTTTGTGATTAGGGTTATACATGCATCCTTCTCTTAGGATGGAGTGTATAACTTTAATCCTAAGTGTTAAACCCTTAATGTGTTTAAGCCTATTAATCAATCCATCTTAATAATAACTAAGACAATAGCTTGTAACTTGGGCCTTGCATTAGGGTTCTAATTCTTCCTTAATTGGTTAAGAAGGACTAACCCTAGTGTTAATGGACAAGTCCCCCTCAAGTTGTCTTACAAACCATAAAACTCACTTCTCAATCTCATCCTTAATCAAAATCCACTTGAATAAAGGCTTGTTTTGTCATGAGGTTAATCCCTAATCATGGATTAAGTTGAGGTATCTTCCTCAGCTTAAGTGTTCTCATCTATTATCCTTCTATTAGGATGGTGTAATGGGTCCATTAAATCCTTGATTATGGCTTAAACTCATTACTTAACACTAAACAAAAACACCAAAAACATCTAAATAATCACAAGTAAGTTAATGATCTTAATCCTACATCATGGTAATTAAGTTTGAGATGCTTATCTCACACTTAAAGGTATTCTCATTATCCCTAATCAGAGGGAGGATATGATGAGGTTACTAATCCTTGGTTTAGGCTTAAGCTCATTAACTTATGACAAACACAAAAAGCAATAAAAGATTGATAACACAAAAACAAAGCAATAATCGTCTCCTTCGGGATTCTTTTCTCATCACTTCACTCATAAATGAGAACTCGCTTCTTCCGTCTAATGCAAGACAGTTAGCACCTGAGCCAGACAGGTCATACACTTGAGCATAGACAAGCAATCAGTTCACTAGTCAATTTGTTTTTCAGTCTCTTTGAGTCGAACTACGGTGTTCTGACTTCCTCATTGCACGAGAGGATACGTAGGCATAACTTAACAGTTATCGAACAAAAGTCTCTGTGTCTTCCCCCTCTTCCAGCATTCTTTTTAAGCATCATTCCTGAGCATTTCACTTCACTCTCTTGCACTAACACCTGTATATTCTTTTCCAGATTTTGCACACAGATAGCACAAACACTACCCCTTTAAACACAATATTTTAAGCGTGGATCCCGTTGAGTACGACGGACAATCTGGGTGCTAATACCTTCCCAGGTTGTAACCAACCCCCTTTCTTAGTTTCTCTGGTTCACGACCGTCTTATCCATCTCTTTCCAGGTTTATGCAGCATTTCCTTTCCTTCGGGATAAAAATGCCTAGCCGGCGACTCTATTCACTTCATCTTTCATTCCTCCTTTTGCCGACCGTTCGCGTCTGTACCCTATCTGACCCTGTGTCACTTAGCGGGAGCGACAATGAGATCTCCACACTTCAAACTTCTTTCTCCTCTTTTATTTTATGCTTTCATTTGTGATTTGAGATGAGCTTATGCCATCATTTGTACAATTTCTTTTCATCCCCTTAGAGGCAACTTAACTTCTTTAAGCGAAATAAGTTGCTTTCTACTTCCTGTCTTCTTCTCTTTTTCTTTCCTTATTCTTCTTTAGGATAGAATGATACCTCACTAACCTAGGACTCCTATGCATGATAACAATTAGGATTCGTTATTCCCCCTTTGTAGTTTTTACCTTTGAGATACTTTTGGTTCTCTCTCTCTTCTCATCTTCAAACATAACTTCAGGTCACTTAATAAATGACAACTCTTCTCATGTGCCACGAGACTTTGCCATGGGGTACTTACACGTGTTCCATTTCAGGGCAAGGTGTAGGATATCTATCATGATGAATAGGTCTTAGCATGAGACTAGTTCACAAAGAAATAGTTTTTTAGGGGATTTCCGACAGAATTGTGAAGATAGGTACCGATCTATCGTCGGTTACAAAAGAGTAGATCGCAACCTGTCTCAAGGAGAACGCGGACCTGTTCGCATGGAATGCTGCTGAGATGCCCAGTCTCGACCCCGAGGTCGCTTGCCATCAATTAGCCATAGATTCAGCCATTAGGCCTGTAGCACAACTTATACGCAAGCAGTCTCCCGATACAGTGGAGGTTGCCGAGCAGGCTGTAAAAGACCTCTTAGAGGAAAATTTTATTTCTGAAGCCCAGTACACAACCTGGCTTTCTAATGTAGTCCTTGTTAAGAAAAATAATGGAAAATGGTGAATGTGTGTTGATTATACCGATCTCAATATGACATGTCCCAAAGATACTTTTCCATTGCCAACATAGATATATTGGTCGACAAATCTGCAGGGTTTAAACTCCTATCCTTCATGGACGTGTATAATAGATATAACCAAATTCCCATGTCGGACACGGATAAGCGTCACACGTCCTTCATGACCCCGACTGGCAATTAATGCTATAATGTTATGCCTTTTGGACTGAAGAACGTCGGGGCTATATACCAGCGCATGATGAACAAGGTCTTCCGAGGAGAGATCGGGGACATTCTCAAGGTCTACATGGACGACATGATAATGAAGTCACACAAGGAGATCGACCATGCCCAACATCTCTGAAAGGTCTTCGAGCAAGCAAGGAGGTGCAAAATGAGGTTCAACCTAGAAAAATGAACCTTCGGCATACGGGCAGGGAAGTTCCTTGGCTTCTACCTCACAGAACAAGGGATCGAAGCCAACCCCGACAAATGTTGGGCGTTCTTGGAATTCCCAACCCCGAACTCGAAGAAATCCATTCAGTCGCTCAACAACATGCTCGCCTCCCTATCCCGTTTCGTCGCTAAATTCGCGTAACATGTACTTCCTTTCTTCAAGATACTATGGAAGTAAGCCATCTTCGAGTGGACAAAGGAATGTGACCAACGTTGCTCTACCTCAAGAAGGCGCTCTCCGAACCACCAGTGTTGTCACGATCCCTGGAAAAGGAAACATTATACCTGTACCTGTCTATGGCCACCGAGGAGGTCAACGCAACCCTCATCCGCGAAACGAGTGAAGGGATAAAACCCATTTACTTTATGAGCAAAGCTCTTCAGGACCCCGAGCTCAGATACCAACAGATCGAGAAGGTCTCATTGGCCCTAATAAACGCAACAAGGAGACTGCGACATTATTTCCTCGCCCATACAATCAAAGTCCGGACAAATCAACCCATAAAAAACTGCTCAGATGGCCAGATATGGCCTTTAAGACGTTGAAATGGTCGTTGGATCTGTCAAAATTCGACATCCAATACGAAAGCAGGAAGGCGCTAAAGGCACAGGTCCTGGCATACCTCGTCGCTGAGATGACGTATAGCCCCACCCCAACTAGTGGCTGTAAACACCCCAAATTTGCCCTCACTTTTTCTAACACCATGGCTTGTGATCTTTTCATATTAAATTTTCATAATCATATCATCTCTCATTGCATAGTTCATTTCATCTGCATCTAGGGTTTGTGATCTGTGCAATCCAAGAAGTGATCTGAGCCATCCCAATGGTCTTGAAGAATTCCAAGATGGTCCATGTGTGTTCCATGATCATAATATACTCCCCAAAGTTCATAAAAGTCAAGAGATCACAAAGCATGACAAAGGCAGACTGAAAATTTCCTTCACAGATGACCTAAAATTAGGGTTTTGGTTTCAGAGGCCTGAATCTCAAATTTTTTGGTCATTCTTGTTTCTAATGGTCTCAACGTGTTATAAGGATCATTTGTACCAAATTTGATGAAGAAATTCACTGTGGAAGTCATCTGATCAACTGGTAACTTGTTGTGCGAGAAAAGTCAGAATCAGGGCATCTGAGGCACCCAACAATGGAACCAAAGGATTATTTTCATAAATTTGAGGTTCTATGATCTTTATATGATCTTAGAAGTGGTTAGAAGTTCACAAGATTGAACAATTTCAAGCCATTTGCAAACGTGCTATTTTTGGACATGACTTGTAATGGAAACTTTCCATTTTGGGAAAGATTTTCAACCTCCTCTTTCTTGATAAAAAATGGTTCAAATGAAAAATCCTTAAACATGAAAGTTGTAGATTGGATCTTCCCATTTTCAAAAATACAATAACTCCTCTTGATTCATCCTATAACTCGAGATATGATCTTTCAAAGTTGGGAAAAATCCTATAATTTTCAAGTTCATGCCAAAGAGGGATTTTTGCATATTCAAGTTCTAAGCACTTTCATGACCTCTAATTGACCTCTAAGTATCATAGCAACATCACATGACTTGCCTTGATCAGAATTATGCCTTGGATTGCAAGTTTCTACAAGCCATTTTCACAAAATTCTCAAAGAGGGAAATTTGCAAAATCTATGCTATCACATGATCCAAATGTTCCAGCTCATGAAATTTGATCCAAAGGCCATCCTTGATGCAAGCTGAGGCATGACAAGCCCCCAAGCCAGCTCTGACCCGTGCCCATACCTCATAGTACACAATCTTGACTTTTTGCAAAAACCTCCCATACCAATCAGCCTGTGCCACAACAACTTTCTGATCTATCTCATTGGCCTATACTAACATCATGGACTTCATTACACAACACACACAAGCCTGAATGCAACCCTAAGCTCAGTTTCACAAAAAATCCCCAAAACATTCATCTCTTCGAATCTTATCACACAAGCATCAAACCTCAAATCTTCTTCCACCAATCATCTCCACACATCATAAGGATCACAAACCAACCATCAAAATGGTCTGAAACACTCCCAAACAGAAATACGATTTCGGCCACACCAGAACCAAACACCACAAACTAGCCACTCAAAGCTTGTTCTAAGCTCTCCAGAAGCTTCACGGGATCAAGTGGAGTTGGTTTGCATCAAATGAGGGACCAGAAAGCACCATATTGCAAAGCTTCAACTCAGGTAGTCATCTCAATCTTTTTTTTCCAGAACTTTGTTTTTAAGTTACAGTGTGAAAGAGTATGCCTCCCTGATCATGGTGATGTGATTATTTCTGAAAATGGTGGAGAAATGACCATGTATGCTTGCTCTAAAGGTTTAACCCTAAAATTTTGTTTGTTTTGATTCAGCCTATTGATGAAGAATAAATGTGTTTTGCTTGTTGATTATTGTTTTATGATGTTTGGGGTGTGATTCTGGGCAGGATTTGTGGGCTTTAGTGGCTTATAAGAGAAGTTGAGTTTTGATTCACCAGAGAAGACGACCGGAGCTTGTCTCCGGTCGCCTGAGTGTCATTAGGGATCTTCCCATTAATTAGCCAGGTTAGAATGTAGGCCCTTGGATCTTTGCTCCCCGCGCGTGTTGGACGACCTAGATGCATCATTAACCCTAATCTTTTAATTAATTAGTTTTAATTAGGTTTAATTCATTTAAAATATCAGAATCAATCCTGGCCTTTCATTTGCGCGCCAGTCAACCCAGGTTCAAATCCCAACCACCAGATTAGATTACTTCTCATTTATTTGATTTTTATTTCATTTTCTTGCATTTCTTTTCCATATTTATTTTAAAATAGCAAAAGACTTTCAAAAAATCTCAAACTTTGCATTTTCATTTCAAATATTTTTATTAACTCAAAAACATTTTTTATTTTAGTTTTTGCATTAAAAAAGTATTTTTAAAACATTTAAATGTTTTATTTAAATAATTAATTGATTTTAATTAATTAAAAATACATTTAGGTTTCTAAAAATCACCAAAAAATTCATAAAGCATTCTTAGACATTTAGAAACATTTTCAAACTCACATACTAATTTATTTTTAGGTTTGATCACATTTTCACAATTATCTTTGAATTAGGGTTCATAAATTTCACATTTTTTAACCCTAACTTGAAAATTTTATTTCTGCCTAACCATGATGAGTTTGAACTTGATTCTTTTTGCATTGTTTCACATATTGCATCTAGATTCTAGGTTATTTATATCATATTTTGGAATTTCATTTTCAATTTGATTTGCATTTTTCCCTTAGAAGTATCCAAAAACCCTAGTTAACTTAGAAATTTCATAACTTTGCTTAGGATTAGCTTCTGACCTTCTCCTTTGGGTAGTGATCTTGTGTATGTTTAGGGTTTGTTTGAGTTTAATTTCAAATTTTTATCATGATGTATGCTTCTGTTTTGTTCATATGCATCTCATAAATTCATAAAACCCTAATTTCCCATGTTCATTTGCATTCATCTTTGCATATCTCAATCATATGAACTTGCCATGACATTTAATTCACTTGTATGACATCTTAGACATCATAGGACATGCTTGAGCATTGCTTGATCATTCCTTCATTCATTTTCTATGCTTTGCATTCATTATATTTCATGAACATCCATGTGTTTTCATGCTTCTAAACATGCTTCCTTTGAATCTCATCCTTGTATGATCATTCATATGCATCTTGTATGACTTTGAATCATCTAATAAAATTTTTGCATTGCATATTAACTTCTGGTTTTGGTCTTTGCATCTTTATTCATTTCATTTCTTTTTGCTTTATGTCTTATGCATTCATACTAACATTTCAGGGGCTTATGGTAAGTTGTTTGGGATGTGGATTTGCCTTCACATCCCACCTCTTCTCATCCTTTCATTTTCATATATTATTTGTCTTTGAAGTGAACTTGCTTCACTTATGCTCTATCATTCTTAATTTCTTTCTTTTAAGTTACTTATCTTCTCCAGGAAGTAAGTAATTTATTCTTTCTCTCCTTCTCTTTTCATCTGCTTCTTCTTCCATGGTGGCTTCCTGAAGATTCTTCTCTTAAGCCTCACAAACCATAGGATATCCAAGCATGAAAATCTTTAGGATTGTATATAATTCCCCCTAGTTTTTACCTTTGAGTCTCCTTAAGTCTCTTTTCTCATCTCAATAATCAGAGGCTAAACACTTAAAGCTTTAGGACTTTGAATTAGGGTTATGCATGCATCCTTATCTTATGATGGAGTGTATAACTTTAATCCTTAGTGTTAAACCTTTAATTTTTTTACACATCTTAATAAAAACACTTAATAATGATCAAGACATAAGCTTGTAACTTGGGCCTTACATTAGGGTTTCATCTCTTCCTTTTGGTTAAGAGGGACTAACCCTAGTGTTTAATGGACAAGTCCCCCTCAAGTTGTCTTACAAACTTAAAACTCATTTCTTAATCTCATCCTTTTAATTAAAATCCACTTAATAAAGGCTTGTTATATAATGAATTTAATCCCTAACCATGGATTAAGTTGAGGAGTCTTCCTCAGCTTAACTGTTCTCATCTATCATCCTTCTCTTATGATGGTGTAATGAGTTCACTAATCCCTGATTAGAGATTAAACTCATTACTTAACACTAAACAAAAACCCAAAAACACTTAATAATTACCAAGTATGTTAATGATCTTAATCCTACATCATCATGGTAATTAAGTTGAGATGCTTATCTCATGCTTAAGTAGGCTCATTATCCCTAATCAGGGAGGATATAATGAATTTACAACCTTTGATTTAGGCTTAAGCTCATTATATTATGCAAAACATCAAAAACAATATAAAACTGAAAACACAAAAACAAACAATAATCGTCTCCTCCAGGATTCTTTTCTCACCACATTCACTCTATAAATGAGAACTCGCTTCTCCCGTCTAATGCAATTCAGTTAGCACTCGAGCTAGACAAGTCACACACTTGATCATAAACAAGCAAGTAGTTCACAATAAATCATCCAGTCTCTTTGAGTCGAACTACGGCGTTCTGACTTCCTCATTGCACGAGAGGATACATAGGCATAACTTAACAGTTATCGAACAAAAGTCTCTTTGTCATCCCCCTCTTTCCAGCATTCTTTCCTAAGCCTTAGTCTTGAGCATTTCACCCTTTCCTTTTGCACTGACACTCTGTACATTCTTTTCTCCCTAGCCTTTTATACACAGTTAGCACATACACTACCCCTTTTAAACACAATTTTGTAAGCGTGGATCCCGTCGAGTACGTCGGACGATCTGGGTGCTAATACCTTCCCAGGTCGTAGCCAACCCCCTTTCTCAGTTTCTTTGGTTCGCAACCGTCTTATCCATACCCTTCCAGGTTTATGCAGCATTACCTTTCCTTCGGGATAAAAATGCCTAGCTGGAGACTTTATTCAACCTCAACCTCCAACATCACCGACAGTTCGCCTTTGCACCGGGGACGTAAAGTCTTTTCGGGAGCGATAGCTTGGGTACTCTGCTGGGGACTTATCCCTTTGCAACCAGGGCTTCTGGTTCTTTTTGTGGGTTTCTCCTACCGCTTGTTTGATTTGTGTTTATGGGGGTGTTATGTGCTATGTGTGTTTTTTTATTTACTGCTTTATTTATTTATTTCTGTACAACTTTATTTATCACTTTCATTTACTGTTTTTATTCATTTCATATTATTATCATATCATATCTCCGTTGGATTTGTTGGTTTGCCTTGGTGGGAGGGGTATTCCAGTGAGAAAGGTCCAATACAAAGGCCTGAGTAACAGACATAGGATTAGAGTGGCTTCATATTCTTTCCCATTCCATTTTGGTCTGGTGCGGGAATATGAAACACAGTTCAGACATGGGTTTCTTCTTGAGAACTCTGTGCTAAGGATTTCCTGTAGTACTAGGGCTATCTGGGAAACCTGCTAAGTCTATATGACCTTTTTAGATAACCTTCAGCATCTGAGGTGAATTAGAGGAGGATCCTTTATGATTAGGGTAAACATTGTACCTCCGAGTTAGAAATGTTTACACTTCTCATAATAGATCCGAACCTGAGGATCCTTGTTCTAGAACAATACCTGTGAGTGGGTGGGGTTGTTTACAGGTTTGCAGGAACCCCTGGCCTCAACATACCTGGTTACTGATATTGTTAAGGTTATACTGATTATGGACTAATTCTTTCATAACCTTGGAATTGTAACTCTTTATTTGGGTCCCCCACCTGGTTACTGGTTCCCAGACCTTCATCCGTACTTCTGAACACTCATGGACCCTATCAAAAGCAACTGACAATCTAGCACCTGATCACAAACCCTTGCATATCATTCAGCATACATCATTTTGCATCATTTAACATTTGTCTATTTGTTTTACAGGGTATCCACATTTTCTTTGGTTTGGTTTTGACCGTTCTTCTGCTCAGATATCTTCTTCAGCCATCTTCACCAGATATCTTCTTCAGTTGTCTTCTTCAGCTATCTGCATCAGCTACTTTCATCAGTTATCTTTTCCAGTTATCTTCATCAGCACCCTTTATCAGTATGGATTCAACCAGGAAGAGCAACATCACATACCATTTCTTTGAGTATCCCCTGGCAGGCATCAAGCAGATTCATGCCCTTATCACTCTTGATCATGTTCCTTTATTCAGAGAGCATTATGGTGGTATTATGGACATGATCATGGACTTGGATGCATCACAGAGGAGCATGATTCACACCTGTCTCCAGTTCTATGACTCTCCACTCCGATGTTTCACTTTCTCGGATTTTCAGATAGGCCCTCTGTTGGAAGAATATTCTATGTTGTTGGGTGTCCCTTTCAGAAGAGGAATTCCTTTCAACCTTGAGATGACTGCTCCTAAGAATGAAGACATATCTAAGGCTCTACATTTGGAAGTTACTATCATTGATCAGCATATGACCACCAAGGCTGGAATCCCAGGCCTTCATTTGTACTTCTTAATCACTCAGGCTACCAGTTCTGCTACAACAGAAAATTGGGAATCTGGTTGTGCTCTCCTGGATCTTAGAATATATGGCATCATTTTTTTTGTAGACGAGCCTAAGTTTGTAAGCAAGAATGCTATCCATATCTTCATGCTCAGGAATCCAGTTCCTACCTTGTTGGAAGATTTCTACTACTCAGTGCATCAGAGGAATGAGAAACAGAGGGGAAGACTAGTCAGATGTTGTGCACCTCTTTTCTATTGTTGGTTGATGAGACATATGCCAAAGACAGAAGCTTTCCTGAATCCACATCAGACAAAGAATTGGGCTAAGAAAATGATTGCCCTTACTTCAGAAGACATCAGGTGGTGTACTCAGAACACCGAGGACAGGGACATAATTACAAGCTGTGGACAATATCCTAATGTGCCTATTATTGGAGTGAATGGTTGCATCAATTACAATCCTTTACTATTCAAAATACAGTTGGGATATGCATTGGTACATCCACCAAAGGAGCAAGACTTAGCAGAATCTATTTACTGTGTCGTTCTAAATAATCATGCCATTACCCGACAAGCAGCCTGGGCATGGGACCACATACAGACAAAAAGGGACTGCCATTTTGGGGAAGTGTAACAATATAGCTTCAGCTCAGTACATTGAATGATCACGCATCAGAAGACAGATCACCCGCATGCCCTTCACCCTGGAAGATATGTCGGGGCCATCAGCAGTTGAGCTTGTAGCTACAGTCAGTTTGGAAGAGTTTGAGAAGTTGAAAGAGAGGAATACCCAGCTTTCTGAAGCTATGAAGAAGACCCTTTGGGAAAGGAATGATGGTCGTCTGGACATTGAGAGGTTAGAGAAGCTCTAGATCAAGCATATGACCAAGATAGAAAAGACTGAGGATTTCATCAGAAAAGCCCGAGCAGGGGAATTGGTATTGAAGAATCATTGCAAAGAAGCTAAGATTCAAAAGGCCAGAGCTGAGCATTACCTGGAAGAGAGTCAGGCTAGATGGATCAGGATCACTGAAGCTCGTCTGCAAGAAGATCAGAAGGCACATGCTAAGATTGAGCAGCTGGAAGCCAATGAGAAGAAGAGTCAAGAAGCACTCCTAGCAGCACAGAAGGAAATCTCAGAGTTGAAACTCCGGGCAGGGTTGAAGAGATCAAAAGACCAAGACAAGTACTAGAAGATGAAAAGTTCCATTGCAACCAGAAACCTTCTTATCAAGACCATCATAGAGCATCCAGTTGGGCCAGTGACTGATGCTCTCCTGAAGGAAGTCAAAGAGGATGAATTTGGGCTGGATGTTTGATTTTTTTGCTTGTATTTTATTTTGGTTGTACTTTAAATTCTTCATGGTGATTTTGATTGTTGTATTTCTTGACTTAATTGTATTTTGACCCACCATGGGAACTTGTTGTAATCATAAACTATGTATTTTGACATTTGTAATGTATGGTTTATGTATTACTTGGATTTTCTGATGGGCTTTGATTTCTACAACATCTTCATCATTCTCAGAGGTTTGGAAGGTCAAAACCAAAGAACCAAACAGGGATACCCTCTGAAGACAAATAGACATACTGTATTGCACACTAACCTCATTCTTTGTTTTGTAGGTGTTTTCGTTGTTGTTTTCTCACTTTGCTGTGTGTTTCAGGAAACATTGCTCGTAGGAGGGTTTTCCCCATCAATAGAGTCCACAGGTATCCTACAAGGCACAACCTTCCGAGAGTTCAGATGGACCAAGTTCAGCAAGATTTGACTGAAGTTAGAACTCAGATGGCTAATGAGAGAACTGAGATGAGGGCTCAGATGAACCAGTTCATGGCAGTGATGACTGGGTTGGCTCAGAGCCAAGAAAGATTGAGAGAGTTAGTCGAGCGACAAACTCCAGAAGAGAATCATCCAGGCACTGGAGGAACTAGTAACAACAATCACGGGCAGCCGCGAACAAATCCCCCAGAGTTTGGGCCCCACCTCAATCCTGAAGTCAATGTTATCGGGAATACCCAAGGAAATATAAGAGGTCGTGTTCTACAAGAAGATCCTCAGGATGAATAGTTCACAGTAATTGGTGCTGGGGATGAAGCCTATGATCATCGTCTGGACGAAATAATAGAGAAGCTAAGGTCCTTGGAATCCCAAAACTCTTTGGGATTTGATGTACTGGATATGGGATTAGTAGAAGGAGTCAGGATTCCTCACAAGTTCAAGCCTCCATGCTTTGATAAGTACAATGGTACTTCCTGTCCTCGTACCCACCTTCAATCCTTTATGGGAAGATTAAAAGCTTATACCATGGATGAGAAGCTGTGGATGTTTTAATTTGAAGATAGCTTGACCGGGGCATCCCGTGAGTGGTATTCTCACATATCCAGAGCTACCGTCAGGAATTGGAAGGACTTAGATGAAGCTTTTATATGCAAATATCAGTACAATCTCGATATGGAACCCAATAGAACTTTGTTGATGGGTATGTCCCAATCTTCGAGAGAGAGTTTCAGCGAATATGCCCAAAGGTGGAGACAGCTTGCTGCTGCTGTCCAGCCACCTATATCAGAAAGGGAGATGGCTGACATGTTTATGAACACATTACAGGGAACATACATTGACCGACTTGCTGCTTTCTCTTCCACCAGTTTTTCTGATGTAGCTATAGCTGGTGAGAGAATTGAAATCCTTTTGAAAATGGGTAAGATCTCTGACAACAGTGCTAGCTCTAGCAATGCAAAAAAACCTTTCTTAGAACCTCGTAGGACAGGTGAAACTAACTCAGTACATATGGGCAGAGGTAGGCCCCGATACATGCCAAGATCAGTGGCTGCTGTCACCATTCTTGCTCCAAAACCTCAACAACAGTATCCTCAACAACAACACTTTCCTCAGCAACAACAGTTTCCCCAACAACAGAGATCTTACAACAACAACAATCAGCAACAGTGTCCTTTCCAACAAAGGCCTTCACAAATCAACAGGATTATCGATCCCATTCGGATGCCCTATGCTTCCTTACTTCCGCAGTTACTGAAGCTCAATTTGATTGAATTAAGGACTCTGGCCCCACCTGATCCCCAAAATATTCTAAGAAATTATGATGTCAACGCCAGATGTGCTTTTCACTCCAATGCACCTGGCCTTACAACAGAGAAGTGCAGGGCCTTACATATGAAGGTTCAAGATTTGATTGATTCTAAGGAAGTCAACTTTGCACCTCCTCAAAGTGTTACCAAGAATCCTATGCCTAGCCATGGTGGGCCTAGGATAAATTCCATTGAGGAGGATCAACCAGTAAGCCTAATTGACAATGTTGCAAGTATTCAAACACCTCTGGCCGAGGTTAAAGCCCAACTTTTGAAGTGCCAAGTTTTTCCGGGTTGTGAGGCCCATTGCGAAGCTTGCAAGATTTCTACCAATGGTTGTGAAAATCTGAGAAATGGTATCAACAATCTCATCAGGGAGGGTATCCTACAGATCACTTCAACGATTCCGACTTCTACAACACCAGCAAACATCACTTCATCAGATATAATAGATATCACTCCTACAACTTCAACAACAATCATTCCAATAGATTCTTCTACAACATCAACAACCTTCCCTTCTTCAACTTCAAGAGACATTAGTTCAACACATCCTTCTGCAACAACAACAACCATCAATGAAGACATTTCCACAATCACCATTTACTATGATCCGACAACAGTTCATGTCCCGGATTCTTCCAACAACTTTCAGCAACACCCCCATCAACATTAACAACTCCTTGCACCTACACCATCTCTAGTCAGACCTCCTGTCATAATCTATTACGATCCTCAAACTGTCACAACTCCTTCTTCCGCAGCAATCAGTATGGTTACTATCACAGTGCCTGGACCAGTCCCATATGACAGCAGCAGTGCCGTGCCTTGGCACTATGGCTCAGATCTATATTGCGACGAAAAGAAAGTCACTCTTGACTCTTCAACACCACAAATTGATAATGTCGAGGGAGGGGGAGGCTTCACTCGAAGCGGACGTCTCTTCGCGTCACAGTTCCCATGAGTTAATGCTGAAGCAGAGGCTGCTGCCAAAGCAAAAGGCAAGAGTGTGTTTCCTGAAGAACCAATTGCTAAAAAAGTTCAAAAGGCATCCTTTGATCAGGATGTGGACGAATTCATGAGAATTATATATAAGAGTGACTATAAAGTTGTGGACCAGCTCTATCAGACACCCTCCAAAATCTCCATATTATCATTGCTCATGTGTTCCGAAGCTCATAGGAATGCATTACTCAAATTCCTGCACGCAACTTACATGCTTGAGGAGATTACAATTAATCAGCTAGAGACGGTGGTTTCAAATGTCAATGCTAGTCATGGACTAGGGTTCACCGATGCTGATCTGACTACAGAGGGTCGTAACCACAATAAGGCTTTACATATCACCTTGGAATGTAAAGGTGCTGTAATTTCTCGCGTCTTGGTTGACATTTGATCTTCTCTCAATGTCTTACTAAAGAAAGCCTTGGTCAAGATGGAGTATGATGGTCTTGCACTTCGTCCAAGTAACCTGGTTGTGAGAGCTTTCGACGGTTCTAAGAGATCGGTCCTCGGAGAAATTGAGCTGGCTGTGGTAATTGGCCCACAGATCTTTAAAACTATCTTCTATGTGATGGACATTCAGCCTGCCTACAACTGTTTGTTGGGTCGACCATGGATTCATGCCGCTGTCGCCATAACATCGACCCTTCACCAGAAGTTAAAATACAAGTGGGAGGGCCAAGTTATCACCATTTGTGGAGAGGGGGACATCTTCGTCAGTCATCTAGCTACCTACAAGTACATTGAGATGGACGGGGAGATCCATGAAACAATGAGCCAAGGTTTTGAAGCTCTCAATGTCAATGAAGCAATAGCCGAAGTGTCTGGTGCATCAATCTCTTCTTACAAACAAGCTCGGAAGGTTGTTGAAGACGGGAATGCCCAAGGCTGGGACAAGTTGCTGCAAGTTCAGATCAAGGAAGACAAATTCGGTTTGGGTTACAGACCATCCCGACAGGTACAAGAGGAGGCTGCCGAAGCTCCTAAGTTTATGAGTAGGGGAATGCTAACCCCGGATGCAATCAACAATGTGGAAGACGAGGCTGAAAGCGACTTCAACCTGGAAAGCTGGATTCGTCCAAGAGTCCCAGACCAACAAGTCCTCAACTGGTCTTCCCAGGAAATTATAAGGGTTACTGCTGCAGAGTAATTATTATTTCCTATTTAAGCATGCATCAAGTCTTGCATCTTGCCCAAGGTGTCAAGACTCATTTTGTAATAGGGACATATATGTATTTTGTGCAAATGGAATATTAATGAACAATGGACATCTTTTGCAAACAATCTTTTTTCGCTCACTGTCTTTTCATATTTGTTATTTTCGCACAAAACAATAAATGGCAATGTTTTTTCTTAATAAACTCCATTCACTTTTTCTAAATAAGATAAAATCAATCACTAAAATGAACAAATCTCAACCCTTGCAGAGATAGCCTTCCAGATTGCACCGACAACGACACTGCTATGACCTCATATGACTTCGACAATCCGATTAATCAAGCAGATGAAGGGGTTGATGAAGAATATGATTTGCCTGAAGAGTTAGCCAGGTTGTTGAGACAAGAGGAAAAAGTGATTGCTCCTCATCAGGAGGAAGTTGAGACTATCAATCATGGTACCGAGGAAGATGTAAAAGAGGTGAAGATCGGGGCTAGTCTGCAAGCTCCAGTGAAAGAACAACTCATCAGTATGCTTCGAGAGTATGTCGACGTGTTCGCTTGGTCTTAACAAGATATGCCAGGTCTATATACTGATATTGTCATGCAATGCTGCCATTAAAAGAAGATTGTCCACCAGTCAAACAGAAGTTGCGTCGTACTCGCCCAGATATGGCCATGAAAATCAAAGAGGAAGTAATAAAGCAATGGGACGCCGGTTTTCTTGCTGTAACTAATTGCCCGCCGTGGGTTGCTAACATTGTACCTGTGCCTAAGAAGGATGGCAAGGTGCGTATGTGTGTTGATTATCGGGATCTGAACAGAGCTAGCCCGAAAGATGTCTTCCCATTACCTCACATTGATGTATTGGTGGATAACACGGCTTAGTTCTCGGTATTTTCTTTTATGGATGGATTTTCTGGATACAATCAGATTAAGATGTCACCTGAAGACATGGAGAAAACAACTTTCATCACACCTTGGGGCACATTCTATTATAAGGTAATGTCATTTGTTCTGAAGAATGCTGGTGCAACTTATCAACGGGCTATGGTAACATTATTCCACGATATGACCCATAAAGAAATCAAGTGTTATATGGATGATATGATTGTCAAGTCCCTTATAGAGGAAGAGCATTTGGTGAACCTGTTGAAGTTATTCAAGAGACTGAGGAAGTATCAGTTGAAGTTGAACCCCAACAAATGTACATTCGGGGTACGTTCCGGTAAGCTGTTGGGTTTTATTGTAAGTGAAAAAGGAATTGAGGTTGATCCCGATAAAGTCAAAGCAATTCAGGAAGTGCCTGCACCTAAGACTGAGAAAGAAGTTCGAGGGTTCTTAGGGATATTGAGCTACATCTCAAGGTTCATATCTCATCTCACTGCAACCTGCGAAGCCTTGATCAAGTTGTTAAGAAAAGAGCAAACAGTCAGGTGGAACGATGGCTGTTAGTGAGCTTTTGATAAGATCATAGAATATCTGCAAGAACCTCCAATTCTCATGCCTCCAGTTGAAGGAAGACCTCTAATCATGTACCTGACAGTATTAGAAGATTCAATGGGGTGTGTGTTGGGTCAGTATGACGAGTCTGGTCGAAAAGAGTATGCAATATACTACCTAAGCAAAAAGTTTACCGACTGTGAACAACATTATTCACTGCTCGAGAAAACTTGTAATGCTTTAGCGTGGGCTGCTCGTCGACTAAGACAGTATATGTTGACTCATACTACCTTATTGATATCAAAGATGGATCTAGTCAAGTACATATTTGAGAAGCCAACACTTACCGGAAGGGTTTCAAGATGGCAAATGATTCTAACAGAATATGACATTCAGTACACCTCTCAGAAAGCCATCAAAGGCAGTATATTGTCTGACTATCTGGATGAGCAGCCCATTGATGATTACCAGCCTATGAGATTTGATATCCCTGATGAAGACATCATGTTCTTAAAGTCAAAAGATTGTGAAGAGCCTTTTCACACTGAAGGGCCTGACCCAGAAGAAACATGGACTATGATGTTTGACGGGGCAGTTAATAGCAACGGTCGTGGGGTTGGTGCAGTGCTTATTACACCCAAAGGGGTTCATATGCCTTTCTCAGCAAGGCTCACCTTTGCTTGCACTAACAACGAAGCGGAATACGAAGCTTGTATCATGGGTCTTGAGGAAGCCATTGACCTCAGGATCAAAACCTTGAATGTATTCGGAGATTCAGCTTTGGTAATCAACCAGACCAGCGACAAATGGTACACTTATCAAGAGCATCCGGTTCCCTACCGTGACTATACGAGGAGATTGTTGACCTTCTTCACAATAGTTAAGCTTGAATACATCCCTCGAGATGAGAATCAATTTACAGACGCTTTGGCTACCATTTCATCCATGATCAAAGTACAAACTACCAATTATGTACCTCAGATTTTAGTATCCAGACTGGACAGACCGGCATACGTATTCTCTGTGGACACTGTCACTGATAGAAAGCCTTGGTACCATGACATTAAATGATTCTTGGAAACTCAGACATACCCACCTGGGGCATCGTCAAACGATAAGAAGACATTAAGAAGGCTAGCCGACAGTTTCTTTCTCAATACTGATGGTTCTTTGTACTAGCGAAACTTCGACATGGTCTTGCTCAGATGTGTTGACAAGAAGGAAGCAACCCTACTGATGCACGAAGTACATGAAGGTTCTTTCGGTTCCCATGCCGAAGGATATGCAATGGAAATGAAATTGTTAAGATCGGGTTACTACTGGATCACAATGGATGCAGACTGTTGTGCCTACGCCAGAAAATGCCACAAATGCCAGATCTACGTAGATAAAGTGCATGTGCCTCCGAATCCTTTGAATGTAATGTCTTCACCTTTGCCCTTTTCCATGTGGGGCATTGATATGATTGGAAAGATTGAACCGACTGCTTCAAACGGTCACAGATTCATCCTGGTAGCCATTGATTACTTCACCAAATGGGTTGAAGCAGCTTCATATGCAAATGTCACCAGACAAGTGGTAGCTCGATTTCTGAAAAGGGATATCATTTGTCGACATGGAGTTCCCGAGCGAATCATTATTGATAATGGTTCCAATTTGAACAACAAGATAATGGCAGAACTTTACCGGGACTTCAAAATTCAACATCACAACTCTTCTCCTTACAGGCCTAAGATGAATGGCGTTGTTGAGGTCGCTAACAAAAATATCAAGAAGATTGTGCAAAAGATGGTAGTCACCTACAAAGACTGGCATGAAATGCTACCATTTGCCTTGCATGGGTACCGAACCTTTATCAGAACATCTACTGGGGCAACACCTTATCAGCTTGTGTATGGTATGGAAGTTGTCCTACCTGTTGAAGTTGAACTACCCTCCTTACTGTAACACCCTAATTTTTGCCCTAAGATTTGTTTCGCATATCATCTGCATTTTGCATATCAAACAAGATCGCACAGGTTTCGAGTTTCTCCTCAAATGTAGGTCTATGCTTCGCAGGGGATCACCCTTATTTTACTGTTTTATATTTGTTTATATTTACTGACTTCTAACCAAAATACAAAAAATATGTTGCAGTGTTCTTCTTCTTCTCTGTGGCAGGTTTTCAAAGACAGGGCAATAATTTCATTCAGATGCGTTTGTTCAATCACAATGCGTTTTCAGATGGATGTTTGACCTAAGATTGTGTTGACTGTCAGTTGTGTGTGCCATTAATTCATTTATCAGGCAATGCTTTCAAAGTACAAAGTTGGGTTGTGTGACAGTGTTTCTTGTGTGAAGTTATCAGGTTGTGTTTTGTGTGAAGTTTGGCTTGAATCTTCAGTGTTCATCAGTTCATCGATTCATCAGTTCATCAGAGTTTCATCTGAGGATTTATTTTCCTCAGTATGAATTCGGTTTATCAGATAATAATCAGACAATTTTCAGTTGGCAAGTTGCAAGGTATTTGGGCTGTGTTCAGAGGCTTGTTGAAATAATCAAGAGATTGTTGTGGGCTTAAGACCAAGTTTCATCCATTTGTTTTCTCGATTAAACCATTCCTTATTTTTTCCAATTATTTTAATACCCATGTTATTCAATAATCTTCGTTCCCCATTTTCCTCGATTATCCATTATCCATTTATGATCATTACCCAAATTTTTCTATCCCATTATTTTTTAGCCTATTGTCTATTAAAAATCAATCATTCTCCATACATCAAATTCCAAATTTTATTTCTTTTTCTTTTTTTTTTATCATTCCAATTTTTGTTTTCTTATTTTTCTTCATCATAATACAAAAACAATTCCAAAAAAAAAACAATGATATCACAAAGTTTCTTTTATATATATATATATATATATCCCATTTCCTTTTTATTATTTTCTCATAAAAAGGGCCTTTGGCCCATATCTCTAATCATTCACATCTCAAGCCTCAATCCGCAAGCCGTACGCGCAAATTCTCAGCTTCACACTTGAAGCCTCAGCACAACAAAAGCATTCCATTACGCCAGCAGCTAATCCGTACCTGGCCCACTAGCCCCACAAGCAACCTACCAAGCCAAATCTCCCACACGAGAAAGCCAGCAGCCACACAAAATTCCTTCACCGCATGCCAAAAGCCAACGGCTTCAATACCTCAAGAGCACGTGCACAAGCTACTTCAAGCCTTCACCAAAGCGAAAACTCACGCACGCAGTAGCTTCACGCATATGCCTCCAGCCATTTATCACGCCATTCCCGTACGCATCCAAGCCTCAGTAAGCCGCAGCAACAAACACTTTGCCCCGCACGCCCATAGCTCACTCGCACATTTTCCAAGCCAAGACTCCCAGCCGTAACAAGCCAATACGCGCATCAAACTTGCCCAACCAAATCCGTAAGCCTCAGCCAAAGCCAAAGCTTTCTTGCCCGCAAACAAATTCCGCACGTCATCCGCCCATGCCGTCACGCATTTCACACCTGTTTCACAAAATCAAAACGCAATTCAACACAAAGCAAAACGCAACACAGAATTTAACAAAAACTCAGAATGAATCACGCATACCTCACCTTCCCAAAACGCAATGAGCATCGAACGAAACGGCAATCTTCTTCGGGCCTTCCTCTTCTATAAATTGAGAAACTCTTCCATTTGAAATCCAAGCTTCAAAAGCCTCTTAAACTGCTGCCAAATCGGAATCCCTTTCCATCTTCATCAAATCCCTAATTCCCCAATTCTTCACACCTTCAATCTTTGAAATCCATCATCAATCTTTCATGGAGATAACAAACAGAAGCCATTGAGAGGGAGAGCATACACAAACTCTGTCAAATCCATTTCTCCCTAAACCGAAACCGATTGAAAGAGAGAGATTGAAATCTGAGAGATTGAAGAGAAGAGAGTAAGAAACCGCGGAAGAGAAGAGAAGAGAGGATTGCGTGTTCTTGTTGTTTCTGATTTTCGAAGGTGAGGATTGATGAATCCCTTTGATTTGCCGCCGCCATATGTGTTGGATTGCCCTGTTTTCCGCCATTTTTGATTGAGAGAGGAAGAAGCTTATTCTGTTTTCTGATTCTCTTTTTTTTTTCTTATTTTTTATATTGATTTGTTTATCTATTTTTTTTTATAAATTGAATATATGGTACTTGGGTTTACACCATGGATCCTTAGATCCACCATCCAACCCGTGGATTATCCCCCCTCCCTTTTCTATTCTAATTTTTTTTTGTTAATTTCTTTTTCTTTTAAATTCTGATTTTTTTTATTAGTTTTTTTAATATAATGTTTATTTAGAATTCATTTTGAGAAAAGATTCTATGAAATATTTTTAAAAGGATATTTTAGAAGAGCTTTTGAAAAGTTTCTTTTAGAAAGAATTTTATTAAAAATAGTTTGGAAGTATTCTAGAAGGAGATTATTTTTTTTTTTTCTTTTTGGATCTAATTTTGGATCCATTATTTCTTCATCTTTTTTTCAATTTTGGTCGATGACAATCTTCCGATTCGGAATTGTTGATTTCCGATTAAGTTTAATCTTCATTATTTCAAATCTATGGATGAATGATCATTTGGATCATTCTCCATACTTTGAGATCGTGATAGGTTGCTAATCGAGAAAATTCAACGATAATTTCGATTAAGATTAGACCTTCCTCTTCTTTTAGTGTGGCATGTTTTCGGAGAACGATCCATTATGTCGTTTCTCTAACATGTATTAACACGAATATTTTCCACTTTAATTAGTGGTGGCCGGCCTCATTTGTAGGGTAATTACTTCGTAAATTACTCGGCGATTGCTTAACATAGACCTAAAGTTGTCCCGATTCGATTAAAGATCCATTTGGATCCGGTTGCCTCGATTTTATTTTCATTGTTGTGGTTGTGCTTGATTAAGTTCATCATACCACCTTATATTGTATATAATATTATAATGTGAATATAATTGTTTAAATTTAATCTCTTGCACTTTATTCTTTTATTTTAATCTCTTGCTCCTTTATCTCCTTATTATATTTTGCCATATTATATCATATATCATTGATTATATTCATATTATGCTTGTATATATTCATATTGTGCTTGTTTTTTTTTTATTTTTGTCCATTTGGATATTAAAACACTTAATAAAGGATTAAACTCTTAAAAAAACTTGTTACTTCTAACTTTGGACTTATGGTTACTATCCCGAACTTGTGGAGATTGGACTTAGATCTCCTAGGATTCCCTTTGCTCAAGTTGGAGTGGTTAGAAATCTTGGCCTCAAATGATGTCATTAATTTTTGAAGATGGAAGTCCGAATTTTGAAGATTTGTACATATAGGTCTTGGTAATTTCTTTCCTTAACTTTTAATTCAAGCATTAGGATTAGTCTCTTCATCTCCTCCCCATTCTTTAATTTTCAAAACTTCTTCCTTTTTCAAAACCTTCTTATTTCTTAAACTTCAAACAATTTCATAAACAAACCTTGATTTCGATCAAGCGATTTTTAACCCTTTCCTTTTATTTTCTTAATCAAATATTAAGCCATGTAAATATATTAAAACCATTTTTGTACATACTTTTAAAAAAAAATACAAATCCATTCAAATGTTTTTTTCTGTGCCTTGTGCACCTTTTTTTCATTTTCCATATGTTTAGATATGATTCATCCCTTTTAGCGGAATTATTCGCTAAGGGATGACGACTTATCTTTACATCTTAAAATCAATTCAACACACTTATTCTTTTCAAACTTTGTACCACGAACTACGGGGTTTTGATCTCGCATTGCACGTTGTGGGTACGTAGGCATAAGGCTTTAAAACCTTATCAAACACAAAATTATTAAAAAATATTCTTCTTCTCATCTCTTCCATCATTTTAAACAAACCAATTTCAGACCAAAAGCAATAAGTATTTCAAAGGGCTCCCGTAGAGTACTACGGATGAGTCGGGTGCCTAAAACCTTCCCGGTTCATAACCAATCCCCTTACCCAATCTCTGTTTATTTTTTTTTAGCCTTTGCTTTTAGAATCCTAGGTTTTTATTCGTTCTTTTACCTTTTTCCATTCGGAAATAAAGAAAAGCGCGGTGGCGACTCTGTGTTTATCGAGTTAAGTTAATCAATAGCTTACACTCACGATTTTACCGCTACAGAAAAGTGGCGACTCTGCTGGGGAGTAATCTCTAAGCGGATTTAGCCTACTTTGATTTATTTATTGTTTTGGTTTGATTTGTTTGTTATTTGTTTGTTCCGTTTTGGTTTTTGGTGATCCTCTGTGTGAGATAGATTCTAACCCGGATCTGAGTGACACTTATGATAGGACGGCGATATTCGAAGCGATATGCGATGGAGTAGTCCAAAGCAATATCAATTTGATAATCTCCACTCGGTTAGGCTCTCTTGGACTATCAATGTCATGACGAGTAATCGTACGTGGCATTATTTTCCGACCTTGAGCTGATCATACTGAGGACCTTAGAACCCTTAACCCATCTAAGCCAATTTAGGAACGTAGTGCGGAAGCTGTCTGGATGTAAATCTAAGGCGGTTGTCACGCGATACTACACTCGGACGAGGTCTATTTTAAGAATGTTATCGGTTGGGGAGTAATCCAACGTACCGATAAAATTCTAAAGATGGCTGATAACTCCGGGCACCTCTGTTAGCACCCTTTTGGTTTCTTGCAGGTACAATGAAGACAAAACCTTAGTACTTACCTGTGTGGATTGGTTCTGTTACCTTGACTTCATGCTCGTGACTCGGAACCTAAGCCCGTGTGCTTTGTGTGATCTTGTTTGTGCTTGTTGCATACATGCCATCATAACATTCATGAGCATTATCCGTAAGATTTCAAAGGACTTATAAGAAACTTTTGCAAATTTCAGATGTCCATGGCTATGACTTTCGAAAGGAGGAATACAAAGAAGTACACTTTCAAGAGTCCTAATATTGTAGAGTTAAGGAAGCTAGGAGCTTTGGTTGCTGATACCCAAGAGTTCCGAAAATGTCATGGAAAGCTGTTGCACATGTTGGATCTTGATGTACCTGAGGGGATTCTCCCTACTTTGGCTCAGTTTTATGACCCGTTGCACCATTGTTTTACCTTTCCAGATTATCAGCTTGTACCTACTTTGGAGGAATATTCTCATTGGTTAGGTTTGCCCATTCTGGACAAGGAGTTTCTTTTCACTGGTTTAGAGAAGGAGCTTACTGTCAAGGTTATTGCTAAAGCATTGTTTCTTAAGGAATCTGAGCTTAATGGGAAGTTTCTCCCAAAAGGGAGTGTCCGTGGTATTAATGCCAAGTTTTTGATGGGAAAGGCTTCCACCTCACTTGCTTTGGGTCATAGAGATACATTTGAGGCTATCCTTGTTTTGCTTATCTACGGGATTGTTTTGTTTCCAAATTTGGATGGCATTGTGGATGAGAATGCTATTCAAATCTTCTTGAAGAAGAACCCGATTCCTACCTTGCTTGGAGACATGTACCATGCCTTTCACTATAGGACTTCTAAAGGCGACGGAGAGATTGTTTGTTGTGCTCCTCTTCTTTATAGGTGGTTTATTTCGCACCTACCGAAGTCAGATGTTTTCAAGGATAACAGAGAGAATCGAAGATGGTCTCAGAGGTTGATGTCGCTTTCTCACAAGGACATGACGTGGTATAGCTCTTATTATGACACCGGGGTTCTCATTGATAGTTGTGGAGAATTCCCTAATGTACCTCTTCTTGGTACACGTGGGGGAATTAGCTACAATCCTATTTTGGCTAGACGTCAGTTTGGTTATTGTTTGAAGGATGTTCCAAATAATCTTGCGTTATCCCGTTTCTTCTTTCTTAATGGTGATGATCATATAGAGATGAAGAAAAGGATTGCTCATTCTTGGCATGCTGTTCATAGGAAAGAGAAAGGTCAATTGGGTAGACAACACCTTCCTCCGTCCGATTGTTATATTCAGTGGGTTCAATCTAGAGCTTCCAAGCTCAAGATGCCTTATCCACCTGAGGAGCCTATGTTTCCCATATTGCCTTTGTCCGCTTTTCTACCTCCCGTTGATGAGAAGTTGGTTCTTCAAGAAGAGTTAGAGAGGATGAAGAAAGAAAAGGAAGAATGGTTACTTGAGAGGACTACTATGCAGGAGCAGCTTAAGGAGAAGGATGATCTTATTGAGCTACTTGAGCGGCGCGTCACGAAGAGGCCGAGAGAGGATTTATTTTCCTCTAGTACTCCATCTACTATCCCTCCTACTTCCGGTGCTTGGAAGGCCATTGTCGACAAGTTGGTGAAGGATAAGGAAGATATGGAAGAGCGGTACAAGAGTGAGATCAAGAGGATTCGCATGAAGTATCAGCCGGGATTCGGGACTTCTTCGGATATGATTCCTTAGGCCTAGTTTACTTTTCCTCTTATGTATTAGGATTATTGATGTTTTGTACTTCATTTGTAATCCTAACTTTGATATTAATGAGAATGAGTTTTTAAGTATTTCAAAAAGTGTCTCTTTATGAATATTGCAAGTTAACTTATAATCCTTTGAAATCTTTGCATTTGCATATACATAGCATGCATCATATTCGCATTTGTCTTGCTTTTTGAGTGTTCTCCAGGGATCTTATTGTTGTTTCTTGGTCTTCATTCAGTGATCCTGTCAAGCTGACTCATCGTTTCGATACTCGAGCTAATCGAAGAAGAGTGATGGATACTTTGCAACAAGAGAATCGCGAGCTGCGCGAAGAGGTTACTTATTTGAGGGAAAGCTTGGAGAGAGTGACTGCTATGATGGAAAATTTGATGGCTGCTCAGAATCAACCACCTCCTAGTCCTCCTGCTCAGAATACTGTCATCACAGAGGTTGTTACCACATCCATTCCTATCGAGACTGTTATTTCTCCTCACCATCGTATACCTGTTAGCACGCCCTGGGGCATGCCTGTTGACTTTTTTCCTGCTGGATATCGTCCTCCTCATCGTCCGGAGACTGCTGCATTTAATGCTATCCCACCACCAGTGTGGACTACTCTTCCTCCAATTGTGACTGCTGTATCGCCTGTAGTGCGCAATATTCCGCATCAGGATGAGATGATTTACCATGCTGAGCCCAGTGAAGGTGCTGGAGTTGCTGAAAGACTTGATGACTTCCAGGGACGATTTGTTGAGATCCAGAGGGAGATGAGAGCTTTGAAACACAAAGATTTGTTTGGAAAAGATGCTTATGACCTTTGTCTGGTCCCGAATGTTAAAGTTCCTTACAAATTCAAGCTGCCTGAGTTTGAGAAATACAAAGGCAATACTTGTCCATTGAGCCATCTGACGATGTATGCAAGGAAGATGTCGACTCAGACTGATAATGATAAGCTGCTGATTCACTATTTCCAGGATAGTTTGACCGGGGCACCTATGAGGTGGTATATGAGTCTGGATAATAGCCAAATCAAGACCTTCAATGATTTGGGAGAAGCATTTGTGAAGCAATATAAGTACAATGTTGATATGGCGCCTGATAGAGATCAACTCCGTGCTATGTCCCAGAAGGACAAAGAGACTTTTAAAGAATATGCACAGAGATGGAGAGAGCTGGCAGCTCAGATTGTTCCTCCGTTAGAAGAAAAAGAAATGACGAAGATCTTCTTGAAGACGTTGGGTTCTTTTTATTACGAGAGAATGATAGCAAGTGCTCCTTCTGACTTCACTGAGATGGTGAGCATGGGTATGCGTTTAGAAGAAGGTGTACGTGAGGGACGGTTGACTCAAGAGAACAGTAATAGTTCAAGTTCTAGAAGGTTCAACTTCGGGAAAAAGAAAGAAAATGAGACTAATGCAGTATCCCGAGAAAGTTTTAGAAGACCTCACAATCGTATGAATCACCATTCGCAACACCATTCGCAGCATGTGGCTTCTGTTACACCAATGATTAACATGGCTCCAACTGTGCCAGCTGTTCCAAAGTTCCAACCTCGTTATCAGCAACCTTCTGTGCAACAAGGTGGTAATCAACAAGCTCGGGCTAAGCCCAGTTTTGATCCTATTCCTGTGCTGTATGCAAACTTGCTTCCGTCTTTAATTGCAAAGAATCTTGTGCAGACTCGTCCTCCACCTCCAGTTCCAGAAACTATTCCATGGTGGTATAAGCCAGAAGCCCGATGTGCTTTTCATCAGGGTGCCCCGGGGCATGATGTTGAGAACTGTTATCCTTTGAAGTTTGAAGTACAGAAATTGATGAGGAACAATGTTCTGTATTTTAATGATGTTAATCCTAATATACAGAAGGATCCGTTGCCGAAGCATGGTAATGCGTCTGTGAATATGGTTGCTGGTTGTCCAGGTTTGTTCAAAATCTATGAAGTCAGTCATATCAGAAGATCTTTGGTGGAAATGCACGCTTTCTTAAGTGAATATCACGATATCGATCATGACTATGCTGGATGTTGTATCTGTTCGGTGAATCCGCGTGGTTGTGTGATTGTGAAAAGGGATATCCAGAAGATGATGGACGATAAGCTGATCGAAGTAACAGCGAAGAGAGATGAATACGAGAATGAAGTAAATGTCATTATGCCTCAGTTCAATCTTCCTGAAAGGGCTGCTCCTGAGAGAATGGTGTTTTCTTTTGATAGTCGCCAGACCGCTGTTACTCCATTGGTGATCAATGTACCTGGTCCAATGCCATATGAGTCTGACAAAGCTGTTCCGTACAGGTATAATGCTACGATGATAGAGAATGGTAGGGAAGTTCCTCTTCCTACTCCAAAGTCTGTGGTTAGCATTGCGGATGTGACAAAAGTTACCCGAAGTGGTAGATTGTATGCTTCAGACCCTCCGAAGAGAGTTGAAGATACCAGTGCGAGCAAGCAGATTATGGATGCTGTGGTCCAATCGAGCCAATCTGGTAATAATGATGATGAAGTGTTAAAGCTGATAAAGAAGAGTGAGTATAACATTTCTGAGCAGTTATTGCAGACTCCCTCAAAGATATCAGTTTTGTCTCTGTTGATGAGTTCTGAGGCTCATAGGCAGTCATTGCAGAAGATTCTAGATCAAGCCTACGTAGACCATGATGTGACGGTTGATCAATTCGATAGTATTGTGGCGAATATCACTTCATGCAACAATTTGAGCTTCTGTGATGAGGATTTGCCTGAAGAAGGAAGAAATCATAATCTGGCTCTGCACATCTCGGTAAATTGTCAAGAAGATGCTTTATCTAAAGTGTTAGTTGATACCGGCTCATCTCTGAATGTTATGCCAAAGTCGACATTGTCAAAGCTTGCATTTCAAGGTGCTCCCATGAGGCACAGTGGGATTATAGTGAAAGCATTTGACGGGTCAAAGAAGACAGTGATTGGAGAGGTGGATCTTCCCATTCTTATTGGACCGTTTATATTCAAGATTACTTTTCAAGTAATGGATATACGTCCCGCGTATAGTTGTCTCCTTGGAAGACCATGGATCCATGAAGCTGGAGCTGTAACATCCACTCTTCATCAGAAGTTGAAGTTTGTGAGAGAAGGAAAATTGGTGACCATTGAAGGTGAGAGGGCGATGCTTGTGAGTAATCTGTCTTCTTTTTCTTATATTGATGCTGAGGACGAGGTGGGAACGTCGTTTCAAGCTCTTTCTGTTGTGAATAGTGTTGTTAAGAAGAATGCCATGCCCATGTCCTCTTTCAAAGATGCTCTGCGAGTGATTGAAGCTGGTCAGTCTGACGGTTGGGGACGAATCATTGATGCTATAGACAACAAGGAAGGTTTCGGTATCGGCTTTGCGCCAGGTGCAGTTGTCAAAGATCCCAAGACTATTCAAGAAGGCTTCAGAAGTGCTGGATTTATCAACGATCATTCCGCTGCTGCTATCATTGATGATGATGATGATGAAGACGAAGAAATGCAAGACTTTGTTACACACGGAAAGATTTGCCAGAACTGGATCGCTGTTGATGTTCCTTTTATCGTTCATTCTTCAAAGTAATTGTTTTTATTTTCTTTCAAAAAATCCTTTCACTCTGCCCAAGGTGAAAGTGATGCTTGTCGGGCTTTGTTTCAAATTTGATCATCATCAATAAAATGTTATTTTGTTATTTCCATATGTGTTTTTCATTTTTGCTTTATTCTGAAAAAATGGTAACATAAAAAACCCTAAAAATAATAATGATTGTGTATCTGCATATTGTTTGCACTTTTGCTCATCTTCTAAAATAAAAATAAAATCATTGTGCAGATTGACTGATAAACCCATTGAAAACAATGATCCTATGCCCTCTCCCAACTTTGAATTCCCTGTGTTTGAAGCTGAGGAAGAGGATGATGAAGAGATTCCAGATGAAATTTCTCGGTTGCTTGAGCACGAGGAAAAGATTATTCAGCCTCATGGAGAGTCAATAGAGATGGTCAACTTGGGTTCTGAAGATGAAAAGAAAGAAGTCAAAGTTGGAGCATTGCTGGATCCTGATGTTAAGAAGAGGATTATAGAGCTTCTCAGAGAATATGTTGATGTATTTGCTTGGTCTTATCAAGACATGCCAGGTCTTGATACTAATATTGTGGAGCATAGATTGCCGTTGAAGCCTGAATGTCCGCCTGTAAAGCAGAAGCTCAGAAGAACTCATCCAGACATGGCATTAAAAATCAAAGAGGAGGTTCAAAAGCAGATTGATGCAGGTTTCCTTGTGACGTCAATTTATCCTGAATGGGTGGCTAATATTGTTCCAGTTCCGAAGAAAGACGGAAAAGTCCGAATGTGCGTAGATTACAGAGATTTGAACAAAGCTAGTCCGAAAGATGATTTTCCATTGCCACATATTGATATGTTGGTAGATAATACGGCTAAGTTTGATGTGTTCTCTTTTATGGACGGATTTTCCGGTTACAATCAAATAAAGATGGCACCCGAAGATATGGAAAAGACCACATTTATTACACCATGGGGAACATTCTGCTACAGAGTGATGCCCTTTGGATTGAGGAATGCTGGTGCGACGTACCAAAGAGCTATGACTACACTTTTCCATGATATGATGCACAAAGAGATCGAAGTATATGTTGATGATATGATCGCCAAGTCAAAGACTGAAGAGGATCATGTTGAGCATTTGCTGAAGTTGTTTCAAAGATTGAGAAAGTATAAGCTTCGTTTGAATCCGAACAAGTGCACATTTGGTGTACGTTCTGGAAAGTTGCTAGGTTTCATTGTCAGCCAAAGAGGTATTGAAGTTGATCCTGATAAAGTGAAAGCCATTCAGGAAATGCCTGCTCCAAGAACCGAAAAGCAAGTCAGAGGATTCTTGGGCCGATTGAATTATATCTCAAGGTTTATCTCTCACATGACTGCCACATGTACTCCGATCTTCAAGTTGCTTCGGAAAGATAAAGGTTGTGTCTGGACAGATGATTGCCAGAAGGCGTTTGAAAGTATTAAAGAATATCTGCTTGAACCTCCTATTTTGTCTCCTCCGGTGGAAGGTAGACCAATGATCATGTACTTGACTGTGTTGGAAGATTCCATGGGTTGTGTGCTTGGTCAGCAAGATGAAACTGGAAGAAAAGAACATGCAATTTACTACTTGAGTAAGAAATTCACTGATTGTGAGTCTCGGTATTCAATGCTTGAAAAAACTTGTTGTGCCTTAGCTTGGGCTGCAAAGCGTCTTCGCCAGTATATGCTGAATCATACGACTTGGTTGATCTCTAAAATGGATCCAATCAAGTATATTTTTGAAAAGCCTGCTTTAACTGGGAGGATTGCTCGTTGGCAAATGTTATTATCAGAATATGATATCGAGTACCGGACTCAAAAAGCTATAAAAAGTAGTATCTTGGCTGACTATTTGGCACATCAACCGATTGATGATTACCAACCTGTCAAGTTTGACTTTCCAGATGAAGATGTGATGTTTTTGAAAGTGAAAGATAATGATGAACCTTTGATTGAGGAAGGGCCGGAGCCTGGATCTCGATGGGGTTTAGTTTTTGATGGTGCTGTGAATGCACGTGGAAGAGGAATTGGGGCAATGATCATTACTCCCGATGGTTCACATATTCCTTTTGCCGCAAGATTAACTTTTCCTTGTACCAACAATGAAGCTGAGTATGAAGCATGCATTATGGGTCTTGAAGAAGCTGTTGATTTGAGGATTAAACATCTTGATGTATATGGAGATTCTGCCTTGGTGATTAATCAGATTCAGGGCACGTGGGTAACTCATCAACCTCACTTGATCCCCTATAGAGATTACGCCAGGAAGATATCAACGTTCTTCACCGAAGTTGAATTCCATTATATTCCTCGCGATGAGAACCAGATGGCTGATGCTTTGGCAACCATAGCTTCCATGATAAAAGTGCACCAGTGGAATGATGTTCCTATGATCAGTGTGAATCGACTTGAAAGACCAGCTCATGTGTTTGCAGTTGAGGAAGTCCATGATGACAAACCTTGGTATCACGATATTAAATGTTTCCTCCAGAGTCAAGAATACCCGCTTGGGGCATCTGGTAAAGATAAGAGAACCTTGAGGAGATTGGCAGGAAATTTCTTCCTGAATGGAAATGTGCTTTATAAGAGAAATTTCGACATGGTCTTGCTCAGATGCGTGGATAGACACGAAGCAGACATGTTGATGAAAGAAATTCATGAAGGATCCTTTGGCACTCATGCCAATGGGCATGCAATGGCTAAAAAGATGTTGAGAGCAGGTTACTATTGGTTGACAATGGAATCTGATTGTTGCAAATATGTGAAAAAATGCCATAAGTGTCAGGTGTATGCTGATAAGATTCATGTGCCACCAGCTTATCTCAATGTGATTTCTTCCCCATGGCCTTTCTCCATGTGGGGAATTGATATGATTGGCATGATTGAACCCAAGGCTTCGAATGGACATCGCTTTATTCTCGTGGCAATTGACTACTTCACCAAATGGGTGGAAGCGGCATCGTATGCTAATGTGACCAAGCAAGTTGTGGTTCGGTTTATCAAGAATAATCTTATCTGCAGATATGGTGTTCCGAATAGAATCATTACTGATAATGGTTCGAACTTGAACAATAAGATGATGAAAGAGCTTTGTGAAGATTTCAAGATTCAACACCATAATTCCTCTCCTTATAGACCGAAGATGAATGGGGCTGTTGAAGCTGCGAATAAGAACATTAAAAAGATCATTCAGAAGATGGTTGTGACATACAAGGACTGGCATGAGATGCTCCCTTTTGCTTTGCATGGGTATCGTACATCTGTCCGCACTTCAACAGGGGCAACCCCTTTCTCACTTGTTTATGGTATGGAAGCAGTGCTCCCCGTCGAAGTTGAGATCCCATCAATGAGAGTTCTGATGGAAGCCAAGTTGACTGAGGCTGAATGGTGTCAGAGTAGATTTGACCAGTTGAATTTGATTGAAGAAAAGAGATTTAAAGCTTTGTGTCATGGTCGGTTGTACCAGCAAAGAATGAAGAAATCTTTTGATAAGAAGGTTAAACCTCGCGTATTCAGAGAAGGCGACCTCGTGCTCAAAAAGATTCAGTCTTTCCTTAAAGATTCTCGGGGCAAGTGGACTCCGAACTATGATGGACCATATGTTGTTAAGAAAGCCTTCTCTGGCGGTTCATTAATTCTTGCAACTATGGATGGTGAGGAGATCACTCGTCCTGTGAATGCGGATGCAGTCAAGAAATACTTCGCCTAAAAAATAAAAGAACAGCTCGCTAAGTTGAAAACCCGAAAGGGCGGCTTAGGCAAAAATGAGCGTCTCGGTGGATTGAAAACCCGAAAGGGCGGTCCAGGCAAAAATTAGAGACAAAAACAGAAATAATTATCCTGGTAGATTGAAAACCCGAAAGGGCAATCTAGGCAAAAGTTAGGGATCATGGCAAGTAACTGTGTCGACAGACTGAATCGCTTGTAGCAACCAAGGATTTCAGATTCTTGTTCCTCAGAAAAATTATTCATCAAAGATTCTTATTCACTCATCCTTGACTGAAGTTTCGGACACAGTGGAGTTCAAAGTTGATAGGGAGAATAGTGATCATTGTATCTCAATGTAGCCCTTTTCCATGTATTTACCATTTTTCAAACTTGTAATGATCCATGGAGTCATGCCATTTGCTGACTACCATTCTATCAATGAATTTGAGTTTTTATCCAATTGTTTGCAATTCTTTATATTGTTTCTGTTTACAAAATTTCAATTTATTGTTGATGATGATTTTTGAAACGAATTTAATAAATTTAATTTTTGAAGATTTTAAAAACATTTTTCTTTTGATATCTGAACAAATAAAGGATGTCGATAGTGATTCCAAGAATGGTAAAGTTTGGATATGTGTAACTTGTCTCTCCCAAAGCAGGGTTTGATTCGGTTGTGTCCATGCGAAGTTCCTGGATGGTCTTGACAGATTGATGTTAATGATGTTTTGTTCCCCAACCATGATGTTGAATGGAGATAGTATGTATTCCCCAGAAGAGTTGTTGGAAGGGATGTTCAGAATCCCTAGCTGAGTGTTGATCTTTTCCTCAGCATGTTATCTTTGAATTGAGAAGTATTGTGAATCCCCAGCTGACCTCATGTTCCTCAGCTTGATTATTTGCATCTTTGAATATAGAAATATTGATATAGTAGTCAATTTAGAGGTTTTCTTTTACCCTATGATTGGGTATTGATTTAAAATCCCTTGTAACTGTGTTGTGGCTATGATGCTAACTTCTGATATCCCCATATGGATCCCTAGTAGGTCTGCATGTGTTGATTTCCAGCAGTTTCCTATGTGATTTTTAACAAGACTGGCACTCTATCCCCAGGTGGAGCAGGAGTTGTATGACAGTTTTTCTTTGTGAAGTTTGATTTTTATCAAGAATATTTTCATCCTCAGCAGATTATTACCTTTCCTCAGCAGGATGATATTCCTAGCAGACGTTGTCTCTTCATGATTCGAGCCTTGTAGTAGGATTGTATTCCTTTGATGGCTTGTGATATTCCCCTGCAGAGTTCAAGATTGAATCTCCAGCATGTTTCCCTGTATTGTTGCCTTGGGATTAGCCGAGTATCCGGTGGTTGTGGTGTTCATATCACCCATTTCTTATCTTTATGTCTGTTTTGTCAGCATATTCATAAACATATTCATACGCATAAGCATAGCATTGTGTGCTTGCATTCTTGCGTTTATCATTGTTATCTGCTCTTTGGTGTGATTTTTTTTTTCCCACAGAGTTTGTGTGTCGTATTCCTCTCAAGTTTAGAGTGTCGACCATTAAGCAGAAAGTGTTAATCCTTTCTAATTCCCCACTGAGTTTGTTTCTCGTGGATGATGTTGATTTAGTTTCCTCCCCAGTTTATTATCTGGATGGATTGTCCCCAGTTGAGATATTTCCTCCTCGGGATGAGTCTTGTTTGACCGTTTCTTTCCAATTTGTTCTTGGATTGAACTTTGGTCCCATTTTATGGATATGTTTGCTTTGGAATTAAGCTATCATTGTTTGATAGTGGGCAACATTTTCTCCATCTTGAGTATTATTACTTTGGGGATTTAGCTATCAGTAATCGATAGTGGATAATATTACCAAATTGATCAAGTCCTTTTACTTGAGCTCCTACCCAGTAAATCAGGTAGTCGAGAATTGTTTTACCCAGTAAATCCGGTAGCCAATATTTTTCTTCTTACCCAGTAAAAAGGTAGTAGAAGCTGTTCCACTTTGATTGAGTTCCTACCCAGTAAATCAGGTAGTGGATCATACTCCTATCCAGTAAATCGATAGTCGAGTCATTTATATTCTCTACCCAGTAAATCAGGTAGTTGAAAATTCTTCTTACCCAGTAAAAAGGTAATCGAGGTTATTCCTCCGTATTTCGCTCCTATCCAGTAAATCGATAGTTGAGTCATTTGTTTTCTCCTGCCCAGTAAATCAGGTAGTTGAAAGTTTTGCTGCTCAGTAAAAAGTAGTAAAGGCTGTTCCTCCGAATTTTGCTCCTATCCAGTAAATTGATAGTCGAGTCCTTTTACATCTCCTATCCAGTAAATCGATAGTCGAGTTTGTTATTCTCTACCCAGTAAATCAGGTAGTTGAGAGTTTCTTGCCCATTAAAAAGGTAATTGAGGATATCCTTCCGAAGTTTACTCCTATCCAGTAAATTGATAGTCGAGTCTGTTATATTTCCTACCCAGTAAACAGGTAGTTGATGATTTCTTATCCAACTCAATTATTTTTCTATCTCTTGGATTCAAATATTGTGATTGATTGATATTCCTGGCAGGGTGTGTATTGTTTCCCTAGTTGATATTGTTCCCTGTTTATACCATATCGTTTCCCCAAGTGGAGTCTGTTATCCAGTGATTTATTTTCCCGGTAACTCTTTGTTTGTCTGTTGTTTCCCCAGCGGGATTTTCTTCGGTGTCCCCAAGTTGTGCTTTTCTCTGGTGGTCATTATTTTCCCCACAGAGATCTTGGGGTTTGCATATCATATTCATATCATATCATTTTTTCTCTTAGGACAAAAATTGGGTTTTCTATATTTAAGTCCCTCCCATATTGTAGAGACGAAGATGTCAATCTTCATATCTCCGGATTGAAGAAACTTAAATAGGGGCAGCTGTAACACCCTAATTTTTGCCCTAAGATTTGTTTCGCATATCATCTGCATTTTGCATATCAAACAAGATCGCACAGGTTTCGAGTTTCTCCTCAAATGTAGGTCTATGCTTCGCAGGGGATCACCCTTATTTTACTGTTTTATATTTGTTTATATTTACTGACTTCTAACCAAAATACAAAAAATATGTTGCAGTGTTCTTCTTCTTCTCTGTGGCAGGTTTTCAAAGACAGGGCAATAATTTCATTCAGATGCGTTTGTTCAATCACAATGCGTTTTCAGATGGATGTTTGACCTAAGATTGTGTTGACTGTCAGTTGTGTGTGCCATTAATTCATTTATCAGGCAATGCTTTCAAAGTACAAAGTTGGGTTGTGTGACAGTGTTTCTTGTGTGAAGTTATCAGGTTGTGTTTTGTGTGAAGTTTGGCTTGAATCTTCAGTGTTCATCAGTTCATCGATTCATCAGTTCATCAGAGTTTCATCTGAGGATTTATTTTCCTCAGTATGAATTCGGTTTATCAGATAATAATCAGACAATTTTCAGTTGGCAAGTTGCAAGGTATTTGGGCTGTGTTCAGAGGCTTGTTGAAATAATCAAGAGATTGTTGTGGGCTTAAGACCAAGTTTCATCCATTTGTTTTCTCGATTAAACCATTCCTTATTTTTTCCAATTATTTTAATACCCATGTTATTCAATAATCTTCGTTCCCCATTTTCCTCGATTATCCATTATCCATTTATGATCATTACCCAAATTTTTCTATCCCATTATTTTTTAGCCTATTGTCTATTAAAAATCAATCATTCTCCATACATCAAATTCCAAATTTTATTTCTTTTTCTTTTTTTTTTATCATTCCAATTTTTGTTTTCTTATTTTTCTTCATCATAATACAAAAACAATTCCAAAAAAAAAACAATGATATCACAAAGTTTCTTTTATATATATATATATATATATCCCATTTCCTTTTTATTATTTTCTCATAAAAAGGGCCTTTGGCCCATATCTCTAATCATTCACATCTCAAGCCTCAATCCGCAAGCCGTACGCGCAAATTCTCAGCTTCACACTTGAAGCCTCAGCACAACAAAAGCATTCCATTACGCCAGCAGCTAATCCGTACCTGGCCCACTAGCCCCACAAGCAACCTACCAAGCCAAATCTCCCACACGAGAAAGCCAGCAGCCACACAAAATTCCTTCACCGCATGCCAAAAGCCAACGGCTTCAATACCTCAAGAGCACGTGCACAAGCTACTTCAAGCCTTCACCAAAGCGAAAACTCACGCACGCAGTAGCTTCACGCATATGCCTCCAGCCATTTATCACGCCATTCCCGTACGCATCCAAGCCTCAGTAAGCCGCAGCAACAAACACTTTGCCCCGCACGCCCATAGCTCACTCGCACATTTTCCAAGCCAAGACTCCCAGCCGTAACAAGCCAATACGCGCATCAAACTTGCCCAACCAAATCCGTAAGCCTCAGCCAAAGCCAAAGCTTTCTTGCCCGCAAACAAATTCCGCACGTCATCCGCCCATGCCGTCACGCATTTCACACCTGTTTCACAAAATCAAAACGCAATTCAACACAAAGCAAAACGCAACACAGAATTTAACAAAAACTCAGAATGAATCACGCATACCTCACCTTCCCAAAACGCAATGAGCATCGAACGAAACGGCAATCTTCTTCGGGCCTTCCTCTTCTATAAATTGAGAAACTCTTCCATTTGAAATCCAAGCTTCAAAAGCCTCTTAAACTGCTGCCAAATCGGAATCCCTTTCCATCTTCATCAAATCCCTAATTCCCCAATTCTTCACACCTTCAATCTTTGAAATCCATCATCAATCTTTCATGGAGATAACAAACAGAAGCCATTGAGAGGGAGAGCATACACAAACTCTGTCAAATCCATTTCTCCCTAAACCGAAACCGATTGAAAGAGAGAGATTGAAATCTGAGAGATTGAAGAGAAGAGAGTAAGAAACCGCGGAAGAGAAGAGAAGAGAGGATTGCGTGTTCTTGTTGTTTCTGATTTTCGAAGGTGAGGATTGATGAATCCCTTTGATTTGCCGCCGCCATATGTGTTGGATTGCCCTGTTTTCCGCCATTTTTGATTGAGAGAGGAAGAAGCTTATTCTGTTTTCTGATTCTCTTTTTTTTTTCTTATTTTTTATATTGATTTGTTTATCTATTTTTTTTTATAAATTGAATATATGGTACTTGGGTTTACACCATGGATCCTTAGATCCACCATCCAACCCGTGGATTATCCCCCCTCCCTTTTCTATTCTAATTTTTTTTTGTTAATTTCTTTTTCTTTTAAATTCTGATTTTTTTTATTAGTTTTTTTAATATAATGTTTATTTAGAATTCATTTTGAGAAAAGATTCTATGAAATATTTTTAAAAGGATATTTTAGAAGAGCTTTTGAAAAGTTTCTTTTAGAAAGAATTTTATTAAAAATAGTTTGGAAGTATTCTAGAAGGAGATTATTTTTTTTTTTTCTTTTTGGATCTAATTTTGGATCCATTATTTCTTCATCTTTTTTTCAATTTTGGTCGATGACAATCTTCCGATTCGGAATTGTTGATTTCCGATTAAGTTTAATCTTCATTATTTCAAATCTATGGATGAATGATCATTTGGATCATTCTCCATACTTTGAGATCGTGATAGGTTGCTAATCGAGAAAATTCAACGATAATTTCGATTAAGATTAGACCTTCCTCTTCTTTTAGTGTGGCATGTTTTCGGAGAACGATCCATTATGTCGTTTCTCTAACATGTATTAACACGAATATTTTCCACTTTAATTAGTGGTGGCCGGCCTCATTTGTAGGGTAATTACTTCGTAAATTACTCGGCGATTGCTTAACATAGACCTAAAGTTGTCCCGATTCGATTAAAGATCCATTTGGATCCGGTTGCCTCGATTTTATTTTCATTGTTGTGGTTGTGCTTGATTAAGTTCATCATACCACCTTATATTGTATATAATATTATAATGTGAATATAATTGTTTAAATTTAATCTCTTGCACTTTATTCTTTTATTTTAATCTCTTGCTCCTTTATCTCCTTATTATATTTTGCCATATTATATCATATATCATTGATTATATTCATATTATGCTTGTATATATTCATATTGTGCTTGTTTTTTTTTTATTTTTGTCCATTTGGATATTAAAACACTTAATAAAGGATTAAACTCTTAAAAAAACTTGTTACTTCTAACTTTGGACTTATGGTTACTATCCCGAACTTGTGGAGATTGGACTTAGATCTCCTAGGATTCCCTTTGCTCAAGTTGGAGTGGTTAGAAATCTTGGCCTCAAATGATGTCATTAATTTTTGAAGATGGAAGTCCGAATTTTGAAGATTTGTACATATAGGTCTTGGTAATTTCTTTCCTTAACTTTTAATTCAAGCATTAGGATTAGTCTCTTCATCTCCTCCCCATTCTTTAATTTTCAAAACTTCTTCCTTTTTCAAAACCTTCTTATTTCTTAAACTTCAAACAATTTCATAAACAAACCTTGATTTCGATCAAGCGATTTTTAACCCTTTCCTTTTATTTTCTTAATCAAATATTAAGCCATGTAAATATATTAAAACCATTTTTGTACATACTTTTAAAAAAAAATACAAATCCATTCAAATGTTTTTTTCTGTGCCTTGTGCACCTTTTTTTCATTTTCCATATGTTTAGATATGATTCATCCCTTTTAGCGGAATTATTCGCTAAGGGATGACGACTTATCTTTACATCTTAAAATCAATTCAACACACTTATTCTTTTCAAACTTTGTACCACGAACTACGGGGTTTTGATCTCGCATTGCACGTTGTGGGTACGTAGGCATAAGGCTTTAAAACCTTATCAAACACAAAATTATTAAAAAATATTCTTCTTCTCATCTCTTCCATCATTTTAAACAAACCAATTTCAGACCAAAAGCAATAAGTATTTCAAAGGGCTCCCGTAGAGTACTACGGATGAGTCGGGTGCCTAAAACCTTCCCGGTTCATAACCAATCCCCTTACCCAATCTCTGTTTATTTTTTTTTAGCCTTTGCTTTTAGAATCCTAGGTTTTTATTCGTTCTTTTACCTTTTTCCATTCGGAAATAAAGAAAAGCGCGGTGGCGACTCTGTGTTTATCGAGTTAAGTTAATCAATAGCTTACACTCACGATTTTACCGCTACACTTACGAGTAATGATGGATGTGAAACTAGATGAAGCAGAATGGGTCCGATCTCGATATAATTAACTGAGTCTGATTGAAGAAAAAAGATTAGCAGCCATCTGTCATGGGCAGTTGTATCAGAAACGGATGAAGAAAGCCTTCGATCAGAAAGTCAGACCTCGGGAATACCAAGTAGGAGAGCTTGTGCTGAAAAGACTTCTTTCTCCTCATACAGACCACAGGGGCAAATGGATGCCAAACTACGAAGGACCATTCATAGTAAAGAAAGTTTTCTCTGGTGGGGAACTGATGCTCACTACTATGGATGGCGAGGATTTCTTATCTCATGTGAATTCAGATGCAGTTAAAAAATATTTCGCATAAATAACCCGCTGGACATAAAAACAGAATGTAAGTCCTGGCAAAAATAGGGCATCCCGGCGAGTCAAAAATAGAATAAAATACTCGGGCAAAAATAAGGGAAAAATTAAAAAATGTGTACACCCGCTGAGTTGAAAAGCTACATCGGACAGCTCAGGCAAAAATGGGTATCCCGGTGAATTGAAAACCCGAAAGGGAGATCCACGCAAAATCAGGGAATGAGCGAACAACTGCATTTTGAATTCGTCTGTATATCTCACAACATGGCAAGCTTCAAAAGGATAAAGCATCGGTCAGAATCAACCTTCTTCAGAAAGCAAGATAAGAAGAACGTCAAGGTCATACGGGTCATAGCAAAGGAAGCTCACTGGATCGTCGACTTCAAACATTGCCAACACTTTTATTTTCTCAACTTTACAGCAATATCCTCCTTTCAGGGATTCACTTTTTCACTGTATTTTCCTATTTAGGGCACACAAATCAATAAAATCAGAATTTTCAGTCACACTTTGTTTTGTACATTTTTGTTTCATTTGCAAAATGTCCAAAGTTCGTAATACGACACTTGCATGAAAACATATAAGCTATTTTTAATATATGCTTACAGGAAATATGCACTCTTGAGTAAATCTAACTCCTATGACGGAATTCGATTGAGGATACCTCGGGACACTTGTGTGTTTCTTTCTTAACAGGTTGCAGGTACTCAAGGCAGACAATCTTTCACAGCATGGGGCATATCAAGCATTATATCCCCAGCCAAGTCAACAATCACCTCATCGGCAAGGTTACTTGACAAAAGTATTCCCCCCACGAAGCTGTCATCCCATCAGAGGATCCTTCAAGAAACTCATTTAATCCCCAGCATGTCGCTTAGACGAAGGAGTTACAACAGATTACTTCCCAGAAGTTCTCTTCTCCCCAAGCAGAATCTCCCGAGAAATGCTTAAACTGTTGTTCCCCATCAGATTTTCCAGGATTTTCTCATCCTCTGCAAAGTCGGCAGAATTGCTTTCCCGTAAAATTGCCAGTTTCTCCTGAGTAGAGCAATTCCTAAAACAATCTTCACCAGCGGAGTTGCTGAAGCCTCCTCATCCCCAGCATAAGTTCTTCAACAGAAGCTTCCCTATCCGCGATCCTCACAAATTTCTTCCCCCATAGTGCCACAAATTTCCCTAGGTAGATCATTCAGTGATCTTTTCTCCCCACAGATCGGCCAATGATCTCTTTCCCCAGCGGAGTTCTCCCTCCAGCCAAATCGCCTAGAGATCTCTCTCCCCGCAGAATCCGGATCGCGGATCGGTTCTCTCGTTTGCATAATCATAACATTCACATCATTTTTACCAAAAATAAGCGTAGCATTCCATCTAATATGGAGCATTATGGCAAAAATCAAACATCTTGCATGATCATAAGCCAGGTTCAAGACAATCACCTGCGAACATCATAATCACTTCACCAGCAATATACAAAACTTATCCCCCGCAGAAAAAACCAAAATACTTTTTGCACTCTCAATACAGACACTTGTTCATAACTTATACATATTCTTTTTGACATTCGCCCGTGTCATACTTCCCCAGCAAGTTAAACATTCGTCTGTGTCCCTTGCTCAATCTTTTTGACACTCGTCCGTGTCTTGCACATATCTCCTCAGCAGGCCAGACACTTGTACATACCTATATCCTATGAAACTCGTTCGTATCTTGTATATTTCACCTCTTCAACAGATCAACACTCGTTCGTGACCCTTACTTAACTGATTGATACCCGTCCGTATCATCATCCTTGAACATGTGTCAGCATTTGTTTCTATCTATACTCGTCTGTATCGTGGTCCTAAGGATGCTCGTCCGCATCTTTAATCTATACACACTGTCAAACACTTATACCTTTTATTTCAAAAGCGTAAGCACTCGTCCGTGTTTACCATTCCCCATTAAGTCACCAACAGAACAACTTTTCTATCCGACATTCGTCCTATGTCGCGATACTTTTCGGCAGTCGTCCCCTGCTAGGTGATCGTCCTTCACCTATTGATGATCGTCCTTCATCATTGTATCTGATGGCCGTCCCTATCGTCGATATTTTATCCGGCATTCGTCCTATGTCGTGATGCTTTCGGCAGCTGTCCCCTGCCAGGTGATCGTCATTCACCTTTGGATGACCGTCCCTCATCCTTTCCCCAGTGGAATCCCCATTGTTGGAACTTTCTATCTGGCATTGGTCCTATGTCGCGATATCATTTTAGTAGCCGTCCCCTGCTAGGTGATCGTCCTTCACCTTTTGATAACCGCCCCTCATCATTTATCTGATGGCCGTCCCCATCGTTGATCTTTTATTCGACATTCGTCCTATGTCGAGATAATCCCCAAGAGCAGCCGTACCCTGCTAGGTGATCGTCCTTCACCTCTTGATGATCGTCCTTCATCATGCTTATTCGATGGTCGTCCCCATCGTTGATCTTTTCTATCCAACATTCATCCTATGTTGTGATATTTTCAGCAGTCGTCTCCTGCTAGGTGATCATCCTTCACCTTTTGATGATCGTCCTTCATCATTATTTCATTTATTCTTTCACCCGATGGCCGTCCCCGTCGCGGTTTATTTACCCTTTAACATGATGGTCGTCCCCGTCAGTGCTTTCCTCTTTTCTTTAATCCCCAAAGAGTTTTATTTGTTTACTCGATGGTCGTCCTCGTCGTGGTCTCTTTATTGCCCAACATGATGGTTGTCCCCGTCATTACTTTACTTACCGTTTTTCATCCCTAACAGTCATCCTCTGCTCGATGGTCGTCCTCAATCGCTATCATTTGATACTCATACTATACTTCCTATTATAATTTATATCCCTTTTCTTCTTTTCCCCAGTGAGTGCAAATTTCTGACTGTCTTTGGTATTCAACCACAAGTTATCTTGTTTGTATGTTAAGCCAGACGCTTACATCCTGCACAACTAGCTCATGCTTGAATAGGGGCAGCTGTAAACACCCCAAATTTGCCCTCACGTTTTCTCACACCATGGCTTGTGATCTTTTCATAATGCATTTGCATAATCATATCATCTCTCATTGCATAGTTCATTTCATCTGCATCTAGGGTTTGTGATCTAAGCAATCCAAGAAGTGATCTGAGCCATCCCAATGGTCTTGAAGCATGCCAAGAGGGTCCATGTGTGTTCCATGATCATAATATGCTCCCCAAAGTTCATAAAAGTCAAGAGATTACAAAGCATGGCAAAGGCATGAAGGCAGATTGAAAATTTCCTGCACAGATGATCTAAAATTAGGGTTTTGGTTTCAGAGGCCTTAATCTCAAATTTTTCTGTCATTCTTGTTTCTAATTGTCTCAATATGTTATAAGGATCATGTGTGCCAAATTTGATGAAGAAATTCAATGTGGAAGTGTAGACACCCCAAATTTGCCCTCACTCATTCACACCATGGCTTGTGATCTCTTCATATGCATAAGCTCAATCATAGCATCTCATATTGCATTTTTGCTTCACTGCATAGCTTCTAATTCATCTGCATCTAGGGTTTGTGATCTGAGCAATCCAAGAGCCAATTGAGCCACTCCAAAGGTCATCAATCACTTCAAAGGGGTCCATGTATGTTCAAGCATCATATTATATCCTCTCAAAGTCAAGAATGTCAAAAAATCACAAGAACTGAGAAAGGCATGGAAGCAGAGCCAGGTTTGACTGCACAGATGACCTAAAATTAGGGTTTTGGTTCCAGAGGCCATAACTCCAAACGTTTTGGTCATTCTTGTTTCTATTGGTCTCTATATGTTATAAGGGTCATGCATATCAATTTTCATGAAGAAATTCCATGGGGAAGGCATCTAATCAAGAGTTGACTTCTTGAGCAAGTCAGTGCAAAATCAGGGCATCTAAGTCCCCCAATGACCCAACCAAAGGGTGTTCTTCATCATTTTGATGGTGTATGATCTTTATTTGATCATAGAAGAGGTTGGAAGTTCACAAAATTGAAGAATTTCAAGCCATTTGCAAAGTTGACTTTTTGGGAAAATGACTTGTAATGGAAAATTGCCATTTTGGGAAACTTTTTCAACCCTTGCTTCTTGATTCAAAAATGCTTCAAATGGAAAAACTTTGGTCATGAAAGTTGTAGAATGGATCATTCCCTTTTCAAAAAGTACAAGAACTCATTCTAATTCATTTTGGATCAAAAGTTATGGCTTGTCAAAGTTGGACAAAATCACATAATTTCAAGTTTGGTACCAAAGAGGCATTTTGCAAAATGGTATGATCAAGTGTTCTAAAGGCCTCAAATGTGCACAAACTCATTACAACATGATCATGTGACTTCTAAAAACCAGAATTGGCCCAAGAATTATGCATTTTGATACCTTGAACTTCATGAATTCCCAAAGTGGCCAAACTTTAAGAAAATTGCAAAACATCTCATAAACTTCTTTCAACTTGTTGAATCATCTCATAAACAATTCCATGGACCTCCTTAATCTCAGCTGAGCAAGGACAAGCCAATGAGCTAGCTACACCATTGCCCATACCTCAAGTACAACACTTTTGACTTTTTGGCAAAAACTCCCATACCAATCCCACAGTGACACAACAACTCTCTGCCCAATCCAGACTTTACAAACACACTCCAAGGCTTCATTTTCATAACACAACTCATGCTGAAGCTCTCTCATAGCCATAGTTCCAAGTTTATGCTCCATATGCAAAACCATTCGAAACACACTCCACAGGCATCAAACATTCAAACAAACTTCACCATTGATCTCCAAATGTTCCACTGATCACAAACCAACCATTGAAACAGCCTGAAACTCACTGAAATCAAAACACGATTTCCTCCCCCCCCTGAACATAACTCTGTCAATCTCCCAAACCAACCACTCTCAAAGCATTCTAAGCTCCATTCCATCATCAGGAGGATCAAGGGAGAAGGATTGTGCAAAGCTTGAGGCCAGGAAGCTCAGAATCAGAGAAGCTCCAACTCAGGTAACCATCCAAAACATTTTTCCAGAACTCATTTCTTTTGTTGCAATGTGATTCTTTATGTTATGATGGTCACACTGATGTGTTTATTTTCGAAAATGGTTGGAAAATGAGAGTGTATGAAGTTTCTGAAATTTTGCCCGTGGAACTTGTTTGGTTTGATTCTCTTGTTTGATGCGAAATAAATGGATTCAATGGCCTGATTCTTGTTTAGATTGGTTTGGGGGATGTTTCTGGAGAATTTGGGGGTCTGGGGTGGCCTGAAGGGGAAGTTAGGTTGAAGGTCTCGCCGGAGAAGACGACCGAAAGTCTTCTCCGGCCACCTGAAAGAGATTAGGGCATAATCAGTGTAATTAGGGTTAGTTTAAATTATGACCGTGAGATCTGTGTTCCCCGCGCGTTTGGATGGCCTGGATTGAATGATTAAACCCTAATTCACTTAATTAATTTAATTAATTAAAATTAACTGAATTTGAATTTCAGCCTTTGGATGTGGCGCGTGGTCAAACCCTAATCCCCCAGAATCAATCCTGTCCCTTGGATGCGCATACTTCTGTTTTTATTCATTTTTAATTCATTTTTTACCATTTGTTTTGCATATTTAATTTAAAATAGTTAGAAAATTCCAAAAAATATTTTTCTTTTGCATTTTCATTTCAAATATTTTTCTCAACCAGAAAATATTTTAATTTTTTATTTTTGCATTAAAAACTATTTTTAAATCATTTAAAAGTTTATTTTTAATTAATTAATGGAAATTAATTAATTAAAAATACTTTTGAGTATTTAAAAATCACAAAAAATTCATGTAACCTTTAAAAACATTTAGAAACATTGTCCAACTCTCAAACCAAATTTCTTTTTTGTTCTTGATGCCTTTTGATCATTTTTATGGGAATTAATTTCATTTCAAGGCATTATTTTGTTTCAAACTTCAAAAATTCATTTTTGTCTAACCTTTGAGAGTTGGATCATGATTCTTTTTTCATTGTATCTTGCATGGCATGTAGTTTATAGGATAAAATTGACATGAATTGATCTTGCATTTTCAATTTGTTTTGCATTTTTCTTGACAAGGTACCTTAAAACCCTAGCAATCTTAGGAAATTCATAACCCTCACTAGGTTAAGAGTTAGATTCCCTACCTTGGGCAGTGAGTTTGTATAGGTTTAGGGTTCCTTTCATTGCATTTTCAAATTTTTATCATGATGTTTGCTTCTGGTTTTGAATTTTGTTTTGTGCATTGATCATAAACCCTAATTTGGGCTTTCCTTTGCATCCATCTTCCATTTGCTTGCATACCATGACTTGCCATGACATTTTGTGCATCCATTTGATTCATAATACATCTTAGGACATATTAGAATCATGTTTGATCATTTCATCTTTCATTTGCCATGTTATATGTCCATTGCACTTCATAACTTTTCATGAACATTCATGGTTCAAAGCATGCTTCTCTTGCATCCATATGCTTATATGATCATTCTAATGCCTTGCCTCATGTTTGCATCATATCTTAGCATAATTAACATCATGTTCATGCTCCTGGTTTTGGTGTGCATCATCACATTTCATCTCATTTTGCATTGCATTTCATTTCTTTACTAACTTTTCAAGTGGTAAGTTACTTTGAGAAGTGAATTTGCCTTCACTTCTCACATTCTCTTTTCATCTCTCTCACATATCCCTTGCTGCATTTTGTATGTGTATTGGATTGAGCTTGCTCATTCTTGTCCATCTTACTTTCTTTCTTCAAGCAACTTGACTTCTTAAATGAAGCAAGTTGTTTTGCTTCTCTTTGCTCCTTTCATCTGCTTCTCTCCTTGGAGGTTCTCTGAAGATCTTTCTCTTAAACCTCACAAACCCTAGGACAACCAAGCATGATCATAATTAGGGTTTTGATTAGTCCCCCCATTTAGCTTTTACCTTTGTGTCTCTTTGAGTCTTCTCTTCTCACCTCATAATCAAGGATTAAACCCTAAAGGCTTTAAGGCTTTGTGATTAAGCTTATGCCTGCATCCTTCTATTAGGATGGAGTGTATAACTTTAATCCTAAGTGTTAAACCCTTAATGTGTTTAAACCCTTTAATCAATCCATTTAATAATCATCAAGACATCAAGCTTGTAACTTGGGCCTTGCATTAGGGTTCTAATTCTTCCTTAATTGGTTAAGAAGGACCAACCCTAGTGTTAATGGACAAGTCCCCCTCAAGTTGTCTTACAAATCATAAAAATCATTTCTTAATCATACCATTAACTAAAATCCATTTAATAAAGGCTTTGTTTTGTCATGAGGTTAATCCCTAATCATGGATTAAGTTGAGGAGCTTTCCTCAGCTTAAACATTCTCATCTATTATCCTTCTATTAGGATGGTGTAATGAGTCTGTTTAATCCCTGATTATGGCTTAATCTCATTACTCAACACTAAACAAAAACATCTAAGTAAATGCAAGTAGGTTAATGATCTTAATCCTACACCATGGTGATTAAGTGTGTGATGCCGACTTCACACTTAAGGTATTCTCATCACCCCTAATCAGAGGGAAGATGTGATGAGTTTACTAACCCATTGGTTTAGGCTTAAACTCATTATCCTATGACAAACTTCAAAAAGCAATAAAAGATTGAAAACTCAAAAACAAACAATAATCGTCTCCTCCGGGATTCTTTTCTCATCATCTTAATTCACAAACGAGAACTTGCTTCTTCCGTCTAATGCAAGACAGTTTGCACCTGAGCCAGACATGTCTTACACTTGAGCATAGACAAGTAAGCAGTTCACAAGTCAATTTACCTTTCAGTCTCTTTGAGTCGAACTACGGTGTTCTGACTTCCTCATTGCACGAGAGGATACGTAGGCATAACTTAACAGTTATCGAACAAAAGTCTCTGTATATTCCCTCTTTCCAGCTTTATTCTTTAAGCCTCATAGTCTTGAGCATTTCACTCTTGTTCTTACACTGACACTTCTCTTATACACTTCACATTTCTTTTACACTGACACTTGCATTCTTTATAGCTTTGATACACAAATTGCATTGACACTACCCCTTTAAAACACAAATCTTTTAAGCGTGGATCCCGTCGAGTACGGCGGACAATCTGGGTGCTAATACCTTCCCAGGTTGTAACCAACCCCCTTTCTCAGTCTCTCTGGTTCGCAACCGTCTTATCCATATCTTTTCTTAGGTTTATGGAGCATTACCTTTCCTTCGGGATAAAAATGCCTAGCTGGCGACTCTTTCTTTCTTTTCTCTTGAGTCCACCCCTGTGTGTTCCCATCCCCCCTTTCACCGACCGTTCGCGTCTGTACCTCTTCTGACCCTGGGTTTCATTTGGTGGGAGCGACAACTTGGCGACTTTTCTGGGGAATCTTGTACTGTAACCAGGGCTTCTGGTTCTTTTTGTGGGTTCCTCCTAGCGCTTGTTTGATTTGTGTTTATTGGGGTGTTATATGCTAATTGTGTTTGTATATTTATTTATATGCTTTATGTACAATTATTTATTGCTTTCTTTACAGCTTTATATATATCATACTGTCATACTGTTATCTGGCTGGATCTGGTTTTTGTTTTGATGGGTGGGGTTCTATTGAGAGTTTAAGGTCCTATACCTGGGACCTGAGTGACACCTAGGCTAGAGTGGTTCATGTTCTTTCCCATTCCATTTCGGTCTGGTGCGGGAATATGAAACACGGTTCAGATGTGGGTTTCTTCTTGAGAACTCTGTGCTACAGATTTCCTGTAGTGCTAGGGCTATCTGGGAAGCCTGCTAAGTCTGGATGACCTTTATTATGACCTTCAGAAACTGAGGTGAATTAGAGGAGGAATTGTTATGGTTATTGTAAACACTGTACCTCCGGGTTAGAAGTGTTTACACTTCTCATAACTGATCCAAGTCTGAGGATCCTTGTTTTAGAACACCACCTGTGAGGGGGATGGGCTATTTACAGGTTTGCAGGTACCACTGGCCACATCATACCTTGATACTTTGTTTTGGTTAAGAGTACCTCAGTTTGGGACAGTTCTTGTGATTTAACCCTGGACTTGTGACTCTTTATTTGAGTCCCCCATCTTGGTTACTGGACTTCTGAACCTCCATCTAGACTTCCTGAACATACATAGACTTATATCAAGGCAGTAATCAGATCCAGCTTGATCACAAACCCTTACATATCATTTGCATACTCATCATTTGCATCATTTTAACATTTGTTTATTTGTTTTTCAGGGTATCCACATATTATCTGGCTTGGTTTTGACCCCTTCATTTACATAGACCCTGTATCATCAGTTATCTGCTTCAACTATCTTCATCAGCTACTTGCTTCAGTTACCTTCATCACCTGCTTCAGCCTATCAGTGGCTCATCTCCAGTATCAGTCTTCATCATCAGCACTTGTTTTCAGCTCTTCACCAGTAGTCATGGCAGCCAAGAAGAGCAACATTTCATACCATTTCTTTGAGCCTGAGCTGGCTGGCATCAGGCAGGTCCAGGCACTTATCACTCCAGACCACATCCCATTATTCAGAGAGCATTATGGAGGCATCCTTGACATGGTTATGGACTTGGACCCTTCTCAGAGGAGTTTGATTCACACTTGCCTACAGTTTTATGACCCTCCTTTGAGATGTTTCACCTTCCAGAACTTTCAGCTGGGGCCTTTGTTGGAAGAGTTCTCATCATTGATTGGAGTACCTGTCAGGGGTGATATCCCTTTCAACCCAGAGATGACTTCTCCCAGCAATGGAGAAGTTGCAAAAGCACTGCACCTAGAACCTATATTGATTGAGCAGAACATGACAACAAAGGCTGGAATCCCTGGTCTACACTTGGATTTCTTGACTTCTCAAGCCATCCTGAAGGCCTCCTTGGGAGAATGGAAGGCAGTTTGTGCATTGTTAGCCCTATATATGGGGTTATACTTTTTGCAGATGAGCCCAAGTTTATAAGCAAGAATGCTATTCATCTCTTCCATTTAAGGAACCCAGTACCCACCTTGCTGGGAGATTTTTATTATTCTGTTCACCAAAGGAATGAGAAGCAGAGAGGAAGGTTGGTGAGATGCTGTGCTCCTCTATTTCATACCTGGCTGCTCAAACACTTACCCAAGACTGATGCCTTCCTGAACCCTCACCAACAGGAGAATTGGGCTAGGAGACTTATTGCTTTGACTTCAGATGACATCAGATGGTGCACCCAGAGCACCAAAGGCAGAGACATAATTACTAGTTGTGGACAGTTCCCCAATGTGCCTCTGATAGGAGTGAAGGGTTGCATCAACTACAACCCTGTGCTGTTTAAAAGACAATTGGGCTATGCTTTGGTCCACCCTCCTAGAGTTCAAGACTTGGCTGAAACCCTGTATTGTGAGATAAAGCCTAATCTAGCTGTTGTCAGACAAGCATCCTGGGCTTGGGACAACATCCAGACCAAAGGGATGGCCATTCTTGGAAGATGCAACAGTGTGGCCTCAGCTCACTATTATGAATGGTCTCATGCTAGGGCTCAAATTTCTGGGATGCCTTTCACCATTGAGGACGCACCTGGACCATCCACAGCACCACCTCCAGCCACTGTCAGCCTGGAAGAATTTGAGGAACTGAAGGAGAGGAATGAGAATCTGTCTCAAGCTCTGAAGAGGACCCTCTAGGAGAGGAGTGATGGTCGTCTAGACATTGAGAGGTTAGAAAAGCTTAAAGTGGAGCATCTATCCAGGATTGAGAAAGCAGAGGACTACATCAAGAAATCAAGAGCTGGAGATCGAATTTTGAAGAATGCCTGTAAAGAGGCCCAGTTTCAGAAGGCTAGGACTGATCTCTATCTGAAAGAAAGTCAAGCTAGGTGGGTCAGGATCACTGAAGCTCGTACTCAAGAAGATAAGAGAACTCAAGACAGGATTGAGCAGTTAGAGGCCATTGAGAAGAAAAAACAGGAGGCTCTGCTAGCAGCCCAGAAAGAGATTTCAGAATTAAAGATTAGGGCTGGTGGGAAGAGGTCAAAGGACCAAGACAGGCACAGGAAGCTGACTGCTACTATTTCCACCAGAAACCTCCTTATCAGAAACATTACAGAGCATCCGGCTGGTCCTGTAACTGAAGCACTTTTGAAGGAGGTTAAGGAGGATGAGTTTGGATTAGATGTTTGACTTATTTGCTTGTTGTTATTTCCATTTCATGTATTTTTCCTTTTATGTTGTATTTTGACCCTTCAGGGGCATATGTTGTAAAAAACAAACTATTGTATGATCCACCATTTTGTAATGTATTTGTCAATTTGTTTCATTTGAGTATCTTTTTCTCAAGCAACAGCAAAGCATCTTCCTCAGGGTCTGGAAAGGTCAAAACCAAGAACCAAGCCGGATACCTTGGAAAATAAATAAGCATACTGCATTGCATACTAACTTTTGTTTTGTTTTGTAGGTTTTTGTATTGTTTGTTACTAACTCTGTTGTGATTCAGGAATTATTGCTCGCCGTTGGGTGTTCCCTCTCAACCGTCCGCACAGGTATCCTACTCGCAACAATCTTCCTGGTATCCAGATGGACCAAGTACAGCAAGATCTGACAGAGGTCAGAACCCAGATGGTTAATGAAAGGCTGGAGATGAGAAACCAAATGACCCAGTTCATGGAAGTAATGAATGGCTTGGCTCAAAGTCAAGAAAGGTTGAGGGCATTGGTAGAAAGGAAAACCCTAGAAGAACCCCATCTGGGAACTGGAGGAACAAGTAACAATGAGAGGGGTCAGCCTCATGTTAACCCACCAGTATATGGGCCTCATCTGCATCCGGAAATCAACATCCCGACTAATGTGCAAGGAAATACTACTGGAGGAAGGATTTTACAAGAAGACCCCCAAGAAGAGCAGTTTACTGTAATGGGAGCTGGGGATGAAGCCTATGATAGGAGGTTTGATGAAATAGCTGAGAAATTGAGATCTTTGGAGTCTCAAAATTCCCTAGGATTTGATGTCATGGATATGGGACTAGTGGATGGAGTAAGGATTCCCCATAAGTTTAAACCCCCGTGCTTCGAGAAGTACAATGTGTAAACACCCCAAATTTGTCCTCACCCATTCTCACCATGGCTTGTGATATTTTCATATGCATAATTTCAATCATAGCATCTCATACCACATTTTTTATTCACTGCACTGGTTCAAAAGTCATCTGCATCTAGGGTTTGTGATCTGAGCTATCCAAGAGCTTCTTGAGCCACTCCAAAGGTCATCAATCATTTCAAAGGGGTCCATGTATGTTCAAGCATCATATTGTATCTCCTCAAAGTCAAGAATGATAAAAAATCACAAGAACTGGGAAAGGCATAGGAGCAGAGCCAGGTTTGACTTCACAGATGACCTAGAATTAGGGTTTTGGTTTCAGAGGCCATAACTCCAAATTTTTTGGTCATTCTTGTTTCTATTGGTCTCTATCTAGTATAGGGATCATTCATATCAATTTTCATGAAGAAATTCCATGGGGAAGTCATCTGATCAAGAGTTGACTTTTTGAGCAAGTCAGTGCAAAATCAGGGCATCTGAGGCCCTCAATGACCCAACCAAAGGGTGTTCATCATCATTTTGATTATGTATGATCTTTATTTGATCATAGAAGATGTTGGAAGTTCACAAAATTGAAGAATCTCAAGCCATTTGCAAAGTTGACTTTTTGGGGAAAATGACTTGTAATGGAAACTTGCCATTTTGGGAAACTTTTTCAACCCTTGCTTTTTGATTCAAAAATGCTTCAAATGGGAAAACTTTGGTCATGAAAGTTGTAGAATGGATCATTCCCTTTTCAAAAAGTACAAGAACTCATTCTAATTCATTTTGGATCAAAAGTTATGGCTTGTCAAAGTTGGCCAAAATCACATAATTTGAAGTTTTCTACCAAAGGGGCATTTTGCAAAATGGTGTGATCAAGTGTTCTAAAGACTTCAAATATGCACAAACTCATTACAACATACTCACATGACCTCTAAAGATCAGAATGGACCAAAGAATATGGCATTTTGATGCCTTGAATCTCATGAATTTCCAAAGGGGCCAAACTTTGTGAAAATTGCAAAACATCTCATAAGCCTTGATCCACTTGCTGATTTATCTCATAAACAATTCCATGGTTCTCCCTAAACTCAGCTGAGCCAAGACAAGCCAAAAAGCAAGTTGTACCATTGCCCATACCTCAAGTAAAAGTCAAGTTGACATTTTGGCAACTTGCCCATACCAATCAGCATAGGGCACCAGGTTTGAATGTGAGCCACTTGATGTTGCTTCCCGCGCGCGTATGGAGGGTCTGGATCATTTCATTAACTCTTAATTATGGATTAAAAATTAATTAATTAAAATTAGGTAGGTTTGAACTTGGGCCGTCCAGATGCGCGCCCAGTCAAACGTTTTAAACCCAGATTGCATCTGAGCCTTCCATCCTGCATACTTTCTTCTTTTTTATTTTTTATTTCATTTTGTTTATTTGATCTTGTAAATTTTATTAAAAACAGTAAAATTAGTCAAAAAATTCTGGAATTTTTATGCAAGCTTTTATTAATTTTCATAACCCAAAAATATTTTCATTTTTTATTTTTTGCATTAAAAATTATTTTTAAATCATTTAAGAGTTTATTTTTAATTAATTAATGAGAATTAATTAATTAAAAATACTTTTAAGTATTTAAAAATCACAAAAAAATTCATGTGACATTCAAAAACATTTAGGAACATTGTCCAACCCTCAAACCAAATTTCTTTTTTGTTCTTGATGCCTTTTGATCATTTTTATGGGAATTAATTTCATTTCAAGGCATTATTTTGTTCCAAACTTCAAAAATTCATTTCTGCCTAACCATTGAGAGTTGGACAATGATTCTTTTTGCATTGCATCTTGTATAGCATGTAGTTTGTAGGATAAAAATTGGTTTGAATTGATCTTGCATTTTCAATTTGTTTTGCATTTTCCTTGACAAGGTACCTTAAAACCCTAGCAATCTTAGAAAATTCATAACCCTCATTAGGTTAAGAGTTAGAACCCCTCCTTTGGGAAGTGAGTTTGTATAGGTTTAGGGTTCCTTTGAATGCACTTTCAATTTTTTATCATGATGTTTGCTTCTGGTTTTGAATTTTGTTTTGTGCATTGATCATAAACCCTAATTTGGGCTTTCTTTTGCATCCATTTTCCATTTGCTTGCATACCATGACTTTCCATGACATTTTGTGCATTCATTTGATTCATAAGACATCTTAGGACATATTAGAATCATGTTTGATCATTGCATCATTCATTTTCCATGTTGTATGTCATTTGCATTTCATAACTTTTCATGAACATTAATGGTTCAAAGCATGCTTCATTTGCATCCATATGTTTGTATGATCACCCTCATGCCTTGCCTCATGTTTGCATCATCTCTTAGAATCAATAACATCATGTTTATGCTCCTGGTTTTGGTGTGCATCATCACATTTCATCTCATTTTGCATTGCATTTCATTTCTTTACTAACTTTTCAGGTGGTAATTTACTTTGAGAAGTGAATTTGCCTTCACTTCTCATGTTCTCCTTTCATCTCTCATATGCATCATTGCTGCATTTTGTCTTGTGCTTTGGATTGAGCTTGCTCATTCTTGTTCATCTTACTTTCTTTCTCCAAGTGACTTGTCTTCTTAAATGAAGCAAGTTGTTTTGCTTCTCTTTTCTCCTTTCATCTGCTCCTTGGTGGTTCTTTGAAGATCTTTCTCTTAAACCTCACAAACCCTAGGACTTCCAAGCATGATAACAATTAGAGTTGATTAGTCCCCCCACTTAGCTTTTACCTTTGTGTCATCATTGAGTCTTCTCCTCTCATCTCATAATCAAGGACTAAACCCTAAAGGTTTTAAGGCTTTGTGATCAAGCTTATGCCTGCATCCTTCTATTAGGATGGAGTGTATAACTTTAATCCTAAGTGTTAAACCCTTAATGTGTTTAAATCCTTTAATCAATCCACTTAATAATCATCAAGACATCAAGCTTGTAACTTGGGCCTTGCATTAGGGTTCTAATTCTTCCTTAATTGGTTAAGAAGGACTAACCCTAGTGTTAATGGACAAGTCTTCCTCAAGTTGTCTTACAAACCATAAAAATCACTTCTTCATCTTACCATTAACTAAAATCCACTTAATAAAGGCTTTGCTTTGTCATGAGGTTAATCCCTAATCATGGATTAAGTTGAGGAGCTTTCCTCAGCTTAAACATTCTCATCTATTATCCTTCTATTAGGATGGTGTAATGAGTCTGTTTAATCCCTGATTATGGCTTAGTCTCATTACTTAACACTAAACAAAAACTCCAAAAACATCTAAATAATCACAAGTAGGTTAATGATCTTAATCCTACACCATGGTGATTAAGTGTGAGACACTGACTTCACACTTAAGGTATCCTCATTACCCCTAATCAGAGGGAGGATGTGATGAGTTTACTAAATCCATTGGTTTAGGCTTAAGCTCATTAACTTATGACAAACTTTCAAAAGCAATAAAAGATTGAAAACACAAAAAACAAACAATAATCGTCTCCTCCGGGATTCTTTTCTCACCTCATTCACTCACAAACGAGAACTTGCTTCTTCCGTCTAATGCAAGACAGTTTGCACCTGAGCCAGCTTGATCACAAACCCTTGCATATCATTTGAATACTCATCATTTGCATCATTTTAACATTTGTTTATTTGTTTTTCAGGGTATCCATATTTCATCTGGCTTGGTTTTGACCCCTTCACCTGCATAGACCTTTATTCCTCAGTGATCTGCTTCAGATATCTTCATCAGCTACTTGCTTCAGTTACCTTCATCATCTGCTTCAGCCTATCAGTGGCTCATCTCCAGTATCAGTCTTCATCATCAGTTTTTGTTTCAGCTCTTCATCAGCAGTCATGGAACCTAAGAAGAGCAACATTTCATACCATTTCTTTGAGCCTGTGTTGACTGGCATCAGGCAGGTCCAGGCACTTATCACCCCAGACCACATCCCATTATTCAGAGAGCATTATGGAGGCATCCTTGACATGGTTATGGACTTGGACCCTTCTAAGAGGAGTTTGATTCACACTTGCCTACAGTTTTATGACCCTCCTTTGAGATGTTTCACCTTCCAGAACTTTCAGCTGGGGCCTTTGTTGGAAGAGTTCTCATCATTGATTGGAGTACCTGTCAGGGGTGATATCCCTTTCAACCCAGAGATGACTTCTCCCAGCAATGGAGAAGTTGCAAAAGAACTGCACCTGGAACCTATATTGATTGAGCAGAACATGACAACAAAGGCTGGCATCCCTAGTCTACACTTGGATTTCTTGACTTCTCAGGCCATCCTGAAGGCCTCCTTGGGAGAATGGAAGGCAGTTTGTGCATTGTTAGCTCTCAGTATATATGGGGTTATACTTTTTGCAGATGAGCCCAAGTTTATCAGCAAGAATGCCATTCATCTCTTCCTTCTAAGGAACCCAATACCCACCTTGCTGGGGGACTTTTATTATTCTATTCACCAAAGGAATGAGAAGCAAAGAGGAAGGTTGGTGAGATGATGTGCTCCTCTATTTCATACCTGGCTGCTCAAACACTTACCCAAGACTGATGCCTTCCTGAATCCTCACCAACAGAAGAATTGGGCTAAAAGACTTATTGCTTTGACTTCAGATGACATCAGATGGTGTACCCAGAGCACCAAAGGAAGGGACATAATTACTAATTGTGGGCAGTTCCCCAATGTACCTCTAATAGGAGTGAAGGGTTGCATCAACTACAACCCTGTGCTGTTTAAAAGACAATTGGGCTATGCTTTGGTCCACCCTCCTAAAGTTCAAGACTTGGCTGAAACCCTGTATTGTGAGATAAAGCCTAATCTAGCTGCTGTCAGACAAGCATCCTGGGCTTGGGACAACATCCAGACCAAAGGGATGGCCATTCTTGGGAGGTGCAACAATGTGACCTCAGCTCAGTATTATGAATGGTCTCATGCTAGGGCTCAGCTTTTTGGGATGCCTTTTACCATTGAGGATGCACCTGGACCATCCACAGCACCCCCTCCAGCCACTGTCAGCCTGGAAGAATTTGAGAAACTGAAGGAGAGAAATGAGAATCTGTCTCAAGCTCTGAAGAGGACCCTCTGGGAGAGGAGTGATGGTCGTCTAGACATTGAGAGGTTAGAAAAGCTTAAAGTAGAGCATCTAGCCAGGATTGAGAAGGCAGAGGACTACATCAAGAAATCAAGAGCTGGAGAGCAGATTTTGAAGAATGCCTGTAAAGAGGCCCAGTTTCAGAAGGCTAGGATTGATCTCTATCTGAAAGAAAGTCAAGTTAGGTGGGTCAGAATCACTGAAGCTCGCACTCAAGAGGATAAGAGAACTCAAGACAGGATTGAGCAATTGGAGGCCAATGAAAAGAAACAACAAGAGGCTCTGCTAGCAGCCCAAAAGGAGATTTCAGAGTTGAAGCTTAGGGCTGGTGTAAAGAGGTCAAAAGACCAAGAGAGACACAAGAAACTGACCACTGCTATTACCACCAGGAACCTTCTTATCAGAAGCATTACAGAGCATCCGGCTTGTCCTGTAACTGAAGCACTTTTGAAGGAGGTTAAGGAGGATGAGTTTGGTTTAGATGTTTGACTACTTTGCTTGTTGTTATTTCCATTTGATGTACTTTTCTTTTATGTTGTATTTTGAGCCCTAAGGGGCATGTGTTGTAAAAACAAACTATGTATGGTACACCATTTTGTAATGTATTTGTCAGTTTGTTTCATTAAGTCTCTCTCTCTCAAGCAACATCAAAGCATCTTCCTCAGGGTCTGGAAAGGTCAAAACCAAGTACTAAGTCAGATACCTTGGAAACAAATAAGCATACTGCATTGCATACTAACTTTTGTTTTGTAGGTTTTTGTTTTGTTTGTTACTAACTCTGTTGTGGTTCAGGAATTATTGCTCGCCGTCGGGTGTTCCCTCTCAACCGTCCGCACAGATATCCTACTCGCAACAACCTTCCTGGTATCCAGATGGACCAAGTACAACAAGATCTGACAGAGGTCAGAACCCAGATGGTCAATGAAAGGCTGGAGATGAGAAACCAAATGACCCAGTTCATGGAAGTAATGAATGGCTTGGCTCAAATTCAAGAAAGGTTGAGGGCATTAGTAGAAAGGCAAACCCTGGAGGAACCCCATCTGGGAACTGGAGGAACAAGTAACAATGAGAGGGTTCAGCCTAATGTCAACCCACCAGTATACGGGCCTCATCTGCACCCAGAAGTCAACATCTCGGGTATTGTGCAAGGAAATACTACTGGAGGAAGGATTTTACAGGAAGACCCCCAAGAAGAGCAGTTTACTGTAATGGGAGCTGGGGATGAAGCCTATGATAGGAGGTTTGATGAAATTGCTGAGAAATTGAGATCTCTGGAGTCTCAAAACTCCTTGGGTTTTGATGTCATGGATATGGGATTAATGGATGGAGTAAGGATTCCCCATAAGTTTAAACCCCTGTGCTTCGAGAAGTACAATGGAACTTCCTGTCCACGAACTCACTTGCAATCCTTTCTGGGGAGACTTAAGGCATACACAATGGATGAAAAACTGTGGATGTTTTACTTTGAAGACAGTTTGACTGGGGCTTCAAGGGAATGGTACTCTCACTTGACCAGAGCTACAATCAGATGCTGGAAGGACCTAGCTGAGGCTTTCATCAGACAATACCAATACAACCTGGACATGGCTCCTAACAGAACCCTTCTGATAGGAATGTCTCAATCCTCCAGAGAAAGCTTCAGGGAATATGCCCAGAGGTGGAGACAGCTTGCTGCTGCTGTCCAGCCACCCATGTCAGAAAGAGAAATGGCCGACATGTTTATGAATACACTGCAAGGAACATATATTGATAGACTGGCTGCCTTTTCTTCCACCAGTTTTGTTGACGTAGTCATAGCTGGAGAAAGAATTGAGAGCCTTCTGAAGATGGGCAAAATTACTGATAATGGTGCAAGTTCGTCAAGCAATCCTAGGAAGCCTTTTGTGGGACCTAGAAGGACCGGTGAGACAAATGCCATTCATGCTAGCAGGGGCAGACCTCAGTATGTCCACAGATCAGTAGCAGTTGTCACTATTCCAGCTCTGATTCCTCAGCAACCAGCATATCAACCACAACAACAACCCCATTATCAGCAGCAAGTTCAGTATCCGCCACAGAGAAACTACAACAACAACAATAACAACAATCAACAGCAAAGACCCTTTCAGCAAAGACCATCACAGGCCAATAGGGTGATTGACCCTATCCCCATGCCTTATGCCGCTTTATTGCCACAGCTCCTGAAACTCAACTTGGTTGAACTAAGGACATTGGCGCCACCAGATCCTTCCAGTCTTCCAAGAAATTATGATGTCAACGCCAGATGTGCTTTCCACTCCAATGCACCTGGCCACAGTACGGAGAAATGCAGGGCTCTACAAATGAAAGTGCAAGATCTGGTGGACTCTAAAGCCCTCAACTTTGCACCCCCGCCAAATGTCAACAAGAATACCATGCCCAATCATGGAGGACCAAGAATTAATGCCATTGAGGAAGACAAGCCATCTTTCTTAATCACCAGTGTTGGGCAGATTCAGACACCTCTGGTCGAAATTAAAGCTCAGCTTCTAGAATGCCAGATGTTCCCCGGGTGTGAGCTCGGTTGTGGGTATTGCAACATTTCGGTCAACGGGTGTGATAATTTGAGAAGCGGCATAGATGGTCTTATCAAAAGTGGTATACTTCAGATCACAACAACGGCGCCTACAAATCCAGCAATTCCTTTGACAACAATTCCTGACTCTTCTACAACTGCAACAACAATCATTCCAACCAATTCATCAATATCATCAACAATGGCTTCATCCATCACTTCCAAACCAGATGTCAACAACCATTTCTTCTACGACATCAGCACCCGTTTATTCAGCAGAATCTTCTACAACGCCAACAGAAATTAATGAAGATATCTCAGCAGTCACCATTTATTATGATCCCTCAAATGTTCCTCCAAACAACAACTTTCAACAAGCAGTGGCATATCCTGCCAGGTCACCAATCACTATTTACTAAGATCCGCACACTATTTCAGTACCCTCCTCTGCAGCAGTCAGTCCAGTTACCATTACGGTGCCTGGACCAGTTCCCTATGAAAGCAATAATGCCATACCTTGGCATTAGGGCTCTGACCTCTACTGCAATGGGGAGAAAATCACTTTGGACTCTTCAACTTCTTCTCCACAGATTGATAATGTTGGGGGAGGCGGAGGCTTCACCAGAAGCGGACGCCTTTTTGCCTCACAATTGCAAAGACCTAATGCCGAAGCAGAAGTTGCTGCCAAAGCAAAAGGAAAGAGTGTGGTAGTGGAAGAACCAACTGTCAAAGAAAATCAGAAGACAGATTTTGAGCAAGATGTAGACGAGTTTATGAGGATTATAAAAAGAAGTGATTACAAAGTGGTGGATCAGCTTCACCAAACTCCCTCAAAGATCTCCATATTATCCTTGTTGATGTGTTCCGAAGCTCACAGGAATGCATTACTAAAAGTCTTGCACGCAGCTTACGTGCCAGAGGAGATCACTGTTAATCAGCTAGAAACTGTGGTGGGAAATGTCAATACCAGTCATGGACTGGGCTTCACCAATGCTGACTTAACAACTGAGGGACGTAACCACAACAAGGCTTTACACATCACTCTAGAATGCAAGGGTGTTGTTCTATCACATGTACTGGTGGACATTGGGTCCTCACTCAATGTTCTACCAAAGAAAGCCTTGGTGAAGCTGGAATATGATGGCTTGGCCCTTCGTCCGAGTAATTTGGTGGTGAGAGCATTTGATGGCTCTAAAAGATCAGTGCTAGGGGAGATTGATCTGCCAGTGATGATTGGCCCGCAGACTTTTAAAATTAACTTCTATGTGATGGACATTCAGCCGGCCTACAGCTGTTTGTTGGGTAGACCTTGGATCCATGCCGCTGGCGCAGTTACGTCTACCCTTCACTAGAAGTTGAAATTCGAGTGGGAAGGCCAGATCATCACCATCTGTGGTGAAGAAGATATCTTTGTTAGCCATCTGGCTACATACAAATACATAGAAATGGATAGAGAGATCCATGAAACTATGAGCCAGGTATTTGAGGCCCTGAACATTAATGAGGCATCTGATGTACTGGGAACCTCCATGACGTCTTATCAGCAAGCCAGGAAGGTTGTTGAAGAGGGGACTGCCCAAGGCTGGGGCAAGCTGCTACCCATGGAGAAGAAGGAGGACAGATTTGGGTTGGGTTACAAACCAACTCAACAAGATCAATCAGAGGCTGCCAAGAAGCCCAGTTTTGTCAGCGGGGGAATGCTCACCCCGGATGCAGTGAACAACTTGGAAGATGAGTCGGAAGATGAGCGCAACCTGGAGAGCTGGATACGTCCAAGGACCCCGGGGAGCCATGTCTCAAACTGGTCTTCCTAGGAAATTATAAGGGTTACTCCTGCAGAGTAATTATTATTTCCTGTATATTTTAAGCATGCATCAAGTCTTGCATCATGCCCAAGATGACAAGACTCATTTTGTAATCGGGCCATCTTTGTAATTTTTGTGCAAACAGATCAATCAATGAATATCGAACATCTTTTGCAAATGAGTCTTTTTCTTTTTCGCTCACTGTTTTTTTTCCATTTTTCTTTTTGTACAAAAAATAAAATGGCAATGTTTTCAAAATGATAACTTCATTTCACCTTTTTCTAAACAAAGATTAAAATCGATCACTAAAATGAACAATCTAAACCCTTGCAGAGAGTGCCTTTCAAACTGCACCGACAACAGCACAGCTATGGCTTCGTATGACTTTGACAATCCAATCAATCAAGCTGATGAAGGGGTTGAAGAAGATTATGAGCTTCCTGAAGAGCTAGCCAGGTTGTTAAGGCAAGAGGAGAAGGTTATCACTCCTCATCAGGAGGAGGTCGAAACGGTTAATCTTGGTACGGATGAAAATGTGAAAGAGGTTAAGATCGGGGCCTGCCTACAAGACTCAGTGAAAGAACAACTGATTGACATGCTTCGGGAATATGTGGATGTGTTTGCTTGGTCTTATCAGGATATGCCCGGGTTGGACACCGATATCGTCATGCACAAGCTGCCTTTAAAAGAAGACTGCCCACCGGTTAAACAGAAACTGCGCCGCACTCGCCCAGATATGGCAATGAAGATCAAAGAAGAGGTGCAAAAGCAGTGGGACGCCGGGTTCCTTGCTGTGACTAGATATCCGCCATGGGTTGCTAATATTGTACTTGTGCCTAAGAAAGACGGCAAAGTGAGAATGTGTGTGGACTACCGGGATCTGAACAGAGCCAGCCCGGAGGATGACTTCCCTTTACCTCACATTGATGTATTGGTTGATAATACGGCTCAGTTCTCGGTGTTCTCCTTCATGGACGGATTTTCAGGATACAATCAGATCAAGATGTCACCTGAAGACATGGAGAAGACAACTTTCATCACACCCTGGGGCATGTTCTGTTACAAGGTGATGCCATTCGGACTGAAGAATGCTGGTGCAACCTATCAACGGGCTATGGTAACATTATTCCACGACATGATCCATAAAGAAATTGAGTGTTATGTGGATGACATGATTGCCAAGTCCCTCACAGAAGAAGACCACCTGGTGAATCTGCTAAAGTTATTCAAGCGTCTGAGGAAGTACCAATTGAAGTTAAACCCCAACAAGTGCACATTTGGGGTGCGATCTAGTAAGCTGCTGGGATTTATTGTAAGTGAGAAAGGGATTGAAGTTGACCCTGATAAAGTTAAAGCCATTCAAGAAATGCCTGCACCAAAGTCAGAAAAAGAAGTTCGAGGTTTCTTAGGTAGATTGAACTACATTTCACGGTTCATATCTCACCTTACAGCAACCTGTGAGCCTTTGTTCAAGCTGTTAAGAAAGGAACAAACTGTCAGGTGGAACGAAGACTGCCAAAAGGCTTTTGACAAGATCAAGGAGTACTTACAAGAGCCTCAAATCCGTATGCCTCCAGTTGAAGGAAGACCTCTGATAATGTACTTGACAGTATTAGAAGAGTCAATGGGGTGTGTGCTGGGCCAGCATGACGAGTCTGGTCGAAAAGAGTATGCAATTTACTACCTGAGCAAAACGTTTACCGACTGTGAACAACGTTATTCACTGCTCGAGAAAAATTGTTGTGCTTTAGCGTGGGCTGCTCGCCGACTAAGGCAGTATATGTTGACCCACACCACTTTATTGATCTCAAAGATGGACCCAGTCAAGTATATTTTTGAGAAGCCAGCACTCACCGGACGGGTTGCAAGATGGCAAATGATCCTCACAGAATATGACATCCAGTACACATCTCAGAAAGCCATCAAAGGCAGTGTATTGTCCGATTATCTTGCTGAGCAACCCATTGATGATTACCAGCCTATGAGATTTGACTTCCCTGATGAAGATATCATGTTCATAAAAGCAAAAGATCATGAAAAGCCTATTCACACTGAAGGGCCTGACCCAGAAGAAGAATGGACTATGATGTTTGATGGGGCTGTTAAAATGAATGGTCGTGGTGTTGGTGCAGTACTCATTACACCTAAGGGAGTTCACATGCCTTTCTCGGCAAAGCTCACCTTTAACTGCACTAACAACGGAGCTGAATACGAAGCTTGTATTATGGGTCTTGAGGAAGCCATTGACCTCAGGATCAATATTTTGACCGTGTTCGGAGATTCAGCTCTGGTAGTTAATCAAACCAACGACAAATGGTATACACACCAGGATCATCTGATACCTTACAGGGATTATACAAGGAGGTTATTGACTTTCTTTACAACGGTCAAGCTTGAGTATATCCCTTGGGACGAGAATCAATTTGCAGATGCTTTGGCCACCATTTCATCAATGATCAAAGTTCAAGCTGCCAACTTTGTACCGCGGATCTCGGTATCCAGACTTGACAGACCAGCGTATGTATTTGCAGCAGATGTTGTTAAAGATGATAAGCCTTGGTTTCATGACATCAAGTGCTTCTTGGAGGATCAAATATACCCACCTGGGGCATCTTCCAATGATAAGAAGACTTTAAGAAGGCTAGCTGGTAGTTTCTTCTTGAATACCGATGGTTCCCTGTACAAGAGAAACTTTGATATGGTGCTTCTCTGGTGCGTTGATAGAACAGAAGCAGACTTGTTGATGCACGAGGTGCACGAAGGATCCTTTGGTACCCATGCAGGAGGGCATGCCATGGCCAAGAAGTTGCTAAGATCAGGCTATTACTGGATTACAATGGATGCAGATTGTTGTGCCTATGCCAGGAAATGCCATAAATGCCAGATCTATGCGGATAAGGTGCATGTGCCTCCCAATCCTCTAAATGTGATGTCTTCACCCTGGCCCTTTGCTATGTGGGGCATTGATATGATTGGCAAGATTGAACCGACTGCTTCAAATGGCCACAGATTCATCCTGGTAGCCATTGACTATTTTACCAAGTGGGTTGAAGCAGCTTCCTATGCAAATGTTACAAGGCAAGTGGTAGCCCGATTTCTGAAGAGGGATATCATTTGTCGGTATGGAGTGCCCGAGCGAATCATTACTAATAATGGTTCCAATTTAAACAACAAAATGATGGCAGAGCTATGCCGGGACTTCAAGATCCAACACCACAATTCTTCTCCTTACAGGCCAAAGATGAATGGCGCTGTTGAGGCAGCCAACAAGAATATCAAGAAAATTGTGCAAAAGATGGTGGTTACCTACAAAGACTGGCATGAAATGCTACCGTTTGCCTTGCATGGGTACCGTACGTCAATCAGAACATCCACTGGGGCAACACCGTATCAGCTTGTGTATGGTATGGAGGCAGTCCTACCGGTTGAAGTTGAATTACCCTCCCTGCGAGTACTAATGGATGTTAAGCTGAACGAGGCAGAATGGGTCCGGTCCCGATATGAACAACTGAGTCTGATCGAAGAAAAGAGATTGGCTGCCATCTGTCATGGGCAGCTATATCAGAAAAGAATGAAGAAAGCCTTCGATCAGAAAGTCAGGCTCTGAGAGTACCAAGTAGGAGATCTTGTGCTGAAAAGACTCCTCCCTCCTCATACAGACCACAGGGGCAAGTGGACTCCGAACTATGAAGGGCCATTCGTAGTAAAGAAAGTTTTCTCCGGTGGAGCACTGATGCTCAGTACTATGGATGGTGAAGACTTCCCGTCCCCTGTGAATTCAGATGCAGTTAAAAAATACTTCGCATAAAATGACCCGCTGGACATAAAAACAGAATGTAAGTTCAGGCAAAAATAGGGCATCCCGGCGAGTCAAAAACAGAATAAACGATTCGGGCAAAAGTAAGGGAAAATAAACAAAAAAAAAGGTGTGCACCCGCTGAGTTAAAGAGCCGCATTGGACAACTCAGGCAAAAAAGGGTATCCCGATGGATTGAAAACCCGAAAGGGCGATCCATGCAAAATAAGGGAATGAGCGAACAACTGTATTCTGAATTCATCTGTATCACTTACAACTTGGTAAGCTTCGAAAGGTTCAAGCGTCGGTCAGAATCAACCTTCCTCAGAAAGCAAGACGATAAGAACGTCAAATGTCATACGAGTCATAGCGAAGGGAAGCTCCTTGAAGCGTCGCCAACATTGCCAACATCTTGTTTTCTCAATTTGTAACGATCTCCTCATTTTAGGGGATTTGTTTCTTTGACTGTATCTTGCCAATTCAGGGCACATGAATTAATAAAGTCAGATTTTCAGCCACACACTGTCTCATTTATTTGCAAAAAATGTCCGATGTCTCTAAGATACTAATTGCATAAATACAGATGCTTCTCTTCTAAAAAAACACGTGCTTGCAGGAAGTATACTTACTCCCAGGAGTGTCTAAACTCCTATGATGGAATCCGGTAAGGGATACCTCGGGATTACTTGTGCGTTTCTATGTCTTTTCAGGATTGCAGGTATTCAAAGCACAACGTGGGGCATGAAAGTTTAACCCCAGCAAGCTGGCAAAACATCATCTACTCAGGCTTAACACCGGAGGTGCTTTCTCCCCAGCTGAGTTGCCATCCAATATCCCTCCTCAGCCAAGTACAAAAAGCCAGGTAACCATCTCCCCACAGAGCTTCAGCCTCCATCTAGAAGGGCAACGCCTGAAGATCTCACAACAGAGTGAACGAAAGCTTCTACAGACCCCAGCTGGGTCCCTCATTACCAGGGACAGGTCTATCAGTGACCTATTTCCCCCATGCAAATACATCTTATCAGATCTACCAATGATCTCATCCCCAGCTGGGATGTCCGCTTCAAGCAGATCAACCGGAGATCTTCACAGCAGTCGGGATCCAAATCCCGGATCGGTATCTTTACATAATCATAGCATTCGCATCATACTCTCCCCACAAAGCGTAGCATTCCGTCTAATACGGAGCATTACGGCAAAAGTCAAACATATTGCATAATCATAAGCCATGATTCTGAAGCAAACACTTGTGAATATTGGCAATCCATCAGCAATATACAGAAAACTCCCCCAGATTCCCCAGCGGAGAGCTAAAGCTAAAGCATTGGCCTTACACTCACAAATACAAATACACACTTCTTCTGGCCCCCGTCCGTGTCATCATTCCCCAGTAAAGTTGCCCGAGCATTCTTTACCAATAGACACTTATATATCACAGATACCTCTTGACACCCGTCCGTGTCATACCCCCAGCAGAAAGCCAAAGCGTCCCCTTTGCACTCACAGATACATATATACAATTCCTTGACACTCGTCCGTGTCATCTCCCTAGCACAGTTGCCTAAACATTTTTTTGCAAACTATATACTTGTTTATATTACACCTTTATCTTTTGACACTCGTCTGTGTCACCCTCCTCAGCAAGCTAAACACTCCTCTGTATACCACTCATACTTATTTCACTCATACAGATACATGTCCGTATCTTGTATACATCACTCAAATCCCCTCAGATTCGACACTCGTTCGTGTTCTTTGTTAACCAGTTGGTACTCGTCCATACCATCATCTCAGAACATGTGTCAGGCGTTTGTTTCTACCCGATACTCGTCCGTATCGTAAGTCTTAGGGATGCTCGTCTGCATCTTTAATTTATACACCGTGTCAAACACTTATGTCTTCTTGAATTTAGACACTCGTCTGTGTCTACTTTTTCCCCAGAAGAGTCCCCTCAGAATCAACACTCGTCCGTGTTCCTTGTTAACCAGTCGATACTCGTCCGTATCATCATCTCCGAACACGTGTCAGTATTTGTTTCTACCCGATACTCGTCCGTATCGTAGTCTTAAGGATGCTCGTCCGCATCTTTAATCTATACACAACGTCAAAACACTTATACCTTTTATTTCTTGGATGTAAACACTCGTCCGTGTTTACTATTCCCCAGTAGGTCGCCAACAAAGCAACCTTTTTCTCTCTGACATTCGGCAGCCGTACCCTGCCAGGTGATCGTCCTTCACCTTTGGATGACCGTCCCTCATCCTTTCCCCAGCGGAGTCTCTATTTCATTAGAACCCCTTTTCTATCCGGCATTCGTCCTATGTCGTGATATTTTCAGCAGCCGTCCCCTGCTAGGTGATCGTCCTTCACCTCTTGATGATCGTCTTTCATCATTTTATCCGATGGCCGTCCCCATCGTCGACCTTTTATCCGGCATTCGTCCTAAGTCGCGATACTTTCGGCAGCCGTACCCTGCCAGGTGATTGTCCTTCACCTCCTGATGATCGTCCTTCATCATTTTATCCGATGGCCGTCCCCATCGTTGATCTTGTTATCTGACATTCGTCCTATGTCATGATAAACCTTGAGAGCAACCGTCCCCTGCTAGGTGATCTTCCTTCACCTCTTGATGATCGTCCTTCATCATGCTCATCCGATGGCCGTCCCCATCGTCGACCTTTTATCCGACATTCGTCCTATGTCGCGATACTTTCGGCAGCCATACCCTGCCAGGTGATCTTCCTTCACCTTAGATGACCGTCCCTCATCTTATCCCTTTCAGAGCAGCCGTCCCCTGCTAGGTGATCGTCCTCGTCCTTCACCTTTGATGACCGTCCCTCATCATTATTTCATTTATTCTTTAACCCGATGGCCGTCCCCGTCGTGGTCCCTTTTCCTTTTCCTGGTGATCATCCTTCACCTTTGATGACCGTCCCTCATCATTATTTCATTTATTCTTTAACCCGATGGCCGTCCCCGTCGTGGTCCCTTTTCCTTTTCCTAATGATCGTCCTTCATCAGTTTAGCCCGATGGTCGTCCCCATCGTTGTTTGCATTACTTTATGAACCCAATGACCATACCTCATCATTTATTTTTACCTATAATCCCCAGAGAATCTTATAGCTTTACATGATGGCCGTCCCCATCATAATCTCTTATATCCCCAGCTAGTCGGCCGTCCCCGTCTTTGCTTTATTTCCTGCATTTTCCCCAGCTAGTCGGTCGTCCCCGTCTTTGCTTTATTTCCCGCATTTTCCCCAGCATGTCGGCCGTCCCCGTCATTGCTTTATTTCCCGCATTTTCCCCAGCATGTCGGCCGTCCCTGTCATTGCTTTATTTCCCGCAGTTTCCCCAGCATGTCGGCCGTCCCCGTCATTGCTTTCTCTCCAGCAGTCGTCCTATGCTCGGCGGTCGTCCTCCGTCACCCGCACTTTATAATTATACTTTATTTTCTTTTACAATCTATATCCCTTTCCTTCTTCATTTTGTGAGTGCAAATTTTGGACTGTCTTTGGTATTCAACCACAAGTTATCTTGTTTGCCTGTTAAGCCGCTGCTTACATCCTGCACAGCTAACTCATGTTTGAATAGGGGCAGCTGTAAACACCCCAAATTTGCCCTCACCCATTCACACCATTGCTTGTGATCTTTTCATATGCATAATTTCAATCATAGCATCTCATACCACATTTTTGATTCACTGCACTGGTTCAAAAGTCATCTGCATCTAGGGTTTGTGATCTGAGCTATCCAAGAGCTTCTTGAGCCACTCCAAAGGTCATCAATCATTTCAAAGGGGTCCATGTATGTTCAAGCATCATATTGTATCTCCTCAAAGTCAAGAATGACAAAAAATCACAAGAACTGGGAAAGGCATATGAGCAGAGCCAGGTTTGACTTCACAGATGACCTAGAATTAGGGTTTTGGTTTCAGAGGCCATAACTCCAAAATTTTTGGTCATTCTTGTTTCTATTGGTCTCTATATGGTATAGGGATCATGCATATCAATTTTCATTAAGAAATGCCATGGGGAAGTCATCTGATCAAGAGTTGACTTTTTGAGCAAGTTAGTGCAAAATCAGGGCATCTGAGGCCCTCAATGACCCAACCAAAGGGTGTTCATCATCATTTTGATTATGTATGATCTTTATTTGATCATAGAAGATGTTGGAAGTTCACAAAATTGAAGAATCTCAAGCCATTTGCAAAGTTGACTTTTTGGGGAAAATGACTTGTAATGGAAACTTGCCATTTTGGGAAACTTTTTCAACCCTTGTTTTTTGATTCAAAAATGCTTCAAATGGGAAAACTTTGGTCATGAAAGTTGTAGAATGGATCATTCCCTTTTCAAAAAGTACAAGAACTCATTCTAATTCATTTTGGATCAAAAGTTATGGCTTGTCAAAGTTGGCCAAAATCACATAATTTGAAGTTTTCTACCAAAGGGGCATTTTGCAAAATGGTGTGATCAAGTGTTCTAAAGACTTCAAATATGCACAAACTCATTACAACATACTCACATGACCTCTAAAGATCAGAATGGACCAAAGAATATGGCATTTTGATGCTTTGAATCTCATGAATTTCCAAAGGGGCCAAACTTTGTGAAAATTGCAAAACATCTCATAAGCCTTGATCCACTTGCTGATTTATCTCATAAACAATTCCATGGTTCTCCCTAAACTCAGCTGATCCAAGACAAGCCAAAAAGCAAGTTGTAACGTTTCCCATACCTCAAGTACAAGTCAAGTTGACATTTTGGCAACTTGCCCATACCAATCAGCATAGGCCAGCACCCACTCCCTGACCTATCACACTTCTTTATGTGGATCAAATGCAAGCAAAAGCACATAACAATTCATGCTGAAGCTCTCTCATAGCCATAGTTCAAAGTTTATGCTCCATATGCAAAACATTTCGAAACACACAACACAGCCTTCAAACACACAAACAAACTTCACAAAACATCTCAGCACACTCTCCTGATCATTTCCCTGCCCTCACTCATCCCTGAAACCTCACATAAACCGAATACGATTCCTCCCCCCTCTTGAACAGAACTTCTGCAAAATCACAAATCAACCATTATAAACCCCAACCAAGCTTCATAACTTCATCCAGAGGACCATTGGGATCATTTTGAGGCAAAGAGGCAAGCAGAAAGCTCTTGGGTTGAAAGCATCGATTCAGGTAGCCATGGAAATTCATTTTTCCAGAACTCTTATTTCTTGTTTCTAAATGATTAAGCATGTCTCACTGATCACACTGAACTTGGAATTATTGAAAATGGTTGAGAAATGAGACTGTATTGCTTGTCTGAAATTTTTTCCATATTTATGTTCTTCTTCGAATCATGGGATTGAGTGAAAAGAAATGAGCTTTGAGGGTGGATTCAGGTTCAGGGGGACGAGGGGAGTTGATCTGGAGCTTTAGAGCTCCAGAAATAACCTAGAGAAGAAGTTGGCCATTTTCAGGTGAGGAGGTCACCGGAGAAGACGACCGGAGCTCGTCTCCGGTGACCTGAGAGTGATTAAATGACAATTAGGGTTAGGGCACCAGGTTTGAATGTGAGCCACTTGATGTTGCTTCCCGCGCGCGTATGGAGGGTCTGGATCATTTCATTAACTCTTAATTATGGATTAAAAATTAATTAATTAAAATTAGGCAGGTTTGAACTTGGGCCGTCCAGATGCGCGCCCAGTCAAACGTTTTAAACCCAGATTGCATCTGAGCCTTCCATCCTGCATACTTTCTTCTTTTTTATTTTTTATTTCATTTTGTTTATTTGATCTTGTACATTTTACTAAAAAATGGTAAAATTAGTCAAAAAATTCTGGAATTTTTTATGCAAGCTTTTATTAATTTTCAGAACCCAAAAATATTTTCATTTTTTATTTTTTGCATTAAAAATTATTTTTAAATCATTTAAGAGTTTATTTTTAATTAATTAATGAGAATTAATTAATTAAAAATACTTTTAAGTATTTAAAAATCACAAAAAAATTCATGTGACATTCAAAAACATTTAGGAACATTGTCCAACCCTCAGACCAAATTTCTTTTTTGTTCTTGATGCCTTTTGATCATTTTTATGGGAATTAATTTCATTTCAAGGCATTATTTTGTTCCAAACTTCAAAAATTCATTTCTGCCTAACCATTGAGAGTTGGACAATGATTCTTTTTGCATTGCATCTTGTATAGCATGTAGTTTGTAGGATAAAAATTGGTTTGAATTGATCTTGCATTTTCAATTTGTTTTGCATTTTCCTTGACAAGGTACCTTAAAACCCTAACAATCTTAGAAAATTCATAACCCTCATTAGGTTAAGAGTTAGAACTCCTCCTTTGGGCAGTGAGTTTGTATAGGTTTAGGGTTCCTTTGAATGCACTTTCAATTTTTTATCATGATGTTTGCTTCTGGTTTTGAATTTTGTTTTGTGCATTGATCATAAACCCTAATTTGGGCTTTCTTTTGCATCCATTTTCCATTTGCTTGCATACCATGACTTGCCATGACATTTTGTGCATTCATTTGATTCATAAGACATCTTAGGACATATTAGAATCATGTTTGATCATTGCATCATTCATTTGCCATGTTGTATTTCATTTGCATTTCATAACTTTTCATGAACATTCATGGTTCAAAGCATGCTTCATTTGCATCCATATGTTTGTATGATCACCCTCATGCCTTGCCTCATGTTTGCATCATCTCTTAGCATCAATAACATCATGTTTATGCTCCTGGTTTTGGTGTGCATCATCACATTTCATCTCATTTTGCATTGCATTTCATTTCTTTACTAACTTTTCAGGTGGTAAGTTACTTTGAGAAGTGAATTTGCCTTCACTTCTCATGTTCTCCTTTCATCTCTCATATGCGTCATTGCTGCATTTTGTCTTGTGCTTTGGATTGAGCTTGATCATTCTTGTTCATCTTACTTTCTTTCTCCAAGTGACTTGTCTTCTTAAATGAAGCAAGTTGCTTTGCTTCTCTTTGCTCCTTTCATCTGCTCATTGGTGGTTCTTTGAAGATCTTTCTCTTAAACCTCACAAACCCTAGGACTTCCAAGCATGATAACAATTAGGGTTGATTAGTCCCCCCACTTAGCTTTTACCTTTGTGTCATCATTGAGTCTCCTCCTTTCATCTCATAATCAAGGACTAAACCCTAAAGGTTTTAAGGCTTTGTGATCAAGCTTATGCATGCATCCTTCTATTAGGATGGAGTGTATAACTTTAATCCTAAGTGTTAAACCCTTAATGTGTTTAAATCCTTTAATCAATCCACTTAATAATCATCAAGACATCAAGCTTGTAACTTGGGCCTTGCATTAGGGTTCTAATTCTTCCTTAATTGGTTAAGAAGGACTAACCCTAGTGTTAATGGACAAGTCCTCCTCAAGTTGTCTTACAAACCATAAAAATCACTTCTTCATCTTACCATTAACTAAAATCCACTTAATAAAGGCTTTGTTTTGTCATGAGGTTAATCCCTAATCATGGATTAAGTTGAGGAGCTTTCCTCAGCTTAAACATTCTCATCTATTATCCTTCTATTAGGATGGTGTAATGAGTCTATTTAATCCCTGATTATGGCTTAGTCTCATTACTTAACACTAAACAAAAACTCCAAAAACATCTAAATAATCACAAGTAGGTTAATGATCTTAATCCTACACCATGGTGATTAAGTGTGAGACACTGACTTCACACTTAAGGTATCCTCATTACCCCTAATCAGAGGGGGGATGTGATGAGTTTACTAAATCCATTGGTTTAGGCTTAAGCTCATTAACTTATGACAAACTTTCAAAAGCAATAAAAGATTGAAAACACAAAAAACAAACAATAATCGTCTCCTCCGGGATTCTTTTCTCACCTCATTCACTCACAAACGAGAACTTGCTTCTTCCGTCTAATGCAAGACAGTTTGCACCTGAGCCAGACAGGTCATACACTTGAGCATAGACAAGTAAGCAGTTCACAAGTCAATTCACCTTTCAGTCTCTTTGGGTCGAACTATGGTGTTCTGACTTCCTCATTGCACAAGAGGATACGTAGGCATAACTTAACAGTTATCGAACAAAAGTCTCTGTATATTCCCCCTCTTCCAGCACCATACTTTTAACCTCATATTCTTGAGCATTTCACTCCTGTTCTTACACTGACACTTCACTTATACACTTTACACTTCTTTTACACTGACACTTGTATTCTTTCCAGCTTTGATACACAAATTGCACTGACACTACCCCTTTAAAACACAAATCTTTTAAGCGTGGATCCCGTCGAGTACGGCGGACAATATGGGTGCTAATACCTTCCCAGGTTGTAACCAACCCCCTTTCTCAGTCTCTCTGGTTCGCAACCGTCTTATCCATTCTTTTCTAGGTTTATGCAGCATTACCTTTACTTCGCGATAAAAATGCCAAGCTGGCGACTCTTTCTTTCTTTTGAGTTCACTCCTGTGTGTTCTCATTTCTCTTTTCGCCGACCGTTCGCGTCTGTACCCCTCTTGACCCCTGGGTTGTCATTTGGTGGGAGCGACACAATGGAACTTCCTATCCATGAACCCACTTACAATCCTTTCTGGAAAGACTTAAGGCATACACCATGGATGAAAAACTGTGGATGTTTTACTTTGAAGACAGTTTGACTGGGGCTTCAAGGGAATGGTACTCTCACTTGACCAGAGCTACAATCAGATGCTGGAAGGACCTAGCTGAGGCCTTCATCAGGCAGTACCAATACAACCTGGACATGGATCCTAACAGGACCCTTTTGATGGGAATGTCTCAGTCCTCTAGAGAAAGCTTCAGGGAATATGCCCAGAGGTGGAGACAGCTTGCTGCTGCTGTCCAGCCACCCATGCCGGAAAGAGAAATGACCGACATGTTTATGAATACACTGCAAGGAACATATATTGATAGGCTAGCTTCCTTTTCTTCCACCAGCTTCGCTGACGTAGTCATAGCTGGAGAAAGAATTGAAAGCCTTCTGAAGATGGGCAAGATTTCTGATAATGGTGCAAGTTCATCCAGTAACCCCAAGAAGCCTTTTGTGGGACCTAGAAGAACCGGTGAGACAAATGCCATTCATGCCAGCAGAGGCAGACCTCAGTATGTTCACAGGTCAGTGGCAGCAGTCACTATTCCAGCCCCGATTCCTCAGCAATCAGCATATCAACCACAACAACAACCACAGTATCAGCAACAAATTCAGTACCCACCACAGAGGACCTACAACAACAATAACAACAATCAACAGCAAAGACCCTTTCAGCAAAGACCATCACAGGCAAATAGGGTGATTGACCCTATCCCCATGCCTTATGCCGCTTTATTGCCACAACTCATGAAACTCAACCTGGTTGAATTGAGGACATTGGCACCACCAGATCCCTCCAATCTTCCAAGAAATTATGATGTCAACGCCAGATGCGCTTTCCACTCCAATGCACCTGGCCACAATACAGAGAAATGCAGGGCTTTACAAATGAAGGTACAAGACCTAGTGGATTCTAAAGCCCTCAACTTTGCACCCCCTCCAAGTGTCACCAAGAATCCCATGCCCAATCATGGAGGACCAAGAATTAATGCTATTGAGGAAGACAAGCCGTCTTTCTTAATCACCAGTGTTGGGCAGATCCGGACACCTCTGGTAGAAATTAAAGCTCAGCTCCTAGAATGCCAGATGTTCCCCGGGTGTTAGCTCGGTTGTGGGTATTGCAACATCTCAGTCAACGGGTGTGATAACTTGAGAAGCGGCATAGATGGTCTTATCAAAAGTGGTATACTTCAGATCACAACAACGGCGCCTACAAATCCAGCAATCCCTTTGACAACAATTCCTGACTCTGCTACAACTGCAACAACAATCATTCCGAACAATTCATCAATATCATCAACAATGGCTTCATCCATCACCTCGACAAATCAAATTTCAACAACCATTTCTTCTACAACATCAACATCCATCTATCCAGCAGGATCTTCTACAACACCAACAGCAATTAATGAAGATATCTCACCAGTCACTATTTATTATGATCCGTCAAGTGTTCCTCCAGACAACAACTTTCAACAACAATCAGTGGTACTTCCTGCCAGGTCACCCGTCACCATTTATTACGATCCGCACACTATTTCAGTACCCTCCTCTGCTGCAGTCAGTCCAGTTACCATCACGGTGCCTGGACCAGTTCCATATGAAAGCAGTAATGCCATACCATGGCATTATGGCTCTGACCTCTACTGCAACGGGGAGAAAATCACTTTGGATTCTTCAACCTCTTCTCCACAGATTGATAATGTTGGGGGAGGCGGCGGCTTCACCAGAAGCGGACGCCTTTTAGCCTCACAAACTCAAAGACCTAATGCCAAAGCAGAAGCTGCTGCCAAAGCAAAGGGAAAGAGTGTGGTATTTGAAGAGCCGACTGTCAAGGAAACTCAGAGGACATCTTTTGAACAAGATGTGGACGAGTTTATGAGGATTATAAAGAGAAGTGATTACAAGGTGGTGGATCAGCTTCACCAAACTCCCTCAAAGATCTCCATATTATCCCTGCTAATGTGTTCTGAAGCTTGCAGGAATGCATTACTAAAAGTCTTGCACGCAGCTTACGTGCCAGAGGAGATCACTGTTAATCAGCTGGAAACTGTGGTGGGAAATGTCAACACCAGTCATGGACTGGGCTTTACCAATGCTGACTTAGCAACTGAGGGGCGTAACCACAACAAGGCTTTACACATCACTCTAGAATGCAAGGGTGCTGTTCTATCCCATGTACTGGTAGACACTGGGTCTTCACTCAATGTTTTGCCAAAGAAAACCTTGGTGAAGCTGGAGTATGATGGCTTGGCATTGCGTCCAAGTAATTTGGTGGTAAGAGCATTTGATGGCTCTAAAAGATCAGTGCTAGGGGAGATTGATCTGCCAGTGATGATTGGCCCGCAGACTTTTAAAATTACCTTCTATGTGATGGACATTCAGCCGGCCTACAGCTGTTTGTTGGGTAGACCTTGGATCCATGCCGCTGGCGCAGTTACGTCTACCCTTCACCAGAAGCTGAAATTCGAGTGGGAAGGCCAGATCATCACCATCTGTGGTGAAGAAGATATCTTTGTTAGCCATCTGACTACATACAAATATATTGAGATGGATGGAGAGATCCATGAAACTATGAGCCAGGGATTTGAGGCCCTGAACATTAATGAAGCATCTGTTGTACTAGGAACTTCCATGACGTCTTATCAGCAAGCCATGAAGGTTGTTGAAGAGGGGACTGCCCAAGGCTGGGGCAGGCTGTTGCCTGTGGAAAAGAAGGAGGCCAGATTTGGGTTGGGTTACAAACCAACTCAACAAGATCAATCAGAGGCTGCCAAGAAGCCCAGTTTTGTCAACGGGGGAATGCTCACCCTGGATGCAGTGAACAACTTGGAAGATGAGTCAGAAGATGAGCGCAACCTGGAGAGCTGGATACGTCCAAGGACCCCGGGGAGCCATGTCTCAAACTGGTCTTCCCAGGAAATTATAAGGGTTACTCCTGCAGAGTAATTATTATTTCCTGTATTTTTAAGCATGCATCAAGTCTTGCATCTTGCCCAAGATGACAAGACTCATTTTGTAATCGGGCCATCTTGTAATTTTGTGCAAACAGATCAATCAATGAATATCGGACATCTTTTGCAAATGAGTCTTTTTCTTTTCCGCTCACTGTTTTTCATTTTTCTTTATGTACAAAAAATAAAAATGGCAATGTTTTCAAAATGAAAATTTCATTTCACTTTTTCTAAACAAGATTAAAATCGATCACTAAAATGAACAATCTAAACCCTTGCAGAGAGTGCCTTTCAGACTGCACCGACCACAACACAGTTATGGCTTCGTATGACTTTGACAATCCAATTAATCAAGCTGATGAAGGGGTTGAAGAAGATTATGAGCTTCCTGGAGAGCTAGCCAGGTTTTTAAGGCAAGAGGAGAAGGTTATCACTCCTCATCAGGAGGAGATTGAAACGGTTAATCTTGGTACGGATGAAGAGGTGAAAAAGGTTAAGATCGGGGCCTGCCTACAAGACTCAGTGAAAGGACAACTGATTGATATGCTTTGAGAGTATGTGGATGTTTTCGCTAGGTCTTATCAGGATATGCCAGGGTTGGACACCGATATTGTCATGCACAAGCTGCCTTTAAGAGAAGACTGCCCGCCAGTAAAACAGAAACTGCGCCGTACTCGCCCAGATATGGCAATGAAGATCAAAGAAGAGGTGCAAAAGCAGTGGGACGCCGGGTTCCTTGCTGTGACTAGCTATCCGCCGTGGGTTGCTAATATTGTACCTGTGCCTAAGAAAGACGGCAAAGTGAGGATGTATGTGGACTACCGGGATCTGAACAGAGCCAGCCCGAAGGATGACTTCCCATTACCTCACATTGATGTATTGGTTGATAATACGGCTCAGTTCTCGGTGTTCTCCTTCATGGACGGATTTTCAGGATACAATCAGATCAAGATGTCACCTGAAGACATGGAGAAGACAACTTTCATCACACCCTGGGGCACATTCTGTTACAAGGTGATGCCATTCGGACTGAAGAATGCTGGTGCAACCTATCAACGGGCTATGGTAACATTATTCCACGACATGATCCATAAAGAAATTGAATGTTATGTGGATGACATGATTGCCAAGTCCCTCACAGAAGAAGACCACCTGGTAAATCTGTTGAAGCTATTCAAACGTCTGAGGAAGTACCAACTGAAGTTGAATCCCAACAAGTGCACATTCGGGGTGCGATCTGGTAAGCTGCTGGGATTTATTGTAAGCGAGAAAGGGATTGAAGTTGACCCTGATAAAGTCAAAGCCATTCAAGAAATGCCTGCACCGAAGACAGAAAAAGAAGTTCGAGGGTTCCTAGGTAGATTGAACTACATTTCAAGGTTCATATCTCACCTTACTGCAACCTGTGAACCTTTATTCAAGCTATTAAGAAAGGAACAAACGGTCAGGTGGAACGAAGACTACCAAAGGGCCTTTGACAAAATCAAGGAATACTTGCAAGAGCCTCCAATCCTTATGCCTCCAGTTGAAGGAAGACCTCTGATAATGTACTTGACAGTATTAGAAGAGTCAATGGGGTGTGTGTTGGGCCAGCATGACGAGTCTGGTCGAAAAGAGTATGCAATATACTACCTAAGCAAAACGTTTACCGACTGTGAACAACGTTATTCACTGCTCGAGAAAACTTGATGTGCTTTAGCGTGGGCTGCTCGCCGACTAAGGCAGTATATGTTGACTCACACTACCTTATTGATATCAAAGATGGACCCAGTTAAGTACATTTTTGAGAAGCCAACACTCACCGGACGGGTTGCAAGATGGCAAATGATCCTCACAGAATATGACATCCAGTACACATCTCAAAAAGCTATCAAGGGCAGTGTATTGTCTGATTATCTTGCTGAGCAACCTATTGATGATTACCAGCCTATGAGATTTGACTTCCCTGATGAAGACATCATGTTCATAAAAGCAAAAGATCATGAAGAACCCGTTCACACTGAAGGGCCTGACCCAGAAGAGGAATGGACTATGATGTTTGATGGGGCTGTTAACATGAATGGTCGTGGTGTTGGTGCAGTACTCATTACACCTAAGGGAGTTCACATGCCTTTCTCGGCAAAACTCACCTTTAACTGCACTAACAACGAAGCTGAATACGAAGCTTGTATTATGGGTCTTGAGGAAGCCATTGACCTCAGGATCAAGACTTTGACGGTATTCGGAGATTCAGCTCTGGTAGTTAATCAAACCAACGACAAATGGTACACACACCAGGATCATATGATACCTTACCGGGATTATACAAGGAGGTTATTGACTTTCTTTACAACGGTCAAGCTTGAGTATATCCCTCGGGACGAGAATCAGTTTGCAGACGCTCTGGCTACCATTTCATCAATGATCAAAGTTCAAGCTGCCAACTTTGTTCCTCAGATCTCAGTATCTAGACTTGACAGACCAGCATACGTATTTGCAGCAGATGTTGTAAAGGATGATAAGCCTTGGTTCCATGACATTAAGTGCTTCTTGGAGGATCAAACATACCCACCTGGGGCATCTTCCAATGATAAGAAGACTTTGAGAAGGCTTGCTGGTAGTTTCTTCCTGAATACTGATGGTTCCCTGTACAAGAGAAACTTTGATATGGTACTCCTCATATGCGTTGATAGAACAGAAGCAGACTTGTTGATGCACGAGGTGCACAAAGGATCCTTTGGTACCCATGCAGGAGGGCATGCCATGGCCAAGAAGTTGCTAAGATCAGGTTATTACTGGATTACAATGGATGCAGACTGTTGTGCCTATGCCAGAAAATGCCATAAATGCCAGATCTATGCGGATAAAGTGCGTGTGCCTCCCAATCCTCTAAATGTGATGTCTTCACCCTGGCCCTTTGCTATGTGGGGCATTGATATGATTGGCTGGATTGAACCGACTGCTTCAAATGGCCACAGATTCATCCTGGTAGCCATTGACTATTTCACCAAGTGGGTTGAAGCAGCTTCCTATGCAAATGTTACAAGGCAAGTGGTAGCCCGATTTCTGAAGAGGGATATCATCTATCAGTATGGAGTGCCCGAGCGAATCATTACTGATAATGGTTCCAATTTAAACAACAAAATGATGGCAGAGCTATGCCGGGACTTCAAGATCCAACACCACAATTCTTCTCCTTACAGGCCAAAGATGAATGGCGCTGTTGAGGCGGCTAATAAGAATATCAAGAAGATTGTGCAAAAGATGGTAGTCACATACAAAGACTGGCACGAAATGCTACCATTTGCCTTAAATGGGTACCGTACGTCAATCAGAACATCCACTGGGGCAACACCGTATCAGCTTGTGTATGGTATGGAGGCAGTCATACCTGTTGAAGTTGAATTACCCTCCCTGCGGGTACTAATGGATGTTAAGCTGAACGAAGCAGAATGGGTCTGGTCCCGATACGAACAACTGAGTTTGATCGAAGAGAAAAGATTAGCTGCAATCTGTCATGGGCAGCTGTATCAGAAAAGAATGAAGAAAGCCTTCGATCAGAAAGTCAGGCTCCGAGAGTACCAAGTAGGAGATCTTGTGCTGAAAAGACTCCTCCCTCCTCATACAGACCACAGGGGCAAGTGGACTCCGAACTATGAAGGGCCATTCATAGTAAAGAAAGTTTTCTCCGGTGGAGCACTGATGCTCAGCACTATGGATGGTGAAGACTTCCCGTCCCCTGTGAATTCAGATGTAGTTAAAAAATACTTTGCATAAATGACCCGCTGGACATAAAAACAGAATGAAAGTCCAGGCAAAAATAGGGCATCCCGACGAGTCAAAAACAGAATAAAAGACTCGGGCGAAAATAAGGGAAATAAATATATAAAAAAAAAGTACACCCGCTGAGTTGAAAAGACGCATTGGACAACTCAGGCAAAAATGGGTATCCCGATGGATCGAAAACCCGAAAGGACGATTCATGCAAAATAAGGGAATAAACGAACAACTGCATTCTGAATTCGTCTGTATCACTTACAACTTGGTAAGCTTCGAAAGGATCAAGCTTTGTTCAGAATCAACCTTCTTCAGAAAGCAAGACGAGAAGAACGTCAAATGTCATACGAGTCATAGCGGAGGGGAGCTCCCCGAAGCGTCATCAACATTGCCAACATCGTTTTCTTCTCAATTTGTCACAATCTCCTCATTTTAGGGGATTTGTTTCTTTGACTGTATCTTGCCAATTCAGGGCACATGAATTAATAAAATCAGATTTTCAGTCATGTTTCGTCTCGTACATTTTATTTTCATTTGCAAAATGTCCGATGTCTTTAAGATACTGATTGCATAAATATAGATGCTTCTCTTCTAAAGAATACGTGCTCGCAGGAAATATACTTACTCCCGGGGGTGTCTAAACTCCTATGATGGAATCCGGTAAGGGATACCTCGGGATTACTTGTGCGTTTCTCTGTCTTTTCAGGATTGCAGGTATTCAAAGCACAACATGGAGCATGAAAGCTTCACCCCAGCAAGCTGGCAAATCATTATCTACTCAGTCTTAGCACCAGAGGTGTTTTCTCCCCAGCTGAGTTGCCATCTATTATTCCAACTCAGCCAAGTACAAAAGCCGGGAAACCGTCTCCCCACAGAGTGTCAACCTTTACCCGGAAGAGCAATGCGTGAAGGAATCACAACGGAGTGAAGGAAGCTTCTACAAACCCTAGCTGGGTCCCCCGTACTGAGATAGGTCTATCAGTGACCTATTTCCCCAAGCAGAATCATACATGTCAGACCTACCAGTAATCTCATCCCCAGCTGGGATGTCCACTTCAAGCAGATCAGCCAGAAATCTTCGCAGCAGCGGGATCCGAATCCCGGATCGGTGTCTTTGCATAATCATAGCATTCGCATCATTATTCTCCCCACAAAGCGTAGCATTCCGTCTAAAACGGAGCATTACGGCAAAAATCAAACATATTGCATAAATCATAAGCCATGTTCTGAATCAAACGCTTGTGAATACTGACAACCCATCAACGATATACAGAAAACTCCCCTAGATTCCCCACCAGAGAGCCAAAGCACTGGCCTTACACTTGTAAATGCAAATGAACACTCCTTCTGGCACTCGTTCGTGTCATGGTTCCCCAGTAAAGTCGCCCGAACATTCTTTACAAACAGACACTTATATATTACAGATACTTTCTGACACCCGTCCGTGTCGTATCCCCGGCAGAAAGCCAAAGCGTCCTCTTTGCACTCACAGATACATATATACATACAAATTCCCTGACACCCGTCCGTGTCACCTTCCCGGCATAAACACTTTGTAAATCGTATACTTGTTTATATTACACCTTTTCTCTTTTTTACACTCGTCTGTGTCACTCTCCCCAGCAAGTTAAACACTCCTGAACACCACTCATACTTATTATTCCTGTTTCACTCATACAGATACTCGTCCGTATCTTGTATATACCACTTATATCCCCTCAGATCCGACACTCGTCCGTGTTCTTTGTTAACCAGTTGGCACTCGTCCGTATCATCATCTCTGAACATGCGTCAGCGTTCGTTTCTACCCGATACTCGTCCGTATCGTGGTCTTAAGGATGCTCGTCCTCATCTTTAATCCATACACGTGTCAAACACCTATGTCTTCTTGAATTTAGACACTCGTCTGTGTCTACTATTCTCCAGGGGAGTCCCCACAGAATCAATACTCGTCCGTGTTCTTTGTTAACCAGTTGATACTCGTCCGTATCATCATCTCCGAACATGTGTCAGCTTTCGTTTCTACCTGATACTCGTCCGCATCATAGTCTTAAGGATGCTCGTCCGCATCTTTCGTCTATACACAGTACCCAAACAGTTATACCTCTCATTTCTTGGATGTAGACACTCGTCCATGTTTAGTTTTCCCCAGCAAATTCCCCAACGAAACTTGTTAAATTGTTACCTTTCTATCTGACATTCGTCCTATGTCATGATACCTTTTCGGCAGCCGTACCCTGCTAGGTGATCGTCCTTCACCTCTTTGATGATCGTCCTTCATCAACCCCCAGTGGAGTCTCTATTCATTAGAACCCCTTCTTATCCGACATTCGTCATATGCCGTGATGTATTCAGCAGCCGTCCCCTGCTAGGTGATCGTCCTTCACCTTTTGATGATCGTCTTTCATCATTTTATCCGATGGCCGTCCCCATCGTTGATCTTGTTATCTGACATTCGTCCTATGTCATGATATACCTCGAGAGCAGCCGTCCCCTGCTAGGTGATCGTCCTTCACCTCTTGATGATCGTCCTTCATCATGCTTATCCGATGGTCGTCCCCATCGTCGACCTTTTTATCCGGAATTCGTCCTATGTCGTGATACTTTCGGCAGCCGTACCCTGCCAGGTGATCGTCCTTCACCTTAGATGACCGTCCCTCATCTTATCCCCAACAGAGCAGCCGTCCCCTGCTAGGTGATCGTCCTTCACCTTTGATGACCGTACCTCATCATGTTATTTTATTTTACCTATAATCCCCAGAAAGTCTTATGGCTTTACTTGATGGCCGTCCCCGTCATAATCTTTTATATCCCCAGCATGTCGGCCGTCCCCGTCATTGCTCTTTCCCCAACAGTCATCCTCTGCTCGACGGTCGTCCTCCGTTGCCTGCACTTTATAATCATACTCATTTTCCTTTACAATCTATATCCCTTTTCTTCTTCATTCTGTGAGTGCAAATCTTGGACTGTCTTTGGTATTCAACCACAAGTTATCTTGTTTGCCTGTTAAGCTGTTGCTTACATCCTGCACAGCTAACTCATGTTTGAATAGGGGCAGCTGTAAACACCCCAAATTTGCCCTCACTCATTCACACCATGGCTTGTGATCTCTTCATATGCATAAGCTCAATCATACCATCTCATATTGCATTTTTGCTTCACTGCACAGCTTCTAATTCATCTGCATCTAGGGTTTGTGATCTGAGCAATCCAAGAGCCAGTTGAGCCACTCCAAAGGTCATCAATCACTTCAAAGGGGTCCATGTAAGTTCAAGCATCATATTATATCCTCTCAAAGTCAAGAATGTCAAAAAATCACAAGAACTGAGAAAGGCATGGAAGCAGAGCCAAGTTTGACTGCACAGATGACCTAGAATTAGGGTTTTGGTTCCAGAGGCCATAACTCCAAACTTTTTGGTCATTCTTGTTTCTATTGGTCTATATATGTTATAAGGGTCATGCATATCAATTTTCATGAAGAAATTCCTTGGGGAAGGCATCTAATCAAGAGTTGACTTCTTGAGCAAGTCAGTGCAAAATCAGGGCATCTAAGGCCCCCAATGACCCAACCAAAGGGTGTTCTTCATCATTTTGATGGTTTATGATCTTTATTTGATCATAGAAGAGGTTGGAAGTTCACAAAATTGAAGAATTTCAAGCCATTTGCAAAGTTGACTTTTTGGGAAAATGACTTGTAATGGAAAATTGCCATTTTGGGAAACTTTTTCAACCCTTGCTTCTTGATTCAAAAATGCTTCAAATGGAAAAACTTTGGTCATGAAAGTTGTAGAATGGATCATTCCCTTTTCAAAAAGTACAAGAACTCATTCTAATTCATTTTGGATCAAAAGTTATGGCTTGTCAAAGTTGGACAAAATCACATAATTTCAAGTTTGGTACCAAAGAGGCATTTTGCAAAATGGTATGATCAAATGTTCTAAAGGCCTCAAATATGCACAAACTCATTACAACATGATCATGTGACTTCTAAAAACCAGAATTGGCCCAAGAATTATGCATTTTGATACCTTGAACTTCATGAATTCCCAAAGTGGCCAAACTTTAAGAAAATTGCAAAACATCTCATAAACTTCTTTCAACTTGATGAATCATCTCATAAACAATTCCATGGACCTCCTTAATCTCATCTGAGCAAGGACAAGCCAATGAGCTAGCTACACCATTGCCCATACCTCAAGTACAACACTTTTGACTTTTTGGCAAAAACTCCCATACCAATCCAACAGTGACACAACAACTCTCTGCCCAATCCAGACTTTACAAACACACTCCAAGGCTTCATTTTCATAACACAACTCATGCTGAAGCTCTCTCATAGCCATAGTTCCAAGTTTATGCTCCATATGCAAAACCATTCGAAACACCCTCCACAGGCATCAAACATTCAAACAAACTTCACCATTGATCTCCAAATGTTCCACTGATCACAAACCAACCATTGAAACAGCCTGAAACTCACTGAAATCAAAACATGATTTCCTCCCCCCCTGAACAGAACTCTGCCAATCTCCCAAACCAGCCACTATCAAAGCATTCTAAGCTTCATTCCATCATCAGGAGGATCAAGGGAGAAGGATTGTGCAAAGCTTGAGGCCAGGAAGCTCAGAATCAGAGAAGCTCCAGCTCAGGTAACCATCCAAAACATTTTTCCAGAACTCATTTCTTTTGTTGCAATGTGATTCTTTATGTTATGCTGGTCACACTGATGTATTTATTTTCAAAAATGGTTCGAAAATGAGAGTGTATGAAGTTTCTGAAATTTTGCCCGTGGAACTTGTTTGGTTTGATTCTCTTGTTTGATGCGAAATAAATGGATTCAATGGCCTGATTCTTGTTTAGATTGGTTTGGGGGATGTTTCTGGAGAATTTGGGGGTCTGGGGTGGCCTGAAGGGGAAGTTAGGCTGAAGGTCTCGCCAGAGAAGACGACCGGAAGTCTTCTCCGGTCACCTGAAAGAGATTAGGGCATAATCAGTGTAATTAGGGTTAGTTTAAATTATGACCGTGAGATCTGTGTTCCCCGCGCGTTTGGATGGCCTGGATTGAATGATTAAACCCTAATTCACTTAATTAATTTAATTAATTAAAATTAACTGAATTTGAATTTCAGCCTTTGGATGTGGCGCGTGGTCAAACCCTAATCCCCCAGGATCAATCCTGTCCCTTGGATGCGCATACTTCTGTTTTTATTCATTTTTAATTCATTTTTTACCATTTGTTTTGCATATTTAATTTAAAATAGTTAGAAAATTCCAAAAAATATTTTTCTTTTGCATTTTCATTTCAAATATTTTTCTCAACCAGAAAATATTTTAATTTTTTATTTTTTGCATTAAAAAATATTTTTAAATCATTTAAAAGTTCATTTTTAATTAATTAATGGAAATTAATTAATTAAAAATACTTTTAAGTATTTAAAAATCACAAAAAATTCATGTAACCTTTAAAAACATTTAGAAACATTGTCCAACTCTCAAACCAAATTTCTTTTTTGTTCTTGATGCCTTTTGATCATTTTTATGGGAATTAATTTCATTTCAAGGCATTATTTTGTTTCAAACTTCAAAAATTCATTTCTGTCTAACCTTTGAGAGTTGGATCATGATTCTTTTTGCATTGTATCTTGCATGGCATGTAGTTTATAGGATAAAATTGGCATGAATTGATCTTGCATTTTCAATTTGTTTTTCATTTTTCTTGACAAGGTACCTTAAAACCCTAGCAATCATAGGAAATTCATAACCCTCACTAGGTTAAGAGTTAGATCCCCTACCTTGGGCAGTGAGTTTGTATAGGTTTAGGGTTCCTTTGATTGCATTTTCAAATTTTTATCATGATGTTTGCTTCTGGTTTTGAATTTTGTTTTGTGCATTGATCATAAACCCTAATTTGGGCTTTCCTTTGCATCAATCTTCCATTTGCTTGCATACCATGACTTGCCATGACATTATGTGCATCCATTTGATTCATAATACATCTTAGGACATATTAGAATCATGTTTGATCATTGCATCTTTCATTTGCCATGTTATATGTCCATTGCACTTCATAACTTTTCATGAACATATATGGTTCAAAGCATGCTTCGCTTGCATCCATATGCTTATATGATCATTCTAATGCCTTGCCTCATTTTGCATCATCTATTAGCATCATTAACATCATGTTCATGCTCCTAGTTTTGGTGTGCATCATCACATTTCATCTCATTTTGCATTGCATTTCATTTCTTTACTAACTTTTCAGGTGGTAAGTTACTTTGAGAAGTGAATTTGCCTTCACTTCTCACATTCTCTTTTCATTTCTCTCACATATCCCTTGCTGCATTTTGTATGTGTATTGGATTGAGCTTGCTCATTCTTGTCCATCTTACTTTCTTTCTTCAAGCAACTTGACTTCTTAAGTGAAGCAAGTTGTTTTGCTTCTCTTTGCTCCTTTCATCTGCTTCTCTCCTTGGAGGTTCTCTGAAGATCTTTCTCTTAAACCTCATAAACCCTAGGAAAACCAAGCATGATCATAATTAGGGTTTTGATTAGTCCCCCAATTTAGCTTTTACCTTTGTGTCTCTTTGAGTCTTCTCTTCTCACCTCATAATCAAGGATTAAACCCTAAAGGCTTTAAGGCTTTGTGATTAATTTTATGCCTGCATCCTTCTATTAGGATGGAGTGTATAACTTTAATCCTAAGTGTTAAACCCTTAATGTGTTTAAATCCTTTAATCAATCCACTTAATAATCATCAAGACATCAAGCTTGTAACTTGGGCCTTGCATTAGGGTTCTAATTCTTCCTTAATTGGTTAAGAAGGACCAACCCTAGTGTTAATGGACAAGTCCCCCTCAAGTTGTCTTACAAATCATAAAACTCATTTATTAATCATACCATTAACTAAAATCCATTTAATAAAGGCTTTGTTTTGTCATGAGGTTAATCCCTAATCATGGATTAAGTTGAGGAGCTTTCCTCAGCTTAAACATTCTCATCTATTATCCTTCTATTAGGATGGTGTAATGAGTCTGTTTAATCCCTGATTATGGCTTAATCTCATTACTCAACACTAAACAAAAACAACAAAAACATCTAAGTAAATGCAAGTAGGTTAATGATCTTAATCCTACACCATGGTGATTAAGTGTGTGATGCTGACTTCACACTTAAGGTATTCTCATCACCCCTAATCAGAGGGAAGATGTGATGAGTTTACTAACCCATTGGTTTAGGCTTAAACTCATTATCCTATGACAAACTTCAAAAAGCAATAAAAGATTGAAAACTCAAAAACAAACAATAATCGTCTCCTTCGGGATTCTTTTCTCATCATCTTAATTCACAAACGAGAACTTGCTTCTTCCGTCTAATGCAAGACAGTTTGCACCTGAGCCAGACAGGTCTTACACTTGAGCATAGACAAGTAAGCAGTTCACAAGTCAATTTACCTTTCAGTCTCTTTGAGTCGAACTACGGTGTTCTGACTTCCTCATTGCACGTGAGGATACGTAGGCATAACTTAACAGTTATCGAACAAAAGTCTCTGTATATTCCCTCTTTCCAGCTTTATTCTTTAAGCCTCATAGTCTTGAGCATTTCACTCTTGTTCTTACACTGACACTTCTCTTATACACTTCACATTTCTTTTACACTGACACTTGCATTCTTTCCAGCTTTGATACACAAATTGCACTGACACTACCCCTTTAAAACACAAATCTTTTAAGCGTGGATCCCGTCGAGTACGGCGGACAATCTGGGTGCTAATACCTTCCCAGGTTGTAACCAACCCCCTTTCTCAGTCTCTCTGGTTCGCAACCGTCTTATCCATATCTTTTCTTAGGTTTATGCAGCATTACCTTTCCTTCGGGATAAAAATGCCTAGCTGGCGACTCTTTCTTTCTTTTTTCTTGAGTCCACCCCTGTGTGTTCTCATCCCCCCTTTCACCGACCGTTCGCGTCTGTACCCCTTCTGACCCTGGGTGTCATTTGGTGGGAGCGACAGGAAGTCATCTAATCAACTGGTAACTTGTTGTGCAAGAAAAGTCAGAATCAGGGCATCTGAGGCCCCCAACAATGGAACCAAAGGATAATTTTCATCCATTTGAGGTTCTATGATCTTTATTTGATCTTAGAAGTGGTTATAAGTTCACAAGATTGAAGAATTTCAAGCCATTTGCAAACTTGCTATTTTTGGACATGACTTGTAATGGAAACTTTCCATTTTGGGAAATATTTTCAACCTCCGCTTTCTTGATAAAAAATGCTTCAAATGAAAAATCCTTAAACATGAAAGTTATAGATTGGATCTTCCCATTTTCAAAAAGTAAAATAACTCCTCTTGATTCATCCTAGTACTCAAGATATGATCTTTCAAAGTTGGGAAAATCCTATAATTTTCAAGTTCATGCCAAAGAGGGATTTTTGCAAATTCAAGTTCTAAGCACTTTCATGACCTCTAATTGACCTCTAAGTATCATAACAACATCACATGACTTGCCTTGATCTTAATTATGCCTTGGATTGCAAGTTTCTACAAGCCATTTTCACAAAATTATCAAAGAGGGAAAGTTGCAAAATCTATGCTATCACATGATCCAAGTGTTCCAGCTCATGAAATCTGATCCAAAGGCCATCCTTGATGCAAGCTGAGGCAGGACAATCCCCCTAGCTAGCTCTGACCCGTGCCCATACCTCATAGTACACAATCTTGACTTTTTGCAAAAACCTCCCATACCAATCATCCTGTGCCACAACAACTATCTGATCAATCTCATTGGCCTATACTAACATCATGGACTTCATTACACAACACACACAAGCCTGAATTCAACCCTAAGCCCAGTTTCACAAAAAATCCCCAAAGCATTCATCTCTTCGAATCTCATCACACAAGCATCAAACCTCAAATCTTCTTCCACCAATCATCTCCACACATCATAAGGATCACAAACCAACCATCAAAATGGCCTGAAACACTCCCAAACAGAAATACGATTTCTGCCAAACCAGAACCAAACACCACAAACTAGCCATTCAAAGCTTGTTCTAAGCTGTCCAGAAGCTTCAGGGGATCAAATGGAGTTGGTTTGCATCAAAGAAGGGACCAGAAAGCACCATATTGCAAAGCTTCAACTCAGGTAGTCATCTCAAACTTTTTTTCCAGAACTTTGTTTTTAAGTTACAGTGTGAAAGAGTATGCCTCCCTGATCATGGTGATGTGATTATTTTTTAAAATGGTGGAGAAATGGTCATGTATGCTTGCTCTGAAAGATTAACCCTAAAAATTTGTTTGTTTCGATTCAGCCTATTGATGAAGAATAAATGTGTTTTGCTTGTTGATTATTGTTCTATGATGTTTGGGGTGTGATTCTGGGCAGGATTTGTGGGCTTTAGTGGCTTATAAGAGAAGTTGAGTTTTTGATTCGCCAGAGAAGATGACTGAAGATTGTCTCTAATCGCCTGAGTGTCATTAGGGCTAATCCCATTAATTATCCAGGTTTGAATGTAGGCCCTTGGATCTTTGCTTCCCGCGCATGTTGGACGGTCCAGATGCATCATTAACCCTAATCTTTTAATTAATTAGTTTTAATTAGGTTTAATTAATTTAAAATCTCAGAATCAATCCTGGCCTTTCATTTGCGCGCCAGTCAACCCAGGTTCAAATCCCAGCCACCAGATTAGATTATTTCTCATTTATTTGATTTTTATTTCATTTTCTTGCATTTCTTTTCCATATTTATTTTAAAATAGCAAAAGACTTTCAAAAAATCTCAAACTTTGCATTTTCATTTCAAATATTTTTCTTAACTCAAAAACATTTTTTATTTTAGTTTTTGCATTAAAAAGTATTTTTAAAACATTTAAATGTTTTATTTAATTAATTAATTAATTTTAATTAATTAAAAATACATTTAGGTTTCTAAAAATCACCAAAAAATTCATAAAGCATTCTTAGACATTTAGAAACATTTTCAAACTCACCATACAAATTTATTTTTAGGTTTGATCACATTTTCACAATTATCTTTGAATTAGGGTTCATAAATTTCACATTTTTTAACCCTATCTTGAAAAATTCATTTCTGCCTAACCATGATGAGTTTGAACTTGATTCGTTTTGCATTGTTTCAAATATTGCATCTAGTTTCTAGGTTAGTTATATCATATTTTTTCATTGCATTTTCAATTTGATTTGAATTTTTCCCTAAGAAGTATCCAAAAACCCTAGTTAACTTAGAAATTTCATAACTTTGCCTAGGATTAGCTTCTAACCTTCTCCTTTGGGTAGTGATCTTGTGTATATTTAGGATTTGTTTGAGTTCAGTTTCAAAGTTTGATCATGATGTATGCTTCTGTTTTGGTCATATGCATCTCATACATTCATAAAACCCTAATTTCCCATGTTCATTTGCATTCATCTTTGCATATCTCAATCATATGAACTTGCCATGACATTTCATTCACTTGTATGACATCTTAGACATCATAGGACATGCTTGAGCATTGCTTGATCATTTCTTTATTCATTTTCTATGCTTTGCATTCATTACATTTCATGAACATCCATGTGTTTTCATGCTTCTAAACATGCTTTCGTTGCATCTCATCCTTGTATGATCATTCATATGCATCTTGTATGACTTTGCATCATCTCATAACAATTTTGCATTGCATATTCACTTCTGGTTTTGGTCTTTTCATCTTTATTCATTTCATTTCTTTTTGCTTTATGTCTTATGCATTCATACTAACATTTCAAGGGCTTATGGTAAGTTGTTTGGGATGTGGATTTGCCTTCACATACCACCTCTTCTTATCCTTTCATTTGCATATCTTATTTGTCTTTAAAGTGAACTTGCTTCACTTATGCTCTCTCTCATTCTTACTTTCTTTCTTTTAAGTTACTTATCTTCTCCAGGAAGTAAGTAACTTATTCTTTCTCTCCTTCTCTTTTCATCTGCTTCTTCTTCCATGGTGGCTTCCTGGAGATTCTTCTCTTAAGCCTCACAAATCATAGTATATCCAAGCATGATAATATTTAGGATTGTATATAATTCCCCCCTAGTTTTTACCTTTAAGTCTCCTTGACTCTCTTTTCTCATTTCAATAATCATAGGCTAAACACTTAAAGCTTTAGGACTTTGAATTAGGGTTATGCCTGCATCCTTATCTTAGGATGGAATGTATAACTTTAATCCTTAGTGTTAAACCTTTAATTTGTTTACACCTCTTAATCAAAACATTTAATAATGATCAAGACATAACTTGTAACTTGGGCCTTACATTAGGGTTCCATCTTTTCCTTTTGGTTAAGAGGGACTAACCCTAGTGTTTAATGGACAAGTCCCCCTCAAGTTGTCTTACAAACTTAAAACTCATTTCTTAATCTCATCCTTTTAATTAAAATCAACTTAATAAAGGCTTGTTATATAATGAATTTAATCCCTAACCATGGATTAAGTTGAGGAGTCTTCCTCAGCTTAAGTGTTCTCATCTATCATCCTTCTCTTAGGATGGTGTAATGAGTTCACTAATCCCTGATTAGAGATTAAACTCATTACTTAAAACTAAACAAAAACCCAAAAACACTTAATAATTACCAAGTAAGTTAATGATCTTAATCCTACATCATCATGGTAATTAAGTTGAGATGCTTATCTCATGCTTAAGTAGGCTCATTATCCCTAATCAGAGAGGATATAATGAGTTTACAACCTTTGATTTAGGCTTAATCTCATTATCTTATGCAAAACATCAAAAACAATAAAAAACTGAAAACACAAAAACAAACAATAATCTTCTCCTTCGGGATTCTTTTCTCACCACATTCACTCTATAAACAAGAACTCGCTTCTCCCGTCTAATGCAAGACAATTAGCACTCGAGCCAGACGAGTCACACACTTGAGCATAGACAAGCAAGCAGTTTACAACAAATCATACAGTCTCTTTGAGTCGAACTACGATGTTCTGACTTCCTCATTGCACGAGAGGATACGTAGGCATATCTTAACAGTTATCGAACAAAAGTCTCTTTGTCATCCCCCTCTTTCCAGCATTCTTTCCTAAGCCTCAGTCTTGAGCATTTCACACTTTCCTTTTGCACTGACACTCTGTACATTCTTTTCTCCCTAGCCTTTTATACACAGTCCGCATATACACTACCCCTTTTAAACAAAATCTTATAAGCGTGGATCCCATTGAGTACGACAGATGATCTGGGTGCTAATACCTTCTCAGGTCGTAACCAACCCCCTTTCTCATTTTCTTTGGTTCGCAACCCTCTTATCCATACCCTTCCAGGTTTATGCAGCATTACCTTTCCTTCGGGATAAAAATGCCTAGCTGGCGACTCTATTCAACCTCAACCTCCAACATCACCGACAGTTCGCGTTTGCACCGGGGATGTAAAGTCTTTTCGGGAGCGACAGTGGCGCCTATAAATGGACGATCTTTGTTGACGGCGCTTCCAGCTCGAAGGGAAGTGGCGCAGGTATCATCCTCAAAAACTAAGACGACATCCTGATTGAAGTATCACTAGCATTGGCTTTCCCGACTTCGAACAACCAAGCTGAATACGAAGCATTCCTAGAAGGCTTAAGCCTGGACGAAGACCTAGGAGCAAAGGAAGTAAAAATATCCACCGAATCCCAGCTCATAGCGTCCCAAGTACGGGGAAAGTATCAGGCCAAAAATGACAACCTCATCAAATATTTAGCCCTTGTCAAATACAAACTAGAGAAGTTTGACTCTTGGAAGGTCCAACACGTCCCACGAGAGCACAACACCTGAGCAGACATTTTGTTGAAAATGATGAGCACACGAAAGAAGGGACGACATAAATCGGTGATCCAAGAGATCCTCCCCCGACCAAGCATCGAGAGAAATTCCACTCCACTTGAGGTGAATGTCATCAGCGCTCATTGTTGGATGACTCCCAGCATATCCAAAAGCGACATCTGCAACCAAGAGAAGGGCGTGCTTCCACGTCCTCCTCAAAGATAAACTCTACCGACGAGGTTTCTCCATCCCACTACTCAAATGCATCGAGGAAGAAAAGGTCCCCGACGTTTTGGGATAAATTCATGGAGGGATTAATTCCCAACATCTCGGTGGAAAATCATTGGCATGTAAAGCACTCTGAGCAGGTTACTATTGGCTGACTATGCAACACGATGCAAAGGAGCACGTCAAGAGATGCGATAGGTGTGAAAGACACGCAGACATGCACCTAGCTCCACCTAATGAGCTAAAGACACTTTCCTCCTCGTGTCTAGTGTCCAAACCTCGCGCCTAACCTAAACCTAACTCCAAAGCTAACCCCTATATAAACCTTGCTCATCAAGCCAAAAAACGATTAGCCACATTTCACATTTTTCACCATTCTCACAATCTCAATTCTCTCATTTCCCTCCATTTTCCAAACTCACACCAAAGCTTCATCATCATCATCAAGATTCTTCGAGTTTTCCATTGAAACTTGAAGAATCAGAAGCTAGACCTCCACCATCTTCATCAATTCAATGGATTATCAAAGAAGTTTCTATAATTGTGGTGTTTATTTCATCATTCGGAAGAGGTTTCTGATAATTCTCACCAATCACACTTATTTTACGCATTTGTGGATCGAAGCTTTGGATCTCCGATTTTCTCTACTTTCGTGTATTGCTCGACATCGCAACAATTGCCAAAGCAAGCCTCCGCTTTGTAGGTTGGTGAATCCGTAATCACTTCTCGTTTTAACTTATTTATCTTCATCTCGCCTCGCACATTCTTCGCGTATTCTTGATTTTTGATACTTTGGTTGGTTTGATCATTAGGAGCTAGAATCATAGAGTGATCTTAGTGTTAATGGGTGTTAGAATGTTGCATTTAGGTGTAATTTTTGTGCTAGGTTGATAGGAATTAGAATAGAGCTTATTTGAATAAGTTGCTACTGGTTTTTGCATGAAAATGCAGAAATGTTTTATTCTGGTTGCAAAGTAACTGGTTACCTTATAGGTAGTAACCGATTACCTGTGTTAAAATTGCAGAAAATTCCAGTTTTTGAACTGGTAACCGGATACTGCATAGGTAGTAACCAGTTACCACTGAACCAGAGTGAAAAATTATTTCTTTTTCTTGCATTTTTGATATCCATTCCCCCTACAATCATCATGGATCTTTAGGATATGATTTTAGGGAGTTTTTAGGAGCTGTTTAGGAGCAGGTGTGCGTAGTTTCGATAACTTTCGACATGCTTTTCGTTAGGTTCCGATTTTTGAAATAAATGTTGCATATGTGTTCATGACTTGTCGTGATTGTTGTTTGCATGGTTTAACATCATCAATATCATGTTAATAAATTTTTATAGTTCAGTTTTGCATTGTGTTTGTGATTTATGCATGTTTTGGCCGATTGTGTGCGAAATTGGAAACATTGCATATTGTTTAAAACCGCACAATTCAGATATTTGCATTCATTATTGATTGTTTATGTGTTACATTCCATTGTTGATAATTCATTTCAGGTTGTTGCATTAAGATGAATGATCATTGCATTTCATTGTTTTCATTAAAACTCTATGTTTTTGCATTTGAAAAACAATTGAAAATTTGTCGTGTTTCATTGCTGCATTTTGAAATAGAAGTTGTAAAAGAAATGTTGCATTATTCTGTTTTGATCTTTTTACACCTATTTTCATGTTGTTTGGTAGCTGTAATAGGTTGTTTGCATTGTTACCTACATTTACTAGATAATTGTTGCTAGAGAGCTGTAGTAGCTGCTGACTTTAGGCTTTGCTTAGCTTTTAGTGTCCTTAGACTTAGGATTAAGTCTAGCTTAGGTCATAATTGTGGTAGGACACGTTTGGTACTTGATTACCTCTTTCCTTTTATCGCTTTAGACTCATTTTACTAAACTTTGTTTTGTAGGGGGTTATGGTAAGCCATGTGTGTGTGAGGGTATCCTACATACATCTTCTTCTTTATCCTTTTACATTTCAACTTGTGTTTACGATAAGCATTTTATGCTTCTTCGACATTTCACTTTGTTCATTCCTTTCGAGTTGAACTCATCTTCGATTCATTGAAGTGATTTGTAACTTGCTTCCTTTTTCTTTCTAGGAGTAGAAAACCACACTAACCATAGGATATACCTTGAATAAACAACTTAGGGTGAGTCTTAGTTTCTCCTAGTTTTGTCCTTTTTTTTGACTTGAGTCATTCTTTCTTATCCCAAAATAAAAAAATACCTAATAAAGGTCGAGCTTTCTCTTGTGTCAGGAGACTTTACCGTGGGTTATTTTCACGCATTCCATCTCGGGATGAGGTGTAGGATATCTATCATGATTAACAAGTTTTAGCATAAGGATGTCTCACAAACAACAAAATCAAAAACACTTCTTCTAAAAGACGGTGAACAAACAACAAGTGTCTTTCCTACGAGAATTCTCTTCTCACCTCCTTCACTCATAACAAATGAACTCGCTTCGACATGTCTCTTTGTAAGACGGTAAACACACTCGTACCAAACGAGCCTGCAACACCTGAGCATAGACATAAAAACACAAACAAAGTTCTCGCCTTAGTTAGGCGAACTACATCGACTCTGATTCTCATTTCCCATGAGAAACGTAGGTAGTGGGGTAGGGCCCATTCGAGCACACTCTTTATTTTCCCTACATTTTCCCCGTACCTTTTTGTTCTCTTTTTTCAATTCCCTCTCTCATTCCAGTTCTAGTATCAATTTTTATTCAACAACAGTTTTATTTCTCACCCTTTGAAACAGGACAAGCAAGCGTGGATCCCGTCGGGTACGACATACGATCTTGGGCGCTAATACCTTCCCAGTTTGGAACTGACTCCCGAACCCAGTTCTCTAGTTCGCAGGACCTTGTCCTTTCCTTTTCTCTTTGGTTTGTGCAGCATTACCTTTTCCATTAATTCGGGATAAAAATGCCTGGCTGGCGACGCTACCTTTTCCGCGCCACTTTCACGTTTGTACTAGGATGAAAATCCCGGGAGCGACAGTTGGCGACTATGCTGGGGACCGAACCCAGAATCTCTGGTTTCCCCTTTGAGATTCAATCCTAGCGCTTGTCTGTTTTTGTTTCCTTTGGTGTTTAGTTGTTTGATATTGTGTGCTTTAGTTTAGCTTTACTGCTTTTATTTACAGCTTTACTTTACAGCTTTATTTATCGCTTTCAGTATTTTATTTTCCATGTATCATATATATATATATATATATATATATATATATATATATACTGGACTGTCTAGGCTGTGCTGGTTTTCTTTAGTGGGATGGGGTTACTGAGTGAGGAGTCCAATACCAAGGCTTGAGTGCACCCTAGACTTTAGTATGGACATACATTGTACTTCCATGGTATATCACCATAATGAGTGGCTATGTGTTCCACACCCAGACTGCGATCGTCTTGGAAATATTCGGTGTGGGGATTTCCACCACTTTACGATATGACCTCGATAGTTATTGCATCTGGGGACCGATTATTGAGGACCTTAGTGGAAACAACCTTCTCTAGTGATGAGAGTGGAAAACCACATTTGTTGGCAAACCCACTTGAATCCAAGAGCCCATTGGGAACTCGCATAGGATGACCTGGTTCTCTCATAGGAACTCAGTTAAAGCAAATTGTTCGTATGATGATAGTATTGTATCCCAAATGTAATATCCTAATTTTTTCCCTAAGATTTCTTCGCATTTCATCTGCATCTTGCATACAAACAAGATTACACTGGTTTCTCGGTTCTTCTCGGGAGTAGGTTTATGCCTCACAGGGGATCACCATTACTATTATTTTTATTTTCTTTTTATTTGTTTATGTTTAATCACTAACCAAAATACCAAAAATATGTTGTAGTTCGCTTCTTCTTCTTCTTCTTCTTCTTTGTGCTTTCAGGAGTTGCAGGGTTTTCAAAAGCAGTGCAATGAGTTCACTTCAGATGTGGTTGTTCACTTATGATCCGATTCAAATGAAAGTTTGATCTAATCTTGGTCAAACTATCAGGAGATTGCTTCAACTGCAAGTTATTTGTGCCGGTGGTTATTTATCAGACAATGCATTTTTAAAGTCCAATTTGTGTTGTGTGCGGAAGTTCTCTAGTTTATCGAACGGTGATTTGTGAGAAGTTTGGGCCGAATTATATTGATTGAGTGATCATCAGTTCATCAGTGGTTCTTCTGTGGATTTATTTTCCAAGGATCAATTCAGACATATTTGAAAAGATTCAGAAATTTAAAGATTGATGGTCGTTGTTTTAGTGGCATTTGTTCAGTGGCTTGGGATTGGTTTCATTCATCATGTGTGTGGAAAATTCAAATTTGGTTATGGGCTTAAAATAAAAAAATCACTGCTTCATCCATTATCTGATTCATACATTTTTTCTAGCTACCATTTTTTATCTCATCCATATTTCTATTATCCAATTATTTTCTAAACATATATTTCCAACCATTATTCATATTTCGATTTTTTCCAAATTTCTAAATATCATTTAAGACCATTTTCATTTTTACCTATTCTCTAATATCCAGTTATTTCTATTTTTCCATTATCCATCTTTCTAGAAATTCTATTAGCATTTTCTTTTTCCCATATTTTTAATTCCAATTCAATATCCAAATTATTCATATTCTACCCATCCTCAATTTTAATTCAAATATTCATTTTAATCAAATTCATTTTCCTTCAATTTCTAAATTTCCATAATTCTATATCCATTTTTTTATCAATCACACTTTTATTCATTTTTCATAATTCCAATATTTCAATTATCATATTAAAAAAAATCATGAGCCATTTTTATATATAATACCATCATTTTTTAATCCATTCTTATACCTTTTTCTTCTACCACAAAAAAAATAAATACAAAATACCATAAGCCCATTTTCTTTTTATGACCCACTTCATATTTTTCTTTATGAAAAATAAATAAAATAAATAAATAAGGGACATGATGCTATTACTATATCAGTAATCACATTTTTTTCTATTACCCAACAACACCCAAGCCACGTCAGCACTCACCATACAAATGCATCAACAAAAATTGCAGCTAGCAATCACACGAAGAAGCAATAAAACACAACATATTACATTAGATGAAGCATACACAATGAATTCACAAAAAATCACACTGATACTACACAAGAAGCAGCAAAACGCAATTGGGCAATGAATAAAATGCGGGTAAAAATTCAGCATGCTAGCACATTAATTTCATGAATCAAAACGCGTGGAAAAAAATAAAAAATGATTTCAAAAAATTTCAGTTCAAATCTCCACCAATTAGTCTATAAATAGAGCTTCATTCTTCATTCAATTCAAGCTTTGAGAGCCTCTTGAATCCCTGCAAAAACAACTCCAAAACACAAAAAACCCCATTAAAGCTTCAATTTCAAGCTTCACACAAATCATCAAGAACTTTTTTTCCAGAAATTATTTCTTAAGCTCATTTCTAAGAGTGGAGTTCTTCATAAAAAAATAAGAGGAAGAGATTAGAAGTTGATGAGGAGTCTTGCTTTAATTTTTGAAGGTAGTTGGAAATTTTTGTTGGTTATTCGGAGCTCTATTTCTCTCTACTCCTGCATCCTCTGTTAATTCTATTTGCATATTTGGAATCCTCTCCGTCTCATGATCGCAACGATATGTGGATCGAATGTCGTAGTTCCGATTTGATAGAACTAAAAAATTGATGAAGTGGTGGTGTTCTTGTTGTTTGCACGTTATTGTAATGTCATGAAGAAGAAGAAGCATTTTCTTCTTTTTGCTTTTTTTTTATTGTTTATAAAATTGGTGTGATAGTTTGGGCTTAAGAGGCAAATTTAAGTCCAATAGCTATTACCACCATATATTTACTCCTTCTCACCTCCTTTCTTCTTCTTCTTTTTTTAATTTTCTTTAACTCCATTTTTTTGTTCTTTTAAATTGTTTTGTTCTCTAATTTTTCTATTTATTTCTGAATTTTTGAAAATAATTTTTGAAAGGAATTTAAAAAATATTTTTAGTAATTTTTTTATGGATTATAAATTTTTAAATCCATATTTCTCTTCATGTTATTCTTATTTTTCTTTTGGTCGATGAAATCTCTGATTCGAAGATTATTGATTTTCAAAGAGCTTGTAAACACCCCAAATTTACCCTCACTCATTCCACCATGGCTTGTGATTCTTTTCATAAGCATAAGTTCAATCATATCATCTCATACTGCATTCTTGTTTCACTGCATTGGTTCTAAGTCATCTGCATCTAGGGTTTGTGATCTGAGCCATCCCTAAGCTATCTGAGCCACTCCAAAGGTCATCAATCATCTCAAGAGGGTCCATGTATGTTCAATCATCATATTTTATCCTCCAAAGATCAAGAAAGTCAAAGGATCACAAGAACTGACAAGGTATGGAAGCAGAGCCAAGGTTTAACTACACAGATGACCTAAAATTAGGGTTTTGGTTTCAGAGGCCATAACTCCAAAAATTTTGGTCATTCTTGTTTCTATTGGTCTCTATGTGTTATGAGGATCATGCACACCAATTTTTATGAAGAGATTCAATGGGGAAGGCATCTAATCAAAAGATAACTTCTTGAGCAAGTCAGTGCAAAATCAGGGCATTTGAGGCCCCCAATCACCCAAACAAAGGGTCTTCCCTATCATTTTGGATGTTTATGATATTTATTTGATCTTAGAAGAAGTTATAAGTTCACAAAGATGAAGAATTTCAAGCCATTTGCAAAGTTGCCATTTTGGGAAAGTGACTTGTAATGAAAACTTGCCATTTTGGGAAAGTTTTTCAACCTCCTCTTTTTGATTCAAAAATGTTTCAAATGAAAAATTCTTGGTCATCAAAGTTGTAGATTGGATCATTCCCTTTTCAAAAAGTACAAGAACTTGACCTTATTCATCATAGAACTCAAGTTATGGCTTTGAAAAGTTGGGAAAAATCACAAAAATTCACTTATGTGTCAAAGAGGGAAACTTGCAAATTCTTGTACCGAGGCAATTTGTGACTTCTAATTGATGTCTAAGCATTACACAAACATCACACATGACATAAAATTCAGAATTTCCCAAAGATTTCTCAAGTTTCATGCCTTAAACTTCAAGAATTTCAAAAGGGGCCAAAGTGGTACAAAATTGCAAAATGATCCAAAACTCTTCATCCACTTGAGCCAGCTCACTAAATCAGTTTCCATGGACCTCCCTAAAGCTAGATGACTCGAGCCATGCCCCTAAACCAACCTGCCACTTGCCCATACCTCCAAGTACAACTTTCTTGACTTTTTGCAACATGAGCCATACCAATCACACTGCTCCACAACAACTCTCTGCCCAATCAGAACATGTTATGTTGACCTCAAGCAAGCCATTACACACAACAAGCAAGGATGAAACCTCCAAGAACTCAGCATTCACCAAAAACTCCTCTTATGCAAAAGCCTTCGAATTTCACAACTCAACCATCAAACCTTCAAACTTTTTCCACCATTCAACTCCATAAACATCACTGATCATTTCCCACCCTTCATTTTGCCCTAAAAAGCCCAGAATCAAAAACACGATTTTCACACTTCATGACCTGAGCTTCTGCCATTTTCATTTTAGGGCCATATAAACTCCAACTAAGCATCACAAACACTTCAGAAGGATCATTGGAGCTGATTTGAAGCAAGGAACTGGCCAGAAAGCACCATTTTCGAAAGCTTTAGTTCAGGTATCATCAAGAACTTTTTTCCAGAAATGATTTCTTAAGTTTTTAGATTGTTCTCCATGCTTCACTGATCACACTGCACCTTTTGGTTTTGAAATGATTCAGTTTTAAGCATGTATGAAGCTTCTGAAATTTCTGTGATTTTTTCCATTTTGATTCGAATCTCTCTGTTCATGTAAAATAAATCCTGTTTGATGATTGATTCTTGTTTAGAATGGGGTGGGGATCATTTATGGAGAGTTTAAGAGCTTGGGGATGCGTATAGAGAGAGATAACATAGGAGACTGGCCGGAGAAGATGACCGGAACACTGTTCCGGTCACCTGAAAGTAATTAGGGCATCAAATTAGGGTTTAATGACATAATTAGTGAGTTTGAATGTGGGCCGTCCATTAGCACGCGCTGGTCAATTCCCGCGTCTCAACTTTGAACCAGGGCCTTTGGATCTGATTACTTTTCATTTAAATTAATTTAGTTTTCATTTTTATTGCATTTCTTTCTACATTTTATTTAAAATAGAAAAATGCATCCAAAAATTCTCATTTTTTGCAGCATGACTTAAAATATTTTTCTCATTCTGAAAATATTTTTTATTTTATTTTTTGCACAAATTTCGTATTTTAAAAATATTTAGATGTTTATTTTAATTAGTTAATGAGAATTAATTAATTAAAATAGCATTTAAGTTTCTAAAAATCACCAAAAAAATCACATTGCATCTTGATACATTTAGAAACATTATCAAACCCTTCACACAAATTTCTTTTTGGTTCTTGACCTATTTTGACATTTTTCTTTGGATTTAGAGTTCTTAAAAGTCAATATTTTTACCCTAACTTAGAAAAATCCTTTCTGCCTAACCATGAGGAGTTTGATGATGGTTCTTTTTGCATTGCATTCCTCATATCATGTAGTTTCTAGGATAAAATTGGTTTGAATTTATCTTTCATTTTCATTTTGTTTGGCATTTTTCATTGTGAGGTATCCTAAAACCCTAGCTAACTTGAGAAAATCATAACTTCCATTAGGTTAAGATTTAGGTCTCCTCCTTTGGGCAGTGAAATTGTGTAGGGTTAGGTTTCCTTTGATCCTATTTTCAAATTTTTATCATGTCATTTGCTTCTGGTTTTGATTTTTGTATTGCATGTTATGTATGAACCCTAATTTTTGCCTTCATTTGCATCCACCTTCCCTATGCTTGCATACATGAACTTACCATGACATTTTGTGCATCTGCATGACATATAAGTCATCTTAGGACATATTAGGATCATGTTTGATCAATGCATCATTCATTTGCCATGTTGTGTATTCATTTCATTTCATAAACTTTCATGAACTTTCATGGTTCAAAACATGCTTCATTTGCATCCTCATCCTTGTATGATCATCCACAACTCTTGTCATGTGTTTGCATTTTCTCTTAGCATCATTAACATCATGTTTATGCTTCTGGTTTTTGTTTTGCATCATTGCTTTCATTTTCATGTTCATTTCATGTCATTTCTTTTTGCTAACTTTTCAGGTGGTAGGTATTTGAGAAGTGAATTTGCCTTCACTTCTCATAATCTCTTCTCATCTCTCTTATGCATCCTTGCTGAATTTTACTTTTGTATTAGAGTGAGCTTGCTCATTCATGCTCCTTTTCCTCTTTCTTTCTTCAAGCAACTTACCCCCTTAAGTGAAGCAAGTTGTCTTGTTTCTTTTGCTTCTCCTTCCTTCATCCTGTTTCTTCCATGGTGGTTTCTTTCCTGAAGATCTTCTTGCAAGCCTCATAACCCCTAGGAATACCCAAGCATGATCACAATTAGGGTTTGATTAGTCCCCCCATTAGTTTTACCTTTGTGTCATCTTTGAGTCTTCTCTTCTCACCTCATAATCAAGGACTAAACCTTAAAGGTTTTAAGGCTTTGTGATAAGGGTTATGCATGTATCCTTCTATTAGGATGGAGTGTATAACTTTAATCCTAAGTGTTAAACCCTTAATGTGTTTAAATCCTTTAATCAATCCATCTTAATAATCACTCAGACATCAAGCTTGTAACTTGGGCCTTGTATTAGGGTTCTAATTCTTCCTTAATTGGTTAAGAAGGACTAACCCTAGTGTTAATGGACAAGTCTCCCTCAAGTTGTCTTACAAATCATAAAATCCACTTCTTAATCTCACCATTAACTAAAATCCACTCTAATAAAGGCTTTGTTTTGTCATGAGGTTAATCCCTAATCATGGATTAAGTTGAGGAGCCTTCCTCAGCTTAAATGTTCTCATCTATTATCCTTCTATTAGGATGGTGTAATGAGTCCATTAAATCTTTGATTATGGCTTAAACTCATTACCTAACACTAAACAAAACTCCAAAAACATCTAAATAATTACAAGTAAGTTAATGATCTTAATCCTACATCATGGTGATTAAGTGTGAGGTGTTTACTTCATACTTAAGGCATTGTCATTACCCCTAATCAGAGGGAAGATGTGATGACTTTACTAACCCTTAGTTTAGGCTTAAGCTCATTGACTTATGACAAACATAAAAGGCAATAAAAGACTGAAAACACCAAAAACAAACAATAATCGTCTCCTCTGGGATTCTTTTCTCACCTCATTCACTCACAAACGAGAACTCGCTTCTTCCGTCTAATGCAAGACAGTTTGCACCTGAGCCAGATAGGTCATACACATGAGCATAGACAAGTAAGCAGTTCATAAGTCAATTTATCTTTCAGTCTCTTTGAGTCGAACTACGGTGTTCTGACTTCCTCATTGCACGAGAGGATACGTAGGCATAACTTAATGGTTATCGAACAAAAGTCTCTGTATATTCCCCCTCTTCCAGCCTTATTCTTTAGCCTCATTATCTTGAGCTTTTCACCCCCTATCCTTACACTGACACTTCTTATATTTCACTTCACTCTCTTCCAGCACTGACACTTGCATTCTTTCTAGCTTTGATACACAGATTGCACTGACACTACCCCTTTAAAGCACAAATCTTTTAAGTGTGGATCCCATCGAGTACGACGGACAATCTGGGTGCTAATACCTTCCCAGGTTGTAACCAACCCCCTTTCTCAGTTTCTCTGGTTCGCAACCGTCTTATCCATCTTTTCTTAGGTTTATGCAGCATTACCTTTCCTTCGGGATAAAAATACCTAGCTGGCGACTCTATTCATTCTCTTCTCTTTCGCCGACCATTCGCGTCTATACCCTATCTGACCAGGTGTCATTTGGTGGGAGCGACAGAGCTTAATCCTCGTTATTTCAAATCTATGGATGTATGACCATTTAGATCATTCTCCATACTTTGGAATTGTGATAGGTTGTCTTTGATAAATTAATGTTAAATCTTGATTAAGATTAGACCGTTACCACTTTTTCTTTTAGTGTGGCATGTTTTCGGAGAATGATTAATTATATCATTTCTCTAACATGTATTTGCACTAAAATTGTTCACCTTAATTGGTGTTGGCCGACCTCATTTGTAGAGTAATTACTTCGTAAATTACTCAGCGATTGCTTAAAATAGACCTAAACTTGTCCCGAATTCAGAATAAAAAATCCAATTGGATACTTGCACTTTCATGGACCGGACCTCTTGTTGGTTGCGTAATCCCTAAGCGTTTGATTATTTTGCATTAAGAATCAAGACTTATGAATGTTTGATGCGAAATTTCTTTGGTTCTCCCAATCTTCTTTCAAACTTCATTGAATTCGATTCTATTTGCCTTAATTAATCTTTATAGTGTAAGATACTAAGCGAATCCAGTTTCCTTTCGATTTTGGTTACTCTTTTGGTTGTTGTTGATTAAGTTCACCATACCATTATTATTATATAAATATTATTATATTACTACTATACTAATATTTTAGATTCTTGCACTTTAATTGCTTTTATTTTTTTATTGTGCTTTATTATTCTTTATTCATCCATATTATGTTTAAGTTTCTTGTTCTTATCTTGATTGTGTGATTTTCCATTTGTCCATTTGGACATAAAACATTAATAAAGGATTAAACCTCTAAAATCCTGTGATCTTAATCTTTGGACTATTGGTTACTATCCTTGGAATTGGAATGGAGATTTTGGACTTAGATTTTAGGATACCTCTCCCTTTGCTTTGACCTTAATGAAGTTGGTAGACTTGCCTTTATTTGGCCATTTTCTAGCTTATAAGGATGGAACTCTTATGCACATAATTAGAAGTATCATCAAGTTTGGTTAGTTCTTTCTTCCTTTATCTCCTTATTTTCTTTTTTTAGGATAGTCCCTTCATCTCCACCCCTTATTTAATTTTCAAAATCTTCTCTCTTTTTCAAAGGATTATTGTTTTCTAAAATTATCACCTTTTTAATAAATAAACTTGACTTTTGTCAAGTGGATTTGACTATTTTCTTTTCTCTTAAAAAATCAATGAATTTAATCATTTTGACTTTAATTTAAGAAATAAAAAGAACCAAACTCATTCAAGTTGTTTTGTGCCTTTATGTACTTTTGTTTGTTTTCTTTAAAAAAAGTGTCGATTATGAGTCATTATTATTTAGTCGGGTGCAAGTCTCTCAATCTCCATGGTTTTTGTTTGATGTAATTGAGTCTCTTGTCATTCGTAGGGGTTTAGTGGCATACTCGTTGATTTTATCCGAGTTGGCGGCTTCCCCATAATGATGTATAATTCCATGCCCTCATTCTCATGGTAGATTTGTTAGGCTATCCACTTGAAAATGATGAATTTTCTTCACTTAATAAAATCAATCATAACCAACCCTTTTCACTATTTGTACCATGAACTACGAGGTTTTGATCTTGCATTGCACTTTGTGGGTACGTAGGCATGAGGTGGTAAACCTCTCCATAGACAAAAATATTAAAAACAAATTCTTCTCTCATTCCTTTACTCTCTTTTAACAAACCTTTTTCAAACCAAAAGCAGTAAATATTTCAAAGGGCTCCCGTGGAGTACCACAGACATTTTGGGGACGTAAAACCTTCCCATTGTGTAACCTATCCCCTTACCCAGTTCTTTGCTTGTTTCGTTTAGCTCTTTTAGCTTTTAGATTCATTAGGATTTATTCGCTCTTTTTTCCTTTTCCACGTGGAATAAAATAAAAGCGCGGTGGAGACTCTGTTTACTTTGAGTTAAGTTAACTAATAGCTTACACTCATGTTTTTACCGCTACAGAAAAGTGGCGACTCTGCTGAGGAGTAATCTCTAAGTGGATTCGGCCTACTTTGATTTATTTACTAATTTGGTTTAATTTATTTGTTATTTGTTTGTTCTGTTTCGGTTTTGGTGATCCTCTGTGAGTAAGATAGATTCTAACCTGGATCTGAGTTGAACTTATGATAAGGCAGCGATATTCGAAGCAATACGCGATGGAGTAGTCCAAAGCTATATCAATTTGATAATCTCCACTCGGTTAGGCTCTCTTATATTATCAATGTCATGATGAGTAATCATACGTGGCATTATTTTCCGACCTTGAGTTGATCATACTGAGGACCATAGAACCCTTAACCCATCTAAGCCAATTTAGGAACATAGTGCGGAAACTATCCGGGTGTAAATCTAAGGTGGTTGTCACGCGATACAACACTCGGACGAGGTCTACTTTAAGAATGCTATCAGTTGGGGAGTAATCTAACGTACCGATAATATTTTAAAGATGGTTGTTAACTCCGGGCACCTCTGTTAGCACCTTTTGGTTTTCTGCAGGTACAATGAAGACAAAACCTTAGTACTTACATGTGTGGGAGGTGTTCTGCTACCTTGACTTCATGCTCGTGACTTGGAACCTAAACCTGCGTGCTTTGTGTGATCTTGTTTGTAGTTGTTGCATACATGAACTCATGAATTCATAAGAATTATTCTTGAGATTTCAAGGGACTCATAGGTACTTTTGCAAAATTTCAGATGTCTATGGTTATGAATGTTGAAAGGAGAAACACAAAGAAGTACAGCTTCAAGAATCCTAATCTAGTAGAGCTAAGAAAGATAGGGGCTTTAGTGGTTGACACCCAGGAGTTCCAGAAATGTTATGGAAATCTCTTGTTTATCTTGGATACCGATGTACCAGAGGGGATTCTCCCAACCTTGGCTCAGTTTTATGATCCGTTGCATCATTGTTTCACCTTTCCTGATTATCAGCTTGTACCGACCTTAGAGGAATACAATCATTGGATGGGTTTACCTATTTTGGACAAGGAATTTCTTTTCAGTGGTTTAGAGAAGGAGCTTACGACCAAAGTCATCGCCAAAGCCCTTTTTTCTCAAGGAGTCTGACCTTAATGGAAAGTTTCTTCCAAAAGGGAGTGTTCGTGGTATTAATGCTAAGTTCTTGATGGGGAAAGCTTCTACTTCTCTTACTTTGGGTCATAGGGATTCATTTGAGGCTATTCTTGCTTTGCTCATTTATGGGATTGTCTTGTTTCCTAATTAGATGGTATTGTGGACGAGAGTGCCATTCAGATTTTCTTGAAGAGAAATCTGATACCTACTTTTCTTGGAGACATGTATCACACCTTTCATTATAGGACCTCCAAAGGTGATGGAGAGATTGTGTGTTGTGTGCCTCTTCTCTATAGGTGGTTTATTTCGCACCGACCAAAGTCTGATGTCTTCAAGGATATTAGAGAGAAGCGAAGGTGGTCTCAAAGGATTATGTCTATTTCTCATAAGGATATGACTTGGTATTGTTCCTATTATGTGGAGTGCTTATTGACAGTTGTGGAGAGTTTCCCAACATACCTCTTCTTGGTACACATGGGGGAATTAGTTACAACCCTATTCTTGCTAGGCGACAGTTGGGATATTGCTTGAAGGACATACCAAACAACCTTTCCTTATCCAGCTTCTTCTTTCTTAATGGTGCAGATCATGTAGAAATGAAGAAAAGGATTGCTCATTCTTGACATGCGGTTCATCGGAAAGAGAAGGGTCAATTGGGAAGACAACACCTTGCTCCCTCCGGGTGTTACATCCAGTGGGTTTGATCTAGGGCTTCAAAGCTCAAGATGCCTTATCCACCAGAGGAGCCTTTGTTTCCTATACTACCATTGTCTGTTTTTCTTCCTCCCGTTGATGAGAAGGTTGCTCTTCAAGAAGAGTTGGACAGGATGAAGAAAGAGAAAGAAGAATGGCTACTTGAGAAGATGATGATGCAAAAGAAATTGAAGGAGAAAGATGATCTCATTGAGTTACTTGAGCGGTGTGTTACGAAGAGGCCAAGAGAGGATTTATTTTTCTCTAGTACTCCATCTACCATTCCTCCTACAAACGGTGCTTGGAAGGTCATTGTTGACCAGTTGGTGAAGGATAAGGAAGACATGGAGAATCGATACAAGAAGGATATTAAGAGGATTCGCATGAAGCACCAGTCGGGATTTGGATCTTCTTCAGATATGATCCCCTAGGCCTAGTTTACTTTTCTCTCATGTATTAGGATTATTGAGATTTGTACTTCACTTGTAAACCTTACTTTGATTTTAATGAGAATGAGTTTTTAAGTACTTCAAAAAGTGTTTCTTTTATAATATTTCGTATTATCTTATAGTCCATTGAAATCTTTGCATTTTCATATGCATACCATGCATCATGCCCGCATTGGTCTTGCTTTTTGAGAGTTGTACATGGATCTTATGTTGTTTCTTGGTCTTCATTCAGTTCTCCTATCAAGCTGACTCACAAGGTTGATACTTAAGCTAATTAGAAGAAGATGTCGGAAGCCTTTCAACAAGAGAATCGTGAGTTGCGCGAGGAAGTTTCATATATGAAGGATAGCTTGGAAAGGGTCACCGCCATGATGGAAAGCTTGGTGGCTTCTCAGAATCAGCCACATAATCCTCCTAATTCTCCAGTACAACATACAGTCATCTCTAAAATTGTCACTTCATCGATTCCTGCTGAAGCTGTCATTTCTCCTTGCTACCGCATGCCTTCTAGCACACCATGGGGTATGCCGGTTGTTTTCATTCCTGATGGTTATCATCCTCCTCCTCCTGAGACTGCTGCATTTAATACTCTTCAGCCAGTGATGAATATTGCACTGTCTATGATGCACACTACTCCGCACCATGATGAAGTGATTTACCATGCTGAGCCTAGTGAAGGCGCTGGTGTGATTGAAAGACTTGATGATTTTCAAGGCCGTTTTGCTGAGATACAGAAGGAGATGAGAGCCTTGAAGCATAAAGATTTGTTTGGAAAAGATGCTTATGATCTCTGTTTGGTTCCTAATGTCAAGGTTCCATACAAGTTCAGGCTGCCTGAGTTAGAGAAGTATAAGGGCAACACTTTTCCTCTGAGTCATTTAACTATGTATGCTAGAAAGATGTCTTCTCAGACAGACAATGATCAACTGCTGATTCATTATTTCCAGGATAGTTTGAGTGGTGCGGCCATAAGATGGTACATGAGTTTGGATAGCAACCAAATAAGGACTTTCAATGATTTGGGAGAGGCTATTGTTAGGCAATACAAGTATAATGTTGATATGGCACCGGACAGAGATTAACTTGTGCTATGTCCCAGAAGGACAAAGAAACTTTCAAAGAGTATGCGCAAAAATGGCGAGAGCTAGTAGCTTAGATTGTTCCTCCTCTAGAAGAGAAAGAGATGACGAAGATCTTTTTGAAGACTTTAGGTTCTTTCTACTATGAGAAGATGATTGCAAGTGCTCCTTCTGATTACACTGAAATGGTGAGTATGGGGATGCATTTAGAAGAAGGTGTCTGTGAGGGACGAATGAGCAAAGAGAGTAGTATTGGCTCAAGTTCTAAGAGGTTCAACACTGGTAAGAAGAAAGAAGGTGAGACTAATGATGTGTCTCGTGAAAGTTACAGAAGACCTCGTGGTCGTGAGAATCATCGTCATCAGCAGCATGTAGCTTATGTAACTCCGATGATTAATGTGACTCTAATTGTGCCAGTAGCTCCAAAGTATTAGTATCGTTATCAACAACCTTATGTGCAACAGAGTGATAATCAACAGGTCCGTGCTAAGATGAATTTTGATCCTATTCCAATGTTGTATGCGGATTTACTTCCATCTCTGATTGAAAAGAATATTGTGCAAACACATTCTCCGCCTCCAGTTCCAGAGTCTATCCCATGGTGGTATAAGCCAGAGGCTCACTGTGCTTTTCATCAAGGTGCCCCCGGGGCATGATATTGAGAACTGTTATCCATTGAATTTTGAAGTGCATAAATTGATAAAGAGAAATGTTCTGTCTTTCAATGATGTTAATCCAAATGTGAGGACAAATCCGCTTCCGAAGTATGGTAATACGTCTGTGAACATGGTTGATGGTTGTCCTGGTTTGTTCAAGATTTATGAGGTCCGCCATATTCGAAGGTCTTTGGTTGAGATGCATGCTTTCTTAAGTGAATACCACGATATTGATCACGATTATGTTGGCTGTTGCATTTGCTCGGTGAACCCTCGTGCTTGCGTGATTGTTAAGAGAGACATTCAAAAGATGATGGATGATAAGTTGATTGAAGTGACAGCGAAAAGAGACGAGTATGACAATGAAGTGAATTTTATTGTTCCTCGGTTCAATATTCCTTAGAAGGTTGTTCCTAAGAAAGTGGTTATTTATTTTCATAGCTGTATATATGCTGTTACTCCATTGGTGATCAATTTGCCTGGTCCAATACCCTATGAGTCTGATAAAGCTGTTCCGTTCAAGTATAATGCTACGATAGTAGAAAATGGTAAGGAAGTTCCTATTCCTTATCCAAAGTCCGTGGTTAGCATTGCTGATGGGACAAAGGTTACTCGAAGTGGTAGAGTTTATGCTTCGAATCCTCCGAAGAGAGCTGAAGATACAAGTGTGAGTAAAAAGATTATGGATGTTGTTTCCCGATCAGGTCAATTTGGTGATTCCAGTTTGAAAGATAGTGAAGATGAGGTGTTGAAATTGATAAATAAAAGCGAGTACAAAGTTACGGAGCAGTTGTTGCATACTCCGTCGAAGATATCAGTTTTATCACTCTTGATGTGCTCTGAGGCTCATAGGCAGTCTTTGCAGAAGATTCTTGATCAAGCTTATGTTGATCATGGTGTGATTGTTGATCAGTATGATAGTATTGTGGCTAATATCACATAGTGCAACAATATGAGTTTCTGTGATGATGACTTTCCTGAAGAAGGAAGGAACCATAACTTGGCTTTGCATATTTCAGTGAATTATCAGGAAGATGCTATGTATAAGATGTTGGTTTATAATGGGTCTTCTCTTAATGTGATACCAAAGTCGACTTTGTCAAGGCTTGTGTACCAAGGTGCTCTCATGGGTCATAGTGGGATTATTGTGAAAGCTTTTGATGGATCAAAGAAAACTGTGATTGGTGAAGTTGATCTTCCTATTCTGATTGGACCGTTTATATTCCAAATTACTTTTCAAGTAATGGATATACGTCCCGCTTAAAGTTGTCTCCTTGGAAGACCTTGGATTCATGAGGCAGGAGCTGTGACATCTACTCTCCATCAAAAGCTGAAGTTTGTGAAAGATGGGAAATTAGTGACTATTGGCGGTGAGCAGGAAATTCTAGTGAGTAATATGTCATCTTTTTCCTATATTGATGTTGAAGAAGAGGTGGGAACTTCATTCTAGGCTCTTTCTGTTGTTGATAATGTTGCTAAGAAGAATGTTATGACTATGTCTTCTCTCAAGGATGCTCTGCATGTGCTCGAAACTGGTCAATCTGACGGTTGGGGACGAGTTATTGATGTTGTTAATAACAAAGAAGGATTTGGTATTGGTTTTGCACCAGGTGTGGCTCTCAATGACCCGAAGACTATTCAGGAAGGATTCCGAAGTGTTGGGTTTATCAACGATCATTCCGTTGCTGCCATCATTGAAGATGATGAAGATGAAGAAATATTTGCAAGAACTTGATTGTTGTTGATGTTCATTCTATTGTTCATGCTTCAAAGTAATTTGTTTTATTTTCTTTCAAAAATCCTTTCACTCTGCCCAATGTGAAAGTGATATTTGTCGGGCTTTGTTTCAAATTTTATCATCATAAATAAAATGTTATTTTGTTATTTCCATGTGTTTTCCCTTTTTTCTTTATTCTGAAAAATGGTAACATAAAAAACCAAAAATAAAAATAACCATTGTTTATCTGCATAATGTTTGCACTTTTGCTCATACTCTAAAATAAAAATAAAATTATTGTGCAGATTGATTGATAAACCCATTGAAAACTATGATCCTATGCCCACTCCCAACTTTGAATTCCCTATGTTCGAAGCTGGGGAAGAGGATGTTAAAGAGATTCCTGATGAGATTTCTCGGTTGCTTGAGCATGAGGAGAAGGTTATTCAGCCTCATGGAGAGTTTATAGAGATGGTCAACTTGGTTTCCAGTGATGAATGATCTCCATAGATCTTTCCCACAGATCCCCGGTAGGTTTGCGTGTGATAGTTGCCAGCAGGTTCCTATGTGATTTTGAGCAAGTCTTGTACCATTTCCCCAAGCGAAGCAGGAGTGGTATGATGGTTATTCCTTGCAGAGTTTGATTTTTAACAAGAATACTTTTGTCCCTAGCAAGGATTGTGGAAGCTTTTCCCCATCCCCGACATATTATTACCTTTCCTCAGCAGGGTGGTATCCCTATGCAGAGTTGATGCTTGATGTTTGATACTCCAATAGGCTATGCTTTATTTGCATCACTGGTAGATCTTTACCTTGTTTCCCCAAATAGAGTTGTGAATATATTTGTCCCCCTTAGAGTTTAACAAGAACATTTCCCTCTTTCTCCAAAGAGTGGAAGATTTTGTGTTGTTGGTGTTTCTCCAACATGTTATCCTCTCAGAGTGGAATTTCTGATGTTATTCTTCACGGATTCTTAAAGATTGCTTTGTGGATTGGATCCCTAGCAGATGTTTTCACACTATGAGTTAAACCTTGTAGTAGGATTTTATTCCTTTGATGGATTTTGATGTTCCCCTGCGGGATGTCAAGTTGAATTTCCAGCAGGATTCCCCAACCTTGTTGTCTTGGGATTAGTCGAGTATCCGGTTGTTGTGGTGTTTATGTCATTCGTTGCTTATCTTATGTCTGTTTTGTCAGCATATTCATACCCATATGCATGACATTATTTACTTGAATTCTTGCATTTATCATTGTTCCCTGCTCTTTGGTGTGGATTTTCCCCACAGAGTGTGTGTGTTGTCTTCCTCTCAAGTTTAGAGTGTCAAACCTTAAGCATAAAGTGTTTATCCTTTCTGATTCCCCACTGAGTTTGTTCCTCGTGGATGATATTGATTTAGTTTCCTCCCTAGTTTATTATTTGGATGGAACTTTCCCCAATTGAGATATTTCCTCCTCGGGATGAGTCTTGTTTAAGCGTTTCTCTCCAACTTGTTCTTGGATTGAACTTTGGTCCCATTTTGTGAGTAATATTGCTTTGGAATTAAGATATCATTATTTGATAGTGGGTAACATTTTCTCCAGCTTGAGTATATTACTTTGGAATTAAGCTATCAATTATTCGATAGTGGGTAATATTACCAAGTTAATCAAGCTCATTGCTTGTGCTCCTACCCAGTAAATCTGGTAGTTGCGAATTCTTTTAACATCTACAGATGTTTCTACCTATTAAACAAGTATTAGAGGTTATCTCTCTTTGTTTTGCTCCTATCCAGTAAATTGATAGTTGAGTCCATCTTTTTCATATTTCCTACTCAGTAAACCGGTAGTTGATGATTCTTTTCCAACTCGGTATTCCTCTTTTTTTTAGACTCGAATACTTTGTTTGGTTGATATTCCCTAGCAAAGTGTTTACTCTTCCTTGTTGAACCTTTTACCTTGATTATATCATATTTTTCCCAATTTGAGTAAGCTATCCAGTGATTTATTTTCCTGGAAAACTCTTTTGGTGTCTATTGTTTTCCCCAATGGGATTTTCTTATGTGTCCCCAAGCTTTTTCTTTCCTCTGGTGGTTGTTTTCTCCCTACAGAGACCTTGGGTTTGCATATCATATTCATACAATATCAAATTCCCTTAGGACAAAAATTGGGTTTTCTATATTTAAGTCTCTCTCATCTTGCAGAGACGAAGATGTCAATCTTCATATCTCTAGATTGAAGAAACTTAAATAGGGGCAGTTGTAATACCCTAATTTTTGCCCTAATATTTCTTTGCATTTCATATGCATCTTGCATACAAACAAGATCGCTCTGGTTTCTCAGTTTTTTCTCGGGTGTAGGTTTATGCCTCATAAGGGATCACCATTACTATTATTTTTATTTGCTTTATATTTGTTTATGTTTAATCACTAACCAAAATACCAAAAATATGTTGTAGTTCGCTTATTTTTCTTCTTCTTCTTCTTCTTCTTCTTCTTTGTGCTTTCAGGAGTTGTAGGGTTTTTAAAAGCAGTGCAATGAGTTCACTTCAGATGTGGTTGTTCAGTTATGATCCGATTCAAATGGAAGTTTGATCTAATCTTGGTCAAACTATCAAGAGATTGCTTCAACTGCAAGTTATTTGTGTCGGTGGTTATTTCTTAGACAGTGCATTTTTAAAGTCCAATTTGTGTTGTGTGCGGAAGTTCTCTGGTTTATCGAACGGTGATTTGTGAAAAGTTTGGGCCAAATCATATTGATTGAGTGATCATCAGTTCATCAGTGGTTCATCTGTAGATTTATTTTCCAAGGATCAATTCATACATATTTGAAAAGATTTAGAAATTTAAAGATTGATGGTCGTTGTTTTAGTGGCATTTGTTTAGTGGATTGGGATCAGTTTCATTCATCATGTGTATGGAAAATTCAAATTTGGTTATGGGCTTAAAATAAAAAAATCACCACTTCATCCATTATCCGATTCATACATTTTTTCTAACTACCATTTTTTTTACCTCATCCATATTTCTATTATCCAATTATTTTCTATCCATATATTTCCAACCATTATCCATATTTCGATTTTTTTCCAAATTTCTAAATATCATTTAAGACCATTTTAATTTTCACCTATTCTCTAATATCCAATTATTTCTATTTTTCCATTATCCATCTTTCTAGAAATTCTATTATCATTTTCTTTTTCCCGTATTTTTAATTTCAATTCAATATCCAAATTATTCATATTCTATCCATCCTCAATTTTTATTCAAATATCCATTTTAATCAAATTCATTTTCCTTCAATTTCTAAATTTCCATAATTCTATATCCATTTTTTTATTATTCACACTTTTATTCATTTTTCATAATTCCAATATTTCAATTATCATATTAAAAAAAATCAGTATCCATTTTTATATATAATACCTTCATTTTTTAATCCATTCTTATACCTTTTTCTTCTACCACAAAAAAAAAAGAATATACAAAATACCATAAGCTCATTTTCTTTTTATGGCCCACTTCATATTTTTCTTTATGACAAATAAATAAAATAAATAAATAAGGGACACGATGCTATTACTATATCAGTAATCACATTTTTTTTCTATTACCCAACAACACCCAAGCCACGTCAGCGCTCACCATACAAATGCACCAACATAAAATGCAGCTAGCAATCACACAAAGAAGTAGTAAAACGCAGTGTATTACATTATATGAAGCATACACAATGAATTCACAAAAAATCACACGAATACTACACAAGAAGCAGCAAAACGCAATAGGGCCATGAATAAAACGCGGGTAAAAATTCAGCATTCTAGCACATTAACTTCATAGATCAAAACGCACGGAAAAAATTAAAAAATGATTTAAAAAATTTTCAGTTCAAATCTCCACCAATTGTTCTAAAAATAGAGCTTCATTCTTCATTCAATTCAAGCTTTGAGAACCTCTTGAATCCCTGCAAAAACAACACCAAAACACCAAAAACTCCATTAAAGCTTCATTTTCAAGCTTTAAACAAATCTTCAAATCTTCACCAAAATTCGTTTCTAAGAGAGGAGTTCTTCATAAAACAACAAGAGGAAGATATTAGAAGTTGAAGAGGAGTTTTGCTTTGATTTTCGAAGGTAGTTGAAAATTTTGTCAGTTATTCGGAGCTCTATTTCTCTCTACTCTTGCATCCTCTATTAATTCTATTTGCATATTTGGAATCCTCTCAGTCTCACGATCGCAATGATATGTGGATCGAATGTCGTCGTTCCGATTTGATAGAACTCAAAAATTGATGAAGTGGTGGTGTTCTTGTTGTTTGCACGTTACTCTAATGTCATGAAGAAGAAGAAGCATTTTCTTCTTTTTGCTTTTTTTTTATTGTTTATAAAACTGGTGTGATAGTTTGGGCTTAAGAGGCAAATTTAAGTCCATTAGCTATTACCACCATACATTTACTCCTTCTCACCTCCTTTCTTCTTCATTTTTTTTTATAATTTTCTTTAACTCCATTTTTTTGTTCTTTTAAATTGTTTTGTTTTCTAATTTTTCTATTGATTTCAGAATTTTGGAAAATAATTTTTGAAAGGAATTTTAAAAATATTTTTAGTATTTTTTTTTATAAATTATAACTTTTTAAATCCATATTTCTCTTCATCTTATTCTTAATTTTCTTGTGGTCGATGAAATCTCCGATTAGAAGATTATTGATTTTCAAAGAGCTTAATCTTCATTATTTCAAATCTATGGATGTATGACCATTTAGATCATTCTCCATACTTTGGAATTGTGATAGGTTACCTTTGATAAATTAATGTTAAATCTCGATTAAGATTAGACCGTTACCACTTTTTCTTTTAGTGTGACATGTTTTCGGAGAATGATTAATTATATCATTTCTCTAACATGTATTAGCACTAAATTTTTTCACCTTAATTGGTGTTGGCCGACCTCATTTGTAGGGTAATTACTTCGTAAATTACTCGGCGATTGCTGAACATAGACCTAAACTTGTCCCGAATTCGGAATAAAAAATCCAATTGGATACTTGCACTTTCGTTGATCGGACATCTTGTTGGTCGCGTAATCCCAAAGCGTTTGATTATTTTGCATTAAGAATCGAGACTTATGAATGTTTGATGCGCGATTGCGTTGGGTCTCTCAATCTTCTTTCAAACTTCATTGAATTCGATTCTATTTGCCTTAATTAATCTTTATAGTGTAAGATACTAAGCGGATCCGGTTGCCTTTCAATTTTGGTTACTCTTTTGGTTGTGGTTGATTAAGTTCACCATACCATTATTATTATGTAAATATTATTATATTACTACTATACTAAATTTTAGATTCTTGCACTTTAATTGCTTGTATTTTTTATTATGCTTTATTCATCCATATCATGTTTAAGTTTCTTTCTCTTATCTTGATTGTGTGATTTTCCATTTGTCCATTTGGACATAAAACATTAATAAAGGATTAAACCTCTAAAAGCTTGTGAACTTAATCTTTGGACTATTGGTTACTATCCTTGGCATTGGAATGAAGATTTTGGACTTAGATTTTAGGACACCTCTCCCTTTGCTTTGACATTCATGAAGTTGGTAGACTTGCCTTATTTTCTTTTTTTAGGATAGTCCCTTCATCTCCACCCCTTCTTTAATTTTCAAAATCTTCTCTCTTTTTCAAAGGATTCTTGTTTTCTAAAATTATCACCTTTTTAATAAATAAAACCTTGACTATTGTCAAGTGGATTTTACTATTTTCGTTTCTCTTAAAAAATCAATGAATTTAATCATTTTGATTTTAATTCAAAAAATAAAAAAGAACCAAACTCATTCAAGTTGTTTTGTGCCTTTATGTACTTTTGTTTGTTTTCTTTAAAAAAAGTGTCGATTATGAGTCATTATTCTTTAGTCGGGTGCAAATCTCTCAATCTCCATGGTTGTAGTTTGATGTAATTGAGTCTCTTGTCATTCGTGGGGGTTTAGTGGCATACTCGTTGATTATATCCGAGTTGGCGCCCTCCCCATAATGATGTATGAGTCCATGCCGTCATTCTCATGGTAGATTTGTTAGGCTATCCACTTGAAAATGACGAATTTTCTTCACTTAATAAAATCAATCATAACCAACCCTTTTCACTATTTGTACCATGAACTACGAGGTTTTGATCTTGCATTGCACTTTGTGGGTATGTAGGCATGAGGTGGTAAACCTCTCCAAACACAAAAATATTAAAAAATAATTCTTCTCTCATCCCTCCACTCTCTTTTTACAATCCTTTTCAAACCAAAATCAGTAAATATTTCAAAGGGCTCCCGTGGAGTACCACAGACATTTTGGGTACGTAAAACCTTCCCATTGTATAACTTATCCCCTTACGCGATTCTTTGCTTGTTTCTTTTAGCTCTTTTTTATTTTAGATTCATTAGGATTTATTCGCTCTTTTTTCCTTTTCCACTTGGAATAAAATAAATGCGCGGTGGCGACTCTGTTTACTTTGAGTTAAGTTAACTAATAGCTTACACTCATGTTTTTACCGCTACACCAAGGGCTGAATGTATTGTTGTTTCTCGATTAAGTGCTTGAAGCTGGGAACTTATGAGGGATGCTTGTTTTTCCCGGACTCAGCTGAGACCTGCCTGAGTAATACATAATACTAAATTGATTCTCTGATATGGTTATTACGCCATTTCTAGGAAATGGTGAACATATTATTAATATTCGGCTTTGAGAGTCCATGATGTTGACCCGAGGTAGCACACCCGTGAGATTGGGAAGGGTTTACAAGTTTGCAGGAACCCTAAACTTCCAACATACCCTCTTTTCCAGTGTTACTTTGTGATATTATCCAGTTCTATATGGTCTTTGGTTGTGAATTCTAGAATTTTTGCACTGAGATAACGTTATTATGACTCTTCACCGACACTTGGTTATCCGGTCAACACCAACACACACACATCCCTGATCACATGCCTTGCATGGCATAACATCATAACATCATTAATCATTTGTGTTCTTTTTCATTCTCAGGGTTGCATACTGTTCCCAATTCCAGTCGGTTTTCTTGCTCAAAGATGGAAGATTTCAGGAAGAAGAATATCCATTATAAGTTCTTTGACACTAAGATAAAAATGATAAACCATATGGTGTCTCTAATCACTACACATAATGTTGAAGATTTTCGGAAGGCTTATGGGGGTATTCTTGATATGGTGGTAGACTTGGATAGTTCTGAGATAGGCGCTATTCATACGCTGCTGCAGTATTACGACCCTCGGCTCATATGCTTTACATTTCATGACTTCCAGTTGGGTCCCCTCTTGGAGCAGTATGCTTTGATCTTAGGGGTTTCTCTTCAGGATCAGGTTCCTTTTAATTCAGAGATGGCTAGACCTACACCTGCTGATATTGCTGAAGCTCTTTATTTGAGCCCATCTGTTGTATATGCGAATCTGAATACTACAAAAGAGGGAATGTCTGATTTTTCTTTGGAATTCTTGGTGAAAAAGGCTGAAGAGCTTGCCTCAAAAAATCGGTGGAGTTCTGTTTGTGCTATCATGGCCCTCTCTATCTACGGATCATTCTGTTTGCGGACATCGACAAGTTTGTAGGCATGAACGCCATTCATCTCTATGTGCTGAAGAATCTGGTGCCTACTGTCGCTCCCGACAAATGAAAACAGGGTCAGATGAAGGTACAGACGCGAACGGTCGGCGAAGGGAACAGTGAGAACACACAGCCGTGAACTCACTGGAGATGAAAAGAGTCGCCAGCTAGGCATTTTTATCCCGGAGGAAAGGCAATGCTGCATAGGCCTAGAAAAGATGGATAAGACGGTTGCGAACCAGAGAGACTGAGAAAGGGGGTTGGTTACAACCTGGGAAGGTATTAGCACCCAGATTGTCCGCCGTACTCGACGGGATCCACGCTTAAAAGATTTGTGTTTTAAAGGGGTAGTGTCAGTGCAATCTGTGTGTAAAATAGCTGGAAAAGAATGTACAGGTGTCAGTGCAAAAGAAGTGCAAAGTGTGATATATACAGTGTCAGTGTGAGATCAGGAATGAAATGCTCATGATAATGAGGCTTAAAGAGTAAAGCTGGAAGGAGGGGGAATGTACAGAGACTTTTGTTCGATAACTGTTAAGTTATGCCTACGTATCCTCTCGTGCAATGAGGAAGTCAGAACACCGTAGTTCGACCCAAAGAGACTGAAAGGAATTGACTTGTGAACTGCTTGCTTGTCTATGCTCAAGTGTATGACCTGTCTGGCTCAGGTGCTAACTGTCTTGCATTAGACGGAAGAAGCGAATTCTCGGTTGTGAGTGAAGATGATGAGAAAAGAATCCCGAAGGAGACGATTATTGTTTGTTCTTGTGTTTTCAGTCTTTTATTTCTTTTTGGAGTTTGTCATAAGATAATGAGCTTAAACCTAAATCAATGGATTTGGTAAACTCATCACATCATCCCTCTGATTAGGGGTAATGAGAATTACCTTAAGTGTGAAGTCAGATTCTCACACTTAATCACCTTTAATGTAGGGTTAAGATCATTAACCTACTTGTGATTAATTAGATGTTTTTTGTGATTTTTGTTTAGTGTTAAGTAATGAGGTTAAGCCATAATCAGGGATTTAACAGGCTCATTACACTATCCTAAAAGAAGGATAATAGATGAGGGTGTTTAAGCTGAGGAAGGATCCTCAGCTTAATCCATGATTAGAGATTAAACCCATGACAGAACAAACCTTTGATTAAGTGGATTTTATTAATGATATGATGATGAAGTGTTTTTTATGATTTGTAAGACAACTTGAGGGGGACTTGTCCATTAACTTTAGGGTTAGTCCTTCTTAACCAATTAAGGAAGAATTAGAACCCTAATGCAAGGCCCAAGTTACAAGTGTAATGTCTTGATGATTATTAGATGGATTAATTAAGAGAGTTCAACACCTTAAGGGTCCAAGACTTAGGATTAAGGTTGTACACTCCATCCTAAAAGAAGGATGCAGGCATGATCTTAATCACAAAGTCTTAAAGCCTTGAGGGTTTAGTCCCTGATTATGAGGTGAGGGGAGATGACTCAAGGAGAGACACAAAGGTAAAAACTATGGGGGAGACTAATCAAAACCCTAATTCATTATCATGCTTGGTTGGTCCTAATGTTTGTGAGGTTTTCAAGAACAATCTTCAGATGAACCACCAGGAAGCAGATGAACAAGATTAAGAGAAGCAAAGTGATTTGCTTCATTCAAGAAGCCAAGTCACTTGAAGAAAGAAAGTGGGAGGAGGAAGAATGAGCAAACTCAATCTCAAACACAAGTACAAATGCAGCATGGTATGCAAGAGAGATGAAAAGAAAAGTTATGAGAAGTGAAGGCAAATTCACTTCTCAAGTTACTTACCACCTGCAATGTTAGAAACAAATGCAATACAATGCTAAATGAGATGAAATGATATGATAAGCAAAAACCAGAAGCATGTTGATGATGATGATGATGCTATGGAGTGCTATGAACATGAAACAAGACAATGAGATGTTCATACAAAGTCATGGATGCAAATGATGCAAGTTGAGGAGCATGGACAAACATGAAATGTTATGAAACATACAAGACAAATGACATGGCAAATATGCAATGCAATGATCAAACATGATTCATACATGTCTTAAGATGTTAAATGAATCATGAGAATGCACAAAATGTAATGGCAAGTCATGTTATGCAAGAGAATGCAAGAGGGATGCAAATGAAAGCCCAAATTAGGGTTCATGAAACAAACATCAAACACAAACCAAAAACAGAAGCAAACCCTAATATGAAAAATGGAAAATGGTACCTAAAGAAACCTTAGACCTATAATAAACCACTGCCCAAAGGGGAGCTCTCAACTCTCAACCAAACTCAAGTTATGAATTTTCTAAGTTATTAGGGTTTTTTAGGGTTCTTAACAAAACAAATACCAATCAAATTGAAAATGCAAGAACAAATCATGGCCTTTTTATCCTTGAAAATACATGCCAAATAAAAAACAATGCAAGAAGAATCAATGTCTCAACCCTCACCAATAGGCAGAAATGAATTTTCAAACTCATGATCAAAATAATGCATCAAAAATGATTTAATTCAATGAAAAATTCTTAAAATGCATCAAGATCAAAAAAGAAATTTGGTTTGAAGGTTGGACAATGTTTCTAAATGTCTTAGAACATTTCATGAATTTTTTTGTAATTTTTAAATACCTAAAAGTATTTTTAATTAATTAATTCTCATTAATCAATTAAAAATAATCTTTTAAATATTTAAAAATACCTTTTTTATGATAAAAAATAAAATAAAAATGTTTTTGTGTCATAAAAATTAATAAAACCTTAAAGAAAAAGTTTCATAATTTTTATGATTTTTTAGCTATTTTTAATAAATTGTGCAAATAAAATAGAAAGAAAATGAATTAAATTTAAATAAAGTGAAAAGTAAACGAGGTGGATGGCCAGGATTGCTCCAGAGTTTAAATGAGTTGACTGGCGCGCAATCCTGTGGCTGGGATTTGTCCTGGGCTAATTATAATTAATTAAAAATTAATGGAGAATTAGGGCTAATCAAACACATCCTGACCACTCAATCTGGAGGGAAGTCAATGGGTCAACGCACATCAACGGCCAGAATTCAAACTGACATTAATTATGGGATTAGGGCATAATCACTTTCAGGTGGCCGGAGAAGACCTCCGGTCGTCTTCTCCGGCCAGAAGGTCACCTGAGAATCACCTAACTTCCTAAAAACGTAAAATAAATGAAAACTAAGACCAGGGAAATGATCCCCACACTCTCACGAATCAAACCCCTAACCTAAAACAAATTTATCTAACCTAAACAAGCTGAATCGAAGAAACTAAGTTCTAGGGTTCGTGAGCTTCAAACAGCAATTAAATTCTCAAAACACATCCATTTCAAAAACTAAAAGCATCAGCATGATCAGGAGAGCATAAGGGACAAGTTTGTAACATAAAATGAGATTTCTGGAAAAAAAATATTTGGAGCTACCTGAGATTTGCAACCTTTGATTTAGGAACTTTCAGGCCCTTTCTTTAAGTGCAAGCTGCTCCTCTTGGCCCCCCAAAGATGTCTGGATGCTCAAATGGAGTTTAGACTTGCTGGATGATGAGTTTCGAAGAGAACTGCTTCAGTTCAGCCAACAATGGCAGTTGAGATTTTGGCACTTTCAGGCTATGAGAGATGGTTGTTTGTGATCTATGAAGTGTGTGGAGAAGTTTGGCAAAGTTTGTTTTGATGTTTGTGGGCTATAGAGAGAGTTGCAAGTGAAACTGCAAACTGAGGTGAGAGATGGCAGTGAAGTGTTTTGGTTGTTTCAAGCTCTGGTTCTTGATGCTTTGTGTTCTATGGATCAAGGTGAGATGAATGGAGGAAAAAGATTTTGTGTTTGCAGGCTGTGTAATGAGATTCGATAGAACTTGCAAGTTGGGAGGTTTTTGTGTAAGTTATGAATGTCAATGCTTCAGCCTTGGTTGCCATGTGATATGGCCAGCAAAATGAATGAATAAACAATTCTGATTGGCCTCTTGATGTGACATGGCCTGCTATGATAGGTGTGGCTACTTTTGCTCAAAATCCACTTTTGTGTAAGATAGGGCATGGTGAGGTGTTTAGGCCAGTACAAGGCATGGCTGGCGCAGCAAAAGGTGAGGGAAGGGCTAGCCAAAGTCAGCTTCCAATGCTGCAAGTTGTGGGAAGTGAATCATGAGCTTTTGCAAGTTGTTGTACTTTTGGTTCACATGTGATCTTTTGGCCAACCAAGCATGAAATCATGGGCATTCCTAGTCAAAATCTGATTTTTGTGACTTAGAGAAAGTTCACATGCTGGTTTGACATGAGTTTGAGGCAGCAATTTGATTTGGTTCAAGACTTAGCAAAATTCCCACTTGGTGCATGACTTGAAAAACAATGATTTTTGGCAACTTTGCATGGCCATAACTTTTGATCCAAGAAGAGTTTGATCATGTTCTTGTACTTTTTGAAAAGGGAAAGATGAGATCTACAACTTTCATGACCAAAGTTTTTCCATTTGAAGCCTTTTTGGATCATGAATCAAGGCTTGAAAATTGACCTAAAATGGTGCATTCTTGAAAAGTCAACAAAACCCAAAAAAGTCAACTTTTGCAAAAACCCTAAATTCTTGATTTTATGAACTTCAATCTTCTTCCATGATCAAATAAAGATCATATACACTCAAAATGATGAAGACCACCCATTGGTTGGGTCATTGGGGGCCTCAGATGCCCTGATTTTATACTGACTTGTCTGAAAAGTCAACTCTTGATCAGATGACTTCCCCATGGAATTTCTTCATGAAAATTGATATGCATACTCCCTATACCATATAAAGATCAATGGAAACAAGAATGACCAAAAAATTTGGGGTTATGGCCTCTGAAACCAAAACCCTAATTTTCAGTCAACTGTGCAGTTCAACCTGGCTCTGCATCCACTCAAACCCTAGTTCTTGTGATTCCTTTGGATTTTTGACTTTGTGGAGATGGAATATGACATAAGAACACACATGGACCCCTTTGAGTTGATTAGTGGCCTTTGGAATGGCTCAAGATGCTTTGGGATTGCTCAGATCACAAACCCTAGGTGCAGATGCCTTAGAAACTATCCAGTGAAACCAAATGAGACATGAGATGATGTGATTGTGTTTATGCATATGAGATGATCATAAGCCATGGTGTGAATGGGTGAGGGCAAATTTGGGGTGTTTACAGCTGCCCCTATTCAAGCATGAGTTAGCTGTGCAGGTTGTAAGCGGCGGCTTAACAGGCAAACAAGATAACTTGTGGTTGAATACCAAAGACAGTCCAAAATTTGCACTCACAGAAATGAAGAAGGAAAGGGATATAGATTGTAAAAGCAAATAAAGTATATTGTAAAGTATGGGCGACGGAGGACGACCGTCGAGCAGAGGACGACTGCTGGGTAAAGAGCAATGACGGGGACGGCCGACATGCTGGAGAAGTGCGGAAAATAAAGCAATGACGGGGACGACCGACATGCTGGGGATAAAAGATAAAGCTAAGACGGGGACGGCCGACTAGCTGGGAAAACTAAGATAATATGATGGGGACGGCCATCAAGATAAAGTAGTAACATTCTCTGGGGATTGGTGAAACATGACGGGGACGGCCATCAAGTTCACAAAGGTAAAGTAACCAACGATGGGGACGGCCATCGGGTTAAAAAAGAAAAGGGACCACGACGGGGACGGCCATCGGGTTAAAGAATGAATGAAATAAACAGATGATGGGGTACGGCCATCAAAGGTGAAGGACGATCACCTAGCAGGGGACGGCTGCTCTGTTGGGCATAAAAGAAATATGATGGGGACGACCATCAAAGGTGGAGGACGACCACCTGGCAGGGTACGGCTGCCAAAATATCAACGATGGGGACGGCCATCGGATAGAAAAGGTCAACGATGGGGACGGCCATCGGACGAGCATGATGGAGGACGACCATCAAGAAGTGGAGGACGACCACTCAGCAGGGGACGGCTGCTCTCAAAGTTTATCACAACACAGGATGAGTGTTAGACAACTAAAATCAACAATGGGGACGGCCATTGGATAAAGTGATGAAGGACGATCATCAGAAGGTGGAGGACGACCACCTAGCAGGGGACGGCTGCTAAAATCAACGATGGGGACGGCCATCGGATGAGCATGATGGAGGACGACCATCAAGAAGTGGAGGACGACCACTTAGCAGGGGACGGCTGCTAAAATCAACGATGGGGACGGCCATCGGATGAGCATGATGGAGGACGACCATCAAGAAGTGGAGGACGACCACTTAGCAGGGGACGGCTGCTCTCAAAGTTTATCAAAACACAGGACGAGTGTTGGATAAAAAGGAAATTTGACTGCGATCTACTGGGGACATAGTAAATACGGACGAGCGTTTACATCCAAGAAACAAAAGGTATAAGTGTTTGGTATTGTGTATAGATTAAAGGTGCGGACGAGCATCCTTAAGACTATGATACGGACGAGTATCATGTAGGAACAAACTGACACGTGCTCAGAGCTGATGATACGGACGAGTATCAACTGGTTAACAAGGAACACGGACGAGTGTTGCATCTGAAAGTATCCTTCTGGGGAATAGTAGACACAGACGAGCATCTATATTCACGAAGACATAAGTGTTTGACACGGTGTATGGATTAAAGATGCGGACGAGCATCCTTAAGACTATGATACGGACGAGTATCATGTAGAAACAAACATTAGACGCAATGTTCTGAGATGATGGTACGGACGAGTACCAACTGGTTAACAAAGAACAAGGACTACTGTCGAATCTGCGGGGATATACATGGTGTATATAAGATACGGACGAGTATAATGTATAGGTGAGTGTTTATCTGCTGGGATATGACACGGACGGGTGTCAGGAAAGTGTATATACAAGTATAGGCGACCACGCTGGGGATATGACATGGACGGGTGTCAAGAAAGTGTATAGGTATATGTAAGTGCAAAGAGGGTGTCTTTGGCTTTCTGCTGGTGACACGACACGGACGAGTGTCAGGATGTATCTGCAATACTGGTGATCTTGATTTGTAAGGTGTATTCAGGCAACCTGCTGGGACGGGTATCAAAAAGGAGATATGCACTGGTGTTCGTGATATGGGGCAACTGCTTTTGCTGGGACTCTGATGGGGATGTATTCTGTATGCCGACAGATTGTCAATATTTTACAAGTGTTCAACTCACAACATGACTTATGATTATGCTATGCATTTGATTTTTGCCGTAATGCTCCGTATTAGACGGAATGCTACGCTTTGAGGGTGAATATGATGCGAATGCTATGATTATGCAAAGAGGCACCGATCCGGGATTCGGATCCCGTTGCTGCAAAGATCTCTGCTCGATCTGCTTGAAGTGAACATCCCAGCTGGGGATGAGATCATTGATAGATCTGTAGTTGTATCTGCTTGGGGATATACGTCGTCGATTGACATATTCTTATAATACGGGACCCAGCTGGGGTTTGTAGAAGCTTTCTCTCTCTCTGTTGTGACTTCTTCGTGCGCTGCCCTTCTGAATAGAGGCCTGAAGCTCTGTGGGGATGATTCCCCGATTTGTACTCAGCTGAGGGCGAGATGACAACTCGGCTGGGGAGAGAGAGAGGCATCATTGAAAGATCTCCCTCGAAAATCTGTTACGGTGACTTCTTGACTCCGCCGGGGATAAGGGCATCTTCTGTGACACCTGCCCATTCTGATGGGGATAAGTAATAAGCTGCCAACTCAGCTGGGGAATTGTGAGAGGCAACCCAGCTGGGGATAGAGCATTCCCGATGCTGTATGTTGATTTGGCAACTTGCTGGGGAAATGGGCACCTCCCAGGGCCATGTGAGTTGACAACGATTCGTCAGTTTGCTGAGACGTAACTCGCATGCCCCAGGTTGCATTCTGGATACCTGCAATCCTGCAAAGATAAGGAAACGCACGAAAAGGTCCCGAGGTACCCTTTTACTGAGATTCCGTCATAGGAAATAAGTACTTTCGAGAGTAAGTATATTCCCTGCAAGCATGTGTTTATTTTTAGAGAGAGGCATCTGTACTTATGTAATTGTGTTTTTAGAGACATCAGACAACTCTTTGCAAAACATAAATGTAAAAAACGAGACATGACTGAAAATCTGATTATATTAACTCGTGTGCCCTGAATTGGCAAGATACAGTCAGAGAAACATATCTCCTGAAATGAGGAGATTGTTACAAATTGAGAAATAAAGTGCTGGCGGTGCTGGCGATGCTTTCAAGGAGCTTCCTCTTCCGCTATGACTCGTATGACAATGACGTTCTTCTCGTCTTGCTTTCTGGAGAGAGTTGATTCTGATTGCAGCTTGATCCCTTGGAGCTTACCAAGTTGTAGGTGATACAGACGAATTCAGAATGCAGTTGTTCGCTTATTCCCTTATTTTGCATGGATCGCCCTTTCGGGTTTTCAATCCATCGGGATACCCATTTTTGCCTGAGCTGTCCAATGCGGCTTTTCAACTCAGCGGGTGTACATTTTTTTGCTTATTTCCCTTATTTTTGCCCGAGTCTTTTATTCTGTTTTTGACTCGCCGGGATGCCCTATTTTTGCCTGGACTTACATTCTGTTTTTATGTCCAGCGGGTCACTTTATGCGAAGTATTTTTTAACTGCATCTGAATTCACAGGGGACGGGAAATCTTCACCATCCATGGTGCTGAGCATCAGTGCTCCACCAGAGAAGACTTTCTTCACAACAAATGGTCCTTCGTAATTGGGAGTCCACTTGCCCCTGTGGTCTGTATGAGGAGGGAGGATTCTCTTCAACACAAGATCTCCCACTTGGTACTCTCGGTGCCTGACTTTCTGATCGAAGGCTCTCTTCATCCTTTTCTGATATAACTGCCCGTGGCAGATTGCAGCCAATCTTTTCTCTTCGATCAGACTTAGTTGTTCGAATCGGGACCGAACCCATTCTGCTTCACTCAGTTTAACATCCATTAATACCCGTAACGAGGGTAGTTCAACTTCAACAGGCAGGACTGCTTCCATACCATACACAAGCTGATACGGTGTTGCCCCAGTGGACGTTCTGATTGATGTGCGATACCCATGCAAGGCAAACGGTAGCATTTCATGCCAGTCTTTGTACGTGATTACCATCTTCTGCACAATCTTCTTGATATTCTTATTCGCTGCCTCAACAGCGCCGTTCATCTTTGGCCTGTAAGGAGAAGAATTGTGGTGTTGGATCTTGAAGTCCCGGCACAGCTCTGCCATCATTTTGTTGTTCAAGTTGGAACCATTATCAGTAATGATTCGCTCGGGCACTCCATACCGACAGATGATATCTCTTTTCAGAAATCTGGCTACCACTTGCCTTGTGACATTTGCATATGAGGCTGCTTCAACCCACTTTGTAAAATAATCGATGGCGACCAGGATGAATCTGTGGCCGTTCGAAGCAGTTGGCTCAATTTTGCCAATCATGTCAATGCCCCACATAGCAAAGGGCCATGGTGAAGACATTATGTTCAGGGGATTGGGAGGCACATGCACCTTGTCTGCATAAATCTGGCATTTATGGCATTTTCTGGCGTAAGCACAACAGTCTGCATCCATTGTGATCCAGTAATAGCCTGATCTTAACAACTTCTTAGCCATGGCATGCCCTCCTGCATGGGTACCAAAGGATCCTTCGTGCACTTCATGCATCAACAAATCTGCTTCTGTCTTGTCAACACATCTGAGGAGTACCATGTCAAAGTTCCTCTTGTATAAAGATCCATCAGCGTTCAGAAAGAAACTACCAGCAAGCCTTCTCAAAGTCTTCTTATCATTGGAAGATGCCCCAGGTGGGTATGTCTGATCCTCCAAGAAGCACTTAATGTCATGGAACCAAGGCTTATCATCTTTAGCAATACCTGCTGCAAATACATATGCTGGTCTATCAAGTCTCGATACTGAAATCTGAGGTACAAAGTTAGCAGCTTGAACTTTGATCATGGATGAAATGGTAGCAAGAGCATCCGCAAACTGATTCTCGTCCCGAGGGATATACTCAAGCTTGACTGTTGTGAAGAAAGTCAATAACCTTCTTGTATAATCCCTGTAAGGTATCAGATGATCTTGGTGTGTATACCATTTGCCGTTGGTCTGATTGACTACCAAAGCTGAATCTCCGAATACGGTCAATGTCTTGATCCTGAGGTCAATGGCTTCCTCAAGACCCATAATGCAAGCTTCGTATTCAGCTTCGTTGTTAGTGCAGTTGAAAGTGAGCTTTGCCGAGAAAGGCATGTGAACCCCTTTAGGTGTAATGAGTACTGCACCAACACCACGGCCATTCATGTTGACAGCCCCATCAAACATCATAGTCCATTCTTCTTCTGGGTCAGGCCCTTCAGTGTGAATAGGCTCTTCATGATCTTTTGCTTTAATGAACATGATGTCTTCATCGGGGAAGTCGAACCTCATAGGCTGGTAGTCATCAATGGGTTGCTCAGCAAGATATTCAGATAGTACACTGCCCTTGATGGCTTTCTGAGATGTGTACTGTATGTCGTATTCTGTGAGAATCATCTGCCATCTTGCAACCCGTCCAGTAAGAGCTGGCTTCTCGAAAATGTACTTAACTGGATCCATTTTTGAGATCAATAAGGTAGTGTGGGTCAACATATACTGTCTCAGTCGGCGAGCAGCCCACGCTAAAGCACAGCAAGTTTTCTCGAGCAGTGAATAACGTTGTTCACAGTCGGTAAACTTTTTGCTTAGGTAGTAAATTGCATACTCTTTTCGACCAGACTCGTCATGCTGACCTAGTACACACCCCATCGATTCTTCTAATACTGTCAAGTACATAATCAGAGGTCTTCCTTCAACTGGAGGCATAAGGATTGGAGGTTCTTGCAAATACTCCTTGATCTTGTCAAAAGCTTTCTGGCAGTCTTCGTTCCACCTGACCGTTTGCTCCTTTCTTAACAGCTTGAACAAGGGTTCACAGGTTGCTGTGAGGTGAGATATGAACCTTGAAATGTAGTTCAATCGACCTAAGAACCCTCGAACTTCTTTCTCAGTTTTCGGTGCAGGCATCTCTTGGATGGCTTTGACTTTATCAGGGTCAACTTCAATCCCTTTCTCGCTTACAATAAAGCCCAGCAGCTTACCGGATCGCACCCCGAATGTGCATTTGTTGGGGTTCAACTTCAGTTGGTACTTCCTCAGACGCTTGAATAACTTGAGCAGATTCACCAGATGGTCTTCCTCTGTAAGGGACTTGGCAATCATATCATCCACATAACATTCGATTTCCTTATGGATCATGTCATGAAACAATGTTACCATAGCCCGTTGATACGTTGCACCAGCATTCTTCAGTCCGAATGGCATCACTTTATAACAGAACGTTCCCCAAGGTGTGATGAATGTTGTCTTCTCCATGTCTTCAGGTGACATCTTGATCTGATTGTATCCCGAAAATCCATCCATGAAGGAGAATACCGAGAACTGAGCCGTGTTATCCACCAATACATCAATGTGAGGTAATGGGAAGTCATCTTTCGGGCTGGCTCTGTTCAGATCCCGGTAGTCAACACACATTCTTACTTTGCCATCCTTCTTGGGCACAGGCACAATATTAGCAACCCACGGCGGATAGCTAGTCACAGCAAGGAATCCGGCATCCCATTGCTTTTGTACCTCTTCTTTGATTTTCATAGCCATGTCTGGGCGAGTTCGGCGCAGCTTCTGTTTCACTGGTGGGCATTCTTCCCTCAGAGGCAGCTTGTGCACAACAATGTCGGTATCCAACCCTGGCATATCTTGGTAGGACCAAGCAAACACATCAACATACTCTTGAAGCAGATCTATCAGCTGTCTCTTCACTGAGTCTTGCAGGCAGGCCCCGATTTTGACTTCTTTCACGTCTTCCTCCGTACCAAGATTAATCACTTCCATCTCCTCCTGATGAGGAGTAATAACTTTTTCCTCCTGTCTCAGCAACCTGGCTAGCTCTTCAGGAAGCTCATATTCTTCATCAACCCCTTCATCAGCTTGATTGATCGGATTGTCAAAGTCATACGATGTCATAGCTGTGCTGTTGTCGGTGCTGTCTGGAAGGCACTCTCTGCAAGGGTTAAGTCGGTTCATTTTAGTGATTGATTTTAATCTTGCTTTAGAAAAAAAAGTGAAATGAAGTTATCATTTTGAAAACACCGCCATTTATTTTTGTACAAAAAGAAAAATGGAAAAACAGTGAGCAGAAAAGAAAAAGACTCGTTTGCAAAAAGATTGTCTGATATTTCATTAATTTAATCTTGTTTGCACAAAAGTACAGATGGCCCTGATTACAAAATGAGTCTTGTCATCTTGGGCAAGATGCAAGACTTTGATGCATGCTATAAAAGACACAGGAAATAATAATTACTCTGCTCGAGTAACACTTATAATTCCCTGGGAAGACCAGTTCGAGACACTGCTCCCCGGGATCTTCGGACGAATCCAATTCTCCAGATTGCGCTCCTCTTCCAGCTCGTCTTCCAGACAGTTGATAGTATCGGGGGTTAGCATTCCCCCACTGACAAAACCAGGTTCTGCAGCAGCCTTTGCTTGATGTTGAGTTGGTCTGTAACCCAACCCAAATTTGTCCTTCTTCTCCTCCACAGCTAAGACCTTGCCCCAGCCTAGGGCAGTTCCTTCTTCAACAACCTTCCGGGCTTGTTGATATGACGACATGGAGATTCCTGAAACAGCAGATGCTTCATTGACATTCAAGGCTTCAAAACCTTGGCTCATCGTTTCATGGATTTCTCCATCCATCTCAATGTATTTATAAGTAGCCAGATGGCTAACAAAAATGTCCTCCTCTCCACAGATTGTGACAACTTGACCTTCCCACTCAAATTTTAACTTTTGGTGAAGGGTAGACGTTATTGCGCCAGCGGCGTGGATCCAGGGTCTACCCAACAAACAGCTGTAGGCGGGCTGAATGTCCATCACGTAAAAGATAGTTTTAAAAGTCTGCGGGCCAATTGTCACAGGCAGCTCAATCTCTCCCAGAACCGATCTCTTCGAGCCATCAAAAGCTCTAACCACCAGGTTGCTGGGTCTTAATGCCAGTCCATCATATTCCAGCTTCACCAGAGCCTTCTTTGGTAAGACATTCAGGGATGATCCTGTGTCCACCAGCACATGTGAAAGGACAGCTCCTTTGCATTCCATGGTTATGTGCAAGGCTTTGTTGTGATTGCGACCATCCACTGTCAGGTCAGAATTGGTAAACCCTAGCCCGTTGCTAGCAGTAACATTACCAACCACGGTTTCCAATTGGTTGACAGTAATCTCCTCAGGCACGTAAGCTGCGTGCAGGACTTTAAGTAGTGCATTCCGATGGGCTTCGGAGCACATAAGCAGTGAGAGGATGGAGATTTTGGATGGCGTCTGGTGAAGCTGATCCACAATTTTGTAATCACTCTTTTTGATGATCCTCATAAACTCGTCAACTTCCTGATCAAATGGAGTTTTCAGGGCTTCTTTGGCAGCTGGATCTTCCTGCACCGGGCTCTTTCCTTTTGCCTTGGCAGCAGCTTCTGCTTCGGCAGTAGGTCTTTGGACTTGTGAAGCAAAGAGACGTCCGCTTCGGGTGAAGCCTCCGCCTCCGCCCACATTATCAACTTGTGGTGCAGGTGATGATGTTTCCAGAGTGATTCTTTTCCCTTCACAGTACAAGTCAGAGCCATAGTGCCAAGGGATGGCCCTATTGCTTTCATATGGTACAGGTCCAGGTACCGTGACGGTGACTGGACTGATTGCTGCTGCTGAGGGGACTGTTATTGTCTGTGGATCATAAAAGATTGTAACTGGTGCTCTAGTGGGAGCAGCACCTTCTGAATGGTAAGCGGAATTGTTTTCTGGATTGTAGAATATGGTAACAGTGGAGACATCTTCGTGATTGTTTGCTGGTGTTGTAGAAGGTTCTGTTGGAAGAACTGTTGTTGTTGTTGATGGGGAGTCGAAGTGGACTGAAGCTGAAGTTGTAGCAGGAGAAACTGTTGAAAACTGATCATTTGGTAGAACAGATGAAGTACTTGCTGATGTTGCTGATGAATTGTTGGGAACAATTGTTGCTGTATTTGTAGGAGGATCTGAAACCACTGCTGATGAAGTCGTCGGGTTTGCCGGGAATGATGTAGTGATCTGCAGTAAGCCACTCTGAATAAGGCTGTCAATGCCATTCCTCAAGTCTTCACACCCATTCCAAGAAATATTGCAGAATGGGCACCCTAGTTCACACCCCGGAAATATATTGCTTTCACGGAGTTGAGCCTTGATTTCCACCAATGGTGTCCTGATCTGATCCACACTGGTTATCAAATAAGACGGTTGGTCTTCTTCGATAGCATTAATTCGGGGACCACCATGGTGTGGCATTGGGTTTTTGTTGACGTTGGGCGGAGGTGCAAAGTTCAAAGCCTTGGAGTCTACTAAGTCTTGTACCTTCATATGCAGTGCCCTGCATTTTTCTGTACTGTGACCAGGCGCGTTTGAGTGAAAAGCACACCTAGCATTAGAGTCATAGTTTCTTGGTAGACTGTTTGGATCCGGCGGTGCCAACGTTCTTAGCTCAACTAGGTTGAGTTTCAGAAGTTGTGGCAGCAAGGCAGCATATGGCATTGGGATCGGGTCGATCACTCGATTAGCTTGAGAGGGCCTCTGTTAGAATGGCCTCTGTTGATTGTTATTGTTGGAGTTGTTGTTGTTGAAGTTCCTTGGAGGATACTGATTCTGCTGATACTGGGGTTGTTGTTGGAAGTTTTGTTGAGGAGGTTGATAGACTGGCAGAGGATGTGCTGGAGCAGGGATAGTGACTGCTGCTATGGACCTTTGAACATATTGGGGCCTACCCCTGTTGGTATGAATGGCATTGGTCTCGCCAGCTCTTCTAGGGCCTGCAAAAGGCTTCCTTGTACTGCTGGACGAACTGGCGCCATTATCGGAAATTTTACCCATTTTTAACAGGCTTTCAATTCTCTCCCCAGCTATAACAACATCTGCGAAGCTAGTGGACGAGAAAGCAGCCAACCTGTCAATATACGTTCCCTGGAGAGTGTTCATAAACATGTCTGCCATTTCTCTCTCAGACATTGGTGGTTGAACAGCAGCAGCCAATTGCCTCCATCTCTGGGCATATTCTCGGAAACTTTCCCTTGACGACTGTGACATTCCCATTAGGAGAGTCCTGTTGGGTGCCATGTCTAAGTTGTATTGATACTGTCGGATGAAGGCCTCTGCCAGGTCCTTCCAGCATCTTACAGTCGCCCTTGTCAAGTGGGAATACCATTCCCTTGATGCTCCAGTCAAACTGTCTTCGAAGTAAAACATCCAGAGCTTCTCATCCATTGTATAGGCCTTCAGCCTTCCCAGAAACGATTGCAAATGAGTCCGGGGGCATGAAGTCCCATTATATCTTTCGAAACAAGGAGGCTTGAACTTATGAGGGATCCTGACCCCCTCTACTAAACCCATGTCCATGACATCGAACCCCAAAGAATTTTGGGATTCCAAAGACCTCAACTTCTCAGCCAACTCATCCAATCTCCTATCATAGGTTTCCTCTCCAGCACCCATGACTGTAAACTGATCCTCCTGAGGATCCTCTTGAAGTACTCTGGCTGCAGTAGCTGTTCCTTGAACGTTTGCAGGAATATGAATCTCAGGATGTAGATGTGGACCAAACACAGGGGGGTTAACATGTGGTTGCACCCTTTCATTGTTACTGGTGCCAGCAGTTCCCACATGGGGGTCATCTTGAGTTCTCCCCTCTACCAGAACTCTAAGCCTCTCCTGGCTTTGAGCTAAATTATTCATCACTTCCATGAACTGAGTTATTTGGGTTCTCATCTCTACCCTTTCATTAGCCATCTGGGTTCTGGCCTCATTGAGGTCTTGCTGCAACTGGTCCATCTGGATGCCCGGAAGGTTGTTTCTTGTAGGGTACCTGTGTGGCCTGTTGAGAGGGAATAGCCTGCGGCGAGCAATAATTCCTGAATGTCACAACAGAGGTTAGAAACAATAAAACAAAACCTACAAAACAAACAAAAGGGTTAGTATGCAATGCAGTATGCTTATTTGCTATCAAGGTATCCGGCTTGGTCTTCAGTTTTGACCCGTCCAGACCCTTGAAGATGATGCTGTTGAAGTTGCTTTTGAAGTGAACCCAGATGGAAACAAACACAAATATATCACAAAGGTAAAATAATACAAATTGTTCATTTTACAACACTAGCCCTCTAAGGGGTCAAAAATACATCACCCAAAAAGCAAAAGTACATGGAAAAGGAAAAACAACAAGCAAATAATCAGACTCCAAGGCCAAACTCATCCTCGCGAACTTCCTTAAGAAGTGCTTCGGTCACAGGATCAGCCGGATGCTCCGTAAGATTCCTGATGAGAAGGTTTCTTGTTGCAACAGCTGTAGTCAACTTCTTGTTCTGGCTTTGGTCTTTGGATTTCTTCACTCCAGCTTTGATTTTTAACTCTGAAATTTCCTCCTGGGCTGCTGCCAGGGCTTTTTCCATCTGCTCCATTTTATCTTGAACTCTCTTGTCTTCTAGAGTACGGGCTTCAGTGATCCGGACCCACCTGGCCTGACTCTCTTTCAAGTACAAGTCTGTCCTTGCTCTTTGGAACTGGGCTTCTTTACAAGCATTTTTCAGAATCTGCTCACCAGCTTTAGACTTGTTGATATAGTCTCCAGACTTCTCAATCTTAGTCAAGTGTTCCACTCTCAGCTTCTCCAATCTTTCAATCTCCCTTACACCTTCACTCCTCTCCCTGAGGGTCTTCTGCAGGGCTTGGGATAGCTTCTCATTTCTTTCTTTCAAGCCTTCAAACTCTTCCAAACTGACAGTAGCAGGGGGTGGTGCTGATGATGACTCAGGCATGTCTTTGATGGTGAAGGGCAATCCTGAGATTTGGGCCCTAGCATAGGACCACTCATGATATTGGGCTGATGCCACATTATTGCACTTCCCCAGAATGGTGATTCCCTTGGTTTGAACATGATCCCAGGCCCAGGCAGCCTGCCTAACAACAGCCAAACTGATCTTGTTCTCACAGTAGAGGGTCTCAACCAGGTCTTGTTCCCTAGGAGCGTGAACCAGTGCATAGCCTAATTGCCTCTTGAACAGCAGGGGGTTGTAGTTGATACTTCCCTTAACTCCTACCAAAGGTACATTGGGAAAGTGCCCACAGCTTGTGATCATATCTCTGCCCTTGGTGCCTTGGGTGCACCATCTGATGTCTGCTGCAGTGAGAGTAGTGAGCCTCTTAGCCCAGTTGCTTTGCTGATGAGGATTCAGGAATGCATCTGTCCTGGGTAGATGCTTGAGAAGCCAAGCATGGAATAGTGGAGCACAACACCTCACTAGCTTACCCCTCTGTTTCTCATTCCTCTGATGTACTGAGTAATAGAGGTCACCCAACAAGGTTGGCACTGGGTTCTTCAGGATGAACAGGTGGATGGCATTCTTGCTGATGAATCTGGGCTCATCTGCAAACAACACAATTCCATATACACTCAAGGCCAACAATGCACAAACAGCTTTCCAATCCCCCAGGGAGGCTTTCAAACTAGCTTGAGAAATCAGGAAGTCCAGATGAAAACCAGGGATCCCAGCTTTAGAGGTCATATGCTGCTCAATCAAAGCAGGTTCCAGGTGCAAAGCTCTTGCTATCTCTCCATTGCTGGGAAAGACCATTTCAGGGTTAAAAGGAATTTCTCTCTTGATAGGCAAACCAACCAAAGATGCATATTCTTCTAAGAGAGGTCCCAACTGAAAGTCTTGAAAGGTGAAACACCTCAATGGGGGGTCATAGAACTGGATGCAGGTATGGATCAGGCTCCTCTGAGATGGGTCCATGTCTATAACCAAGTCAAGTATATCCCCATAATGCTCCCTGAACAGAGGTATGTGATCTGGGGTCATCAGGGTTTGGACCCTCCTGATGTCTGACAAGTCTGGTTGGAAGAAATGATAGGTGATATTGCTTTTCTTTGGAGCCATGATGCTGAAGACTGGGTAGAGTGCTGATGACAATGCTGAAGTAGAGAAAACCACTGACTGACTGGTGCTGAAGCAGACAGCTAAACTGAAGCAGATGCTGGTGAAGATGGGTCAAAGCTGCAGATGGGGTCAAAACCAAAACCTGATGAAAATGGATACCCTGAAAAACAAATAAGCACATGTTAATATGATGCAATGAGGATGTATGCAAATGATATGCAAAGGGTTTGTGACTGAGCTGGATCTGGATAAACTGCCTTGGTATAGATCCATGTGTGTTCAAGAATTCCGGATGGAGGTCTAAAAATCCAGTAACCAGGGTGGGGGACTCAAATAAAGAGCCACATGTCCAGGGTTTTAGAATCACAAGAACTATCCAACATGGAGCATTCTTAACAAAGTCAAAGTAACAGGGTATTCTGAGGTCAAGGTACCTGCAAACCTGTAAACAGCCCAACCCCCTCGCAGGTGGTGTTCTAAAACAAGGATCCTCAGACTTGGATCAGTTATGAGAAGTGTAAACACTTCTAACCCGGAGGTACAGTGTTTACAATAACCATAACAATTCCTCCTCTAATTCACCTCAGTTTCTGAAGGTCAATACTAAAAGGTCATCCAGACTTAGCAGGCTTCCCAGATCCCCCTAGCACTACAGGAAATCCGTAGCACAGAGTTCTCAAGAAGAAACCCATATCTGAACCGTGTTTCATATTCCCGCACCAGACCGAAATGGAATGGGAAAGAATATGATTCACTCTAGCCTAGGTGTCACTCAGGTCCCAGGTATAGGACCTTAACTCTCAATGGAACACCCACCCATCAAAGAAAAACCAGATCCAGCCAGCACAGTATGACAGTATGATATATAAAAGCAGTAAAGAAAGCAGTAAAGTAACTGTACATAAAGCAATGAATAAAAATAAATACAAGCACAAACAAGCACATAACACCCCCAATAAACACAAATCAATCAAGCGCTAGGAGGAACCCACAAAAAGAACCAGAAGCCCTGGTTGCAGTATAAGGGTCCCCAGCAGAGTCGCCAAGCTGTCGCTCCCGACAAATGAAAACAGGGTCAGATGAAGGTACAGACGCGAACGGTCGGCGAAGGGAACAGTGAGAACACACAGCCGTGAACTCACTGGAGATGAAAAGAGTCGCCAGCTAGGCATTTTTATCCCGGAGGAAAGGCAATGCTGCATAGGCCTAGAAAAGATGGATAAGACGGTTGCGAACCAGAGAGACTGAGAAAGGGGGTTGGTTACAACCTGGGAAGGTATTAGCACCCAGATTGTCCGCCGTACTCGACGGGATCCACGCTTAAAAGATTTGTGTTTTAAAGGGGTAGTGTCAGTGCAATCTGTGTGTAAAATAGCTGGAAAAGAATGTACAGGTGTCAGTGCAAAAGAAGTGCAAAGTGTGATATATACAGTGTCAGTGTGAGATCAGGAATGAAATGCTCATGATAATGAGGCTTAAAGAGTAAAGCTGGAAGGAGGGGGAATGTACAGAGACTTTTGTTCGATAACTGTTAAGTTATGCCTACGTATCCTCTCGTGCAATGAGGAAGTCAGAACACCGTAGTTCGACCCAAAGAGACTGAAAGGAATTGACTTGTGAACTGCTTGCTTGTCTATGCTCAAGTGTATGACCTGTCTGGCTCAGGTGCTAACTGTCTTGCATTAGACGGAAGAAGCGAATTCTCGGTTGTGAGTGAAGATGATGAGAAAAGAATCCCGAAGGAGACGATTATTGTTTGTTCTTGTGTTTTCAGTCTTTTATTTCTTTTTGGAGTTTGTCATAAGATAATGAGCTTAAACCTAAATCAATGGATTTGGTAAACTCATCACATCATCCCTCTGATTAGGGGTAATGAGAATTACCTTAAGTGTGAAGTCAGATTCTCACACTTAATCACCTTTAATGTAGGGTTAAGATCATTAACCTACTTGTGATTAATTAGATGTTTTTTGTGATTTTTGTTTAGTGTTAAGTAATGAGGTTAAGCCATAATCAGGGATTTAACAGGCTCATTACACTATCCTAAAAGAAGGATAATAGATGAGGGTGTTTAAGCTGAGGAAGGATCCTCAGCTTAATCCATGATTAGAGATTAAACCCATGACAGAACAAACCTTTGATTAAGTGGATTTTATTAATGATATGATGATGAAGTGTTTTTTATGATTTGTAAGACAACTTGAGGGGGACTTGTCCATTAACTTTAGGGTTAGTCCTTCTTAACCAATTAAGGAAGAATTAGAACCCTAATGCAAGGCCCAAGTTACAAGTGTAATGTCTTGATGATTATTAGATGGATTAATTAAGAGAGTTCAACACCTTAAGGGTCCAAGACTTAGGATTAAGGTTGTACACTCCATCCTAAAAGAAGGATGCAGGCATGATCTTAATCACAAAGTCTTAAAGCCTTGAGGGTTTAGTCCCTGATTATGAGGTGAGGGGAGATGACTCAAGGAGAGACACAAAGGTAAAAACTATGGGGGAGACTAATCAAAACCCTAATTCATTATCATGCTTGGTTGGTCCTAATGTTTGTGAGGTTTTCAAGAACAATCTTCAGATGAACCACCAGGAAGCAGATGAACAAGATTAAGAGAAGCAAAGTGATTTGCTTCATTCAAGAAGCCAAGTCACTTGAAGAAAGAAAGTGGGAGGAGGAAGAATGAGCAAACTCAATCTCAAACACAAGTACAAATGCAGCATGGTATGCAAGAGAGATGAAAAGAAAAGTTATGAGAAGTGAAGGCAAATTCACTTCTCAAGTTACTTACCACCTGCAATGTTAGAAACAAATGCAATACAATGCTAAATGAGATGAAATGATATGATAAGCAAAAACCAGAAGCATGTTGATGATGATGATGATGCTATGGAGTGCTATGAACATGAAACAAGACAATGAGATGTTCATACAAAGTCATGGATGCAAATGATGCAAGTTGAGGAGCATGGACAAACATGAAATGTTATGAAACATACAAGACAAATGACATGGCAAATATGCAATGCAATGATCAAACATGATTCATACATGTCTTAAGATGTTAAATGAATCATGAGAATGCACAAAATGTAATGGCAAGTCATGTTATGCAAGAGAATGCAAGAGGGATGCAAATGAAAGCCCAAATTAGGGTTCATGAAACAAACATCAAACACAAACCAAAAACAGAAGCAAACCCTAATATGAAAAATGGAAAATGGTACCTAAAGAAACCTTAGACCTATAATAAACCACTGCCCAAAGGGGAGCTCTCAACTCTCAACCAAACTCAAGTTATGAATTTTCTAAGTTATTAGGGTTTTTTAGGGTTCTTAACAAAACAAATACCAATCAAATTGAAAATGCAAGAACAAATCATGGCCTTTTTATCCTTGAAAATACATGCCAAATAAAAAACAATGCAAGAAGAATCAATGTCTCAACCCTCACCAATAGGCAGAAATGAATTTTCAAACTCATGATCAAAATAATGCATCAAAAATGATTTAATTCAATGAAAAATTCTTAAAATGCATCAAGATCAAAAAAGAAATTTGGTTTGAAGGTTGGACAATGTTTCTAAATGTCTTAGAACATTTCATGAATTTTTTTGTAATTTTTAAATACCTAAAAGTATTTTTAATTAATTAATTCTCATTAATCAATTAAAAATAATCTTTTAAATATTTAAAAATACCTTTTTTATGATAAAAAATAAAATAAAAATGTTTTTGTGTCATAAAAATTAATAAAACCTTAAAGAAAAAGTTTCATAATTTTTATGATTTTTTAGCTATTTTTAATAAATTGTGCAAATAAAATAGAAAGAAAATGAATTAAATTTAAATAAAGTGAAAAGTAAACGAGGTGGATGGCCAGGATTGCTCCAGAGTTTAAATGAGTTGACTGGCGCGCAATCCTGTGGCTGGGATTTGTCCTGGGCTAATTATAATTAATTAAAAATTAATGGAGAATTAGGGCTAATCAAACACATCCTGACCACTCAATCTGGAGGGAAGTCAATGGGTCAACGCACATCAACGGCCAGAATTCAAACTGACATTAATTATGGGATTAGGGCATAATCACTTTCAGGTGGCCGGAGAAGACCTCCGGTCGTCTTCTCCGGCCAGAAGGTCACCTGAGAATCACCTAACTTCCTAAAAACGTAAAATAAATGAAAACTAAGACCAGGGAAATGATCCCCACACTCTCACGAATCAAACCCCTAACCTAAAACAAATTTATCTAACCTAAACAAGCTGAATCGAAGAAACTAAGTTCTAGGGTTCGTGAGCTTCAAACAGCAATTAAATTCTCAAAACACATCCATTTCAAAAACTAAAAGCATCAGCATGATCAGGAGAGCATAAGGGACAAGTTTGTAACATAAAATGAGATTTCTGGAAAAAAAATATTTGGAGCTACCTGAGATTTGCAACCTTTGATTTAGGAACTTTCAGGCCCTTTCTTTAAGTGCAAGCTGCTCCTCTTGGCCCCCCAAAGATGTCTGGATGCTCAAATGGAGTTTAGACTTGCTGGATGATGAGTTTCGAAGAGAACTGCTTCAGTTCAGCCAACAATGGCAGTTGAGATTTTGGCACTTTCAGGCTATGAGAGATGGTTGTTTGTGATCTATGAAGTGTGTGGAGAAGTTTGGCAAAGTTTGTTTTGATGTTTGTGGGCTATAGAGAGAGTTGCAAGTGAAACTGCAAACTGAGGTGAGAGATGGCAGTGAAGTGTTTTGGTTGTTTCAAGCTCTGGTTCTTGATGCTTTGTGTTCTATGGATCAAGGTGAGATGAATGGAGGAAAAAGATTTTGTGTTTGCAGGCTGTGTAATGAGATTCGATAGAACTTGCAAGTTGGGAGGTTTTTGTGTAAGTTATGAATGTCAATGCTTCAGCCTTGGTTGCCATGTGATATGGCCAGCAAAATGAATGAATAAACAATTCTGATTGGCCTCTTGATGTGACATGGCCTGCTATGATAGGTGTGGCTACTTTTGCTCAAAATCCACTTTTGTGTAAGATAGGGCATGGTGAGGTGTTTAGGCCAGTACAAGGCATGGCTGGCGCAGCAAAAGGTGAGGGAAGGGCTAGCCAAAGTCAGCTTCCAATGCTGCAAGTTGTGGGAAGTGAATCATGAGCTTTTGCAAGTTGTTGTACTTTTGGTTCACATGTGATCTTTTGGCCAACCAAGCATGAAATCATGGGCATTCCTAGTCAAAATCTGATTTTTGTGACTTAGAGAAAGTTCACATGCTGGTTTGACATGAGTTTGAGGCAGCAATTTGATTTGGTTCAAGACTTAGCAAAATTCCCACTTGGTGCATGACTTGAAAAACAATGATTTTTGGCAACTTTGCATGGCCATAACTTTTGATCCAAGAAGAGTTTGAAAAGGGAAAGATGAGATCTACAACTTTCATGACCAAAGTTTTTCCATTTGAAGCCTTTTTGGATCATGAATCAAGGCTTGAAAATTGACCTAAAATGGTGCATTCTTGAAAAGTCAACAAAACCCAAAAAAGTCAACTTTTGCAAAAACCCTAAATTCTTGATTTTATGAACTTCAATCTTCTTCCATGATCAAATAAAGATCATATACACTCAAAATGATGAAGACCACCCATTGGTTGGGTCATTGGGGGCCTCAGATGCCCTGATTTTATACTGACTTGTCTGAAAAGTCAACTCTTGATCAGATGACTTCCCCATGGAATTTCTTCATGAAAATTGATATGCATACTCCCTATACCATATAAAGATCAATGGAAACAAGAATGACCAAAAAATTTGGGGTTATGGCCTCTGAAACCAAAACCCTAATTTTCAGTCAACTGTGCAGTTCAACCTGGCTCTGCATCCACTCAAACCCTAGTTCTTGTGATTCCTTTGGATTTTTGACTTTGTGGAGATGGAATATGACATAAGAACACACATGGACCCCTTTGAGTTGATTAGTGGCCTTTGGAATGGCTCAAGATGCTTTGGGATTGCTCAGATCACAAACCCTAGGTGCAGATGCCTTAGAAACTATCCAGTGAAACCAAATGAGACATGAGATGATGTGATTGTGTTTATGCATATGAGATGATCATAAGCCATGGTGTGAATGGGTGAGGGCAAATTTGGGGTGTTTACACCTACTCTTTTGGGAGACCTCTATTATTCAGTACACTATAAGAATGAGAAAAAAGCGAGGAGGTTTAGTGCATTGCTGCGCTCCTTTGTTTTGCAAGTGGTTCATGAGGCACTTGTCAAGTACCGAAGCCTTCACTGATCCTAGCCTGATTTGGACCCAGAGGTTGAGCATGTTATCTGCCAAAGACATTAACTGGTTCACCATGAGATTGAAAGGAAGGAACTTTATCACTAGCTGTGGGAGGTACCCCTATGTGCCACTTCTAGGAGTAACCGGGGCATCAATTACAACCCGATTCTCTTGAGAAGGTAATTGGTATACACGCTTAAAGATATTCTTGAGGAATCATAATTAGCTAAGACCATTTACTTCCCAGTAAAGGACAAACTTCCATTGGTTAGGAAAGCTGCAGGTTCTTAGAAGCTCATCCGAAAGAGAGGTACAACATGCTTGTACCGAAGAATTAACCGAATGTTTCCCGAGTACGACGCATGGTTAAAGGAGGAAGCTCAAGTGGTCCTATTACCCTTCTCAGCGCCAGCCCCACTTGCAGTAGTGGAACTTAACACTACTGTTCCTTTGGAAGAATACCAAAAGCTGGAATCTTTAGTTCAACAACTCAGAGCAGAGAATCAGGAAGCCTACAACTACTATCAGTGGATAGTGACCATTAATCAGAAGTTAAGAGAAAGGGTTCAGAAATTTGAAGAAATGGTGAAAGTCAAGCATATAGACTTTGAAGAAAGAGAGAGATATTTCAAGAAAAAAGGTTTGGCTGAAATCCACAAAGCAAATCAGCGTCAACAGGACAAGAAGTCTCTGGATGAAGCCAATGAAACAATAACTCTCTGACAGGAAAAATGGGAGGCCAAATTGAAGAAGCTGAAGGAAGTGGAAGTTTAGTTCAAGCAGAAGATTGAAGATCTTCAGGAGAAATCGAGTGACCAGAAAGAGAAAATCTAACTAGCCCGCGAACAATATAGAGACTACATTCACAAATTAGCTCAAGAGCAACAAGAAATTGAGGATGTTCAGAAGGAGGTAGAAGAACTCATAGTTCGTGTAGAGGTCAAAAAGGCTAGGTTTGAGCCTAGCCCTAACAGTGAAAGTGAAGAGATCTTCCTACAATAGATCAATAAAATCCACGCTTCCTTCGATCAGAGGGATTTGCTCATACAAAAGTTACTTGATGACCTAAACCATCCTGATATTTCTCACCTATTCCAGTTGGTCAAATGCCTTAGCTGGAGGATAAAGGATGTGGAGTTTCATAGGGTTTAATTTCCCTTGTTTGTACCAGATTACCCACAGGCCTGTTGTGGGATTCCTTGTTGCTTTGGCTACTTTTTCTTACTGTATGAATTGGCACCCTTTGGGGAAGTTTGTTGTTATTCTCATGCTTCATTTCCTGTTATTTGATATGTTTCAAATTCCTAAGTATTATCTTTACACTGACACATGTTCCAAGCATTGGTTCTCCACAAGTTATCTCATCTAAAACTCTATGGGATTTTTTCTTTTCCAAAATGTCAAAGTTCTCACAGGCCATCTGGGTCGTTCTTATTCTTGAATACCAGAATGGGGACATAAATAACCTTGAGAATGAAAGAACACAAAATTTTCATGCATTCATATCATATTTGCATTTTTCTTTGCAGGTTATCCGGGTTCCCAAATTTATTTATTTATTTAGGAGGATGTGCAAACCGCTGTCTTCACTGATACGCCACCCGTCGCAATCAAAGAAACGTTATGGACACTGTTCAATATGAGCGGACTGAACTCCCTACGTGCATGAACGAGTTCATAGTGGGAGGACCCATCAGAGTTACTTTGGATGCGCAAGGAACTCTAGTTAATGCCACTGCTATTCCAACCAGAACCGGAGGGCCTCATACTCTGGAGGGTATTCCTATTTCGATTCATAATGTGGAGGATCATCAGGCCTCCCAGTTCTCATTGCTGAACGAGGATTTGAGATTCGGTATGAGGGGAAATTATCAAGACTTTCAGATGCTAGCGGAGAAGGTCAGAGCTCTTGAGTGCAGAGACACCCTAGGGATTGATGTTTCTGACATGGGATTGGTGCAAGGTTTGATCATCCCACCAAAGTTCAAGGCCCCTGGATTTTAAAAATACAATGGGAGCTCCTGTCCCAAGATTCATCTTCAGGCTTACTTCCGCAAGATAGCTGCCTATACGAAAGACAAAAAAATCTGGATGCACTTCTTTCAAGACAGCCTGTTTGGAGGTTCTCTTAAATGGTACATGAAATTAGAATGGATTGTTGTGCTCAACTAGAAGGAACTAGGAGAGGCGTTCTCATGCAGTATCAGTACAATATCAACATGGCTCTGAGTAGAACTCAATTGTAGAGTTTGTCCTAGAAAAATTATGAGAGTTTCAAAGAGTATGCGCAAAGGTGGCGCGAGTTGGCTGCGAGAGTACAACCACCCCTGCTCGAAAGAGAAATGGTGGATCTATTTATGGATACCCTTCCAGGGCATTTCATGGAACGACTAGTGGGGTGTTCCTCAAGTGGGTTTTTTGATATCATTTTAACCGGTGAACATGTTGAAAATTGGATGAAGCAGGGAAAGATCCAGAATGGTGGAGCTTCTACTTCGGGGACCAAAAATCCATTTGCAAAAAGAAGAGAAGTAAACACTGGGGCAGTGTACTCGTAGAGAAAGAGAGGAAATCATAGTACTTATTATCAAGTTGCATCCGTCACCATCCCTGCTGCTACCAATCAACATCAATAACAACCATCGCAACAACGTCAACAAAATTATCAGCAACAAAGAGCTTCCAGATCATACTATCCGCCAAGGCTGAGAGATAGACGATTCGAAACCCGCTAATGTCATATTCACAACTGTTTTAGAATCTCCTCCAATTGCAAATGATTCAGTTGAGAACTTTACAACCACCAAAACCTGGACAGATTCTCGAAGGGTATGATGCCAATGCCCACTGTGAGTTTCATTCTGGAGCTCTGGGACATATTGTGGAGAATTGCAAAGCCTTCAAGCACCTGGTCCAGGATATGTTGGATTCCAAAGCGATCAACTTTGCTCCTACTTCCAATGTTTTGCAAAACCTCATGCCGTCTCATGGAAGAAACTTGGGAGATATAGATGACGGTGACCATTTGAATTTGGTTTATGATGTCAATGCCTTGAAGATTCCACTACTAGCAGTAAAGGGTTGTTTGGTGAAGAAAGGTATATTCCCAGGTTGTGGAGGAGTTTGTCTAGAATGCGAAGAATCTACCGATGGATGTGACAAGTTGAAGTCAGGAATTCAGAAGATGATTGATGATGGAAGTATTTAGTTTGACCAAGTTGTTAAAGAAGAGGAAGTTTCTACGGTCACTATCTATTATACTCCAATCGAAATTTCGGCACCAGCTAGGGCATCACTGGTCACGTCCACCACTCCAGGGCCTATGTCGTATCAAAGTAAGAAAGCTGTCCCATGGCATTATGGGGAAAATGTTTATTTCAACGGCCAAAGACAATATGTAGCCGCCTCCAGCATAGCTCCACATCAAATCAGAAATGTGGGAGTAGGTGGATTCATGAGGTGTGGAAGATTGTTCGCGCCTCAGACCTTGAGGAACGACGCAGAGCCACCGAATGATAATGCGGATTCCCAGGCTAAGGCCAAGGGCAAGCAAGTTGTGACAAATGATGTTCATGTTCCAAATCCAGACATTGCCTTTGACAAGGAAGCTAATGAATTATTTAGGATCTTAAAGAAGAGCGACTACAAGATAGTCGACCATCTGCAACAGACTCCTTCAGAGATCTTGATCTTGTCGTTATTGATGTGTTCTGAATCCCATAGAAAGGCTCTGTTGAGAATTCTGAACAATGCTTATGTGCTACAAGAAATATCAGTGAACCAACTCTAGACAGTGATTCCTAGCGTGAATTCTAGTCACAGGTTAGGGTTCATAGATCTTGATCTGACTGCTGAGGGGCGCAGTCATAATAGAGCTTTACACATTTCGATGGAATGCAAAGGGGCTACGTTTTACCACATGCTAGTTGATACATGGTCCTCCCTAAATGTGCTTCCAAAGAAGGCGTTAATCAAGTTGGATTATGACGGAGTGGTGCTCAAGCCAAGTGACTTGGTAGTCAAAGCGTTTGACGGGTCCAAAAGGCCAGTTTTTGGAGAAGTGGAATTACCGATCAAGGTAGACCCACAGGTGTTCAACACGACCTTTTATGTCATGGACATTCAGCCGGCATACAGTTGTTTACTTGGGCGCCCCTGGATTCTCGCAGTCGGGGCAGTATCCTCAACTCTCCATCAGAAGTTAAAGTTTGTCTGGGAAGGACAAATTGTCACAATATGTGGAGAGGAGGATATCTTCATCAACCAATTATCTTCATTCAAATATGTGGAGATGAATGGTAAGATATATGAGACCCCTTGCCAGGCTTTTGAGCCGGTCAAGAATGTAGCTATGTCATCCTCATCAGCATCCCTTTTAGAAGAAAAGAAGAATGGTGTATCCATCGCATCCTATAAGCAAGCTCTGATTTGGTGGAATTAGAGGCCAACGAAGGTTGGGGAAAGATGATAGAGGTCCCTAAGAAAGAGGATATGTTCGGAATTGGTTACAACCCTACTCAATCAACATCAGATCAACATGCCAGCGGTCGTAAAGGCCCAATCACTTTTTCCAGTGTTGGATGGGTGGACCACAACAATATATGTGCTATTCACGAAGACATAATCAATAGCGACTACAAAATTGATGAGTGGATCAAGCCGAGTGTCCCAGGAGTGGAACTCAATAATTGGTCATCATAAGAAATCATCACTGTTACTCAGGACAAAGAGTAATTATCTTGTGTTTTATTCTTGTATGAAAACTCTATGTCTTACCCAAGGCATAATAGCTCATTATAAGGGCTTCATTGTTTTAATTTGCAATACTAATCATCAATAAAACGGACGTTTTTGCATTCATTCATAGTATTTCATGTCTTTCATTTTACATTTTTCACATAATAAATGGCAATGTGCATTTTCATTTTTTCATAATTTTCCCGCTCTCTAAAATCTAGCATGAATCATCATTCATGTAGATACACCCAAATGGGTCTCATCGATAACGATCTTGCTATGGCTCGTTATGACTTCGACAATCCGATTTACCTAGCCGACGAGGAAGGTGAGGAAGATTGAGAGTTACACGAGGATTTAGCCAAATTGTTGAAGCAAGAGGAGAGGGAGATTCGACCACATGAAGAGGTCATTGAGATTGTAAACCTGGGTACCAAAGAGGTGAAGAAAAAAGTCAAGATTGGGGCTGCCTTAGAGGAATCCGTGAATGGCCGATTGATTGACATGCTCCATGAATATGTTGACGACTTTTCCTGGTCTTACCAAGATATGTCAGGGATGGATACTGATACCGTAGTGCACAAGCTACCGCTCCGTGAAGATTTCCCGCCATTGAAACAGAAACTGCGAAGAACTTGACCTGACATGGAAATAAAGATCCAAGAAGAGGTTCAAATATAGTTTGACGCAAGATTTTTGGCTGTTACGAGTTATCCATTATGGGTTTCCAACATCGTGCTTGTTTTGAAGAAAGATGGAAAAGTTCGGATGTGTGTCAACTACCAAGACTTAAACAGAGCTAGTCCCAAGGATGATTTCCCGTTGCCTCACATTGATGTGCTGGTTGACAATACAACTCAGTTTTCGGTGTTTTCCTTCATGGATGGCTTTTCGGGCTACAATCAAATTAAAATGTTGATAACACTGAATTTCACCGTGTTTCTGACTCTGATTTCGCATGCATTCTAAGTGTTTTATTCCTATTTTGTTATGTTATTTCTATGTTTTCCTTTGTTTCCAGGTTTTTACTTTAATCGGAGCCTCGAGCGAGAAAAGGAACAGAAAAAGGGTTAAAAAGGGAAAAAAATCAAATAATTCAGCATTTTGCACTTGTGGCACCCACTGTGGCTGGCGCCATGGGGTTAGCCATGACGTGGACACATCTCAAGACTCTCCCCAACTGCCAATCCCCACGTTCTCCACTACTCACACCATCTTGCACTCATGGCGGGCGCCACAAGGAAAAATGGTTTCCCTCAATTTTTCGGTTACAAAGGGCATCCATGTCTTTTCTTATTATTTGTTTGCCTATAAATAGGACTTTAGATTTTCATTTTTAATCATCCAAACTTAGTTGCAAACTTAAGCCATATTTTTTTCAGTCTTGTAAGAGATAATCGCTTCACATCAAAGAGTTATCACACCAAAGATCGAGTCTGTAATCGAGTTTGGATCACTTTGGTAGAAGTTAATCCTGCCGCCATTTTCATTTCAAGTTGTACCTGATTCAAAGCCTCTGATTTGGAGCAGGTTTCTATTTTATTGCATTTGTCTTTTACTTTTATTTACTTTCTCACACCGCTTTTATTTAATTTACTTTCCGAACTCACTTTACTTTCTTTTATTTCCCGCACTACTTCACATTTATTTATTTCCCGCACTGCACTACTTTCATTTATTTCCGCACTGCTTTAATTTTATTTAATTCCCGAACTCGCACTACTTTCATTTATTTCTGCACTGCCTTACTTTTATTTATTTTCCCGCACTCGCACTTTACTTAATTTACTTTCCGCGCTCGTACTAAATATCTTTTATGAAATATATTAAAACGAACTTTTACTTTACCATGTCTAGCTAATTTTATAAAGGTTAGAATGTAAGGATCATAATTGAACCAATAATATGTACAATTGTTTGTAAAAACACTTATGGGCTATTTTGACTTTCAATATAAGTTTTCCTGTTTTTAATGTTCCGTTGGGTAAGATCGAAAGCCGCCCGACGTCTATTTAAACTTAATTGTTTTTAACTATTTCAAAAACAGCGAAAGTGCTTTGTTTAGTTCATTAGGAGTTTTTAAATTAAAAAGAAAAGAGATTTTAAAACTATTTTTGGACGTGTTAAGACGTTTAGAGTCTGGTTCGTAAGAACCTCTTTTTGTTAGAAAATCCAGGTCAAAATACTTTTCAACTTAGTTAAGATACTACATTTCTTAAAAATAGGTTTACTACTCTAACACAATGCACGCCTTTTTATCTGTGACAATAGGAGAGTTTGATTAGGGAGTACAACTCGGTTCTAATTACGCGAAAGCGACAGTTCCCGTTAAATTAGTTCTTTTCAAAGTAGAAAACATTGCCTATAAGTAGTTCTATTAGCAAGTACTTGATTATCACTTGATTACGTGAATTGCATTCGAACCTGTCTTTATCAATTAATTTAAATTTACTATTTTATTTATCTTTGCGTACTCTTTAAAACCATTATTTTCAATTGCTTTAGATACACACCATAACAACAAATAACGATAGATTGGCATTTGGTCTCTGTGGATTCGACAATCTTTAATATTACTCTGACATGTTCGTACACTTACGAAAAACACGCATCAAGTTTTTGTCGCCGTTACCAGGGACCAATTTCGTTAAATTGCGTACCATGTAGTTATTCCGTTTAGACTAAGGTTGTTACCTGCCGGTCAATGCGAAAGAATCGCAACACCGAAAGCTTAGTGGACCCTCTAGCTGAACCTGAACGTTACGCTCGCACAGGTTTATTTTTCCATAGAATTAGGAGAGCTATGACCAAAGATCAAAATCGAAGACCTCTTAAGGATTTCTCCCAACCATCCAACGAGGAACCTAGTTCCAGTATAGTAAACCTCTTCATCCCAGCAAATAATTTTGAACTTAAACCATCCCTGCTGCAATTAGTACAGCAGAGACAATTCGCAGGCCTTGCTACCGAGAACCCAAATCAACATTTAAAAAACTTTCTCCAGTTAGCAGACACCTTTAAAACCAAAGGAGCCCCTCCTGAGGCAATCCGCTTAAGATTATTTCCTTTTTCCGTCAGAGATAAAGCCCTATCATGGTTAGATTCTATTCCACCAAATTCCATAACAACTTGGGAAGCCCTTAGAAGAGTATTCCTTGCTAGATATTTTCCCCCAAGTAAGACCGTTGTTCTTCGAAACCAAATAACCAGATTCACCCAAAACCAAGGAGAATCGCTGTTCGAAGCCTGGGAGAGATATAAAGAGCTATTAAGAGCATGCCCACATCATGGTTTAGAAAATTGGTTAATCATTCAAACCTTATATAATGGACTTCACTATAAGACTAAGATGACCATCGACGCTGCCGCAGGTAGCGCACTGATGAACAAACCTTACCCTGAAGCTAGCGCCCTTATCGAAGACATGGCCTAAAACCATCAATCATGGGGAGTAGAAAGAGCAATAGTAGAAAAGAAGGAAGTCCAAGGAGGAATACACGAGTTAAGCTCTATAGACATGATGCAAGCTAAAATGGACGCGTTGGCCCTTAAAGTTGAACATATGTACACAACCCCGAATACTGTAGCTGCAGTTTTGTCGAATTGTGAGATATGTGGGACGCAAGGATACCAATCTGCAGAATGCAGTCTGTTAAATGAGACCAGCTCTGAACAAGTAAACTACACCCAAGGGAACCCATTTTTAAACACCTACAACCCAGGATGGAGGAATCACCCAAACTTCTCTTATAAAAATAATAACCCTATTCAAAATACCGCACCTCCGAGACCACAAGGTTACCAAGCCCCGAGATCAAATCAACCTATGCAACTTGTGCCCCCAAAACCGAGCCTAGAGAAAATTATGGAAAATTTTATCACTGCTCAAACTCAACAAAACAAAGAGTTAATGAACCAAAACGTTCATGTTAACGAACTGATTACACAGTTAGGGACAAAGTTTGACCTAATAATCACTCACAATAAGATGCTTGAAACCCAGATCTCTCAGGTAGCTTTAAACCAAGCCTCTCAGACTACACCTGGAGGATAGTTCCCTGGACAACCTCAGTGGAACCCGAAAGGGCAAGCAAACACCATTACTCTACGAAGTGGGACCGCTTATGAGGAACCCTTTAACACAAGACTAAGTGAACCAAAAACTTATAAGAGGGATGAAGAGAAAGAACCAGAGGAATCTGAAAAATAAGGAAGTCAAGAAAAGGGAGAAGAACCTAAAAACAAAACCTATGTACCACCACCGCCATACAAACCACCAATACCATACCCGCAAAGACTAAAACAAATCCATATCAATAATAAATATCAGAAATTCGTTAAGGTTATAGAAAAACTTCACATAGAAATCCCCTTTACAGAAGCCATCACCCAAATACCTTCTTACGCAAAATTTCTCAAAGACATACTTACCAATAAACGTAGACTCGAAGATACGAACCCCTTGGAATGTAATTCTATTTCCGAGAATAAGTTAGCAAAGAAAGATAAAGATCCCGAAAATTTTCCATTCCTTGTATTTTGGGGAATCAGGTCATCGAAAAAGCCTTTCTAGACTTAGGAGCTAGTGTGAGCTTAATGCCTTTAACAGTTTGTGAAAGGTTAAACTTAGGAGAATTACAACCTACTAAGATGTTGCTTCAATTAGCCGATAGATACGTTAAATACCCTATAGGCATACTTGAAGACGTCCCTATTAGGATAGGTCAGTTGTTTATCCCTACTGACTTTGTTGTCATGGACATTAAAGAAGATGACGACATACCAATCCTCCTAGGTAGACCATTCTTATCAACTGCCGGAGCCATAATAGATGTCAAAAAAGGGAAATTAACCTCTGAGGTAGGTAACAAGAAGATATAATTTGTACTCTCGAAATTTCTTATGGCACATGCAATAAGAGATGCATGTTATGCCTTAGATATCATTGATGAATGTATTAGGGAATTAGAACAAGAAGAAGTAACTGAAACAATAAAGTTGCCATCGACTCTTATTTGGGAAGATGATAATTATAAAGGACCCTACATTGATGATAACCTTCACGAATGTTTATCTCTTACCCCAAATCCTATGCCTTGCCCCATGAAACCAACCGTAAAACTTAAGGAACTGCCTAAGAACCTGAGATATGAATTTCTTGATGAAGAGATGGACAGTCTAGTTATAGTCAGTGCCACCTTGAATCAAGAGGAAACAGACCAATTGTTAGATGTTTTACGAAGGTACCCCTCAGCCCTAGGATATAAGATTTCTGATCTAAAAGGAATAAGGCCATCCGATGCATGCATCCAATTTGGCTTGAAGAAGATTCAAAACCATCTAGAGAACACCAGAGAAGAATAAATCATATGATGAGTGAGGTAGTTAAGACCGAAGTTTTTAAGTTACTAGAGGCAGGTATAATATATCAGATCTCAAATAGTAAATGGGTGAGCCCTGTTCATGTAGTACCTAAAAAGGGAGGCATCACAGTCATGCAAAACAAGAAAGACAAACATGTAGCCAAAAGAACTGATGGAGGGTGGCGTATGTGCATAAACTATAGAAAATTAAATAAAGCAACCAGGAAGGATCATTTCCCTTTGCCGTTCATAGATCAGATGTTGGAGCGCATAGCTAGATACTCTTAATTTTGTTATCTAGATGGATATTCAAGATTCTTCCAAATACCTATTCACCCCGAAGATCAATAAAAAACTACCTTTACATGCCTTGTTGGAACTTTTGCCTACAGACGGATGCCTTTTGGACTCTGTAAGGCCCCAGCCACTTTTCAGCGCTGCATGATGTCTATCTTTGCAGATTATCTAGATGGAATCATGGAAGTATTTATGGACGATTTCTCATTTTGTGGATTTGATTTCAAAAATTGTCTTATCAACCTTGAGAAAATCCTGGAAAGATGTGTGGAGGTAAACCTTGTGCTAAATTGGGAAAAATGTCATTTCATGGTTACCGAAGGGATTGTTTTAGGAAATATAGTTTCCGAAAAAGGTATAGAGGTAGACAAAGATAAAATAGAAGTCATAGAGAATCTAAAACCACCAAAGACTATCAGGGAAGTAAGAATTTTTCTTGGACATGCCGGATTCTATCGACGTTTTATAAAAGACTTCTCCAAAATAACAAAACCCTTAACTGGTCTGTTAATGAAAGATGTTGAATTCATCTTTGATGAAAAATGTAATGAAGTGTTTAATCTCTTGAAGCAAGCCTTGATTTCAGCACCTATAATGAAACCCCCTGATTGGTCAGAACCGTTTGAGATAATGTGTGACGCTAGTGACTATGCTGTTGGAGCTGTTCTAGGTTAGAGAAAAGATAAAAAGTTACACATAATTTATTATGCCATTAGAACCCTAGACGTTTCCCAGCTCAACTACGCAAAAACTGAAAAGGAACTCCTAGCTGTAGTTTTCGCTATAGACAAGTTTAGATCTTATCTAGTAGGAGCCAAAATTATAATTTACATCGACCATGCTGCCATCAGTTACCTACTAAGTAAAAAGGATGCCAAACCCAGGTTACTCCGATGGATTCTATTACTACAAGAATTTGATTTAGATATCCGTGGTAAGAAAGGCACTGAGAATGTAGTAGTTGATCATCTTTCTAGGCTAGAGCACCTGAAGCCTGACTCAGTAACCATAAACGACGATTTTGCCTATGATAGACTGATTGCCAAACTAGAAACTATTGAAAATGATAACCCGGACCCTCATAAGCACTCTCATAAATCCTTAGCTGTAAGTAATGTACCCTGGTATGCAAACTTTGTTAATTATCTAGCCGCTGACATAATACCCCCGATCTCAATTACCACCGGAAGAAGAAGTTCTACAGTGATGTAAGAAACTTCTATTGGGACGAACCATTTCTTTTCAAGAGAGGTAAAAATGGCATTTTCCGCCGCTGCGTCCTAGAAGATGAGGTACATAATATAATTGAGCATTATCACTCTGCACCCTATGGTGGACATGCAAGCACCTCTAAGACCTACGCCAAGATTCTTCAAGCTGGCCTATTCTGGCCTACCATGTGGCGTGATGTCCATGCTTTCATTGTCAAATGTGACAGATGCCAACGTACATAAAATATTTCAAGACGTAATGAAATGCCTCTAAGAAATATCCAAGAAGTAGAACTCTTCGACGTATGGGGTATAGATTTTATGGGACTGTTCCCACCATCTTTAGGAAACCAGTATATCTTAGTAGCTGTTGACTACGTGTCTAAGTGGATTGAAGCTATTGCCGCACCCACAAACGACACCAGAGTAGTGATCAAATTATTTAAAAATTATATATTCCCCAGATTTGGAACACCCCGTTTAGTCATAAGTGATGGAGGATCACACTTCATATCAATAATATTTGATAGACTTTTAAGCAAGTATGGAGTGAAGCATAGAGTAGCAACACCATACCACCCACAGACTAATGGACAAGTGGAGTATCTAAGAGGGAGATTAAACAAATTCTTGAGAAGACTGTCTCTATATCTAGAAAAGATTGGTCGCAAAAACTTCAAGGAGCGTTATGGGCCTACATAACCGCTTTCAAAACCCCTATAGGAACAACCCCTTATCAACTAGTCTATGGAAAGTCATGTCACTTACCTTTTGAGTTAGAGCATAAGGCCTATTGGGCCATTAAAACTTTGAATTTAGATTACCTAACTGCTGGTGCAAAACGTATCCTTGATATCCACAAATTGGAAGAACTCAGAAAATCAGCCTACGAGAATGCCATATATACAAAGAAAGAACAAAAGCCTGGCATGACAAAAGAATCATAAGAAAAGACTTCAAAATAGGCGATCCTGTTCTCCTGTTTGATTCTAGGTTACGACTTTTTCCAGGGAAGCTTCGTTCAAGATGGACTGGCCCTTTCGAAGTATCTAAGATTCTTAGATCTAGCGCTATTGAAATCAAGAACCAGACATGTAAACCGTTCATTGTCAATGGACAGAGACTGAAGCCCTACGAAGGAGGAGACATTCCAACAACATACTCCAGCCATACTCTAAGTGATCCGCCAACACCTACGAATGATGTATAAGTTCTGGTCGTCGAGATAACGATGTTAAACAAGCGCCGCATGGGAGGAAACCCATGGTTTTCTTTTCTTATTTACTTTTATTTACTTTTATTTTATTTTATTTTCTTAATTATTTTGTCAGGACTAACATTTAAATGTTTTTGTGATTTCAGGACCTTTTACTAACCCTGTGCAGGATGCATAATCTTGATGACATGCACGTGGCTTTCAGAGACGACGACTAGAGGGAGCGTTACTATGTCCACATGAGGCGCCCTATGGAACCTACACGGTACCCAGACCAGGATTGCATGGATGCTTTGGGGATTGAGCCAAGCGTCAGATTCTTATGCCACAAACTCCAATGGGACCAGTTCGACGATATGAACAACACTTACAGGAACTTTACTCTAGAGTTTCTTAGCTCGTTTGATTATGACCCTGGGTTGGACCCGATGGACATGCTATTTTCAGGTTGTTCGGGACTGAGTACTCTTTCTCTCGTAAATAGTTTGGTGATTTACTAGGTTTTCAGACTACCCCTGATGCTATTCCAGAGACGCCGATGGGATACTTTATGAGCAGAGAAGTGGAGAAGTTTTGGAGCGTATCTCAGGTGGAGGGAGCCAGGATCCTTCCACTCAGCTATCCCAGGTTATCCACAACCCTGCACCGAGGTACTTCCAGATGATCCTATTACACTATTTCCTCGGTTTACCAGATACTCAGACTTAACTTAGAGAGGAGGAGATCTTCCTGCTGTTTTGTGTGACCCAGTCACGCCCTGTGGCATGTGGCAACTTTCTGCTGAATGGCCTTAGTAGTGTCGCCAGGTCATCTGTAGGCATTATTCATGTCGGTGGGATTGTTACTCGGATCGCTACTGCATTGGGTATGTCTCGCAAGTTGTTACATATCAGGACCTTCTGCAGCTATACCACCATGGATGTCGACTTTTTCCTAGACAGAGGGTTGATGAGGAGAGCCTCCTTCGATCCTAACATGTTCAGACTACTTCACACTACCTGACCTATTGATGACTAGTGTCCACGACCCAACTAATTGGAAATATGCTTTAGAGGGTCATGGCGAGACCGTTGAGGAACCAAAATCACCTCCTGCTGCTGAGTATACCCCTACACGTCCTTCACCCAGAGTCACTGTTTTGTCTAACAATCTGTCTATGCAGCCGCCTGATTTACAGACCCATATTTATGAGCTCCGCAGAGAGTCTGCCAGGCTCAAACAGGAGGTAGCTGAATTGGCCTTACAGATTGAAGTTTCCGATCTCACCCACGCCACAGAGGCAAAAACTCTATATCAGGAGATTGGAAAGCTTCGGAGGGAGATCGCTGAGATTCGTGGACCGGACCAGGCAGATAAGCCTACTACATGATAGTGTTACCCTGACATTATTGCTCTAGTATTTAATATTTTTATGCTTTATTTTATTTTATTTCTCGCATCTCCAGACATATATATATATATATATATATATATATATATATATATATATATATTATCGCATATATATATTTGGTTGAAAATCATTTATATATATATATATATATATATATATATATGTGTGTGTGTGTGTGTGTGTGTGTGTGTGTGTGTGTGTGTGTTACATTATATCATATGCATGAATATTTATTTTATATATGTCTAATAACAAAAAATAATACAAAAAATAATAATTTCTTTTTTATGTTTAATGTTCATTCAAGGTTGTGCAAGTATTGTGCCTAAGAAGACGAAAGCAAACGCTATTTTGACCCCTGAAAGTATTGTGCAAGTATCCCACCTTTACCATTTTCTATTTAAACCACTCTTCACCACCTTCAAATCATCTAAGGAGAAAGAACAATGGAGTTCAACATATTTATGCTTCGAGAAGGAAAACCCGGGGATAGGTGTAAACACCCCAAATTTTCCCTCTTACTTTCTCATGCCTTGGCTTATGATCACACATATTGCATAGAATACCATTGCATCTCACATTACATAATTATCCTTTAGCAACTCACTGCATAGCTGCATAACTAGGGTTTGTGATTAGGTAAATCCAAGTAGTGATTTGAGAAATCTTAGAGGCCTTGAAGCATTCCAAGAGGGTCCTTGAGTTTTCTATGGTTGTTTTATACCCCTAAGGTTTCTTTGAAGTCAAGAAATCTCAAGGGATTGCAAAGCTATCTAGGCAAGCTTGAAGCTCCTACACAGATGACTTGAAAATTAGGGTTTTGGGTTTGAGGCCCTTACACCCAAAATTTTTGGTCATTCCCTTGGTCTTTATATGATATAGGGAGCTTGTGTATGAAGTTTGATGCAAAAATTCACTGAGGAAGTCATCTGATCAAGTTGTAACTTGTTGTGCAAGAAACGTCAGGATTAGGGCATCTGAGGCCTCAACCAAGGGTTCCAAAGGTTCATTTCCATCATTTTGAAGTCCTGTGAACTTTATTTGGTCTTAGGAGAGGTTGGATGATCATAAGATGGAAGAATTTTGAGCCAAGTCAAAAGTTGCCAAAAATGGACATTACCTGAAATGCAAATTTTCCATTTTGGGAATGATTTTCAACCTCCTTTTTCTTGATCAAGAATGCTTCAAATGAAACTTTGTTAGACATAAAAGTTGTAGATTGGATCTTCCCATTTTCAAAAAGTACAAGAACTCCTCTTGATTCATCCTAGAACTCAAGATATGGCAAGTCAAAGTTGGGAAAAATCTTGTAATTTTCAAGTTTAGGCCAAAGAGGGAAATGTGCAAAAGTGAATTTCAGGCCTCTATGTGACTTCTAATCCATTCAAATGCATCATGGCATGATCAAACAACATCTCAAAGTCAGATTTGAGCTTTGAACAAAGGGATTTCATGACTTGTTTCTCAAGAAATCACAAAGTTGAAAAATTACAAAACCTATGCAAACTCATGATCCAAGCCTTACAACTCATAACAATTGATCTTAGGGCTCTCCTTGAAGCCAGCTGAAGTAGCTCAAGCCCTCAAATCAGTTCTGCCATGGCCCATACCACAAGTACACAAAATTTGACTTTTTGGCCAATTGAACCATACCAATCCCACAGTGCATAGCAACTCTTTTGACTCATTTCATTTGTTTATGCAAAGCCTAAGGATCATAAAAGAGGACTCACAAGAGCTCAGAACCAACACATACTCAGTTTGCACAATAATCCCCCAAAACATCCTCTCTTCTATTCTCCCAATCCAGCCATCAAACTTCACAAATTCCTTCACCAATCAACCACATATCACTCATAGAACAAGAACCAATCATTAAAATGACCTGAAACATCACATATCAAAACCTCCATTTCTGCCATATCAGAACCGGACATCTCAAACCAGCCACTTTCAAAGCATTCCAAGCATTCCATTAGCCTCAGGAGGTTCAAAGGAGGCCATTTGCACAAGAGGGAGGCTCTGAAAGCTCATATTTGCAGGTCACCAGCTCAGGTATACTCAAGAACTTATTGTATCAAAGCTCCAATTTCTTGTCATAGAATGAAAATGCATGCTCTAGGGATCACATATATGTCTTTAGGAATTGAAAATGATGAAGAAATGATCATGTTATGTGTTTCTGAAATTTTGCCCGTGTTCTTGATTTGCTTCGATTCAACTTGCTCTTGTGTTATAAATTGTGTTTGATGATTGATTTGAGTTCCCTGGAGTGTGGGGATGGATTCTGGGTAGGTTAGAGGTCTTGTAATGGCCTAGGGAAGAAGTTGTGTGTTTGGACTCTCCGGAGTAGATGACCGGAGCACTGTTCCGGTCACCTGAAAGTGATTAGGGTTTATGAGGGATTAGGGTTTCCAGATTAAACGTGGACCATTGGATCTTGATTAATTTAAGAACTGGACGGTCCAGATAACTCATTAGCCCTGATTTTAATTAATTAAAACAAATTATAATTAATTATCTCAGATTAAATAAGGACCATTGAATTGCGCTAGTTTAACAAGTTTAAATCTGAACCCTAGGATCTACATACCCCCAGTCAAGTTGACTTGCGCCCTTAGCCCTTGATCTCTCTTCCATGCAATCTGAGCCTTTCATTTGGATTACTTTGCATTTTATTTTCATTTATTTCATTTTGTTTTCTTTTATTTATTAAAAATAGTAAAACATTTTTAAAAATTTTGATTTTTTACACTTTCACTCTAATTAATTTTTAAAACCCAAAAACATTTTTATTTTCATTTTTTGCATTAAAAATTTATTTTTAAATCATTTAATTGTATTATTTAATTACTTAATTCACTTTAATTAATTAAAAATACTTTTAGGTATTTAAAAACAACCAAAAAAATCATGAAGCATCCTTGAACATTATAATCAATTTACAAACTCATTTCACTCATTTATTTTAGGTTTTGATTCTATTTTGAGAATTAAACTTGAATTAGGGTTTTCAAAATCCCTTTTGTCACAACCTAACTTCTAAAATTCACTTCTGACTAATAAAAATGAGTTTGTACTTGGTTCTTTTTGATTTCTTTTAAATGTTGCATCTAGTATATAGGACATTTAAATCTTATTTTTGCATTGCATTTTCAATTTGATATGCATTTTGCTTTGAGAGGTACCCAAAACCATAACCTAACTTAGAAAAACTATAACTTGACTTTGGTATAGCTTCTGGCCTCCATCTTTGGGGAGTGTTCTTGTGTATGTTTAGGGTTTGTTTGGTTGAAATTTTAAATTTTTATCATGTGTTTTGCTCCTGTTTTGATCATGGACATCTCATGCATTCTAAAAACCCTAATTTTCCATGAATACATGCATTCATCTTTGCATATCCTCATCATATGAACTTGTCATGACATATCATGAATTTGTATGTCATCTTAGACACCTTAGGTCATGTGAGAACATTGATTGATCATTGTTTCATTCATTTGGTATGCTTTGTATGCATTACATCTTATGTATGTTCATGTATTTTCAAGCTTCTAACATGTTTGTTTTTGCATCCAACACTTGTATGATCATACATATGCATTGTACATGACTTTTCATCTTTTCATAATAAATTTTCATCATGTGTTCTCTTCTGGTTTGGATCATTTCACCTTCATTTGCTTCATTTCATCTTATTTCATACCTTATGCATTCATACTAACCCTTTCAGGTGCTTCAGGTAAGTTGATCAGGATGTGGATGGGCATCCACATTCAACCTCTTCTTATCCTTTCATATGCATATTTACCTGTCTTTGAAGTGAATTTGATTCACTTGTGTTCTCTCTTGCTCCTATCCCACTCTTAGGCTACTTAACTTCTTCAGGAAGTAAGTAACCTATTCTTCTATATCCTTCCTTTTTCATATGCTTCTCCTTCCTTGGTGGCCAATCTGAAGACTTTCTTTATGCCTCACAAACCATAGGAACTACCAAGCATGATAACTTTAGGGTTGTGAATAGTCCCCCTAGTTTTTTACCTTTTGAGTCTCCTTGAGTCTCTGCTTCTCATCTCAATAACAAAGGCTAAACAGTTAAAGTTTTGGGGCTCTGTATTAGGGTTAGGTATGCATCCTTATCTTAGGATGGAGTGTATAATTGTAATATTTAGTGTTAAACCTTTAAGTTGTTTTCACCTTCTAATCAAAACACCTAATAATTATCAAGACTTAAAGCTTGTAACTTGGGCCTTATATTAAGGTTATATCTCTGCCTCTGGGTCAGAGGGACTAACCCTAGTGTTTAATGGACAAGTCCCCCTCAGGTTTAGTCTTAAAAACATAAAATTCACTTCTTAATCTAACCTCTAATCAAAATCCACTTTAATAAAGGTTTGTCATATAATGATTTTAATCCCTGACCATGGATTAAGTTGAGGTATCTTCCTCATCTTAAGTGTCCTCATCTATCATCCTTCTCTTAGGATGGTGTAATGAGTTTACTAATCCCTGATTAGAGATTAAACTCATTACTTAACACAAAACAAAAACCTAAAAAACACTTGATAATTATAAGTAGGCTAATGATCTTAATCATGTATCATTAGGGTAATTAAGTTGGGATATTCATCTCACACTTAAGTAGACTCATTATCCCTAGTCAAGGGTGATATAATAAGTTTACGACCCTTGATTAAGGCTTAAGCTCATTATCCTATGCAAAACACCAAAAACAAATAAAAAACTGAAAACACAAAAACAAACAATAAACGTCTCCTCCGGGATTATTTTCTCATCACACTCACTCTGAAAACGAGAACTCGCTTCTTTAGTCTAATGCAAGACAGTTAGCACTCGAGCCAGACGAGTCATACACTTGAGCATAGACAAGCAAGAAGTTCACACCAAAACACCAAGTCTCTTAGAGTCGAACTACGGTGTTCTGACTTCCTCATTGCACAAGAGGATACGTAGGCATAACTTAATGGTTATCGAACAAAAGTCCCCAGGTCTCCCCCCTCTTCTCTTTCTAGCTTTCTTTCTTAACCTCAATTTGAACTCCTGTTCTTTTTACACTGTCACTTTGTACATCCATCTCTTTTATACACAGTTAGCACGTACATTTCCCCCTTTTTTTTAAACACAATCGGGTAAGCGTGGATCCCGTCGAGTATGACGGACGATCTGGGTGCTAATACCTTCCCAGGTCGTAACCGACCCCCTTACCCAGTCTCTTCGGTTCGCAACCGTCTTATCCACTTATTTCTAGTTTTATGCAGCATTACCTTTCCTTTGGGATAAAAATGCCTAGCTAGCGACTCTATTCAACCTTCATCATCCGACCGTTCTCGCCGACAGTCCGCGTTTGCACCGGGACGAAAGTCCGGGGAGTGACAGCTTGGCGACACTGCTGGGGACTTTGCAACCAGAGCTTCTGAGTTCCTGAGAGGGTTTCTCCTAGCACTTGTTTGTTTGTGTTTATGGGGGTGTTATGTATTTTTACTTTATTTATCGCTTTCTGTACATCTTTATTCATCACATTGTTTTATCGCTTTCGTTTACTGCTTTCTGCATTTCATTATTATTATTGCATCACTGTGCTGGATTTTGGTTTACCTTGGTGGGTGGGGTATTCTAGTGAGAAAGGCTCAATACAAAGGCCTGAGTGACACATAAGATTAGTGTGGTTTCGTATTCTTTCCCATTCCATTTCGGTCTAGTGCGGGAATATGAAAAGACGGTTCAGACATGGGTTTCCTTTTGAGAACTTTGTGCTACGGATCTCCTATAGTGCTAGAGCTATATGGGAAGCCTGATAAATCTGGATGACCTTTTTAGATGACCTTCAGCATCTGAGGTGACTTAGGGAAGGATTCTTTTTTATTAAGGTAAGCAATGTACCCTCCGGGTAAGATGTGTTTACACTTCTCATGATAAATCCAAACCTAAGAATCCTTGTTCTAGTACATACATGTGAGAGGGCTGGGATGTTTATAGGTTTGCAGGAACCCTTGACCTCATCATACCTTGCTACTGGAGAATGTTTATAAGGTTTACAGGTTTGGACTGATTCTTTGTAACCCTGTACTGTTGACTCTTTATTTGAGTCCCCCACCCGGTTACCGGTTCTCAAGCCTCCATCTGAAACTCTAGACGCTCAAGGATTCTACCAAAGGACGACTGATAATCCAGCACATGATCACAAACCCTTGCATATCATCATCATACATCATATTGCATCATTTCTAACATTTGTCTATTTGTTTTACAGGGTATCCACTTTTCTTTGTTTGGTTTTGACTGTTCTTCTGTTCAGTTTATCTGCTACAACACTTCTTCAGTTATCTCCTTCCGCACCCATCTTCAGGATGGATTCAACAAGGAAAAGAAACATCACCTATCATTTCTTAGAGTATCCCTTAGAAGGCATTAAGCAGATACATGCCCTCATTACTCCTGATCATGTACCTCAGTTCAGAGAAAGTTACGGTGGAATCTTGGGGTATAATCATGGACCTAGATACAGTGCAAAGGAGCATGATTCACACTTGTCTGCACTTTTATGACCCTCCCCTGCGTTGTTTCACTTTCTCAGACTTTCAGATAGGTCCGTTGTTGGAAGAGTACTTCATGTTGTTGGATATCCCCATCCGAAGAGGAAACCCTTTCAATCCTGAAATGACTCCTCCAAAGAATGAAGACATAGCCAAAGCACTACATCTGGAAGTAACCACCATTGATGAACACATGACTTCCAAAGCTGGAATCCCAGGCCTTTATCTGGATTTCTTAATTACTCAGGCTACGAAGCACGCTGCAAAAGGGAATTGGGATATTTTATATGCTCTCCTAGCTCTAAACATTTATGGTATCATTTTGTTTGTAGACGAGCCTAAGTTTATAAGCAAAAATGCCATCCACATCTTCATGGTAAAGAATCCGGTTCCCACCTTGTTGGGAGACTTTTATTACTTAGTTCATCAGAGGAACGAGAAGCAGAGAGGGAGACTGGTAAGATGTTGTGAACCTCTTTTCTATAGTTGGTTGATGAAACATATGCCAGAGACGAAAGCTTTCTTAAATCCACATCAGACAAGGAATTAGGCTAAGAGGATGATTGCCCTTACCTAAGAATATATCATGTGGTGTACTCAGAACACCAAGGGTCAAGATATAGTAACCAGCTGTGGTCAATACCCAAATATGCCTCTCATTGGAGTGAAGGGTTGCATCAATTACAATCATTTACTTTTTAAAAGACAGTTGGGGTATGCATTGGTACATCCACCTAGGGAGCAAGACCTAGAAGAGTCTTTTTGTTGTGTTGTTCAAAACAACCATGCCACTATCCGACAAGCAGCCTGGGCTTGGGACAATATACAGACTAAAGGAACCGCCATTATGGGAAAGTGAAATAACATATCCTCTGCTCAGTACACTGAATGGTCGCGCATCAGAGGATAAATTACTCGCATGCCATTCACCCTGGAAGATGTACCAGGGCCATCAGCAATTGAGCCCATAGCCACAATGAGCCTGGAAGAGTTTGAAAAGATGAAGGAAAGAAATACCTAGCTCGCCAAAGCTTTAAAGAAGACCCTTTGGGAAAGGAATGATGCTCGTTTAGACATTGAGAGGTTAGAGAAGCTACGCATTGAGCATATAACCAAAATTGAGAAGACTGAAGACTTCATCAGGAAAGCCCGAGCAAGGGAACTTGTGTTGAAGAATGCATGTGAAGAGGCAAAAATTCAGAAGGCAAGAGCTGAGCATTATTTGGAAGAGAGTCAGGGTAGATGGGTCAGAATAACTGAGGCTCGATTGAAAGAAGACCAGAAGATGCAAGCCAAGATGGAGCAGTTGGAGTCCAGTGAAAGAAGAAGCCAAGAAGCACTTCTAGCCGCTCAGAAGGAAATCTAAAAGTTAAAACTCCAGGCCAGGTTAAAAAGATCCAAAGAGCAAGATAAGTATCAGAAGATGACGAATGTCATCGCAACCAGAAACCTTCTCATCAGGACCATCATAGAGCACCCAGCTGGACCTGTGACAGATGCTCTCCTGAAGGAAGTCAGGGAGGATGCATATGTGTCGCTCCCAAAGATTTACATCCCGGTGCAAACACGAACGTTCGGTGAAAAGAGAAAATGAAAATGAATTAAAGGAAAGGTAATGCTGCATAAACTCGAAAGAGATGAATAAGACGGTTGTGAACCAGAGAAACTGAGAAAGGGGGTTGGTTACAACCTGGGAAGGTATTAGCACCCAGATTGTTCATCGTACTCGACGAGATCCATGCTTACAAGATTGTGTTTAAAAAGGGTAAGTGTATGTGTTATCTGTGTGCAAAAGCTAAGGAAAGAAAATGCAGGTGTCAGTGCAAAAGGTGATTTTCTAAGGAACTGAGGCTTTAGAAAGAATGCTGAAAGAGGGGGAAGACACAGAGACTTTTGTTCGATAACTGTTATGTTATGCCTACGTATCCTCTCGTGCAATGAGGAAGTCAGAACACCGTAGTTCGACTCAAAGAGACTGAAAATAAATTGACTGTCAACTGTTTGCTTGTCTATGCTCAAGTGTATGACTCGTCTGGCTCGAGTGCTAACTGTCTTGCATTAGACGGAAGAAGCAAGTTCTCGTTTATGAATGATTTTGATGAGAAAAGAATCCCGGAGGAGACGATTATTGTTTGTTATTTGTGTTTTCAGTTTTGTTATTGTTTTTGGTGTTTTGCATAGGATTATGAGCTTAAGCCGAACTCAAAGGTTGTAAACTCATTATATCCTCCCTGATTAGGGATAATGAGCCTACTTAAGTATGAGATAAGCATCTCAACTTAATTACCATGATGATGTAGGATTAAGATCATTAACCTACTTGTGTTTATTTAGATGTTTTTGGGTTTTAGTTTAGTGTTAAGTGATGAGTTTAATCTCTAATCACATATTAGTGAACTCATTACACCATCCTAATAGAAGGATAATAGATGAGAACACTTAAGCTGAGGAAGAGACCTCAACTTAATCCATGGTTAGGGACTAAATTCATTATATAACAAACCTTTATTAAATGGATTTTAATTAAAGGGTGAGATTAAGAAATGGATTTTATGGTTTGTAAGACGACTTGAGGGGGACTTTTCCATTAAACACTAGGGCTAGTCCCTCTTAACCATAAGGAAGAGATAGAACCCTAACGTAAGGCCCAAGTTACAAGATAAAGTCTTGGTGATTAGTAATGTAATTTGATTAAGAGGTGTAAATAAATTAAAGGTTTAACACTTAGGATTAAAGTAATACACTCCATCCTAAGAGAAGGATGCATGCATAACCCTAATTCAAAGTCCTAAAGCTTTAAGATTTTAGTCTCTGATTATTGAGATGAGAAGAGAGACTCAAGGAGACTCAAAGGTAAAAGATAAAGGGGGACTATACACAACTCTAAAAGTTATCATGCTTGGGTATCCTACGGTTTGTTAGGCTTAAGAGAAAAGATCTTCAAGGCCACCAATGGAAGAAGCATATGAAAAGAGAAGGAGAAAGAAGAACAAGTTACTTACTTCCTGAAGAAGGTAAGTAGCTTAAAGAAAGAAAGTAGGAAGGATGGAAAATAAGTGAAATAGATTCACTTCAAAGACAAGTAAATATGCATATGAATGATGAGAAGAGATGGGAAGTGAAGGCAAATCCACCTCCCAAATAACTTACCAAAAGTTCCAGAAAGTGTTAGTATGAATGCATAAGACATAAAACATAAAGAAATGAATTGAAATGAGATGTAATGACCAAATTCGTAAGTGAAAATGTAATGTAAAAGGCATATGAGATGATGCAAAGTCATACAAGATGCATATGAATGATCATACAAAGATGAGATGCAATGAAAGCATGTTCAGAAGCTTGAAAACACATGGATGTTTATGAAATGTAATGCATGCAAGACATATCAAATGAATGAAGAAATGATCAAGCAATGTTCAAGCATGTATTAATATGTCTAAGATGTCATACAAATGCTTGAAATGTCATGGCAAGTTCACATGATGATGATATGCAAAGGTGAATGCAAATGAACATGAGAAATTAGGGTTTTATGAATGGATGAGATGCAAATGACACAAACAGAAGCATACATCATGATAATAAAATGAAATCAAGCTCAATCAAACCCTAAACCTATACAATATCAAACCCCAAAGGAGAAGGTCAGAAGCTAATCCTATTGAAAGTTATGGATTTTCTAAGTTTACTAGGGTTTTTGGGTGATTCTTAAGCGAAAATGCAAATCAAATTGAAAATGCAAGATAAATTCATGAGAAAATAACCTAGAAACTACATGTAATATGTGAAACAATGTAAAAAGAATCAAGTTCAAACTCATCATGGGTTAGGCAGAAATGAACTTTTCAAGTTAGGGTTAGAAAAATGTGATTTTTAAGAACCCTAATTAAAAGAAAATTGTGAAATTATGATCAAACCTAAAAAGAAATTTGTATGATGAGTTTTAAAATGTTTCTAAGTGTATTGGAATCGTTCATGAATATATTTGGTGATTTTTAGAAACCTAAATGCATTTTTAATTAATTAAAATCCATTAATTAATTAAAAATAACATTTAAATATTTTAAAAATACGTTTTTAATGCAAAAAATAAAATAAAAATCATTTTTAGGTTTAGAAAACTATTTGGATCAGAAATGCAAAAGATCATATTTTTTTGATGTATTTTACTATTTTAAATAAAATGCAAAAGAAAATGCCATAAAAATAAATTAAAAATGAAATAAAGTGGAAGTCAACTGATCTGAGGGTTGAGGTTTAAACTGGGCTTGACTGCGCGCGCAGATGGAGGGTTTGGATTGAAGCTGGCTAATTAATCTGATTAACTTAATTAATTAAAATTTAAACTTAAGTGAAATGATCTGAACCACACACACGCGCGCGAAGCCAGATCCAATGGTCCATATTTAAACTGAGCTAATTAACCCTAAACCTAACCCTAATCACTCTCAGGTGACCGGAGCAAGCTCCAGTCATCTTCTCCGGTCACCTACTCAACCTAACTTCTTCCCTAGGCTAACCCAAACCCTCTAAAGCTCCAGAAATGATCCTCTAACATCCCTAAGCATGAATCCAGCATCAAATAACATTTATGTTCCACCAAAATCATGAATCGAAGCAAAACGGAAAAATATTCAAAACATTCAAAAGTTAAATACATGCTTGATTCTTAACCATTTTGAAAACTTAACACATCACCATGATCAGAGAGACATATATAATCAATTAGGAACTTAAAATAGGAGTTCTAGAAAAAATGTTCTTGATGATACCTGAGATAAAGCTTTCACTCCCTGAGCTTTCTAGCCTCTTTCTTTGTTCAATCCACCCCCAATGAACTCCCTGATGATGTTGCAATGCTTAGAACAAGTTTGTGCGGCTTGGTTTGTGATGTTTGGTTCTGGTGTTGCGAAAATCGTATTTGTGATTCAGTTGCTTTTTGGGCAAAGTGAGGGGTGGTTTGTGATCCTTGTGATGTGTGGAGATGATTGGTGGAAAAAGATTTGATGTTTGATGTTTGTACTGAGAGTTTCGAAGAGATGAAAGTTTTGGCCAATTTTATGAATGCTGACTTATGGGAGGTTCTGAGCTTGTGTGTGTTGTGCTTTGGAATGCTTGAGGTTAGTATAAACAATTGTGATTGGTTCAGAGAGTTGGTGTGGCACAACTTGATTGGTATGGGAGGTTTTGCAAAAAAGTCAATTTTGTGTACTTGGAGGTATGGGCCATGGCAGAGTTGGCTTCAAGGGGTGTCTAGCCTCAGCTTGAATCAAGGAGGGCCAAAGGATTGGTTTTAAGCAGCTGGCACAAGTGGAGGGAAGGTTTCAAGAGGTTTTGCAACTTTTCCCTCTTTGAGAATTTCATGAAAATGTCTTGTGGAAACTTGCAATTCTAGGAACAATTTTGGTTCAAATGCATTGCACTATGTTTGTATGATGCCTAGCAATCAATTAGAGGTCATGAAATGGCTTGGAACTTGAATTTGCAAAAAATCCTCTTTGGCATGTGTTGCACCCCAAAATTTTCCCTCACACTACAAGACTTTGTGTGCTAAGAAGGTTCACAAGGTTCACAAGACCTTTCATGAGGTTCATGAAGTTTACAAGACACTTTATGAGGTTCACAAGGTTCACAAGATTCACAATACTTACAAGACCTTTCATAAGGTTCATGAAGTCTACAATACACTTTATGAGGTTCACAAGGTTCACAAGACCTCCCATGAGGTTCACAAGGTTCACAAGACATTCTATGATGATTCACAAGGTTCACAAAGTTCACAAATAGTCAGAAGAGTTGACAATTCCCTCAGACAATGCACCTCTTAAGCAGTGCATCCAAAACTAGGGTTTTGACTTTAATCAGGCTAAATGAATTACCAATACTTCAAGTGAGCTTCATAACATCTTATATGTGTCTAAGAATCCCCATGACAAGTTTCAAGACTTTTCTCAAAGGTTTGCTCAGTCAGATGATCAGATAAGTCAAAATCAGTCAAAGCAGTTAAAAAGTCAAACTGAGGTCAACTGTGGTCAAACCAAAGTCAAACTTCATGATGTTTTGCCAAAATCAAGTATATGAAGTGAAATTCATCATTTGATCAAGGGTTGATTATGATTCATCAAGGAGATTTCAGATCATAGAGAATCAGGAGTTTCTAAATTAGGGTTTCCTCAGTAAAAGTCAACTGAACTTTGACCAGCCATAACTTTCACATGCTTCATCACCAAGTCTCCATCAAAAGCTCATTTTGAAGGAAATTGAATTCTCTACAACTTTGTGTCTCACAAGCCAATCCTAAAAATGCTTCATTTGGAAGGTATGAGCTAAGACATTATAGGTCCTTTTAAAAAGTCAACAAAAAGTCAACAACTTCAAAAGGGCATAACTTGAGAATGGTAAATGATATGGACATGAAACCAATGGGGTTGGTTAGAGGACTCTTCAAGCTTTCCAAAATGTCCAAGAACACCCTCATAGCATTAAAATTGAAGGATATGTGCCCTTGCAAAGTTGGGAAATTGTAGAGTGGTGTATGAAGAAAATAGGGCTTTAAAATCAATTTCTTCCAAATGGGCTTGCAATCTTATGATCCAAACTTCAATATAACACCAAGCACGACCCACCCATGTAATTTCTGATTTTTTTTATTTTATTTAATATTTATTTGAATTTTATTCATTTAAATACATATTAAATCAAAATAAAATTAAAAAATCAATATTTAAGGGTGATTCTTCTTCTAGAAAGTCATAAACACCATTCAAGACCAATTATCAACATCCAAATTCGTGCTATGCCAAAATAGTAAGAATATATTAGATTTTTTTTGATATTTTTGGATGAGAGATTTCTTCATAATCAAGTAATCAATTCTCATGATACAAGATCCATTCTTTTTGACCTAATTCAATCATTATAAATACTTGAAGACACTGCAAGCACTAAGGAGGAATTGGCAGCCTCACACCTTGTCTCAAAACTTCAAAAAAATCATACAAATTCAAATTTCGGATTTCAAATTGCAGAAGGTTATAAGGTATTTTAAGGACACCAAGAGGTTCCCTGGACATCCTTGAGTCGAAGCCAACCTTCTATTGCATCAAAACCATGCCATATCATGCTAACCGAATCGATTTTGTTTTTCAATATCATGTTTTTCGATTTCACACATTTAACTAATATAAATTGATTTTGTTGTTTGATTCGTGTTTGTTATGATCTAGAGATGCTGTCTGGACAATTTTCTTGAAGAACCATGACCTAAAACGTAAACGGCCATTGTTAGGGTTTTTGGACAATATTTAGGGTTTCTCAATTTGGCCATTATAAATTGATTCCAAAACTGTAATTGAACTGTGTGATGGTTGGGGATCATGTCCATGTAACCAATTTGGAAAAATAACGTGCGTATGATGTAATATATGATTCGTAGGTTTTTTAACGCAGGAAACTTCGCAGGTAGATTCGCAGGAAAATTCGCAGGTAAACCTGCGAATTCAAGGAAGAAGACGACTCCTTTGGCGCGGGGTTTATAATTTGAATTCTGTGTTTTATATTTTATGGATTGGTTTTGAATTATGATCACATGCGCGCGTCTGGCCCAGTGGTGAAGCAGCCTCTCTATCTATTATAGGGCACGGGTTCGATCCCCAGGTGCTCAACCTTATTTTTTAAACATTTCATTGATTTTGCAGGTTTTAATATTTATTGATTACGCCTCCCATGGATGACAAACGCGCGCATGCAGCTCAGTTGGTTTGGTATCATATTGTTTGAGGTAAGGGACCTGGGTTCAAATCCCAGGTCCTATTTTTTTGGTTATTTTCCTTATTTCTTGTTTTTTTCTATTTTCTTAATTCAATTTAGTTAATCTATTTTAATTAATTTACTTAATCTAAAAAAATCAATAATGTTTTTTCTTAGTTAAATCTTATTAATTCCACATCTTTCAAATTTTTTTATTTATTTTGATATATTTGTATTTTATAAATAAAACTTATTTATTTAAATCAATTATTAACAAACCCTAATTTTCTTCTTACCTAAAATTTAATTCTATTGTATTTTTTTTAATTTATTATTTATAAGCTTTAATCATGTTCATATTTTATCATTTGTTTTTTTTATCTTGCTTAAAATAATTAAAATTTTGTAAATATAATTATAATTAACTCTATTTTTATAATATGTAAGTATTCTATAAATTGGTTATAATTTAATTTTGTATTTAAATAATTTAAAAAATTTCTAATTTAATTTTTGTAATTATAACTTTATTTTCATAATATTTTCATAATTAACTTAATTTTTATATAATTTGCATATAACTTAAACTTTATAATAATTAGTATAATTGTTTATATTATAATATTAAATAAATAATTGTTTATAAAATTGAATTTTTAATTGTTATAATATTCTTGCTTATTTCATTATTATTCTTATTAATTATATTCTTGTGATATTTATTTATTACTAACCCCATTTAATTTGGTATTATTTTCATTATTATTATTATTATTTCTACTAACCCAATTATTATTATTATTATTTAATATTTTGCTTATTTATTTAAATTGCTTTTATTATTATTATGTAATTGTTCCTTGGTGTAATATTTATTTATAATGTTTATTATTTATATTTTATGCTATGGTTAGTAAATAGGGAATGTAACATGTATGTTTATTTAAAATTAATTTAGATCATTTAAATTTAAAGATAAATATTAAAAATGTACACTCACACACGTAAGTCGATCTTTGATCGCCATCTCACTTCCTTAGGGATACCTCTCATTGTTGCCTAATCAAAAAGGTCAAGTAGGGTGTATAAAGCAAAAGTCCCTCAAAATAAAGTCATCTAGTCCCTTAACAGATAAAAGATCAAGTCCCTTTCGAATATTGCCTTCGTAATGATCTTGTCCCTTTCGAATAAAGATGATAGTCCCTTCAAAATTGCTTATACACCTCACAGTTGCCTAAATAACAGATGACCCTTTACTTATCCATCATATCCAAGGTAATGACTACATATTCCTTAATAATAGGGACAGTCTTACCACTTAAGGGATTCAAGAACAGAAAAGACTTAAACTTAGGGTAGGTTCCTTTTAGATACTTGCTCACTTTTCAAAACAATTTCAAACACTTCACAAATTTCAAACAATTTTCAAAACAAAGGTTTTTTACGCATCCGTACATGGGTCATTATAAACACTTAAGAAAATTTCTATTCACACACTTCACATTTCAAAAACAGTTTAAAGTGAGCTAAGTAACTAAGAGCCCATGGATAACCATGGATGTAAAGGGTGCTAACACCTTCCCTTTACATAACCTACCCCCCGGACCCAAAAATCTTTTAAAAAGGTCTTTCCTGTTCTTTTATGCCTTTCCTTTGGATAAAATAAAAGTCGGTGGCGACTCTTGCTATCCGCAACATAACTAAAAGAGGGGTACCCTTAGGAATTAGATCACTTAAATTGTTTGCCTTGTTTGTTTTATATTACTTGTTGGGCTCTTATGTGTGAAAGATCCTAACCCGGATCTAGTGTACCTTATGTAAATGGCAATAGACCAAGGAAACTGTACGGCGTATACCGATATGGTTGATCTGGTGGCCATAGTTAGTGTGACTTCTTGGTTGGTGCTTATGTTCCTTAAGTCAAGTTGAGGATAATATGAGGCTGCCATATGTTGTCAATACACTAACTAACTTTTAGAACCCTAGTTATCCCATCTTGGCCTTTAGAAAGTAGTGAGATAACCGGCTTTGGTGAAGACTGAAGTTGGTTGATACTCGATGCTACGCTCATTGAGATTCTAAACTTGGAGGGTTTTGGTTGGCAAGTAAGTTGCCTACTGAACAACCACCCTTATGAAGGATCAATGATATTGAGATCCCTTAGAACATGGTTACTTTTATAGGACAGTATGAACCAACTAACTTCAGGGGAGGGTACTTATTTTTGAACCTCATGGAAGCCTTTAAACCTAGGGCTATTGTATGACTTGTTTGTGTGTGCCACATGTTTGTGATTGAGCATAACATCATGACATCATCATGCATCATAAGCATAGCATTTTCCCTAACCATTTCAAGGACCAAGGGATTTATCTTTGTTCTTTGTTGCAGGTCATGGCTTCTGCTCGTAGAAACACCATCAGGATCAACTTTGTGGGCATACCTGCCAAGCTCAAAGAGTTGGTTTCTCAAGTGTCTGATCATTCCCAGTTCATCAAGAGACATGGTCACCTATTGGATCTAGTCACCTCAGGGTTCAATGAAGACATGATGAGTGTCCTGTTTCAGTTCTTTGATCCTAAACACCATTGCTTCACATTCCCCGACTACCAGCTGGTTCCAACCATGGAAGAGTTCTCTAAACTTCTAGGTATACCTGTTCTTGATCAGAAACCATTCACAGGCTTGGAGAAGGAGCCTAAACCTGAGGTTATTGCTGCAGCTCTACATCTGAAGAAGTCAGACATTGTTCTAGAAACGAGAAGTGGAGTTAAGGGTATTCTTGCTAAGGTGTTGATAGAGAAGGCTCAAGTGTTCTTGAAGGCTATGAGCTATGATGCTTTTGAGGAGATCTTAGCCTTGCTGATTTATGGCTTAGTGTTGTTCCCCAATCCAGACCAGTTCATATATGTCCATGCCATCAACATATTTTTGAGTCACAATCCAGTGCCTACATTGCTTGGAGACATCTTACACTCTCTTCATACCCGTACTACGAAGGCACGAGGAACTTTGATGTGTTGCATACCTTTGCTATCTAGGTGGTTTATTTATCACCTTCCTCGCTCAGTAATGAAAAATGAGCAAGGGTTCAGGTGGTCCAAAAGGATCATGTCACTCTCACATTCAGATATTCATTGGTGCTCCAGATCTATGGAGAATGTCACTATCATTGACCGTTGTGGAGAGTTTCCTAATGTGCCACTTCTAGGCATAAGAGAGGGGATTACTTATAACCCTTCTTTAGCTTTACGAAAGTTCGGTTACGTTCGGAGTGATGGCCCACACGACATGTTGATTCAGGGTATTGTGTTTGACTACGACAACGATCTGCAAGGTTACCGTCAGAGGTTCATACGAGCATGGGGAAAAGCGAACAAGGTTGACAGCAAGACTCTGGAGCCTAAGTACACTATTCCTATGGAGGCTTATCTCAGATGGGTACGATCTCGTGCTCAGACTCTCATGATGCCATATCCTGCCATCCTGCCAGTTACCATGGAACCTGTTGCTGAAGGAGATACTTCTTATACCATCCTTCACCCAGACATGCCTACTGACATGGAAGACTTACAGAGATCTTGGGTCCAGTTGAAGGAGCAAAGGGATACTTTCGAGGCTCATTACAAAGAAAGCCAAGAAAGAATCCTGGAACTAACAAAACAACTTCACGAGGAGCGGAATCTCAACTAATACCTCAACACAAAGAGGAAGCATCCATGGGAGACTTAAAACCCCATCTCTTGTATTTATGTCATTTCATTTTGTAAGCCCAAAGAGCAAACAAATTTATTACTAATAAAAGTTTACTTTCCTGATCATTTAAGCAAATTTAAATCCTGCGGTCCTTGAAAACATTGCATACGCATATCATATCATTGCATCACAGGTTTATTGTGCACAGGTTTCTTATCTTCTCGCTGTTTATTTCAGCAATGGCTCTTGAACAAACAGTTAAAGATCTCCAGGCACAAAATGCACAGTTCCAAGAGCTGATCCTGAACTTGTCCAAGGGGCAGAATGAATTGAAGACACTGCTGGCTAAGAAAAAGAATCCAGAGGACAACAAGGATGATCAGCTGAAACAATTGCAAGCTGAGATAACAGAAATGAGGATCCAGATGAATGGCCAGGTGGCTCTTATCCAAAGTTTAACTCAGGGGCAAGAAGAGCTGAGAACCTTTGTCCAAAAACTCCAAAGTAATGGAGTCAGGAATCTAATTGTCAATCAATCTCCGTTAAAACAAGTTGATTTGGTTGAAAGGAAGATGAGGATAAAAGAAGGTAAGAAACCGGTTACCACTGATTGTTCTTCAGTTGAAGAAAAAAGACATGGTAAAGTTAATCCACCTCAACACAAGGGATGTAGAAGACAGTTTATCAAATTCAGCACTCCAATGTCACAAGTTCTGCAATGCTTGTTGGAGATGAAACTAATTTCCTTGAAAATCCTCCTCAAAATCCTAAAACTTCCTCTCCTCGCTATAATCCCAAGGCCAGGTGTGGGTATCACTCCAACTGTCCTGGACATGATACTAATAGTTGTTGGACATTGAAGAAAAAGATTCAAGATCTAATTGACGAAGGAATCCTAGAGGTTACTCCAGAAGGTCAAGTTGAGTTCTACTATCGTCCATCAAACACCGAAGCTGCAAGACAAGTGGCCCAAGGTAGCAAGAAAGGAGGCCTACCTATTCCTGTTGAGATATGGGGCACCTTGGGACATCCAAGTGGCAAATTTGATTTCATGGTGAAGTATACTGCTCCTCAAAGTTCACAGATTGCAATTGAGGACATTCAACCAACTGGATGGGACAACATTTGAATTTTCATTTGTAATTTCTTTTATTTGTTTGAACACTTACTATTATGTTAAACTTTTGTTTTCATTAATGCATTGCATATGTTTGTCTTGAATTAATCCATTCGTTCCACTATATTTTGAATTATGCTTCTTATTTCTATCTTGTGATATTTAACTCCTGATAAAGCTATAAGCCTGTAGAGGGAGGATGACGAAAACAATACCATAATATTAGGCAGTATACTTTTGAACAGACTATGCTGACGATGTACAGGCATTGTTTCAATTCCTAAACAATGGAGATATAAGGAAGTTAATCCCTAGTCAACCCTTTTGAGCCTATGAAGTAGGAGTTTTTATTCTCGCACAAATTGAAACCCTTATTCATAACCTGGGGCAGGGTAGTTACTCAGTTAACTCAAATATGCCAATTATCTGTGTTGTACACAACTAATGATGGTTCTCTGTAATCATTAAACCTGACACTCAATATCCAGCAAAAGAAAAGCTTACTAAGTCAAAACCTATGAAGGAGACTTAGTAAAACATCAAGACATCCCGCTGACTGTAACCTTGAAATAAGCAGTTCAGGAAGGATAATAAAGTCAAAAAAAAAGAGAGGTCACTATGAATCCTCAACAAAGAAAGATGACTGAATGTTCAAATAAATTTTTGGTGGTTGAACCATCACAAATATCAGTGTTACAATACCAAACTTCTTTGGAATTTCAATGCATAAGTTAACTGAGCATAGGAATGAAGAACATCACGGAGATTGGGTTGGGTACAAATAAAATTTGAGCCTATATCCTTTGTTTCTTAAACCATGAACCAGGCTACGTTATAACCCTTTAAAAGTCCTAACTGAAGCATGGTTAGTTCGAAAGCGTACTGCTACAAAAAGGTATCCTGACTCCTTTAGGGCTTATTATAAAACTTGAGTTAATATCACAGTTTTCACAAAAAAAAAAAAAAAAATTTCTAAAATAACTTGTTTCAAAACTTCAAGACAGACATAAGCATTGCATTTTTGAATATATTTGTTTGCATATACCTGAGTGTTTGACAAATGGAGAAGCTTACAGGATGAATGTTCAATGAACCAAAGTCCTTCTAATAAACAAAGTTGCTTCCTGGATCAAAGTCCATGTATACAAAGGGGCATAGTCATTATCTCCCAATCAAGGGGGCAGGCCATGATACTTCCTAACTCATTTGGGGCAATCAGGACAAGATTAAACTATGTTTAAGCAGCCAGAGGCAGATCTCCTCATCTATCTGAAGTGCCAAGGGTAACATTACAAAGTTCATAATGCCAAGGGCATAGTCACTGTTTCCCAGTCAAGAGGCATACCAAGTTACTGTTCAATTCAGTTGGGGCAATTAGGTCCAGACTCAACTGTGCTTAATAGCCAGGCGCATTTTTCCTCATACAGTTGAATTACCAAAGGTGACATTACAGAGTTCACAATGCCAGGGGCATATGCTTATGGGGCATTCTGCTTGTTTCTCTTGAGGTAGCTCATTACAGATACTTCCATTATGGGACAATTCATCCTCAACCAAGGGGCAATTCTTTCTCTTCAAATCTAATACCTGGAGCGTATATGGTCCATCACAGTTTGAAGACACATTCCTCTCATTGTATTACCTTGATATTGGATTCTCAGCTGAAACCATGATGGAAATTAATTGTCTATGCCAGTAGTATCAGATGGTGTCAGTATCATGTCTTCAGATCCAGCTATGAGGATTTCTGGGAAGGTTCTCAGGAAAGTTAAAGAATTTCAGGAGCTATAGATCCAATTGGTTGTACACTCTCGAAGTTGAAACAATTCTACTTTCAAATTCAGCTTTACTTTTCCCTCTGAGTCCAGATTTACTTTTACCCTAGCAAAAACGTCCATTGGTTGTGTTTGAATGTATTATGCTTTTGAATATGATTGATGTTTACCAGAAATGCATAAATGCTTAATATGATTGATGTTTACCAGAAATGCATAAAAATGCAGTAATAGTATTTACTAAGGACGAACGACGGGAGGATTCCAACGAAACTTCACCAGGTTCACCCCTACAAGACATTTACAAATCCCCAGTAGGGCAAATCCATCTTCATGAAGTACTTCAAGTCACATCTCCCCTGGAATTTATATCCATCTCTTTTATCCTCATACGGATATTCGGGAATTTACTTTCCAATAGGAGTACGACGAACGAAGACGGAAGGTTATGTATACCCTACTATCCCCAGCAGACGGAAGGTTATGAATACCATACTATCGAACTAAGACGGGAGGTTATGTATAATATATTATCAAACAAGACGAATTTCTCATACTCTTCAGCAACGAATCGGGATTTATTTTCCCGGGCCAGCAGTTGTTATACGAAGATATCCAGACGCTTCAGGCAGCATCATATCATACATACATCATTTACATCATACCATAACATACATATCTATAAATGCATAATACATTACTTAGGTGCATCATATTATACATGCATACATAATGCATAAACTAATATTACCATACAGGATGCTACCTTGTTTTCAGGTTAATTCTCCAATAACAAATTTCATCAACAAATTGTGACTATTGGGCCGTTGTTTATCTTCCCAAAAGTTATCATTTCCTCAGGACTGCTCTATCCTCCTGAAAGCATATCAATCCCTCAGGACTGCTCTATCCTCTTGAAAGCATATTTTTACCTTGGGCCGTTGTTTATCTTCCCAAAGGTTACATTATTTCCTCAGGACGTTGTTATCCTCCTGAAAGCTACCATTCCCTCAGGACGTTGTTTATCCTCCTGAAAGCATATTATTACCTTGGGCCGTTGTTTATTTTCCCAAAGGTTACCACTACCTCAGGACTGCTTTATCCTCCTGAAAGCACATCATTATACCTCAGGACTGCTTTATCCTCCTGAAAGCATATCACTACCTCAGGACTGCTTTATCCTCCTAAAAGCATATCACTACCTCAGGACTGCTTTATCCTCCTGAAAGCATATCACTACCTTAGGACTGCTTTATCCTCCTAAAAGCACATCATTATACCTCAGGACTGCTTTATCCTCCTGAAAGCACATCATTATACCTCAGGACTGCTTTATCCTCCTGAAAGCACATCATTATACCTCAGGACTGCTTTATCCTCCTGAAAGCATATCATTCCCTCAGGACTGCTTTATCCTCCTGAAAGCATATTATTACCTTGGGCCGTTGTTTATCTTCCCAAAGGTTATCATTTCCTCAGGACGTTGTTTATCTTCCTGAAAGCTATCACCCCTACCTCAGGACGTTGTTTATCCTCCTGAAAGCATATTATTTCCTCAGAATGTTGTTTATCCTTCTGAAAGCATATCATTTCCTCAGGACATTGGTTATCCTCCTGAAAGATATTACCACTACTTCGGGACGTTGTTTATCTTCCTGAAAGCTATCATTATATCTTCATATTTCGGACTGCTTTATCCTCCAAGAAATGTACCTGAAGAACCTGTCATCTTTAAGCCCACTCAAGCATATACAACCAGTCAAGCATATACAACCAGTCATCAGTACCACTCTACGCACCGGTGAGTGCAAATTTTTGGGCTTTTGTGTTCAATCCCCTTCAACCTTCCAGGTCACGACTGGCAAATATACCAATCTAACCCCTCAGGTTTCAGAAAATTGAACAGGGGCAGCTGTTTCACCCCAAAATTTGCCCTCACACTACAAGACTTTGTGTGCTAAGAAGGTTCACAAGGTTCACAAGACCTTTCATGAGGTTCATGAAGTTTACAAGACACTTTATGAGGTTCACACGGTTCACAAGATTCACAATACTTACAAGACCTTTCATAAGGTTCATGAAGTCTACAAGACACTTTATGAGGTTCACAAGGTTCACAAGACCTCCCATGAGGTTCACAAGGTTCACAAGACATTCTATGATGATTCACAAGGTTCACAAAGTTCACAAATAGTCAAAAGAGTTGACAATTCCCTCAGACAATGCACCTCTTAAGCAGTGCATCCAAAACTAGGGTTTTGACTTTAATCAGGCTAAATGAATTACCAAGACTTCAAGTGAGCTTCATAACATCTTATATGTGTCTAAGAATCCCCATGACAAGTTTCAAGACTTTTCTCAAAGGTTTGCTCAGTCAGATAATCAGATAAGTCAAAATCAGTCAAAGCAGTTAAAAAGTCAAACTGAGGTCAACTGTGGTCAAACCAAAGTCAAACTTCATGATTTTTTGCCAACATCAAGTATATGAAGTGAAATTCATCATTTGATCAAGGGTTGATTATGATTCATCAAGGAGATTTCAGATCATCAAGAATCAGGAGTTTCTAAATTAGGGTTTCCTCAGTAAAAGTCAATTGAACTTTGACCAGCCATAACTTTCACATGCTTCATCACCAAGTCTCCATCCAAAGCTCATTTTGAAGGAAATTGAATTCTCTACATATACTTAATTAATTAAAATTTAAACTTAAGTGAAATGATCTGAACCACACACACGCGCGCGAAGCCAGATCCAATGGTCCATATTTAAACTGAGCTGATTAACCCTAAACCTAACCCTAATCACTCTCAGGTGACCGGAGCAAGCTCCAGTCATCTTCTCCGGTCACCTACTCAACCTAACTTCTTCCCTAGGCTAACCCAAACCCTCTAAAGCTCCAGAAATGATCCTCTAACATCCCTAAGCATGAATCCAGCATCAAATAACATTTATGTTCCACCAAAATCATGAATCGAAGCAAAACGGAAAAATATTCAAAACATTCAGAAGTTAAATACATGCTTGATTCTTAACCATTTTGAAAACTTAACACATCACCATGATCAGAGAGACATATATAATCAATTAGGAACTTAAAATAGGAGTTCTAGAAAAAATGTTCTTGATGATACCTGAGATAAAGCTTTCACTCCCTGAGCTTTCTAGCCTCTTTCTTTGTTCAATCCACCCCCAATGAACTCCCTGATGATGTTGCAATGCTTAGAACAAGTTTGTGCGGCTTGGTTTGTGATGTTTGGTTCTGGTGTTGCGAAAATCGTATTTGTGATTCAGTTGCTTTTTGGGCAAAGTGAGGGGTGGTTTGTGATCCTTGTGATGTGTGGAGATGATTGGTGGAAAAAGATTTGATGTTTGATGTTTGTACTGAGAGTTTCGAAGAGATGAAAGTTTTGGCCAATTTTATGAATGCTGACTTATGGGAGGTTCTGAGCTTGTGTGTGTTGTGCTTTGGAATGCTTGAGGTTAGTATAAACAATTGTGATTGGTTCAGAGAGTTGGTGTGGCACAACTTGATTGGTATGGGAGGTTTTGCAAAAAAGTCAATTTTGTGTACTTGGAGGTATGGGCCATGGCAGAGTTGGCTTCAAGGGGTGTCTAGCCTCAGCTTGAATCAAGGAGGGCCAAAGGATTGGTTTTAAGCAGCTGGCACAAGTGGAGGGAAGGTTTCAAGAGGTTTTGCAACTTTTCCCTCTTTGAGAATTTCATGAAAATTTCTTGTGGAAACTTGCAATTCTAGGAACAATTTTGGTTCAAATGCATTGCACTATGTTTGTATGATGCCTAGCAATCAATTAGAGGTCATGAAATGGCTTGGAACTTGAATTTGCAAAAAATCCTCTTTGGCATGTGTTGCACCCCAAAATTTGCCCTCACACTACAAGACTTTGTGTGCTAAGAAGGTTCACAAGGTTCACAAGACCTTTCATGAGGTTCATGAAGTTTACAAGACACTTTATGAGGTTCACAAGGTTCACAAGATTCACAATACTTACAAGACCTTTCATAAGGTTCATGAAGTCTACAATACACTTTATGAGGTTCACAAGGTTCACAAGACCTCCCATGAGGTTCACAAGGTTCACAAGACATTCTATGATGATTCACAAGGTTCACAAAGTTCACAAATAGTCAGAAGAGTTGACAATTCCCTCAGACAATGCACCTCTTAAGCAGTGCATCCAAAACTAGGGTTTTGACTTTAATCAGGCTAAATGAATTACCAATACTTCAAGTGAGCTTCATAACATCTTATATGTGTCTAAGAATCCCCATGACAAGTTTCAAGACTTTTCTCAAAGGTTTGCTCAGTCAGATGATCAGATAAGTCAAAATCAGTCAAAGTAGTTAAAAAGTCAAACTGAGGTCAACTGTGGTCAAACCAAAGTCAAAATTCATGATTTTTTTGCCAACATCAAGTATATGAAGTGAAATTCATCATTTGATCAAGGGTTGATTATGATTCATCAAGGAGATTTCAGATCATCAAGAATCAGGAGTTTCTAAATTAGGGTTTCCTCAGTAAAAGTCAACTGAACTTTGACCAGCCATAACTTTCACATGCTTCATCACCAAGTCTCCATCCAAAGCTCATTTTGAAGGAAATTGAATTCTATACAACTTTGTGTCTCACAAGCCAATCCTAAAAATGCTTCATTTGGAAGGTATGAGCTAAGACATTATAGGTCCTTTTAAAAAGTCAACAAAAAGTCAACAACTTCAAAAGGGCATAACTTGAGAATGGTAAATGATATGGACATGAAACTAATGGGGTTGGTTAGAGGACTCTTCAAGCTTTCCAAAATGTCCAAGAACACCCTCATAGCATTAAAATTGAAGGATATGTGCCCTTGCAAAGTTGGGAAATGTTTGAGTGGTGTATGAAGAAAATAGGGCTTTAAAATCAATTTCTTCCAAATGGGCTTGCAATCTTATGATCCAAACTTCAATATAACACCAAGCACGACCCACCCATGTAATTTCTGATTTTTTTTATTTTATTTAATATTTATTTGAATTTTATTCATTTAAATACATATTAAATCAAAATAAAATCAAAAAATCAATATTTAAGGGTGATTCTTCTTCTAGAAAGTCATAAACACCATTCAAGACCAATTATCAACATCCAAATTCGTGCTATGCCAAAATAGTAAGAATATATTGGATTTTTTTTGATATTTTTGGATGAGAGATTTCTTCATAATCAAGTAATCAATTCTCATGATACAAGATCCATTCTTTTTGACCTAATTCAATCATTATAAATACTTGAAGACACTGCAAGCACTAAGGAGGAATTGGCAGCCTCACACCTTGTCTCAAAACTTCAAAAAAATCATACAAATTCAAATTTCGGATTTCAAATTGCAGAAGGTTATAAGGTATTTTAAGGACACCAAGAGGTTCCCTGGACATCCTTGAGTCGAAGCCAACCTTCTATTGCATCAAAACCATGCCATATCATGCTAACCGAATCGATTTTGTTTTTCAATATCATGTTTTTCGATTTCACACATTTAACTAATATAAATTGATTTTGTTGTTTGATTCGTGTTTGTTATGATCTAGAGATGCTGTCTGGACAATTTTCTTGAAGAACCATGACCTAAAATGTAAACGGCCATTGTTAGGGTTTTTGGACAATATTTAGGGTTTCTCAATTTGGCCATTATAAATTGATTCCAAAACTGTAATTGAACTGTGTGATGGTTGGGGATCATGTCCATGTAACCAATTTGGAAAAATAACGTGCGTATGATGTAATATATGATTCGTAGGATTTTGAACGCAGGAAACTTCGCAGGTAGATTCGCAGGAAAATTCGCAGGTAAACCTGCGAATTCAAGGAAGAAGACGACTCCTTTGGCGCGGGGTTTATAATTTGAATTCTGTGTTTTATATTTTATGGATTGGTTTTGAATTATGATCACATGCGCGCGTCTGGCCCAGTGGTGAAGCAGCCTCTCTATCTATTATAGGGCACGGGTTCGATCCCCAGGTGCTCAACCTTATTTTTTAAACATTTCATTGATTTTGCAGGTTTTAATATTTATTGATTACGCCTCCCATGGATGACAAACGCGCGCATGCAGCTCAGTTGGTTTGGTATCATATTGTTTGAGGTAAGGGACCTGGGTTCAAATCCCAGGTCCTATTTTTTTGGTTATTTTCCTTATTTCTTGTTTTTTTCTATTTTCTTAATTCAATTTAGTTAATCTATTTTAATTAATTTACTTAATCTAAAAAAATCAATAATGTTTTTTCTTAGTTAAATCTTATTAATTCCACATCTTTCAAATTTTTTTATTTATTTTGATATATTTGTATTTTATAAATAAAACTTATTTATTTAAATCAATTATTAACAAACCCTAATTTTCTTCTTACCTAAAATTTAATTCTATTGTATTTTTTTAAATTTATTATTTATAAGCTTTAATCATGTTCATATTTTATCATTTGTTTTTTTATCTTGCTTAAAATAATTAAAATTTTGTAAATATAATTATAATTAACTCTATTTTTATAATATGTAAGTATTTTATAAATTGGTTATAATTTAATTTTGTATGTAAATAATTTAAAAAATTGCTAATTTAATTTTTGTAATTATAACTTTATTTTCATAATATTTTCATAATTAACTTAATTTTTATATAATTTGCATATAACTTAAACTTTATAATAATTAGTATAATTGTTTATATTATAATATTAAATAAATAATTGTTTATAAAATTGAATTTTTAATTGTTATAATATTCTTGCTTATTTCATTATTATTCTTATTAATTATATTCTTGTGATATTTATTTATTACTAACCCCATTTAATTTGGTATTATTTTCATTATTATTATTATTTCTACTAACCCAATTATTATTATTATTATTATTATTTAATATTTTGCTTATTTATTTAAATTGCTTTTATTATTATTATGTAATTGCTCCTTGGTGTAATATTTATTTATAATGTTTATTATTTATATTTTATGCTATGGTTAGTAAATAGGGAATGTAACATGTATGTTTATTTAAAATTAATTTAGATCATTTAAATTTAAAGATAAATATTAAAAATGTACACTCACACACGTAAGTCGATCTTTGATCGCCATCTCACTTCCTTAGGGATACCTCTCATTGTTGCCTAATCAAAAAGGTCAAGTAGGGTGTATAAAGCAAAAGTCCCTCAAAATAAAGTCATCTAGTCCCTTAACAGATAAAAGATCAAGTCCCTTTCGAATGTTGCCTTCGTAATGATCTTGTCCCTTTCGAATAAAGATGATAGTCCCTTCAAAATTGCTTATACACCTCACAGTTGCCTAAATAACAGATGACCCTTTACTTATCCATCATATCCAAGGTAATTACTACCTATTCCTTAATAATAGGGATAGTCTTACCACTTAAGGGATTCAAGAACAGAAAAGACTTAAACTTAGGGTAGGTTCCTTTTAGATACTTGCTCACTTTTCAAAACAATTTCAAACACTTCACAAATTTCAAACAATTTTCAAAACAAAGGTTTTTTACGCATCCGTACATGGGTCATTATAAACACTTAAGAAAATTTCTATTCACACACTTCACATTTCAAAAACAGTTTAAAGTGAGCTAAGTAACTAAGAGCCCATGGATAACCATGGATGTAAAGGGTGCTAACACCTTCCCTTTACATAACCTACCCCCCGGACCCAAAAATCTTTTAAAAAGGTATTTCCTGTTCTTTTATGCCTTTCCTTTGGATAAAATAAAAGTCGGTGGCGACTCTTGCTATCCGCAACATAACTAAAGTCAGTTCTCCCACCGTGTTACAGCATGAACTTGAAAATTATAGGATTTTTGCCAACTTTGAAAGACCATATCTTGAGTTCTAGGATGAATCAAGACATGTTATAGTACTTTTTGAATAGGGAAAGACCTAATGTACAACTTTCATGCCCAATAATTTTTCATTTGAAGCTTTTTTGGTCATGAAAGAGGAGGTTGAAAATCTTTCCCAAAATGGAAAGTTTCCATTACAAGTCATTCCCAAAAATAGCAAGTTTGCATTTGGCTCAAAATTCTTCAACTTTGTGAACTTCGGACCACTTCTAAGATCAAATAAAGATCATAGAGACTCCAAATGATGATGATGACCCTTTGGTACTCTTGATGGGGGCCTCAGATGCCCTGATTTTGACTTTACTTGCTCAAGAAGTTACCCAATGATCAGATGACTTACACAATGAATTTCTTCATCAAACTTGGTACACACGATCCTTATAACATATTAAGAACATTAGAAACAAGAATGACCAAAAAAATTGGAGTTAAGGCCTCTGAAACCAAAACCCTAATTTTGGTCATCTGTGCAAGAAAACCCTAGCTCTGCTTCCATGCCTTTGCCATTCTTTGTCATTTTGTGACTTCAAAGACTTTGAGGAGCATATTATGATCATGGAACACACATGGACCTTTTTGGTAAGCTTCAAGACCTTGGGATGGCTCAAATTGATTCTTGGATTGGTCAGATCACAAACCCTAGATGCAGATGAAATGGAACTATGCAGTGAAACAAATATGCAATATGAGATGGTATGCTAAAACAAAATGAAATATCATAAGCCATGGTGTGAGATAAAGTGAGGGCAAATTTGGGGTGTTTATAGATGCCCCTATTGAAGCATGAGTTAGTTGTGCAGGGTGTAAGTGTCTGGCTTAACAGACAAACAAGATAACTTGTGGTTGAATACCAAAGACAATCCGAAATTTGCATTCGCTGGGGAGAAGAAGAAAAGGGATATAAATTGTGAAAGATAGTATAGTATGAGTATCAAATGAAAGAGATGGAGGACGACCATCGAGCAGAGGACGATTGTTGGGGATAAAATGGTAAGCTAAGCAATGACGGGGATGGCCGACAAGTTGGGGAAATAAAGAGACCATGATGGGGATGGCCATCGGGTAAGGAAATAAAACTCTCTGGGGGTTAAAGAAAATGAGGAGAGCACTGACGGGGATGGCCATCAGGTTTGGAAAGTAAAGTAAACAACGATGGGGACGACCATCAGGTGAAAGAATAAATGGAATAATGATGAGGCACGGTCATCAAAGGTGAAGGACGATCACCTAGTAGGGGAAGGCTGCTGAAAATATCACGACATAAGACGAATGTCGGATAGAAAAGGCCAACGATGGGGATAGCCATCAAATAAGCATGATGAAGGACGATCATCAGGAGGTGAAGGATGATCACCTAGCAGGATACGACTGCTTTTTGGGATTATCACGACATAGGATGAATGTCGGATAACAAGATCAACGATGGGGATGGCCATCGGATAAATGATGAGGGACGGTCATCAAAAGGTGAAGGACAATCACCTAGCAAGGTACGACTGCTCTTGGGGGATATCACGACGTAGGATGAATGTCGGATAACAAGATCAACGATGGGGACGTCCATCGGATAAATGATATGGGACGGTCATCAAAAGGTGAAGGGCGATCACCTAGCAGGGGACGACTGTAGAAAATATCACGACATAGGACGAATGCTGGATAAAAAGTTCCAATAATGGAGATTCCACTAGGGAAAAGGATGAGGGTCGATCATCCGAAGGTAAAGGACGATCACCTGGCAAGGGACGGCTGCTGAAAGTATCACGACATAGGAAGAATGTCGGATAGACAGAAAGTTGTTTTGTTGACGACTTATTGGGGAATGGTAAACACGGACAAGTGTTACGCCTTCAAAAATAAAAGATACAAGTGTTTGACGGTGTGTATAGATTAAAGATGCGAACGAGCAACCTTAGGACCACGATACGGACGGGTATCGATAGAAGCAAACGCTGACGCGTGTTTAAGGATGATGATACAGACGAGTATCAATCGGTTAAGCAAGGAACACGGACGAGTGTTGAATCTGCCGAGGAGGTGATATATACAAGATACGGATGGGTATCGAAGATATAAGTATGAACTGATGGTGATGTATGTGCAAGACATGGAAGAGTGCCAAAAGGTTGAGCAAGGGACACAGACGAGTGTTTGACTTGTCGGGGAAGTATGACACGGACGAGTGCCAATAAGAATATGTACAAGCTATGAACCATTATCTGTATTGAGAGTGTATAAGGTATTTTGGCGACCTGCGGGGGAATAAGATGACACGGACGAGTGTCGAGAAGAGCATGTTATGAACAAGTATTTGTACTTGAGAGTGCAAAGGGGATGCCTTGGCTTTTATCTGCAGGGGATATGAGTTTTGTATATTGCTGGTGAAATTTTGATGGTATTTGCAAGTGATTAGCTCGAACCTAGTTCGTGATCATGCAAATGCTTGATTTTTGTCGTAATGCTTCGTATTAGACGGAATGCTACACTTATTTTGGGAAATATGATGCGAATGCTATGTTTATGCAAGTGAGAAACTTAATCCGAGATTCGGTTCCTGTGGATATAAATGATCTCTGGCGGATCTGCTTGGAGGGATAACCCAGTTGGGGGAAGAAATCATTGATACATCTGTCTGGAGGGAGAACTCCTTAATGGCGATGGGGAGGTTTTAGCAACTCCGCTGGGGATGTGTTTCATGTATTGCTCTACTGGGGAGGCCACTCTGTGGGGAATCAGTTTCACCAACTCTGCTGAGGATGAGGGAAATCTGGCATCTCTGGTGGGGAAAAGAAAGTTCTCTGACCACTTTGCTGTGGAAGAGTTGACATGTATTGCTCGGGAGATCCCCTTGGGGAGGAGATAAGTTTTGGGAAGCAGTGTGTTGGGGATGTAATTCTTGATATGCCCCATGTTGCAAAAGATTGTCTGTCTTGAGTACCTACAACCTGTTAAGACAAAGGAAAACGTACAAGTGTCCCGAGGAATTAGATTTGCTTAAGAATTCATATTTCCTGCAAGCATTTTGTTTTAAAAATAGCCTATAAGTTTTCATGCAAGTGTTGTATCATGAACATTGGACATTTCGCAAACGAAACAAAAATGTACAAAACAAAGTGTGACTGAATATTCTGATTTTATTGATTTGTGTACCCTGAATAGGAAAGTACAGTCAGATAAGCGGATCCCCTAAAATGAGGAGATTGCTGTAAATTGAGAAAAAAAGTGTTGGAAATGTTGAAGATGACGCTCCAATGAGCTTCCTTTGCTATGACCTGTATGACCTTGACGTTCTTCTTATCTTGCTTCCTGAAGAAGGTTGATTCTAACTGACGCTTTGTCCTTTCGGGGCCTGCCATGTTGTGAGTGATACAGACGAATTCAGAATGCAGTTGTTCGCTTATTCCCTAATTTTGCGTGGATCGCCCTTTCAGGTTTTCAATCCACCGGGATACCCTTTTTTGCCTGAGCTGTCCAATGCGGCTTTTCAACTCAGCAGGTGTACATTTTTTTTATATTTTTCCCTTATTTTTGCCTGAGTCTTTTATTCTGTTTTTAACTCGCCGGGATGCCCTATTTTTTCCTGGACTTACATTCTATTTTTATGTCCAGCGGGTAATTTTATGCGAAGTATTTTTTAACTGCATCTGAATTCATAGGAGACAGGAAGTCTTCGCCATCCATGGTTGCGAGCATTAGTGCCCCACCTGAGAAGACTTTAGTTATTACGTAGGGACCTTCATAGTTTTGTGTCCACTTGCCCCTGTGGTCTGTATGAGGAGGAAGGATTCTTTTCAGAACAAGCTCTCCCACTTGGTATTCCCGAGTTCTGACTTTCTGATCAAAGCCTTTCTTCATTCGCTTCTGATATAACTGCCCATGACATATGGCAGCTAATATTTTCTCTTCAATCAGATTCAATTGATTGTACCAAGACCGGACCCATTCTGCTTCATCTAGTTTCACATCCATCATTACCCGTAAGGAGGGTAACTCAACTTCAACAAGTAGGATGGCTTCCATACCGTACACAAGCTGATAAGGTGTTGCCCCAGTAGACGTTCTGATTGATGTTCGTTACCCATGCAAGGCTAATGGTAGCATTTCATGCCAGTATTTGTAAGTAACCGCCATCTTCTGCACAATCTTCTTGATATTCTTGTTAGCAGCCTCAACAGCGCCATTCATCTTTGGCCTGTAAGGAGAAGAGTTGTGATGTTGGATTTTGAAGTCCCGACACAGTTCTGCCATCATTTTGTTGTTTAAATTGGAACCATTATCAGTAATGATTCGCTCGGGAACTCCATATTGACAGATGATATCCCTTTTCAGGAATCTAGCTACCACTTGTCTGGTGACGTTCACATATGAAGCGGCTTCGACCCATTTGGTGAAGTAATCAATGGCTACCAGGATGTATTTGTGACCATTTGAAGCAGTCGGTTCAATCTTTACAATCATGTCAATGCCCCATATAGCGAAGGGCCAAGGTGAGGACATCACGTTCAAAGGATTTGGAGGCACGTGCACTTTATCTGCGTAGATCTGGCATTTATGGCACTTTTTGGCATAGGCATAACAGTCTGCATCCATTGTGATCCAGTAGTAACCTGATCTTAACAACGTCTTTGTCATTGCATGTCCTCCGGCATGGGTGCCGAAAGAACCTTCGTGTACTTCGTGCATCAATAGGTCTTCCTCCTTCTTGTCAACACATCTGAGCAGGACCATGTCAAAGTTTCGCTTGTATAAAGAACCATCAGTATTGAGGAAGAGACTACCAGCCAACCTTCTTAATGTCTTCTTATCATTAGATGATGCCCCAGATGGGTATGTCTGGTTCTCTAAGAAGCATTTGATGTCGTGGAACCAAGGCTTGTCATCACTAGCAGTGTCCACAGAGAATACATATGCCGGTTTGTCTAGTCTGGATACCAAAATCCGAGGCACATAATTGGCAGCTTGTACGTTGATCATGGATGAAATGGTAGCCAAAGCGTCTGCAAATTGATTCTCGTCTCGAGGGATGTATTCAAGCTTAACTGTTGTGAAGAAGGTCAACAGTCTCCTCGTATAGTCACGGTATGGAATTAGATGCTCCTGATGAGTGTATCTTTTGTCGTTGGTCTGGTTGATTACCAAAGCTGAATCTCCGAATACATTCAAGGTTTTGATCCTGAGGTCAATGGCTTCCTCAAGACCCATGATACAAGCTTCGTATTGTGCTTCGTTGTTAGTGCAGGCAAATGTGAGTTTTGCCGAGAAAGGAATATGAACTCCTTTAGGTGTAATAAGCACTGCAACAACTCCACGACCGTTACAATTAACTGCCCCGTCAAACATCATAGTCCATGCTTCTCCTAGGTCAGGCCCTTCAGTGTTAATTGGTTATTCACAATCGTTTTCTTTCAAGAACATGATGTCTTCATCAGGGAAGTCAAATCTCATAGGTTGGTAATCACCAATGGGTTGCTCAGCCAGATAGTCAGACAATACACTGCCCTTGATGGCTTTTTGAGAAGTGTACTGAATGTCGTACTCTGTTAGAATCATTTGCCATCTTGCAACCCTTCCGGTAAGTGATGGCTTCTCAAATATGTACTTGACATGGTCCATTTTTGAGATCAACAAGGTAGTATAAGTCAACATATACTGTCTTAGTTGGCGAGCATCCCACACTAAAGCGCATCAAGTGTTCTCGAGCAGTGAATAACGTTGTTCACAGTCGGTAAACGTTTTGCTTAGTTTGTATATTGCATACTCTTTTCGACCAGACTCGTCATGCTGGCCCAACACACACCCCATTGACCCTTCTAATACTGTCAGGTACATGATCATAGGTCTTCCTTCAATTGGAGGCATGAGAATTGAAGGTTCTTGCAGGTACTCCTTGATCTTGTCAAAAGCTTTCTGATAATCGTCGATCCACCTGGCTGTTTGTTCTTTTCTTAACAGTTTGAACAAGGGTTCACAGGTTGCAGTGAGATGAGATATGAACCTTGATATGTAGTTCAATCTACCTAAGAACCCTCGAACTTCTTTCTCAGTCTTAGGTGCAGGCATCTCCTGAATGGCTTTGAATTTCTCGGGATCAACCTCAATTCCCTTTTCACTTACGATAAAACCCAGCAGCTTACCAGAACGTACCCCGAATGTGCATTTGTTGGGGTTCAACTTCAGCTGATACTTCCTCAAACGCTTAAACAACTTCAGTAGATTCACCAAATGATCTTCTTCTGTGAGGGACTTGGCAATCATATCATCCACATAGCATTCAATTTCTTTGTGGATCATATCGTGGAATAATGTTACCATAGCCCGTTGATATGTTGCACCGGTGTTTTTCAACCCAATCGGAATTACCTTGTAACAAAATGTGCCCCAAGGTGTGATGAAAGTTGTTTTCTCCATGTCTTCGGGTGACATCTTAATCTGATTGTATCCAGAAAATCCGTCCATGAAAGAAAATAACGAGAACTGAGTTGTGTTATCCACCAATAGATCAATGTGAGGTAAGGGGAAATCATCCTTCGGGCTGGCTCTGTTCAGATCCCGGTAATCCACACACATACGCACCTTGCCATCCTTCTTAGGCACGAGTACAATGTTAGCAACTCACAGCGGGTAACTAGTTACAGCAAGGAAACCGACGTCCCACTGCTTTTGTACTTCTTCCTTAATCTTCATGGCCATATTTGGGCGTATGCGGCACAACTTCTGTTTAACCGGTTGACAATCGTCTTTCAATGGCAGCCTGTGCATGACAATATCCGTATCTAGACCTGGAATATTTTGATAGGATCAAGCAAAGACGTCGGCGTATTCTCGAAGCATGCTGATAAGCTGTTCTTTTACTGGAGCTTGCAGATTGGCCCCAATCTTCACTTCTTTCACATCTTCCTCGGTACCAAGATTAACATTTTCAATCTCCTCCTGATGAGGAGTAATCACTTTCTCTTCTTACCTCAACTACCTAGCAAACTCTTCAGGCAACTCATAGTCTTCATCAACCTCTTCATCTGCTTGATTAATTGGATTGTCGAAGTCATACAAGGTCATAGCAGTGTTGTTGTTGGTGCAATCTAGAGGATTATCTCTGCAAGGGTTGAGATTTGTTCTTTTTAGTGATTAATTTTAATCTTGTTTAGAAAAAAGTGTAAATGAAGTTATTATTTTGAAAACATTGCCATTTATTGTTTTGTGCAAAAAATAACAAAAATGAAAAGACAGTGAGCGCAAAAGAAAATTGTTTGCAAAAGATGTCCATTGTTCATTGATATTCCATTTGCACAAAATACAAATATGGCCCTATTACAAAATGAGTCCTGACACCTTGGGCAAGATGCAGGACTTGATGCATGCTTAAGCAGGAAATAATAATTACTCTACATGAGTAACTCTTATAATTTCCTGGGAAGACCAGTTAAGGACTTGTTGGCCCGGGATCCTTGGACGAATCCAACTCTCCAGGTTGAGGTAGCTTTCAGCCTCGTCTTCCACGTTATTGACAACATTTGGGGTAAGCATTCCTCCACTTATGAACTTGGGCTCCTTAGCATCCTCTGCTTGATCTTGTCGGAATGGTTTGTAACCAAACCGATTTGTCCTCCTTCTTCTCCATAGGTAGTAGCTTGCCCCAACCTTGGGCGTTTCCATCTTCAACAACCTTCCGAGCTTGTTGGTAGGAGACAATTGAAGTACCCATCCTATCCTCCTGGGATGCAGCAAAACCTCAGTTGTCGCCTCATTGACTTTCAGTGCTTCGAAACCTTGGCTCATGGTCTCGTGAATCTCACCATCCCTCTCAATATATTTGTAGGTGGCCAGATGGCTAACAAAAATATCTTCTTCACCACAGATTGTGATAATTTGCCCTTCCCACTCATATTTTAATTTCTGGTGAAGGGTCGACATAACTGCACCAGCGACATGAATCTAAGGTCGACCCAACAAACAGCTATAAGCCGGCTGAATGTCCATCACGTAGAAAGTAGTTTGAAAGACTTGCGGGCCAATTATCACAGGAAGCTCCACTTCTCCAAGAACAGGCCTCTTGGAACCATCAAAAGCTCTAACCACCAGATTTCTTGGTCGGAGAGCTATACTGTCATATTCAAGCTTAACAAGGGCTTTCTTTGGCAAGACATTGAGTGAGGACCTAGTGTCAACTAGAACATGTGAAAGCAACGCCCCTTTACACTCTAGAGTGATGTGCAAAGCTTTATTATGATGACAACCTTCCGTAGTTAAATCAGCGTTGGTGAAGCCTAGCCCATGACTAGTATTAACATTAGAAACCACCGTCTCTAGCTGATTCACCGTAATCTCCTCAGGCACGTAGGCTGCGTGCAGGACCTTAAGTAATGCATCCCGATGAGCTTCGAAACACAATAGCAATGATGGAATGAAGATCTTGGAAGGAGTCTGGTGGAGCTGATCCACAACCTTATAATCACTTCTCTTGATTATCCTCATAAATTCATCCACATCCTGATCAAAGGACGTCTTATGTGCTTCTTTTACCACTGGTTCTTCAGGCACTGTCGCTCCCAAAAGATGACACCGGGTCAAATAGGGTACAGACGCGAACGGTCGGTGAAAGCAGGATGTGAGAACACACAGGAGTGAACTCACAGGGAATGAATAGAGTCGCCAGCTAGGCATTTTTATCCCGGAGGAAAGGTAATGCTGCATAAACCTAGAAAGATATGGATAAGACGGTCGCGAACCAGAGAGACTGAGAAAGGGGGTTGGTTACAACCTGGGAAGGTATTAGCACCCAGATTGTCCGTCGTACTCGACGGGATCCACGCTTAAGAGATTTGTGTTTTAAAAGGGTAATGTCAGTGCAATTTGTGTATAAAAGAGCTGGAAAAAGAATGTACAGGTGTCAGTGTAAAAGAAGTGAAGTGTATAAGTGAAGTGTCAGTGTAAGAACAAAGATGAGATGCTCATGATAATGAGGCTAAAGAATAAGGCTAGAAAAGGGAGAATATACAGAGACTTTTGTTCGATAACTGTTAAGTTATGCCTACGTATCCTCTCGTGCAATGAGGAAGTCAGAACACCGTAGTTCGACCCAAAGAGACTGAAAGGTGAATTGACTTGTGAACTGCTTACTTGTCTATGCTCAAGTGTATGATATGTCTGGCACAGATGCAAACTGTCTTGCATTAGACGGAAGAAGCAAGTTCTCGGTTGTGAGTGAATGAGATGAGAAAAGAATCCCGGAGGAGACGATTATTGTTTGTTTTTGAGTTTTCAGTCTTTTATTTCTTTTGGATGTTTGTCATAAGCTAATGAGCTTAAGCCTAAACCAATGGGTTAGTAAACTCATCACATCTTCCCTCTGATTGGGGGTAATGAGAATACCTTAAGTGTGAAGTCAGATTCTCACACTTAATCACCTTTGATGCAGGATTAAGATCCTTAACCTACTTGTGATTATTTAGATGTTTTTGGTGTTTTTGTTTAGTGTTAAGTAATGAGATTAAGCCATAATCAGGGATTAAACAGACTCATTACACCATCCTAATAGAAGGATAATAGATGAGAATGTTTAAGCTGAGGAAAGCTCCTCAACTTAATCCATGATTAGAGATTAAACCCATGCCAAAACAAGCCTTTGATTAAGTGGATTTTATTTAATGATATGATGATGAAGTGATTTTTATGATTTGTAAGACAACTTGAGGGGGACTTGTCCATTAACACTAGGGTTAGTCCTTCTTAACCAATTAAGGAAGAATTAGAACCCTAATGCAAGGCCCAAGTTACAAGCTTGATGTCTTGATGATTATTATGTGAATTGATTAAGAGATTTAAACAAATTAAGGGTTTAACACTTAGGATTAAAGTTATACACTCCATCCTAATAGAAGGATGCAGGCATAAGCTTAATCACAAAGCCTTAAAGCCTTTAGGGTTTAGTCTCTGATTATGAGGTGAGAAGAGAAGACTCAAAGAAACACAAATGTAAAACTAAGTGGGGGGACTAATCAAAACCCTAATCATTGTCATGCTTGGTTATTCCTAAGGTTTGTGAGGTTTACAAGAGAACTCTTCAGAGGAACCACCAGGAAGCAGATTAAAGGAGCCAAGAGAAGCAAAGTAACTTGCTTCATTCAAGAAGTCAAGTCACTTGAGGAAAGAAAGTAAGGAGAAAAAGAAAGAGCAAGCTCAATCTCAAACACATAACAAAATGCAGCAATGATGCATAAGAGAGATGAAAAGAAATTGTGAGAAGTGAAGGCAAATTCACTTCTCAAAGTTACTTACCACCTGAAAAGTTAGTAAAGGAAATGCAATGCAATGCAATGCAAAATGAGATGGAATGGCATGATGCAAACCAAACCCAGAAGCACATACATGATGATAATAATGCTATGGGATGATGCAAACATGAAACAACACATGGGGATGATCATACAAACTTATGGATGCAAATGAGGCAAGTTAAGAACCATGATCATACATAAAAAGTTATGAAGTGCAAATGGCATACAACATGGCAAATGCAAGATGCAATGATCAAACATGCTTCTAATATGTCTTAAGATGTCAAATGAATCAAATGGATGCACAAAATGCTATGGCAAGTCAAGGTATGCAAGCAAATGCAAGATGGATGCATATGGAAGCCCAAATTAGGGTTTATGATCAATGCATCAAACAAAAACCAAAATCAGAAGCAAACATCAAGATAAAAAATTGAAAATGCATTCAAAGGGACCCTAAACCTATACTAACTCACTGCCCAAAGGAGAGGTTCCAACTCTTAACCTAATTAGGGTTATGAATTTCCTAAGTTTTCTAGGGTTTTTGGGTACCTTAACAAGAAAAATGTCAAACAAATGGAAAATGAAAGATCAAATCATGCCAATTTAATCTCACAAACTACATGATATGCAAAACACAATGCAAAAAGAATCAATGTCCAATTCTCAATGACAAGGCAGAAATGATTTTTTGAACAATGGATCAAAATAATGCTTTGAAAATGAATTAATTCCATGGAAAACTATCAAAATGCATCAAGATCAAAAAATAAATTTGGTTTGAGGGTTGGACAATGTTTCTAAATTATTTTAAAGGTTTCATGAATTTTTTTGTGATTTTTAAATACCTAAAAGTATTTTTAATTAATTAATTCTCATTAATTAATTAAAAACAAACTTTTAAATGATTTAAAAATATTTTTTAATGCAAAAAATAAAAATAAAAATGTTTTTGGTTTCTGAAATTAAATAAAAGGTTGTATGAAAATTTTCAGAATTTTTGAAAAGGTTTTGCTATTTTTAATAAATATGAGAAAACAAATGAAATAAATGTAAAATAAAAATGAATTTAATCTGAAAAAGAAAAGTATGCAAATCTAAAGGTCCAGATTCAAACATACGCGCGCGGGAGTGGACTTGGCGCCACATCCAAAGGCTTACATTCAAATTTGGCTAATTATGATTAACCCTAATTAATTGTGCCCTAATCACTTTCAGGCGACTGGAACACTGTTCCGGTCGTCTTCTCCGGCCGTCTCAAATCTCCAACTCTCTCTACACGCATCCAAAACAAAATCTAACTACCCAGAAATCATCCCCACTCAAAAACGAATCAAACCCCTCAATCAAACAACATTTATCATTCAAAAACATAGAGAATCGAATCAAACATTTTTTAGGGCAAAAGTTTCAGACAATGCATACATCCTGGTTTCTCAACCATTTTCAAAAGTAAGCACATATTCATGATCAGGGGAGTGCATAGAAGCTATTAAGAACTTAAAAACATGTTTCTGGAAAAAAGTTTTGAGTTGACTACCTGAACTGAAGCTTTCGATTCAGGAGCTTTCTGGCTGTTTCTTTGGCTCAAATGCACTCCAATGATCCTCCTAAGAAGCTTGCAATGTTGGTTTGGAGTTTAGAATGGATGGTTTGAGAGATGGCAGAATTTCTGTTTAATGGCAGGTGGTGATCTTGTTTTTGATTCAATGGCTTTCAAGCTGTTTTGAGGGTTGGTTTGTGTTCAGTGAAGCATGGTGAGATTGTTTGTGAAGTTTGTTTATGAGTTTATGGCCTGTATGATGAGTTTCGAAGGCTCTTGCAAATGAAGGTGAAAATGAGAATGCTGTGCTATGGAGTGTTTCAGGCTTGTGTTGTAGTTGCTTTGGCTTGCTTTTTCTTTGTATAAACAATTGCCATTGGTCAGATGAAGTGATGTGTGCTTTACTGATTGGTATGGGTCCTTTTGCCAAAATGTCAAAGTTGGTGTAAGAGAAGTATGGGCTACTTTCTAGCCAAGGACAAAGGGTGTGTCCTGCGCAGCATGATGAGGGAAGATGCCTAGGGTGGCTCAGCAGGCTAGCAAGCAAGTGGATGAGAAGCTATGATGAGTTTTGCAACTTGCCTTGCCTTTGATCTTTATGAAATATCTTGATCCATAAGCCACAAAAATGAGATCCCTTGGGTGCAATCTGACTTTTAGGACTTGTGTGATCATGTGGTGAAGTTTAGAAGTGCATTTGATGACTTAATTTTCCTTGAGAAGTGAATTTGCAACTTTGCCTCTTTGGTGGAAAACTTCAAATTTTGTGATTTTTGCCAACTTTGACAAGCCATAACTTTTGATCCAAAATGAATTAGGTCATGTTCTTGTACTTTTTGAAAAGGGAAAGATCTATTCTACAACTTTCATGACCAAAGTTTTTCCATTTGAAACTTCTTTGAATCAAAAAGTAAAGGTTGAAAAAGTTGCCTAAAATGACAATTTCATTAAAAGTCAAACTTGCCCAAAAAGTCAATTTTGCAAAAGACTTGAAATTCTTCAATTTTGTGAACTTATAACATCTTCCATGATCAAATAAAGATCATATACAATCAAAATGATGAAGAACACCCCTTGGTTGGGTCATTGGGGGCCTCAGATGCCCTGATTTTGCACTGACTTGCTTGAAAAGTCAACTCTTGATCAGATGACTTCCCCATGGAATTTCTTCATGAAAATTGATATGCATACTCCCTATACCATATAGAGACCAATAGAAACAAAAATGACCAAAAAATTTGGAGTTATGGCCTTTGAAACCAAAACCCTAATTTTAGGTCAACTGTGCAATCAAGCCTGGCTCTGCTTCCATACCAATCCCAGTTCTTGTGATTTTTTGACATTCTTGACTTTTAGAGGATATAATATGATGCTTGAACATACATAGACCCCTTTGAAGTGATTGATGACCCTTGGAGTGGCTCAAGTGGCTCTTGGATAGCTCAGATCACAAACCCTAGGTGCAGATGACTTAGAATCTATGCAGTGAGCAAAAAATGCAATATGGGATGCTATGATGGTGTTTATGCATATGAAATGATCACAAGCCATGGTGTGAATGGGTGAGGGCAAATTTGGGGTGTTTACAGCTGCCCCTATTCAAACATGAGTTAGCTGTGCAGGATGTAAGTGACGGCTTATCAGGCAAACAAGATAACTTGTGGTTGAATACCAAAGACAGTCCAAGATTTGCACTCACAGAATGAAGAAGAAAAGGGATATAGATTGTAAAAGAAAATAAAGTATATTATAAAGTGTAGGCGACGGTAGGACGACCGTCGAGCAGAGGACGACTGCTGGGGAATAAGCAATGACGGGGACGGCCAACATGCCGGGGAGAGCGTGTGAAGTAAAGCAATGACGGGGACGGCCATCATGCTGGGGATATATGAGATTATGATGGGGACGGTCACCAAGTAGAGCTATAGGATTCTCGGGGATTAATGAAAAATGATGGGGACGGCCATCAAGTTCATGAAGTAAAGTAACCAACGATGGGGACGGCCATCGGGCTAAAAAGAAAAGGGACCACGATGGGGACGGCCATCGGGTTAAAGAATAAATGAAATAAACAGATGATGAGGTACGGTCATCAAAGGTGAAGGACGATCACCTAGCAGGGGACGGTTGCTCTGTTGGGGATAAGATGAGGGACGGTCATCTAAGGTGGAGGACGACCACCTGGCAGGGTACGGCTGCCGAAAATATCGCAACATAGGACGAATGCCGGATAAAAGGTCAACGATGGGGACGACCATCGGTCGAGCATGATGGAGGACGACCATCAAGAGGTGGAGGACGACCACCTAGCAGGGGACGGCTGCTCTCAGGGTTTGCCAATGACATAGGACGAATGTCAGATAACCAAAATCAACAATGGGGATGGCCATTGGATAAAATGATGAAGGACGATCATCAAAAGGTGAAGGACGATCACCTAGCAGGGGACGGCTGCTAAATATCGCGACATAGGACGAATGTTGGATAGAAAAGGTCAACGATGGGGACGGCCATCGGATGAGCATGATGAAGGACGATCATCAAGAGGTGGAGGACGACCACCTAGCAGGGTACGGCTGCTCTCAATGCTTATCATGACATAGGACGAATGTCAGATAAAAAGAAATTTGCTTTGCGGGCGATCTACTGGGAAATAGTAAACACGGACGAGTGTTTATATCCAAGAAATAAAAGGTATAAGTGTTTGGTATTGTGTATAGATTAAAGATGCGGACGAGCATCCTTAAGACTATGATACAGACGAGTATCAGGTAGAAACAAATACTGACACGTGTTCAGAGATGATGATACGGACGAGTATCAACTGGTTAACAAGGAACACGGACGAGTGTTGAATCTGAGGGGACTCTTCTGGGGAAAGCAGACACAGACGAGTGTCTAAATTCAAGAAGACAAGAGTGTTTGACACAGTGTATGGATCAAAGATGTGGACGAGCATCCTTAAGACTATGATACAGACGAGTATCAAGTAGAAACAAACGCTAGACGCATGTTCTGAGATGATGGTACGGACGAGTACCAACAAAGAACACGGACGAGTGTCGAATCTGTGGGGATGTAGATGGTGTATACAAGATACGGACGAGTATCTGTATAAGTGAAATGAAGGTAAAAAGTATGAGTAGCGTACTTTTGAGTGTTCAGCCTGCTGGAGAGAGTGACACGGACGAGTGTCAAAAGGAGAAGAGTATAGTATAAACAAGTATCTGATATACAAAGTGTTTATGTTACTGTACTGGGGAAAGTGACGCGGACGGATGTCAAGAAAATTATATATATATGAGCATCTGTGAGTGCAAAGGGGATACTTTGGCTTTCTGCTGAGGATATGACATGGATGGGTGTCGAGAAGTATCTGTAATATACAGGTGTTTGTTTGTAAAGAAAGGCTCGGGTGACTTTACTGAGGAATCATGACACGGACGGGTGCCAAGAAGTATCTGTATTTGTTAGTGGAAATGCCTTAGCTCTCTGTTTGGGAATCTGGGGAACATTCCTTATATTGTTGATGGGTGGCTATTATTCACAAGTGTTTGATTCAGACCATGACTTATGATTATGCTACATGTTTGATTTTTGCCGTAATGCTCCGTGTTAGACGGAATGCTACGCTTTGTGGGGTGAATTATGATGCGAATGCTATGATTAAGCAAAAGATACTAATCTGGGATTCGGATCCCGTTGCCGCGAAGATCTCTGGCCGATTTGTTTGAGGTGAACATCCCAGCTGGGGATGAGATCGTTGGTAGATCTGGTGAAATGATTCTGCCTGGGGAAGTGGGTCAATGATAGACCTATTCCAGTAAATGAAGGACCCAGCTGGGGTTTGTAGAAGCTTTCGTCACTCTGTTGTGATTCCTTCGTGTGTTGCTCTTCTGGATAGAGGCTGAGACCCTGTGGGGAATAGTTCCCTGGCTTTTGTATTCGGATGGCAACTCAGCTGGGGAGAAAATAGCAAGTGGCAACTCATCTGGGGAGAACACTTTGGGTGTTAAGACTGAGTGAATGTTGATTTGCCAGCTTGCTGGGATGAAGCTTACATGCCCCATGTCGGGCTCTGGGTACCTGCAATCCTGCAAAGATAGAAACGTACAAGTAGTCCCGAGGTATCCTTTACTGGATCCCGTCATAGGAGTGAGACACTCCTGAGAGTAAGTATATTTTCTGCAAGCATGTAGTTTTTATTTTTGAGGATAAACATCTGTATTCATGCAATCAGTATTTTAAAGATGTCAGACATTCTTTGCAAATAAAAACAAAATGTACGAGACGAGACATGACTGAAAATCTGATTTTATTAATTTGTAGACCCTGAATTGGCAAGATACAGTCAAAGAAACATATCCCCTGGAATGAGGAGATTGTTACAAATTGAGAAACAAAATGCTGGAAATGTTGACGACGCTTTGAGGAGCTCCCCTTCTTGCTATGACTCGTATGACTTTGGACATTCTTCTCGCCTTGCTTTCTGAAGGAGGCTGATTCTGACGGAGGCTTGATCCTCTTGAAGCTTACCAAGTTGTAGGTGATACAGACGAATTCAGAATGCAGTTGTTCGCTTCTTCCCTTATTTTGCATGGATCGCCCTTTCGGGTTTTCAATCCATCGGGATACCCATTTTTGCCTGAGTTGTCCAATGCGGCTTTTCAACTCAGCGGGTGTACCTCTCTTTTTTGTTTATTTTCCCTTATTTTTGCCCGAGTCTTTTATTCTGTTTTTGACTCGCCGGGATGCCCTATGTTTGCCTGGACTTACATTCTGTTTTTATGTCCAGCGGGTCATTTTTATGCGAAGTATTTTTTAACTGCATCTGAATTCACAGGGGACGGGAAATCTTCACCATCCATAGTACTGAGCATCAGTGCTCCACCAGAGAAAACTTTCTTTACTACAAATGGTCCCTCATAGTTTGGAGTTCATTTGCCCCTGTGGTCTGTATGAGGAGGGAGGATTCTCTTCAGCACAAGATCTCCTACTTGGTATTCTCGGTGCCTGACTCTCTGATCGAAGGCTCTCTTCATTCTTTTCTGATACAACTGCCCATGGAAGATTGCAGCCAATCTTTTCTCTTCAATCAGACTCAATTGTTCATATCGGGATCGGACCCATTCTGCTTCGTTCAGCTTTACATCCATCAGTACCCGTAGGGAGGGTAGTTCAACTTCAACCGGTAGGACTGCTTCCATACCATACATAAGCTGGTACGGTGTTGCCCCAGTGGACGTTCTGATTGATGTGCGGTACCCATGCAAGGAAAATGGTAGCATTTCATGCCAGTCTTTGTAGGTGACCACCATCTTCTGCACAATCTTCTTGATATTCTTATTAGCTGCCTCAACAGCGCCGTTCATCTTTGGCCTGTAAGGAGAAGAATTGTGGTGTTGGATCTTGAAGTCCCGACATAGCTCAGCCATCATTTTATTGTTTAAGTTGGAACCATTATCAGTAATGATTCGCTCGGGCACCCCATACCGACAGATGATATCTCTCTTCAGGAATCGGGCTACCACTTGTCTTGTAACATTTGCATATGACGCTGCTTCGACCCACTTGGTGAAGTAGTCAATGGCGACCAGGATGAATCTGTGGCCATTTGAAGCAGTCGGTTCAATCTTGCCAATCATATCAATGCCCCACATAGCAAAGGGCCAGGGTGAAGACATCACGTTCAGAGGATTGGGAGGCACATGCACCTTATCTGCATAAATCTGGCATTTATGGCATTTTCTGGCGTAGGCACAACAGTCGGCATCCATTGTGATCCAGTAATAGCCTGATCTTAACAACTTTTTAGCCATGGCATGCCCTCCTGCATGGGTACCAAAGGATCCTTCGTGCACTTCATGCATTAACAAGTCTGCTTCTGTTCTATCAACGCATCTGAGAAGTACCATATCAAAGTTTCTCTTGTACAGGGAGCCATCAGTGTTCAGGAAGAAACTACCAGCAAGCCTTCTCAAAGTATTCTTATCATTGGAAGATGCCCCCGATGGGTATGTTTGATCCTCCAGGAAGCACTTAATGTCATGGAACCAAGTCTTATCATCTTTGACAATATCTGCTGCAAATACATATGCTGGTCTGTCAAGTCTAGACACTGAAATCTGAGGTACAAAGTTGGCAGCTTGAACTTTGATCATGGATGAAATGGTGGCCAGAGTATCTGCAAACTGATTTTCATCTCGAGGGATATACTCAAGCTTGACTGTTGTGAAGAAAGTCAATAACCTCCTTGTATAATCCCTGTAAGGTATCAGATGATCCTGGTGTGTGTACCATTTGCCGTTGGTTTGATTAACTACCAGAGCTGAATCCCCGAATACAGTCAATGTCTTGATCCTGAGGTCAATGGCTTCCTCAAGACCCATAATGCAAGCTTCGTATTCAGCTTCGTTGTTAGTGCAGTTAAAGGTGAGCTTTGCCGAGAAAGGCACGTGAACTCCCTCAGGTGTAATGAGTACTGCACCAACACCACGACCATTCATATTAACAGCCCCATCAAACATCATAGTCCACTCTTCTTCCGGGTCAGGCCCTTCAATGTGAATAGGCTCTTCATGATCTTTCGCTTTTATGAACATGATGTCTTCATCAGGGAAGTCAAATCTCATAGGCTGGTAATCAATAGGTTGCTCAGCAAGATATTCTGACAATACACTGCCCTTGATGGCTTTCTGAGAGGTGTATTGGATGTCATATTCCGTGAGAATCATTTGCCATCTTGCAACCCGTCCGGTAAGAGCTGGCTTCTCGAAAATGTACTTAACTGGGTCCATTTTGGATATCAATAAAGTAGTGTGGGTCAACATATACTGTCTCAGTCGGCGAGCAGCCCACGCTAAAGCACAGCAAGTTTTCTCGAGCAGTGAATAACGTTGTTCACAGTCGGTAAACTTTTTGCTCAGGTAGTAAATTGCATACTCTTTTCGACCAGACTCGTCATGCTGGCCCAGCACACACCCCATTGACTCTTCTAATACTGTCAAATACATTATCAGAGGTCTTCCTTCAACTGGAGGCATAAGGATTGGTGGTTCTTGCGGGTACTCTTTGATCTTGTCAAAAGCCCTCTGGCAGTCTTCGTTCCACCTGACCGTCTGTTCTTTTCTTAACAGCTTGAACAAGGGTTCACAGGTTGCTGTAAGGTGAGATATGAACCTCGAGATGTAGTTCAATCTACCTAGGAACCCTCGAACCTCTTTTTCAGACTTCGGTGCAGGCATTTCTTGAATGGCTTTGACTTTATCAGGGTCAACCTCAATCCCTTTCTCGCTTACAATAAAACCCAGCAGCTTACCAGATCTCACCCCAAATGTGCACTTGTTGGGGTTCAGCTTCAATTGGTACTTCCTCAGGCGCTTGAATAGTTTCAGCAGGTTTACCAGGTGGTCTTCTTCTGTGAGGGACTTGGCAATCATGTCATCCACATAACACTCGATTTCTTTATGGATCATATCGTGGAATAATGTTACCATAGCCCGTTGATATGTTGCACCTGCATTCTTCAGTCCGAATGGCATCACCTTGTAACAGAACGTGCCCCAGGGTGTAATGAAAGTTGTCTTCTCCATGTCTTCTGGTGACATTTTGATCTGATTGTATCCTGAAAATCCGTCCATGAAGGAGAACACCGAGAACTGAGCCGTATTATCAACCAATACATCAATGTGAGGTAATGGGAAATCATCTTTCGGGCTGGCTCTATTCAGATCCCGGTAGTCAACACACATCCTCACTTTGCCGTCTTTCTTAGGTACAGGTACTATATTAGCAACCCACGACGGGTAGCTAGTTACAGCAAGGAACCCGGCGTCCCACTGCTTTTGTACCTCTTCTTTGATCTTCATTGCCATGTCCGGGCGAGTACGGCGCAGTTTCTGTTTAACCGGTGGGCATTCTTCTCTTAAAGGAAGTTTGTGCATAACAATGTCGGTGTCTAACCCTGGCATATCCTGATAAGACCAAGCGAACACATCCACATATTCTTGAAGCAAGTCAATCAGTTGTTTCTTCACTGAGTCTTGTAAGCAGGCCCCGATTTTAACTTCTTTCACATCTTCACCTGTACCAAGATTAATCGTCTCGACCTCCTCCTGATGAGGGGTGATAACCTTCTCCTCTTGTCTCAACAATCTGGCTAGCTCTTCCGGAAGCTCGTAATCTTCTTCAACCCCTTCATCAGCTTGATTGATCGGATTATCAAAGTCATACGAAGTCATAGCCGTGTTGTTGTCGGTGCTGTCTGGAAGGCACTCTCTGCAAGGGTTCAGTTTGTTCATTTTAGTGATTGATTTTAATCTTGTTTAGAAAAGTGAAATAAAGTTATCATTTTGAAAACATTGCCATTTATTTTTTGTACAAAAAGAAAATGGAAAAACAGTGAGCGGAAAAGAAAAAAGACTCATTTGCAAAAGATGTCTGATATTTCATTGATTAATCTTGTTTGCACAAAAATTACAGATGGCCCGATTACAAAATGAGTCTTGTCATCTTGGGCAAGATGCAAGACTTGATGCATGCTTAAAATATACAGGAAATAATAATTACTCTGCAGGAGTAACCCTTATAATTTCCTGGGAAGACCAGTTTGAGATACGGCTTCCCGGAATCCTTGGACGAATCCAGCTTTCCAGGTTGCGCTCATCTTCCGACTCATCTTCCAAGTTGTTGACAGCATCAGGGGTGAGCATCCCCCCACTAACAAAGTTGGGCTTCTTAGCAGCCTCTGCTTGACCTTGTTGAGTTGGTTTGTAACCCAACCCAAATCTATCTTCTTTCTTCTCCACAGGCAACAGTTTGCCCCAGCCTTGAGCATTCCCCTCCTCAACAACCTTCCTGGCTTGCTGGTAGGATGTCATGGAAGTCCCAAGTACAGCAGAGGTTTCATTAATATTCAAGGCCTCGAATCCCTGACTCATTGTTTCGTGGATCTCCCCATCCATCTCAATGTATTTGTATGTAGCCAGATGGCTAACAAAAATATCTTCCTCTCCACAAATAGTAACGATTTGGCCCTCGCACTCGAATTTTAACTTCTGGTGAAGGGTTGAGGTCACGGCGCCAGCAGCGTGAATCCATGGTCTACCCAATAGACAGCTGTAGGCAGGCTGTATATCCATCACGTAGAAGGTCGTTTTGAAAGTCTGTGGGCCAATCGTTATAGGCAACTCAATTTCTCCCAGAACTGATCTCTTAGAGCCGTCAAAGGCTCTTACTACCAAGTTACTGGGACGTAATGCCAATCCTTCATATTCCAGCTTCACAAGGGCTTTTTTAGGTAAGACATTGAGGGATGATCCTGTGTCTACCAGCACATGGGAAAGAACTGCACCCTTACACTCCATGGTAATGTGCAAAGCCTTGTTGTGATTGCGGCCTTCCGTTGTCAAATCAGTGTTGGTAAATCCTAGTCCATGACTAGCGTTAACATTTCCAACTACAGCTTCCAACTGATTGACGGTGATCTCTTCTGGCACATAAGCCGCGTGCAAGACTTTTAATAGTGCATTCCGATGAGCTTCGGAACACATTAGCAATGATAAAATGGAGATCTTGGAAGGCGTTTGGTGAAGCTGGTCCACTATCTTGTAATCACTCTTCTTGATGATTTTCATGAATTCATCAACTTCTTGATCAAAAGGTGTTTTCAAAGCTTCTCTAACAACTTGATCTTCTTGCACCGTGCTCTTCCCTTTTGCCTTGGCAGCAGCTTCTGCTTCAGCAGTGGGTCTTTGAATCTGCGGGGCAAAGAGACGTCCGCTTCGAGTGAAGCCTCCGCCTCCCCCCACATTGTCTATTTGTGGTGAAGAAGTTGATGATTCGAGAGTGATTTTTTGTCCTTCGCAGTAAAGATCGGAGCCGTAATGCCAAGGGATGGCATTACTGCTTTCATAAGGTACTGGCCCCGGCACTGTGATAGTGACTGGACTGATGGCAGCTGCAGAAGGGACCATGATAGTCTGTGGATCATAATATATTGTGACTGGTGCTCTGATAGAAGTGGCATTTTGTGAGTTGTAGGCAGAATCGTTGGCAGGATCATAATAAATTGTAACTGTTGAGACACTTTCATTGTTTGCTGCTGATGTTGTAGGAGATACTGTTGACTGGATGAGTGTTGTTGTTGTAGGAGACTCTGAATGAAGGGGTGCTGAAGTTGTAGAAGGGGTGTTTGTTGATGTATGATTTGCTGACATGGTGGATGGAGATATTGTTGATAGTGCTGATGAATTGCTTGGAATTACTGTTGTTGCGGTTGTAGGAGATTCTGGAGCTGTTGCTAAGGATATTGCTGGATTGGTTGGTATTGATGTTGTGATTTGAAGCAGGCCACTCTGGATGAGACCATCTATGCCATCTCTCAAGTTATCACATCCATTCACTGAAATGTTGCAATAAGAACATCCTAGCTCACATCCCGGGAACATTTGACATTCGAGGTGTTGAGCTTTAATCTCCACCAAGGGAGTCCGAATCTGACCCACACTGGTTATCAAGTAAGACGGCTTGTCTTCTTCAATAGCATTGATTCGGGGTCCTTCGTGGTGTGGCATAGGGTTCTTATTAACATTTGGTGGTGGTGCAAAGTTTAGAGCTTTGGAATCCACTAGATCCTGTACTTTCATGTGCAAAGCTCTGCACTTCTCTGTACTGTGGCCAGGTGCATTTGAGTGAAAAGCACATCTGGCGCTGGCGTCGTAATTTCTGGGTAGACTGGTAGGATTTGGAGGTGCCAATGTCCTTAGCTCAACCAGGTTGAGTTTTAGGAGTTGTGGCAATAATGTGGCATAGGGCATAGGGATCGGATCGATCACCCTATTGGCCTGAGAAGGTCTCTGTTGATACGGTCTTTGCTGATTGTTGTTGTTGGGGTTGTTGTTGTTATAATTTCTCTGAGGAGGATACTGAGTTTGTTGCTGGTAATTTTGTTGCTGTGGCTGATAAGCTGGTTGAGGATGAATTGGAGCGGGAATGGTGACTGCTGCCACGGACCTATGAACATATTGGGGTCTGCCCCTGCCGGAGTGGATAGCATTAGTTTCACCAGTTCTTCTTGGGCCTACAAAAGGCTTTCTTGGGTTGCTGGACGAGCTTGCACCGTTGTCAGAAATCTTGCCCATCTTTAATAGGCTCTCAATTCTTTCCCCGGCTATGACTACATCTGCAAAGCTAGTGGAAGAAAAGGCAGCTAGCCTATCAATGTATGTCCCTTGGAGGGTGTTCATAAACATATCAGCCATCTCGCTTTCTGACATGGGTGGCTGGACAGCAGCAGCAAGCTGTCTCCACCTTTGAGCGTACTCCCAGAAACTTTCCCTGGATGATTGAGACATTCCCATCAGGAGGGTCCTGTTGGGAGCCATATCCAAGTTGTACTGGTACTGCCTAATGAAGGCCTCTGCCAAGTCCTTCCAGCATCTAATGGTTGCTCTAGTCAAGTGGGAGTACCATTCCCTTGAAGCTCCAGTTAGGCTATCCTCAAAATAAAACATCCATAGCTTTTCGTCCATGGTATATGCCTTTAATCTCCCCAGAAAGGATTGCAAGTGGGTTCGGGGGCAGGAAGTCCCGTTGTATTTCTCAAAACATGGAGGTTTGAATTTGTGGGGAATCCTGACCCCGTCCACTAGACCTATGTCCATGACATCAAAGCCCAAAGAATTCTGGGACTCCAGGGATCTCAGTTTTTCAGCAATCTCATCCAGCCTCCTGTCATAGGCTTCCTCCCCAGCTCCCATTACTGTGAACTGATCTTCCTGGGGGTCTTCTTGCAGCACTCTGCCTGCAGTGGCAGTCCCTTGTACATTAACAGGAATGTTGATCTCTGGATGCAGGTGGGGTCCATAGACTGGAGGATTAACATGGGGTTGCACCCTCTCATTGTTGCTTGTCCCAGCAATCCCTGGATGGGGGTCTTCCTGATTCTGCCTCTCTACCAGTGCTCTTAATCTCTCTTGGCTTTGAGCCATATTATTCATCACCTCCATAAATTGTGTCATCTGATTCCTCATTTCCAACCTCTCGTTGGCCATTTGGGTCCTGACCTCTGTAAGGTCCTGCTGTACCTGGTCCATCTGTATGCCTGGAAGGTTGTTGCGGGTGGGATATCTGTGTGGACGGTTGAGTGGGAACACCCGTCGTAGAGTAATAGTTCCTGAGATCACAACAGAGGTAGTAACAATAAAATAAAACCTACAAAACAAAACAAAAGGTTAGTATGCAATGCAGTATGCTTATTTGTTTCCAAGGTATCCGGCTTGGCACTTGGTTTTGACCTTTCCAGACCCCTAAGGAAGATGCTTGTGATGTTGCTTCGAAAGAACTCATATAAAACAAACCAACACATATATTACAAAAGGTAAATGGTACATAGTTTGTTTCTTTTTACAATACATGCCCTCCGAGGGGTCAAAAATACAACATAAAGAAAAGTACATGAAATGAAAGCAACAACAAGCAAAAGTCAGACACTAAGACCAAACTCATCCTCCTGAACTTCCTTTAGAAGTGCTTCAGTCACAGGGTCAGCTGGGTGTTCTGTGAGATTCCTGATGAGAAGATTCCTGGTGGCAATAGCTGCAGCTAGCTTCTTGTGTTGACTCTGGTCCTTTGACCTCTTCACACCAGCTCTAATCTTCAACTCTGAGATCTCTCTCTGGGCTGCTGCCAGGGCTTCCTGTTGCTCTTTTGCACTAGTCTCCAACAGCTCAATCTTGTCCTGAGTCCTTCTATCTTCCTGAGTACGAGCTTCGGTGATCCTGACCCACCTAGCTTGACTCTCTTTCAGATACAAATCAGTCCTGGCCTTTTGGAACTGAGCCTCCTTACAAGCATTCTTCAAAATCTACTCTCCAGCCCTTGACTTCTTGATGTAGTCCTCTGACTTCTCAATCCTGGCTAGATGCTCCACCTTTAGCTTTTCTAACCTCTCAATGTCCAGACGACCATCACTCCTCTCCCAGAGGGTCTTCTGCAGAGCTTGAGTCAGATTCTCATTCCTCTCTTTCAATTTCTCAAACTCTTCCAGGCTGACAGTAGCTGGAGGGGGTGCTGAGGATGGTCCAGGTATATCTTCAATGGTGAAGGGCATCCCAGAAATTTGTGCCCTGGCATGAGACCACTCATAGTACTGAGCTGAGGCCACATTGTTGCATCTCCCAAGAATGGTTACTCCTTTAGTCTGGACATTGTCCCAAGCCCAGGATGCTTGCCTGACAATAGCCAGATTAGGCTTGATCTCACAATAAAGGGTCTCAGCCAAGTCCTGTGCTTTAGGAGGGTGGACCAATGCATAGCCCAATTGTCTTTTGAATAGCAGAGGGTTGTAGTTGATGCAACCCTTTACTCCTATTAGGGGTACATTGGGGAACTGCCCACAACTGGTAATGATGTCCCTGCCCTTAGTGCTCTGAGTGCACCACCTGATATCAGCTGAGGTCAAAGTAATGAGTCTTCTAGCCCAAATCTTCTGCTGGTGAGGGTTCAAGAATGCATCAGTCTTTGGCAAATGTTTGAGCAGCCATGTATGGAACAAAGGAGCACAGCATCTCACTAGTCTTCCCCTTTTCTTTTCATTCCTTTGGTGAACAGAGTAGTAAAGATCTCCCAGTAAGGTGGGCACTGGGTTCCTCAGGATGAAAAGATGGATTGCATTCTTGCTAATGAACTTAGGCTCATCTGCAAATAATATAACCCCATATATGCTTAGGGACAACAAAGCACAGACTGCCTTCCACTCTCCCAAAAAAGCCTTCAGAGTAGCCTGAGAGGTCAAGAAATCCAGATGTAGACCAGAGATTCCAGCTTTGGTAGTCATATTCTGCCCAATCAGAACTGGTTCCAGATACAAGGCTCTTGCTACTTCCTCATTACTAGGAAAAACCATCTCAGGGTTGAAGGGGACTCCACCCCTGATAGGCACACCAACCAACGATGAATACTCCTCCAACAAAGGTCCCAACTGAAAATCCTGAAAGGTGAAACACCTCAGGGGGGATCATAGAACTGCAGGCAAGTATGAATCAAGCTCCTCTGTGAAGGGTCCAAATCCATAACCACATCAAGGATTCCTCCATAATGTTCTCTGAATAGTGGTATATGGTCTGGAGTAATCAGGGTCTGAATCTTCCTGATGCTAGCTAGCTCAGGCTCAAAGAAGTGATAGGAGATGTTACTCTTCTTAGGTGCCATGTTGCTGAAGAACAGGTGCTGATGATGATGGCTGAGAAAAACACTGAAGATGGGCCACTGACAGGCTGAGACTGGTGATGCAGGTGACTGAAGCAGGTAGCTGATAGCTGAAGTAAGTACTGGTGAAGATAAGTTTATGCTGATGAAGGGGTCAAAACCAAGCCAAAATATATGATGTGGATACCCTGAAAAACAAATAAGAAAATGTTAAAATGATGCAATGATGATGTATGAAAATGATATGCAAGGGTTTGTGACTGAGCTGGATCTGATTAAGTGCTCTGATATAGGTCCATATATGTTCAAGAAATCCAGATGGAGGTTCATAAGTCCAGTAACCAAGGTGGGGGACTCAAATAAAGAGTCACATGTCCAGGGTTAAAATCACAAGAACTGTTCCAAAATAGAGTACTCTTAACAATGTAACAGGGTATGTTGAGGTCAAGGGTACCTGCAAACCTGTAAACAGCCCAACCCCCTCACAGGTGATGTTCTAAAACAAGGATCCTCAGACTTGGATCAGTTATGAGAAGTGTAAACACTTCTAACCCGGAGGTACAGTGTTTACAATAACCATAAAAGATCCTCCTCTAATTCACCTCAGTTTCTGAAGGTCAATACTAAAGGTCATCCAGACTTAGCAGGCTTCCCAGATAGCCCTAGCACTACAGGAAATCTGTAGCACAGAGTTCTCAAGAAGAAACCCATATCTGAACCGTGTTTCATATTCCCGCACCAGACCGAAATGGAATGGGAAAGAACATGAACCACTCTAGCCTAGGTGTCACTCAGGTCCCAGGTATAGGACCTTAACTCTCAATAGAACACCCACCCATCAGAACAACAAAACAGATCCAGCCAGCACAGTATGACAGTATGATATATGTAAAGCTATAAAGAAAGCAATAAAACAACTGTACATAAAGCAATAAACAAAGTAAATACACAACAAAAATAGCACATAACACCCCAGTAAACACAAATCAATCAAGCGCTAGGAGGAACCCACAAAAAGAACCAGAAGCCCTGGTTACAGTATTAGGTTCCCCAGCAGAGTCGCCATGTTGTCGCTCCCAAAAGATGACACCGGGTCAAATAGGATACAGACGCGAACGGTCGGCGAAAGGAGGATGTGAGAACACACAGGAGTGAACTCACAGGGAATGAATAGAGTCGCCAACTATGCATTTTTATCCCGGAGGAAAGGTAATGCTGCATAAACCTAGAAAGATATGGATAAGACGGTCGCGAACCAGAGAGACTGAGAAAGGGGGTTGGTTACAACCTGGGAAGGTATTAGCACCCAGATTGTCCGTCGTACTCGACGGGATCCACGCTTAAGAGATTTGTGTTTTAAAAGGGTAATGTCAGTGCAATTTGTGTATAAAAGAGCTGGAAAAAGAATGTACAAGTGTCAGTGTAAAAGAAGTGAAGTGTATAAGTGAAGTGTCAGTGTAAGAACAAAGATGAGATGCTCATGATAATGAGGCTAATGAATAAGGCTAGAAAAGGGAGAATATACAGAGACTTTTGTTCGATAACTGTTAAGTTATGCCTACGTATCCTCTCGTGCAATGAGGAAGTCAGAACACCGTAGTTCGACCCAAAGAGACTGAAAGGTGAATTGACTTGTGAACTGCTTACTTGTCTATGCTCAAGTGTATGATCTGTCTGGCACAGATGCAAACTGTCTTGCATTAGACGGAAGAAGCAAGTTCTCGGTTGTGAGTGAATGAGATGAGAAAAGAATCCCGGAGGAGACGATTATTGTTTGTTTTTGAGTTTTCAGTCTTTTATTGCTTTTGGATGTTTGTCATAAGCTAATGAGCTTAAGCCTAAACCAATGGGTTAGTAAACTCATCACATCTTCCCTCTGATTGGGGGTAATGAGAATACCTTAAGTGTGAAGTCAGATTCTCACACTTAATCACCTTTGATGCAGGATTAAGATCCTTAACCTACTTGTGATTATTTAGATGTTTTTGGTGTTTTTGTTTAGTGTTAAGTAATGAGATTAAGCCATAATCAGGGATTAAACAGACTCATTACACCATCCTAATAGAAGGATAATAGATGAGAATGTTTAAGCTGAGGAAAGCTCCTCAACTTAATCCATGATTAGGGATTAAACCCATGCCAAAACAAGCCTTTGATTAAGTGGATTTTATTTAATGATATGATGATGAAGTGATTTTTATGATTTGTAAGACAACTTGAGGGGGACTTGTCCATTAACACTAGGGTTAGTCCTTCTTAACCAATTAAGGAAGAATTAGAACCCTAATGCAAGGCCCAAGTTACAAGCTTGATGTCTTGATGATTATTATGTGAATTGATTAAGAGATTTAAACACATTAAGGGTTTAACACTTAGGATTAAAGTTATACACTCCATCCTAATAGAAGGATGCAGGCATAAGCTTGATCACAAAGCCTTAAAGCCTTTAGGGTTTAGTCTCTGATTATGAGGTGAGAAGAGAAGACTCAAAGAAACACAAAGGTAAAACTAAGTGGGGGGACTAATAAAAACCCTAATCATTGTCATGCTTGGTTGTTCCTAAGGTTTGTGAGGTTTACAAGAGAACTCTTCAGAGGAACCACCAGGAAGCAGATGAAAGGAGCCAAGAGAAGCAAAGTAACTTGCTTCATTCAAGAAGTCAAGTCACTTGAGGAAAGAAAATAAGGAGAAAAAGAAATTGCAAGCTCAATCTCAAACACATAACAAAATGCAGCAATGATGCATAAGAGAGATGAAAAGAAATTGTGAGAAGTGAAGGCAAATTCACTTCTCAAAGTTACTTACCACCTGAAAAGTTAGTAAAGGAAATGCAATGCAATGCAAAATGAGATGGAATGGCATGATGCAAACCAAACCCAGAAGCACATACATGATGATAATGATGCTATGGGATGATGCAAACATGAAACAACACATGGGGATGATCATACAAACTTATGGATGCAAATGAGGCAAGTTAAGAACCATGATCATACATAAAAAGTTATGAAGTGAAAATGGCATACAACATGGCAAATGCAAGATGCAATGATCAAACATGCTTCTAATATGTCTTAAGATGTCAAATGAATCAAATGGATGCACAAAATGCTATGGCAAGTCAAGGTATGCAAGCAAATGCAAGATGGATGCATATGGAAGCCCAAATTAGGGTTTATGATCAATGCATCAAACAAAAACCAAAATCAGAAGCAAACATCAAGATAAAAAATTGAAAATGCATTCAAAGGGACCCTAAACCTATACTAACTCACTGCCCAAAGGAGAGGTTCCAACTCTTAACCTAATTAGGGTTATGAATTTCCTAAGTTTTCTAGGGTTTTTGGGTACCTTAACAAGAAAAATGTCAAACAAATGGAAAATGAATGATCAAATCATGCCAATTTAATCTCACAAACTACATGATATGCAAAACACAATGCAAAAATAATCAATGTCCAATTCTCAAAGACAAGGCAGAAATGATATTTTGAACAATGGATCAAAATAATGCTTTGAAAATGAATTAATTCCATGGAAAACTATCAAAATGCATCAAGATCAAAAAATAAATTTGGTTTGAGGGTTGGACAATGTTTCTAAATGATTTTAAAGGTTTCATGAATTTTTTTGTGATTTTTAAATACCTAAAAGTATTTTTAATTAATTAATTCTCATTAATTAATTAAAAATAAACTTTTAAATGATTTAAAAATATTTTTTAATGCAAAAAATAAAAATAAAAATGTTTTTGGTTTCTGAAATTAAATAAAAGGTTGTATGAAAATTTTCAGAATTTTTGAAAAGGTTTTGCTATTTTTAATAAATATGAGAAAACAAATGAAATAAATGTAAAATAAAAATGAATTTAATCTGAAAAAGAAAAGTATGCAAATCTAAAGGTCCAGATTCAAACATACGCGCGCGGGAGTGGACTTGGCGCCACATCCAAAGGCTGACATTCAAATTTGGCTAATTATGATTAACCCTAATTAATTGTGCCCTAATCACTTTCAGGCGACTGGAACACTGTTCCGGTCGTCTTCTCCGGCCGTCTCAAATCTCCAACTCTCTCTACACGCATCCAAAACAAAATCTAACTACCCAGAAATCATCCCCACTCAAAAACGAATCAAACCCCTCAATCAAACAACATTTATCATTCAAAAACATAGAGAATCGAATCAAACATTTTTTAGGGCAAAAGTTTCAGACAATGCATACATCCTGGTTTCTCAACCATTTTCAAAAGTAAGCACATATTCATGATCAGGGGAGTGCATAGAAGCTATTAAGAACTTAAAAACATGTTTCTGGAAAAAAGTTTTGAGTTGACTACCTGAACTGAAGCTTTCGATTCAGGAGCTTTCTGGCTGTTTCTTTGGCTCAAATGCACTCCAATGATCCTCCTAAGAAGCTTGCAATGTTGGTTTGGAGTTTAGAATGGATGGTTTGAGAGATGGCAGAATTTCTGTTTAATGGCAGGTGGTGATCTTGTTTTTGATTCAATGGCTTTCAAGCTGTTTTGAGGGTTGGTTTGTGTTCAGTGAAGCATGGTGAGATTGTTTGTGAAGTTTGTTTATGAGTTTATGGCCTGTATGATGAGTTTCGAAGGCTCTTGCAAATGAAGGTGAAAATGAGAATGCTGTGCTATGGAGTGTTTCAGGCTTGTGTTGTAGTTGCTTTGGCTTGCTTTTTCTTTGTATAAACAATTGCCATTGGTCAGATGAAGTGATGTGTGCTTTACTGATTGGTATGGGTCCTTTTGCCAAAATGTCAAAGTTGGTGTAAGAGAAGTATGGGCTACTTTCTAGCCAAGGACAAAGGGTGTGTCCTGCGCAGCATGATGAGGGAAGATGCCTAGGGTGGCTCAGCAGGCTAGCAAGCAAGTGGATGAGAAGCTATGATGAGTTTTGCAACTTGCCTTGCCTTTGATCTTTATGAAATATCTTGATCCATAAGCCACAAAAATGAGATCCCTTGGGTGCAATCTGACTTTTAGGACTTGTGTGATCATGTGGTGAAGTTTAGAAGTGCATTTGATGACTTAATTTGCCTTGAGAAGTGAATTTGCAACTTTGCCTCTTTGGTGGAAAACTTCAAATTTTGTGATTTTTGCCAACTTTGACAAGCCATAACTTTTGATCCAAAATGAATTAGGTCATGTTCTTGTACTTTTTGAAAAGGGAAAGATCTATTCTACAACTTTCATGACCAAAGTTTTTCCATTTGAAACTTCTTTGAATCAAAAAGTAAAGGTTGAAAAAGTTGCCTAAAATGACAATTTCATTAAAAGTCAAACTTGCCCAAAAAGTCAACTTTGCAAAAGACTTGAAATTCTTCAATTTTGTGAACTTCTAACATCTTCCATGATCAAATAAAGATCATATACAATCAAAATGATGAAGAACACCCCTTGGTTGGGTCATTGGGGGCCTCAGATGCCCTGATTTTGCACTGACTTGCTTGAAAAGTCAACTCTTGATCAGATGACTTCCCCATGGAATTTCTTCATGAAAATTGATATGCATACTCCCTATACCATATAGAGACCAATAGAAACAAGAATGACCAAAAAATTTGGAGTTATGGCCTTTGAAACCAAAATCCTAATTTTAGGTCAACTGTGCAATCAAGCCTGGCTCTGCTTCCATACCAATCCCAGTTCTTGTGATTTTTTGACATTCTTGACTTTGAGAGGATATAATATGATTCTTGAACATACATAGACCCCTTTGAAGTGATTGATGACCCTTGGAGTGGCTCAAGTGGCTCTTGGATAGCTCAGATCACAAACCCTAGGTGCAGATGACTTAGAATCTATGCAGTGAGCAAAAAATGCAATATGGGATGCTATGATGGTGTTTATGCATATGAAATGATCACAAGCCATGGTGTGAATGGGTGAGGGCAAATTTGGGGTGTTTACAGGCACCACATTCTTGCCTTTAGCCTTGGCAGCAGCCTCTGCCTCAGCGTTTACTCTTGGAACTTGTGACGCGCAGAGACATCCGCTTCGAGTGAAGCCTCCACCTCCCCCGACATTATCGACCTCTGTTGTATAAGTTGAAGAATCAAGAGCGAGTCTCTCCCTGTTGCAGTAGAAGTCTGAACCATAGTGCCATGGCACTTCATTATATTTTTCATACGGAATGGGTCCAGATACCGTGATGGTGACTGGACTAACTGCAGCTGAAGTAGAAACTGTTATTGTCTGTGGATCGTAATATATGGTAACAGGACTTCTGACTGATAGTGGGTGTGAAAGACTGCAGCTGGGTTGTTGTTGAGATTGTTGCTGAAAATTGTTGGAATTGGGGACCATTGTCGGGTCATAATATATGGTGACTGTGGAGATGTCATTATCAATGGTTGCTGTTGTTGTAGATGCAGATGCGGTTGAACTAATGTTTGTTGAAGTAGTAGAAGAGATGATTGTTGACTTTGTAGCAGAGTCTGTCGAAACAATGGTTTTTGAAGTTGTAAGAGGGGTGCTTGTTGGTACTGTAGGAGGAATTGCTGATGTTGTAGAAACCGTTGATGTTATATGTAAGATACCTTCTCTGATAAGGCCATTGATGCCACTTCTTAAGCTTGCACAACCATTCGTGGAAACTTTGCAAGATTCAAAGCAGGCCTCACAACCTGGGAATACCTGGCACTTTAAAAGCTGAGCTTTAACCTCGACAAGAGGTGTTTGAATGCTTGCAGTATCTTCAATTAGGTTCACGGGTTGATCCTCCTCAATTTCATTTATCCTGCGCCCACCTTGGTTAGGCATATGATTCTTTGTGACGTTGGGAGGAGGTGCAAAATTTAAAGCCTTTGAATCAACTAGATCCTGGACCTTCATGTGCAAAGCTCTGCACGTTTCTGTGGTATGGCCAACTGCATTAGAATGGAAGGCACATCTGGCGTTGACGTCGTAATTTCTTGGAAGGTTCCGAGGATCTGGTGGAGCCAGAGTCCTTAATTCAACAAGATTAAGCTTCAAACGTTGTGGTAGTAAAGTGGCATAGGGAATCAGGATAGGATCGATTACCCTGTTGACTTGAGATGGCCTTTGCTGGAAAGGACGTTGTTGTTGGTTGTTGTTGTTGTTATAAGACCTTTGCCAAGGAAAATGTTGTTGCTGAGGGAAATGTTGTGGTTGTGGAGTGTATTGTTGTTGAGGTAATGGAGTGGGAATTGTGACAGTTGCAATTGATCTTGGCATATACTGGGGCCTTCCTCTGCCCATGTGTATTGAATTGGTTTCACCCGACCTGCGAGGCCCTGCAAAAGGTTTCCTTGTGCTGCTAGAGCTGGCGCCATTATCAGAAATCTTACCCATTTTTAACAAACTTTCAATCCTCTCTCCTGCTATGACCACGTCAGTAAAGCTAGTGGAAGAGAAAGCAGCCAACCTATCAATGTATGTCCCCTGTAGGGTGTTCATGAACATATCTGCCATTTCTCTTTTCGACATTGGAGGTTGAACAACAGCAGCTAACTGTCTCAATCTCTGAGCATACTCTCTAAAGCTTTCTCTGGAGGATTGTGACATACCCATTAGGAGAGTTCTGTTAGGAGCCATGTCTAAATTGTATTGATATTGGCGTATGAAAGCCTCGGCCAAATCCTTCCAATTTCTGACTGTTGCCCTATTCAGATGAAAGTACCACTCACGGGATGCCCCGATCAAGCTATCCTCAAAGTAAAACATCCATAGCTTTTCATCCATGGTGTAAGCCGTTAATCTTCCCAGAAAAGATTGAAGATGGGTGTGAGGGAAATATGTTCCATTATATCTTTCAAAGTAGGGAGATTTGAATTTCTGAGGAATTATCACTCCCTCATCTAGGCCCATGTCCATAACGTCAAATCCTAAGGAGTTCTGGGACTCCAGAGATCTCCGCTTTTCTGCTATCTCGTCCAGGCGACGATCATGGATTTCATCTCCAGCTCCAACTATAGTGAACTGTTCCTCTTGAGGTTCCTCTTGAGGGCCCGCCCTCCAGTATTACCTTGGGTATTCCTGATAGCATTAACTTAAGGGTTGAGATGAGGCCCAAACTCCGGGGGGTCAGTACGTGGTTGTACATGATCATTGTTGCTGGTACCCCCTGTACCTGGGTGATTTTCTTCAGGAGTTTGCCGCTCGACCAACTCTCTTAATCTTTCTTGGCTTTGGGCCAACCCAGTCATTACTGCCATGACCTGGTTCATCTGAGCCCTCATTTCAGCTCTTTCATTAGCCATCTGAGTTCTTACGTCAGTCAAATCTTGCTGAACTTGGTCCATCTGTAAGCTCGAAAGGTTGTTTCTTGTAGGATACCGGTGAACTCTATTGATGGGGGAGACTCTCCTACGAGTAATGTTTCCTAAAACCACAACAAAGTGAGAAAACAAACAACATAAAATATCTACAAAACAAAGAAATGAGGTTAGTATGTAATGCAGTATGTCTATTTGTCTTCCAAGGGTATCCGGTTTATTTTTTTGGTTTTGACCTTCCAGGTCTCGAGGAATGATGATGTTGAAGAGAAATGAAGCCCAAAGGATAACACGCAAACCATATATTACAAAATGTAAAGATACCTAGTTCATGATTACAACAAGTTCCCATGATGGGTCAAAATACAACAAAATCAACAAAAGTACAAACAAAATGAAGTACAAGTACAAAGAAATCAAACATCCAGCCCAAAGTCATCCTCTTTGACTTCCTTCAGGAGAGCATCAGTCACTGGTCCAACTGGATGCTCTGTGATGGTCCTGATAAGAAGGTTCCTGGTGGAAATAACATCTGTCAACTTCTTATACTTGTCTTGGTCTTTGGATCTCTTCAACCCCGCCCGGAGTTTCAACTCGGAGATTTCCTTCTGTACTACTAACAAGGCTTCCTGACTCTTCTTCTCATTAGCTTCCAACTGCTCTATCCTAGCCTGGTTCTTCTGATCTTCCTGTGAACGAGCCTCAGTGATTCTGATCCATCTAGCCTGACTCTCTTCCAAGTAGTGCTCAGCTCTGGCCATCCAAATCTAGCTTCTTTGCAAGCATTCTTCAATACCAAATCCCCTGCCCGAGCTCTTATGATGTAATCATCTGTCTTCTCAATCTTGGTCATATGCTCAATCCAGAGCTTCTCTAACCTCTCATTGTCTAGACGACTATCATTCCTCTCCCATAGGGTCTTCTTTAGAGCTTTAGAAAGCTAATTATTCCTCTCTTTCAACTTCTCAAACTCCTCTAAACTGACTGTAGCTACAGGTTCTACTACTGATGGTCCAGGCACATCTTCCAAGGTGAAGGGCATGCGGGTGATCTGTCCTCTGATGCGAGACCAATCAATGTACCGAGCTGAAGCTATGTTGTTGCACTTGCCAAGAATAGCAGTCCCTTTTGTCTGAATGTTTTTCCAAGCCCAGGCTGCTTGTCGGATGAAGGCATGATTATTCTGAATGTCATAGTAAAGGGTTTCTGATAAGTCTTGCTCTCTTGGTGGATATACTAAGGCATACCCTAGTTGTCTTTTGAATAACAAAGGATTGTAGTTGATGCAACCCTTCACTCCAATAAGAGGTACATTGGGATACTGCCCACAGCTTGTAATTATGTCCCTGCCCTTGGTGCTCTGAGTGCACCACCTGATGTCTTCTGAAGTGAGAGCAATCATTCTCTTAGCCCAATTTCTTGACTGATGAGGATTCAAGAAAGCTTATGTCTTTGGAAAGTGTCTCAATAGCCAATGGTAGAAGAGCGGTGCATAACATCTGACTAATCTTCCCCTCTGCTTCTCATTTCTCTGATGCACTGAGTAATAGAAATCCCCGAGAAAGGTAGGAACTGGATTCTGTAGCAGGAAGAGATGGATAGCACTCTTGCTTACAAACTTAGGCTCGTCTGCAAAAAATATGATACCATATATACTAAGGGCTAAGAGAGCACAAATAGTGTCCCACTTCCCTGCTGTAGCATGACTGGTGGCCTGTGTGATCAAGAAGTCCAAATGGAGGTCTGGGATTCCAGCCTTGGTGGTCATATGCTGATCAATGATGGTGGTTTACAAATACAAGCCCTTAGGTATATCCTCATTCCTAGGAGCAGTCATCTCAGGGTTGAAAGGAATCCCTCTCCTGATGGGGACACCCAACAACATGGAAAATTCCTCTAACAAAGGCCCCAACTGAAAGTCTGGGAAATTGAAACATCTGAGAGGAGGGTCATAAAACTGAAGGCAAGTGTGGATCATGCTCCTCTGTGATGCATCCAAGTCCATGATCATGTCCAAGATACCACCATAGTGTTCCCTGAATAAAGGGACATGATCAGGAGTGATGAGTGGCTAGATCTGTCTGATGCCTGCTAGAGAGGGCTCAAAGAAATGATAAGTAATGTTGCTCTTCCTGGATGAGTCCATACTGACAATGGATACTGAAGGAAATAACTGAGGAGAAATGTTGATGAAGACAACTGATGAAGATGCTAAAGAGAAGATAGTTGATGAAAATATCTAATGAAGATGTCTCTGAGAACAATATCTGATAAAGGTGGCTGAGCATAAGAACAGTCAAAACCAAACCAAAGATAAGATGCGGATACCCTATAAAACAAATAGACAAATGTTAAAATTATGCAAAATGATGTATGCATAATGATATGCAAGGGATTGTGATCAAGTGTTGGATTTGTTATCTGCCTTGATAAGGTCCATGTGTGTTTAGGAATCCGGATGAAAGGTTATAGAACCAGTAACTAGGTGGGGGACTCAAATAAAGAGTCAAAAGTCCAGGGTTTCATAAGATCGGTCAAAAAATAGTGTAACCTTAACAATATCAGTAATGGGGTATAATGAGGCCAAGGGTTCCTGCAAACCTGTAAACATCCCAACCCCCTCACATGTATTGTTCTAGAACAAGGATCCTCAGACTTGGATCAATTATGAGAAGTGTAAACACTTCTAACCCGGAGGTACAATGTTTACATTAATCATAAAGTATCCTCCTCTAATTCACCTCAGATGCTGAAGGTCATCTAAAAAGGTCATCCAGACTTAGCAGGCTTCCCAAATAGCCCTAGTACTACAGGAAATCCGTAGCACAGAGTTCTCAAGAAGAAACCCATGTCTGAACCGTGTTTCATATTCCCGCACCAGACCGAAATGGAATGGGAAAGAATATGAAGCCACTCTATCCTATGTGTCACTCAGGCTCCTGGTATGGAACCTTACTCACTGAGTATCCCTCCCACCAAGGTAAACAACAGATCCAACACATAATATGATGTCAGTAATATGAAATGCATAAAAACAGTAAATGAAAGCGATAAATAAAGTTGTACAGAAAGCAATAAATAAAGCAATAAACAAAAGCACACATAACACCCCATAAACACAAATCAAACAAGCGCTAGGAGAAACCCACAAAAAGAACTAGAAACCCTGGTTACAAGATAAGTCCCCAACAGAGTCGCCAAGTTGTCGCTCCCCTGAAAAGACACTAAGGTCCCAAGGTGCAGACGCGAACGGTTGGCGAAAAGATAAAATGAAAATGAATTGAATAGAGTCTCCAGCTAGGCATTTTTATCCGAAAGGAAAGGTAATGTTGCATAAACCTGGAAAGAGATGGATAAGACGGTTGTGAACTAGAGAAACTGAGAAAGGGGGTTGGTTACAACCTGGGAAGGTATTAGCACCCAGATTGTCCGTCGTACTCGACGGGATCGACGCTTACAAGATTGTGTTTAAAGGGGTAAGTGTATGCATTATCTGTGTGCAAAAGCTAAAAAATAATATACAGGTGTCAGTGCAAAAGGTGAATTGCTCAGGAACTGAGGCTTTAGAAAGAATGCTGAAAGAGGGGGAAGACACAAAGACATTTGTTCGAAAACCGTTAAGTTATGCCTATATATCCTCTCGTGCAACGAGGAAGTCAGAACACCGTAGTTAGACTCAAAGAGACTGAAAATAAATTGACTGTGAACTGCTTACTTGCCTATGCTCAAGTGTATAACTAGTCTGGCTCGAGTGCTAACTGTCTTGCATTAGACGGAAGAAGCGAGTTCTCGTTTGTGAATGAGTGTGATAAGAAAAGAATCCCGTAGGAGACGATTATTGTTTGTTTTTTTGTGTTTTCAGTTTTTTATTGTTTTTTGTGTTTTGCATTGAATTATGAGCTTAAGCCTAAATCAAAGGTTATAAACTCATTATATCCTCCCTGATTAGGGATAATGAGCTTACTTAAGTGTGAGATAAGCATCTCAGCTTAATTACCATGATGATGTGGGATTAAGATCATTAACCTACTTGTGATTAATTAGATGTCTTTGGGTTTTTGTTTAATGTTAAGTAATGAGTTTAATCTCTAATCATATATTAGTGAACTCATTACACCATCCTAATAGAAGGATAATAGATGAGAACACTTAAGTTGAGGAAGATACCTCAACTTAATCAATGGTTAGGGATTAAATTCATTATATAACAAGCCTTTATTAAGTGGATTTTAATTAAAGGGATGAGATTAAGAAGTGTATTTTATGGTTTGAAAGACAACTTGAGGGGGACTTGTCAATTAAACACTAGGGTTAGTCCCTCTTAACCATAAGGAAGAGATAGAACCTTAATGTAAGGCCCAAGTTAAAAGATAAAGTCTTGGTGATTATTAATGTGTTTTGATTAAGAAGTGTAAACAAATTAAAGGTTTAACACTTAGGATTAAAGTTATACACTCCATCCTAAGAGAAGGATGCAAGCATAACCCTAATTCCAAAGTCCTAAAACTTTAAGAGTTTAGTCTCTGATTATTGAGATGAGAAGAGAGACTCAAGGAGACTCAAAGGTAAAAGATAAAGGGGGACTATACACAACCCTAAAATTTATCATGATTGGGTATCCTTTGGTTTGTTAGGCTTAAGAGAAAAGTTCTTCAAGGCCACCAATGGAAGAAGCAGATGAAAAGAGAAGGAAGAAGAAGAATAAGTTACTTACTTCCTGAAGAAGGTAAGTAGCTTAAAGAAAGAAAGTAGGAAGGATGGAACATAAGTGAAATAGATTCACTTCAAAGACAAGTAAATATGCATATGAATGAGATAAGAAGAGGTGGGAGGTGAAGGCAAATCCACCTCCCAAATAACTTACCAAAAGATCCTGAAAATGTTAGTATGAATGCATAAGACATAAAGGATAAAGAAATGAATTGAAATGAGATGCAAAGACCAAAGTCAGAAGTGATTATGCAATTCAAAAGGAATATGAGATGATGAAATGTCATACAAGGTGCATATGAATGATCATACAAAGATGAGATGCAATGGAAGCATGTTTAGAAGTTTGAAAACACATGGATGTTTATGAAATGTAATGAATGCAAGACATAGCAAATGAATGAAGAAATGAACAAGCAATGTTCAAGCATGTCTTAAGATGTCATATGAATGTTTGAAATGTCATGGCAAGTTCACATGATGATAATATGCAAAGATGAATGCAAATGAACATGAGAAATTAGGGTTTTATGAATGTATGAGATGCAAATGACCAAAACAGAAGCATACAACATGATTAAAAATTGAAACCAAGTTCAATCAAACCCTAAACCTATACAAGATCAAACCCCAAAGGAGAAGGTCAGAAGCTAATCCTATTGAAAGTTATGGATTTTCTAAGTTTGCTAGGGTTTTTGGATGATTCTTAAGGGAAAATGAAAATCAAATTGAAAATGCAAGATAAATTCATGAGAAAAATAACCTAGAAACTACATGCAATATGTGAAACAATGCAAAAGAATCAAGTTCAAACTCATCATGGTTAGGCAGAAGTGAATTTTTCAAGTTAGGGTTAGAAAATATGATTTTTAAGAACCCTAATTCAAAGAAAATTGTGAAATTATGATCAAACCTAAAAAGAAATTTGTATGATGAGTTTGAAAATGCTTCTAAATGTATTGGAATGGTTCATGAATTTTTTTGTGATTTTTAGAAACCTAAATATATTTTTAATTAATTAAAATCCATTAATTAATTAAAAATAACATTTAAATATTATAAAAATACTTTTTTAATGCAAAAAAGAAAATAAAAATAATTTTTGGGTTGAGAAAAATATTTGGATCAGAAATGCAAAAGATTATATTTTTTTGATGTTTTTTAACTATTTTAAATAAAATATGCAAAAGAAATGAATAAAAATGAAAATAAAATGATTTAAATGAAAAGTAAACACATCGAAAGGTCCAGATTCAAATAAAAAGGGAGGGAGTTGACTGGCGCATTATTGTGTGGTCAGGATTTGATCTGGCATATTTAAATTAACCCTAATTAATTAAACTAATTAAACTGATTAGGGTTTTAATGAGGCAATCTGGGCCCTCCATTCACGCGCTAAACCTAATCAAACGGCTCACATTCAAACTGAGAACTAAACCCTAATTAAGAACACTAAGCACTTTCAGTTGACCGAAGCTAGCTCCGGTCATCTTCTCCGGCACCTCCTCCCCTTAGTTCACTCCAAACCTCAAATTAATGCCTCAAATTCTCTAGAAATGATCCATAAGCAGCATTAAACAAGAATCCAAGCATCAAATCCATTTATATTGCATCAAAAACAAGAATCGAAGCAAACAAAATTTTCGGGCAAAATTTCAGAACAAGCATACAAGGCCATTTATCAACCATTTTCAAAATAAATTACATCCCAATGATTAGTGGAGCATACAGATTCATATTGTAACTTAAATGGCAAGTTCTGGAAAATTTGTTCTTGAGGATACCTGAGATGAAGATTTTCAGTTTGGTGTTTTATGGCCTCCTCTCTTGTGCAATCCAACCCCTTTGAGTCCCCTGGTGCTATTGAGAAGCTTTGCAAGAGTTTAAATGGCTTGGTTTGTGATGTTTGGTTCTGGTGTGGCAGAAATCGTATTTGTGATTCAGTGGCTTTTTGGGCAAAGTGAGGGGTGGTTTGTGATCCATGTGATGTGTGGAGATGATTGGTGGAAAAAGATTTGATGTTTGATGCTTGTACTGAGAGTTTTGAAGAGATGAAAGTTTTGGCCAATTTTGTGAATGCTGACTTGTGGGTGGTTCTGAGCTTGTGTGTGGTGTGCTTTGGAATGCTTGAGGTTAGTATAAACAATTGTGATTGGTTCAGAGAGTTGGTGTGGCACAACTTGATTGGTATGGGAGGTTTTGCAAAAAAAGTCAATTTTGTGTACTTGGAGATATGGGCCATGGCAGATCTGGCTTCAAGGGGTGTCTGGCCTCAGCTTGCATCAAGGAGAGCCATAGAATTGGTTTTATGCAGTTGGCACAAGTGGAGGGAAGGTTTCAAGAGGTTTTGCACTTTTTCCCTCTTTGAAAATTTCATGAAAATGTCTTATGGAAACTTGCAATCCAAGGCACAATTTTGGTTCAAATGCATTGCACTATGTTTGTATGATGCCTAGCAATCAAATAGAGATCATGAAATGGCTTGAAACTTGAATTTGCAAAAAATCCTCTTTGGCATGAACTTGAAAGTTATAGGATTTTTGCTAACTTTGAAAGGCCATATCTTGAGTTCTAGGATGAATCAAGACATGTTCAATTACTTTTTGAAAAGGGAAAGACTCAATCTACAAATTTCATGCCCAAGAATTTTTCATTTGAAGCATTTTTGGTCATGAAAGAGGAGGTTGAAAATCTTTCCCAAAATGGAAAGTTTCCATTACAAGTCATTTCCAAAAATAGCAAGTTTTCATTTGGCTCAAAATTCTTCAACTTTGTGAACTTCCAACCACTTCTAAGATCAAATAAATATCATAGAGACTCAAAATTATGATGATGACCCTTTGGTACCCTTGTTGGGGGCCTCAGATGCCCTGATTTTGACTTTACTTGCTCAAGAAATTACCCAATGATCAGATGACTTCCACATTGAATTTCTTCTTCAAAATTGGTACACATGATCCTTATAACATATTAAGAACATTAGAAACAAGAATGACCAAAAAATTGGAGTTAAGGCCTCTGAAACCAAAACCCTAATTTTGGTCATCTGTGTAGGAAAACCTAGCTCTGCTTCCATGCCTTTGCCATTCTTTGTCATTTTGACTTTCATGAACTTTGGGGAGAATATTATGATCATGGAACACACATGGACCCTCTTGGTAAGCTTCAAAACCATTGGGATGGCTCAGATTGATACTTGGATTGCTCAGATCACAAACCCTAGATGTAGATGAAAATGGAACTATGCAGTGAAACAAATATGCAATGTGAGATGGTATGCTAAAACAAAATGAAAGATCACAAGCCATGGTGTGAGAAAAAGTGAGGGAAAATTTGGGGTGTTTACAATGATCATCCGAAGGTGAAGGACGATCACCTTGCAGGGATCGGCTGCAGAAAGTATCACGGCATAAGACGAATGTTGGATAGACAGAAAGTTGTTTTGTTGGCGACTTACTGGGGAGTGGTAAACACGGACGAGTGCTTACGTATTCAAAAATAAAAGATATAAGTGTTTTGACGGTGTGTATAGACTAAAGATGCAGACGAGCATCCTTAGGACCATGGTACGGACGAGTATCGATAGAAGCAAACGCTGACACGTGCTTAAGGATGACGATACAGACGAGTATCAATCGGTTAAGCAAGGAACATGGACGAGTGTTTAATCTGCCGGGGAGATATATACAAAATACAGACGAGTATCAAAGGATTGTATATGTATAAGTGTTGACCTGTTGGTAAAGTATGTGCAAGACACAGACGAGTGTCGAAAGATTGGGCAAGGGGCACGGACGAGTGTTTGACTTGCTGGGGAAGCATGACACGGACAAGTGTCAAAAAGAATATGTACGAGTTGTGAAAAAATATTTGTATTTGAGAGTGCAGAAGGTATTCTGGTGACCTGCGGGGGAATAAGATGACACAGACGAGTGTCGAGAAGAGCATGTTATGAACAAGTGTCTGTACTTGAGAGTTCAAAGGAGATGCCTTGGCTTTTATCTGCATGGGATATGAGTTTTGTACATTGTCGATGAAATGATGATGGTATTTGCAGGTGACTGGCTCGAACCTGGTTCATGATCATGCAAATGTTTGATTTTTGCCGTAATGCTCCGTATTAGACGGAATACTACGCTTATTTTGGGAAATATGATGTGAATGCTATGTTTATGCAAGTGAGAAACTCGATCTGAGATTCGGATCCTACGGATATAAAGATCTCTGGCCGATCTGCTTGGAGGGAGAACCCAGCCGGGGAAAGAGATCACTGATTGATCTATCCGGAGGGAGAACTCCTTAATGGGGGATGAGGAGGTTTTAACAACTCCGCTGGGGATTTGTTTCAGGCATTGCTCTACTGGGGAGGTAACTCTGTGGGGAATAAATTCCACCAACTCTACTGAGGATGGGTCAATTTTGGCACTCTGGTGGGGGATAGGAAGGTTCTTTGACCACCTTGCTGTGGAGGAGGCCGTCAGGCACGGCTCGGGAGATTCCGCTTGGGGAGGAGATAACTTCTGGGAAGTAGTAAGTTGGGGATTTAATGCTTGATATGCCCCATGTTGCGAAAGATTGTCTGTCTTGAGTACCTGCAACCTGTTAAGACAAAGGAAAACGCATAAGTGTCCCGAGGTATCCTTAGCCGGATTCCCTCATAGGAATTAGATTTGCTTAAGAATTCATATTTCTTGCAAGCATTTTGTTTAAAAATAGCCTATAGGTTTTCATGAAAACATTGTATTATGAACTCTGGACATTTTGCAAACACAAACAAAATGTAAAAACAAAGTGTGACTGAATATTCTGATTTTATTGATTTGTGTGCCCTGAATAGGCAAGTACAGTCAAAGAAGTGAATCCCCTAGAAGGAGGAGATTATTGTAAATTGGGAAAATAAAAGTGTTGGCAATGTTGAAGATGACGATCCAGTGAACTTCCTTTGCTATGACCTATATGAACTTGACGTTCTTCTTATCTCACTTTCTGAAGAAGGCTGATTCTGACTGGCGCTTTTTCCTTTCGGAGCCTGTCATGTTGTGAGTGATACAGACGAATTCAAAATGCAGTTGTTCGCTTATTCCCTGATTTTTCGTGGATTGCCCTTTCGGGGTTTCAATCCACTAGGATACCCATTTTTGCCTGAGCTGTCCAATGCGGCTTTTCAACTCAGCGGGTGTACATTTTTTTATTTTTCTCTTATTTTTTCCCGAGTCTTTTATTCTGTTTTTGACTCGCCGGGATGCCCTATTCTTGTCTGGACTCACATTTTGTTTTTATGTCCAGCGGGTCATTTTATGTGAAGTATTTTTTAATTGCATCTAAATTCACAGGAGACGGGAAGTCTTCACCATCCATGGTTGCGAGCATAAGTGCTCCACCCGAGAAGACTTTAGTTATCACATAGGGACCTTCATAGTTTGGTGTCCACTTGCCTATGTGGTCTGTATGAGGAGGAAGGATTCTTTTTAGAACAAGCTCTCCCACTTGGTATTCCCGAGGTCTGACTTTCTGATCGAAGGCTTTCTTCATTCGCTTCTGATATAACTGTCCATGACAGATGGAAGCTAACCTTTTTTCTTCAATCAGATTCAGTAGATTGTACCGAGACCGGACCCATTCTGCTTCATCTAGTTTCACATCCATCATTACCCATAAGGAGGGTAGCTCAACTTCAATAGGTAGGACAACTTCCATACCATACACAAGCTGATAAGGCGTTTCCCCAGTAGATGTTCTGATTGAGGTTCGGTACCCATGCAAAGCAAATGGTAGCATCTCATGCCAGTCTTTGTAGGTAACTACCATCTTCTGCACAATCTTCTTGATATTCTTGTTAGCGGCCTCAACAACGCCATTCATCTTTGGCCTATAAGGAGAAGAGTTGCGATGTTGGATTATTAAGTACCAATACAGTTCTGCCATCATTTTGTTGTTTAAATTGGAACCATTATCAATTATGATTCGCTCGGGAACTCCATATCGACAGACGATATCCCTTTTCAGAAATCTAGCTACCACTTGTCTGGTTGCTTCGACCCATTTGGTGAAGTAATAAATGGCTACCAGGATGAATCTGTGACCATTTGAAGCAGTGAGTTCAATCTTTCCAATCATGTCAATGCCCCACATAGCTAAGGGCCAAGGTGAAGACATCACGTTCAAAGGATTTGGAGGCACATGCACTTTATCTGCGTAGATCTGGCATTTATGGCACTTTCTGGAATAGGCACAACAGTCTGCATCCATTATGATCCAGTAGTAACCTGATCTTAACCACTTATTTTCCATTGCATGTCCTCCGGCATGGGTTCCGAAAGAACCTTCATATACCTCATGCATCAGTAGGTCCGCCTCCTTCTTGTCAACACATCTGAGCAGGACCATGTCGAAATTTCGCTTGTATAATGAACCGTCAGTATTGAGGAAGAAACTGTCGGCCAGCCTTCTTAATGTCTTCTTATCATTTGACGATGCCCCAGGTAGGTATGTCTGAGTTTCCAAGAAGCATTTGATGTCATGGAACAAAGGCTTGTCATCAGCGACAGTGTCCACAAAGAATACATATGTTGGTCGGTCCAGTCTGGATACCAAAATCCGAGGCACATAATTGGCAGCTTGTACTTTGATCATGGATGAAATGGTAGCCAAAGCGTCTGCAAACTGATTCTCATCTCGAGGGATGTATTCAAGCTTAACTATTGTGAAGAAGGTCAACAATCTCCTCGTATAGTCACATTTATTACACCATGGGGAACATTCTACTACAGAGTGATGCCCTTTGGATTGAAGAATGCTGGTGCGACATACCAAAGAGCTATGACCATGCTTTTCCATGATATGATGCACAAAGAAATTGACGTATATGTTGATGATATGATCGCTAAGTCGAGGACTGAAGAGGATCATATTAAAAATTTGCTGAAGTTGTTTCAGAGGTTAAGAAAGTTTAAGCTTTGTTTGAATCCGAACAAGTGCATGTTTGGTGTATGTTCTGGAATGTTGCTAGGTTTCATTGTCATCCAAAGAGGAATTGAAGTTGTTCCTGATAAAGTGAAAGCTATTCGGGAAACGCCTGTTCCAAAAACTAAAAAGCAAGTAAGAGGTTTCTTGGTCCATTTGAATTATATTTCGAGGTTTATCTCTCACATGACTCCCACATATGCTCCGATCTTCAAGTTGCTTCGGAAAGACCAAGGTTGTGTCTGGAAAAATGATTGTCAGAAGGCGTTTGAAAGTAACAAATAATATCTGCTTGAACCTTCTATCTTGTCTCTTCCGGTGGAAGGTAGACCGTTGATTATGTACTTGACTAAGTTGGAAGATTCCATGGGTTGTGTGCTTGGTCAGCAAGATGAATCTGGAAGAAAAGAATATGCAATTTACTACTTGAGTAAGAAATTCACTGATTGTGAGTCTTGGTACTCCATGCTCGAAAGAACTTGTTGTGCCTTAGTTGGGGCTGCAAAACGTCTTCGCCATTATATGCTAAATCATACAACTTGGTTAATCTCTAAAATGGATCCAATCAAGTATATCTTTGAAAAGCCTGCTTTGACTGGGAGGATTTCTCGTTGGCAAATGTTATTGTCGGAATATGATATCGAGTACCGAGCTCAAAAAGCTATAAAAGGTAGTATCTTGGCTGACCATTTGGCACATCAACCGATTGATGATTATCAGCCTATCAAGTTTGATTTCCCACATGAGGATGTAATGTATTTGAAAATGAAAGATTGTGATGAACCTTTGATTGAGGAAGTGATCACACTAAAATTCACCATATTTCTGACTCCGATTTCGCATGCATTCTTAGCTTTTATTGTTATTTTGTTATGTTATTACTTTGTTTTCTTTTATTTTCGGGTTTTTATTGTAATCGGGGCTTGAATCGAGAAAAGGAGCGAAAAAGGAGTGGAAACGGACGAAAACCTAGAAATTCAGCGTTTTGCACTTATGGCACCCACCGTGGCGGGCGCCATGGGGTTAGCCATGACGTGGCCACGTCTCAAGACCACTCCACAACTGCCAAGACCCACGATCCCCACTCTTTCATTCTCCATTGGCCTCATGGTGGGCGCCACAAGGCAAAAATTCAGTTCCCTCCACTTTTTAGTGGATGGGCGTCCTGGTCATTTCCCGCATTTAGTTTCCCTATAAATAGGACTTTAGTTTTTCGTTTTTCTTCATCCAAACTTAGATTTCTCTAGGCATATATCAGTTTCAAAGCAGTTGCCATTCCACATCGGGGTGTTTCTACAATCGAGTGATCGAGTCTGTAATCTGTCTATGCGATCGAGTTTTGGAGCACTCTGGAGGAAGTTAATCCTGCCGCCATTTTAATTCCAGTTCGTATTTTACTTTTCTGCATTGCTTTACTTTATTTATTTCTCGCACTGCTTTACTTTATTTATTATCCTCACTCGCTTTACTTTATTTATTATCCGCACTCGCTTTACTTTCGTTTATTACCCGCACTTGCACTAAATTCCTTTATTTCTCGCACTCGCACTAAATTCCTTTATTTCTCGCACTCGCACTAAATTCATTTACTTTCCGCACTCGCACTAAATTACTTTTATGAAAAATTATAAAAAGAATCTTTACTTTATCATGTCTAACTAATTCCATAAAGGTTAGAATGTAAGGATCGTAATTGAACCAGTAATCCGTATAATTGTTCGTGGAAACACTTAAGGGCTATTTTATCTTTCAATTCAATCTAATTATTTTTAACTATTTCAAAAACAGCCAAAAGCGCTTTGTCTAGTTCATTAGGGGTTTTTAGATTAAAAAGAAAAGAGATTTTAAAACGATTTTCGGACGCGTTATGAAGTTTAGAGTCTGGTTCATAAGAACCTCTTTTTGCTAAGAAATCCAGGTTAAAGTACTTATCAACTTAGTCAAGATACTATATTTCTTAAAAATAGGTTTACTACTCTAACGCAGTACGCACCTTTTTATCCGTGACAATATGAGGGGTTGATTAGAGAGTACAACTCAGTTCTGAATACGCGAAAGCGACAGTTCCTGTTAAATTAGTTCTTTTCAAAGGAGAAAACATTGCCCATAAGTAGTTCCATTAACAAGTACTGGATTATCATTGATTACGTGAATTACATTCGAGCCTGTCTTTTATTTATTATTTAAAATTATAATTTTATTTACCATTGAACCCTTCTTAAAACCCTTATATTTAGTTGCCTTAGATACACACCATAACAACAGGTACGATAGATTGACACTTGGTCTCTTTGGATTCGACAATCTTTTATATTACTCTGACGTGTTCGTACACTTGCGATAAACACGCATCAAGTTTTTGGCGCCGTTGTCGGGTACCAATATCGTCAAATTTCATTACCCTGTAGTTATACCGTTTAGACTAAGGTTGTTACCCACCGGTCAATGCGAAAGACTCGCAGTGCTGGAAGTTTAGTAGACCCTCTAGCTGAACCTGAACGTGACGCTCGCGCACGTTTGTTTTTCCATAGGAATAGGAAAGCTATGGCCGAAGATCAAAACCGAAGACCTCTTAAGGACTTCGCCTAACCATCAAATGAGGAATCTAGTTCCAGTATAGTAAACCCCGCTATCCCAGCCAATAATTTTGAACTTAAACCATCCCTGCTGCAATTAGTGCAACAGAGACAATTCGCAGGTCTCGCTACTGATAACCCAAACCAACATTTAAAAAACTTTCTTCAGTTAGCAGACACCTTTAAAACCAATGGAGCTTCTCCTGAGGCAATACGCTTAAGATTATTTCCCTTTTCCCTCAGAGATAAAGCTCTATGATGGTTAGATTCCCTTCCACCCAACTCAATAACAACTTGGGATGACCTTAGGAAAGTTTTCCTTGCTAGATATTTTCCCCCAAGTAAGACCGCTCTTCTTCGAAACCTAATAACTAGATTTACCCAACACCAAGGAGAGTCGTTGTTCGAAGCCTGGGAGAGATATAAAGAACTATTAAGAGCATGCCCTCATCATGGCTTAGAGAATTGGCTAATCATCCAGACCTTCTATAATGGACTTCATTATAACACTAAGATGACCATCGACGCTGCCGCTGGTGGCGCACTGATGAACAAACCTTACCCTGAAGCTAGTGCCCTTATCGAGGATATGGCCCAAAACCATCAATCATGGGGAGTAGAACGAGCGACAGTGGAAAAGAAGGAAGCCCAAGGAGGAATACATGAGCTAAGCTCTATAGACATGATGCAAGCTAAAATGGACGCGTTGGCCCTTAAAGTCGAACATATGTATACAACTCCGAATACTGTAGCCGCAGTTTCGCCGAATTGTGAGATATGTGGAACGCAAGGACACCAATCCGCCGAATGCAATCTGTTGAATGAAACCAACACTGAGCAAGTGAACTATACCCAAGGGAACCCATTATCAAACACATATAACCCTGGATGGAGGAATCACCCAAACTTTTCCTAAAAAAATAATAACCCTATTCAAAATACCGCACCTCCGAGACAACAAGGTTACCAAGCCCCAAGAACAAATCAACCTATGCAACCTGTACCACCAAGTCCGAGCTTTGATGAAGTTGTAAAAAAATTTATCACTGCTCAAACACAACAAAACAAAGAGTTCATGAACCAAAACGTCCATGTTAACGAACTAATTACCCAGTTAGGAACCAAGGTTGATCAAATCATTACTCATAATAAGATGCTTGAAACCCAGATCTCTCAGGTAGCTTTAAACCAAGCCCCACAGACTACACCTGGAGGACAGTTCCCTGGACAACCTCAACAAAACCCGAAAGGGCAAGCTAATGCCATTACTCTACGAAGTGGAACCGCTTATAAAGAACCTTCAAACCCTAGATTGAGTGAGCCCGAAACTTCTGAGAGAAGTGAGGAGAAGGAACCAGAGGAGTCTGAAACCCCGGAAAGTCAAGAAAAAGGAGAAGAACCTAAAAATAAAACCTATGTACCACCACCGCCATACAAACCACCAATACCATACCCTCAAAGATTAAAGAAAACCCAAATTGATAATCAATATCAAAAATTCGTTAAGGTTATAGAAAAACTTCACGTAGAAATCCCCTTTACAGAAGCCATCACCCAAATACCTTCTTACGCTAAGTTTCTCAAAGACATACTTACGAATAAACGTAGACTTGAAGATCCAAAACCCGTGGAATGTAATTCTATTTCCGAAAATAGGTTAGCAAAGAAAGATAAAGATCCCGGAAATTTTTCCATTCCTTGTATTTTGGGAAATCATGTCATCGAAAAAGCTTTTCTAGACTTAGGAGCTAGTGTGAGCTTAATGCCTTTGGCAGTTTGTGAGAGATTAAACTTAGGAGAATTACAACCTACTAAGATGTCACTTCAATTAGCCGATAGATCCGTTAAATACCCTATAGGCATACTTGAAGACGTCCCTGTTAGGATAGGTCAGCTGTTTATACCTACTGATTTTGTTGTCATGGACATTAAAGAAGATGACAACATACCAATCCTCCTAGGTAGACCATTCTTATCAACTGCTGGAGCCGTGGTAGATGTTAAAAAAGGAAAACTAACTTTTGAGGTAGGTGACGAGAAGATAGAATTTATACTTTCAAAATTTCTTATGGCACCTGTGATAGGAGATGCTTGTTATGCCTTAGATATCATCGAAGAATGCATTAGGGAATTAGAACAAGAAGAAGAAACTGAATCTATAAAATTGCCATCAACCCTTATTTTGGAAGATGACAATTATAAAAGACCCTACATTGATGATAACCTTCACGAATGTTTATCTCTTACCCCAGATCCTATGCCTTGCCCTATGAAACCGACCGTAAAACTTAAGGAACTGCCTAAAAACCTGAGATATGAATTTCTCGATGAAGATATGAACCATCAAGTTATAGTCAGTGCTACCTTAAACCAAGAGGAAACCGATCAATTATTAGATGTTTTATGTAGGTACCCCTCAGCCTTAGGATATAAGATCTCTGATCTAAAAGGAATAAGCCCATCTGTATGCATGCATCGGATTTTGCTTGAAGAAGATTCAAAACCTTCCAGAGAACACCAACGAAGAATAAATCCTATAATGAGTACTGTAGTTAAGACTGAAGTTCTTAAGTTACTAGAGGCAGGTATAATATATCAGATCTCGGACAGTAAATGGGTGAGTCCTGTGCATGTAGTACCTAAAAAGAGAGGCATCACAGTCGTGCAAAACGAGAAGGGCGAACCTGTAGCAAAAAGAACCGATGGAGGTTGGCGTATGTGCATAGATTATAGAAAATTAAATAAAGCAACTAGGAAGGACCATTTCTCATTACCATTCATAGACCTAATGTTGGAGCGCCTAGCCAGACACTCTTACTTTTGTTACCTGGATGGATATTCAGGATTCTTCCAAATACCTATTCACCCCGAAGATCAATAAAAAACTACCTTTACATGCCCATTTGGAGCTTTTGCCTATAGAAGAATGCCTTTTGGACTCTGTAATGCTCCTGCCACTTTCCAACGCTGCATGATGTCTATCTTTGCCGATTATTTAGATGGAATCATGGAAGTATTTATGGACGATTTCTCAGTTTGCGGATCAGATTTCAAAAATTGTCTTATCAACCTTGAGAAAATCCTGGAGAGATGTGTGGAGGTAAACCTTGTGCTAAATTGGGAAAAATGTCATTTCATGGTCACCGAAGGGATTGTTTTAGGACATATAGTTTCCGAAAAAGGTATAGAGGTAGATAAAGCAAAAATAGAAGTCATAGAGAATCTAAAACCGCCGAAGACTATCAGGGAGATAAGAAGTTTTCTTGGACATGCCGGATTTTACCGACGTTTCATCAAGGATTTCTCCAAAATAACAAAGCCCTTAACTGGTCTTTTAATGAAAGATGCTGAATTTGTCTTCGATGAAAAATGTACTGAAGCATTTAATCTTCTGAAGCAAGCTCTGATTTCAGCACCTATAATGAAACCCCCTGATTGGTCAGAACCGTTTGAGATAATGTGTGACGCCAGTGATTATGCTGTTGGAGCCGTTCTAGGTCAAAGAAAAGACAAAAAGTTACATGTAATTTATTATGCCAGTAGAACCCTAGACGCTGCACAGCTCAACTACGCAACAACCGAAAAAGAGCTCCTAGCTGTAGTTTTTGCAATAGACAAATTTAGATCTTATCTAGTAGGAGCCAAGATTATAGTTTACACCGACCATGCTGTCATTCGTTACTTACTAAGCAAAAAGGATGCCAAGCCTAGGTTACTTCGATGGATTCTATTATTACAAGAGTTTGATTTGGATATCCGTGATAAGAAAGGAACTGATAATGTGGTAGCTGATCACCTATCTAGGCTAGAATACCTGAAACGTGATTCAGTACCCATAAATGACGATTTTGCCTATGATAGACTGATAGCCCAACTAGAAACTATTGAAGAAGATAACCCAGACCCTCACGAGCATTTTCATAAATCCTTAGCTATAAGCAATGTACCTTGGTATGCAGACTTTGTTAATTACCTAGCCGGTGACATCATACCCCCTGATCTAAACTACCACCGGAAGAAGAAGTTCTATAGTGATGTGAGAAACTTCTATTGGGACGAACCGTTTCTTTTCAAGAGAGGTAAAGATGGCATTTTCCGCCGTTGTGTTCCAGAAGAAGAGGTAAATAATATAATTGAGCATTGTCACTCTGCACCCTATGGTGGACATGCGAGCACATCTAAGACCTACGCCAAGATTCTTCAAGCTGGCCTATTCTGGCCTACTATGTGGCGTGATGTCCATGCTTTCATTGTCAAGTGTGATAGATGCCAACGCACAGGAAATATTTCAAGACGTAATGAAATGCCGTTAAGAAATATCCAAGAAGTAGAACTCTTCGACGTATGGGGTATAGACTTTATGGGACCGTTCCCACCATCTTTTGGAAATCAGTACATCTTAGTAGCTGTTGACTACGTGTCTAAATGGATTGAAGCTATCGCCGCACCCACGAACGACACCAGAGTAGTCATCAAATTATTCAAAAACTATATATTTCCCAGGTTTGGAACCCCCTGTTTAGTCATAAGTGATGGAGGATCACACTTCATATCGAGAATATTTGATAAACTTTTAAGCAAGTATGAAGTTAAGCATAGAGTAGCAACACCATACCACCCACAGACCAATGGACAAGTGGAAGTATCTAATAGGGAGAACAAACAAATCCTCGAAAAGACTGTCTCTATATCTAGAAAGGATTGGTCACAGAAACTTCAAGAAGCATTGTGGGCCTATAGAACCGCTTTCAAAACTCCTATAGGAACAACCCCTTACCAACTGGTCTATGGAAAATCATGTCACTTACCTTTTGAGTTGGAGCATAAGGCCTATTGGGCCATCAAAACTTTGAATTTGGATTACTTGACTGCTTGTGAGAAACGTATCCTTGATATCCACAAATTAGAAGAGCTCAGACAATCCGCCTACGAAAATGCCATCATATACAAAGAAAGAACAAAAGCTTGGCATGAAAAAAGAATCATAAGAAGAGACTTCAAAATAGGCAATCCTGTTCTCCTGTTCGATTCTAGGTTACGACTTTTTCCAGGAAAACTTCGTTCGAGATGGACTGGCCCTTTCGAAGTATCTAAGATCCTAAGATCCGGTGCTATTGAAATCAAGAACCAAACATGTAAACCGTTCATCGTCAATGGACAGAGGTTGAAGCCCTACGAAGGAGGTGACATCCCAACAACATACACCTGTCATACTCTGAGTGATCCACCATATCCTTCCAATGATGTATAAAAATCGGTCGTCGAGCTAATGACGTTAAACAAGCGCTGCATGGGAGGCAACCCATGGTTTTCTTATTTACGTACTTTTTATTTATTTTTACTTTATTTTAAATTTGTTTATTTTATTATTATTATGTCAGGACTAACGATTGAATGTTTTATGTGCTTTCAGGACTTGTTTGCTAACCTTGTACAGAATGCAGAACCCTGATGACATGCACGTGGCCTTTAGAGACGACGCACAGAGAGAGCGTTACTATGTCCACATGAGACGCCCTATGGCTCCTACCAGGTACCCTGACCATGACTGCATGGATGCCTTGGGGATAGAGCCAAGCGTCAGATTCTTATGCCATCAACTCCAGAGGGACCAGCATCGTAGTAGATCCCGTCGTTCCAGACCATCACAGCAGGACGGCGAGGGCACCAGTGCTCCTCCTCAGTAGTCTTTTTCATATTACCCCCCTTATCTTATTTCGAAACATTGGGGACAATGTTCGATTTAAGTGTGGGAGGGGATTTTATTGCATTCTGTCATTTCCCTTTTTAGTTAATTATTTCCTTTCAGTTATTTCCCTTTTCAGTAATTTATTTTTCTTAGATAATGCATGAGTCTGACGAGTCACCAGTATAGTGTATTTTTAGTTCATCTTCATTTTTTCCCATTTCCTTAGCCTTACCAGAAAAATTTTAAAAAAGAAAATAATGTTGTTTCACATGTTTTTTGGGCTTTGAGACAGGTTTAGATTAGGATGTGGTGACTTAGGTCAACTTTTTGAAACATCAGAACCATTTTAGCACCATAGACCTCTTGAATATAGGAATCACTCCTAAACCCCACCACCATGGCCTTTATTATCATTTAAAAAAATTGTCCTAAGTAGTTTATTTTAGCAGTCAGCTCCGGCCTAAGCATGCTCTACGTAGGGGGCCGATGAACATAAGTGAATGATCCAGTGCTAATAAAAAAAGAAAAAAAAAGGCAAACTCTGGTATAGGTGACCCTCACAAAGTCATTTAAACCGAAAAAAAAGAGAAGAAAAAAAATTTTGCCACAAAAAGAAAAAAATTGCAAGTCACCTATTGTTAGTTGGTTCAGAGGTATCTGACACTGAACTTGGTAGGGCGGATTACGATCCGATCCCCCGCAGCTACATTTAGGCGAAATAAAAACAGGTTTACACATGCTTATGTGCCAGAAACCTTATGTTATGGATCAGAATCACTAACCGGTCACTCTACTATGAAGCATGTACAGATAACGGGCTTAATATGATTGCGCCTGAATGAAAAGGACACAAAAAGATGAGAAGATAGGCCTAGGTATTGTGGGATGACATGGAGTGGTTAATATAGGATTTAAGTTTGTGTTTGTGTTACTATGGTACCCTTGGTTCACTTAGTTAGTACCTGTCACTGCATCCTGACTTGAACTTAGAAGCCCTTTAGCCCAAAGACACGTGTTGACACCATATTTTCTTGAGCTTTAATGTTTGCTTGAGGACAAGCAAAGGTTTAAGTGTGGGAGAATTTGATCACACTAAAATTCACCGTATTTCTGACTCCGATTTCGCATGCATTCTTAGCTTTTATTGTTATTTTGTTATGTTATTACTTTGTTTTCTTTTGTTTTCAGGTTTTTATTGTAATCGGGGCTTGAATCGAGAAAAGGAACGAAAAAGGAGTGGAAACGGACGAAAACCTAGAAATTCAGCGTTTTGCACTTACGGCACCCACCGTGGCGGGCGCCATGGGGTTAGCCATGAGGTGGCCACGTCTCAAGACCACTCCACAACTGCCAAGACCCACGATCCCCACTCTTTCATTCTCCATTGGCCTCATGGCGGGCGCCACAAGGCAAAAATTCAGTTCCCTCCACTTTTTAGTGGAGGGGCGTCCTGGTCATTTCCCGCATTTAGTTTCCCTATAAATAGGACTTTAGTTTTTCATTTTTCTTCATCCAAACTTATATTTCTCTAGGCATATATCAGTTTCAAAGCAGTTGCCATTCCACATCGGGGTGTTTCTGCAATCGAGTGATCGAGTCTGTAATCTGTCTGTGCGATCGAGTTTTGGAGCACTCTGGAGGAAGTAAATCCTGCCGCCATTTTAATTCCAGTTCGTATTTTACTTTTCTGCATTGCTTTACTTTATTTATTTCTCGCACTGCTTTACTTTATTTATTATCCGCACTCGCTTTACTTTATTTATTATCTGCACTCGCTTTACTTTCGTTTATTACCCGCACTTGCACTAAATTCCTTTATTTCTCGCACTCGCACTAAATTCCTTTATTTCTCGCACTCGCACTAAATTCATTTACTTTCCGCACTCGCACTAAATTACTTTTATGAAAAATTATAAAAAGAATCTTTACTTTATCATGTCTAACTAATTCCATAAAGGTTAGAATGTAAGGATCGTAATTGAACCAGTAATCCGTATAATTGTTCGTGGAAACACTTAAGGGCTATTTTATCTTTCAATTCAATCTAATTGTTTTTAACTATTTCAAAAACAGCCAAAAGCGCTCTGTCTAGTTCATAGATTAAAAAGAAAAGAGATTTTAAAACGATTTTCGGACGCGTTATGAAGTTTAGAGTCTGGTTCATAAGAACCTCTTTTTGCTAAGAAATCCAGGTTAAAGTACTTTTCAACTTAGTCAAGATACTATATTTCTTAAAAATAGGTTTACTACTCTAACGCAGTACGCACCTTTTTATCCGTGACAATATGAGGGGTTGATTAGAGAGTACAACTCGGTTCTGAATACGCGAAAGCGACAGTTCCTGTTAAATTAGTTCTTTTCAAAGGAGAAAACATTGCCCATAAGTAGTTCCATTAACAAGTACTGGATTATCATTGATTACGTGAATTACATTCGAGCCTGTCTTTTATTTATTATTTAAAATTATAATTTTATTTACCATTGCACCCTTCTTAAAACCCTTATATTTAGTTGCCTTAGATACACACCATAACAACAGGTACGATAGATTGACACTTGGTCTCTGTGGATTCGACAATCTTTTATATTACTCTGACGTGTTCGTACACTTGCGAAAAACACGCATCAGGAAGGGAGGGAGCTTGGGTCTCGATGGGGTTTAGTTTTTGACGGTGCTGTAAATGCACGCGAAAGAGGAATTGGGGCAATGATCATTACTCCCCATGGTTCACATATTCCTTTTGCTACAATGTTGACTTTCCCTTGTACCAATAATGAAGCTGAGTATGAAGCATGTATTATGGGTATTGAGGAAGCTATTGATCTAAGGATTAAGCATCTTGATGTGTATAGAGATTCTGCCTTGGTAAGCAATCAGATCAAGGTTAAGTGGGTAACTCATCAACCCCACTTGATCCCTTATAGAGATTATGCCAGGAGGATATCAACTTTCTTCACTAAAGTTGAGTTTCATTATATGCCTCGCGATGAAAATCAGATGGCAGATGCCTTGGCAACTATAACTTCTATGATAAAAGTGCACCGGTGGAATGATATTCCCATGATTAGAGTAATGCGGCTTGAGAGACCAGTTCATGTGTTTGCAGTTGAAAAGGTCCATGATGACAAGCCTTGGTATCATGATATTAAAATTTTCTCCAGAGTCAGGAATACCCACTTGGGGCATCCGATAAAGATAAGAGGACTTTGAGGAGATTGGCAGGCAATTTCTTCCTGAATGGAAATGTGCTTTATAAGAGGAATTTTGACATGATCTTGCTCAGATGCGTGGATACACATGAAGCAGACATGTTAATGAAAAAAATTCATGAAGGAACTTTTGGTACTCATGCCAATGGGCATGCAATTTCTAAAAATATGTTGAGAGCATGTTACTATTGGCTGACAGTGGAATTTGATTGTTGCAAGTATGTGAAAAAGTGCCATAAGTGCCAAGTCTATGCTGATAAGATTCATGTGTGTCCAACTCATCTCAATGTAATTTCTTCCCCGTGGCCTTTCTCTATGTGGGGAATTGATATGATTGGTATGATTAAACCCAAGGCTTCGAATGGATATCATTTTATTCTTGTGGCGATTGACTACTTCACCAAGTGGGTGGAAGCGACATCATATGCTAATGTAACCAAGCAAGTTGTGGTTCAATTTATCAAGAATAACATTATCTGCAGATATGGTGTTCAGAATAAAATCATTATTGATAATGGTTCGAACTTGAATAATAAGATAATGAAAGAGCTTTGTGAAGAATTAAATATTCAACACCATAATTCTTCTCCTTATAGAACGAAAATGAATGGGGTTGTTAAAGCTGTGAATAAGAATATTAAGAAGATCATTCAGAAAATGGTTGTGACATATAAGGACTGGCATGAGATGCTCCCTTTTTCTTTGTTTGGGTATCGTACATCTGTTCGCACTTCAACAGGGGAAACCCCTTTTTCACTTGTTTATAGTACATAAGCATTGCTCCCCGTTGAGGTTGAGATCCCATCAATGATAGTTCTGATGGAATTCAAGCTAACTGAGGATGAATGGTGTCAGAGTAGATTTGATTAGTTGAATTTGATTGATCAAAAAAGATTAACAGCTTTGTGTCATGGTCGGTTGTACCAGCAAAGAATGAAGAAATCTTTTGACAAGAAGGTCAATCCTCGTGTATTCAGAGAAGACGACCTCGTGCTAAAAAAGATCTAGTCTTTCATTACAGATTCTCGGGGCAAGTGGACTCCGAACTATGATGGTCCATATGTTGTTAAGAAAGCCTTCTCTGGCAGTTCATTAATTCTTGCAACTATGGATGGTGAGGAGATCACTCGTCCTGTGAATGCGGATGCAGTCAAGAAATACTTCGTCTAAAAATAAAAAGAACAGCTCGCTAAGTTAAAAACCCGAAAGGGCGGCTTAGGCAAAAATGACCATCTCGGTGGATTAAAAACCCGAAAAGGTGGTCCAGGCAAAAATTAGAGACATAAACAGAAATAATTATCCCGGTATATTAAAAACCCGAAAGGGAAATCTAGGAAAAAGTTAGGGATCATGGCAAGTAACTGCATCGACAAACTAGATCACTTGTAGCAACCGAGGATTTCAGATTCTATCCCTTAGAAGAATTTCCCATCAAAGATCCTTATTCACTCATCCTTGACCAAAGTTTCGGACATAGTGAAGTTCAAAGTTGATAGGGAGAATAGTGATCATTGTATTTCAATATAGTCATTTCCCATGTATTTACCATTTTTCAAACCTGTAAAGATCCATGGAGTCATTCAATTTGCTGACTACCACTCTATCAATGAATTTGAGCTTTTATCCAATTGTTTGCAATTCTTTATATTGTTTCTGTTTACAAAATTTCAATTTATTGTTGATGGTGATTTTTGAAACAAATTTAATAAGTTTAATATTTGAAGATTATAAATACATTTTTCTTTTGATCTGTGAACAAAGAAAGGATATCAATAGTGATTCCAGGGATGGTAAAGTCTGGGTGTGTGTAACTTGTCTCTCCCAAACCAGGGTTTGATCCGGTTGTATCCATGCGGAATTCCTGAACAGTGTTGATATTAATGATGTGTTGCTCCCCAACGGCAAGCGTAGGCGGGGATGGTTTATTTTATGAATGTTCCTAGTTTGAGTTCCAGTGTCTTCCCCAGAAGAATTATTGGAAAGGATGTTCTTAAGAATCCCCAACTGAGTTTTGATCTCTTCCTTAGCAGTATATCTTTGAATTGAGAAGCATTAGGAACCATCAGTCGAGTTCATGGTCCTCAGCTTGAGTTGGTTGCATCCCCTAGCAGAAGTATTGATATAGCAGTCAGTTTAGATATTTTCTTTCACCTAATGGTGGGTATTGATTTAAAATCCCTCGTAACTGTGTTTTGGCTATGATGTTAACTTATGGTATCCCCATGTGAGTCAATGATTCCAGAATTTTTAGTGATGAATGATCTTCATAGATCGTTCCCACCGTACTTCAGTGGGTCTACGTGTGATGGTGTCCAACAGGTTCCTATATGATCCTCATCGTGCTTGAACCCTTTCCCAAGCAAAGCAGGAGTGGTGATGGATATTGTTGCTCCCGAAGATTTGCATCCCGGAGCAGTTTGAACAAGGGTTTGCAGGTTGCAGTGAGATGAGATATGAACCTTGAGATGTAGTTCAATCTACCTAAGAACCCTCGAACTTCTTTCTCAGTCTTAGGTGCAGGCATCTCCTGAATGGCTTTCACTTTGTCGGGATCAACCTTAATTCCTTTTTCACTTACAATAAAACCCAACAGCTTACCAGAATGTACCCCGAATGTGCATTTGTTGGGGTTCAACTTCAGCTGATACTTCTTCAGACGCTTAAACAACTTCAGCAGGTTCACCAGATGATCTTCTTCTGTGAGGGACTTGGAAATCATATCATCCACATAGCATTCAATTTCTTTGTGGATCATATCGTGGAATAATGTTACCATAGCCCTTTGATATGTTGCACCGACGTTCTTCAGTCCAAACGACATTACCTTGTAACAAAATGTGCCCCAAGGTGTGATGAAAGTTGTTTTCTCCATGTCTTCGGGTGACATCTTAATCTGATTGTTTCCAGAGAATCCATCCATGAAAGAAAATACTGAGAATTGAGCTGTGTTGTCCACCAATACACCAATGTGAGGTAATGGGAAATAATCCTTCCGGCTAGCACTGTTAAGGTCCCAGTAATCCACACACATACGCACCTTACCATCCTTCTTAGGCATGGGTACAATGTTAGCAACCCAAGGCGGGTAACTAGTTACAGCAAGGAAACCGGTGTCCCACTGCTTTTGTACTTCTTCCTTAATTTTCATGGCCATATCTGGGCGAGTGCGGCGCAACTTCTGTTTAACTGGAGGGAAATCTTCTTTCAAGGGTAGCCTATGCATGACAATATCCGTATCTAGACCTGGCATATCTTGATAGGACCAAGCAAAGACGTTGACATATTCCCGAAGCATACTGATAAGTTGTTCTTTCACTAGAGCTTGTAGACTGGCCCCAATCCTCACTTCTTTCGCATCTTCCTCGGTACCAAGATTAACAGTTTCAATTTCCTCCTGATGAGGAATAATCACTTTTCCTCTTGCCTCAACAACCTGGCTAACTCTTCAGGCAAATCATAGTCTTCATCAACCCCTTCATCTACTTGATTGATTGGATTGTCGAAGTCATACAAGGTCATAGCAGTGCTGTTGTCGGTGCAATCTGGAGGATTATCTCTGCAAGGGTTGAGATTTGTTTATTTTAGTGATTGCTTTTAATCTTGTTTAAAAAAGTGTGAATGAAGTTATTATTTTGAAAACATTGCCATTTATTGTTTTGTGCGAAACATAACAAAAATGAAAAGACATTGAGCGAAAAAGAAAAATTGTTTGCAAAAGATGTCCATTGTTCATTGATATTCCATTTGCACAAAATACAAATATGGCCCTATTACAAAATGAGTCCTGACACCTTGGGCAAGATGCAGGACTTGATGCATGCTTAAGAAGAAAATAATAATTACTCTGCAAGAGTAACTCTTATAATTTCCTGGGAAGACCAGTTAAGGACTTGTTGGCCCGGGATCCTTGGACGAATCTGACTCTCTAGGTTGAGGTCGCTTTCAGCCTCGTCTTCCACGTTATTGACAGCATCTAGGGTTAGCATTCCCCCACTCATGAACTTGGGCTCTTTAGCAGCCTCTGCTTGATCTTGTCGGAATGGTTTGTAACCCAAACCGAATATATCCTCCTTCTTCTCCACAGGTAGCAGCTTGCCCCAGCCTTGGGCGTTCCCGTCTTCAACAACCTTCCGAGCTTGTTGGTAGGAGACAATCGAATTACCCATCATATCCTCTTGGGATGCAGCAAATACTTCAGATGTCGCCTCATTAACGTTCAGTGCTTCAAAACATTGGCTCATGGTCTCGTGAATCTCACCATCCATCTCAATATATTTATAGGTAGCCAGATGGCTAACAAAAATGTTCTCTTCACCATAGATTGTGATAATTTTCCCTTCACACTCGTATTTTAATTCCTGGTGAAGGGTCGACGTAACTGCGCCAGCGGCGTGAATCCAAGGTCAACCCAACAAACAACTGTAGGCCGACTGAATGTCCATCACGTAGAAAGTAGTTTGAAAAACCTGCGGGCGAATTATCACAGGCAGCTCCAACTCTCCAAGAACAGACCTCTTGGAACCATCAAAAGCTCTAACCACCAGATTGCTTGGTCGGAGAGCTATACCATCATATTCGAGTTTAACAAGGGCTTTCTTTGGCAAGACATTGAGTGAGGACTCAGTGTCAACTAGAACATGTGAAAGCACAACCCCTTTACACTCTAGAGTGATGTGCAAAGCTTTATTATGATGATGACCTTCCATTGTCAAATCAACATTGGTGAAGCCTAGTCTGTGAATAGTATTAACATTAGAAACCACTGTCTCTAGCTTATTTACCGTGATCTCCTCAGGCACGTAGGCTGCGTGCAAGACTTTAACTAATGCATCCCGATGAGCTTCGGAACACAATAGCAGTGATAGGATGGAGATCTTTGAAGGAGTCTGGTGGAGCTGATCCACAATCTTATAATCGCTTCTCTTGATTATTCTCATAAATTCATCCACATCTTGATCAAAGGACGTCTTTTGGGCTTCTTTTTCCACTGGTTCTTCAGGCACCACATTCTTGCCTTTAGCCTTGGCAGCAGCCTCTGCCTCAGCGTTAACTCTCGGAACTTGTGACGCGAAGAGACGGCCGCTTCGAGTGAAGCCTTCGCCTCCCCGACATTATCGACCTGTGGTGTGTAAGTTGAAGAATCAAGAGCAACTCTCTCCCTTTTGCAGTAGAGGTCTGAACCATAGTTCCATGGTACATCATTATCTTTTTCATACGGAATGGGTCCAGGTACCGTGATGGTGACTGGACTAACCGCGGCGGAAGTAGGAACTGTTATTGTCTGTGGATTGTAATATATGGTAACAGGATTTCTGACTGGTGGTGGTGGTGAAAGACTGAAGCTGGGTTGTTGTTGAGATTGTTACTGAAAATTGTTGGAATCGGGGACCATTGTCGGGTCATAATATATGGTGAATGTGGAGACGTCATTATTAATGGTTGTTGTCGTTGTAGAAGCGGATGCGGTTGAACTAATATTTGTTGAAGTGGTAGAAGATTTGATTGTTGACTTTGTAGATGAGTCTGCCGGAACAATTGTTTTTGAAGTTGTAATAGGGGTGTTTGTTGGTACTGTAGGAGGAATTTCTGATGTTGTAGATGCTGAAATTGTTGATGTTATCTGCATGATACCTTCTTTGATAAGACCATTGATGCCACTTCTTAAACTTGCACAACCATTGGTGGAAACTTTGCAAGATTCACAGCAGGCCTCACAACCTGGGAACACTTGGCACTTTAAAAGCTGAGCTTTAACCTCGGCCAGAGGTGTTTGGATGCTTGCAATATCTTCAATTAGGTTCACTAGTTGATCCTCCTCAATTGCATTTATCTTGGGCCCACCTTGGCTAGGCATAGGATTCTTTGTGACATTAGGAGGCGGTGTAAAATTTAAAGCCTTTGAATCAACTAGATCCTGGACCTTCATGTGCAAGGCTCTACACTTTTTCGTTGTATGACCAGGTGCATTGGAATGGAAGGCACATCTGGCGTTGACCTCGTAATTCCTTGCAAGGTTCTGAGGATCTGGTGGAGCTAGAGTCCTTAATTCAACAAGATTGAGTTTCAAAAGTTGTGGCAACAAAGTGGCATAGGGCATCGGTATAGGATCGATTACCCTGTTGACTTGAGATGGCCTTTGCTGGAAAGGACGTTGTTGTTGGTTATTGTTGTTGTTGTAAGACCTTTGTTGAGGAAAATATTGTTGCTGAGGGAAATGTTGTGGTTGCGGAGCGTATTGCTGTTGAGGTGACGGAGTGGGAATTGTGACAGCGGCTATTGATCTTGGCACATACTGGGGCCTTCCTCTGCCCATGTGTATTGAATTGGTTTCACCCGACCTGTGAGGCCCTGCAAAATGTTTCCTTGTGCTGCTGGAGCTGGCGCCGTTATCAAAAATCTTACCCATTTTTAACAAACTTTCAATCCTCTCTCCTGCTATGACCACGTCAGCAAAGCTAGTGGAAGAGAAAGCAGCCAACCTATCAATGTATGTCCCCTGTAGGGTGTTCATGAACATATCTGTCATTTCTCTTTCTGACATTGGAGGTTGAACAGCAGCAACTAATTGCCTCCATCTCTGAGCATACTCTCTGAAGCTTTCTCTAGAAGATTGCGACATACCCATTAGAAGAGTTCTGTTAGGAGCTTACTCTAAATTGTATTGATATTGGCGTATGAAAGCTTCGGCCAAATCCTTCCAATTCCTGACTATTGCCCTAGTTAGATGAGAGTACCACTCACGGGATGCCCCGGTCAAGCTATCCTCAAAGTAAAACATCCATAGCTTTTCATCCATAGTGTAAGCCTTCAACCTTCCTAGAAAGGATTGAAGATGGGTACAAGGGCAAGATATTCCACTATATCTTTCAAAGCAGGGAGGTTTGAATTTGTGAGGAATTCTTACTCCCTCAACTAGGCCCATGTCCATAACATCAAATCCTAAGGAGTTTTGGGACTCCAGGGATCTCAACTTTTCTTCTATCTCCTCCAGACGACGATCATAGACTTCATCTCCAACACCGACTACAGTAAACTGTTCCTCTTGAGGGTCCTCTTGTAAGGCACGCCCTCCAGTGTTACCTTGGGTATTCCTGATAGCATTAACTTCAGGGTTGAGATGAGGCCCAAACTCCGGGGGATCAGTACGTGGCTGCACATGATCATTGTTGCTGGTACCCCCTGTACCTGGATGATTTTCTTCAGGAGTTTGCCGCTCGACCAACTCTCTTAATCTTTCTTGGCTTTGGGCCAACCCGGTCATTACTGCCATGAAGTGGTTCATCTGAGCCCTCATTTCAGTTCTTTCATTAGCCATCTGAGTTCTTAAGTCAGTTAAATCTTGCTGAACTTGGTCCATCTGTAAGCTCGGAAGGTTGTTTCTTGTAGGATACCAGTGAACTCTATTGATGGGGAAGAATCTCCAACGAGCAATGTTTCCTGAAACCACAACAAAGTGAGAAAACAAATAACAGAAAAAAACCTACAAAACAAAGAAATGAGGTTAGTATGCAATGCAGTATGTCTATTTGTCTTCCAAGGGTATCCGGTTTGGTTCTTTTGGTTTTGACCTTCCAGACCTTGAAGAATGATGATGTTGAAGAGAAATGAAACCCAAAGGATAACACACAAAACCATATATTACAAATGCAAAGGTACATAGTTTATGGTTACAAACAAATCCCCATGGTGGGTCAAAATACAACAAAATCAAAGAAAGTACAAAAAAAATGAAGTACAAATACAAAGAAATCAAACATCCAGCCCAAAGTCATCCTCTTTGACTTCCTTCAGGAGAGCATCAGTTACTGGTCCAACTGGATGCTCTATGATGGTCCTGATAAGAAGATTCCTGGTGAAAATAGCAATTGTCAACTTCTTATACTTGTCTTGGTCTTTTGATCTCTTCAACCCCGCCTGGAGTTTGAAATCAGAGATTTCCTTCTGTGCTGCTAACAAGGCTTCCTGAATCTTCTTCTCCTTAGCTTCCAACTGCTCTATCCTAGCCTGGGTCTTGTGATCTTCCTGTGAACGAGCCTCAATAATTCTGATCCATCTAGCCTGACTTTCTTCCAAGTAGTGCTCTGCTCTGGCTTTCTGAATCTTAGCTTCCTTGCAAGCATTCTTCAATACTAACTCCCTTGCTCGGGCCCTTCTGATGTAATCATATGTCTTCTCAAACTCGGTCATATGCTTGATCCGGAGCTTCTCTAACCTCATTGTCCAGACGACTATCGTTCCTCTCCCAGAGGGTCTTCTTTAGAGCTTCAGAAAGCTGAGTATTCCTTTCCTTTAACTTCTCAAATTCCTCTAAACTGACTGTAGCTATAGTCTCTACTGCTGATGGTCCAGGCACATACTCCAGGGTGAATGGCATGTGGATGATCTGTCCTCTGATATGAGACCAATCAATATACTGAGCTGAAGCTATGTTGTTGCACTTTCCAAGAATGGCAGTCCCTTTTGTCTAAATGTTATCCCAAAACCAGGCTGTTTGTCGGATGATAGCATGATTATTCTGAATGTCACAGTAAAGGGTTTTTGATAAGTCCTGCTCTCTCGGTGGGTGTACTAAGGCATACCTTAGCTGCCTTTTGAGTAGCAAAGGATTGTAGTTGATGCAACCCTTCACTCCAATAAGAGATACATTGGGATACTGCCCACAACTTGTAATTATATCCCTGCCTTTGGTGCTCTGAGTGCACCACCTGATGTCTTCTGAAGTGAGAGCAATCATTCTCTTAGCCCAATTTCTTGACTAATGAGGGAATTCCTTGAACTGAAGCAAGGTAGTATGTCAGTGGTTGACTATAGTGCTAAGTTTGTGGAATTGGTTCAGTTTCATCCTCATTATGCTGCTGTTTCTGCTGAGTTTTCTAAGTGCATTAAGTATGAGAATGGCTTGCGTCCTGAGATTAAGCAAGTTGTGGGATATTAGAGAATTAGAAGGTTTTCAGATTTGACTGAATGTTGTAGAATCTTTGAAGAAGACAGCAAAGCTCGTTCTACGCATTATAAGAGTGTGAATGAGAGGAAAGGGAAGCAACAAGCTAGAAGTGGACTGTATGTGACACCCGCTAATAAGGGCAAACATAGGGGAAACTTTGATAGGAGATCTGGTGGAGGGAGTTCTGGTCCCGTTAAGTGTTACAAGTGTGGCAATTTAGGCCACAAGTCTTTTGAGTGTGGGAAGAATATTATGAAATGTTCAAACTGTGGAGGTCTTGGACATGCTACTATCGAGTGTAGGAGTAACATTGTGAAGTGCTTCAATTGTGGGGAAGTTGGTCACATTAGTACTAAGTGTACTAAGCCAAAGCAAGCTCAGGCGGGCGGAAAGGTGTTTGCATTAGCAGGGAAGGATACTACTAGTGCAGACTGTTTGATTAAAGGTACATGCTTTATTAATAATATGCCTTTAGTTACTATTATTAATACGGGAGCGACTCATTTGTTCATTTCCCTTGAGTGCGCTAAGCGTTTGAATTTGTTTATGTCTTCTTGGGGTGGTGATATGGTTATTGAGACTCCTGCTTCAGGGTCGGTAAGTACTTCTTTGGTGTGTGTAAGTTGTTCTTTGACCATGTATGGTAAAGATTTTGTTATGGATTTAGTTTGTTTTCCATTGGAAGGTTTGGACGTTATCTTGGGTATGAACTAGTTATAGTTTAATCGAGTTCATATAGATTGTTATCATAAGTTAGTAAGGTTTCCTTCTTTGAATGATGATGAAGAAGAGAGTTTCCTATCCACACAAGAGTTGAAGAAACTTTTAGTGGACGAAGCTCAATTATTTGGTTTGTTTGCATCGTTGTCAGTGGAAAGAGAGGTGGAGATAAGTAGGTTTCCAGTGGTGTATGATTTCCAAGAAGTGTTTCCAGATGATATTAAGGATGTACCGCCGGAAAGAGAAGTTGAGTTTTCTATTGATCTAGTTCCGGGTACTAGACCGATTTTGTTGGCATCGTATTGTATGTCAGCTTCAGAGTTGGTAAAATTGAAGAAGCAATTGAATGACTTGTTGGATAAGAGGTTTGTTAGGCCGAGTTTTTCTCCTTGGGGTGCGTCGGTATTGTTGGTAAAGAAGAAGGATGGAAGTATGCGGTTATGTATTGATTATCGACAGTTGAACAAGGTGACAATTAAGAATAAGTATCCGCTTCCGAGGATTGATGATTTGATGGACCAATTGGTTGGTGCGCGTGTTTTTAGTAAGATTGATTTGAGACCAGGATATCACCAGATTCGTGTGAAAGAGGAGGATATTCAAAAGACGGCTTTTAGGACACGGTATGGTCATTACGAGTATTCTGTGATGCCATTTGGAGTTTCTAATGCGACAGGTGTGTTTATGGAATACATGAATCATATTTTTCATGAACAGTTGGATCGTTTTGTGGTTGTGTTCATCGACGACATTTTGATTTATGCTAAGTTTCAAGAAGAGCATGAAAAGCATTTAAGGATTGTGTTACATATTTTGAAAGAGAAACAATTGTATACTAAGTTGTCAAAGTGTGGATTTTGGTTGTCGAAAGTAATTTTTCTTGGACATGTTATTTCCGATGGTGGTATTAGTGTTGATCCATCCAAGATTGATGCGGTAATGCAATGGGAAGTTCCTAGATCGGTTACGGAGATCCGAAGCTTTTTAGGCTTGGCGGGTGTCGCTCCCGCCAAATGACACCTGGCCAAGAGGGGTACAGACGCGAACGGTCGGCGAAAGGAGAAGAAATGAATAGAGTCGCCAGCTAGGCATTTTTATCCCGAAGGAAAGGTAATGCTGCATAAACCTAAGAAAAGATGGATAAGACGGTCGCGAACCAGAGAAACTGAGAAAGGGGGTTGGTTACAACCTGGGAAGGTATTAACACCCAGATTGTCCGTCGTACTCGACGGGATCCACGCTTAAGAGATTTGTGTTTTAAAGGGGTAGTGTCAGTGCTATCTGTGTATCAAAGCTGGAAAAGAATGCAAGTGTCAGTGCAAAAGAAATACAAAGTGCTGAATAAATGAGTGTCAGTGTAAGAAAAGAGTATGAAGCTCAAGACTAAGAGTCTTAAAGAATAATACTGAAAGAGGGGGAATAGACAGATACTTTTGTTCGATAACAGTTAAGTTATGCCTACGTATCCTCTCGTGCAATGAGGAAGTCAGAACACCGTAGTTCGACTCAAAGAGACTGAAAGATAAATTGACCTGTGAACTGCTTGCTTGCCTATGCTCAAGTGTATGACCTGTCTGGCTCAGGTGCAAACTGTCTTGCATTAGACGGAAGAAGCAAGTTCTCGTTTGTGAGTGAATGAGGTGAGAAAAGAATCCCGGAGGAGACGATTATTGTTTGTTTTTGATGTTTTCAATCTTTTATTGCTATTTGGAGTTTGTCATAAGAAAATGAGCTTAAGCCTAAACCAAGGGTTAGTAAACTCATCACATCTTCCCTCTGATTAGGGGTAATGAGAATACCTTAAGCATGAGATAAACATCTCAACTTAATTGCCATGATGGTGTAGGATTAAGATCATTAACCTACTTGTGGTTATTTAGATGTTTTTGAGTTTTTTTTTAGTGTTAAGTAATGAGTTTAAGCCATAATCAAAGATTTAATGGACTCATTACACCATCCTAATAGAAGGATGATAGATGAGAACATTTAAGCTGAGGAAGACTCCTCAAATTAATCCATGATTAGGGATTAACCTCATGACAAAACAAAGCCTTTATTAAAGTGGATTTTATTAATGATAAGATTAAGAAGTGGATTTTATGGTTTGCAAGACAACTTGAGGGGGACTTGTCCATTAACACTAGGGTTAGTCCTTCTTAACCAATTAAGGAAGAATTAGAACCCAATGCAAGGCCCAAGTTACAAGCTTGATGTCTTAGTGATTATTAAGTGGATTGATTAAAGGATTTAAACACATTAAGGGTTTAACACTTAGGATTAAATTTATACACTCCATCCTAATAGAAGGATACATGCATAACCTTAATCACAAAGCCTTAAAACCTTTAAGGTTTAGTCCTTGATTAAGAGATGAGAAGAGAAGACTCAAAGATGACACAAAGGTAAAACTAATGGGGGACTAATCAAACCCTAATTGTGATCATGCTTGGGTGTTCCTAGGGTTTGTGAGGCTTGCAAAAGATCTTCAAGGAATAGCCACCATGGAAAAAGCAGGATGAAGGATGAGAAGCAAGAAGAAGCAAGACAACTTACTTCACTTAAGAAGATAAGTTGCTTGAAGAAAGAAGGAGGGGAAGGAACATGAATGAGCAATCTCACTATAATACAAAATTATAATGTAGCAATGGATGCATAAAAGGGATGAGAAGAGATTATGAGAAGTGAAGGCAAATTCACATCTCAAACACTTACCACCTGAAAAGTTAGCAGAAGGAAATGAAATGAAATGCAAATGAGATGAAATGCAAAGATGAAAGCCAAAGTCAGAAGCATATTCATGATGTAAATGATGCAAAGAGATGATACAAATGGATGTCATGAGATGTGGATGATCATACAAGTAATGAAGATGCAAATGAGACATGAAAGGAGGCATGAAAGTTCATGAATGCATATGACATAAAATGAAAACAAAAGCATGGCAAATGGATGAGGAAGTGATAAAGCATGAGTCTAATGTGTCCTAAGATGTCTTAGAAGTCATGTGAAGACACAAAATGTCATGGCAAGTTCATGTATGCAAGCATATGAAGAATGAATGCAAATGAAACCAAAGATTAGGGTTTATGTACAAGATGCAATGCAAAATTCAAAATCAGAAGCAAATGACAAGATAAAAAATTGAAAATGGGATTAAAGGTACCCTAAACCTATACAAGTTCACTGCCCAAAGGGGAAGGTCAGAAGCTAAACCCTAAAGGACTTATGATTTTCCTAAATTTCTAGGGTTTTAAGGGTGATCCTAAAGGTAAAATGCCAAACAAATTAAAAATGAAAGATAAATTCATGCCAATTTTATCCTAGAAACTATATGATATGTGGGATGCAATGCAAAAAGAATCATTATCAAACCCTTCATGGTTAGGCAGAAAAGATTTTTTTAAGTTAGGGTCAAAAATATTGATTTTTAAGAACCCTAAATCCAAAGAAAATGTCAAAATGGATCAAGAACCAAAAAGAAATTTGTATGAATGGTTTGATAATGTCTCTAACTGTGTCAAGATGAAATGTGATTTTTTTGGTGATTTTAGAAACTTAAATGGTATTTTAATTAATTAATTTCCATTAATTATTTAAAATAAACATTAAAATATTTTAAAAATACAAATTTTATGCAAAAAAATAAAATAAAAATTATTTTCAGAATGAGAAAAATATTTAAACTCATGATGCAAAAAATGAAAATTTTTAGATGCATTTTGCTATTTTAAATAAAATGAACAAAGAAATGCAAATAAAATGAAAATAAAATTAATTTAAATGAGAAGTCAACAGATCAAAGGGCCGGGGTTTAAACTGGGGACGCGGGAATTGACTAGCGCGCGTATCTGGATGGCTGACATTCAAACTTCACTAATTACGCAATTAAACCCTAATGACCCTCAGGTGACCAGAACAGTATTCCAGTCATCTTCTCCGGCCAGTTCAAAAACCTAACTTCTTCCCTAGGCAATTTTAAACCCTCTAAACCTCCAGATCACATCTTCTAAACACCCTAAGCAAGAATCAAGCACGAAAATTCATTTATCTTTCAACATAAACAAGAATCGAATCAAACAAGTTTTCAGGTCAAACTTTCAGAGACATGGTTCAGGCTCAAAACTCAATCATTTTCAAAACCAACAAGCACATCATGATCAGTGAATCATAAGCAACATTTCTATGGCATAAGAAACGATTTCTGGAAAAAATGTTCTTGGTGATACCTGAACTGAAGCTTTCGAAAATGGTATTGGCTGGCTGCTTCTTTGCTTCAAATCAACTTCAATGATCCCCCTGAAGAGTTTGCAATGCTTGGTTGGAGTTTATATGGCCTCTATGTGAAGTTTGCTGAAGCTCAGGTCAAGGGAAGTGAAAATCATGTTTTTTATTTGAGGTGTTTCAAGGCAAAATGAAGGGTGGGAAATGATCAGTGATGAATGTGGAGTTGAATGGTGGAAAAAGTTGTGGCTGAGTTGTGTGTTTCGAAGAAAAATGCATAAGAGGGGATTTTGGTGAATGATGATTTGTGGGAGGATTCAGCTTGTGTTCTTGTGTGTTTTGAGTTGCTTTTGGTCCATGTATCAATCCTTGATAGGTCAGAGAGTTGTTGTGGAGCAGTGTGATTGGTATGACTCATTTTGCATAAAGTCAACAAAGTTGTCTTTGGAGGTATGGTCTCATGGAAGGACAAGGACAATGGGGTGTCCTGCGCAGCTGGCTTTAGGGAGGTCCATGGAATTCAGATTGAGGCAAGATATCAAGTGGAATGAAGTTTGTGGGGGGTTTTGCAATTTGTGAAGGTTTTGGCCCCTTTTGAAATACTTGATGATCAAGGCATGAAACTTGAGATTGCTTTGGGCAATTCTGAATTATAGGTCATGTATTATGTTTGTGTGATGGTTAGAAGTCACTTTGAGGTCACAAATTGCTTTTGTCATGAGTTTTTGCAAGTTTCCCTCTTTGGTACATAAGTGAAATTTTGTGATTTTTCCCAACTTTGCAAGGCCATAACTTGAGTTCTATGATGAATTAGATCAAGTTCTTGTACTTTTTGAAAAGGGAAAGATCCAATCTACAACTTTCATGACCAATAATTTTTCATTTGAAGCATTTTTGAATCAAAAAGAGGAGGTTGAAAAACTTTCCCAAAATGGCAAGTTTGCATTACAAGTCACTTTCCCAAAATGGCAACTTTGCAAATGGCTTGAAATTATTCAATCTTGTGAACTTCTAACTTCTTCTAAGATTAAATAAAGATCATATACACCCGAAATGATGGAGAAAACCCTTTGGTTGGATGATTGGGGGCCTCAGATGCCCTGATTTTGCACTGACTTGCTCAAGAAGTCATCTATTGATCAGATGCCTTCCCCATTGAATTTCTTCATGAAAATTGGTATGTATGATCCTTATAACATATAGAGACCAATAGAAACAAGAATGACCAAAAAATTTGGATTTATGGCCTCTGAAACCAAAACCCTAATTTTAGGTCATCTGTGCAGTTAAGCTTGGCTCTGCTTCCATGCCCTTCTTAGTTCTTGTGATTTTCTGACTTTCTTGATCTTGGGAGGATATAATATGATATTTGAACATACATGGACCCTCTTGAGATGATTGATGACCTTTGGAATTGCTCAGATAGCTCAGGGATTGCTCAAATCACAAACCCTAGATGCAGATGACTTTGAACCAATGCAGTGAAGCAAAAATGCAATATGAAATGATATGATTGAACTTATGCAAATGAAAATATCATAAGCCATGGTGTGAACTTAGTGAGGCAAATTTGGGGTGTTTACAGCGGGTTATTATCGGAGGTTTATTGAAGGATTTTCAAAGTTGGCACTTCCGTTAACGCATTTGACTTGTAAAGGAAAAGCTTTCATTTGGGATATTCATTATGAAGAGAGTTTTATGGAACTTAAGATAAGGTTAACAAAGGCTCCGATCTTGATTTTGCCGAATCCGACGGAACCATTTGTGGTGTTTTGTGATGCTTCATTGTTTGGGTTAGGTGGTGTTTTGATGCAAGATGGAAAGGTTGTGGCTTATGCTTCAAGACAATTGAGGATGCATGAAAAGAATTATCCTACGAATGATTTTATTGCAACCGTTTGTGAAAAGAAAAAGTTAGATTTGAAATTTTTTGATTTGATGATGAATGAGAATGAGGATTTCAAGGTTGATAATTTTGGAGTTTTGAGATTCCATGGTCGTATTTGTATTCCCGATGATGAGGAGTTGAAAAAGATGATATTGGAAGAGGCACACTGGAGTAATTTAAGTATACATCCGGGAGCGAATAAGATGTACCAAGATTTGAAAAATATCTTTTGGTGGTCCGGATTGAAGAGAGATGTAGCTCATTTTGTGTATTCGTGTTTGACTTGTCAGAAGTCTAAGGTGGAACATCAGAAGCCTAGTGGTTTGATGCAACCGTTGGATATTCCAGAATGGAAATGGCATAGTATATCGATGGATTTTGTTATGGGATTGCCGAATATGCAAAGAGGTCATAATTCTATTTGGGTAATTGTCGATAGGCTTACTAAATCTGCTCACTTTATTCCGATTGATATTAGTTATTCTTTGGAGAAGCTAGCCGAGATTTATGTTTATGTGTGTAAACACCCCAAATTTGCCCTCACTCATATCACACCATGGCTTGTTATCTTTCATGTTTGCATTAGCATAAGCATTACACCTCATATGGCATATTTATTTCATCGGCATCTAGGGTTTGTGATCTGAGCAATCCAAGGATCCATCTGAGCCATACCAAAGGCCTCAAAGCTTTTCAAGAGGGTCCATGTGTGTTCTATCATCATATTATTTCCCTCAAAGTTCAAGTAAGTCAAGAGATCACAAGAACTGGCAAGGCATGGAAGCAGAGCTAGGGTTTTCACTGCACATAGGACCAAAATTAGGGTTTTGGTTCCAGAGGCCTCAACTCCAAATTTTTGGGCAATTCTTGTTTCTAATGTTCTTAAGATGTTATAAGGATCATGTGTACCAAGTTTGATGAAGAAATTCATTGTGGAAGTCATTTGTTCACTGGGTAACTTCTTGAGCAAGTTAAGTCAAAATCAGGGCATCCGAGGCCCCCAACAATGGGACCAAAGGGGTATTTTCATCAAATTGAAGTTCTATGATCTTTATTTGATCTTAGTAGAGGTTTTAAGTTTATAAGACTGAAGAATTTTGAGCCATTTGCAAACTTGCCAAAAATGGAAATGACTTGTAATGGAAACTTTCCATTTTGGGAAAGTTTTTCAACCTCCTCTTTCTTAATCAAAAATGCTTCAAATGGAAAATTCTTGGTCATGAAAGTTGTAGGATAGATCTTCCCATTTTCAAAAAATACAAGAACTCATTCTAATTCATTATAGAACTCAAGTTATGATCCTTCTAAGTTGGCAAAAATCATATAATTTTCAAGAATGCACCAAAGGGGGATTTTTGCAAAACCACTTGCCAAGGCTTCTAATGACTTCAAATGTGTACAAATATGCCATAACATGATCAAACAACTTCAAAGCATCATAATTGGTCCCTTGACCTAGGGTTTTTATGGCTTGTGAATCAAGAAACAACAAAGAGGGAAAAGTTGCAATAGCCATGCTACCACTTGCCTCAGTCATTACAGCTGTACAAAAACAATCCAAAGGCCTTCCTTGATCCATGCTGAGCCCAACCATGCCCCTAATCCAGTTCTGACTCGTGCCATGCCTCAAGTACACCTAAGCTTGACTTTTTTCAAAATCACCCATACCAATCAAGCAAGGCCACCACCCACTCTCTGACCAATCAAGACATCATATGCAAACATTATGGAACACAAACACACAATGCTTGAAGCCTGAAACACTCCCAAGCTCAGATTTCACAAAATCCCTCTCAAACTTCATCTCTTCGAATCTCTCAACTCAGCCAACAAAAATAAAAAATTCTTTCACCAATCATCTCCACATAACCCCAAGATCATTTCCCACCCCTCACATTAGCCTGCAACCATCTCAAACAAAAACACGATTTCAGCTTCCTCTGAACTGAAACCTTCAAAACAGGCCATACAAACTTGTTTCAAGCTTGCCAGAAGCATCAAGGGGTTCATTGGAGTGGAAAAGCACCAAGGAGGGTGCCAGAAAGCTCCAGATAGCAAAGCTTCATCTCAGGTATACCTCAAGAACGTTTTTTTCAGAAATGAATTTTTAAGTTCTTAGATGAATCTTCACGATGTGCTGATGATCCTGATGTGTTTAGTTTTGAAAATGATTGAGTATTAAGCATGTTTGAGTTCTCTGAGAGTTTTTGACCTAAAAACAATTTGATTCGATTCAACTTTAATATGTGAAATAAATGTTTTTTGTTGGATGATTCTTATTGTATGATGTTTGGGGTTTGATTATGGGCAGAGAGATTGAGTTTTAGAGACCTAGGGAGAGAGTTGAGGTTTTGGCTCGCCGGAGAAGATGACCGGAACACTGTTCCGGCCATCTGAGAGTGTTTAGGGTTAATGACGTGTAATTAAGCAAGTTTGAATAATGGCCCTTAGATTTAAGGTCCCGCGCGTGATTCAATGGTCCAAATCATTTCATTAGCCCTAATTCCTGTTTAATTAAATTAATAAAAATTAATTAGTCAGGTGGATTCCCAATCGTTGGATAACGCGCCAGTCAACCCTTTCCCCCTGACTTTGAATCCTGACCCTCAGATTGACATACTTTCCCTTTATTTTATTTTTATTTCATTTTCTTTGTATTTTATTTCATATATTTATTAAAAATAGAAAAAATGATTTAAAAATTCTGGAAATTTTTGTCAAGACTTTTATTTATTTTCAAAGACCAAAAATATTTTTATTTTTATTTTTTGCATTAAAAAAGTATTTTTAAATCATTTAAATGTTTTATTTAATTAATTAATTCATTTTAATTAATTAACAATACATTTAGGTATTTAAAAATCACCAAAAAAATCAGAGGACATCCTTAGACATTTAGAAACATTTACAAACTCACCTAACAAATTTATTTTTGGTTTTGATCATGCTTTGACATTTTTCATTGAATTAGGGTTCCTAAAATGACCTATTTTCTAACCCTAACTTCAAAAATTCATAACTTTTAAACTAAGTTGAGTTTGTGAATGGTTCTTTTTGCATTGTTCTATGCATGTCTTCTAGCATCCAAAAACATTTTTGTTTCATTTTTACCTTGCATTTTCAAATTGTTTGGCATTTTCCATTGAAGATCACCCAAAAAACCTAGGCAACTTAGAAAATTCATAACTCCTTCTAGGTTTAGCTTCTGACCTCCCCCTTTGGGTGGTAACCTAGTATAGGTTTAGGGTTCCTTTGAGTGCATTTTCAATTTTTTATAATGTCATTTGCTTCTGTCTTTGTCATTTGCATATCATGTGTCCCTAAAACCCTAATTTCACATGTCCATTTGCATTCATCTTGCATATGCATCCATACATGAACTTTCCATGACATTTCTTGCATTCATATGTCATCTTAGACATCTTAGGACATGTTAGAATCATGCTTGATCATTTCTTCATTCATTTGCCATGATTTGCATTCATTTCATTTCATTAACTTTCATGAACTTTCAAACTTCAAAGCATGCTTACATGACATCTCATCTTTATATGAACATACATATGCACTTTGTATGCCTTTGCATCATCTCACATGACATTAAAATTGCATAAACACTTCTGACTTTTGTTATTTCATCTCATCTCATCTCATCTCATTTCATTTCATTTCTTTATGCCTTGAACTTTATGTATTCATGCTAACATTTTCAGGTGGTAAGTTACTTTGAGAAGTGGATTTGCCTTCACTTCCCATTTCTCTTTGTCTCTTTCATATGCATCTTGCTGGTTTCTTTGAAGTGAACTTGTTCACTTGTGTTCTTTCTTTCTCACTTTCTTTCTTTAAGTTACTTATCTTCTTCAATGAAGTAAGCAACTTATTCTTCTACTTCTTTCTCTTTTCATCTGCTTCTTCCATTGGTGGCTTCCTTGAAGACTTCTCTTGAGCCTCACAAACCATAGGATAACCAAGCATGATAACTTTAGGGTTGTTTATAGTCCCCCTTTAGTTTTTACCTTTGAGTCTCTTTGAGTATCTCTTCCCATCTTCATAATCAGAGATTAAACTCTTAAAGTTTTAGGACTTTAGTATTAGGGTTATGCTTGCATCCTTCTATTAGGATGGAGTGTATAACTTTAATCCTAAGTGTTAAACCTTTAATTTGTTTAAACCTCTTAATCAAATTATCTTAATAATCACTAAGACTTCATCTTGTAACTTGGGCCTTACATTAGGGTTCTAATTCTTCCTTTATGGTTAAGAAGGACTAACCCTAGTGTTTAATGGACAAGTCCCCATCAAGTTGTCTTACAAATCATAAAATACATTTCTTAATCTCACCCTTAATTAAAATCCACTTAATAAAGGCTTTGTTATATAATGAATTTAATCCCTAACCATGGATTAAGTTGAGGTATCTTCCTCAGCTTAAGTGTTCTCAGCTATTATCCTTCTATTAGGATGGTGTAATGAGCTCACTAATCTGTGATTAGAGATTAAACTCATTACTTAACATTAAACAAAAACCCAAAAAACATCTAAATAATCACAAGTAGGTTAATGATCTTAATCCTACATCATCATGGTAATTAAGTTTAGATGTTTATCTCATACTTAAGTATTCTCATTATCCCTAATCAGGGAGGATATAATGAGCTTACAACCCTTGATTTAGGCTTAAGCTCATTAACTTATGCAAAATACCAAAAACAATAAAAAACTGAAAACACAAAAACAAATAATAATCGTCTCCTTCGGGATTCTTTTCTCATCACACTCATTCATAAACGAGAACTTGCTTCTTCCGTCTAATGCAAGACAATTAGCACTCGAGCCAGACGAGTCATACACTTGAGCGTAGACAAGCAAGCAGTTCACAGTCAATTTATTTTCAGTCTCTTTGAGTCGAACTACGGTGTTCTGACTTCCTCATTGCACGAGAGGATACGTAGGCATAACTTAACAGTTATCGAACAAAAGTATCTGTGTCTTCCCCCTCTTTCAGCATTCTTCTAAAGCCTCAGTTTCCTGAGCATTCACCTTTTGCACTGACACCTGTATATTCTTTTCCAGCTTTTCCACACAGATAGCACATACACTACCCCTTTAAACACAATATTTTAAGCGTGGATCACGTCGAGTACGACGGACAATCTGGGTGCTAATACCTTCCCAGGTTGTAACTAACCCCCTTTCTCAGATTCTCTAGTTCGCAACCGTCTTATCCATCTTTTCCTAGGTTTATGTAGCATTACCTTTCCTTCGGGATAAACATTCCTAGCTGGCGACTCTATTCATCTTCACCTTCATTTCTCCTTTCGCCGACCGTTCGCGTCTGTACCCCAATGTACCAGGTGTCTTTTCGGGGGAGCGACAGCTTGGCGACTCTGCTGGGGACCCTTATATTGCAACCGGGGCTTCTGGTTCTTTTTGTGGGTTCCTCCTAGCGCTCGTTTCATTTGTGTTTACGGGGGTGTTGTGTGCTACTTATGCTTATTTGTTTATTGCTTTCTGTACAGCTTTATTTATTGCTTTCATTTACAGTTTTATGCATTTCATACTGTTATTATCATATCATCTGTGTTGGATCTGTGTTTACCTTGTTGGGAGGGATTTTTGAGTGATTAAGGTTCCATACCAGGGACCTGAGTGACACATAGGCTAGAGTGGCTTCATATTCTTTCCCATTCCATTTCGGTCTGGTGCGGGAATATGAAACACGGTTCAGATATGGGTTTCTTCTTGAGAACTCTGTGCTACGGATTTCCTGTAGTACTAGGGCTATCTGGGAAGCCTGCTAAGTCTGGATGACCTTTTATGACCTTCAGCATCTGAGGTGAATTAGAGGAGGATCTTTTATGGTTATTTCAAACACTGTACCTCCGGGTTAGAAGTGTTTACACTTCTCATAACTAATCCAAGTCTGAGGATCCTTGTTCTAGAACAATACATGTGAGGGGATTGGGATGTTTGCAGGTTTGCAGGAACCCTTGTCTTCATCATACCCTGTTACCAGTTTGGTTTTAAGAATGCATCACTTTGGACAGTTCTTGTGAAACCCTGGATTTGTGATTCTTTATTTGAGTCCCCCACCTGGTTACTGGTTTTCTAAGCCTCCATTCGGACGTATGAACACACATGGACCCTATCAAGGCAGATAACAGATCCAGCACTTGATCACAAACCCTTTGCATATCATTCTACATACATCATTTTGCATCATTTAACATTTTCCTATTTGTTTTACAGGGTATCCACCTTCTTATCTTTGGTTTGGTTATTGACTTGTTCTGCTGCTCAGACTTCCTCAGTTATCTGCACCAGCATCATTCATCAGTTTGCCTTCATTAGAGACCATTCTTCAGCACCTTCTCCAGTTATCTCCATCAGTTTTCAGCAGTTACCTTCATCGGGGCTTCTCCTCAGTTTTCTTCACCAACATCCATTGTCAGCATGGACACTTCCAGAAAGAGCAACATCACCTATCACTTCTTTGAGCCCACTCTGACAGGCATCAGACAGATCCAGTCTCTCATCACTCCTGATCATGTCCCTCTATTCAGGGAACATTATGGAGGCATATTGGACATGATCATGGACCTTGATGCATCCCATAGTAGCATGATCCACACTTGCTTGCAGTTTTATGATCCTCCTCTCAGATGTTTCACATTCCCTGATTTTCAATTGGGACCTTTGCTAGAAGAATTTTCCATGTTGTTAGGTGTCCCCATCAGGAGGGGGATTCCTTTCAACCCTGAGATGGTTTCTCCCAAGAATGAAGATATAGCTAAGGTCTTACACTTGGAGCCCGCTCTCATTGATCAGAGCATGACCACCAAGGCTAGGGTTCCAGGCCTTCACTTGGATTTCTTGATCTCCCAGGCCACCCTGCATGCTGCAGCAGGAAAGTGGGATACTGTTTGTGCACTTCTAGCCCTCAACATATATGGAGTTATCTTGTTTGCAGACGAGCCAAAGTTTGTAAGCAAGAATTCTAATCACCTGTTCTTGTTGAGGAACCCAGTCCATACCTTGCTTGGAGACTTCTACTACTCAGTGCACCAAAGGAATGTGAAGCAAAGAGGAAGATTGGTCAGATGTTGTGCACCCCTTTTCTACTGTTGGCTGTTAAGGCACTTGCCAAAGTCAGAAACTTTCCTGAATCCACATCAGCAAAGGAACTGGGCTAAGAGATTGATCTCCCTTACATCAGAAGACATCAGATGGTGCACTCAGAGCACCAAGGGAAAAGACATCATCACCAACTGTAGGCAGTATACCAATGTGCCTTTGATTGGAGTAAGAGGTTGCATCAACTACAACCCTTTGCGTTTTAAGAGACAGTAAGGGTATGTTTTGGTTCATCCTCCAAGAGGGCAAGATTTGGCAAAAACCCTCTATTACGACATCCAGCATAACTCAGCTATTGTCAGACAAGCTGCCTGGGCTTGGGACAACATTCAGATTAAGGGGACAGCTATCCTTGGCAAGTGAAACAACATTGCTTCAGCATAGTATCTTGATTGGTCTCGTACCAGGGCAAAGATCACTCGGATGCCATTCACCTTAGAAGATGTACCTGGTCCTTCAGCATTGGAGCCTGCAGCTACTGTTAGTTTGGAAGAGTTTGAAAAGCTGAAGGAAAGGAATACTCAGCTCTCTGAAGCCTTGAAGAATACCCTCTGGGAGAGGAATGACAGCCGTCTAGATAATGAGAGGTTAGAGAAGCTCCAGATTGAGCACTTGACCAATATTGAGAAGACGGATGACTACATCAAAAAGGCTAGAGCAGGAGAGTTAGTGCTGAAGAATGCTTGCAAGGAAGCAAAGACTCAGAAGGCTAGAGCTGAGCATTACTTAGAGGAGAGCCAGACTAGGTGGATCAGTAACACTGAGGCCCGTGCACAGGAAGATCAAAGGACTCAAGCTAGGATAAAGCAACTAGAGTCTAGTGAGAAGAAGAATCAGGCAGCTTTGTTAGTAGCACAGAAGGAGATCTCTGAGTTGAAACTCCGGGAGGGGTTAAAGAGGTCAAAGGATCAGGATAAGCACAAGAAGTTGACCAGTGCCATTGCCACCAGGAACCTTCTTATCAGGACTATCACAGAGCACCCAGTAGGTCCAGTGACTGAGGCTCTCCTGAAGGAAGTCAGGGAAGATGACTTTGGATTGGATGTCTTATTTCCTTGTACTTGTATTTCCTTTTGTCTGTACTTTTGATTTTGTTGTTGTATCTTAACCCACCATGGGAACTTTGTTGTAATCAAACTATGTATCTTCACATTTTTGTAATATATGGTTTGTATTATTCTGTGGGTTTATCTCTCTGCAACATCAGTATTTCCTCGAGGTCTGGAAAGGTCAAAACCAAAGAACCAAACCGGATTCCCTTGGAAGACAAATAGGCATCCTGCATTGCATACTAACATTTTCTTTGTTTTGTAGGTTTTTGTTTTGTTGTTGTTTCTCACTTTGTTGTGGTTTCAGGAAACATTGCTCGCAGAAGAGTGTTCCCTGTCAATAGAGTGCACCGGTATCCGACAAGAAACAACCTTTCGGGATTACAAATGGATCAGGTTCAACAGGACTTGACTGAAGTGAGAGCCCAAATGGCCAATGAAAGGACAGAAATGAGGGCCCAAATGAATCAATTCATGGCAGTGATGACTGGTTTGGCTCAGAGCCATGAGAGACTGAGAGATTTGGTCGAACGGGAAACTCCCGAGGAAAACCATCCAGGTACAGGGGGTACCAGTAACAACGATCACGTACAGCCTCGTACTGATCCACCAGAGTTTGGACCTCACCTGAACCCAGACATCAATGCTATAAGGAACACCCAAGGTACCACTGGAGGAAGGGCTTTGCAGGAAGACCCTCAAGAAGAACAGTTTACCGTGGTTGGGGCTGGAGACGAAGTTTATGATCGTCGGTTGGATAAAATTGCAGAGAAACTAAGATCTCTTGAATCCCAAAACTCTCTGGGTTTTGATGTCATGGACATGGGATTAGTGGAAGGGGTGAGAATTCCTCACAAGTTCAAACCTCCTTGTTTTGAAAGATACAATGGCATATCCTGCCCACGTACCCATCTTTAGTCTTTCCTGGGGAGATTGAAAGCCTACACCATGGATGAGAAGCTGTGGATGTTTTACTTTAAGGATAGCTTGACAGGAGCATCCCGAGAATGGTATTCCCATTTAACTAGGGCCATAGTGAGAAATTGGAAAGACTTGGCTGAAGCTTTCATTCGTCAATATCAGTATAATCTGGACTTGGCTCCAAACAGAACCCTTCTGATGGGAATGTCACAGTCTTCCCGTGAAAGCTTTAGAGCCCAAAGGTGGAGGCAACTAGCTGCTGCTGTTCAACCCCCAATGTCAGAGAGAGAGATGGCAAATATGTTCATGAATACTCTCCAGGGTAATTATTATGACAGATTGGCTGCATTTTCTTCTACTAGCTTTGCAAACGTGGTGATAGCTGGGGAAAGAATTGAGAGCTTACTGAAGATGGGAAAGATTTCTGACAACGTTTCCAGTTCAAGCAGTGCAAGGAAGCCATTTGTTGGGCCCCGTAGATCTGGTGAAACAAACTCTGTACATGCGGGAAGAGGAAGACCCCAATATCTGCCCAGATCAGTTGCTGTCGTCACTATTCCTGCTCCACCTCCTCAGTATACTCAATAACCACATCACTTTCCTCAACTGCCACAGTTTCCTCAACAAATATCTTACAACAATAATAACAACAATCAACAACAACAATAAACAACAACGCCCTTTCCAATAGCGGCCATCTCAGATCAACAGGGTGATTGACCTTATTCCAATGCCATATGCCACATTGCTGCCACAACTCCTAAAGCTCAATCTTGTTGAGTTGAGGACATTGTCTCCACCTGATCCTCAGAACCTTCCGAGAAATTACAATGTCAACGCTAGGTGTGTTTTTCATTCTAATGCACCTGGTCACTCCACAGAAAAATGCAGGGCTCTGCATATGAAGGTCCAGGATCTGGTAGATTCAAAGGCCCTGAACTTTGCACCACCTCCCAATGTCATGAAAAATCCTATGCCAAGCCACAGTGGGCCGAGGATTAATGCTATAGAGGAAGGCTCACCCATGATTCCCATTGAAGATGCTGCAAGTATTCAGACACCTCTGGTAGAGGTTAAAGCTCAGCTTTTGAAATGCAAAGTGTTTCCAGGTTGTGAGGCCTGTTGTGAATCTTGTAAGGTTTCCGTAAACGGATGTGCAAGCTTGAGGAATGGCATCAATAGCTTGATTAAAGAAGGCGTTCTGCAAATAACCACAACAACTTCTACAACACCAGCAACTCCTTTTACAACAACAAATGATTCTTCTACAACTGCAACAATAATTGTTCCTACAGACTCGTCTACAACATCAACAACCACTTCTTCCATCACTTCAACAAACAATATTTCCATTTCATCTCCTTTTACAACTTCAGCAACCACTAGCAATGATGTTTCCGCAGTCACTATTTATTATGACCCTACAACGGTCCCAAACTCCAGCAACTTTCAACAACAATCTCACCAACAGTTTCAGCAACAATCAAGCTTCAATTCATCACTTCCAACATCCACAATAAGTCCTGTCACTATCTTCTATGATCCACATACAATAACGGTTCCAACCTCTGCTGCAGTGAGCCCAATCACCATCACGGTGCCAGGGCCAATTCCATATGACAAAGACAATGTTGTACCATGGCATTATGGTGTTGACCTTTACTGCAACAAAGAAAAATTCCTTCTCAATTCTTCAATTCACACACCCAAGTGGATAATGTCGAGGGAGGAGGAGGCTTCACCCGAAGCGGACGCCTCTTCGCATCACAAGCTCCAAAGATTAATACTGAGACAGAAGCTGCTGCCAAAGCCAAGGGAAAAAGTGTGATACCTGAAGAATCTGCACCAAAAGAGACCCATAAATCATCATTTGATTAGGATGTGGATGAATTTATGAGGATAATTAAAATAAGTGACTACAAAGTTGTGGATCAGCTCCACCAGACTCCTTCTAAGATCTCAATCTTATCCCTGCTGTTGTGTTCCGAAGCTCATCGGGATGCAATCACATTGCCTATTTTCTAACAAACCATTTCACTTGCCTTTCGTTACTGATCATAATTTTAAAACAAATTTTTCTGGTTTTTGATCAAGTAACCGATTATCGTGTAGGTAGTAACCGGTTACTTCAGCCCAGATTTGAAAAATACTTTTAACGTTACAGCAAGTAACTGTCGCTCCCAATGATTTGCATCCAGGTGCAAACGCGAACTGTCAGCGAAAAGAGAAAAGGAAATGAATTGAATAGAGTCACCAGCTAGGCATTTTTATCCCGAAGGAAAGGTAATGCTGCATAAACCTAAAAAGAGATGGATAAGACGGTTGTGAACCAGAGAAACTGAGAAAGGGGGTTGGTTATAACCTGGGAAGGTCTTAGCACCCAGATTGTCCGTCGTACTCGACAGGATCCACGCTTACAAGATTATGTTTAAAAGGGGTAGATGTATGTGCTATTTGTGTGCAAAAGCTAAGAAAAGAATGTACAAGTGTCACTGCAAAAAGTGTGAATTGCTCAGGAACTGAGGCTAAGAAAAGAATGCTGAAAGAGGGGGGAAGACATAGAGAATTTTGTTCGATAACTGTTAAGTTATTCCTACGTATCCTCGCGTGCAATGAGGAAGTCAGAACACCGTAGTTCGACTCAAAGAGATTGGAAATGAATTGACTGTGAACTGCTTGCTTGTCTATGCTCAAGTGTATGACTCATCTGGCTCGAGTGCTAACTATCTTGCATTAGACGGAAGAAGCGAGTTCTCGTTTATAGAATGAATGTGATGAGAAAAGAATCCCGAAGGAGACGATTATTGTTTGTTTTTGTGTTTTCAGTCTTATTATTGTTTTTGGTGTTTTGCATAAGTTAATGAGCTTAAGCCTAAATCAAGGGTTTGTAAACTCATTATATCCTCCCTGATTAGGGATAATGAGCATACTTAAGTATGAGATAAGCATCTCAACTTAATTACCATGATGATGTAGGATTAAGATCATTGACCTACTTGTGATTATTTAGATGTTTTTGGGTTTTGTTTAGTGTTAAGTAATGAGTTTAATCTCTAATCACAGATTAGTGAACTCATTACACCATCCTAATAGAAGGATGATAGATGAGAACACTTAAGATGAGGAAGATACCTCAACTCAATCCATGGTTAGGGGTTAAATTCATTATATAACAAGCCTTTATTAAATGGATTTTAATTAAAAGGATGAGATTAAGAAATGGATTTTAAATTTGTAAGACAACTTGAGGGGGACTTGTCCATTAAACACTAGGGTTAGTCCCTCTTAACCATAATGAAGAGATAGAACCCTAATGTAAGGCCCAAGTTACAAGATAAAGTCTTGGTGATTATTAATGTGATTTGATTAAGAGGTGTAAACAAATTAAAGGTTTAACACTTAGGATTTAAGTTATACACTCTATCCTAAGAGAGGGATGCATGCATAACCCTAATTCAAAGTCCTAAAGCTTTAAGAGTTTAGTCTCTGATTATTGAGGTGGGAAGAGAGACTCAAGGAGACTCAAAGGTAAGAGACTAAGGGGGACTATACACAACCCTAAAAGTTATCATGCTTGGGTATCCCATGGTTTGTAAGACTTAAAAGGAAAGAACTTCAAGGCCACCAATGGAAGAAGCAGATGAAAAGAGAAGGAGAAAGAAGAACAAACTACTTACTTCCTAAAGAAGATAAGTAACTTGAAAGAAAGAAAGTAAGAAGAATGGAACATAAGTGAATTATATTCACTTTAAAGGCATGTAATAATGCATATGAATGATGATAAGAGATGGGAAGTGAAGGCAAATCCACCTCCCAAATATCTTACCAAAAGTTCCTGAAATGTTAGCATGAATGCATAAGATGCAAAGAAAAAAGAAATGAAATGAATAAAGATGCAAAGACCAAAACCAGAAGTTATTATTATATTTAAATGTGTTATGAGATGATTCAAAGTCATGCAAGATGCATATGGATGATCATACAAAGATGAAATGCAAAGGAAGCATGCATAGAAGCTTGAAAACACATGGATGTTTATGAAATGATATGAATGCAAAGCATAGAAAATGAATGAAGAAATTATCAAGCCAAGTTCAAACATGTATTAATATGTCTAAGATGTCATACAAATTCTTGAAATGTCATGGCAAGTTCATATGATGATGATATGCAAAGATGAATGCAAATGAACATGAGAAATTAGGGTTTTATGAATGTATGAGATGCAAATGACCAAAACAGAAGCATACTTCTTGATAAAAAATAGAAATCAAGCTCAATCAAACCCTAATCCCATATAAAATCACACCCCAAAGGATAAAGTCAGAAGCTAATCCTATTGAAAGTTATGAATTTTCTAAGTTTGCTAGGGTTTTTAGGTGATTCTTAAGGAAAAAGGCAAATCAAATTGAAAATGCAAGATATATTCATGAGAGAAATAACCTATAAACTACATGCAATATGTGAAACAATGCAAAAAGGATCAGGTTCAAACTCATCATGGTTAGGCATAAATGAATTTTTCAAGTTAGGGTTAGAAAATATGATTTTTAAGAACCCTAATTCAAAGAAAATTGTGAAATTATGATCAAACCTAAAAATAAATTTGAATGATGAGTTTTAAAATGTTTCTAAATGTATTGGAATGGTTCATGATTTTTTTGATGATTTTTAGAAACCTAAATGTATTTTTAATTAATTAAAATCCATTAATTAATTAAAAATAACATTTAAATATTTTAAAAATACTTTTTAAATGCAAAAAATAAAATAAAAATCATTTTTGGGTTGAGAAAAATATTTGGATCAGAAATGCAAAAGATTATATTTTTTTGATGTTTTTAACTATTTTTAATAAAATGCAAAAGAAAATGCCATAAAAATGAATTAAAAATGAAATAAAGTGGAAGTATGCAGATCTGAGGGCCAGGATTCAAACTCAGGGGGAAGGCATCGACTGCACGCGCGTTTTAAGGGCCAGGATCACTTCTGATTAAATTAATTCAACTAAACCTAATTAAACTAATTAATTAATGTTTAGGGTTAATAACCTCATCTGAACCGTATACTGCTTAAACTAATCTCAATCCAAGGGCTCACATTAAAACAGGAAATCAAAACCCTAACTAATCTCAGGTGACCAGAGCAAGCTCCGGTCATCTTCTTCGGCCACACCTTCATGCCATCTCTCTCTCTAAGCTACCCTAGACCAAATTAACTGCCCAGAAATGATCCCCATGCCTCACACAATCAAAATCACTCATCAAACATCATTTATATCACAAGAATCATGCGAATCGAATCAAAAACAAATTTACGGGCAAAGTTTCAGAACATCATGAAATGCTTATTTCTCAACCATTTTCAATAGTAAACATATCAGGATGATCAGTGCATCATGTAGAATCAGTTTGTAACTTAAAAAAACATGTTCTGGAAAAATTGTTCTTGATGATTACCTGAATTGAAGCTTTTCAGTTTGGAGCTTTCTGACCTTTTCTTTGATGCAAATCAACCCCAATGGAATCCCTGAAGCTAATGAGAAGCTTGGAACAAGTTTACGATGGCTGGTTTGTGATGTTTGGTTCTGGTGTGGCAGAAATCGTATTTGTGTTTCAGCGGCTTTTTGGGCAAAGTGAGGGGGGTTTGTGCTCCTTGTGATGTGTGGAGATGATTGGTGGAAAAATATTTGAGGTTTGATGCTTGTACTAAGAGTTTCGAAGAGATGAAAGTTTTGGCCAATTTTGTGAATGCTGACTTGTGGGAGGTTCTAAGCTTGTGTGTGGTGTGCTTTGGAATTCTTGAGGTTAGTATAAACAATTGTGATTGGTTCAGAGAGTTGGTGTGGCACAACTTGATTGGTATGAGAGGTTTTGCATAAAAGTCAATTTTTGTACTTGGAGGTATGGGCCATGGAAGAGCTGGCTTCAAGGGGTGTCTGGCCTCAGCTTGCATCAAGGAGGGCCATAAAATTGGTTTTATGCAGCTGGCACAAGTGGAAGGAAGGTTTCAAGAGGTTTTGCAACTTTTCCCTCTTTGGAAGTTTCATGAAAATATCTTGTGGAAACTTTCAATCCAAGGCAGAATTTTGGTTCAGATGCATTGCACTATGTTTGTATGATGCCTAGCAATCAATTAGAGGTAATGAAATGGCTTGGAACTTGAATTTGCAAAAAATCCTCTTTGGCATGAACTTGAAAATTATAGGATTTTTGCCAACTTTGAAAGGCCATATCTTGAGTTCTAAGATGAATCAAGACATGTTCTTGTACTTTTTGAAAAGGGAAAGACATAATCTACAACTTTCATGTCCAAGAATTTTTCATTTGAAGCATTTTTGGTCATGAAAGAGGAGGTTGGAAATCTTTCCCAAAATGGAAAGTTTCCATTACAAGTCTTTTCCAAAAATAGCAAGTTTGCAATTGGCCCAAAATTATTCAACTTTGTGAACTTCCAACCACTTATAAGATCAAATAAATATCATAGAGACTCAAAATGATGATGATGACCCTTTGGTACCCTTGTTGGGGGCCTCAGATGCCCTGATTTTGACTTTACTTGCTCAAGAAGTTACCCAATGATCAGATGACTTCCATAATGAATTTCTTCATCAAACTTGGTACACATGATCCTTATAACATATTAAGAACATTAGAAACAAGATTGACCAAAAAATTTGGAGTTAAGGCCTCTGAAACCAAAACCCTAGTTTTGGTCATATGTGCAGGAAAACCCTAGCTCTGCCTCTATGCCTTTGCCATTCTTTGTGATCCTTTGACTTTCATGAACTTTGGGGAGCATATTATGATCATAGAACACACATGGACCCTTTTGGAAAGCCTCAAGACCATTGGGATGTCTTAGATTGATTCTTGGATTGCTCATATCACAAACCCTAGATGCAGATGAAAATGGAACTATGTAGTGAAACAAATATGCAATATGAGATGGTATGTTTATACTAAAAAAAGTGAAAGATCACAAGCCATGGTGTGAGAAAAAGTGAGGGCAAATTTGGGGTGTTTACAGCTGCCCCTATTCAAGCATGAGTTAGCTGTGTAGGGTGTAAGCGCATGGCTTAACAGACAAACAAGATAACTTGTGGTTGAATACCAAAGACAGTCCGAAATTTGCACTCGCTGGGGAGAAGAAGAAAAGGGATATAAATTGTAACAGATAGTAAGTATGATTATAAAATGAAGGCGACGGAGGATGAACATCGAGCAGAGGACGACTGTTAGGGGTAGAACAGTAAGCAAAATAATGACGGGGACGACCGACAAGCTGGGGAAATAAAGAGACCGTGATGGGGACGCCCATCGGGTAAGGAAATAAAACTATCTGGGGATTAACAAAAATGAGGAAAGCACTGACGAGGACGGCCATCAGGTTTAAAGGGTAAATAGACCGCGACGGGGACGACCATTGGGTAAAAAATAAATGAAATAATGATGAGGGACGGTCATCAAAAAGGTGAAGGACAATCACCTAGCATGGGACGTCTGCTGAAAATATCACGACATAGGACGAGTGTCAGATAGAAAAGATCAATGATGGGGACGACCATCGGGTAAGCATGATGAAGGACGATCATCAAGAGGTGAAGGACGATCACCTAGCAGGGTACAACTGCTCTTGGGGATTATCACGACATAGGACGAATGTCGGATAACAAGATCAACGATGGGGACGGCCATCGGATAAATGATGAGGGACGGTCATCAAAAGGTGAAAGACGATCACCTAGCAGGGGATTGCTGCTAAAAATATCACGACATAGGACGAATACCAGATAGAAGGTTCCAATAATGGAGATTCCACTAGGGAAAAGGATGAGGGACAATCATCCGAAGGTGAAGGACGATCACCTGGCAGGGGACGACTGCCGAAAATATCACGGCATAGGACGAATGCCGGAGAGAAGAAAGTTGTTTTGTTGGTGACTTACTGGGGAATGGTAAACACGGACGAGTGCTTACGCCTTAAATAAAAGATAAGTGTTTTGACGGTGTGTATAGACTAAAGATGCGGACGAGCATCCGTAGGCACGTGATACAGACGAGTATCGATAGAAACAAATACTGACGTGTGTTTTAAGGATGAGGATACGAAAGAGTATCAATTGGTTAAGAAAGGAACACGGACGAGTGTTTATTCTTCCGGGGGTGATATATACAAGATACAGACGAGTATCAAAGGATTGTATATGTACAAGTGTTGATCTGTTGGTGAAGTATGTGCAAGACACGGACGAGTGTTTTAAAGATTGGGCAAGGGACACGGACAAGTGTTTTTCTTGCTGGGGAAGTATGACACGGGTGAGTGTCAAAAAGAATACGTACAAGTTATGAACAAATATCTGTATTGGAGAGTGCAGAAGGTACTCTGGCGAACTGCGGGGGAATAAGATGACACGGACGAGTATCGAAAAGAGCATGTATGAACAGGTATCTGTACTTGAGAGTGCAAAGGGGATGCCTTGGCTTTTATCTGTAGGGGATATGAGTTTTGTATATTGTTTATGAAATGATGATGGAATTTGCAGGTGACTGGCTCGAACCTGGCTTATGATCATGCAAATGTTTGATTTTTACTGTAATGCTCCGTATTAGACGGAATGCTACGCTTATTTTGGTGAATATGAAGCGAATGCTATGATTATGCAAATGAGAAACTTGATCCGAGAGGAAATCTGCTGAGGATGAGGGAAATCTGGCATTCTGGTGGGGGATAGGAAGTTCCTTGACCATTCTGTTGCGGAAGAGTTATCAGACACTGTTCACGAGGTCCTGCTCGGGGAGGATATAACTTCTGGGAAGTAGTATGCTGGAGATTTAATGCTTGATATGCCCTATGTTGCGAAAGATTGTCTTCCTCAAGTACATGTAACCTGTTAAGCAAAAGAAAACATACAAGTGTCCCGAGGTATCCCTAACCGGATACCGTCCTGGGAATTAGATTTACTTAAGAATTCGTATTTCCTGCAAGCATTTTGTTTAAAAATGGCCTATACGTTTCATGCAAATGTTATATTACGAACTCTGGACATTTTGCAAACAAAACAAAAGGTAAAAATAAAGTGTGACTGAATATTCTGATTTTATTGATTTACGCGCCCTGAATAAGCAAGTACAGTCAAAGAAGCAAATCCCCTGAAATGAGGGAATTGATGTAAAATTGAGAAAATAAAGTGTTGGAAATGTTGAAGATGAAGCTCCAGTGAGCTTCCTTTGCTATGACCTGTATGACCTTGACGTTCTTCTTATCTTGCTTTCTGAAGAAGGCTGATTCCGACCGACGCTTTATCCTTTCGAAGCTTGCCATGTTGTGAGCGATACAAACGAATTCAGAATGCAGTTGTTCGCTTTATTCCTTGGTTTTGCATGGATCGCCCTTTCGGGTTTTCAATTCACCGGGATACCCATTTTTGCCTGAGTTGTCCAATGTGGCTTTTCAACTCAGCGGGTGTACACTTTTTTTCCCCTTATTTTTGCCCGAGTCTTTTATTATGTTTTTGACTCGCCGGGATGCCCTATTTTTGCCTGGACTCACATTCTGTTTTTATGTCCAAAGGGTCATTTTATGCGAAGTATTTTTTAACTACATCTAAATTCACAGGAGACGGGAAGTCTTCACCATCCATAGTCACGAGCATCAGTGCTCCACCTGAGAAGACTTTGGTTATCACATAGGGACCTTCATAGTTTGGTGTCCACTTGCCCTTGTGATCTGTATGAGGAGGAAGAATTCTTTTTAGAACAATCTCTCCCACTTGGTATTCCTGAGGTCTGACTTTCTGATCGAAGGCTTTCTTCATTCGCTTATGATATAGCTGCCCATGGCAGATGGCTGCTAATCTTTTCTCTTAAATCATATTCAGTTGATTGTACCGAGATCGGACCCATTCTGCTTCATCCAGTTTCACATCCATCATTACCCGTAAGGAGGGCATCTCAACTTCAACAGGTAGGACAACTTCCATACCATACACAAGCTGATAAGGTGTTGCCCCGGTAGATGTTCTGATAGAGGTTCGGTACCCATGCAAGGAAAATGGTAGCATCTCATTCCAGTCTTTGTAGGTGACTACCATCTTCTGCACAATCTTCTTGATATTCTTGTTGGCTGCCTCAATAGCGCCATTCATCTTTGGCCTGTAAGGAGAAAAGTTATGATGTTGGATTTTGAAGTCCCGACAAAGTTCTGCCATCATTTTGTTGTTCAAATTTGAACCATTATCAGTAATGATTCGCTGGGGAACTCCATATCGACAGATGATATCCCTTTTCAGAAATCTAGCTACCACTTGTCTGGTGACGTTTGCATACGAAGCTGCTTCAACCCATTTGGTGAAGTAATCAATGGCTACCAGGATGAATCGGTGACCATTTGAAGCAGTCGGTTCAATCTTTCCAATCATGTCAATGCCCCACATAGCGATGGGCCAAGGTGAAGACATTACATTCAAAAGGTTCAGAGGCACATGCACTTTATTTGCATAGATCTGGCACTTATGGCATTTGCTGGCATAGGCACAACAGTCTGCATCCATTGTGATCCAGTAGTAACCTGATCTTAACAATTTCTTTGCCATTACATGTCCTCCGACATGGGTTCCGAAAGAACCTTCGTGTACTCCGTGCATCAGGAGGTCTGCATCTTTCTTGTCAACACATCTGAGCAGGACCATGTCAAAGTTTCGCTTGTATAATGAACCATCAGCATTGAGGTAGAAACTGCCGACCAGCCTTCTTAATGTCTTCTTATCATTTGATGATGCCCCAGGTGGGTATGTCTGATTCTCCAAGAAGCATTTTATGTCATGGTACCAAGGCTTGTTGTCACTAGCAGTGTCCACAGAGAATACATATGTCGGTCGGTCCAGTCTGGATACCAAAATCCGAGGCACATAATTGGCAGCTTGTACTTTGATCATGGACGAAATAGTGGCCAAAGCATCCGCAAACTTATTCTCATCTCGAGGGATGTATTTAAGCTTAACTGTTGTGAAGAAGGTCAACAATCTCCTTGTATAATCACGGTATAGAATCAGATGCTCCTGATGAGTGTACCATTTGCCGTTGGTTTGGTTGACCACCAAAGCTGAATCTCCGAATACATTCAAGGTTTTGATCCTGAGGTCAATGGCTTCCTCAAGACCCATAATACAAGCTTCGTATTCTGCTTCGTTGTTAATGAAGGCAAAGGTGAGTTTTGCCGAGAAAGGCATGTGAACTCCTTTAGGTGTAATGAGCACTGCACCAACTCCACGATCGTTGCAATTAACTGCCCCGTCAAACATCATAATCCATGCTTCTTCTGGGTCAGTCCCTTCAGTGAGAATCGACTTTTCACAATCTTTCGCTTTTAAGAACATGATGTCTTCATCAGGGAAGTCAAATCTCATAGGCTGGTAATCATCAATGGGTTGCTCGGCCAGATAGTCAGACAATACACTGCCCTTGATGGCTTTTTGAGAAGTGTATTGAATGTCATACTCTGTTAAAATCATTTGCCATCTTGCAACCCTTCCGGTAAGTGCTGGCTTCTCAAATATGTACTTGACTGGATCCATTTTTGAGATCAATAAGGTAGTATGAGTCAACATATATTGTCTTAGTCGGCGAGCAGCCCACGCTAAAGAACATCAAGTTTTCTCGAGCAGTGAATAACGTTGTTCACAATCGGTAAACTTTTTGCTTAGGTAGTATATTGCATAATCTTTTCGACCAGACTCGTCATGCTGGCCCAACACACACCCCATTGACCCTTCTAAAACTTTCAAGTACATGATTAGAGGTCTTCCTTCGATCGGAGGCATTAGAATTGGAGGTTCTTGCAGATATTCCTTGATCTTGTCAAAAGCTTTCTGACAATCGTCGTTCCACCTGACTGTTTGTTCTTTCCTTAGAAGTTTGAACAAGGGTTCACAGGTTGCAGTGAGGTTAGATATGAACCTTGATATGTAGTTCAATCTACCTAAGAACCCTCAAACTTCTTTCTCAGTCTTAGGTGCAGTCATCTCCTGAATGGCTTTGACTTTGTCGGGATTAATCTCAATTCCTTTTTCACTTACAATAAATCCCAGCAACTTACCGGAACGTACCCCGAATGTGCATTTGTTGGGGTTCAACTTCAGCTGATACTTCCTCAGACGCTTAAAAAACTTCAGCAGATTCACCAGATGATCTTCTTTTGTAAGGGACTTGGCAATCATATCATCCACATAGCATTCAATTTCTTTGTGGATCATATTGTGGAATAATGTTACCATAGCCCGTCGATAAGTTGCACCGGCGTTCTTCAGTCCAAACGGAATACCTTGTAACAAAATGTGCCCCAAGGTGTGATGAAAGTTGTTTTCTCCATGTCTTCGGGTGACATCTTAATCTGATTGTATCCAGAGAATCCGTCCATGAAAGAAAATACCGAGAACTGAGTTGTGTTGTCCACCAATACATCAATGTGAGGTAATGGGAAATCATCCTTCGGGCTAGCTCTGTTTAGGTCTCGGTAATCCACACACATATGCACCTTTCCATCCTTCTTAGGCACGGGTACAATGTTAGCAACCCACGGCGGGTAACTAGTTACAACAAGGAAACCGGCATCCCACTGCTTTTGTACTTCTTCCTTAATTTTCATGGCCATATCTGGGCAAGTACGGCGCAACTTTTGTTTAACTGGAAGGCAATCTTCTTTCATGGGTACCCTGTGCATGACAATATCTGTATCTAGACCTGGCATATCTTGATAGGACCAAGCAAAGACGTCGACATATCTTGTTTAAAAAAGTGTGAATGAAGTTATTATTTTGAAAACATTGCCATTTATTGTTTTGTGCGAAACATAACAAAAATGAAAAGACATTGAGCGAAAAAGAAAAATTGTTTGCAAAAGATGTCCATTGTTCATTGATATTCCATTTGCATAAAATACAAATATGGCCCTATTACAAAATGAGTCCAGACACCTTGGGCAAGATGCAGGACTTGATGCATGCTTAAGTAGGAAATAATAATTACTCTACAGGAGTAACTCTTATAATTTCCTGGGAAGATCAGTTAATGACTTGTTGGCCCGGGATCCTTAGACGAATCTGACTCTCCAGGTTGAGGTCGCTTTCAGCCTCGTCTTCCACGTTATTGACAACATCTGGGGTTAGCATTCCCCCACTCACGAACTTGGGCTCTTTAGCAGCCTCTGCTTGATCTTGTCGGAATTGTTTGTAACCCAAACCGAATTTGTCCTCCTTCTTCTCCACAGGTAGAAGCTTGCCCCAACCTTGGGCGTTCCCATTTTCAACAACATTCTGAGCTTGTTGGTAGGAGACAATCGAAGTACCCATCCTATCCTCTTGGGATGCAGCAAATACTTCAGTTGTCGCCTCATTGACGTTCAGTGCTTCGAAACCTTGGCTCATGGTTTCGTGAATCTCACCACCCATCTCAATATATTTGTAGGTAGCCAGATGGCTAACAAAAATGTCCTCTTCACAAAAGATTGTGATAATTTTCCCTTCCCACTCGTATTTTAATTTCTGGTGAAGGGTCGACGTAACTGCGCCAGCGGCGTGAATCCAAGGTCGACCCAACAAACAGCTGTAGGCCGGCTGAATGTCCATCACGTAGAAAGTAGTTTGAAAGACCTGCGGGCCAATTATCACAGGCAGCTCCAACTCTCCAAGAACAGACCTCTTGGAACCATCAAAGGCTCTAACCACCAGATTGCTTGGTCGGAGAGCTATACCATCATATTCGAGCTTAACAAGGGCTTTCTTTGGCAAGACATTAAGTGAGGACCCAGTGTCAAATAGAACATGTGAAAGCACAGCCCCTTTACACTCTAGAGTGATGTGCAAAGCTTTATTATGATGATGACCTTCCATTGTCAAATCAACATTGGTGAAGCCTAGTCTGTGACTAGTATTAACATTAGAAACCACTGTCTCTAGCTGATTTACCGTGATCTCCTCAGGCACGTAGAGACGTCCGCTTCGAGTGAAGCCTCCGCCTCCCCCGACATTATCGACATGTGGTGTGTAAGTTGAAGAATCAAGAGAGACTCTATCCCCTTTTGCAGTAGAGGTCTGAACCATAGTGCCATGGTACAACATTATCTTTTTCATACGGAATGGGTCCAGGTACCGTGATGGTGACTGGACTAACTGCGGCGGAAGTAGGAACTGTTATTGTTTGTGGATCGTAATATATGGTAACAGGATTTCTGACTAGTTGTGGTGGTGGTGAAAGACTAAAGCTGGGTTGTTGTTGAGACTGTTGCTTAAAATTGTTGGAATCGGGGACCATTGCCGGGTCATAATATATGGTGACTGTGGAGACATCATTATTAATGGTTGATGTTGTTGTAGAAGCGGATGCGGTTGAACTAATATTTGTTGAAGTGGTAGAAGAGATGATTGTTGACTTTGTAGATGAGTCTGTCGGAATAATTGTTTTTGAAGTTGTAAGAGGGGTGTTTGTTGCTACTGTAGGAGGAATTGCTGATGTTGTAGATGCTGACACTGTTGATGTTATCTGCAGGATACCTTCTTTGATAAGACCTTTGATGCCACTTCTTAAACTTGCACAACCATTGGTGGAAACTTTGCAAGATTCACAGCAGGCCTCGCAACCTGGGAACACTTGGAACTTTAAAAGTTGAGCTTTAACCTCGGCCAGAGGTGTTTGGATGCTTGCAGTATCTTCAATTAGGTTCACGGGTTGATCCTCCTCAATTGCATTTATCCTGGGCCCACCGTGGCTAGGCATAGGATTCTTTGTGACATTAGGAGGCGGTGAAAAATTTAAAGCCTTTGAATCAACTAGATCCTGGACCTTCATGTGCAAGGCTCTGCACTTTTCCATTGTATGGCCAGGTGCATTGGAATGGAAGGCATATATGGCGTTGACGTCGTAATTCCTTGGAAGGTTTTGAGGATCTGGTGGAGCCAGACTTCTTAATTCAACAAGATTGAGTTTCAAAAGTTGTGGCAACAAAGTGGCATAGGGCATCGGTATAGGATCGATTACCCTGTTGACTTGAGATGGCCTTTGATGGAAAGGACGTTGATGTTGGTTGTTGTTGTTGTAAGACCTTTGTTGAGGGAAATGTTGTGGTTGCGGAGTGTATTGTTGTTGAGGTGATGGAGCGGGAATTGTGACAGCGGCTATTGATCTTGGCGCATACTGGGGCCTTCCTCTACCCATGTGTATTGAATTGGTTTCACCCGACCTGCGAGGCCCTGCAAAAGGTTTCCTTGTGCTGCTAGAGTTGGCGCCGTTATCAGAAATCTTACCCATTTTTAACAAACTATCAATTCTCTCCCCTGCTATGACCACGTCAGCAAAGCTAATGGAAGAGAAAGCAGCCAGCCTATCAATGTATGTCCCCTATAGGGTGTTCATAAACATATCTGCCATTTTTCTTTCCGACATTGGAGGTTGAACAACAACAACTAATTGCCTCCATCTCTGGGCATACTCTCGAAAGCTTTCTCTGGAGGATTGTGACATACCCATTAGAAGAGTTCTGTTAGAAGCCATGTCTAAATTGTATTGATATTGGCGTATGATAGCCTCGGCCAAATCCTTCCAATTTCTGACTATTGCCCTAGTTAGATAAGAGTACCAATCACGGGATACCCCGGTCAAGCTATCCTCAAAGTAAAACATCCATAGCTTTTCATCCATGGTGTAAGCCTTTAATCTTCCCAGAAAAGATTGAAGATAGGTACGAGGACAGGAGGTACCGTTATATCTTTCAAAACAGGGAGGTTTGAATTTGTGAGGAATTCTTACTCCCTCAGCTAGGCCCATGTCCATAACATCAAATCCTAAGGAGTTTTGGGACTCCAAATATCTTAGCTTTTCTGCTATCTCGTCCAAACGATGTTCATAGACTTCATCTCCCACACCAACTACAGTGAATTGTTCCTCTTGAGGGTCCTCTTGCAAGGCATGCCCTCCAGTGTTACCTTGGGTATTCCTGATAGCATTAACTTCAGGGTTGAGATGAGGCCCAAACTCCGGGGGATCAGTATGTGGCTGTCATGATCATTGTTGCTGGTACCCCCTGTACCTGGGTGATTTTCTTCAGGAGTTTGCCGCTCGACCAACTCTCTCAATATTTCTTGGCTTTGGGCCAACCCAGTCATTACTGCCATGAACTGGTTCATCTGAGCCCTCATTTCAGTTCTTTCATTAGCCATCTGAGTTCTCACGTCAGTCAAATCTTGTTGAACCTGGTCCATCTGTAAGCAAGGAAGGTTGTTTCTTGTAGGATACCGGTGAACTCTATTGATGGGGAAGACTCTCCTACAAGCAATGTTTCCTGAAACCACAACAAAGTGAGAAACAACAACAGAAATACCTACAAAACAAAGAATGAGGTTAGTATGCAATGCAGTATGTCCATTTGTCTTCCAAGGGTATCCGGTTTAGTTCTTTGGTTTTGACCTTCCAGACCTCGAGGAATGATGATGTTGAAGAGAAATGAAGCCCAAAGGATAATACACAAACGATATATTACAAATGCAAAGATACATAGTTTTGTGATTACAAACAAGTCCCCATGGTGGGTCAAAATACAACAAAATCAACAAAAGTACAAACAAAATGAAATACAAGTTCAAAGAAATCAAACATCCAACCCAAAGTCATCTTCTCTGACTTCCTTCAGGAGAGCATCAGTCACTGGTCCAACCGGATGCTCTATGATGGTCCTGATAAGAAGGTTCCTGGTGGCAATAGCATTTGTCAACTTCTTATACTTGTCTTGGTCCTTTGATCTCTTCAACCCCGCCCGGAGTTTCAACTCAGAGATTTACTTCTGTGCTGCTAACAAGGCTTCCTGACTCTTCTTCTCATTAGCTTCCAACAGCTCTATCCTAGACTGGGTCTTCTGATCTTCCTGTGAACGAGCCTCAGTGATTCTGATCCATATAGCCTGACTCTCTTCCAAGTAGTGCTCAGCTCTGGCCTTCTGAATCTTAGCTTCTTTGCAAGCATTCTTCAACACCAACTCCCCTGCCCGGGCTCTTTTGATGTAATCATTTGTCTTCTCAATCTTGGTCATATGCTCGATCCGGAGCTTCTCTAACCTTTCATTGTCCAGAAGACTATCTTATCCTATGATACGAGACCAATCAATATATTAAGCTGAAGCTATGTTGTTGCACTTGCCAAGATTGGCAGTCCCTTTTGTTTGAATGTTATCCCAGGCCCAGGCTGCATGTCGGACGATAGCATGATTATTCTAAATGTCACAGTAAAGGGTTTCTGATAAGTCCTGCTCTCTCGGTGGGTGTACTAGGCATACCCTAGCTGCCTTTTGAGTAGCAAAGGATTGTAGTTGATGCAACTTTTCACTCCAATAAGAGGTACATTGGGATACTGCCTGTCGCTCCCCGAATTTCCATCCTGGTACAAACGTGAAAGTGGTGCGGGAAAGGTAGAGTCGCCATCCAGACATTTTTATCCCGAAGGAACGGGAATGGTAATGCTGCCCAAACCAAAGAAAAGGAAAGGAAGGACACAGGTCCTGCGAACCAAAGAAAATGAGTTCGGGAGTCGGTTACGACCTGGGAAGGTATTAGCACCCCAGATCGTTCGCCGTACCCGACGGGATCCACGCTTGCAAATAAATCTGTTTCAAAGGGTGAAGAAATGGAAGCTGCTGCAAAACTAAAACTGAAATTGGATAAGAAAGAAAAGAAAGGGGGAAAATGTAGGGAAAATAAAAGAGTGTGCTTGAACGGGCCCTACCCCGCTGCCTACGTACCTCATCTAGACAATGAGGATCAGAGTCGTCGTAGTTCCCCTAACTAGGGGTGGAAAATATATCTTGTGTCTTAAGGCTTGAACTGCCTATGTCAATGCTCAGGTGTTGCAGGCTCAGACGACGAGTGCGTTACCGTCTTGCAAAGTGACAAGTAGTAGCAAGTTCACACGTAAAGAGTGAGGGTGATGAGAAAAGAAGCACCGAAGGAGAGATGCTTATTGTTTGTTTGTGTTTTTTAGAAGCTTTTATTGGTGTGGCACAAGGAAGTGAACTCAAGCTCTTTTCCATGGAATGTGTACTTGCTACTACATTCCAAGATGGAATAATAGAACAAGCACACTCAAGTAAGGAGAAGATCCCCAAAACTTGATTCCCGAGATTAGGGCCTAGGCTCACTAACTCATTGAATTTATTAAGTGTTTTTGTAATTAAAATGAAGAAGTGTGTTTTATGATTTTCTTGATGAAGATGGTCCCGTGATCAGACTTGTGCATCATGATAAACAAGCTTGTACTATCACAAGATGGGAAGACTACAAGTGCCTCATGGAATAAGGCTATTGCACAGGAGACCACTTCAATCCTTATTAAGATGTTTTTTAGAGTTTTGTTTTGAGATGAGAAGAGAAGAGAACCAAAGATCTTAAAGGTAAAATCTAAAGGGGAATACTAATCCTAATGTTAACATGCAAAGGATACCCTAGGTTAGTGTGGCTTACTATCCTAAAGAAGGAAGAGATAAGAAGAGAAGGAGGAGAAAGAAGAAGGGAAGAAGATAGAAAGGATGGCCTAAGCACATCAAACACAAATAGGAAAGCATCATGAAAAGAGAAGAGATAAGAATTGGAGATGTGGGAATCTCATCCACACCTCTCACTTACCAAAGCCCCTGAAATGGTTAAAAGCATAAACAAGTAACATGCAAGTAAATAAGACCAAATGAAATACAAGTGGACAAAAGATCAAGCCAAGGCATCACAACCAGAATTGGAACCTCAATTAAGAGTGTCAAGATCAAACACACAACACAAAATGAGAAATGGAATAAACGGTCCAACATAAAGCATCACAGATTATCATGACAAAACAAAACAATTATGAAATAGCCCAAAGCATACAAAGTACACAAACATCACACACTTCAAGACCAGAACCCTAACATGTCAAGAATGTGCCTAAGCAACACAAAAGATTAAGAATAGAAGCATACAAACTTAAACATTATCAACATGAGAAGCAAATAAGCATAAGAAGTGAGGTGAACATGTACATAAGTGAATGAACTTCAAAGGCAAGCAACCACCAAATTACTCAAAGTACAAACATCAATCCAAGACCAGAGGGGTATCCTCATCCTAAAAGGGCTCTAAACAACCTAAGGGAGTTGGCACATGTGCCCTCCCAACCTAAGGACTAAACATATGACCAAAAAGGATGCAAAAGGAGAGAAGCAAACAATAAAATTCAAATTAAATCAAGCATTCATCCACAAATTCCACAAATTTGCACAAAGACTCTTAAAACATCTAATATTAGCATGCCAAAAGAATAAGATCAAAATCAGAAGCTAAGTAGGTCAAATATGTGCCTAAACATGGATTAGGGTTATGAAACTTCATGCACAAGTTAGGGATCAAAAATACTCAAGCAAACTTCTAAAAATCAGAAGGAAAATCACCAACAAACTACACTTCAATGTGAATCGAGAGCAAAAAGAATCAATTCAAAATTCAAATTAATGATCAAGATATAAATTCTACAAGTCAACATGTGTTTAAAATGAAATAAAAACAATTAATAAAAGCAACAATTAATTCCAGCGTGGAAAATGAAAATAAATGGAAAATAAAAATATCAAAAATTAAAGAAAACTCAAAATATCATTTATGAATTTTTTTGGAATTTTTAATAACTTCTAACTATTTTTAATAATTGAAAAGCAAACTGAAATAAAATGAAAATAATAAAAGAAAGGAATGGGCCAGGGGTGCAAACAGCAAGGAATCCAGTTCAAATCTAATGGGCTTAGAAAGGGAGGGGTGTGAATAGCAGCACAAGCCCAATGAGCACTCGGTCAAACAAAAATTAAAAGTATGCAAATCCAAAGGCTCACAAACAAAGTAATCATATACAAGGGTTTGTGTGTGAAGTCAGCATGACTTGGAGGTAATCAGTTCCAACGCATCATGTTTAAACTCACTAATTAAATGAAATATGATGGCTACGTTTTAAAGTTATTAAAATCCTGATTAATTAAATTAATAAAACATAATTAAATTAATTAATCATGATCCAACGGCCAGGATTAAAACTGGAAACCTAAAACCCTAATCATAAACCCTACCGGCCGGAGAAGCGTCGGTCGTCTTCTTCGGCCAACCAAAACTTGCAGAGCATCAAAACTCCACCAAACTTCATGGTCCAGCTATCAAAATGATCCTCAAACTATATAGAACTCAAATCCAACATAAAAAAGCATTAATCTATCACACACAAACTAAATCGAAGAAGATAAGTTTGGATCTAAAACTTTCAGATCCTCAGTTTGACCTCATTTCAACATCATTTCAAAAACAAAACACATCATCAGACTCAGGGGAACACGCAGATAACAATGCACACAAGAGAATTCAAATCCAGGATGATGAATTTTGGAGCATACCTGAGTTTGCAGATCTTCAAATTTCACAAAGAGAACCAATCTTCAGCTCCAGATGAACCTCTTGTGACCTCTATTCACAAAATAAACGTGAAAGAAACCTTAGAACAGCTTGAATCTTGCTCTTCGAATGAAACTGAGTTGAGATTAGACTGATGCAAACACTCTTTTATAGCTCAAAGTAAGGATTGATTTATGATCTATGAAACTCCAGGGAGAAGAATATGAAGTTTGTTTGGTGAATGAGTGTATGGATGAGGAGATTCGAAGGAAAATGCAGCAAGAGCAAGAACTTGGGAATGAGCAAATGGTGTGGATCTGAGGGGAAATGAAACCCTAGCAATCTTATATAGTGTGCATGCTTTCAGTGTTTTGAATTGTGAAGAGAATGCACGTGAGGATAGTGAGGGAAGAGTGATTTTGCAAAATTGCAAAAGTTGTGTGATGGGGTGATTTGATCGTGCTCTCCCTCCACCCTTTGCACATGCTGATCCATTTTGATTTACTCATTCACCCATGATTTAATCCTGGCCCTTGGATGTTTGGTTCATGCACTTCTCATTCTTTTGCATCTTTGCACATGATGTGATACCATGCATACCATGCACGATTCTCTTGATTTTTCTTGAGCCAAACACTCCTCATGCCATGAATAGTGATGTAGTGATCTTACTTTGCACATAAAACAGCTTGGAATTGAGATACATGAGTTTTGCTTATTGGTAGAAACTTGAATTTTAAGGCAAACCCTAAAAACAAGTGAACTTCAAAGGACCATAACTTTTGATTCATGAAGGCTATGAAAATGAACTTGTACTTTCTGAAAATGGGAGAACATACCCTACAACTTTCATGTTTATTGGAAATTCATTTGAGATCATTTTCATCATGAAAGAGGGCTTTGAAAATTAGGGCAAAAGTTGCCAAAAATGGAAACTTCTAAAACAAGCCATATGCCAAAAATGGAAAGTTCTTCAAAATTCCTTGATTCTTGATCCTTGACTTTATGAAACCTCTTCTAAGGTCTTGAGGATACCCCTTGACTTGAAAAATGGGGTTGGACCCCTTGACTTCTTACAGTTGACTTTTGAACTGCACAATTGACCAATTTCTTCTTATGCAAGCAACTGAAGAAATAACTGCATTCCACAAGGAATTTTCTCACCAAATTTCATCCATAGGAACATCTTATCATATGAAGGACTTTTCCTAGATTAAATTGCCAAAGTCACAAAGAATTCCTGCTTGAAAGTGAAACCCTAATTTGGGAACCATTGTGTAGGAACTTGCCCTAGCTTGGATTCTCTAATGATCTCCCAACCTTCTAGGCTCTTGTAAATGATCTTGAAATTGTGAATGTCATATAGACTCTTCATGGGACTTGGACAAATCTACTCGGCCTCTTGCTATAACTTGTAGTGCCTCAAATACACCAACAGTTGATCATATGCCTAATGCTAAAACATGAGAATGTTATGCTTCATTTTTCCATGCAAAGATGCCAAAGATATGACATGCTTATGATGATTATGATATGATGATGATGCTTAAAAAAGAAGAGGGAAAATTTGGGGTGTTACAGCTGCCCCTATTCAAGAAACTGTCAATCTGAAAAGGACGGTAGCACGGGCTATCGACCGTTCAAGATGAACTGTGGTTGAATACCAAGAAAACCTGAAATTTGCACTTTGATGGAGAATGCAAGCAGTGGGAAATAAACCCAGCCAAATGACGCTGTGGTGACTGAAGCGAAGACAAAGCGGACGAGCTACTTGGACAAACGAGTCTTCTTCTGATAACCTGTTACGCCATGAACTGGACATACGAGCCCTCTTCAAGCAAACCTGTTACGCCAGAAACTGGACATATGAGCCCTCTTCAAGTATTTTTATAAAAATATATGACTTGAGACAGACGAACCTCCTTCGGATAACCCGTTACGCCAGGACCGGTGATGCACTTAAGTCTGTGGGATAGACATGCATAATCAGGATAGACGAACCCTCTTTATATATCCTCCGTATATATAAGGTCTAAGACAAACGAGTCTTATTCAGATAACCTGTTACGTCAGGTGCGGCATTAGGATTGGACGAACCCTCTTCACAAATCTTGTGTAGATAAGTGGTGTCTGAGACAGACGAACCTCCTTCAGATAAACCTGTTATGCCAGGACCGGTAACCATTTTGACGTTTAATCCCACCGTCAGGACTTCAAACCTCTTCAACATAGATGAGCATTGGATGATCATCAAGAGAACACAGACGAGTGCCATAAGTCAATGATACAAACGAATATCAGACAATGATCTAAGAAACACATACGAGTGCTTCAGGCGATGATACATACGAATATCAGCCACTGGTACACACGAATACCAGAAACCCAACACAGACGAGCAATTGGAGTAGAAATACAGACGAGTACCATAAATCTAACACGGACGAGCAATTGGAGTAGCAATACAGACGAGTACCAGAAATCCAACACAGACGAGCAATTGGAGTAGCAATATAAACGAGTACTAGAGTGATTATCAAATCAATATAAGCTAACACAGACGAGTGTGAGGGATGATACAGACGAGTATCCAAACAATGCAAACGAGCTTCAAACGGATAACACACACAGATGAATGCTGGAGAACACATACGAGCATCACACATAAGTTCCAACACAGACGTGTGTCAAGCACCAAATGGATGGTACACACAGACGAGTGCTGGGAAGTGCAGACGAGCAACAGCAACTAACAACCATGGGCGACTGCTGGGGAAAGAAAACGAGCAATAACAAAGTGTGAACACATACGAGTATTGAGGCGATGCTGAAGAGCAACTATCAAACATCAAACACAGACGAGCGTTGGGAAATGCAGAAGAGCTCGAAACGGATACCCAACACAGACAAGTGCCAAGAAATGCAGACGAGCACAAACAGATAACGATCACAGACGAGTGCTGGGGAACCTGGTCAAGAGGCTTTGACAATGCCTAACTCTGACTAGGGATGAATAATTATTTGCATCATCACACTGACCAAAAATAAATTGGCGACTTCTCTAGGGAATATTTCGATGATGGGAAACCCAAACATGAACTCTGCGAGGAAATTGGGCATTCAGCTGCCTGCTGGGCATACTTCACTTGTGGATAATCCGCTTGGGGAAAACCAGATCTTCACATAGTCTTAAAAAACTACTGGGAATCAATTTCATTTTATCTGATCAGCCTCAGCTGGGGAATATTCTGCTTGGGAAAGTGTGATACTATCCTGCAAAACCTGCAACCACAGAATACACATATGTGCCCCGGGGACTAAGATGGTATGATATGTTCATCCATCGTCACCCGACACTCAAATATGGTTTTAAATGTTTCCCTGCAATGTAATTTTTAGAGAAAACACCATGTTTCAAAAGCAATGTTCTTTTTTGCCAAAAACTCAGGACATTTTTGCAAACAAAATAAACACAACACAACTTTTTGACTGAATATTCATTTATTGAGAGGCCTCTGAATAGGCAAAGTTTTTACATCAAGAAGCAACCACCTAGAAATAGGTAGCTACCATAAAATTGAGAAAATAAACTATCCTAATGGCAATGTGCACGGCATTCCAATGATTTTCCTTCCTACTATGACCAACATATCTTCAAAACTTTTTGTTCTTGCCTTTACTTTCTGGAAAAAAAAGAGGGGACTGATTCCTATCCTTCTGATATTGTCAAGCTGTACGAAACGGTGATTTGGTTCAGATTACCTGGATCACAGTTGTTCGCTTATTCCCTTGTTTTGCGTGGATCGCCCTTTCGGGTTTTCAATCCACCAGGATACCGTTTTTTGCCTGAGTTGTCCGATGTGGCTTTTCAACTCAGCGGGTGTACATTTTTTATTTGTTTCCCTAACTTTTTCCCGAGCTTTTTTATTCTATTTCTAGCTCGTCGGGATGCCCTTTTCTTGCCTGGACTTTAATTTTGTTTTTGTGTCCAGCGGGTCTTTTTATGCGAAGTATTTTTTAATTGCGTCTGAGTTAATAGGGGATTGGAAATCTTCTCCATCCATAGTGGTGAGCATCAGTACCCCACCCGAGAAAACTTTCTTTACTATGAATGGGCCTTTGTAGTTCGGGGTCCACTTGTCTCTGTGATCTGAACCTGGAGGAACGATCCTCTTGAGCACGAGCTCGCATACTTGATACTCTCGAGTACGTACTTGTTGGTCTAATGCTCGCTTCATTCTCCTCTGATAAAGCTGACCATGACAAATAGCCGCTAATCTCTTTTCCTCAATTAGACATAACTGATTGTATCGAGCACGTACCCACTCAGCCTCATCAAGCTTCACATCCATCATCACACGCAATGAAGGAATTTCCACCTCAACAGGCAAGACTGCCTCCATACCATATACCAATGAGAAAGGAGTTGCCCCGGTTGACGTCCTGACTGACGTCGGTACCCATGCAACACAAATGGTAGCATCTCATGCCAATCCTTGTAAGTGACAACTTTCTTTTGCACAATCTTCTTAATATTCTTATTTGCCGCCTCTACCGCACCATTCATCTTTGATCGGTAAGGAGAAGAATTGTGATGCTGAATCTGGAAGTCCCGACACAACTCTGCCATCATCTTGTTGTTCAAATTAGAACCATTGTCAGTAATGATTTGCTCGGGCACTCCATATCTACAAATGATGTCTCTTTTCAAAAATCTAGCTACCACTTGACGAGTGACATTGGCATAGGATGCCGCTTCAACCCACTTAGTGAAGTAATCAATCGCAACCAAGATGAAACGATGACCATTTGAAGCAGTAGGCTTTATCTTCCCGATCATGTCAATGCCCCACATAGAAAAGGGCCAAGGAGATGACATGACGTTGAGCGGGCTGGGAGGAACATGCACCTTGTCTGCATAAATCTGGCATTTGTGGCACTTAGGGGCGTACGAACAACAATCTGCATCCATTGTCAGCCAATAATACCCCAATCTCAACAACTTCTTTGCCATTGCATGTCCCCCTGCATGAGTACCAAAAGATCCCTCGTGGACTTCTTGCATTAACAGGCTTGCTTTGTGTCTATCCACACATATGAGCAAGACCATGTCAAAGTTCCTCTTATACAGAACTTTGTCTGTGTTCAAGAAGAAACTAGCAGCAAGTCGTCTTAAGGTCTTCTTGTTGTTGGATGATGCCCCAGCTGGGTATTCTTGTCTTTCCAGGTAAAGCTTAATATCAAAGTACCAAGTTTTCTCTTCAAACAATGCGTTTACAGAGAAAGCATGAGCTGGTGCATCAAGCCTGGAAATATTAATCCTGGGCACATAGTTCCAACACAAGACTTTGATGGACGAAGAAAGAGTAGCCAATGCATCGGAAAATTGATTCTCATCTCGTGGTATGTACTGCAGCTTAAACGTTGTGAAGAAAGTCAACAGTCTTTTGGCGTAATCTCTATAAGGAATTAAATGTTCTTTATGTGTATACCACTTGCCGGTAATCTGATTGATAATGAGGGCTGAATCTCTGAATATATCGAGGGTCTTAATCCGAAGATTAATAGCCTCCTCTATTCCCATTATGCACGCCTCATATTCTGCTTCATTGTTGGTGCAACCAAAAGTAATTCTGGCAGCGAAGAGAAAGTGAACACCTTCAGGAGTGATAAGACCAGCACCAACTCCACGTCCGTTGATATTGACTGCCCCATCAAACATCAACTTCCATTTGGATTCAGGGTCTGGCCCCTCCTCCGGAAGTGGTTCCTCGCAATCGTTTGCCTTGAGGTACATGATGTCCTCATCAGGGAAATCAAATTTCATCGGCTGATAATCGTCTTCAAGAGGTTGATGTGCAAGATAATCTGACAATACACTTCCTTTGACGGCTTTCTGGGAAGTATATTGTATATCATACTCTGTTAAGATCATTTGCCACCTTGCAACCCTTCCAGTTAATGTTGGTTTCTCGAAAATATACTTGTCAGGGTCCATATTTGAGATTAGCAGTGTGGTATGGGTCAACATATATTGTCTCAGTCGGCGAGCAACCCATACCAAAGCACAACAAGTTTTCTCGAGCAGTGAGTAACGGGATTCACAGTCGGTAAACATTTTGCTAAGGTAGTAAATAGCATACTCTTTTCGACCAGACTCGTCATGTTGGCCTAGAACACACCCCATCGATCCCTCTAGCACAGTCAAGTACATGATAAGTGGCCGTCCCGGAACTGGAGGCATTAGAATCGGAGGTGTCTGCAAATATTCTTTTATCTTTTCAAAGGCTCTTTGATAGTCCTCATTCCACCTGATCGTTTGTTCTTTTCTTAACAATTTGAATATTGGCTCACACGTGGAAGTTAGATGAGATATGAACCGTGAAATGTAGTTCAATCTCCCTAAAAACCCGCGCACTTCTTTTTCTGTTTTCGGTGCAGGCATATCTTGTATTGCTTTTACTTTTGCAGGATCCACCTCAATTCCTTTCTGGCTAACAATGAAACCCAGCAATTTTCCGGACCGCACCCCGAAAGTACACTTGTTTGGATTTAACCTCAATTTGTACTTTATCAATCTATCAAACAGCTTTTTGAGATTGACCAAATGCTCCTCTTCGTCTCGGGACTTAGCAATCATGTCGTCCACATAGCATTCAATTTCCTTGTGTATCATGTCGTGGAACAATGTGACCATAGCCCGCTGATACGTTGCCCCGACGTTCTTCAACCCAAAGGGCATAACCTTATAACAGAATGTACCCCATGGGGTAATGAACTTTGTTTTCTCCATGTCTTCCGGTGCCATTTTGATCTGATTATACCCGGAGAAGCCATCCATGAAAGAAAATACCGAGAACTAAGTGGTCTTATCTACCAGCACATCAATGTGAGGTAATGGAAAGTCATTCTTTGGACTTGCTATGTTTAGATCCCGATAATCAACGCACATCCGAACTTTGCCTTATTTCTTTGGTATAGGTACAATATTAGCTACCCAAGGTGGGTAACTAGTTACAGCGAGGAATTTGGTATCCCACTGCTTTTGAACTTCCTCCTTGATCTTCATCGCCATATCAGGACGAGTTCTTCTCAGCTTTTGTTTCATCGGAGGACAGTCTTCTCTTAGTGGCAGCTTGTGTACAACGATGTCAGTATCTAGTCCTGGAATATCTTAATACGACCAGGCGAAGATATCGACATACTCACGTAGCATACCAATCAACTCCTTCTTTACCTCGGCCTGCAGACTGGCCCCAATCTTTATCTCTCTCTTTACATCTTCAATCCCGATGTGATGATCTCTATTTCTTCCTGATGAGGCTGAATGACCCTTTCCTCTTGTTTCAACAACGTGACCAATTCTTCTGGGAGTTCACAATCTTCCTCAACCCCTTCATCAGCTTGGTAGATAGGATTGTCGAAGTCATGCGTGGTCATAGCAGGAACGTTATCACTAGAATTCAGATGATCAACACTGCACAGATGATATGCATATTTCAGAATATGTTCTTTTCAAAAGAGACGCAAACACACAAACACAAGAAAAGGAAAAACATTGCCATTTTATTTTGGTGTGAAGAAAAATTTTAAAATGAAAGAAAGAGAACAAAAATTGCTTGAAAAATGTCCTTTATTTCATGGAAAAAGTAAATGCATTAAAAGCATGGTGGCCCTACAAATGGATCCGTGCACCTTGGGCAGAGTGCAGGATTGACATGCAGCATGATAAAAAAGAAACAAGTAAATTACTTTGATTTCCAGGTAACTTGAACGAAATCCTCGGCAGACCAGTTCCGGAGCTCCTCCCCAGGTGCACATGGGTGAATCCAGCTATCCCAGTCGCAGTCACTGTCCCCTTCTTCACTTGTTGTACAGACGTTATTGTGATCGAGCATTCCGGCGCTTGTGAAAGTTATGACCTTACCACCCTGAGGCCAGTTGGACCCACCAGGCTGGTAACCAAGACCGAACTTGTCGTCTTTCTTTTCCATCTCCAGCAACTTTCCCCAGCCCTGAGCACTTCCGGATTGGACCACTTCTTTGGCTTGCTTGTAGGAGTAGATAGAAGTCCCTTCCTTCTCGTTGTTCCGATCTGCCGGAGCCAAAGTACTAACATTGACTGCTTCAAAAGCTTGACACAACGTTTCATGAATTTCCCCGTCCATTTCCACGTATTTGAAAGTTGACAGATGACTCACAAAAATATCCTCTTCTCCACACACGGTGATTACCTGGCCATCTACCACATACTTCAGCTTCTGATGCAACGTGGATGTCATTGCGCCTGCAGCATGAATCCAGGGACGTCCTAGAAAGCAACTTTAAGCGGGTTGAATATCCATAACGTAGAATGTGCTTTTGAACACTTGGGACCCAATCTTCACAGGTAGCTCAACCTCTCCGAACACAGACCTTTGGGACCCATCAAAGGCCTTTACAATTAGATCACTGGATCGTAAAACAATGCCATCAATATTCAACTTCATCAAGGCCTTCTTAGGGAGCACATTGAGGGAAGCGCTTGTATCAACCAAGACATGTGATAGGACATCACCTTTACACTCCATGGTGATGTGCAGGGCCTTGTTGTGATTGCGGCCTTCAGAAGTAAGATCTCTATCTGTGAAACCCAACCCATGGCTGGCGTTTACGCTGCCTACCACAACTTCCAATTGGTTAACCGGTATCTCCTGTGGTACATATGCCATCTGTAAAACTTTCAGTAGAGCTTCCCTATGAGCTGGAGAACACATCAACAAGGACAAAATAGATATTTTGGATGGAGTTTGATTCAGCTGTTCAACTACTTTATAGTCACTCTTCTTTATTATCCTCATAAACTCTTCGACTTCCTTTTCAAAAGTGCCTTGCTCGTGCAGCAGGAGTTGTCACCTCTTTTGTTGCTATCTGTTTACCCTTAGCCTTTGCAGCAGCTTCAGCTTCAGGATCTCCTCTAAGAGCTTGAGGAGCAAAAAGACGCCCGCTTCTTGTAAATCCACCAACTCCTCTGACATTCACCACAGTCGGGTCAATTGTCACTGCTTTACTTTCCACCTTCTGACCTTCTACGTATACATCCGAGCCATAGTGCCACGGGATAGCCTTGTCATCAGCATAAGGAACTGGTCCTGGAACAGTAATGGTAACAGGACTAACCTCTGGAACATAAATAGTCACGGGCTCTCTCCGGGCAGGAACTTCAGCAGGATCAAAGTAAATTGTTATGGTAGACACACAGTCGCTTCTATCATCAACCCTATCAAACTGTAGCGACCCCTCGTCAATCAAATATTGCATTCCAACCTTCAAGTCTTCACAGCCATTAACTGAACTCAAACACCCCTCACAGTCATAACCACACCCTGGGAATACTTGTCATTTCAACAATCTGTCTTTCACCACCAGCAATGAAGTCTTCACTTCTTCCACATTCAAAATCAAGTTTAACTTCTCACCACTATCAACAACATTTATCCTTGCCACTCCATGGTTTGGAATGGGATTTGATGTAACATTAGGAGGCGGTGCAAAGTTAATCGCCTTTGAATCAATCAGGTCTTGAACCTTATGTTGTAATGCCCTTCACTTCTCTGTTGAGTGCCCGGGAGCTCCTGAATGAAATGCGTATCTTGCATTAGCATCATACCCCACTGGAAGCTCTCCAGGTGGAGGTGGTGCTAGTGTCCTCAATTGAACCAAGTTCAAATCTAACAACCTTTGAAGTAGTGTCGTGTATGTCATTGGGATGGCTTTAAGCACCCTGTTAGCTGGATGAGCTTGTCTCTGTTGATAGGGTCTTTGCTGATAACTATTGCACTATGGCTGTTGTGGTTGAGTTTATTGCACAGGACTTGAGGGAATAGTGACAACTGCAACTTGCTCATAGGATCCTCTGTATCCCCGGCCCTGCCTCGGCCGTACACAACATTAGTTTCTCCCTCTCTTCTTCTTGGAGGTCCATTAAAATCCTTTCTCACACCGCTTGAGCTACCTGCACCAGTGTCTTGAATCTTCCCCATCTTCAAAAGAGTTTCAACCCTCTCTCCGGCTATCACAATGTCATTGAACTTTGTTGCTGAACAAGACGCCAGCCTCTCAATAAACACACCCTGCAGTGTTCCCATGAACATGTCCGCCATTTCAGTTTCCAACAAGGGAGGTTGTACTCTAGCAGCAAGTTGACGCCACCTCTGAGCGTACTCCTTGATTCCTTCTTTAGCATTCTGAGACATGGTCTGCAACTGGGTACGATTTGGAGCCATATCCAAATTGTACTGATACTGTTTCACAAATGCCTCTGCTAAATCCTTCCAGCTTCAAATATTAACCCTACTCAGCTTCATGTACCACTCCAAGGAGGCCCCCACAAGGCTATCCTGGAAGTAATACATTCACAACTTCTCGTCATCTGTATGTGCAGCAATTCTTCCTACAAAAGACTGGAGGTGAGTCTTCGGGAACGCCGTGCCGTTGTACTTATCGAAAATAGGAACCTTGAACTTGTAGGGAATTCTAACCCCTGGCACCAAGCCCAAGTCAGTGATATCAAACCCAGAGAACTCTGAGATTGAATGGCACGAATCTGCTCAGCCATCTCTTCAAACTTTCTATTCATGTCAATTCCTTGGCCTTCTGCCTCATCCAGCAAAGTGAACTGTTCATCCTTCCCGTCCATCTATACATTATTCACTCCATCATTGACAATAGTAACCCCTGGTTGCACCACAGGGATCTCTACGTGACGGGCGCCAGTCCCATAGCGATTACGTCCATCTGCTGCCCCATTGTTCCTGGCCTGATTGTTTTCCACCATTTCGCGTAGACGCTCTTGAGTTTGACCCATCCCAGCCATGAGGGTCATGAAGTTATCCATTTTTGTCCTTAAGTCAGCCAGATCTACTTGCATCTGATCCATTACTCTCTCTCTATTTACTCTTGTAGGATATATGTGCACTGTTGGCTGTTCACGAACCTTCTTGGGTGCTATAGTGCCTAAAAGGACATAAACGTTAGAAAACTGATGAACTACCTGCAAAACAGCAAACACGTTATATGCATGCAATGTAATTATTTATGTTTCCGGATTCAAGCATTAATATGCCCTAGTTCTGGTATTTGCTCCAGATAGCCCCTTTGAGCATTAATTTTCAAACTTTCCCTTTGAAGAGTGTTCAGATCTCAGCAGTCTCAGGCTAACAAGTCTTACATACTCAGAAATAGTAACTGGAATTTAACATTGCATAATATGGATAACCCACTGGCAGCCAAAGTTAGAGCACAAACAAATTCCCCGGAGGGTTACAAGTCAATACATGAATAAAGAAAAATAAAGCAAGACTCCTACAACAATCCTGTAGGTAGTCAGGACAACAACAAACTAAAATCCTAGACTAAAGGAAAGACTCGAGTTCTTCTTCTGTAGCCATCACTTATGTCCGGTTCTTCTTTACGCCTGCTCTCAACTTAAGCCCTGCAATCTCCTTCATTGCCTCCTCCAAGACCATCTGGCTATGTGCCAATTGTTGAGTCTTCTCCCTTCGTATTTTGTGAACTTGTTCTACTTCTTCTTTCTTGAAGGCCATCTGTACCTCAAAAAACTCTTCCTTTTCTTTGTACTTCTTCTGCTCCTGTTCCCTTTGGCCCTGTAACCAAACAATGGACTGGCGAGCTTCTTTAAGAGTCTTCAAAGTCTTCTTACGCTCCGCTTCTCTTTTTGATTCCATCAGACCCAATCTCTAAAAATGAGTTTCTCTTTCAGCGAACTCCTTTTCTTTAGCTTCTAAGGTGACCTGCATCCTCTGTAGCTTTTCCTCTACTTCATTCTTAACACGATTGGCAAGGTGGTACAAATTAACCATTTCAGCATTCTCTATCCGGACCTTGTGCAACTGAGTTTCCAACTTCTTATAATCTTCGAGAGAAACAGTATTCTGACATGGCACTTCTTTGGGATACAATGGAGCTTCCACTGAAAATGGCATAAGCAAATCCTCTACGCGCTTCTGCAACCATGTAGCAAAAGGAGGATATGTCTTGGGATCCACCCTTCCAAAATCCTTCTTTCCTCTCTTCACCCTGTGAGCCCAAGCATGAGATGCTTGTATGACTAACTCTTTGTTTCCCTCCACAGAAAAGTACAAAGACCCAGCTAATTCTTCCATACTTGGTGGATCCCTCAGAGGATAGCCAAATTGTTTCCTGGCTAAGACTGGATGGTAACTGATCACCCCCTTTCTCCCTAGCAAAGGCACATTAATAAAACTCCCACAACTAACCAGTAACTCCTTTCCCAACAAATCCCTGTTATAACCCCAAGCTATATCCTCAGAAGTTAGTCCCATTAATATCCTAGACCACCTCCATTCATCCCTCATTTCTTTGAAAGGGCTTGACTTGGGTAATTGCTTAGCAAACCAATCAGCAAATAATGGAGCACAACAACTCACTGGTCCACCTCTGCCTTTCTCATTCCGGTAATGAACATTGTAGTAGAAATCTCCCAACAAAGTTGGTACAAGATTACCTTTAGCAAAAATGGAGATCACCTCCAAACTCACAAACTCCTTTTCTCCCGGGAAAAGACTAGATCCATATACCATCAAGGCCAACACAACACCAAAATCTCCCCACTTACTCTCTTTGGCATACTCTTCAGCTTCTGGTATAAGCACACCCTAGGAAGTCCTCTGCCCTCACTATCCTTCAAAGCATTCTTGACATTAGCAGCTGGTATACGACAGACTCTGGATATGTCTTCTTCCTTGAGAACTATCTCTGATCCATAGTAAGGAAAAGTATCTCTGACATGAATACCCAAAATACTAGCAATCTCCTCCAAGGTAGGAGCCAAAATATAATCTGGAAATACAAAACACCGCAACAAGGGATCATAGAACTGAAGAAAAGTTTGCAAGCTATCCTTCTGGTCTGCATTAGGTTTATCCACATACTTCAAAATCTGACCATACCTCTTTCTGAAGTTCCCTAAAACTTGGTCATTCATCAGCCCTTCTAGTCTCTGAACACTCTTGACTTCTGGTTGGAGAAAAGTGTAATGGATATTTTTCTTTCTTGTAACCTTCTCAGCTTCTGCCAATCTGGAAAGCTTACAATTACCAGAACTGGGTGCTAAACTGTAAACAAGACCTGAAAATGGAAACACAAATAGTTAATGCGAGTATGATGCGATGCAAATGCAATGCAGGCATATGATCAATCTGGGACCATCTGGATACTGGATATTAGGACCCCAAGTGACTGAAAAACCACGATTCTCTGAGCCATAACCATCTGATAGAAACCCTCAGAACCAAAAGATCAAGAAATCCAGAACCATAAGGACCAAATCATAACAGAGACCATACTGATAATGAGGGTATGTAGAGGTCAAGGGTTCCTGCAAACCTGTAAACCCCTCCCAATCTCACGGGTGTGCTCCGGGTCAAACATCACGGACTCTCAAAGCCGAATAGCAATAATATGTTCACCATTTCCGAGAAATGGCTCATGACCAAATCATGGAATCGGTTTGGCATTATGTACTACTCAGGGAGGCCTCAGTTGAGTCCGGGAAAACAAGGTCATCCTATGTGAGTTCCAGGTGGGCCATCGGGTGCGAATGGGTTTGCCACACAATGTGGTCTGCCACTGTCACCACTAGAGAGGGATGTTTCCACAGGGTTCTCAATGATCGGTACCTAGCTGCACATAACTATCAAGGTTATGAAATGAGAGAGGAAGATCCCCAAATCAAGACATTTCCAAGACGGTCGCAAGTCTGGGCGTGGAACTCACTACTACCCCCATGACAAGATCTCATGAGGCCAAAGTGGAACCACTCTAAGTCCTAAGGTGTAGTCGAGCCTTGGTAATGAGCTTATCTCACAGTAACAGTATCACCCAAGTCCCACCAAACAGAAAAATCCAGTCCAGACAGTCCAATATAATATATGATCCATGAAAATAAATGCTAAAAACTGTAAATAAAGTTGTAAATAAAACTGTAAATAAAATAACAGTAAAATATACACACAACAGCAAACAATCAACACCCAAAGAAACAGAAACATGCAAGCGCTAGGAGAGACTCTCAAGGGAACCAGAGATTCTGGGTTCGATCCCCAGCAGAGTCGCCAGCTGTCGCTCCCCGGATTTCCATCCTGGTAAAAACGCGAAAGTGGCGCGGAAAAGGTAGAGTCGCCAGCCAGGCATTTTTATCCCGAAGGAACGGGAATGGTAATGCCGCACAAACCGAAGAAAAGAAAAGGAAGGATACAGGTCCTGCGAACCAAATAAAATGAGTTCGGGAGTCGGTTACGACCCAGGAAGGTATTAGCACCCCAGATCGTTCGCCGTACCCGACGGGATCCACGCTTGCAAAGAAATCTGTTTCAAAGGGTGAAGAAATGAAAGCTGCTGCAAAACTGAAACTGAAACTGGATAAGAAAGAAAAGAAAGGGGGGAATGTAGGGAAAATAAAAGAGTGTGCTCGAACGGGCCCTACCCCGCTGCCTACGTACCTCATCTGGACAATGAGGATCAGAGTCGTCGTAGTTCCCCTAACTAGGGGTGGAAAATATTGCTTGTGTCTTAAGGCTTGAACTGCGTATGTCAATGCTCAGGTGTTGCAGGCTCGGACGACGAGTGTGTTGCCGTCTTGCAAAGTGACAAGTAGTAGCAAGTTCGCACGTAAAGAGTAAGGGTGATGATAAAAGAAGCCCCAAAGGAGAGACGCTTATTGTTTGTTTGTGTTTTTTAGAAGCTTTTATTGGTGTGGCACAAGGAAGTGAACTCAAGCTCTTTTCTATGGAATGTGTACTTGCTACTACATTCCAAGATGGAATAATAGAACAAGCACACTCAAGTAAGGAGAAGATCCCCAAAACTTGATTCCCGAGATTAGGGCCTAGGCTCACTAACTCATTGTGAAATTCTGTGATCAGGTATGAGATGTCCTAAGAGATGTCCCAACACTTGACAGATTTAACCAAAACTTAAATAGCAAGAAAAGTAAACAACACAGAAGTTTGTTAACCCAGTTCAGTGTATAACCACACTTACATCTGGAGGCTACCAAGCCAGGAGGAAATCCACTATAAGTAATATTAATTCTAGACTTAAACCACCCTGTTTAATCTATCACTTAATAACTACCCAATGCAATTTCTACCTAAGACACAACTTAGATAAGAGTACCCTACTCACTCCCCCTCAATCACACAGTGATCAAGTTTACAAGTTTAATAAAATTGAAGACATTCTTCAAACAAAACAGCTTGATTTTACTTCACAGTTTCAATCAAGTCACAAATGCACTTTTGCTTAAAAGCTCATAAAGTGGTACAATTTAAAAACAACCTGCTATTAAAACACTAGACACCCTATTTGGTCTTCTGAAATTCGTACTCAATTCTATGAGTTTCTGTTGTTTAAATAGGTATCTGTTATTTGGGATTTCTGTAGAATGATCCAGCCCTAATGCGCATGCAGCTTCCACCTTGAATTTAGGGTTTGTTACTTCCTAGATTCTAGGTATTTTAGGCCTTCTGTTTTAATCTGAATCCTCAATATAAAACTCCCTACAAATGCGCCTTGTTCTGTTTTTATCCATCATTAATTAACTCCAGATAACTCTCCTTAAATATCTCTGATCAGTTAGTCAATAATTAATTCTGGTAGCAGGTTTGAGATGTCTCAACATCTGTTGGGACATCCTGAAAAACTGAACTTAAGTTATTAACACAATGTCCCAACATCTGGTGAGACATCCTGAACTAAGTTCATATACTCTGTTTGATAATGTCCCAACATTTGATAGAACATTCTGAACTGAATTCAATATTTCTTGTTGGTCAAAAATTCTGCCAATTCAAGACATCTACACATTGAATTTATTAAGAGTTTTTGTAATTAAAATGAAGAAGTGTGTTTTATGATTTTCTTGATGAAGATGGTCCCATGATCAGACTTGTGCATCATGATAAACAAGCTTGTACTATCCCAATATGGGAAGACTACAAGTGCCTCATGGAATAAGGCTATTGCACAGGAGACCACTTCAATCCTTATTAAGATGTTTTTTAGAGTTTTGTTTTGAGATGAGAAGAGAAGAGAACCAAAGATCTTAAAGGTAAAATCTAAAGGGGAATACTAATCCTAATGTTAACATGCAAAGGATACCCTAGGTTAGTGTGGCTTACTATCCTAAAGAAGGAAGAGATAAGAAGAGAAGAAGGAGAAAGAAGAAGGGAAGAAGATAGAAAGGATGGCCTAAGCACATCAAACACAAATAGGAAAGCATCATGAAAAGAGAATAGATAAGAATTTGAGATGTGGGAATCTCATCCACACCTCTCACTTACCAAAGCCCCTGAAATGGTTAAAAGCATAAACAAGTAACATGCAAGTAAATAAGACCAAATGAAATACAAGTGGACAAAAGATCAAGCCAAGGCATCACAACCAGAATTGGAACCTCAATTACAAGTGTCAAGATCAAACACACAACACAAAATGAGAAATGGATTAAACGGTCCAACATAAAGCATCACAGATTATCATGACAAAACAAAACAATTATGAAATAGCCCAAAGCATACAAAGTACACAAACATCACACACTTCAAGACCAGAACCCTAACATGTCAAGAATGTTCCTAAGCAACACAAGAGATTAAGAATAGAAGCATACAAACTTAAACATTATCAACATGAGAAGCAAATAAGCATAAGAAGTGAGGTGAACATGTACATAAGTGAAAGAACTTCAAAGGCAAGCAACCACCAAATTTCTCAAAGTACAAACATCAATCCAAGACCAGAGGGGTATCCTCATCCTAAAAGGGCTCTAAACAACCTAAGGGAGTTGGCACAAGTGCCCTCCCAACCTAAGGGCTAAACATATGACCAAAAAGGATGCAAAAGGAGAGAATCAAACAATAAAATTCAAATTAAATCAAGCATTCATCCATAAATTCCACAAATTTGCACAAAGACTCTTAAAACATCTAATATTAGCATGCCAAAAGAATAAGATCAAAATCAGAAGCTAAGTAGGTCAAATATGTGCCTAAACATGGATTAGGGTTATGAAACTTCATGCACAAGTTAGGGATCAAAAATACTCAAGCAAACTTCTAAAAATAAGAAGGAAAATCACCAACAAACTACACTTCAATGTGAATCCAGAGCTAAAAGAATCAATTCAAAATTCAAATTAATGATCAAGATATAAATTCTACAAGTCAACATGTGTTTAAAATGAAATAAAAACAATTAATAAAAGCAACAATTAATTCCAGCGTAGAAAATGAAAATAAAAATATCAAAAATTAAAGAAAACTCAAAATATCTTTTATGATTTTTTTTCGAATTTTTAAAACTTCTAACTATTTTTAATAATTGAAAAGCAAACTGAAATAAAATAAAAATAATAAAAGAAAGGAATGGGCCAGGGGTGCAAACAGCAAGGAATCTAGTTCAAATCTAATGGGCTGAGAAAGGGAGTGGTGCGAATAGCAGCACAAGCCCAATGAGCACTCAGTCAAACAAAAATTAAAAGTACGCAAATCCAAAGGCTCACAAACAAAGTAATCAGATCCAAGGGTTTGTGTGTGAAGTCAGCATGACTTGGAGGTAATCAGATCCAACATATCACGTTTAAACTCACTAATTAAATGAAATCTGACGGCTACGTTTTAAAGTTATTAAAATCCTGATTAATTAAATTAATAAAACATAATTAAATTTATTAATCACGATCCAACACCCAGGATCAAAACTGGAAACCTAAAACCCTAATCATAAACCCTACCGGCCGGAGAAGCACTGGTCGTCTTCTCCGGCCAACCAAAACTTGCAGAGCATCAAAACTCCACCAAACCTCATGATCCAGATATCAAAATGATCCTCAAACTACATAGAACTCAAATCCAGCATCAAAAAGCATTAATCTATCACACACAAACTAAATCGAAGAAGATAAGTTTGGATCTAAAACTTTCAGATCCTCAGTTTGACCTCATTTCAACATCATTTCAAAAATAAAACACGTCATCAGACTCAGGAGAACACGCAGATCACAATGCACACAAGAGAATTCAAATCCAAGATGATGAATTTTGGAGCATACCTGAGTTTGCAGATCTTCAAATTTCACCAAGAGAACCAATCTTCAACTCCATATGAACCTCTTGTGACCTCTATTCACAAAATAAATGTGAAAGAAACCTTAGAACAACTTGAATCTTGCTCTTCGAATGAAACTGAGCTGAGATTAGAATGATGCAAAAACTCTTCTATAGCTCAAAGTAAGTATTGATTTATGATCTATGAAGCTCCAGGGAGAAGAATATGAAGTTTGTTTGGTGAATGAGTGTATGGATGAGGAGATTCGAAGGAAAATGCAGCAAGAGCAAGAACTTGGGAATGAGCAAATGGTGTGGATCTGAGGGGAAATGAAACCCTAGCAATCTTATATAGTGTGCATGCTTTCAGTGTTTTGAATTGTGAAGAGAATGCACGTGAGGATAGTGAGGGAAGAGTGATTTTGCAAAATTGCAAAAGTTGTGTGATGGGGTGATTTGATCGTGCTCTCCCTCCACCCTTTGCACATGCTGATCCATTTTGATTTACTCATTCACCCATGATTTAATCCTGGCCCTTGGATGTTTGGTTCATGCACTTCTCATTCTTTTGCATCTTTGCACATGATGTGATACCATGCATACCATGCACGATTCTCTTGATTTTTCTTGAGCCAAACACTCCTCATGCCATGAATAGTGATGTAGTGATCTTACTTTGCACATAAAACAGCTTGGAATTGAGATACATGAGTTTTGCTTATTGGTAGAAACTTGAACTTTAAGGCAAACCCTAAAAACAAGTGAACTTCAAAGGACCATAACTTTTGATTCATGAAGGCTATGAAAATGAACTTGTACTTTCTGAAAATGGGAGAACATACCCTACAACTTTCATGTTTATTGGAAATTCATTTGAGATCATTTTCATCATGAAAGAGGGCTTTGAAAATTAGGGCAAAAGTTGCCAAAAATGGAAACTTCTAAAACAAGCCATGTGCCAAAAATGGAAAGATCTTCAAAATTCCTTGATTCTTGATCCTTGACTTTACCAAACCTCTTCTAAGTTCTTAAGGACATCCCTTGACTTGAAAAATGGGGTTGGACCCCTTGACTTCTTACAGTTGACTTTTGAACTGCACAATTGACCAATTTCTTCTTATGCATGCAACTGATGAAATAACTGCCTTCCACAAGGAATTTTCTCACAAAATATCATCCATAGGAACCTCTTATCATATGAAGGACTTTGCCCATATGAAATGGCCAAAGTCACAAAGAATTCCTGCTTGAAAGTGAAACCCTAATTTGGGAACCATTGTGTAGGAACTTGCCCTAGCTTGGATTCTTTGATGATCTCCCAACCTTCTGGGCTCTTGTAAATGATCTTGAAATTGTGAATGTCATATAGACTCTTCATAGGACTTGAACAAATCTACTGGGCCTCTTGCTATAACTTGTAATGCCTCAAATACACCAACAGTTAATCATATGCCTAATGCTAAAACATGAGAATGTTATGCTTCATTTTTCCATACAAAGATGCCAAAGATATGACATGCTTATGATGATTATGATATGATGATGATGCTTAAAAAAGAAGAGGGAAAATTTGGGGTGTTACACTGCCCACAACTTGTAATTATGTCCCTGCCTTTGGTGCTCTGAGTGCACCACCTGATGTCTTCTGAAGTGAGAGCAATCATTCTCTTAGCCCAATTTCTTGACTGATGAGGATTCAAGAAAGCTTTCGTCTTCGGCAAGTGTCTCAATAACCAACAGTAGAAGAGAGGTTCACAACATCTGACTAGTCTTCCCCTCTGCTTCTGATTCCTTTGATGCACTGAGTAATAGAAATCTCTGAGCAAGGTAGGAACTGGATTCTTCAGCAAGAAGAGATGGATAGCATTCTTGCTTACAAACTTAGGCTCGTCTACAAACAAGATGATACCATATATGCTAAGGGACAGGAGAGCATAAACAGTGTCCCACTTCCCGACTATAGCATGACTGGTGGCCTGAGTAATTAAGAAGTCCAAATGGAGGTCTGGGATTCCATCCTTAGTAGTCATATTCTGATCAATGATGGTGGTTTCCAAATACAGAGCCTTAGCTATGTCCTCATTCCTGGGAGCAGTCATCTCAGGGTTGAAAGGAATCCCTTTCCTGATGGGGACACCCAACAACATGGAAAACTCCTCTAACAAAGGGCCCAACTAAAAGTATGGAAAGGTAAAACATCTGAGAGGATGGTCATAGAACTGAAGGCAAGTGTGAATCATTCTCCTCTGTGATGCATCCAAGTCCATGATCATGTTCGCAATACCACCATAATGTTCCCTGAATAGGGGGACATGATCATGAGTGATAAGTGTCTGGATCTGCCTGATGCCTGCTAGAGAGAGCTCAAAGAAATGATAGGTAATGTTGCTCCCATTCCGATGCCCTATGTTGCCTTACTTCCACAGTTATTAAAGCTCAACCTGATAGAATTGAGGACTCTGGCCCAACCAGATCCCCAGAATCTTCCAAGAAACTATGATATCAACGCCCGGTGCGCCTTCCACTCCAATGCACCGGCCATACAATAGTGAAGTGCAGAGCTTTGCACATGAAGGTTCAAGATTTGATTGATTCTAAGGCAGACAACTTTGCACCCCCTCCAAGTGTTACCAAGAATCCTATGCCTAGCCATGGTGGGCCTAGGATAAATGCCATTGAGGAGGGTCAACCATTAAGCCTAATTGACAGTGTTGCAAGCATTCAAACACCTCTGGCCGAGGTTAAAGCCCAGCTTTTGAAATGCCAAGTATTCATGGGTTGTGAGGCCCAAGCTTGCAAGACTTCTATCAACGGTTGTGCAAATTTGAAGACCGGTATCAACAATCTTATCAAAGAAGGCACTTTACAGATCACTTCAACAGTTCTAGCTCCTACAACATCAACAACTATTCCTCCTACAACTCCATCACATGTCATTCCATCAGATATAGCAGATATCACTCCTACAACTTCAACAACAATCATTCCAACAGATTCTTCTACAACATCAACAACCATCCCTTCTTCAACGGACATCAGTTCAACGCATCCTTTTACAACAACATCAACCATCAATGAAGACATTTCCACAGTTACCATTTACTACGATCCGACAACAATCCACATTCCAGATTCTTTCAACAACCCACATCAACATCTCCATCAACATCAGCAACCTTCATCACCTGTACCATCTTTGGTTAAACCTCCTGTTACAATTTATTATGAACCTCAGACTGTCTCAACTCCTTCTTCCGCAGCAATCAGTCTGGTTATTATCACGGTACCAGGACCGATTCCATATAACAGCAGCAGTGTTGTGCCTTGGTGTCGCTCCCACCAAATGAGGCTAGGTCAAATGGGGTACAGACGCGAACTGTCGGCGAAAGGAGAATGAATGAATAGAGTCGCCAGCTAGGCATTTTTATCCCGAAGGAAAGGTAATGCTGCATAAACCTAGGAAAAAGATGGATAAGACGGTCGCGAACCAGAGAAATTGAGAAAGGGGGTTGGTTACAACATGGGAAGGTATTCGATGGCACCCAGATTGTCCGCCGTACTCGATGGGATCCACGCTTAAAAGATTTGTGTTTTAAAGGGGTAGTGTCAGTGCAATCTGCGTATCAAAGCTGGAAAGAATGCAAGTGTCAGTGTAAAAGAAAAGTGAAGTGCATAAGAGAAGTGTCAGTGTGAGAACAAGAATGAAATGCTCAAGACTATGAGGCTTAAAGGATAATGCTGGAAAGAGGGGGAATATACAGAGAATTTTGTTCGATAACTGTTAAGTTATGCCTACGTATCCTCTCGTGCAATGAGGAAGTCAGAACACCGTAGTTCGACTCAAAGAGGCTGGAAGATAAATTGACTTGTGAACTGCTCACTTATCTATGCTCAAGTGTATGACCTGTCTGGCTCAGGTGCTAACTGTCTTGCATTAGATGGAAGAAGCAAGTTCTCGTTTATGAGTGAATGAGATGAGAAAAGAATCCCGGAGGAAACGATTATTGTTTGTTTTTGTGTTTCAGTCTTTTATTGCCTTTTGAGGTTTGTCATAGGAAAATGAGCTTAAGCCTAAACCAAGGGTTAGTAAACTCATCACATCCTCCCTCTGATTAAGGGTAATGAGAGTACCTTAAGTATGAAGTAAACACCTCACACTTAGTCACCATGATGTAGGATTAAGATCATCAACCTACTTGCACTTATTTGGATGTTTTTGAAGTTTTTGTTTAGTGTTAAGTAATGAGATTAAGCCATAATCAGAGATTTAATGGACTCATTACACCATCCTAATAGAAGGATAATAGATGAGAACATTTAAGCTGAGGAAGGCTCCTCAACTTAATCCATGATTAGGAATTAACCTCATGACAAAACAAAGCCTTTATTAAGTGGGTTTTAGTTAATGGTAAGATGAAGAAGTGATTTTTATGGTTTGTAAGACAACTTGAGGAGGACTTGTCCATTAACACTAGGGTTAGTCCTTCTTAACCAATTAAGGAAGAATTAGAACCCTAATGCAAGGCTCAAGTTACAAGCTTGATGTCTAAGTGATTATTAAGTGGATTGATTAAAGGATTTAAACACATTAAGGGTTTAACACTTAGGATTAAAGTTATACACTCCATCCTAATAAAAGGATGCAGGCATAAGCTTAATCTTAAAGCCTTAAAACCTTGAAGGTTTAGTCCTTGATTATGAGGTGGGAAGAGAAGACTCAAAGAAAACTCAAAGGAAAGAGTCTAAGGGGGACTAAACAATCTTAAAATGTTATCATGCTTGGAAGTCCTAGGGTTTGTGAGGCTTAAGAGGAGAAATCTTCAAGGAAGCCACCAAGGAGAAGCAAGATAGAAAAGGGATGAGATGAGAAGAGAAAAGAGGGAAGAAATGCACAAGTGAGCAAGCTCACTCAAAGACAAGTAAAAATAGAGCAAGGATGTAAAATGATAAGGTGAGAAGAGGTAGGAAGTGAAGGCAAATCCACCTCCCAAACAAACTTACCATTAACTTGAAAAGTTAGTACAAGATGCATAAGGGAAGAAATGAGATGAAACAATACATATGGATGGGCAAAGGCCAAAGTCAGAAACATACACATGATGCAAATGATGTCAAGAGATGGTGCAAAGTCATACAAGATGCATATATGTGAGCATACAAGAGAATGGATGCATATGGAGCATGCCTTGAACCATGAAAGTTCATGAAAGCTTATGAAATGATATGAATGCATAACATGGCAAATGAAAGATGCAATGATCAAACATGATTCTAATATGTCCTAAGATGCATTATGAATCATGTGGATGCACAAAATGTCATGGCAAGTCCTTGAATGCAAGCATATGAGAGATGGATACAAGTGAAGGCACAAGTTAGGGTTTACATACAACATGCAATGCAAAATTCAAAATCAAGAGCAAATGACAAGATAAAAAATTGAAAATAGGATCAAAGGAACCCTAACCCTACACAAGTTCACTGCCCAAAGGAGGGGACCTAAGTCTAAACCTAATGGAAGTTATGAATTTCTCAAGTCAACTAGGGTTTTGGGATATCTCACAATGAAAAATGCACAACAAATTGAAAATAAAAGATAAATTCAAACCAATTTTACCCTAAAAACTACATTCTATGAAGGATGCAATGCAAGAATAACCATTACCAAACTCTTCATGGTTAGGCAGAATGATTTTTTCAAGTTAGGATCAAAATATTGCCTTTAAACAAATTTAATTCCAATGAAAATCGTCAAAATACATCAAGAACCAAAAATAAATTTGTTTTGAGAGTTTGATAATGTTTCTTAATGTTTCAAAATGCTATGTGAATTTTTTGGGATTTTTAAATACCTAAATGCATTTTTAATTAATTAATTTCCATTAACTAATTAAAAATAAACATTTAAATGATTTAAAAATAATTTTTAATGCAAAAAATAAAAATAAAAATGTTTTTGGGTTCTGAAAATTAATGAAATGTTTGACAAAAAAAATCAGAAATTTTTAATATGTTTTCCTATTTTTAAAAATTCGTGGAAGTTAAATGCAAAGAAAATGAAATAAAAATTTAAATAAAAGAAAGTAGGTTGATCCAAGAGCTGAGATTCAAATGGATTTGGAGGGAGTTTACCCGCGCCAGATCCTAGGGCTGTAATTCAAACTGACTAAATTTAAATTAAACCTAATTAATTAATTTAATAAATCAGGATTAGGGTTTTAATGATGGATTTGGACCACTCATTCGCGCGCGGGTCAACACGGGTCAATAGGATCTATGGCTCACATTCAAACTGAGCCCTAATCACAATTAAGGCATTAATGACTTTCAGGTCACCGGAGAAGAGCTCCGGTCGTCTTCCCCGGTGACATCCCTCCCTGTAAATTGCTATCTCTCTCCCCAAGCTTCTAAAACCTAATCTCTCTGCCCAGAATCCAACCCCATGCATCACTCAACAAGAATCACTCACTAAAACAAATTTATTTCACATATTCAAGCTGAATCGAAGCAAATTAGTTCTAGGTCAAAAAATTTCAGAGAGCTCGTACATGCTTAATACTTGGTCATTTTCAAAACTAAACATATCAGAATCATCAGTGAATCATGGAGAACCTTTTAGGAACTTAAAAACGCGTTTCTGGAAAAAATGTTCATGATGATACCTGAACTGAAGCTTTCAAAAATGGTGCTTTCTGGCCAGTTCTTTGCTTCAAAACTTCTCCAATGATCTCCCTCAAGTGTTTGTGATGCTTAGCTGGAGCTTAAATGGCCTATAGAGGAAGTTTGCAGAATCTCAGTTCATGAAATGTTGAAATCGTGTTTTTGATTATGAAGGTTTTAGGGCAAAATGGAAGGTGGGAAATGATCAGTGAGGTTTATGGAGTTGAATGGTGGAAAAAGTTTGAAGGTTTGATGGCTGAATCCAGAGATTCGAAAGCTTTTGCAAGTTTTGGGATTTTTGAGTGTGCTATGTTCTTGGAGTCTTAGGCTGTGTTGTGTGTTGTGTTGAGTTTCTTTTGGTACATGTATCAAGTTGGGATAGGTCAGAGAGTTGTTGCTGGCCTATGTTGATTGGTATGGTCCATTTTGCCAAAAGTCAATGTTAGGTGTCCTTTGAGGTATGGGTCATGGCAGGCTGGTTTAGAGGCATGGCTTGGTTCAGCTGTGATCAAGGAGTGTCATGAAATCAGATTTTGTGAGCTTGCTTAAATGGATGAAGGGTTATGAAGCATTTTGCAACTTGGTGAACCTTTGGCCCATTTGTGATTTCTTAATGATCAAGGCATGAAAATGAACAATTATTTGGTGCATTCTGCATTTTAGGTCATGACTTATGTTTGTATGATAGTTAGAAGTCCATTTGAAGTCACATTTTGCCTTGGCATGAGGTTTTGCAACTTTCCCTCTTTGGTACAAAAAGTGAAAATTTCATGATTTTTCCCAACTTTGCAAGGCCATAACTTTTGATCCAAAATGAATTAGAAAGAGTTCTTGTACTTTTTGAAAAGGGAATGATCCAATCTACAACTTTCATGACTAAATTTTCCTCATTTGAAGCATTTTTGAATCAAAAAGAGGAGGTTGAAAAACTTTCCCAAAATGGCAAGTTTTCATTACAAGTCACTTTCCCAAAAAGGCAACTTTGCAAATGGCTTGAAATTCTTCAATTTTGTGAACTTCTAACATCTTTTATGATCAAATAAAGATCATACACATTCAAAATGATGGAGAACACCCTTTGGTTGGGTCATTGGGGGCCTCAGATGCCCTGATTTTGCACTGACTTGCTCAAGAAGTCATCTCTTGATCAGATGCCTTCCCCATTGATTTTCTTCATGAAAATTGATATGCATGATCCTCATAACATATAGAGACCAATAGAAACAAGAATGACCAAAAAATTTGGAGTTATGGCCTTTGAAACCAAAACCCTAATTTTTAGGTCATCTGTGCAGTTCAACCTGGCTCTGCTTCCATGCCTTTCCCAGTTCTTGTGATTCTTTGACTTTCTTGACCTTGTGAGTATATAATATGATGCTTGAACATATATGGACCCCTTTGAAGTGATTGATGACCTTTGGAGTGGCTCAGATAGCTCATGGATTGCTCAGGTCACAAACCCTAGATGCAGATGACTTAGAAATAATGCAGTGAAGCAAAAATGCAATATGAGATGCTATGATTGAACTTATGCACATGAAATGATCACAAGCCATGGTGAAATGAGTGAGGGCAAATTTGGGGTGTTTACACTTGGCACTATGGCTCAGATTTATATTGCAACGAAAAGAAAGTCACTTTTGACACTTCTACACCACATATTGATAATGTGGGGGGAGGCGGAGGCTTCACTCGAAGCGGACGTCTCTTTGCCTCACAATTCCCAAGAACTAATGCTGAAGCTGAAGCTGCTTCCAGGGTTAAGGGCAAGAGTGTGGTGCCTGAAGAACCTATTACCAAGGAAACTCAGAAGACATCCTTTGACCAGGATGTAGACGAGTTCATGAGAATAATCAAGAAGAGTGACTATAAGGTTTTGGACCAGCTCCATCAGACACCCTCCAAAATCTCTATTCTATCACTGCTAATGTGTTCCGAAGCTCACAGGAATTCAATTCTCAAAGTCCTACACGCAGCTTACGTGCCGGAAGAGATTACAGTTAATCAGCTAGAAATGGTGGTTTCTAATGTCAACACTAGTCATGGAATAGGGTTCACCGATGCTGATCTAACTACAGAGGGCCGTAACCATAATAAGGCTTTGCATATCATCTTGGAGTGTAAAGGTGTTGTTCTTTCTCATGTCTTGGTTGACACTGGGTCCTCACTCAATGTTCTTCCAAAGAAAGCCTTGGTCAAGATGGAATATGATGGTCTTGCACTGCGTCCAAGTAACCTGGTAGTGAGAACCTTTGACAGTTCTAAAAGATCGGTTCTTGGGGAAATTGAATTGCCTGTGGTGATTGGCCCACATATCTTCAAAACTATCTTCTACGTGATGGACATTCAGCCTGCCTATAGCATTTTGTTGGGTCGGCCATGGATTCATGCCGCTGGCGCTGTGACGTCGACCCTTCACCAGAAGTTAAAATACGAATGGGTCCTCACTCAATGTTCTTCCAAAGAAAGCCTTGGTCAATATGGAATATGATGGTCTTGCACTGCGTCCAAGTAACCTGGTAGTGAGAGCCTTTGACGGTTTTAAAAGATCGGTTCTTGGGGAAATTGAACTTCCTGTGGTGATTGGCCCACAGATCTTCAAAACTATCTTCTACGTGATGGACATTCAGCCTGCCTATAGCAGTTTGTTGGGTCGGCCATGGATTCATGTCGCTGGCGCTGTGACGTCGAGCCTTCACCAGAAGTTAAAATATGAATGGGATGGCCAAGTCATCACAATCTGTGGGGAGGAGGATATCTCCGTCAGCCATCTAGTTACTTACAAATATATTGAGATGGACGGAGAGATCCATGAGAAAATGAGCCAAGGGTTTGAGGCCCTCAATGTCAATGAAGCAACAACTGAAGTGTCTGGTACTTCGATCTCCTCTTATAAGCAAGCTTGGAAGGTTGTTGAAAACGAGAATGCCCAGGGCTGGGGAAATTTGCTGCAAGTTCAGATCAAGGAAGACAAGTTCGGGTTGGGTTACAACCATCCTGACAGGTCCAAGAGGAGGCTGCTGAAGCTCCGAAGTTTATCAGTGGGGGAATGCTAACCCCAGATGCAATCAACAATGTGGAAGACAAGGCTGAAAGTGACTTTAACCTGGAAAGCTGGATTCGTCCAAGGGTCCCAGGCCAGCAAGTCCTCACCTGGTCTTCCCAGGAAATTATAAGGATTATTTCTGCAGAGTAATTATTATTTCATGTTTAAGCATGCATCAAGTCCTGCATCTTGCCTAAGGTGTCAGGACTCATTTTGTAATAGGGCCATATTTTTATTTTGTGCAAATGAATGATTAATGAACAAATGGACATCTTTTGCAAATAATTTTCTTTTTTTTTTCGCTCACTGTCTTTTCATTTTTGTTATTTTCGCACAAAACAATCAATGGCAATGTTTTTCAATAATAACTCCATTCTCACTTTTTCTAAATAAAATAAAATCAAACACTAAAATGAACAAATCTCAACCCTTGCAGAGATAATCCTCCAGATTGCACCGACAACAACACTGCTATGACCTCGTATGACTTCGATAATCCGATTAATCAAGCAGACGAAGGGGTTGATGAAGACTATGATTTGCCTGAGGAATTGGCCAGGTTGTTAAGACAAGAGGAAAAAGTGATTGCTCCTCATCAGGAGGAGGTTGAAACTATCAATCTTGGTACCGAGGAAGGTGTAAAGGAAGTGAAGATCGGGGCCAGTCTGCAAGCTCCAGTGAAAGAACAACTCATCAGTATGCTTCGGGAATATGTTGACGTGTTCGCTTGGTCCTATCAAGATATGCCAGGTCTAGATACAGATATTGTCATGCACAGATTGCCACTAAAAGAAGATTGTTCGTCTGTCAAATAGAAGCTACGCCGTACTCGCCCAGACATGGCTATGAAAATCAAAGAGGAAGTACAAAAGCAGTGGGACGTCGGTTTTCTTGCTGTAACTAGTTACCTGCCGTGGGTTGCTAACATTTTACCCGTACCTAAGAAGGATGGCAAGGTGCATATGTATGTTGATTACCGGGATCTGAACAGAGCTAGCCCGAAAGATGATTTCCCATTACCTCACATTTATGTATTGGTGGATAACACGGCTCAATTCTCGGTATTTTCTTTCATGGACGGATTTTCTGGATACAATCAGATTAAGATGTCACTTGAAGACATGGAGAAGACAACTTTCATCACACCCTAGGGCATATTTTGTTACAAGGTAATGTCGTTCGGTCTGAAGAACGCCGGTGCAACATATCAACGGGCTATGGTAACATTATTCCACGATATGATCCATAAAGAAATCGAGTGCTATGTGGATGATATGATTGCCAAGTCCCTCACAGAAGAAGATCATCTAGTGAATCTGCTGAAATTGTTTAAGTGTCTGAGGAAGTATCAGTTAAAGTTGAACCCCAACAAGTGCACATTCGGGGTACGTTCTGGTAAGCTGCTGGGTTTTATTGTAAGTGAAAAAGGAATTGAGATTGATCCCGATAAAGTCAAAGCTATTTAGGAAATGCCTGCACCTAAGACTGAGAAAGAAGTTCGAGGGTTCTTAGGAAGATTGAACTACATCTCAAGGTTCATATCTCATCTCACTGCAACCTGCGAACCCTTGTTCAAGCTGTTAAGAAAAGAACAAACAGTCAGGTGGAACGACGATTGTCAGAGAGCTTTTGACAAGATCAAAGAATACATGCAAGAACCTCCAATCCTCATGCCTCCAATCGAAGGAAGACCTCTAATCATGTACCTGACAGTATTAGAAGAGTCGATGGGGTGTGTGTTGGGCCAGCATGACGAGTCTGGTCGAAAAGAGTATGCAAAACACTACCTAAGAAAACCGTTTACCAACTGTGAACAACGTTATTCACTGCTCGAGAAAACTTGTTGTGCTTTAGCGTGGGCTGCTCGCCGACTAAGACAGTATATGTTGACTCATACTACCTTGTTGATCTCAAAGATGGATCCAACCAAGTACATATTTGAGAAGCCAACACTTACCGGAAGGGTTGCCAGGTGGCAAATGATTCTAACAGAATATGACATTCAGTACACCTCTCAAAAGGCCATTAAAGGAAGTGTATTGTCTGATTATCTGGCTGAGCAACCCATTGATGATTACCAGCCTATGAGATTTGATTTCCCTGATGAAGACATCATGTTCTTGAAAGAAAAAGATTGTGAAGAGCATATTCACACCGAAGGGCCTGACTCAGAAGAAGCATGGACTATGATATTCGATGGGGCAGTTAATTGCAACGGTCGTGGGGTTGGTGCAGTACTTATCACACCCAAGGGAGTCCACATGCCTTTCTCAGCAAAACTCACCTTTGCTTGCACTAACAATGAAGCAGAATGCGAAGCTTGTATCATGGGTCTTGAGGAAGCCATTGACCTCAGGATCAAAACCTTGAATGTATTCGAAGATTCAGCTTTGGTAATCAATCAGACCAACGGCAAGTGGTAATCTCATCAGGAGCATTTAATTCCCTACCGTGACTATACGAGGAGATTGTTGACCTTCTTCACAACAGTTAAGCTTAAATACATCCCTCGAGATGAGAATCAGTTTGTAGACGCTTTGGCCACCATTTCATCCATGATTAAAGTACAAGCTGCCAATTATGTACCTCAGATTTTGGTATCCAGACTGGACAGACTGGCATATGTATTCTCTATGGACACTTTCACTAATAACAAGCCTTGGTACCATGACATCAAATGGGAAACTCATACATACCCACCTGGGGCATTGTCAAATGATAAAAAGACATTAAGAAGGCTAACCGGTAGTTTCTTCCTCAATATTGATGGTTCTTTGTACAAGCGAAACTTCGACATGGTCTTGCTCAGATGTGTTGACAAGAAGGAAGCAGACCTACTAATGGACGAAGTACATGAAGGTTCATTCGGTACCCATGCCGAAGGACATGCAATGGCAAAGAAGTTATTAATATCGGGTTACTACTGGATCACAATGTACGCAGACTGTTGTGCATATGCCAGAAAATGCCATAAATGCCAGATCTACGCAGATAAAGTGCATGTGCCTCCGAATCCTTTAAACGTAATGTCTTCACCTTGGCCCTTCGCCATGTGGGGCATTGATATGATTGGAAATATTGAACTAACTGCTTCAAATGGTCACAGATTCATCCTGGTAGCCATTGATTACTTCACCAAATGGGTTGAAGCAACTTCATATGCAAACGTCACTAGGCAAGTGGTAGCTAGATTTCTGAAAAGGGATATCATCTGTCGGTATGGAGTTCCTGAGCGAATCATTACTGATAATGGTTCCAATTTAAACAATAAGATGATGGAAGAACTTTGTCGGGACTTCAAAATTCAACATCACAACTCTTCTCCTTACATGCCAAAGATGAATGGTGTTGTTGAAGCCGCTAACAAGAATATTAAGAAGATTGTGAAAAAGATGGTAGTCACCTACAAAGACTAGCATGAAATGCTACCATTTGCCTTGCATGGGTACCAAACCTCTATCAGAACATCTACCGGGGCAACACCTTATCAACTTGTGTATGGTATGGAAGTTGTCCTACCTGTTGAAGTTGAACTACCCTCCTTACGGGTAATGATGGATGTGAAACTTGATGAAGCATAATGGGTCCGGTCTCGATACAATCAACTAAATTTGATTGAAGAGAAAAGATTAGCAGCTATCTGTCATAGGCAGTTGTATCATAAACGAATGAAGAAAGCCTTTGATCAGAAAGTCAGACCTCGAGAATACCAAGCGGGAGAGCTGGTACTGAAAAGACTTCTTCCTCCTCATACAGACCACATGGGAAAATGGACTCCAAACTACGAAGGCCCATTCATAGTAAAGAAAGTTTTCTCTGGTGGAGCGCTGATGCTCACTACTATGGATGGTAAGGATTTCCTGTCTCCTATGAATTCAAATGCAGTTAAAAAATACTTCGCATAAAAGACCCGCTGGACATAAAAACAGAATGTAAGTCCAGGAAAAAATAGGGCATCCCGGTGAGTCAAAAACAGAATAAAAGACTAAGGCAAAAATAAGGGAAAAACTAAAAAATGTGTACACCCGCTGAGTTGAAAAGCCACATCGGACAACTCAGACAAAAATGGGTATCCTGGTGGATTGAAAACCCGAAAGGGAGATCCACGCAAAATCAGGGAATAAGCGAAAAATTGCATTCTGAATTCGTCTATGTCACTCACGACATGGCAAGCTTCGAAAGGATAAAGCATCGGTCATAATCAACCTTCTTCAGAAAGCAGGATAAGAAGAACGTCAAGGTCATACAAGTCATAGCAAAGGAAGCTCACTAGAGCGTAATTTTCAACATTGCCAACACTTTTATTTTCTCAATTTACATTAATCTCCTCCTTTCATGGGATTCGCTTCTTTGACTGTACTTGCCTATTCAGGGAACACACATCAATAAAATTAGAATATTCAGTCACACCTTGTTTCTTTGTTTTTTACCTCTTGTTTTTGTTTGCAAAAATGTCCAGAGTTCGTAATACAACATTTTCATGAAAACATATAGGCCATTTTCAACAAATTCTTGCAGGAAATATGAATTCTTAAGCAAATCTAACTCTTATGACGAAATCCGGTTGAGGATACCTCGGGACACTTATGTGTTTCCTTTGTTTAACAGGTTGCAGGTACTCAAGGCAGACGACCATTTCACAACATGGGGCATGTCAAGCATTATTCCCCAGCCAAGCCAGCAATCACTTCATCAGCAGAATTACTTGACAAGAGTATTCCCCCACGAAGTTGTTATCCCCTCAGAGGATCCTTCAAGAAACTTATTAAATCCCAAGCATATCGCTTGGACGAAGGAGTAGCAACAGATTACTTCCCAAAAGTTATCTCCTCCCCAAGCAGGATCTCCCGAGTAATGCCTGACGGCTTTTCCCCAGCAAAGTAGTCAGGAACTTTCTATTCCCCGCCAGAGTTGCCATTCTCTCCCTAGTAGAGTAATGCATGAAATACTTCCCCAGCAGAGTTGATGAAACTTCCTCATCCACAGTAGAGTTTTCCATTCGGACAGATAAACCAGAGATCTCTCTCCCCGCAGGATCCGGATCTCGGAGCGGGTTTCTCATTTGCATAATCATAGGATTAGCATCATTTATTCCCAAAATAGGCGTAGCATTCCGTCTAAAACGGAGCATTACGGCAAAAATCAAACATTTGCATGATCATAAGCCAAGTTCGAGCCAATCACCTGCAAATATCAGTATCACTTCACCAACAATATATAAACTTATCCCCTGTAGACAAAGCCAGAATACCTTCTGCATTCTCAATACAAATATTTGTTCATACTTGTACATATTCTTTGTTGACACTCGCCCGTGTCATACTTCCCCAGCAGGTCAAACACTCGTCAGTGTCCCTTGCCCAATATTTTGACACTCGTCCGTGTCATGCATATACTTCACCAGCAGATCAATACTTGTGCATACTTATACATAAGTCTTCGATACTCGTCCTTATCTTGTATATATAACCCCTCAGAAGATTCAACACTCGTTCGTGTTCCTTGCTTAACCGATTGACACTCGTTCATATCATCACCCTTAAACATGTGTCAGCGTTTGCTTCTATCGATACTCATCTGTATCGTGGTCCTAAGGATGCTCGTCCGCGTCTTTGGTCTATACACACCGTCAAACACTTATACCTTTTATTTTAAAGTGTAAGCACTCGTCCGTGTTTACATCCCCACAGAAACAAAAACAACTTTTCCTATCCGACATTCGTCCTATGTCGTGATATTTTCGGCAGCCGTCCCATGCCAGGTGATCGTCCTTCACCTTTGGATAACCGTCCCTCATCCTTTCCCCAATGGAATCCCCATTGTTGGAACTTTCAATCCGACATTCGTCCTATATCGTGATATTTTTAGCAGTCGTCCCCTGCTAGGTGATCGTCATTCACCTTATGATGACCGTCCCTCATCATTTATCTGATGGTCATCCCCATCGTCGATCTTGTTATCCGACATTCGTCCTATGTCGCGATAATCCCCAAGAGCATCCGTACCCTGCTAGGTGATCGTCCTTCACCTCTTGATGATCGTCCTTCATCATGCTTATCCGATGGACGTCCCCATTGTTGGCCTTTTCTATCCGGCAATCGTCATATGTCTTGATAAAGAGCAGGCCGTCCCCTGCTAGGTGATTTTTCTTCACCTTTGATGACCGTCCCTCATCAAATATTTCATTTATTCTTTAACCCGATGGCCGTCCCCGTCGTGGCCCCTTTTCCTTTTCCTGATGATCGTCATTCATCATTTTTTACTCGATGGTTGTCCCCATCGTTGATCTTTTATATTTAACCTGATGGCCGTTCCCGTCAGTGTTTCCCCCTTTCCTTTGATCCCCATAGAATTTTATTTCCTTACCCAATGGGCGTCCCCGTCGCAGTTTCTTTATTTCCATGCATGAAGGTCGTCCCCGTCATTGATTTGCTTACCGTTTTACCCCTAGCAGTCATCCTCTGCTCGATGGTTGTCCTCCATCGCTTTCATTTGATACTCATTTTATACTATAATTTACAATTTATATCTCTTTTCTTCTTCTCCCAATGAGTACAAATTTCAGACTGTCTTTGGTATTCAACCACAAGTTATCTTGTTTGTCTGTTAAGCCAGGCCCTTACACCCTGCACAGCTAACTCATGCTTGAATAGGGGCAGCTGTAAACACCCCAAATTTGCCCTCACTTTTTCTCACACCATGGCTTGTGATCTTTCATTTTTGCATTAGCATAAGCATATCATATCCCATTGCATAGTTCATTTCATCTGCATCTAGGGTTTGTGATCTGAGCAATCCAAGAAGTGATCTGAGCCATCCCATTGGTCTTGAAGCTTGCCAAGAGGGTCCATGTGTGTTCCATGATCATAATATGCTCCCCAAAGTTCATAAAAGTCAAGGGATCACAAAGCATGGCAAAGTCATGGAGGCAGACTAAAGATTTCCTGCACAGATGACCCAAAATTAGGGTTTTGGTTTCAGAGGCCTTAATCCCATTTTTTTTGTCATTCTTGTTTCTAATGGTCTTAATATGTTATAAGGATCATGTGTGCCAAATTTTATGAAGAAATTCACTATGGAAGTCATCTGATCATTGGGTAACTTCTTGAGTAAGTAAAGTTAAAATCAGGGCATCTGAGGCCTCCATCAAGGGTACCAAAGGGTCATCATCACCATTTTGAGTCTCTATGATCTTTATTTGATCATTGAAGTGGTTGGAAGTTCACAAAGTGGAAGAATTTTGAGCCAAATGCAAACTTGTTATTTTTGGAAATGACTTGTAATGGAAACTTTCCATTTTGGGAAAGATATTCAACCTATTCTTTCATGACCAAAAATGCTTCAAATGAAAAATTATTGGACATGAAAGTTGTTGATTATGTCTTCCCATTTTCAAAAAGGTACAAGAACATGTTTTGATTCATCCTAGAACTCAAGATATGACCTTTCAAAGTTGGCAAAAATCCTATAATTTCCAAGTGTGCACCAAAGAGGGATTTTTGCAAATTCACTTGCCAAGCCATGTCATGACCTCTAATCAACTTCTAAACATCATACCAACATAATGCAACACATTTTGATCAAGATTGCACAAAAAATCACAAGTTTCTATGCCTTGCACTTCAAGAAATTCCAAAGAGGGAAATTTGCAAAACCTATTGTAGATGCCTTGAATTGGCAGAATTTTTGACCAACAAGAAATATTGAATTCAGTTCAGAATGTCCTATCAAATGTTGGGACATTATCAAACAGAGTATATGAACTTATTTCAGGATGTCTCACAAGATGTTGGGACATTGTGTTAATGACTTAAGTTCAGTTTTTCAGGATGTCCCAACAGATGTTGAGACATCTCAAACCTGCTACCAGAATTAATTATTGACTAACTGATCAGAGATATTTAAGGAGAGTTATCTGGAATGAATTAATGATGGATAAAAACAGAACAAGGCGCATCTGTAGGGAGTTTTATATTGAGGATTCAGATTAAAACAGAAGACCTAAATCACCTAGAATCTAGGAAGTAACAAACCCTAAATTCAAGGTGGAAACTGCATGCGCATTAGGGCCGGATCATCCTACAGAAAGCCCAAATTACAGATACCTATTTAATCAACAGAAACTCATAGAATTGAGTACGAATTTCAGAAGACCAAATAGGGTGTCTAGAGTTTTAATAGCAGGTTGTTTTTGTTGTACCACTTTATGAGCTTTTAAGCAAAAGTGCATTTGTAACTTGATTGAAACTGTGAAGTAAGATCAAGCTGTTTTGTTTGAAGAATGTCTTCAATTTTATTAAACTTGTAAACTTGATCACTGTGTGATTGAGGGGGAGTGAGTAGGGTACTCTTATCTAAGTTGTGTCTTAGGTAGAAATTGCATTGGGTAGTTATTAAGTGATAGATTAAACAGGGTGGTTTAAGTCTAGAATTAATATTACTTATAGTGGATTTCCTCCTGGCTTGGTAGCCTCCAGATGTAAGTGTGGTTATACACTGAACTGGGTTAACAAACTTCTGTGTTGTTTTCTTTTCTTGCTATTTAAGTTTTGGTTAAATCTGTCAAGTGTTGGGACATCTCTTAGGACATCTCATACCTGATCACAGAATTTCAATTGGCATCAGAGCAGGCACCCTGCCTGTTTTTACTGGGTGAGATCTAGGGAATACAAATTCTGGAAACATGGACAGAGATATAGGATCAGTAAATAGACCACCTATTCTGGATGGATCTAATTATGACTACTGGAAACCAAGAATGATTGCATTCTTAAGATCACTTGACAACAGGGCCTGGAGAGCAGTCAACATTGGATGGGAACATCCTATTCAAGACACCAAAGATGGATCAAAAGTGTTGAAACCTGAAGAAGAATGGAGTAAGGAAGAAGAAGATTCAGCACTAGGCAACTCCAAGGCCTTAAATGCTCTATTCAATGGCATTGATAGGAACATATTTAGACTTGTGCATCACTGTGAGCTAGCCAAAGATGTGTGGGATACTCTCAAAACAACTCATGAAGGAACATCAAAGGTAAAGATGTCAAGACTTCAACTTCTCACCACCAAGTTTGAAAATTTGAGAATGAAGGAAGATGAGACAGTTCATGAATTCTACATGAACATCTTAGAAGTAGCTAATACTTCTGGAGCTTTGGGAGAAAAGATGACTGATGAAAAACTTGTAAGAAAGATCCTCAGATCTTTGCCAAAAAGATTTGACATGAAAGTCACAGCAATAGAAGAAGCTCAAGACATATGCACTATGAAAGTTGAAGAACTCATTGGTTCCCTTCAAACATTTAAAATGGGAATGAATGACACAAATGTTAAGAAGAACAAAAGCATAGCCTTGGTAACAAATACTGATGAAGAAGAAGATGATGAATTAGAAACTGGTAAAAGCTTATCAGACAACATTGCTATGCTTGGAAGACAATTCAAAAAGATTCTCAGAGGAATGGAAGGCAAATCCAATCCCAGTGGAAGATACACAAACTCTTCTGAGAATAAGAGACCTTATGATGCTAACAGAAGGTCAAATTATGCTGAAAAGACCAGTCAAGAAAAAGGAATCAAATGTCATGGATGTGAAGGATATGGACACATCAAGAATGAATGTCCTACCTACTTAAAAAGGCAAAAGAAAGGACTATCTGTAACCTGGTCTGATGAAGACTCGGGAGGAGATTCAGAAGAAGAATCAGCTAAGCATATCACTGCTTTAGCTGGATTATGTGAGTCTGAAAGTGAATCCAGTGATGGAGAGTGTACTTATGAAGAACTTGAGCAAGCATTCAAAGATCTATACAAAAGAAGCACTGAAATATGCAGTGAGGTTATAAAGCTAAAGAAGCAGAATGAGGCATTAGAAGATGAAAAAAAAAGTGATCAAGAGATCATTGACACCTTGAAAAGTGAAGTAAGTCTTCTCAACTCCAAGTTGGAACATATGTCCAAATCTGTTAGAATGTTGAACAGCAGCTCAAATACACTGGATGTTATTCTCAACAACAATAAGCACTCAGGGGATAAAAGTGGACTGGGATTTAACAGAGTACATAAAGATGAAGCTAGCTCTAACAAAACAACTTCAAAATCCATACAGTCAAACAAGATGTCCCAACAGATGCTTCAACATCAGGAAAAGAACACAAAGTCAAACATAATGTTCCAACAGATGTCTCAACATTCTGGAAAGAACAAAATGAAGAAGAAGTATCAAAGATGGAGATGCCATCACTGTGGAAGATTTGGACATATCAAACCTCATTGGTATAAGCTACATGGATATCCAAATCAGATGTGTCAGCAACCTTCTAAGCAAAAAATAGAAGCTAACAAGAAAGTGTTGCATAGACATCAAGGAAATCAGCAACCTCCTAAGCAGAAGACAGAAGTCATCAAGAAGGTATGGAGACCAAAAACTAGCATTCAGGCTGATCAAAGCTACATACCCAAGAACAAGATCAACAATCAATCTTGGAGATCTGCTGGTGAACAACACACAGGGCAAAGACATCAAAAGAAACCTCATCTCAAATGGTCAAAGAAAAGTGTTGCATATATAGCACATACATCACTAAGAGTATCAGCTAAGGAAGACTGGTATTTTGACAGTGGATGTTCAAGACACATGACTGGATTGAAGAACCTGCTAGTAAACTTAAAGTCATATTCATCCAGGTATGTAACCTTTGGAGATGGAGCTAAAGGAGAAATCAAGGGAGTTGGGACCTTGGACTGTCAAGATGTTCCAAGACTAGATGATGTGCTGCTAGTTAAAGGTTTAACTGCTAACCTGATCAGTATAAGTCAATTATGTGATCAAGGGTACAGTGTAAACTTTACCAAAACTGAATGTATAGTGACTAACAAAGAACAAGAGGTGGTCATGAGAGGAGCCAGATCTAAAGACAACTGTTACATGTGGGAATCTCAAAACCTCAGTCTCACTTCAACTTGTTCTTTAGCTAAAGAAGAAGAAGTGAAACTATGGCACCAAAGGCTAAGTCATCTTCATTTCAGAGGCATAAAGAAGATAATATCTATGGATGCTGTAAGAGGTATTCCTAAACTGAAGATTGATGATGGCAAAATATGTGGTGAATGTCAAATAGGCAAGCAAACCAAGATGTCCCATCCAAAGCTCCAACATCTGACAACTTCCAAAGTTTTGGAACTATTACATATGGATCTTATGGGACCTATGCAGGTTGAAAGTCTTGGTGGCAAGAGGTATGCATATGTGGTGGTTGATGACTTTTCAAGATATACATGGATAAATTTCATCAAAGAAAAGTCTGATGTATTTGATGTATTCAAAGAATTATGCCAAAGATTACAAAGGGAGAAATCCAGCTGTGTGATCAGAATAAGAAGTGATCATGGAAAAGAATTTGAGAACCAAAAGTTCTTAGATTTCTGCTCTTCAGAAGGAATCAATCATGAATATTCTTCACCTATCACTCCTTAACAGAATGGGATTGTTGAGAGGAAGAATAGAACTATTCAAGAATCAGCAAGAGCTATGATCCATGCTAAAAAGTTACCTTTGTACTTCTGGGCTGAAGCTATGAACACTGCTTGTTACATCCATAACAGAGTTACTTTAAGGAAAGGAACTTTGTCCACAATATATGAAATCTGGAAGGGCATAAAACCCACAGTCAAGTACTTTCATGTGTTTGGAAGTAACTGTTACATTCTGGCAGATAGGGAGCAAAGAAGAAAAATGGATCCTAAGAGTGATGAAGGGATTTTCCTTGGATATTCTATAAACAGCAGAGCATATAGAGTATTTAATTCTAGAACCAAGGTAATCATGGAGTCCATAAATGTGATAATTGATGATGCTCCTACAGATGTCCCAGAAGATGTTGGAACATCTGTTGATATCAAGATTGAAGCTGAAGAAAAGAATGATCATTATAACTTCACTCAAACTGATACAAGGACAGAAGAATCCAGCAAACCTCCCTCCATCAGAATACAGAAAGATCATCCCAAAGATTTGATAATTGGTGATCCCAACAGAGGTGTGAGCACTAGATCAAGAGAAGTAATTTCAGGTTCTTGTTTTGTTTCTAAAATAGAACCTAAAAACATCAAGGAAGCTCTTACTGATGAATAGTGGATTAGTGCTATGCAAGAGGAATTAGGTCAATTCACAAGGAATGAAGTATGGAATCTTGTTCCTAGACCTGATGACATAAATGTGATTGGAACAAAATGGGTGTATAAGAACAAGTCAAATGAACAAGGAGTTGTTACAAAGAACAAAGCTAGACTTGTAGCTCAAGGATACACTCAAGTTGAAGGAGTAGACTTTGATGAAACCTTTGCACCAGTAGCAAGGCTTGAATCAATTAGACTACTCTTGGGAATTGCTTGTATCTTAAAGTTCAAGCTATTTCAAATGGATGTGAAAAGTGCCTTTTTAAATGGTTATCTCAATGAAGAGGTATATGTAGAACAGCCTAAAGGATTTGTTGATCCAAGTTGTCCAAATCATGTATACAAACTAAAGAAGGCACTTTATGGTCTGAAGCAAGCTCCAAGGGCATGGTATGAAAGACTGACTACATTTCTTATCAAGCAAGGGTACAGAAAAGGTGGAATTGACAAAACCTTGTTTGTTAAAGATGAATAAGGAAATATAATAATTGCTCAAATATATGTTGATGATATTGTCTTTGGTGGGATGTCTGACAGGATGGTCAAACATTTTGTCAAGCAGATGGAATCTGAATTTGAAATGAGCCTAGTAGGAGAGTTAACCTACTTTCTTGGTCTGCAAATAAAGCAAATGGAAGATTCAATGTTCATTTCCCAAAGCAAGTATACCAAGAACATAGTCAAGAAATTTGGAATGGAAAATGCTACTCATAAGAGAACTCCTGCCCCCACACATTTAAAGCTGACTAAAGATGAAAAGGGTGAGAATGTAGATCAAAGCTTATACAGAAGCATGATTGGAAGCTTGTTATACTTGACTGCTAGCAGACCTGACATAGCATGTGCAGTAGGTGTATGTGCAAGATATCAAGCTGATCCAAAAGTCAGTCATCTCAATCAAGTCAAGAGAATTCTTAAATATGTTAATGGTACTTGTGACTATGGCATAATGTACTTTCATGGATGTAAACCAATTCTCACTGGCTTCTGTGATGCTGATTGGGCTGGAAGTGCTGATGACAGAAAAAGCACTTCAGGAGGATGCTTCTTTCTAGGAAACAATTTGATTTCTTGGTTCAGTAAGAAACAAAATTGTGTATCCTTATCTACAGCTGAAGCTGAATATATAGCAGCTGGAAGCAGTTGTTCTCAGTTGGTTTGGATGAAGCAAATGCTCACTGAGTACAATGTCCCACAGGATGTCATGACATTGTACTGTGACAACTTAAGTGCAATCAACATATCAAAGAATCCTATCCAACATAGCAGGACCAAGCATATTGATATCAGACATCATTTCATCAAAGATCTTGTAGAAGAAAAGGTGATTTCATTGGAACATGTAGCTACAAATCTGCAGTTGGCTGATATTTTTACAAAAGCATTGGATGCTACACAATTTGAGAACTTAAGGGGCAAACTGGGAATCTGTTTATGTGAGATTTAGCAGTTAATGAGATGTGCCAACATGTCATATGACATTGTATGGCATAAGTTCCAGATGGCAACACCAGTCTGGACAAGAACCTTGGGTATTCCATTCCTAATCATTTTCAATATAACGGCTACTTATTTAGTAACAGCTTATAATCAGCTATCAATTTTCTCATCACACCATCAAAAGCAAATCATATTATCAAGCTGTTATTCAGAAATCATAAACCCTAAAACTCTTCATTCATCCTTCTTGACAATGTCTCAAAACCCTAGCACTCCTGAAGAAGTTCTCAACAAAGAAGATGTAGTTCATGCAACTCCCATCTCTGTGGTACCAATGAAATCAACCCCATTGGACGAACTCAGAGGAAGTGCTTCTCATGCTAAAAAGCCAAGAACTCCAAAAAGAGCAAAAGATCAAGTCCGCAGCAAACCCAAAGGCATTCCTTCACCAGCTAACATGCCCCCAAAATCTTCAGAATATGTGGATGCTTCCATCAAGGATATAGTCAACCAGATTCTTTTTGAACAGAGAGTGGTTAGTGGGATTTATATTCCTCTGAACACCATGCTTGCCCCTCAAGAAGAACAAGCTCAAGCTGCAGAGGACACTCCTGCTCAACAGGATGTCCCAATAGATGTTGGAACATCTGAGGATGAGAAAAAGAACTCATATGATGCTGATATTGAACAAACTGAGGACCAGAAAAAGGCCTCAAAAGAAAGTGATGAAGAAGACTCTGAGGATCATACCAAAGCCTCAACTGAAGATCATATCTCTGCTGATCAACCAGGTGAAGAGGAGACTGCTCAATCTCCTCCTGTGGTGAACCTGGAGCAGGATTCTGATACAGAGATCATAGCCTCTGTAAGACCTAGCATAGCCAAAAGGCTCAGGTCTAGGAAAGGTAAGATGCAAGCAGAACATGCTGTCCCTGAGAAGAAGCAAGCCACTCCAAAGAAAGACAAAGCCAAAACTGCCTTTGGTCCAACAAAACAATGGAGTAAAGTCCAAACCCAGAAAAGGAAAGCTGTCACCCCATCAGAATCAGATGTTGAATCAGATGTCCCAACATCTCCTCCCAAGAAGAAACCAGCACCATTTAGGGCTTCAACTGCTGTTCCAGAAGCTCCCTTGGACAACATTTCATTCCATCATGTCTCTAGTGTTAACAGATGGAAGTTTGTGTACCAAAGAAGGGTTGCCCTAGAAAGAGAGCTGAGCAGTAATGCACTTGAGTGCACTGAACTGATTGACCTCATCTCTGCTGCAGGCCTCTTCAAAACAGTCTCAAATCTCTCTCCCTGCTATGAACTTCTTGTCAAAGAATTCATTGTCAATCTTCAGGAAGACTGTGCCAATGGTAAGTCTTCTGAATTTAGAAAAGTCTTTGTTAGAGGTAGGTGTGTTGAGTTCTCTCCTCAGATCATCAACCAATACCTAGGAAGAGAAACAGATGGACCAAATGAGCTAGGTAAGACAGATAACCAAGTCTGCAAGGTTATCACTACAAACCAGGTCAAGGCATGGCCAGTGAAAGGAAAGCTCTCAGTGAGCATGCTAACAAGAAAATATGCCATGCTGAACAGGATTGGTACAGCAAACTGGGTGCCTACCAACCACACATCTTCAATATCCACTGGCCTGGCCAGGTTTATCTATGCTGTGGGAACTCAGACTAAACTGGACTATGGTGCTTACATATTTGATCAGACCTTGAAGCATGCCAGCTCTTCTGCAACAAAGCTGCCAATAGCTTTTCCCTCCTTGCTGTGTGGTATAGTGCTCAATCAATACCCTGGAATCCTCACTGAAAAGGACACAGTCTGCAAAAGAGAAAGCCCCCTGGCTTTTCACTACAAATTGTTCCTCAGTCATCATGCAGCAGATGTTGAAGCACCTTCTGGGACATCTGCAGGTCCTTCAACTGCCAAGACTCCAATCTCCAAGGCTGCATTGATTGTTGAACTAAAAAGCACCTGCAAAGAACTTGAAGCAAGGAAGCTGAAACTTGAAGAAATCATCCAAAGGCTGGAGAGTGAAGGAGATCAGAAAGCTGCCTCTGATGAAGAAACTGAAGCTGAAGAAGAAACTGAAGTTGATGAAGAAACTGAAAGTGATGAGTCTGAGTGATCATTGTATGTGAGGACAAATGTAATGACAGCTGCATTGTAATTTAGATTTAGTCTCTTTGGCCCCAAAATTTGTGTCTAACAAGGGGGAGAACAACACCAACAATGTAATGCTGTTTGATTATGAATGAAAATTCTGTTTGCTTCTGAACTGAATAAGTTTTTTTCTGTTGCAACAAGACTGGACACATATATGTTTGAGGGGGAGTAATCTCAAATATGAATCAACAGAAAAGTAGGATTATACTCTGATAAAAGAACTTCTGCTGCATTCTGAAAACCAGAAAAGATGTTAGCCAAAAATTAGCCAAAGGGGGAGTTTGTAGATGCCTTGAATTGGCAGAATTTTTGACCAACAAGAAATATTGAATTCAGTTCAGAATGTCCTATCAAATGTTGGGACATTATCAAACAGAGTATATGAACTTATTTCAGGATGTCTCACAAGATGTTGGGACATTGTGTTAATGACTTAAGTTCATTTTTTCAGGATGTCCCAACAGATGTTGAGACATCTCAAACCTGCTACCAGAATTAATTATTGACTAACTGATCAGAGATATTTAAGGAGAGTTATCTGGAATGAATTAATGATGGATAAAAACAGAACAAGGCGCATCTGTAGGGAGTTTTATATTGAGGATTCAGATTAAAACAGAAGACCTAAATCACCTAGAATCTAGGAAGTAACAAACCCTAAATTCAAGGTGGAAGCTGCATGCGCATTAGGGCTGGATCATCCTACAGAAAGCCCAAATTACAGATACCTATTTAATCAACAGAAACTCATAGAATTGAGTACGAATTTCAGAAGACCAAATAGGGTGTCTAGAGTTTTAATAGCAGGTTGTTTTTGTTGTACCACTTTATGAGCTTTTAAGCAAAAGTGCATTTGTAACTTGATTGAAACTGTGAAGTAAGATCAAGCTGTTTTGTTTGAAGAATGTCTTCAATTTTATTAAACTTGTAAACTTGATCACTGTGTGATTGAGGGGGAGTGAGTAGGATACTCTTATCTAAGTTGTGTCTTAGGTAGAAATTGCATTGGGTAGTTATTAAGTGATAGATTAAACAGGGTGGTTTAAGTCTAGAATTAATATTACTTATAGTGGATTTCCTCCTGGCTTGGTAGCCTCCAGATGTAAGTGTGGTTATACACTGAACTGGGTTAACAAACTTCTGTGTTGTTTTCTTTTCTTGCTATTTAAGTTTTGGTTAAATCTGTCAAGTGTTGGGACATCTCTTAGGACATCTCATACCTGATCACAGAATTTCACCTATGATATCTCTTCATCCAAGTGATCCAGCTGCACAAATTCAATCCAAGGGCCATCCACAAACTCAGCTGAGGCCAAGACACCCCTTGAAACAGCTCTGACTTGTGCCATACCTCAAGTACACTTCCATTGACATATTTGCAACTTGGCCCATACCAATCACACTATGCCACCACCCACTTTCTGATCACTCCCATTCGCCTATACTATCATTATGCAACTAATTTCATAACACACACAAAGTTGAATCATTCCACAAGCTCAGATTGCCAAAAATCCCCAAAACCTTCAAGCTTTCGAATCTCTCAACACAGCCATTAAAACTCTAAACTTTCTTCACCAATCATCTCCACATAACCTATAGAACACAAACCAAGCATTGAAATGGCCTGAAAACCACTCAATCTCAAACACGATTTCTGCCTTAGCAGAACTGGAACACACAAAACAACCACCATAAACTTGTTCTAAGCTCCTCAATAGCATCAGGGTGACCATTGGAGTTGATTTGCACAAGGGAGGAGGCCAGAAATCTCAAAACTGCAAAGCTTCATCTAAGGTAACCACCTTCAAACATTTTTCCAGAACTCTCTTTTTAAGTTATAATATCAATCTACATGCTTCCCTGATCATGCTGATGTCTTTACTTTTGAAAATGATTGAGAAATGAGTGTGTATGCTTGCTCTGAAACTTTGCCTGTATTTTGTTGTTTGCTTCGATTCAGTTGATTCATGAAAAATAAATGAGTTTTGATGTTTGATTTGTGTTATGTGATGTTCAATGATCATTTCTGGAGATTTTGGTATGTTTTCATGGCCTGGGGAGAGAGTTAGGGTGAGAGAGCTGCCGGAGAAGATAACCGGAGGTCTTCTCCGGCCACCTGAAAGTCATTAGGGCTAAAACCTAATTAATTCCTCAGTTTGAATGTGGACCCTTTGATCTTGTGTTAGCGCATTTTTGGACGACTCAGATTACTTCATTAAACTCTAATCCATTTTTATTAAATTAATTAGGATTAATTAAATTAATTCCCCAGATTCAATCCTGGCCCTTTATTCACCCACGCATACTTCTCATTTAATTAATTTTTATTTCATTTTTATTGCATTTTCTTTCACATTTATTTTAAAATAGTAAAAACCATTGAAAAAATCTCAAACTTTGCATTTCTATTTCAAATATTTTTCTTAACCTAAAAACATTTTTTATTTTTATTTTTGCATTAAAAAAAGTATTTTTAAAATATTTAAATGTTTTATTTAATTAATTAATTGATTTTAATTAATTAAATATGCATTTAGGTTTCTAAAAATCACCAAAAAATCATGAAGCATTCTTAAACATTTAGAAACATTTTCAAACTCACCATACAAATTTCTTTTTGGGTTTGATCACATTTTCACAATTTTCTCTGAATTAGGGTTCTTAAATTTCACATTTTTTAACCCTAACTTGAAAAATTCATTTATGCCTAACTATGATGAGTTTGAACTTGATTATTTTTGCATTGTTTCAAATATTGCATATAGTTTCTAGTTTATTTATCTCATATTTTTATCTTGCATTTTCAATTTGATTTGTATTTCCCTTTAGAAGCACCCAAAAACCTTAGTTAACTTAGAAATTTCATAACTTTCACTAGGATTAGCTTTTGACCTTCTCCTTTGGGATGTGACCTTATATAGGTTTAGGGTTTGTTTGAGCTCAATTTCAATTTTTTATCATGATGAATTCTTCTGTTTTGGTCATATGCATCTCATGTTTCCTTAACACCCTAATTTTACATCTTCATTTGCATTCTTCTTTGCATATCATGAACTTATGAACTTGTCATGCCATTCCATTCTCTTGTATATCATATTAGATATCTTAGGACATGTTTTAAACATTGATTGATCATTGTTGCATCATTTTTATATACTTTGCATCCATTACATTTCATGAACATCCATGTGTTTTCATGCTTCTAAACATGCTTCCATTGCATCTCATCCTTGCATGATCATTCATATGCATCTTGTATGACTTTGCATAATCTCATAACACACTTTCATTGCATAATCACTTCTCGTTTTTATCTTTGCATCATTATTCATCTCATTCCCTTTGTTTTATGTCTTATGCATTCATACTAACATTTCAGGAACTTTTGGTAAGTTATCTGGGAGGTGGATTTGCCTTCACCTCCCACCTCTCATTTCCTTTGCATTTGCATACTTATTTGTCTTTGAAGTGAACTTGCTTAACTTGTGTATTTCTTACCTTCTTTCTTTTAAGTTACTTATCTTCTTCAGGAAGTAAGTAACTTATTCTTCTTCCTCTTTCTCTTTTCTTCTGCTTCTTCCATGGTGGCCTTCTTGAAGATCTTTTCTCTTAAGCCTCACAAACCATAGGATATCCAAGAATGATAATTTTTAGGGTTGTATATAGTCCCCCTTAGTCTTTTACCTTTGAGTCTCCATGAGTCTCTCTTTTCCCATCTCATAATCAGAGACTAAACACTTAAAGTTTAGGACTTTGAATTAGGGTTATGCCTGCATCCTTATCTTAGGATGGAGTGTATAACTTTAATCCTTAGTGTTAAATCTTTAATTTGTTTACACCTCTTAATCAAAATACATTAATAATCACTGAGACTTTATCTTGTAACTTGGGCCTTACATTAGGGTTCTATCTCTTCCTTATGGTTAAGAGGGACTAACCCTAGTGTTTAATGGACAAGTCCCCTTCAAGTTGTCTTACAAACTTAAAATCCACTTCTTAATCTTACCCTTTAATTAAAATCCATTTAATAAAGACTTGTTATATAATGAATTTAATCTCTAACCATGGATTAAGTTGAGGTATCTTCCTCAGCTTAAGTGTTCTCATCTATCATCCTTCTATTATGATGGTGTAATGAGTTCACTAATCTGTGATTAGAGATTAAACTCATTACTTAACACTAAACAACAAAAAAACCAAAAACATCTAAATAATCACAAGTAGGTTAATGATCTTAATCCTACATCATCATGGTAATTAAGTTGAGATGCTTATCTCATACTTAAGTAGGCTCATTATCTCTAATCAGGGAGGATATAATGAGTTTACAACCCTTGATTTAGGCTTAAGCTCATAATCCTATGCAAAACACCAAAAACGATAAAAAAACTAAAAACATAAAAATAAACAATAATCGTCTCTTTCGGGATTCTTTTCTCATCACACTCATTCACAACGAGAACTCGCCTCTTCCGTCTAATGCAAGACAGTTAACACTCGAGCCAGACGAGTCATACACTTGAGCATAAGCAAGCAGGAAGTTCACAATCAAGTCATTTCAGTCTCTTTGAGTCGAACTACGGTGTTCTGACTCCCTCATTGCACGAGAGGATACGTAGGCATAACTTAACAGTTATCGAACAAAAGTCTCTTTGTCATCCCCCACTTTCAGCATTCTTTCTAAAGCCTCAGTTCCTGGGCAATTCACACCTTTTGCACTGACACCTGTACTTTCTCCCTAGCTTTTAAACACAGATAGCACATACACTTACCCCTTTTAAACACAATCAAGTAAGCATGGATCCCGTCGAGTACGACGGACGATCTGGGTGCTAATACCTTCCCAAGTCGTAACCAACCCCCTTTCTCAGTTTCTTTGGTTCGCAACCGTCTTATCCATCTCTTTCCAGGTTTATGCGACATTACCTTTCCTTCGGGATAAAAATGCCTAGCTGGCGACTCTATTCAACCCTTTCTCTTCGCCGACGGTTCACGTTTTCACCGGGATGAAAGTCCGGAGAGCGACACAGGTTTACTTTTCCCCTTTTACTTAAGAGAAAATGTTCGTTGATTATGTTTGAATGCATATATGCTTTTTAATATGATTGATGTTTACCAGAAATGCATAAAATACAATAATAGTATTTATGAAGGACGATCGAAGATATGAATCCAACGAATCTTCGCCCATTCATTCCCATAGAGTATTCTTTACGGATATTCTTACAGAATACTTCAAGTAGTATCTTGTACTTCCAACCCTACGAAGTATTCAAATAGTTTCATTTCAAATACAATATATCCTCCGAAGAATTGATACTTGACTGGATAAGTCTCCCGGAGCAATGTCCATCTCTTTTATCCTCAGTCGGGATATTCAGGAACTTAATCCTTCAATAAGAAGTACGACGAACAAAAACGGGAGGTTCTAAGTAATATATTCTAAAACAAGACGGGAACGGAGTCTTCATATTCCTCAACAAATCGAGATTTATTTTCACCAGCCAACAGTTGTTCTACAAAGCTATTCATGCGCCTCAACTACATAATTCATACATACATCATCATTTCATATCATACATAAGAATATCATCTTGTAAAGTGTTATATATATCCTGATATTTGCATAGAACTAACCTTGTTTTTCAGGTTAATTCCCCAGCAGACAAACGTCATCAATAATTTATTCTTGGGTTGCTACATCCCCAAGGGTTACTTCAAACAAAATCTTGGATTGCTCTATCCTCCAGGATCCCATCTACTAATATCTTGGGCTGCTATAAATCCCCCAGGATAATCTTGGATTGCTGAATCCTCCAGGAATACATATCACAACACCTTAGGTTGCTTTATCCCCCCAAAAGCCATATCACAATACCTTGGGTTGCTTTATCCCCCCAAAATCCATATAACAATAACTTGGGTTGCTTTATCCTCCCAAAAGCTATATCACAATACATTGGGCTGCTTTATCCTCTCAAAAGTTATATCACAATACCTTGGGCTGCTTTATCCTCCCAAAAGCTATATCACAACACCTTGGGCTGCTTTATCCTCCCAAAAGACATATCACAATACCTTGGGCTGCTTTATCCTCCCAAAAGCTATATCACAATACCTTGGGCTGCTTTATCCTTCCAAAAGCTATATAAAATACTTTGGGCTGTTTTATCCCCCCAAAAGCTATATCACGATATCTTGGGCTTCTATAAACCCCAATGATAATCTTGGGCTGCTACATCCCCCAAGATTGCATCAATCTACTCTTTGGACAACTTTATCCTCCAAGAAGTATATCTGAAGAAATTTTTCTCTGAATGGCATCTTTAAGCCCATTCAAGCAATACAACCAACCAACAGTGTTACTCTATGCACCGACGAGTGCAAATTTTTGGGTTTTTGTGTTCAATCCCCTTCAACCTTCAAGTCACGAATGGCGTGCATGCAATCTAACTCCTCAGGTTTCAAAAAATTGAACAGGGGCAGCTATTGTACCCCAAATATTTCCCTCCCAAAATCAAAGCAATGTTTTTCAAGAGTTCTCTCAAGGTTCACAAGGTTCACAATTGGTCAAAAGGATTGAAGACAAAGCCTCCTCCTGAGCAGTGGATCCAAAACTAGGGTTTTGAACTTCACCAAACTAAATGGACTTCAAAGGCCTAAAGTGAGCTTCATAACATCCCACATGTCTTCAAGAATCCCCATGTTTCAGAGCTTTCCCAATAAGTTTGACTAGTCAGATGTTCAAGTATTCAAAAATCAGTCGACTTTGTAAAAAAAGTCAAATTGAGGTCAACTGTGGTCAAATTAAAGTCAAACTTCAATATTTTTTGTCAACATTAGATTATGAGGTAAAATTCATCATTTGATCAAGGGTTGATCATGATTCATCAAGGAAATCTCAGATCATCAAGAATCAAGAAGTTTCTAAATTAGAGTTTTCATAGTAAAAGTCAACTGAACTTTGACCAGTCATAACATTCACATACTTCATCAAACATTTCCCATCCAAAGCTAATTTTGAAGGAAATTGAATTCTCTACAACTTTGTGTCTCACAAGCCAACCTAAAAATGCTTCATTTGGAAGGTATGAGCTAAAACATTATAGGTCCTTTTGAAAGTCAACAAAAAGTCAACTTTTTCCAAAGCAAATAATTTGAAAATGGTAAAAGATATGGACATGGGACCAAAGAGGTTGGTTAGAAGACACTATGAGATTTCTAAAAAGTCCAAGAATACCTTCATAACCTTAAAATTGAGGGAGTTGTGCCTTGTCAAAGTTGGGAAATTTTCAAGGGGTGTATGAAGCAAAAAAAGGCCTTAATTTCAAATTTTTCCAAATGGGCCCATAAAATTGCAACCCAACCTTAAAGATAAAGGCATGCACGACCCAATGACCATTTATTCTGATCTTATAATTTTATTTTATATTATTTTGGATTTTATTTGTTAAAATTCAATTTTAATAAAAACCAAATATGAAAAATCAAATAATGGATCAAATATTTGTTCTAGAACCAAATAAATGGCATTTAAGCTGATTGAAGACAATACAAATTCGTGCAAGACAAAGTTAGTAAGAAAATATGTGATTTTTGGACATTTATGGATAATTGCTTTCTTTAATCTCAAGTAACTCAAATCCATGAACCATAGGCCCATATTATGACCTAATTTTCTTCCTCATATATACACAAACATGAATAAATATAAGGGGACGAAAATCAACAGCCAGATACATCATTCAAACTTCAAAAAAAATCTTCAAAAAACTTCATTTCAGTTTTGTACTTCCAAGCATTTTTCAAGCCACTTGAAGGTTGATGTAGCTTCCTTGAAGCATTTTGAACGTATTTGGATCATCACCTTCATCAAAAACCTCATAAATCATGGAATCTGAATCCTCTTTTTCTTGAATTTTTAATTTTTTGATTCCTTTAATTCATGCTTTATAAATTGTTTTTATGCGTTTAATCGTGTTTGTTATAGTCTATAGATGGATTCTAGACCAACCAATTGAAGCTTTGATGTTAGGATATCAAAACGCCATCGCTGAGGTTTATCCTTCAAAATTAGGGCTTTCTAATTTAACAAATATAAATTAATTATAGGAACATAAATGAACTGTATGAGTCTTTTTGAATTTTGGCATATCTTTTGTGGATTTCGCTTCCCATAGAGGTCACATGCGCGCTGGCTCAATTGGTAAAAACTTTGGTATTGGAGGTACAAGGGCCTGGGTTCGAATCCCATGTCCCTTTATTTTGTGATTTGTTTATTTTTCTTTCTTTTCCTTTGTTTTCTATCTTAAATTTTTTAAATAAATAATTAATTAAAATTAATCAACAATTAACTATTAAACATTCTTCTAAATAAATAAAATAATAGTAAATCTCACTATTTTTTTTATTATGTAAAATATTTAATCTTTCTTTTAATTTAAAATGTTAATAGTTTTCTTAAACCATTTTCTTTTTTATAAAAAAAATTTATAATAATATTCTTGTAAATATTTAATTTCTATTAATTTGAAAATTAATTCATTAAAACCTTTTTTTTAATAAATTCACTAAATAAACCTTTAATTTCTCTTTTAATGAGTTTCACTAATTATCTTTGTTTTTAATGTTTAATCTTTTTTTTCTTCTTAAAAATAATAACTTTTCTTGTAAATTAATCAATTTATAAATTAATTTATTAATTAGGTTAGAATTTTCTTAATAAACTCTATTTTCTAAAATCAACCCTAATTTTTATTTAAAAACCTAATTTTTCTTTCTAACCCTAATTTATCTTTTCCTAAACCCTTTCCTCCTTTTTATGTTATTCATATAACCGACTTTATTATTATTGCTCTGAAATTTCTATTATTATTTATTCTTTGCCATTTTTTCATGTATCTGCCCCGAAGCCCTGTAATAGTTAGGATTATTTATCTCTCTTGTTTTTCTTATTATTGTTGCTTTTATTTTATTTTATTATAAATGCATGAGTTAGTAATATAGGGAGTGCAAAACGTAATTTGAAATTAATAAGGACTTAGATAATTTAACTAAAAAGATTAAATATCTGAATAAAATCACTCACACATGTTAGTCGATCGTCGTCTGCACCTCATAGGGTTACCCTTCTCAGTTGCCTTTATATGGTCAAGTTCCTCGAAAATAAGGGTGTCTTAAGCAAAACCCATACAAGTAAAAATCATCTAGTCCCTCCCCGATTTAAAAGATCAAGTCCCTACGATGTTGCCTACGATAATGATATTGTCCTTTCAGTTTAAAAGATGATAGTCCCTCCCAATTGCTAAAGACACCCCTTAAGTTGCATTTGTTGACCATACGATGACCCTACGCCCGTCCCTTAACAAATCCAAGGTAATGACTACCTATTCCTTAATAATAGGGACAGTCTTACCCTTGAAAGAATATAAAAGAACATGAATGACTTAGTCTAGGGTAGGAACTCTAAGTTACTGGCTCACACCCTTTAAAATACTTTTTACACCTCACAATTTTTAAAACATTTTCAAAACAAAGGCTTTGTATACATCCATACGAGGATCATTACAAAGTACTTAGACAAACTTCTAAACACACACTACACTTTCTTTTTTCAAACAAATAAGTGAGCTAAGTAACTAAGAGCCCATGTATAACCATGGATATAAAGGGTGTTTACACCTTCCCTTTATATAACCTACTCTCCCGAACTCAAGTCTTTTAAAAAATAGGTCTTTCCTGTTCTTTTATGTCCTTTCCATATGGATAAAATAAAAGTTGGTGGCGACTCTTGATATCCGCAACATAAATAGAAAGTCAGTTCTCCCACCGTGTTACCCCTATTCGCATGGAGCGCCGCCAAAATACCCCGACTTGGCCCATAGGTCGCATGCCATCAGCTAGCCATATATCCGGTCATTAAGGTCGTAGCACAACGAAGGCGCAAGCAGTCTCCTGAGAAAGCGGAGGCTGTCGAGCAGGCTGTAAAAGACCTCTTATAGGAAAATTTAATTTCTGAAGCCCAGTACACAACCTGGCTCTCTAATGTAGTCCTTGTTAAGAAAAATAATGGAAAATGGAGAATGTGTGTTGATTATACCGATCTTAATAGGGCATATCCAAAAGATGCTTTCTCTTTACCTAACATTGATAAATTAGTAAACAATTATGCAGGTTTTAAACTCTTGTCCTTCATGGATGCATACAGCAGGTACAACCAAATCCCCGTGTCAGACAAAGATAAACGAAACACGACCTTCATGACCTCGACAAGCAACTACTTCTATAATGTAATGCCCTTCTGGCTGAAGAATATCAGAGCTACATACCAACGTATGATAAACAAAGTCATCCGAGGAGATATCAGAGACATGCTTGAGGTATACATGGACGACATGATTGTAAAATCCCACGAGGAGCACGACCATGTCAATACCTTAAGAAGGTCTTCGAGCAAGCAAGGAAGTGCAAAATAAGATTCAACCCCGAGAAATGTACCTTCGGTGTATGGGCAAGAAAGTTCCATGGCTTCTACCTCACCGAATGAGGGATCGAAGCCAACCCCGAAAAATGTCGGGCCTTTTCGGAATTCCCGACACCAAATTCAAAGAAATCCATCCATTCCCTCAACAGAATGCTCGCCTCGCTATCTCGTTTTGTCGCCAAATCCGCACAACATGCACTTCCTTTCTTCAAATTAGTGCTAAAAGAGGCCACCTTCGAATGGACCAAAGAGTGCGAACAAGCATTTCTCCATCTAAAGAGGGCGCTTTCCAAGCCACCGGTGCTATCGCGACCACAAGAAAGGGAAACACTATACCTATACCTGTCTGTGGTTACCGAGGCGGTCAGTACAACCATCATCCGCAAAACAACCGACGGGAAGAACCTAATCTACTTCACGAGCAAGGCACTACAAGGTCCCAAATTCCGGTACCAACAAATCGAGAAGGTTTCCTTAGCCCTGATAAATGCAGCGAGAAGATTACGACATTACTTCTTCACCCATACAATTATAGTCTGAACAGATAAACCCATAAAATAGTTGCTCGTGCGTCCCGATATGGCCGGCAGAATGTTGAAATGGTCCCTGGAATTATCGGAGTTCGACATCTAATACAAAAGAAGAAAAGCCCTGAAGGTGCAAGTCTTGGCCGACTTCGTCGTCGAGATGACCTACCAACCGACTCTGACTAGTGGTAGCCACAAATGGACAATATTCGTGGACGGGGCCTCTAGCTCGACGGGAAGCGGGGCAGGCATCATCTTCGAAAACGAAGATGGCATCCTGATCTAAGTATCACTGGCTTTGGCTTTCCTAACTTCAAATGACCAGGAGGAATACGAGGCATTCCTAGCAAGCCTATGACTGGCTGAGGACCTAGGGGAAAAGAAATAAAAATATCCACCGTCTCAACTCTTTGCATCCCAGGAACAAGGAGAGTATCAAGCTAAGAACGACAACCTCATCCAATACCTAGCCCTCGTCAAGGAAAAGTTAGAAAAGTTCGACTCATGGGAAGTCCAACATGTGTCGCGCGATATGATCAGATGTATTGTCTGAACTGGTAAGCACATGTAAGAAGGGTAGAAAAAAAATTTGTGATTCAAGAGATCCTTCCACACCTGAGCATCGAAAAATCGTCTTCACCATTCGACGTGAATGCCATTGGTGACGGCCACTGTTGGATGACTCTGATTTACAATTATCTCACGAAGGAAAAACTACATGTCGACCCAAAGGAAGCTTCGGAGACCAAAAGAAGAGCGTTCTCCTACGTCCTCATCGAGGGCAAGCTCTACCAACGAGGATTCTTCATTCCACTACTCAAGTGGGTCGACAAAGAAAAGGTCACCGACATCATGGGAGAAATCCACGAGGGAATTAACATCCAACATCTCGGAGATAATTTCTTAGCACGAAAAACACTCTTAGAAGGCTACTACTGGACGAGGATGCATCACGACGTGAAAGAACACGTCAAGAAGTGCGACAGATGTTAGAGACATGGGGATATGCACCTAGCTCCTCCCAACGAGCTTAAGACCCTGTCATCCCCGTGGCCTTTCACATGGTGGGGGATAGACATCCTCAGACCCTTCGTGACTAGATCTTACCAGAACAAATACCTCATCATCATCTTCGACTACTTCACGAAGTGGATCGAGACATAAACCCTCGCTAAAATCATAGTGCAAAATATACTCCGTTTATTCAAAAGAAACATTCTCGTCCGATTCGGCATACCCCGAGTCCTCTTCACCGACAACGGGATGCAGTTCGCGGATAAAAGGTTCCAAGATTTTGTTACCAACCTAAGAACAAAACAACACTTCACGTCTGTCGAGCATCCCTAGACTAACGACCAAGCGGAAACGGCCAACAAAGTAATCTTAAGGGGCCTGAAATGCAGACTAGGTGAAGTGAAGAGAGTGTGGGTCGAAGATTTACATAGCGAACGTTGGGCCTACCGCACGACCCCACACTCCACAACTAGGGAAAACCCATTCCGGCTAACATACAGAATTGAGCGGGTCATCCCATTAGAAATTAGAGAACCCTCGAGGCAAACAAAAGCGCCCCTAGACAAAGATCTGAACGACGAAGCCCTCTGAGTGGAACTTTACCCTGTCGAAGAGATACAGTCTGAGGCGGCTCTTCGAGAGGCATTCTTGAAACAAAAAGTGGCTATGCGCCACGATGCAAGAGTCATTAAACGAGAAATTCAGGCCAGTAACCTCGTCCTCCAGCGGAATCAGAAGAATCCAAGAGAAGGAAAGCTAGACGCGAACTGGGAAGGCCCGTATCGAGTCCGAGCCAAGACAAATAACGAAGCCTACTACCTCGAAAACCTAAAAGGAGAAGAACTTGGTCAACCCTGGAATGCCGAAAAACTTAAGCAGTATTATAGTCAAGCACCCCGCGCGACCATGACCCTACCAGGGGCGACGACACGGTCACAAGAGCATGAAAGGTACGACCATGACTCTCTATCTCGATCGAAAGGAGGGCCCACAGTCTCGGGAGATAGATACGACCTTCCTCGACAGGGGATACTTCAAACAAAATCCCATGTCATAGTACCATGTTGGCAGGACACCCAGCTCACGATGGGGAAATCCATGTCGTGGGAACATGTCGGCAGAAAAGTACAAAAGGGGGGAGGGGGCTACGCCCAAATACAAACAAAAACAACGTCACACAGGCTAACAAAAAGAGAAAGAACAAAGGCATGCACACCGGTAAAATGACTACGACACGCAGGCCGGAAAACTATTCCTCCTCATCCTCCTCCTCGGTTGAACTCTCCACCAGGCAGACAATTTTCCCATCGACTACATCATAATTGAATATGTCCCTTTTGTCACGAGGTTCACCCCAGGGTTGACAATCTTAAGCTGCTCTATAACATTTTCAAAACCCAATTAAGGGTTTGAATATAGTCGCTCTCGAGCACTCAGATCTAAGCGATCATGTCTTCCCGGGTCCTCAGGGCCTTGTCCTCCTCACCTTCCTCCTCTACGAGGACGACCAGGCTCTCCATCTCCGCCACCCTCAACCATAGGCGCTTGTTCTCCTCGACAGCCTCGTCGAACTTAGCCTCTTTGTCCTTAAGCTTTTTGTTCTCATCCACCAGGTTATCCCGCTCGAGCCTAACCTCCTCCAGTTCGATCATTAACCCTTCCTAGAGCTTATAGTGCTTCTTGTAATCATAGAGATCATTGGCGAGCTTCTCCTTCTGGGCCCTTGAAGACTTCAGCTTCTCTTTGATGACCTCCAGCTCAGATAGCGAGCAGGTGTTGTCGGACAAGACCAAGGTCGTCTCCATAACCCTGATCACCGCAATAATATCTTGAGACAAATTCACCTGTCTGGTCGCCTTATCCAGACCTAAGATCGTCATGGCTTCAACATTCGACACCCCGAAGGAATCTTCCCCGCTGAAAAGCTCCAGTTGAAGGTGACAATAGGATAATAGGTACATTCCTTGGTTCTCGGATAGGTCTTCGCCCTCAGTAGCACTAGTCTGCGAACCTTCACCATGTTGGCGTTTGGCAGGAGGAGTCTCTTTCTCAGAGGGGGGATGACAAGTGTCATTATGATAGGAGAAGGAAAAGGGGGGTGTAGGGGTCCCTGAACCTTCGGCCACATCGTATACTATAACTTGGCGGACACGGCCCTAGCCGACTCCTTCTAAGCTTTTCATTTACCATTGTTCGATAATTTCAGGACACGGTCTTTGAGACTAGGCATAGTAGCTGCAAAAAGAAGAGCACAAGTTATTTATCGAATAAAATATTCGAAGACAAAGGAATGACAAACACAAACTACCTAAAAGATGGAGAGACTCGTCGTCTGTTCTACACTCGAGCACTATTTTGGTGTTTATTACCCGAGTTTCAAAGAGGGGTTCCCCGTCTTCAGACAAGACGGGATTATCCAGTCGATCCACATAGAGGGAAGGCGTAAACTCTGGACGTAAGAAACTAGTTTCTTGTAGATCTCCCTGTCCTCGGGCCCCAGATTTTCTGGTTTCACAAAAAAATTGTTCGTGCCACGGTTGAAATGACCCCCGCTACAACTCGAGCGGGATGGTCGATACCAGACGCTCTTCGCCACGGGCATCTCATTGCTCGACATATATACTGTGCAAAGCCCGCATGGTAAAAGGCTTTATCATGCACCACCTATCCTTGAAATTTCGGACATAATCAACATAATTTTTAAACAGCCTCCTCGTATGCTTAAACGAAACCCAGTTGTGTCGCCGGTTCACGCTCGACCACTACAAATGGAAAATCGGAAGAAGGAAGGAAACTTGCAAACGACTTGGAGGTACTGAAACACCAGTTCGAAGGCCCGAATGAACGTGATGGCATTTGGATGTAGATAAGAGGGGTCCAAGTCGAGCCATCTAAAGATGCCCGTCTGGAATCTAGTAAATGGATGACGGAGCCCCGCCTCTCTAAACGTGAATTCATACATAGGGAACCGCGTTCCCCAAAAAACCGAGCAAATCCGCTGCCCGGGAATAGGGGTGTAACATTCCCAGTTCCGAGGGGGCCCCAGGGCCAAGACCTCCATGATCGTATGGGTGATGCGAGAATCAAGTATGAAGAGGGAGCCCGTTTCTAGTGGTTCTTCTCCGACCCAAGAAAAATCGAGCGCCCAAGGAGAGACGGGCCTACTTCTGCCTACATCACATTCTTGTGCGTACGCCTCTCCTCATTCACTTTTATGTCAATGTCATCCACAAAGACATCATTGACTCTTCTTTGTGGGTCCACGTTACCTAAAAAGTATAGGAAATTGGTGAATTCGACGTTGCATCAAATCCACCCTTCCACCGTAGTTCAAGTGAAAGGGTGAAGGCCAGAGCCGGGGAAAGAAATGCCCAAAATGTTCATCGCAACTCCAAAGAATGCCTGGGATACTCATTGGGAATTCAAAGAATGCTCGAGACATTCACCAGAAATTCAAAGAATGCCCGAGACATTCATCGGGAATTCAAAGAATGCTTGGGACATTCGTAAAAATTCATCAAAATGCCAGGGACATTCATCAAAAATTCAAAGAATGCCCGAGACATTCATCGGAAATTCAAATAATTTCCGGGAAATTCATCATAAATTCATTGGAATTTCCGGGAAATTCATCGCAAATTCAAAGAGTGCCCAAGACATTCATCCGAATTCCCTTTATCGACACCCGAGGAGGGTCTTCCTCGACGATTTTGGGGAAATTTCCACCGGCAGATTCATATGAATTTGCCGAGGAGGGGCCTCTTCGGTTACTCCGGTGGAAAAAACCACAAGAAAAACACAAAATTAAACCTACTGTTACCAGAAAAAGAGGGAACGTACTTGACATGTTCTTCGGCAGAGATGTGACACAAGTGCAGTGACGACAGCGATGAGTTTTTCGGCAAGAACTTGAGAGCGTCCGGTGAACTTCTGAGGAGACTTGAGAAATGAAATAGAGAAATGAGGGGAAACCCTCGCCTCCACCCCTTTTATAGGTCCCATATGGGGAGGCGTGGATATCCATCATTGCCTAGGATGCCTAGATTCCCCTAGGCACTCATAGACATTTAATGTGTCATCACACGTAAAATGAAGCTACTCAATAAATGCTATAATGATGAGAAACAAAGAGTCAGACACGTCACCTTCGGGTACTCCAAAGGCCACCAAGATACGCCCCTAAAAACCGGGCATGCCCGTCTTCGACATCGTAAAAACACAAAAAGCCTCGTGCGCAACTACCCTCGAGCATGCGATCATCCTCGACGAACTTAAACTCAAACAGAGGCCTTACCCCCACCGTCTTTAACAAACCCCAAAGGACACGGGAAAATGTCTCTGACATCCATCAATCTTATTACTTGTAAACTACTTGCCCGACCATATTATCCTTAAGTCATCACTCTGTATCAGAGTTGCGACTTGGGGGGCTCCTGTTTTGGACTGGGTATATGCAGTATGTGTCGGGAAGATGCCCAGTCCGTCGGGCACGACCCATGGCCTACTACATAGGGGAGTGGGGAGAACCCTACTTTGGACTGGTCCAACGTTGTATATGTTGGGCACAGGCCCAGTCCGTCGGGCACGAGCTCATTGCCTGATTCATAGGGACGTGGGGAGAGCATCTCCCCCACGTGCTCTACTTAGTCAATTGCCCCCATTATTTTCTCCTAATATTATTGGACAGTTAGACCAAGGGCAAGACCACATACTAGGTCTTATCTGCTCCTACACAGTCCTTGACAGTTCTTCCTTGGGCCTAGCTAATCCAGTCCACGAGAAGAATCTTGACCCAGCGCTGGGGGCACACTATAAATACCCTCTTTTATTAGAGGGTCAGGTATTCTAATTCTCTTACTACCTTTTGTACTTGCACTCCACAGTTTTTTTTCTCACTTTGGAATCAGAGTACCTTGCAGATACACCCCCTCCGTTTCTCCATCTTAGTTGTTCATCACTAGAAGGTTCCTCGTGATCACGTCAGATTATATATATATATATATATATATATATATATATATATATATATATATATATATATATATATATATATATATATATATATATATATATATATATATATATATATATATATATATATATATATATATATATATATATATATATATATATATATATCATTGATTGTTTATAAGAATATGAATATAAGTATTTCTCTTCTAAAATATTTGTTTTTGGTAAATTGGACACTAGTACAATTTACATGACACAAATTTTAGAAATATTCTTCTCCCAACGCACAAGTAGTCAGATTCACCAACTGTTCCCATTTGTTTTCTCTAGAACAAAGAGGTTTTTTCAAGAAATTAACAATCAATTCATCTCAAGAATGCAAAATGAGTTTGATCCATGCATAATAATTCATTGCATGTGAAGGAGACCTTATATACGTTACTAGCTAGACGTTAAACTCAATAATAATTTTGTAGATGGAATCAGGTTCAAATGGACAAAACTCCGGCAAGAAGAATAAGATGGGACTTTATAATGGTTTGTAGCAATTACAAGTTTACAATATTTCATCATTGTATAATATATATGTTCATAATGATTTGACATAGTCCATAATGTGGACACGAGCAAGAAGTTGTAAGGAGGTTCCATAATGTGGCCTCAATCAGTGGATTTAGAAGGGAAAACAAACGGACCAATTAAAAAGTTGATGGTGTTTTGTGAGTCAAAATGGTGTCCATTGAGATTTTATCTACATGACCGCAAATTATGTGTTTGTTCTATGTCGATGTTTGGTTCTATAGGATTTGTCTCTGTCATTGTATTTGCAAACGTTAACATCCGATCAATCATTCCTTTGTAATTGCCATTGTCATTACAATAACTACTGGTTACAATATCATGGTTCAACCTGCCCTATAGTTGGTTAAAATTGTCGGCAACAAAAACTTTGTATAATAATAATAATAAAGACTATCCCTCCAATATAAATGTGACTTTGATTTACCCACAGATACAATTAAACTCATGCGAAATCCACAATAATTTCAATCTGATTTGAACATCCATTATTACTACAAAACGTGCAAACAATAATGATAGGTTTACAACGGATTCATATACACCGTTGGAATAAATTAAAATTTCCGTATCCAATGAATAACTGAATTTCTAAACAGTAATTTAATGGCGGTTGTGTTAAAATACCGTAGTAATAAATGATGTGTAGTAAACTTCGATTTCCAACAACTACATTTTTTCCATTTTTTAGAGTATACGAAACATGTGTCATTTAAGTCAATTATTTAAAAAATAAATTGTAAATGGTTTTACAACGGTGAAGTAAACCAACCGTTATTAGAGGACTTACATCGCCCAGGTCACCACGATTATCACTACGATTATCATGGATACCCGTTGTGATATAATTTACTATTATTTAAATATAATTACAGTTATTCCTATAAACCGTGACGAAAAGTGATATTTTTTAATATATAAATGAATGTATCTATTGCCCAGATCATAACAACCATTTCTCTCTAAAGAAAACCGTAACACAACTCTCTACTCTCATGAATCTTAACCAATACTGTAATAAGTGAATGACATCGAAGATGGTATGTTCTTCTGCTCTGTTCTTTCTACTCTTCGTCTGGATGTTGTTGATGTTTTGAATTTAAGATTATTGTTTTAGGGTTTGGTTTTAGGATGACGTGGAAAAGATTATGTTGTTGATGTTTAAGGGTTAAGTTTGAAGTTAGTTGTGTTTTTTTGTAGATACATGGTGATGATGGTGGCAGCATGCGTATGATGGTGGCAAGCGTATAGTTTGGTGATAGTACATATGGTTTCTGATGCTATTCAAAAAAATTAGTAGTATGAAGTTATTGTATAAACTTCATCCACCTTATAGTTTTTCTTCATGGTATCGCAAACTAGATGAACTTAATATATCTTGATTTGTTATAGTTCTATGATTATTTTCAATAAGAAGTTCATTATTGACTCAATGTATATTGATTTGTTATAGTCCTACTTAGGGTTTTGTTTCAACTATAGCTGAATTTGTTTTGAATACTAACTATTTTATTTTATTTGAAATAGCTGACGATGTATGGTAAAGTTGATACATAGTAATGATGATGGTAGTTGCAAGCGTATATTATGAGTTGATAAGGTACATATGATTTGTGTAGTAATGGAAATAAATACAAAGTCATTGTGATATTGTATGTTGTTGCTAAAATAATGTATGTTATTTTATTATTTTTTAAAGAACAAAACATTGCTAAGTCACAAGAAGAGGCTTCTTGTGACATAACAATGTTTTGTTCTTTAAATTCTTATACAAGTTGACACTTGATGAAGTTTAGTTTATTATATACTATGCATATTGTTTGTTTCATTAATGAAAATGCAATCATTTAAATTGACATAGAAACTTATAATCTGAAAATTAAGTTGTATTTGAAAACCTACCTATATCAATCAATACTTTTTGAATTGCATATGTCTCATTTAACACATTTTATGTTCTTTAACACATAAGATATGGCTCCATGGCTTGTTTTCTTTAGTTCATCGATATCTCCAATTCTACTTGAAGGGAAATTAGCAATAAAACGCAGAGGAAAACAAAAATTTTCCTTTAGAGATCCTTACGAAAGGTCATGATCCTTGATAGAAAAGTTACCTCTTGTGGCGATGAAACCTTTGAATCTGAATCGATGAATTATCACGAGCGTTGTACGAATACAACGCCTCTACTCAGTCCACACGAACAACTTCCTTCAGTCACAGTGCTAGCTGATTAGATTGAAGGTTTAGAGTGAGGGAGAGGAAAAATAGAATACGGACAGGGTTGTAAAACAACAACTTATGAGCTTCTACACAAGGTTTCTATTTAGAGAACTACTTGTGTGGACTTTAAGCTAAAAGCCCAACTCAATAATAATATTATTATAATAACTATTATTATAATAAACATAATTTTATTATTATTACAATTTATAAATATTATAAAATTAATAATAACTATTATTATATCATATGTTAATTAAGCACATGGTACCTTACCATATTTCGTATTCCATTTCTAATGCACCGTACCTTAGGGTGTACTTTATTTATTCTACCCATTCTCTAATTGTCCTTATGTGTTTGACCCTGTAGGATTTCGCGACGCTGGAAATTATATTAAATCATGTATTTAACATAATAAATAGTGAGCGGTATCTAACAACACATCACTGCTACCCAAGTCTAAAAATTGTCATGTGATCTGACAAAACCTTTTTTCATAGTACATGTGTGTACAATTACCCTTTTTCCCTTATGTCTATATTGAACACAAGGCATATACTGCGTCATCCTTGTCTAGTTCAATATTGGGCCCTTAGACATTTATCATGTTACGCAGGATAGACAAATTCGATCTAGGCTACTCATGTCCCTCAACATGCTTTGTGAAGTACCCATCAACTGTCTTTATGATCATCCAGTTACGGACAATGTTTGATCAATAATATAGTACTTGACTCTACATCTAGGGTTCATAGTAGTTTCAGGTCGAAGGGTGGTATACACCACTATCACCATGAGAGTAACTTATGAAACTTTTCATAACATTCTATGTAGTACTCTCATAGTGGGTCAATCTAGTATAAATATTACTCCTAATATTTATACATATGTCAAGACTTGATAACTCCTTATCCATGATCCACGAGATGTGATCATCAATCTATCTACATAATAGTCTTAATGCTTTAAAGCTATCCCATTTCACATTAAAGCTCGACTAGGGATACTTTAAGAATAGTATTCTTATGTTTAATGGAATCTCATGATTTAAGTTACACTTAATATTTCATTAAACGAACTAGCTATTCTAGGGACATAATCATTCTCGAAAAACAAACATAATAAATAAATACCTTTTATTATTAATAAATAATTCAATACAAGTACCAAAAGTATTGGCCTCTAGGGCTTACACCAATAATCTCCCACTAGTACTAGAGCCAATCAGGAATACCTCTAATACCCATAGATCTAGTATGACCATCATGCTTCTAGTGCGCAAGAGGTTTTATTTGTAGGTCAGCAATGTTGTCAAGTGTAAGTACTCTGCATATCTTCACATCTCCATGATATATTAACTCTCAAATGAGATGATAACACCTAAGTATGTGTTTGGATCGTAGGTGAGATCTAGGATCCTTAGCTTGTGCGATTTCACCTTTGTTATCACAATAGAGATCAATGGAATCCACAATGCTAAGGATTATGTCAAGTTCACTAATGAACTTCTTGATCCAAATAGCTTCCTTTGTTGCATTTGAGGCAGCAATATATACGACCTCGATTGTAGAATCAACAACTGTCTCTTGCTTTGAACTTTTCCAGCTCACAATACCACCATTTAGGCAGAACACATAACCAGATTGCGATCTAAAATCATCCTTATATGTCTGGAAGCTAGCATCAGTGTAACCAATTACGATGAGCTCTTCCTAACCTCCATATATCAAGAATGTATTCTTAGTCCTTCTCAAGTACTTAAGGATATTCTTGACATCTACCCAGTGAGCATCACCAGGATCAGATTGGTACCTACTCGTTGCACTTAAAGCATATGAGACATTTGGTCGAGTACATAACATGACATACACTATAGATCCTATTGCAGATGCATATGGAATCTTATTCATGTGATCCCTTTCTTCCTTAGTTTAAGGGGATTATGTTTTTGATAGACACAGGCCATGTTCATATGTATGAATCCTTTCTTGAAATCATGAATATTCAAGCGTCTCAACATTTTGTCTATCTATGTACTCCGACTTAGGTTAAGCAGTTTTTGTGATCTATCTCTATAGATCTTGATTCCTAATATATAGGCTGCTTCACCAAGATCCTTCATAGAAAAGTATTTCCCTAACCAAGCTTTTACTCTTTGCAAGGTAGGGATATCGTTTCCAATGAGTAATATGTCATCTACATATAATACCATTAAAACGATCATGCTCCGACTAATCTTCTTGTAGATACAAGGCTCATCTTCATTCTGTATGAATCCATATTGTTTTACAATTTCATCAAAATGAAGATTCCAGCTTCTGGAAGCTTGCTTCAATCCGTAGATTAATCGTTGTAACTTGCATATCGTTTGGACTTCTTCAGGTATGTCAAATCCTTCAGGTTGTGTCATGTACACATCCTCAAGAAGATTCCCATTAAGGAAATCAGTCTTGACATCCATTTGCCATTTTTCATAATCATGATATTCAATAATAGCAAGTAAAATCCGAACAGATTTAAGCATTGCAACTGGTGAAAAGCTTTCATCATAGTTTATCCCATGAATTTGTTTATAACCTTTAGCAACCAGTCTTGCCTTATAGGTATGTACCTTACCATCCATGTCAGTCTTCTTCTTAAAGACCCAGTTACATCCTATAGGATTAACTCCTACTGGAGGTTCTACCAAAGTCCAAACTTGGTTTGTGTACATGGAATCCATTTCATATTTCATGGCTTCTAGCCACTTCTCAGACTCAGGACCAGTTATAGCCTCTTGGTAGGCTACAGGCTCATCTTGATCCATGAGTAATACATCACATTGATCAGTTATGAGATATCCATATCTCTCATATTGGTGATGTATCCTGCTCGACCTACGTTGGTTTTGTTCTACTTGAGCTGGTTGTGCTTCCACAACTGTTTGTGATTCCTTCTCTAATTCCTCCATAGGTTTATCAATGCTTTATGCTTCTTGAATTTCTTCAAGCTCTACTTTCCTCCCACCGATTCCTTTGGAAATAAAGTCCCTTTCTAAGAAGACACCAGTTCAAGCGGCAAACACTTTGCGCTCAGAAGGATTGTAGAATTAATATCCTCTTGTTTTTTTAGGATACCCCACAAATAAGAATTTGTCAAATTTGGGCTCAAGCTTAGTTGAAACTTGTTGTTTCACATAAAATTCATAACCCCAAATCTTCATGTAAGACATATGTGATTTCTTACCACTCCATATCTCATATGGTGTCTTTTCTACCTTTATGGACGGAACACGGTTAAGTGTGTAAGCTGTTGTCAGTAGTACATGTCCCCAAAAGGAGTTTGGAAGATCGGCGTGACTCATCATGGATTGGACCATGTCTAACAAGGTTCGATTACTTATATCAGACACATCATTCCATTGCGGTGTTCCAGGAGGAGTGAGTTGGGATAGAATCCCATACTCTTTTAGATGATCATCAAACTCTAGGATTAAATATTCACTGCCTCGATCTGATCAAAGAGTTTTAATATTCTTACCTAGTTGATTTTGTACTTCATTCTTGAGCTCCTTGAACTTTTCAAAGGATTCAAATTTGTGTTTCATTAAATACACATAACCATATCTACTGAAATCATTAGTAAATATGATGAAGTATTGAAAACCTCCTCTTGATGGTATGTTTAGTGGTCCACATACATCAATATGTATGAGGGCCAAAAGATCATTTTCCCTTTCACCTTTTTCTGTGAATGGGGTCTTTGTCATTTTTCCATTTAAACAAGGTCTTCATGTATCATATGATTCATAATCAAAAGAATCCAAGAGTCCATCTTTATGGAGTTTGGAGATGTGCCTCTCATTTATATGGCCGAAGCGACAATGCCAAAGGTAACTTAGATTTAACTCATTAGGTTTCATCCTTTTAGTATTAATGTTATAAATTGGCATTTCAATATCAATGATATACAATCCATTGTTCATTTGTGTAGTAGCATCGAATATATCATTTAAATAAATAGAGCAACAATTGTCTTTATTATAAATGAAAAACCAAACTTGTCCAAACAAGAAACGAAAATAATATTCCTGCTAATTGCAGGTACATAATAACAGTTTTCTAACTGAATTATTAAACCACTAGGTAAAGTCAAATCATAAATTCCTACGGCTAAATAATCAACCTTTTCTCCATTGCCAACTCGTAGGTCAACTTCACTTTTTACCAAATATCCACTCCTTTTTAGTCCCTTCAGATTGGTACAAATGTGAGAACCACGTCAAGTATAGATAAATTGATTTCTATAACAAAAATGTCTGAAGTTGAAGTCTCCACTCCATTCTTCTTATCTTCCAGGTACTTTGGGAAGTTTCTCTTCCAGTGTCTGGTCTTACCGTAATAGAAGCAAGTGCCCTCCTTAGTTATGCCTTCACTATGCTTAAAAGAAGGTGAAGTATGTTTGGGTTTGGAAACTTCCTCGCCTTTCCATTTACCACTCTGCTTGGTGGGCCTTTTGTTCTGTCTCTGTCCATTACTGACCATCAGAATGGATTTCCCTTTTGACTTCTGATTTTTCTCAGCATTTCTTAACATGCTTAGCAATTCAGGAAGAGATATTTCCATATCATTCATGTTGAAATTAAGGAAAACTTGACCGGAACTCTCCGACAACGATTACAGGATCAAATCAGTTGCAAGCTCCTTCTTAAGGGGAAAACCCAATCTTTCAAGATTCTCCACATACCCAATCATCTTGAGTACATGGGGACCTACTAGGCTTCCCTCAGCTAGCTTGGCTTGGAAAAGGGATTTTGAAACTTCAAGCCTCTCATGCTCTTAATGGAGCATCTTCATATTTTCGATCATATCGAACGCTACCATGTTTTCATGTTGCTTTTGCAATTTAGAATTCATGGTAGCCAGCATGAGGCGAGTAGTTTCATTGGAATCATCAACATGCTTCTTATAAGCATATTTATCATCCTTAAGAGTAGAACTAAGAGGCTCCTCATCAGGAACATGTGTCTCTAAGTCATACAACTTTTTGTCATGTTTAAGGATAATCCTCAGATTTCAGTGCCAATCTAGAAAATTTGTCCCAGATAATTTTTTCTTATCAAGGATTGGTCGCAAAATGTTATTAGATGTGTTTGTTGTCATGGTAATCTACATTAAAAGATGATGGAGATATTAGTATCATTAAACATATTTAATTAGGCCTTAATTAAATATGCTCCCACAATTTTACTCAAAACAAATGACCCTCATCATTTGATTCGGAAAATCCCGTTGGAAGATTTTCTAGTGGATCGAGATCCATATTTCGCTTTGTTTTAAGTCAACGTTAGGCTCATTACACAAAACTCGACTATTTAGGTAGGAACTCCTTCCAATTTCATCCAATATAGTTCTCGAATATTTCAGTTGGGTGAATAACTCCTTATTCCAATCCATCATATGGATCATTATCTACTCTTGCTTCTAAACATATATAATCTTATTATATTTTTTCAGTTAAGTTTGACCCATTATTTTAGAAATTGAATATTACTTTTATCCCATCACACCTTACTAATATAGAACATGCACCTCGTGTTAGGCGAAACCTACAATATTCGATACTAGTCTTAATGAGTTCTAAAACTTGGAAAGCAAAAAACTTAATATTAGCTTTGAGGGAATTTTAATTAGTTTGATCTCACAACTTATTTATCATATAAATAGTTCCTCACACATGCATCAACATACATACAATATATAGCAACATACATACAAATGAAACAGTTATGGCCCCTAGCCCAATTGTTCTCCCAAGCAAATGAGAGAACTTAAGCTAAACCTAATAATGATCTTCATTTCTCCAAGAAAGATCTCCAAGGTTGTCCTTCTTTGTTTTGTAGTCTTCTCTTTCTTCATATAACATATAACATAAATGAAACTCGTTTTACATACGAGGGAGTGAGATGAGAAAAGAAGTTACATGATGAGAATAAGAGAGAGGCACGACACACAGGTCATATTTATAAAATCCAAAACAAAACAAAAAACTAAGGCCATAACTGATCACCACAAGAAAAATAATAAACAAATTTTATTATTATTATTTAAATCCTGTTAATTAAATCAATCAAATTAAATTTTTGGGCAAATGCATAACCTAAAACACATATTACATTGACGCAAACCTTGCACCGCCGCAATGCTTATGACGACCATCACACTTCAAGACCATGTGACGACCGACACCTGTTGTCCATGACGATCGTCCCACTTAAGTCTGTGACGACCATCACTTGTTTTATGGTGACCGTCACACTTACAGAGTACGTGACTTCATTGACGACTTCATTGACGGTGCAACCCTTGTGCCTTCATGAACCCTAATGCAACAAATTCATACCATCAAAACACCATGATTAATAATTCAGTATGATTGATCCATATGACATTGCTTCACCATTCTAAAGTCGGGTTCCGAAGCAGATTACCACAGATTGCTCAAACGAATGATAATCATTACGTGATTCAAACTAAAAAAATAAAATAGTATATTCAATATACCATTTTTGCATTAAATTTAATCATATCACATATGAATTAGAACGATCATATATGTGTAACTTATGGATGAGTGACATATCGCAACTTCACCATACTATTTTTGGATTCCGAAGCATAGTCAATATCAATCATCCAAATCATACACAATTTGATGCCAAAAATTTAATATTCGGATTTGATTTAATTTTTGTTTACGTGTTTTAATCCAATTAAAACAAAATAATAGAAAATAAATAATTACCAGACTCATGGTTTCTTAAGTGACTCTGATACCACTGAAGGGAAATTAGTGATAAAACGCAACGGAAAACAAAAATTTCCCTTTAGATATACTTATGAAAGGTCATAATCCGTGATAGAAAAATTACCTCTTGTTGCGATGAAACCTTTGAATCTGAATCGATGGATGATCACGAACGTTGTACGATGAACAACACCTCTACTCAATCCACACAAACAACTTCCTTCAGTCACAGTGCTAGCTGATTAGATTGAAGGTTTAGAGTGAGGGAGAGGAAAAATAGAATACGGCTAGGGTTTGAAAACAACAACTATGAGCTTATACACAAGGGTTCTATTTATAGAACTAATTGTGTGGGCTTTAAGCTAAAAGCCCAACTCAATAATAATAATATTATTATAATAAACATAATTATATTATTATTATTACATTTTATAACTATTATAAAACTAATAATAACTATTATTATATCATATGTTAATTAAGCACATGATACCTTACCATATTCCATATTCCATTCTAATGCACCGTACCTTACGGTGTACCTTATTTATTCTACCATTTCTCTAACTGTCCTTATGTGTGTGACCATGTAGGATTTCGTGACGTTGGTAATTATATTAAATCATATATTTAACATAATAAACAATGAGCAGTATCTATCAACACATCACTGCTACCCAAGTCACAAAATTATCATGTGATCTGACAAAACCTTTTATGATAGTACATATGTGTACAATTACCCTTTTGCCCTTATGTTTATATTGAACACAAGACATATATTGTGTCATCCTTGTCCAGTTCAATATTGAGCCCTTAATTATTTATCCTGTTATGCAGGATGAGAAAATTCTATCTAGGCTACTCGTGTCCCTCAACATGCTTTATGAAGTACCTATCAACTGTCTTTATGATCATCAAGTTACAGACAATGTTTGACTAACAATAAAGTACTTGACTATACATCTAAGGTCCATAATAGTTTCAGGTCGAAGGGTGGTAAACACCATTATCACCATGATAGTAACTTATGACACTTTGCATAACATTCTATGTAGTACTTTCATAGTGGGTCAATCCAGTATAAATATTACTCCTAATATTCATACCTATGTCAAGACTTGATAACTCTGTATCCATGATCTATGAGATGTGATCATCAGTCTATATACATAATAGTCTTAATGCCTTAAAGATATCCCTTTTCACATTAAAGCACAACAATGGATGCTTTAAGAATAGTATTCTTATGTTTAATGAAATCTCATGATTTAAGTCACACTTAATATTTCATTAAATGAACTAATTTTTCTAAGGACTTTATCATTCTAGAAAAACAAACATAATAAAGAAATGCCTTTTATTATTAATAAATAATTCGAGACAAGTACCAAAAGTATTGGCCTCTAGGGCTTACACCAACACTACTTTACCTCGTAGCCGTCACTTATCACCGTGATTATTAAGATCGTGATTGTTATGATGATAATTCATCATAACAATCGCGATGATTAGTGACGATGATGAGATATACTATAATAAAATATATAGATACGTTGAAGGAATTAGACAATTGAACCATATATGTGTTAAAGAACATAAAATGTGTTGAATAAGACACATGCAATTCGAAAAACAGTGGTGGTTCTAAGTTGGTTTTCAAGAATAGTTTAATTTTCAGATGATATAGTTATTTACTAATTTTAATGGTGGTATTTCTTTAGTGAGGTGTATGGTAAAACAAGCAATATACACTGGTATAATATACTATGGGTACTTTCCACAATGGTTTTCTACATTAACCGTGATCTAATCTAATTTATTTATTTTCTAGAACTGTATATATCATAATGGTTGTTAGGCATAACCATTGTGATATATCGTGCACTTTCCAGAATACAACAATGGTCTCAGGCCTTGATTATAAGTAGCGCATTTATGACAACACTTTACATAACAATGCCTTGATCTGTGTGATTATATGTATTTTTCAACCGTTGTTAAATGGGTTTTCTATAATAGTTATCAAATTGCTAATGTGTTTTCAAGTACCCTCTCGGGTCATTAGAGAATTCTTACCACTACGGGAGAAGCACCTTCACAGTGGTCGTCATCAACCTATCACCAAAGCTCTGCTCTAATACTGAATATTGACGTCGACTTTGGGAATCATCCATTGATTCTATCGAGCTCTTTTTTATTTTCTTAAATTTTCTTAAAGCACTACCATATCCATTTTTCAATTAAAAATCTTAGCAATCGTAACTACCTTTTGATGTTCTTTCAATGGTGATTCAAAACTAGTTCGTACTCAAAGCGTCACCAACGATCAATGATCAGTTTTTCATATTCTTAAAGACATAATTTTTTGGTTCTTTCTCTCGTAAATGAGGATCCACATGCCCTAACGATGCTTACTCAAACATCAGCTCACGAAACCTGCTTAGTTCCATCATTGCAGAACAAGATTCCTCCACTTCACATATTACTTTCTCCACTACAACCTCATCTTCATATTTTTTCACGCTTTAGTTCCATAATTTTTACAACATTTCCAATAGATAGAGGCATCACCTGACACTCCAAGTGAGAACGAGCTTGTATTGAACATTTTCAATCTGCTACATCAACAAAACAAGAGGATCCTTCACATTGAAGAAAACCATGATAAAATTCCAACTGAGATTGCAACACAATTAAAGGTTTTATAACACAACCAATTTGAAGCTTGTGAAGACAAGCTTCTCAAGTAATTGTTTTGATGAAGACAAACTACAAAGGATGTGCTTATGTCAAAAAGTTGGATTAATACTCACATCAAGAGCAAGTGCAAATAAAGTCAAAATTTCAAGTGTTAAAGATCAAGTCCTGAATGTTATCTTGGATTGATCATGATATTATAAGGTATAAGACTGTAACTTATCTATGTTGAATATGAGTGCTCAAAAATTCATTCACAATCATGGCATATTGCATTACAAATTTTTATTGCATCAAAATTGGCTAAACTCATTTTTCACTAAATGTTTTCAATTCCAATAGTAGTGGTTACCGATTACAACAATTCATGTAACCGGTTACCACACTTGAATGTTTCCTTTTGTGACCTTTTTCAAAAGGTGTAATCGATTATCTCAAAACCTGTAACTAATTACAAATGCATAATTTTCAAAAAAAATTAAGGTACCATTTAAGGTGTAACCAGTTACACCATATATGGTAACCACTTACCAATGAACCAGTGGCAGTAATTCATGCGTTTTTGTATGGAAACGAAATTTGAAAATATGTTTTTAATCATGGAATTTTTTCATGCATATGTGCATATTTAGAGAAGTGAAAGGCATTATATATACCTTAAATTCCAGATTTTCAAATTCACCACTTTCATCAACAATTCAAAACACATTCTCTCTCACTTTCAAAAATCAAGTGTTCTTGACAGAATTTTTTGTTGAATCTTCTGCACTTAATTTTCATTGCAATTGCATGAAGTTTCAACCAAATACATCATTGATCACTTGTGTTACAAATTGAGAATTGTTTTCTTGAAGGATAAGATCAATCTAAGTGATTTCTACATTGTATACAACTTCAAAACCTCTTGTAAAATTTCAGAATAATATCGACTTCATTGTTGTCCAACAATTGTCCCTATTGATATGTTAGGATATTATGTATAGAGGCAGGATAACTTGTACAAAGTCCAAACAAGTTAGTAAAAACTCTTACTGCATAAGGGGACTGGAGTACTCTCAGATTATGAGGGGAACTAGGATATGTCGATGCGTCATTTATCTTTCTGCACTTTATCGCTTTCATCACTTAGTATTCAACCAGAAAAATAATCATATCTAAGACTAAAACCAATTTTTTAAAAGTCCCTCACCCCCCCCCCCCCCCCACTTAGGTGTATTCCATACTTACAATTGGCATCTGAGCAAGTTATAAGTAACATGTTCCTAAAGATCTAGAATGACTTCCGAAAGTAAAAATCTTGTTTTCAAATATGGTGGTAGTAGCAATAAACTCCTCTATTTTCTGGTGAATATTTTGATTTTTGGAAAATTCGCATGATGACTCATTTGGAAGCACAAGGAGAAGGAATATGAGAAACCTACGAAAATGATCCACATGAACCTACTAGTGTTGTTAATGGTGTTGGCATCCAAATATCAAAACCTCTTGGGATGAAGATGATAAGAAGAGAGTTAATAAAAAAAGCAACAAACATACTTCATAGTGCACTTAGCATGGATGAATTCTTTCGTGTCTCGCAATGTAAATCGAAAATGAAAATTTGGGATAAATTTGGTAGAAACTCGTGAAGGAGCCGCTGAAGTAAGAATGATATTATTTCAATATTATATTAATTTAAATAAATTATATTATATTGAATAAACATAAATATTGGATTATGAAAGAAAATGGTAAAATGGTAATTGGAAAAGAGAATAGTGAGGGAAAGATAGGAAATCCTTAGTTGGGGTCTAAGAGTTTTGTTTGAAATTTAGGAAAAAAGGAAATCAGTCGTGAAAACTGATCGTGATTGAGAACGCGTGAACAAAGGAAAAAGAAAGGATGTGGCAAGAGCTTGTGGAGGAGATTCTAGCTAGGAGAAATAAATCATCTTTCAAATTAAGGTAAGGGTGAGATTTCTTTCATCTCCTAAGGGTAATATAATATGAATAGTAGGCATAGCATTGTTGAGTAGGAACCCATGAGGTTGGAGGAATATTTTATAAAACATGTTAGAACAATTAGGAATTGTTGTAATTGTTGTAATTGTTTGAGTTAGGTGTTTAATTGTAAGAACAATGGTGAAAATTATGAGTTTTTTTGGCCTTAAGAATGGTTTTGGAGTGTAGGGATCGTAGCAGGGTCGGGCTGGTTCGCAGAGGAAAAACTGCAGAAATCATAGTTCTCGCTTAGCGAGCTTTTGAGAATTTTGGACCTTTCTTGGTAGAGAGTTACTCGCTTAGTGATCATGAGGTCTCTTAGCGATACCTGGAGTGAAAAATAATTCATTTTATTCTGAAAAATTCTATAAAATACTTTATTTAATATATTAATGAATGGGGATTGACGTAGGGACGTTAGAGGCATGTATGGAGGGGTTGTGAGCTTGTTTAGAAGGATAATGAATGTAACATAGTAGAAACGTGAGTTAGTATATATATATATATATATATATATATATATATATATATATATATATATATATATATATATATATATATATATGTTATTGATGTTGATATGTGTTGTTGTTGTCGTTGTTACATGACATTGATGTTTTTATATGTTGTTGTAGCTGTTGATGTTTGGTGTTGATGTTGTTTTATGTTATCGTTGATGTTATTATATGTTGTTATAGTTGATAATGCATGTTGTGGATGTTGTTAGGTGTTGTCATAGTTGTTGTTATATGTTGTTGTTGTTGATGTTGATTGCATAAAGTAGTTGTAGACATGCATATAGTCATTGATGGTGCATGGCATGTGCATAGTTGGGGATGGTGTACCAAGGTAGGGTATATCCATCCGAATTCTAAAGGGAATCATTGTGATGTTGGTGTGGTCATGAAATTAGAATCGTATGTGACCATGAAAAAGGGGTCGAGGGTGTGATCATGAAATAGGGATCATACTTGACCATGAAATAGGGGTCGAGAGTTCCGACGGGAACTGGATCATGAAACAGTGATCGATAAAAGGTACCGTATGCATTTTGTCTAGTGGAGTCTCATTTTCATATGTTGTTGTTTGTGTGCATAATATCATTATGTGTTTTGGTGTGTTTGTTTAGTTGTTGATTGATGAGAAGTGGTGAATTACTTGACGATACTTGCTTTTATTTGTATTATTTTTCCCTTTTGTTGGTGTAAGTATCTCACCTATTTTGTTTGAATGTTACCCTTATGTTGATAATGTGCAGGTGATCAGGAATAGTTGAGTGCATGGTCGGTGAAGTCAGTGTACTTCATGTTAGGGGAGTTAGCTCTGATACGTACTTTGGGGTGTCGGGACGACAATTGTTTTTTCATTGTTTATTTATTTAAGAAAAGCATGTTGCTACTTAACTATTTATTTTATGTTTTCTTTTGAAATTACCGCTGCAACGTTTATTTTGTAATATGTATCAATTTATGTCGTGTTTTGAAGTTGTATGTAACACTCAAAAATATTTTTATATTTGATTACTCTGATTTTAAATTGAAAATTCGTGGGGAGTATTTTGGGTGTTACAAAGTGGTATCAGAGCAGGTCGGTCCGTCCAACCAAGTAGTTGAGTCGTCCAGTCGTTGTTGAGTGTTGTTGTAGAGTTCTTAATCTTTGGTTGTTATTGCATGGTGTAACACCCCAAAATTTGCCGTCTTATTTATCACTGATTCCGAGTATCTTATGCTTCGTTTCCATGTCATCGTGCATATTCATCCAACATTGCATGAAAATAAAAATAAGAAATAATGCATGCATCATTGGGCGAGGCGCGTGGCATGTGATCAAGTGTTATTTGGCATTTATGGGGTCTCAGAAGGAAAATAATGTCAGACAATATGACCAAAACCGGATATCCAAGACTTCCCACCCAAAAGAATAAAAATTCAAATTTTGGTTGAAGTAACCGGTTACCTCATAGGTAGTAACCGGTTACTTCGTGCAGAATTTCAAAAATTCAAAAATCAGTTAGTTTGTTCCATCTTTTTCCACTTTCACTTTGCCTTGCATTTCCAACAAGTTCTAGAATATTCTACCACCTTCCAAAGGAATATTCCAAGAGTATACCAAAGGAATATTCTAAGAATATGCCAATAGAATATTCTAGGAATATTCCCAACTAACTTTAACTAACCCTTAGCTTAGGCTCCAAGCCTAAGGTCCAAACCTCACATCTAACCCACACCTAGCTCCAAACCTAACCTCTATATAAGTCTTGATCATTCCAAGCCTCAAAAGTAGATTACACACACTTCATCATTTTCACCATTTCTGTCTCAATTCTCTCATATTCTCCATTTCCAAACTCACACTAAAGCTTCATCATCATCAAGATTCTTCAAGTTTTGCATTAAAATTTGAAGAATCAGAAGCTAAGCCTCCACTATTTGCATCAATTCAGTGGATTATCGAAGAAGTTGCTACGATTTCGGTGTTTATTTCACCATTTGGAAGTGCTTTTCGGAAAGTTCTCACCAATCGCATTTATTTTGCGCATTCGCAAATTGAATCTTCGGATCTCCGGTTTTCTCTTCTTTTACGAATCGATCGACTTTGCAATAATTGCCAAACCAAGCCTCCGCTTTGTAGGTTGGTGAATTCGTAATCACTTATCGTTTTAACTTATTTATTTTCATCTCGCCTCGTGCATTCTTCGCGTTTTCTCTCCTTTTGATAATTTGATTAATTTGATCATAGAAGTTAGAATCGTTATGTGATCGTGGTTTTAATAGGTGTTAGAATGCAACATTTAGGTGTAATTTTCGTGCTTAATTGATAGGCATTATGATAGAGCTTATTTGTATAAGTTGCTACTGGTTTTGACATGAAAATTCAGAAATTTTTGGTTCTGGTTGCAGAGTAACCGGTTACCACATAGGTAGTAACCGGTTACCTGTGTTAAATTTGCAGAAATCCCAGTCTTTTGAATTGGTAATCGATTACTGCATAGGTAGTAACCAGTTACCACTGAACCAAAATGGAAAATTCTTTCTTTTTCTTGCATTTTTTATATCCATTCCCCCTCCAACCATCATAGATCATTAGGATGTGATTTTAGGGAGTTTTTAGGATATGTTTAGGTGCAGAGGTGTGTAGTTTCGACAACTTCCGACACACATTTCATTCGACTCCGATTTTTAGCATAATTGTGAATTTATGTTCATAGCATGTTGTAAATGTTGTTTTCATGATAGAGTATCATCAATATCATGTTAATAAGGGTTCATAATTCTGTTTTTCATTGTATTTTCGATCCACGTATGTTTCAGATGTTTATACGCATAATCGGAATGTTGCACATTGGTCAAAATCGCACGCTTCACATATTTGCATTCATTGTTGGTTGTTTATGTGTGGCACTCCATTGTTGATTCTCATTTCAGGTTGTAGTGAACTAAAATGTATGATCATTCAATTTCATTTTTTGCATTATGATTCATTGAAAAAAATATTAAAATCTACCATGTTTTCACTGCTGCTTTATGAAACAGGAGCTGTAAAATGTATGTTGCATTGTTCTGTTTGGCACTTCTTACACCTATTTTTTGATGTTATTTGGTAGTTGTAATAAGTTGTTTGCATTGTTAATTGCATTTAGTAGCTGATTATGTGTTAAAGAGTTGTAGTAGCTGCTGACCTTAGGCTTTGCTTAGTTTTTAGGCATCTTTAGGCTTCAGATTGAGTCTAGTTTAGGTCATAATTGTGTTAGGATAGGTTAGATACTTGATTACCTCTTTTCTTTTATCATTTTGCTTTTATTTCACTAACCTTTATTTTGTAGGGGGTTATGGTAAGCCATGTGGTGGAAGGGTATCCCACGTACACCTTTGTCCTTATCCTTTTAAAATTCAATATATGTTTATGATAAGCATTGTTGCTTCTTTGATATTTCACTTCATTCATTCACTTTGAGGTCTAAACTCATTTTCGATCTTCAAAGTAAGTTAGAACTTGATTTTTTCTAGGATTAAAAAACCACACTAACCCTAGGATCTCCCTTGAATAAATAACTTAGGGTGAGTCTTAGTTTCCCTTAGTTTTGTCCTTTTTCGATTTGAGTCCTTCTTTCTCATCTCAAAATAAAAATAAAATACCTAATAAAGGTCGAGCTTTCTCACGCACCAAGAGACTTTGCCATGGGATATTTGCATGCATTCCATCTTGGGATAAGGTGTAGGATATCTATCATGATGAACAAGTCTTAGCATGAGGATGTCTCACAAACCAAAAAATCAAAACACTTCTTCTAAAAGACAGTAAACGAATAACAAGCGTATTTCCTGCGGGACTTCTCTTCTCACCTCATTCACTCTAAATGTGAACTCGCCACGACTTGTCTCTTTGTAAGATGGTATATGCACTCGTACCTGACAAGCCTGCAACACCTGAGCATAGGCATAAGCAGTTCACTTCATAAAAACACACAAACAAGTTTTCGTCTTAGTTAGGCGAACTACGTCGACCATGATTCTCATTTCCCATGAGATACGTAGGCAGTGGGGTAAGGCCCATTCGAGCACATTCTTTATTTTCCCTACATTTTTCTCGTACTTTTTTCGTTCTCTTTTTTCCAGTTCCCTCTCTCATTCCAGTTCCAGTAGCGGTTTTTATTCAGCAACAATTTTATTTCTTACCCTTTGAAATAGACAAACAAACATGGATCCCGTCGAGTACGGAGGACGATCTGGGGTGCTAATACCTTCCCAGGTCGTAACCGACTTCCGAACCTAGTTCTTTGGTTTGCAGGACCTAGTCCTTTCCTTTTCTCATAGGTTTGTGCAGCATTACCTTTCCCATTCATTCGAGATAGAAATTCCTGGCTAGCGACTCTACCTTTTCCGCGCCACTTCTGCGTTTGTACTAGGATGAAAATCCCAGGAGAGACAGTTGGCAACTCTGCTGGGGATCAAACCCAAAATCTCTGGTTTCCCCTTTGAGAGTCAATCCTAGCACTTGTATGTTTTTGTTTCTTTTGGTGTTTATTTGTTTGTTTTTGTTTGCTTTAGATTAGCTTTACTTCTTTTATTTATAACTTTACTTTACAACTTTATTTACTGCTTTCAGTATTTATTTTCCATGCATCATATATATACTGGATTGTTTGGACTGTGTTGGTTTTCTTTGGTGGGATGGGATTACTGTGAGATGAGCCCAATACCAAGGCTCGAGTGCACCCAAGACTTTAGCATGGACAGACATTGTACTTCCATGGTATCTCACCATGATGAGTGGTGTTGTGTTCCACACCTAGAGTGTGACTGTCTTGGAAATATTATGTGTGGGAATTTCCTCCACTTCAGGGTATGACCTCGATAGTTATGTGCATCTGGGGACCGATCATTGAGGACCTTAGTGGACACAAGTTTCTCCAGTGATGACAATGGAATACCACATTTGTTGGCAAACCCACTCGCATCCGAGGGCCCATTGGGAACTCGTATAGGATGGTCTGGTTCTCTCATAGGAACTCAGTTAAAGCAAATTGTTTGTATGACGATAGTACTGTATCCCAAGGGCTGAATGTACTATTTTTTTCGATTCAGTGCTTGAAGCTAGGAATTTATAAGGGATGCTTGTTTTTCCTGGACTCAGCTGAGACCTCCCTGAGTAGTACATAATGCCAAACTAATTCCCTGATCTGGTAATACACCATTTCTCGGAGATGGTGAACGTATTAATGATATTCGGCTTTGAGTATTTGTGATGTTGACCTGAGGTAGCACACCTGTGAGATTGGGAAGGGTTTACAGGTTTGCAAGAACCCTAAAATTTCAACATACCCACTTTGCCAATGTTACTTTGTGATATGATCCAGTTCTATATGATCCTATGGTTTTGAATTCTGGGATTTCTGCACAGAGATAATGTTATTATGACTCTTCACCGACACTTGGTTATTTGATCAACACCAACACAGACACGTCACTAATCACATGCCTTGCATTTCATAACATCATGACATCATTAATCATTTATGTTCTTTTTCATTATCAGGATTTGCATACTGTTCCCAATTCCGGTAGGACTTCTTGCTTAGAGATGGGAGACGTTAGAAAGAAGAATATTCATTATAAGTTCTTTGATACTAAGATAGAGATGATAAACCAGACGGTGTCTCTTATCACCCCACATCATATTGATGATTTCCTGAAGGCTTACAGGGGTGTTCTTGATATGGTGGTAGACCAGGATAGTTCTGAGCAAAGCGATATTCATACATTGTTGCAGTACTACGACCCTCGGGTCAGATGCTTCACATTTCATGATTTCCAGTTGGGTCCTCTACTGGAAGAATATGCTTTGATCCAAGGGGTTCCTCTTCAGGATTAGGTTCCTTTCAATTCAGAGATGACTAGACTTACACCTGTTGATATTGCTGAAGCTCTTTATTTGAGCATGTCTATTGTATCTGCAAATCTGAGTACTACCAAAGGGGGAATGTCTGTCTTTTCTTTGGAATTCTTGGTGAAGAAGACTGAGGAGCTTGCTGTGAAAGCTTAGTGGAACTCTATTGTGCTATTTTAGCCCTCTCCATCTATATAATCATTCTGTTTGTGGATATCGACAAGTTTGTCGACATGAATGCTATTCATATTTTTATGCTGAAGAATTCGGTACCTACTCTTTTGGGAGACCTCAACTATTCAGTACACTATAAGAATGAAAAAAAGCGAGGAGTTCTAGTATGATGTTGCGCTCCTTGATTTTACTAGTGGTTCATGAGGAATTTTCCGAACACTGAAGCCTTCACTGATCCTAACCTGATATGGGCGCAGAGGTTTAGCATGTTATCTACTAAAGACATCAACTGGTTTACCATGAAGATAAAGTGAAGGAACTTCATCACTAGCTGTAGGAGTTGTTCCAATGTGCCACTCTTAGGAGTAACCGGGGGTATCAATTACAACTTGATTCTCTTGAGAAGGAAATTGGGATACACGCTTAAAGATATTCCTGAGGAGTCAGAGTTAGCTCAGACCTTTTACTTCCCAGTAAAGGACAATCTTCCGCTGGTCAGGAAAATTGCAAGCTCTTGGAAGCTCATTCGAAGGAGAGGTATAGCATGTTTAGGAAGAAGCAATAACCAGACATTTCCCGAGTGTGATGCATGGTTAAAGGAGAAAGTCCAGACAATCCTGTTACCCTTCTCGGTACTAGCCCCACTTGTGGAAGTGGAACCTAAGGCTACAGTCCCCTTGGAGGAGTACCAAAAGTTGGAAGCTTTAGTTCAGCAACTCGGGGCAGAGAATCAGGAAGACCACAATTCCTATTAGAGGATGGTGACCCTTAATCAGAAGTTAGAAGAAAGGGTTCAGAAGGCTAAAGAAATGGTGAAGGTCAAGTAGATAGAATTTGAAGAAAGAGAGCGTTAATTCAATAAAAATGGTTTGGCTGAGATCCGCAAAGCAAATGAGCGTCAAAAGTACAGGGAGTCTCTGGATGAAGCCAACGAAACAATAACTCTCTGGCAAGAAAAATGGGAGGCCAACTTGAAGAAGCAAAAGGAAGTGGAAGCTAAGTATAAGCAGAAATTGAAGACCTTCAAAAGCAATTGGGTGACCAGAAAGAGCAGCTCCAACTAGCCCACCAGCAGCGTAGAGACTACATTCAGAAGATAGCTCATGGACAATAAGAAATTGAGGATGTTCAGAAGGATCTAGAAGAACTAAAAGTTTGTGCAAAGGTCAAGAAGGCCAGGTATGAGCCTAGTCCTAGCAAGGGAAATGAAGAGATCTTCCTACAGAAGATCAGTGAACTCCATACTTCCTTCGATCAGAGGGATTTGTTCATACAAAAGCTTCTTGAAGATCCAAACCATCCGAATATCGCTCAGTTATTCGAGAGGGTCAAGAACCTAAGTTGAAGGCTGAAGGACATGAAGTTTCGTAGGGCCTAGTATCCTTTGTTTGTACTGGATTACCCATAGGCTTGTTGTGGGATTAATTTATGCTTTAGCTATTTTCTTTCTTTTTTGTAAGAATTGGCGCCCTTCGGGGAAATTTGTTGTTATTCTCAGACTTCATTTCATGCTATTCGATATGGTTCAAATTCCTATGTATTATTTTTACACTAACACGTGTTCCAGACACCGATTTTCATAGCTATCTCGTTTGAGCTTTGTGAGAATATTCTCTTCCCAAAAGTCAAAATTCTCACGGGCCATCTGGATTTTCCTATTCTTGAATACCGAAATGGGGCGTAAACAATCTTGAGAATTAAAGAATAAAGCATTTGCATGCATTCATATCATCTTTGAATTTTTCTTTTGCAGGTTATCAGGGTTTATTAACTTATCTACTTTGTAGGAAGGATTTCAAATCGTCGTCTTCACCGGTACGTCACCCTTCACAATCAAAGAAATGTTATGGACACTGTGCAAGTTGAGCTGACTGAACTTCGTACGCGCATGAATGAATTCATGAACATGATGCAGGGGGTCGCCCTAGGTCAACAAGAGTTGATGGCTACTGTCCAAAGGCTTGATCCTCCGCAGGTAGAGCCTCCGGTTGTTGGAGTTACTTTGGATGCACAAGGCAACTCAATTAATTCCACTAGTATTCCAATAACAGCCAACAGGTTTCCTATCCCAGAGGGTATTCCTATTCCAGTTCATAATGTAGAGGATCATTAGGCTGACTAGTTCTCTTTGCTGAATGAGGACTTGGGACTAGGTATGGGGGGCAATCAGTAGGAATTTCATATGCTAGCAGAGAAGGTCAGAGCTCTTGAGTGAAGAGACACCATGAGTATTGACGTTTCCGACATGGGATTTGTGCAAGGTTTAAGCATCCCACCGAAGTTCAAGGCCCATGGATTTGACAAATACAACGGGAGTTAATGTCCCAAGACTCATCTTCAGGCGTACTATCGCAAGATAACTTCCTATACCAAAGACGAAAAGCTATGGATGCACGTCTTCCAGGACAACCTGTTTGGAGGCTCTCTTGAATGGTATATGAAGTTAGAGAGGACTGTTGTGTGAAATTGGAAGGAGCTAGGAGAGGTGTTCCTCAAGCAATACCAGTACAGTATCGATATGGCTCTGAGCAGAACTCAGTTGCAGAGCTTGTCCCAGAAAAATTATAAGAGTTTCAAAGAGCACGCGTAAAGGTGGCACGAGTTGGCTGCAAGAGTACAACCACCCCTGCTCGAAAGAGAAATGGTGGACCTATTCATGGATACCCTTCTAGGGCATTTCATGAAACATCTAACAGGGTGCTCTTCAAGTGGTTTTTCTGATATTATATTGACTGGTGAGAGGGTTGAAAGTTGGATGAAACAGGGTAAGATCCAAAATGGTGGAGCTTCTACTTCGGGGACCAGGAAGCCATTTGCAAAAAGAAGAGAGGGGGAAACTGGGGCAGTGTATTCGCAGAGAAAGAGAGGAAACCATAATGTTTACTATCAAGTAGTGTCCGTTACTATCCCTACTGCCACCAACCAACAACATCCTCAGGAACAACCAAGAGGGGCCCGACAGGGGTACCAACCGAGGCCTAAGATGGCCGAAAGACATTTTGAGGTTCCGCCAATGTCATACTCTCAACTTTTACAGAATCAACTTCAGTTGCAGATGATTCAACTTAGGACTTTGCAGTCTCCAAGGCCAGGGAAAATTTCGGATGGATATGATGCCAATGCTCACTACGAGTTTCATTTCGGAGTTCCAGGTCATACTACAGAAAATTTCAAGGCCCTTAAGCATAAGATTCAAGATTTATTATACTCGAAGGTGATCAACTTTACTCCTACACCGAATGTCCTGTAAAATAACATGCCTCCGCATAGAAGAACCGTGTGAGCCATAGATGACAGTGACAACTTGAATTTGGTTTATGATGTAAATTCCTTGAAGATTTAATTACTAGCAGTAAAGGGTTGTTTAGCAAAGAAAGGTCTCGTCCCAGGCTATGGGAGGTTTGCCCAGAATGCGAGGAATCTACCAATGGATGTGATAGGTTGAGATCAGGGATTCAGAAGACGATTCATGATGGAAGCATTCAATTTTACAGGTTTGTTAAAGAAGATGAAGTTTCTACGGTCACCATCTACTATACCCCAGTGGAAATTCCAGCGCCAGCAAGGGCAACACCAGTCACATTTACCACTCTAGGGCCTACGCCGTATCAAAGTGAAAAAGTTGTCTCGTGGCATTATTGGGTAGAAGTTTATTACAACAGCTAGAAACAAGATGTAACCGCTTCTAGCACAGTTCCCCACCAGGTCGAAATTATGGGGGTCAGAAGATTCACGAGGAGTGGAAGATTGTTCGCGCCTCAAATCCTGAGGAACGACATAGTGCCACTGAATGATAATGCAGAGGCTCGGGCTAAGGCTAAGGGGAAGAAAATTGTGAAAAATGATGTACCTATTTCAGATCCGGACACTACCTTGGACAAGGAAGCTGAGGAATTCTTGATAATCATAAAGAAGAGCGACTACAAGATAGTCGACCATCTACAACAGACTCCCTCCAAGATCTTGATCTTATCTCTACTGATGTGTTCAGAATCCCACATAAAGACGTTGCTGGGAATTCTGAATAATGCTTATGTGCCACAAGAGATATCGGCAAACCAACTCGAGACAATTATCGCTAGCGTGAATGCTAGTCACGGATTAGGGTTCACAGATATTGATCTAACTACTTAGGGGCTCAGTCACAACAGAGCTCTACACATTTCGATGGAATGCAAAGGGGTTGTGCTTTCCCAAGTGCTTGTTGATACAAGATCATCTATAAACATGCTTCTGAAGAAGGTGTTAATCAAGCTGGATTACGACGGAGTGGTGCTCAGGCCAAGTGACTTGGTAGTCAGGGCGTTTGATGGATCCAAAAGGTCAGTTTTTGGAGAGGTGGAATTATCGATCAAGGTAGGATCACGGGTGTTCAGCATGACCTTTTATGTCATGGACATCCAGCCAGCATACAGTTGTTTACTCTGGTGTCCTTGGATTCACGCAGTCGGGGAATTATCCTCAACTCTCTATCAGAAGTTAAAGTTTGTCTGGAAAGGGAAAATTGTCATAGTGTGTGAAGATGAAGACATCTTCATTAGCCATCCTCGTCCTTCAAATACATGGAGATGGACGGCGAGATATATGATACCCCTTTTCAGGCTTTCGATCCGGTCAAGAGTGAAGCCATGCCATCCTCAGCAGCATCCCTTTCGGAAGAGAAGAAAAATAGTGGATCCATTGCATCCTATAAGAAATCTATGAAGGTGGTGGAATCAGGGGTCAACGAAGGCTGGGGCAAGATGATAGAGGTCCCCAAGAAAGAGGATATGTTCAGAATCGGTTACAATCCCGCTCAATTAACACCAGTTCAACGTGCCAGAGGTTGTAAGGGCCCGATCACTTTATCCAGTGCTAGATGGGTGGATCACAGCAGTATCTGTACTATTCATGAAAACGTAATTGATAGATTCTGCGAAATTGACTAGTGGATCAAGTCGAGTGTCCCAGGAGTGGAACTCAATAATTGGTCATCAGAAGAAATCATCACTGTTACCCAGCACCAAGAGTAATTTTTTTGTTTTTTATTCTTGTATGAAAGCTCTATGTCTTTCCCAAGGCATAGTGACTCATTATAAGGGCTTCATTATTTCTATTTACAATGTTAATCATCAATAAAATGGATGTTTTTGCATTCACTCATAGTGTTCCATGTCTTTCATTTTTGCTTTTACACGATAAATGGCAATGTGCATTTTCATTTTTCATGTCTCCACCGCTCTTTCTAAAATCTAGCATGAATCATCATTCATGTAGATATACCCCAATGGGTCCCATCAATAACAATCTTGTTATGGCTTGACATGACTTCCACAATCCAATTTACCAAGTTGACAAGGAAAAGAGTTATCCAGATTGCTGAAACAAGAGGAGAGGGAGATTCAACCACATGAGGAGGTTATTGAGATTGTAAACCGAGGCCCCAAAGAGGCGAAGAAAGAAGTCAAAATTGGGGCTGCTTTAGAGGAATTCGTGAAGGGCCGATTAGTTGACATGATCTATGAATATGTTGACATCTTCGCCTGGTCTTACCAAGACATGCCAGGGCTCGATACTGATATCAAAATACACAAGCTGCCGCTTCGAAAAGATTGACCTCCAGTAAAGCAGAAGTTGCAAAGAACTCGACCTGGAACAAAAATAAAGATCAAGGAAGAGGTTCAAAAACAGTTTGACGCCAGATTCTTGGTTGTCACGAGTTATCCACCATGGGTTGCCAACATCGTGCCGGTACCGAAGAAAGATGGAAAAGTTCGGATGTGTGTTGACTACCGAGACTTGAATAGAGCTAGTCCCAAGGAAGATTTCTCGTTCCCACATATCAATGTGATGGTTGACAATACAACTCTTTTTTCGGTGTTTTCCTTCATGGATGGATTTTCGGGATACCATCAAATCAAAATGTCGCCAGATGATATGGAGAAAACTACATTCATCACCCCTTGGGGAACTTTCTGCTACAAAGTGATGTCGTTTGGTTTGAAGAATGTTGGGGCAACTTACCAACAAGCAATGGTGACTCTCTTCCATGACATGATTCATCGCGAGATCAAGGTCTATGTGGATGATATGATTGTGAAGTCACAAACTGAGGAAGAGCACTTAGTCAACTTGGCCAAGTTGTTTGATAGGCTACGGAAGTTCAGACTGAGGTTGAACCCAAACAAATGTACCTTCAGATTGCGCTCCGGTATCCTGCTGGGCTTCATTGTAAGTGAAAAGGGGATTGAGGTCGACCCTACAAAGGTGAAAGCAATTCAAGAAATGCATGATCCTAAAACTGAGAAAGAAGTACATGGCTTCTTAGGAAGATTAAACTACATTGCACGGTTCATATCCCACCTAATAGCTACGTGCAAACCAATATTCAAGCTCTTGAGAAAGAATCAGGTTGTTAGGTGGAACGATAATTGTCAATTGGCTTTCGACCAAATCAAAGAATATCTACAAGAACCACCAATCCTCATACCCCCAGTACCGCGGAGGCTGTTGATCATGTACCTTACAGTACTTGAAGGATCAATGGGTTGCGTTATTGGCCAACATGACGATTTTGGTCGAAAAGAGCATGCAATATACTACCTTAGCAAAAAGTTTACCAACTGTGAGACAAGATACTCACAACTCGAGAAAACTTGTTGCGCTTTAGGATGGGATACTCGCCGACTAAGACAATATATGTTGACTCATATTATCCTAATGATATCCAAGATGGATCATGTAAAGTACATTTTCGAGAAGCCAGCTTTGACCGGAAGGGTAGCTCGTTGGCAGATGATCTTGACTAAATACGACATCCAATATACTTCTTAGAAGGCTATCAAGGGAAGTGTTTTGTCAAATTATCTGGCTCAACAACTGATTGACGACTATCAGCCAATGAGGTTTGAATTCCCTGATGAAGATATCATTTTTCTCAAATCGAAAGATTGTGAAGAACCACTCCCGAAATAGGGGCCAGACCCTGAATCCAAAAGGAGTCTGATGTTCGATGGGGCTGTTAACATGAATGGCAGCGGAGTTGGTGTTGTCATCATCACACCTGAAGGAGTTCACATGCCCTTCACTGCTCGATTGACGTTTGAATTCACCAGCAATGAGACATAATACAAAGCTTGTACAATGGGGGTCGAGGAGGCGATTAAATTGCAAATTAAGACCCTTGATATCTTCGATGATTCGACTTTGGTTATAAATCAAGTTAACGGAAGGTGGCTTGTTCATCAACCGCATCTGATTCCCTACAGGGACTACACTAGGAGGTTGTTGACATTCTTCACGATAGTAAAGCTTCATTATGTGCCTCGTGACGAGAATCAGTTCCATGATGCTCTAGAAACCTTATCATCTATGATTAAAGTCCAATAATGGAACTATGTGCCGAGAATCGTGGTGTCTCATCTCGAAAGGCGTGTTTATGTGTTTGCAGCAGATGGTGTCGACGATGATAAGCCTTGGTATTACGATATCAAACGTTTCCTGAAATCTCAAGAATACCCTATAGGTGCATCTAGCAAGGACAAGAAGACCTTGAGAAGGTTGGCAGGTGGGTTCTTCTTAAATCAGGATGATGTGCTTTACAAAAGGAACTTCGACATGGTCTTTCTAAGATGCATGGATAGACACAAAGTAGGCATGTTAATGCAGGAAGTTCACGAGGGATCCTTCTGTAACCATGCTGGAGGACATGCCATGGCGAAGAAACCCATAAGTGTCAAATTTATGCTGATAAGGTGCATGTGACTCCTAATCCATTGAGCGTCATGTCTTCACCTTGGCCTTTCGCCATGCGGGGCATTGATATGATCGGCAAGATCGAGCCTACTGCTTCCAATGGTTATCGCTTCATCCTGGTTTCCATTGACTACTTCACTAAATGGGTGGAAGAGCCAGCTTATGCTAATGTTACCAAGCATGTTGTGGCCCGATTCACAAAGAGGGATATCATTTGTTGATACGGAATACCCGAAAGAATGATTACTGATAATGGTCCCAATATCAATAACAAGATAATGGAAGATCTGTGTCCGGATTTCAAAATCGAACATCACAACTCTTCTCCATACCTCCCAAAGATGAACGGCACCATCGAGGCGGCCAACAAAAACATCAAGAATATAGTACAGAAGATTGTTATGACATATAAAGATTGGCATGAGATATTTCCATTCGCATTGCATGGATACCAAACATATGTGTGCACCTTAACAGGGGAAACTTTGTTCTCGCTAGTGTATGGTATGGAGGCAGTCCTACCAGTGGAAGTCGAGATTCCTTCGTTAAGGATAATGATGGATGTTAAGCTTGATCAAGATGAGTGGCTCCAGTCCAGATTCAATCAGTTAAGCCTCATCGAAGAGAATCGTTTAGCAGTTGTATTCCATGGACAACTATATCAACTGAGAATGAAACAGGCATTCGACCAGAAGGTGCGGCCTCGATGCTACATACCCGATGACTTGGTGCTGAAAGGATCCTTCCTCCTCAAACAGGTCACAGGGGCAAGTGGACATCCAACTATGAGGGACCATTTATGGTTAAGAAGGTTTTCTCAGGTGGAGCCTTAATTATAACAACCATGGACAGAGAAGACTTCGTATCCCTTGTCAACGGAGACGCAGTTAGAAAATACTTCGTATAAAAGAGACCCACTGGACAAAAACATAATAAAAGTCCAGGAAAAAAAGGTCATCCCGGCAAGCCAAAAACAAAATAAAAGGCTCGGGCAGAAGTTAGGGAAATAAACAAAAAATTGTACACCCGCTAAGTTGAAAAGCCACATTGGACAACTCAGGCAAAAAGGGGTATCCCGGTGGATTGAAAACCTGGAAGGGCGATCCACACAAAAGAGGGATTGAAACGAACAACTGCGATCTGTGTAATCTGTGACTCACCATCTATAATCATGGACTGTAACACCCCATTTCTGCCTAACGATTATAATAAAAATCATAGTATTAAAATTTCAACCAACAAGTACACAAATAGGATGCCACATTTTTCAAATTATAAAAAAAATAATTTAATTTCTTGAAAATTGATACATAACACTTTCGGTTCTTAAGAAACTAAAAACATAAATTGTATTTCATTTATGAAACCAAATTCAACTTTCACAACTACGCAACAGATTTTCAAATTATTCAACTAAACAAGGTATAACATATTATTCAACTTAAAGCAGCCTAATAACAACATATTTATACTTAAACAACTTGAAAAAAACACAAAATAACTAAGTGTCCATTCCCCGAGTGTTACGTATCGGAGCACCGACACCGACTTGAACTAATGAAGATAACCATCTTTCTGTAAGCTACATGCACGTTACTAACATAAGGGAAACATTCAAATAGAAGGGGTGAGATATCGATAATTATAAATGATATATGATAAACAATACTTAGATAAGGATCATAAACAATTCACCACTTCACAACATTAACCAAAACAACAACTTAACCATCAACCACCTTTAATCAACTTATTTTACTACTTATCATATCCATCAACATTTCCAACATAAATTACATAATCATATATTTAATACGAACTACTTAATCAACATAATTCACTCAATTAACTCGAAAACAACATAAAAAAAACTTATCAACTTGAACGACATACACAACTTATCAACTTGAACAACATAAACAACATAATCGACATAAATACTGCAACTCAGATACGACTCGAATATGCAAATGCATGTGGTACCAATCGGAGTAAAACCGGATATCCAAGACTTCCCACCAAAAAGAATAAAAATTCAAATTTTGGTTGAAGTAACCGGTTACCTCATAGGTAGTAACCGGTTACTTCGTGCAAAATTTCAAAAATTCAAAAATCAGTTAGTTTATTCCATGTTTTTCCACTTTCACTTTGCCTTGCATTTCCACCAAGTTCTAAAATATTCTACCACCTTCCAAAGGAATATTCCAAGAATATGCCAAAGGAATATTCTAAGAATATGCCAATGTAATATTCTAGGAATATTCCCAACTAACTTTAACTAACCCTTAACTTAGGTTCCAAGCCTAAGGTCCAAACCTCACACCTAACCCACACCTAGCTCAAACCTAACCTCTATATAAGTCTTGATCATTCCAAGCCTAAAAAAAAGACTACACACACTTTATCATTTTTACCATTTCTTTCTCAATTCTCTCATATTCTTCATTTCCAAACTCATACCAAAGCTTCATCATCATCAAGATTCTTCAAGTTTTGCGTTGAAGCTTGAAGAATAGGAAGTTAAACCTCCACCATTTTCATCAACTCAGTGGATTATCAAAGAATTTGCTACGGTTTCGGTGTTTATTTCACCGTTCGGAAGTACGTTTCGGGAATTTCTAACCAATCACATTTATTTTACGCATTCGCGGATTGAAACTTCGGATCTCCGGTTTTCTCTTCTTTCGTGTATCGATCGATGTTGCAACAATTTCCAAAGTAAGCCTCCGCTTTGTAGGTTGGTGAATTTGTAATCAATTATTGTTTTAACATATTTATATGCATCTTACCTCGTGCATTCTTTGTGTTTTCTCTCTTTTTGATACTTTGATTGATTTGATCATAGAAGTTAGAATCGTGGTATGATTGTGGTTTTAATAGGTGTTAGAACGCAACATTTAGGTGTAATTTTCGTGCTTAATTGATAGGCATTAGGATAGAGCTTATTTGAATAAGTTTCTACTGGTTTTGACATGAAAATTCAGAAATTGTTGGTTCTGGTTGCAGAGTAACCGGTTACCACATAGGTAGTAAATGGTTACCTGTGTTAAATTTGCAGAATTCCCAGTCTTTCGAACGGGTAACCGGTTACTGCTTAGGCAGTAACCGGTTACCACTGAACCAGAAGGGAAAATTCTTGTTTTTTCTTGAAATTTTTATATCCATTCTCCCTCTAACCATTACAGATTATTAGGATGTGATTTTAGGGAGTTTTTAGGAGCTGTTTAGGTGCAGAGGTGTGTAATTTTGACAACCTCAGACACGCATTTTATTCGGTTCCGATTTTTAGCATAATTGTTGAATTTGTACTCATAGCATGTTGTAAATGTTGTTTGCATGATAGAGTATGATCAAAAGCTTGTTAATAAGGGTTCATAATTTTTTTTTGCATTGTATTTGCGATCCGTGCATCTTTCGGATGTTTATACGCATTATCGGAACGTTGCTCATTGGTCAAAATCGCACGGTTCACATATTTGCATTCATTGTTGATTGTTTATGTGTGGAACTCCATTGTTGATGCTCATTTCAGGTTGTAGTGCATTAAAATTTATGATCATTCCATTTCATTGTTTGCATTATGATTCATTGAAAAAAGGATTAAAATCTGCCATGTTTTCATTGCTACTTTATGAAACAGAAGTTGTAAAATGTATGTTGCATTGTTCTGTTTGGCTTTTTTGCACCTATTTTCATGTTGTTTGGTAGCTATAATAAGTTGTTTGCATTGTTAATTGCATTTAGTAGCTGATTATGTGTTTTTGATAAGCATTTTTGCTTCTTCAACATTTCACTTCATGTTGTTTGGTAGCTATAATAAGTTGTTTGCAATGTTCATATTTTTTTACACCTTCTTCCTTATCCTTTTAAAATTCAATATGTGATTGTGATAAGCATTTTTGCTTCTTCAACATTTCAGTTCATTCGTTCCCTTTGAGGTCTAAACTCATCTTCGATATTCGAAGTGAGTTAGAACTTTATTTCTTTCTAGGATTAGGAAACCACACTAACCTTAGGATCTCCCTTGAATAAATAACATAGGGTGAGTCTTAGTTTCCCCTAGTTTTGTCCTTTATCGATTTGAGCCATTCTTTTTCATCTCAAAATAAAAATAAAATACCTAATAAAGGTCGAGCTTTCTCATGCGCCAGAAGACTTTTCCATGGGGTATTTTCAAGCATTCCATCTTGGGATAAGGTGTAGGATATCTATCATGACGACCAAGTCTTAGCATAAGGATGTCTCACGATCCACAAAATCAAAACACTTCTTCTAAAAGACAATAAATGAATAATAAGTGTCTTTCCTGCGGGAATTCTCTTCTCACCTCATTCACTCTAAACGCGAACTCGCTACGACTTGTCTCTTTGCAAGACAATAAACGCACTCGTACCTGACGAGCCTGCAACACCTGAGCATAGGCATAAGCAGTTCACTTCATAAAAAACACAAACAAGTTTTCGCCTTCGTTAGGCGAACTACGTCGACTCTGATTCTCATTTCCCATGAGATACGTAGGAAATGGAGTAGGGCCCATTCGAGCACATTCTTTATTTCCCCTACATTTTTCCCGTACCTTTTTTCTCTCTTTTTTCCAGTTCACTCTCTCATTCCAATTCCAGTAGAAATTTTTATTCAACAACAATTTTATTTCTTACTTTTTGAAACAGACAAACAAGTGTGGATCCCGTCGGGTAGGGCGGATGATCTGGGGTGCTAATACCTTCCCAGGTCGTAAGCGACTCCCGAACCCAGTTCTTTGGTTCGCAGGTCCTTGTCCTTTCCTTTTTTTCATAGGTTTGTGCAACATTACCTTTCCCATTCATTCGGGATAAAAATCACTAGTCGGCGACTCTACCTTTTCCGTGCCACTTTCGCATTTGTAATAGGATGAAAATCACGAGAGCGACATGTGGCATATTTAGCATAGCTTAGAGGAATGATGTTGCACTTTCCGCTGCTATGCATGTTATGGCTAAAGTTGTGCAAAATCCAATGAATGTTGGGGATCATGAGAAATTGAGTTTCGGAAGAATGATCCACCTATGTTCAAGGAAAAGTATGACCCGGATGGTGCACAAGAGTGGCTCAAGGAGATCGAGAGGATCTTATGAGTGATGGAATGTTCTGAAGGCTGAAAGGTATGGTTGGGTGCTCATAGGTTGGTGGGAGAAGCTGATGACTGGTGGGTTGGAACTCATCAACGGTTGGAAGCGTCTGGTGAGGCAATTACCTGAATTATGTTTAGAAGGGAATTCTTGAGGAAGTACTTTCCTAAAGATGTTCGAGGAAAGAAAGAAATTGAGTTCCCGGAGTTGAAGCAAGGGAATATGTCGGTGATGGAGTATGCTTCCAAATTTTCTGACCTGACAAAGTTTTATCCGCACTATAGTGAAGCGACTGCTGAGTTCTCGAATTGTGTTAAGTTCGAGAATGGGTTGAGGCTTGAGATCAAGTAGGCAACTGGGTATCAAAGGATCAGAATATTCCCTAATTTAGTTGATTGATATAGAATCTTTGAGGAAGACAGCAAGGCTTGATCAGATCACTTTAAGATTTTGGCTGAGAGAAGAGGAAAGCAATAAATGCATCGTGGGTAGCCTTATGCAGCTCTAGTTGATAAAGGTAAACATAAAAATGTTTAGGGTAAGAAGCCAAGTGGGGGAGGTGCCCTTGCTTCTCTAAAGTGATACAGTTGTGGTGAACTAGGTCATCTTATCAGTGAGTGTACGAGTGATGTGAAGAAGTGTTTCAAATGTGGCCAGCTTGGACATTTGATTGCAGAGTGCAAGACTAATCTAGTTACTTGCTACAACTATGGAGAGCAAAGTCATATCATAACTCATTTTCAGAAACCCAAGAAGACTACGACTGGATGGAAGGTGTTTGCTTTGACAAGAACACAGACTTTCAGTGAGGATCGATTGATCAGAGGTACTTTCTATATTCTTAATACGCCTTTGATTGCTATGATAGAAACATACGCTACGCATTTCTTATTTCTATTGATTGCGTGAGAAGAATAGGTCTTTTTGTATCCCCTATGAAAGGATAAATGGTTACTGGGACTCCTGTTGATGGATCGTTAACTACTTCTCTAGTTTCTTTGAATTGTGCTCTATCGATATATGGTAAGGATTTCGGTGTGGACCTAATTTGTTTGCATTGGGAGGTTTAGATGTGATTCTGGGAATGAACTGGTTGGAGTTCAATCATGTTCACAATAAGTTTTTCATCAATTCAGTTTGATATCTTACTCCTGATAAAGAGGATGTAGAAGCTGGTTATTTATATGCTCGAGAGTTGAAAGAACTTTTGAATGAAAAAGCTCAAGTATTGACATTGTTTGCATCCTTATCGATGGAAAATGAAATAGAAATTGGTGAGTTGCTAGTGGTAAGAGATTTTTTAGAAGTTTTTCCAGATGACATTGTGGATGTTCCGCCAGAGAAAGAAGTAGAATTCAGTATTGATCTTGTGCCCGGAACTAGACCTATATTTATGGAACCATGTCAAATGTCGGCTTGTGAGTTATCTGAATTGAAGAAATAGTTAGAGGAACTGTTGGAAAATAAGTTTGTGAGACGAAGTGTGTCTCCTTGGGGAGCTCCGACATTATTGGTGAAAAAGAAAGACGGTAGCATGAGATTGTGTATTGATTATAGGCAGCTGAATAAAGTGACAATTAAGAATAAGTATCCACTTCCAAGGATAGATGATCTGATGGATCAGTTGGTTGGTGCTCTTGTTTTTAGAAAGATTAATCTGTGACCGGGTTACCATCAGATAAGAGTAAAAGATGAAGATGTGCAGGAAATAGCTTTTAGGACTCGATATGGACTCTATGAATATGTAGTGATGCCATTTGGAGTTACTAATGCACCTAGAGTATTTATGGAATATATGAATCAGATTTTCCATGATTATTTGGACCAATTTGTTGTTGTCTTTATGGATGATATTCTGATTTACTCAAAGTCAAAAGAAGAACATGTTAAACATCTGAGGATTGTGTTGCTAGCGTTGAAAGAGAAGAAGTTGTATGCTAAACCACTGAAGTGCGAATTTTGGTTGAAGGAATTGAGTTTTATAGGCAATGTGATTTCGAGAAAAGGGATTGTTGTGGATCCATCCAAGGTAGATGTAGTTCTACAATGGGAGACTCTGAAGTCGGTGACAGAAATTAGAAGCTTTTTAGGGTTAGCTGGTTATTATCGAAGGTTCAATGAGAATTTTTCAAAATTGGCACTTCCATTGACTCAATTAACTTGTAAGGATAAAGCGTTTGTATGGACGCCCAATGTGAACAGGGTTTCATTGAGCTAAAGAAGAAGTTGACTACCGCTTCAATTTTAACTTCACTGAAACCAGATGAACCATTTGTGGTTTATTGTGATGCTTCTTTGATGGGATTGGGTGGAGTGTTAATGCAAGACGGTCAAGTAGTGGCGTATGCTTCACGACAATTGAGAAATCATGAGAGGAATTATCCTATCCATGATTTGGAACTAGCAGCCGTGGTATTTGTATTAAAGATTTAGAGGCATCATTCGTACGGTTCGAGATTTGAAGTGTATAGTGATCATAAGAGTTTGAAGTATCTTTTTGACCAGAAAGAGTTAAATATGAGGTAAGGGAGTCAGTTGGAATTCTTGAAGGACTATGATTTTAGTTTCAATTAGCATCCTGGTAAAGCCAATGTTGTGGCTGATGCCTTAAGTCGGAACACATTGCATATGTCGATCATGATGGCTAGAGAAATGGAATTGATTGAACTATTTAGAGATTTGTGTTTCGGTTGCAAGCAAATGCCTCACAGTGTAATATTGGGAATGTTGAAGGTTAACAATGATTTTCTTGATCTTATACGGGAGAGTCAGAAGTCGAATGTGAAATTGGTGGACAATATGGTTAGTGATGAATGGATTGGAGGTAATGAATTTTGAGTTGATGAACGGGGAGTACTAAGGTTTCGGGAGCGTATTTGTATTCCTGATGACCTCAAATTGAAGAGAATGATTCTTGAAGAGGGATGTAGAAGTATAATGAGTATTCACCCGGGAGCTACAAAAATGTATAAAGATTTGAAAAAGATATTTTGGTGGCCTTGGGTGAAGCGAGATGTGGCTCAATTTGTTTATGCTTGTTTGACTTGTCAGGAATTGAAAGTAGAACATCATAAACCTGCTAGTTTGTTGCAACCGTTGGATATTCCAGAGTGGAAATGGGATAGTACATAGATGGATTTTGTTACAGGGTTGCCCAATACTCCAAGAGGGCATGATGCCATTTGGGTAATTGTTAAAATATTGACGAAGTCAACACATTTTATTTCGATTGGTATTACATTTTCTTTGCAGAGATTGGCAGAGATATATGTCAATGTGATTCTGAAGTTGCATGGGATTCCTTTGAGTATTGTGTCAGATAGAGATCTGAGGTTTACCTCTAGATTTTGGGAGAGCTTGCAAGAAGCATTGGGTTCGAAGTTGAAGTTGAGATCAACTTATCACTCATAGACTAATGGACAGACAAAAAGGACTATACAATCTTTGGAAGATTTGTTGAGGGCTTGTGTGATTGAACAAAGAGGTGCTTGGGATAGTCACTTGTCGTTAATTGAGTTTACTAATAATAAAATTCATCGTTCCAGTATCAGAATTGCGCCTTTTGAAGCACTTTATGGTAGAAGATGTCGAACACCTTTATGTTGGCATGAGTCCGGTGAGAGTGTTGTGCTTGGACTTGATATCATGCAGTAGACTACTGAGATGGTGAAGTTGTTTCGATATAAGATGAGAACTTCATAGAGCATGAAGAAGAGTTATCATGACAAGAGGAAGAAAGATCTTGAATTTCAAGAAGGAGATCATGTGTTTTTCAGGGTTACTCCGGTGACCGGTGTTGGGAGATCTTTGAAGTCGAGAAAGCTTACTCCTCTATTTTCTGGTGAATATTTTGATTTTTTGAAAATTCACTTGATGGCTCATTTGGAAGCACAAGGAGAAGGAATATGAGAAAATGACAAAAATGGTCCACATGAACCTACTAGTGTTGTTAATGGTGTTGGCATCCAAAGATCAAAACCTCTTGGGATGAAGATGATAAGAAGAGAGTTAATGAAAAGAAAGCAATATGCATACTTCATAGTGCACTTAGAATGGATGAATTCTTTTGTGTCTCTCTATGTAAATCGACAACGAAAATTTGGGATATATTTGGTGGAAACTCATGAATGAACCGCTGAAGTAAGAATATCAAGATTGAATACTATGAGTCAAGAGTACAAAATGTTCATAATTCCCGAAGATTTTGTAACGCCCCGATTATTTATTTAATTATTTAATTTAAATAATTGGAATTGTTGTGTATTGTGTGTGATGTGAAGTTGGTAATGTGTTGAGATAAGAAAGATATTATTTCAATATTATATGAATTTAAATATATTATATTATATTGAATAAATATAAATATTGGAATATGAAGGGAAAGGGTAAGATGGTAATTGGACAAGAGAATAGTGAGGGAAAAATAGGAAATCCTTAGTTGGGGTCTAAGGGTTATGTTTGTAATTTAGGAAAAAGGAAATCAGTCGTGAAAACTGATCGTGATTGAGAATGCGTGAATAGAGGAAGAAGAGAGACTAGGGCAAGATCTTGTGGGGGAGATTCCGACTAGGAGAAATAAATTGTCCGTCAAATTAAGGCAAGGATGGGATTTGTTTCATCTTCTAAGGGTATTATAATATGAATAGTAGGCATAGGGTTGTTGAGTAGGAATCCATGAGGTTGGAGGATTTTTTGATGAAAACATGTTAGAATAATTAGGAGTTGTTGTAATTGTTGGAATTGTTTGAGTTAGGTATTTAATTATAAAAACAATGGTGAAAATTCTGAGTTTTTTGGCCTTAAGAATGGTTTTGAAATGTAGGGATCGAAGCAGGGTCGGGCTGGTTCGTAGAAGAAAAACTGCAGAAATCGCAGTTCTCGTTTAGCGAGCGTTTGAGAATTTTGGACCCTTCTTGGCAGAGAGTTACTCGGTTAGCGAGCATGAGGTCTCTTAAAGAGACCTGGAGTGAAAAAAAATCATTTTACTATGTAAAATTCTATAAAATACAATTTAATATATTAATGAATGGGGATTGATGTAGGGATGTTAGAGGCATGTATGGAGGGATTATGAGCTTGTTTAGAAGGATAATGAATGTAACATAGTAGAAATATGAGTTAATATGTATATATGTTGTTGATGTTGCTATGTGTTGTTGTTGTCGTTGTTACATGACGTTGATTTTGTTATATGTTATTGTAGTTGTTGATGTTTGTTTTTGATGTTGTTGTGTTATCATTGATGTTGTTATATGTTGTTGTAGTTCATGATGCATGTTATGGATGTTGTTAGGTGTTGTCGTAGTTGTTATATGTTGTTGTTAATGTTGATTGCATGAAGTAGTTGTTGTAGACATGCATATTGTCATTGATGATGCATGGCATGTGCATAGTTTGGGATGGTGTAACAAGGTAAGGTATATCCACCCGAATTCCAAAAGGAATCATTGTCAAGTTGGTACGATCATGAAATAGGGGTCGAGGGTGTGATCATGGAATAGGGATCATATTGGACCATGAAATAGGGGTCGAGTGTTCTGACGGGAACTGGATAATGAAACAGGGGTCGATAAATGGTATCGCATGCATTGAGTCTCATTTGCATATGTTGTTGTTTGTGTGCATAATATCATTATAACTTTTGGTGTGTTTGTTTAGTTAGTGATTGATGAGAAGTGGTTAATTACTTGACGGTACTTGCTTTTATTTGTATTATTTTTCCCTTTTGTTGGTGTAAGTATCTCACCCCTTCTGTTTGAATGTTACCCTTATGTTGGTAGCGTGCAGGTGATCGGGAATAGTTGAGTGCATGGTTGGTAAAGTCGATGTACTTCATGTTAGAGTAGTCGGCTCTGATACGTACTTTAGGGTGTCAGGACAACGATTGTTTTTCCGTTGTTTATTTATTTAAGAAAAGCAAGTTACTACTTAACTATTTATTTTATGTTTTCTTTTGAAATTACCGCAGCAAGTTTATTTAGTAATACATATTAGTTGATGTCGTGTTTTGAAGTCATATGTAAAACTCGAAAATATTTTTATATTTGATTACTCTGATTTTAAATTGAAAATTCGTGGAGAGTATTTTTGGTGTTACAGAATCCATCATTCCATTGAAAAAGAGATTAGTACACTTGAAAAAGCCTTTGATTGCTCTCGGCAAGAATTTTACTAACAATGATATTAATCTTAAAGTGCTTAGATCTTTGACTAGGGAATGGCAACCAAAAGTGAAGACAATATCAGAAAATAAAAGTATTTCTACTAGACATTCGCATCATTGTTCAGAAAGATCCAAGAACATGAACTTGGAAGATTTGAAAAGAATGAAAATCAAGAGAGGAAATCCAAAGGCATTGCTTTGAAAGTAGATTCAAAAGAAGATCAAGAAGATGATGCACCAGAGGAAAATGAAAACTATATGCTCCTTTTGAAAAGGCTTGGTAAGTTCTTTGGTAAAAATGATAAATCCTTTAGTTATGTGAAAAGAAAGAAATATTTAAGGGAAAAGGAGGCTTCCACTTCAATACAAGATGTCACATGTTATGAATGTGGTAAGCAAGTCCATATAAAGCCGGATTTTCAAAATCTATCCAAGAAAGGTGGCTTCAAAAGTAGAAAAGAGAATAAGAATAAAAGATCCTAAATTGCATGGAAAGATAATGAGATAAGCTCATCATCTGATTCGGAAAGCGACGAATGCATAAATCTTGCATTGATGGCTTAACATCATTTTGATGATGAAGATTAAGGTTAGTAATGAATTTTCCATTTATGATAATGATACACAAGGTTTAATAAATGAACTTATTAATGAATGCAAAATTCTGTATAAAAACGTGTCAAAATAAAAGAAATAAATTTCATCTCATGAAGAAAATATTGGCACTATGGAAACATATTTTGAAGTTGAAAATCAAAATGTTATTAGTGAAAAAAACAAAATTTTGTATGCAAAAATTGTGAATCACTTTCTTTCCAAATTGTCCAATTAAAAAGAGCTCTTGAAAGATATGATATAGGACAAATTGGTTTGGAGGGTGTCCTTAGTCAACAAATATATTCTAATGATAAAAATGGTTTTGGTTATTCAAAATTTTCCAAACCAAGTTCTAACAAAACTATCTTTGTTAAGGCTAGTGACCAATCCACCTAAGAGAAAGTGAACAAAGTAAAATTTGTTCATCATTATTCTAAAAGGAAAAGATTTGTTAAGAAGAAATCTTATGTTCCTAGATATAGAAGTAATTTTGTTTCTACTTGTTTTTATTGTGGTATAAGTGGTCACACACCTAATGCTTTCTATGTTAGAAACTTTAGTGTGGCAAGTGGGCATTATGTGTGGGTCAAGAAAGGAACTAATTATGAAGGACCAAAGGCAATTTGGGTACCTAAAAAGACCTTTTTTTTTGTAGGTATGCTTGAAAGCCACATCAAATCTATGGTATCTTGATAGTGGTTGTTCTAAGCATATGATGAGAGATATTAACAAATTTTCAAATCTAGTTCTTAAGGTCGGTTTATATCAATTATAGAGACAACAACAAAGGAAAAATTATTGGCATAAGAAAAGTTGGAGCACCACCTTTCACATCCATTGAAGATGTTCTTTATGTTGAAGGATTAAAGCATACGCTTCTAAGTATTAGCCAACTTTGTGACAAAGTCTTCAAAATCAAGTTCACCAAAGGTGAATGTTTGATTAAAGATGAAGTCAACCATGGGGTAAAACTCAAAGGTAAGAGAATCAATAATATACTCATGATTTCTCTAGATGAAGTCAAATAATGCAATTAAACTATACTACGATTATTTACTGGAAACAAAGGGAAAATCATTGATTATCAAATAAAGAACTCAAAAGGTGCCAAAAATATTAACACATTCTAGCACCTAACAAATCTCCCCAACTTCCTTCATTGTTTGTACTTATATAAAAGTAAGATATAATATAAGTAATATGAATATCGGACAAGACAATACAATCAAAAACCGATGGCTCAAACTTAATTGATGCACTCGCAAGTAATGTCCAGCTTCAACACAGAATCAAAACATGGTCATGAATTAGGAGTACAAAAATTTTTTCTCGATCGAAATTACCTCCAAGGTATATTTTCAAACGTTGGCCATTAACAGTCCAACTATCTTTCTTTTGCATATCTTCGATCACAATTGCTTTAAAATGTTTCACCTATTTGACAAGAAACGGTCTGAACCACTTCGATTTTAACTTTCCTGGGAAAAGTTTCAACCGAGAATTGAATAATAATACCATTTGTCCGACTTTGAAATCCTTTTTCCGGATCTTCTTGTTATGATAAACTTTCACCTTTTCTTTGAACAATCAACTAGAATAATATGCGACATTGCGCATTTCTTCCAATTCATGCAGTTGTAATTTCCTTTTTTCTCCGGCCAAGCTTTGATCAAAATTTAATTATTTCAAGGCCCATAATGCTTTGTGCTCCATTTCAATGGGTACATTCCATGTTTTTACATAAACCTTTTAGAACGGAGTTAAGCCTATTAGAGCTTTGTATGCAGTACGGTATGTCCACAAAGCCTCGTCCAATTTTTGTGACTAATATTTTCTAGAACATGACACGGTTTTCTACAGAATCTTTTTCACTTCTTGGTTAGACACCTCGGCTTAACCTTTTGTTTATGGGTGGTAATGGGTCGCCACTTTGTGCGTTACGCCATAATGTTTCAAAACACTTTCAATGGATGTATTGCAAAAGTGTGGCCCGCCATCACTTATAAGAACCTGAGGAGTGCCAAAACGGGCAAAGATATTTTTCTTTAAAAAAATTATTATTGCAAAAGTGTGGCCCGCCATCACTTATAAGAACCCGAGGAGTGCCAAAACGGGTAAAGATGTTTTTCTTTAAAAACAATTATTACCGTTTTGCCATCAAACTTTGGTGAAGAAATCGCTTCAACCCACTTCGAAACATAGTCAAACGCCACTAAAATATACTCATTGGTAAAAGAGGGTGGGAATGGACCAACAAAATTTGTGCCCCAAAAATAAATAATTTCAACCTATTGGATATTTTGAAGGGCCATTTCATCCCTTTTTCCATTTCCATCGGTTCTTTGACATGTGTCACATCTTTGCGTATAGATATTTGTGTCTTTAAAAAGAGTAGGCTAATAAAATACTGATTGTAAGACTTTCGTGGCCATTCTCACACCATTAAAATGGCATCCGTAAGGCAAGTTGTAACAATGCAATAGAATACTCTGAGCTTCATCATTCGTTCACAGCTCCTTAACAATTTATCACCTCCTAACTTGAATAAGTAAGGTTCACCCCACACATAATAATTCGCATCCGATAAGAACTTCTTTTTTTGATTCCATGTTAGGTCCTCAGTGTCGCTCCCCCGAAAAGACACCTGGTCAGATAGGGTACAAATGCGAACAGTCGGCGAAGAGAGAATGAAAATGAACCGAATAGAGTCACCAGCTAGGCATTTTTATCCCGAAGGAAAGGTAATGCTGCATAAACGTAGAAAGAGATGGATAAGATGGTTGCGAACCAGAGAAACTGAGAAAGGGGGTTGGTTACAACCTGGGAAGGTATTAGCACCCAGATTGTCCGTCGTACTCGACAGGATCCACGCTTGAAAGTTTGTTTTTAAAGGGGTAAGTGTATGTGTTGTCTGTGTGCAAAAGCTGGAAGAGAATATACAAGTGTCAGTGCAAGAAGGTGAAGTGAAATGCTCAGGAATGGGGCTCAAGAAGAATGCTGAAAGAGGGGGAAGACACAGAGACTTTTGTTCGATAATAGTTAAGTTATGCATGCGTATCCTCTCGTGCAATGAGGAAGTCAGAACACCGTAGTTCGACTCAAAGAGACTGAAAAGATAAATGACTGATGAACTTCCTGCTTGTCTATGCTCAAGTGTATGACTCGTCTGGCTCGAGTGCTAACTATCTTGCATTAGACGGAAGAAGCAAGTTCTCGTTTGTGAGTGAAGATGATGAGAAAAGAATCCCGAAGGAGACGATTATTGTTTGTTTTTGTGTTTTCAATCTTTTATTTGCTTTTGGTGTTTGTCATAAGTTAATGAGCTTAAGCCTAAATCAAAGATTGTAAACTCATTATATCCTCCCTGATTAGGGATAATGAGAATACTTTAAGTGTGAGATAAGCATCTCAACTTAATTGCCATGAGGATGTAGGATTAAGATCATTAACCTACTTATGATTATTTAGATATTTTTTTGAGTTTTTGTTTAGTGTTAAGTAATGAGTTTAAGCCATAATAAAGGATTAGTGAACTCATTACACCATCCTAATAGAAGGATAATAGATGAGAATCACTTAAGCTGAGGAAGATACCACAACTTAATCCATGATTAGGGATTAACCTCATGAAAAAACAAGCCTTTATTAAAGTGGATTTAATTAAGGGTGAGATTAAGAAGTGGATTTTATGGTTTGGAAGACAACTTGAGAGGGACTTGTCCATTAAACACTAGGGTCAGTCCTTCTTAACCAATAAAGGAAGAATTAGAACCCTAATGCAAGGCCCAAGTTACAAGTTAATGTCTTAGTGATTATTAGATGGATTGATTAAGAGGTTTAAACAAATTAAGGGTTTAACACTTAGGATTAAAGTTATACACTCCATCCTAAGAGAAGGATGCAGGCATAACCCTAATTCCAAAGTCCTAAAGCCTTAAAGGTTTAGTCTCTAATGATGAGATGAGAAGAGAGACATAAAGAAAACTCAAAGGTAAGAACTAAGGGGGACTAATCACAACCCTAATTATTATCATGCTTGGATGTTTCTATGGTTTGTAAGGCTTGAGAAAGATCTTCAAAGAAGCCACCAATGGAAGAAGCAGAAGAAAGAAGGAAGAAGCAGAAGAATAAGTTACTTACTTCATTGAAGAAGATAAGTAACTTAGAGAAAGAAAGTGAGAGATGAACATGAATGATCAAGCCCACTCAACGACAAATAAAAATGCAGCAAGGATGCATATGAAGAAGATGAAGGGAAATGAGAAGTGAAGGCAAATTCACTTCTCAAGTTAACTTACCACCTGAAAATGTTAGCATAAAGAAAGAAATGAAGTGAAATGAAGCATATGCAAAGTCAAAAACCAAAACCAAAAGCAATCAAATGATGCAAATGATGCTATGACATGATGCAAAGGCATACTAAGTGCTATGAATGTTCATACAAAGAGAATGAATGCAAATGAAGCAAATGGGAAACATGAAAACACATGGATGTTTATGAAATGAAATGGATGCAAAGCATAGCAAATGTATGAAGAAATGACCAAGCAATGTTCAAGAAATGTCTTAAGATGTCTAAGATGGCATACAAATGCTTAGAATGTCATGGAAAGTTTATATGTTCATGCAATACAGTGTAAGATGCAAGTAAGGATGCAAAATTAGGGTTACATGAAAGGATGAGATGCAAATGATCAAAACAGAAGCAATTCACATGATAAAAATTTGCAAATGAGCTTAAACAAACCCTAACCCCATATGATATCACACCTCAAAGGAGAAGGTCTAACTCTTAACCTAAAGGAAGTTATGATTTTTCTAAGTTAACTAGGGTTTTTAGGTACCTTAAAAGGAAAAATTCAAATCAATTTGAAAATGAAAGATAAATTCATGACAAATATATCCTAGAAACTACATGTTATATGGAAAACAATGCAAAAAGAATCATTGTCAAACCTTTCATGGTTAGGCAGAAAAGAATTTTCAAAGTTAGGGTTCCAAAAAAGGGATTTTATGAACCCTAAATTCAAAGAAAGTGTTCAAAACAAAATAAAGAAATTTGTATGAATGGTTTGATAATGCTTCTAAATGTCTTAAGATGCAATGTGATTTTTTTTGTGATTTTTGGAAACCTAAATGGTATTTTAATTAATTAATTTCCATTAATTAATTAAAATAAACATTAAATATTTTTAAAATGCTTTTAAAATGCAAAAAATAAAAATAAAAATGTTTTTGGGTGAAGAAAAATATTTGGAATTAAAATGCAGAAGGAAATATTTTTGTGATTTTTCTAGGTATTTTAAAATAAATGTGCAAGAAAATACAATTTAAATGAAATAAAAATCAAATTAAATGAAAGTATGACAATCCAAAGGCTGTGGTTTAAAGCTGAGAAAAAGATGTTGACTGGCGCGCTGATCAATGGCTAGGATTCAAATTGGCTTAATTTCAATTAATTAATTAAATTAATCCTGATTAATTCTTAATGATCCATCTCAACCGTCCAAACACACGCGGGAAACCTAATCCTAAGGCTGACGTTTAAACTCACATTGAACCCTAATTAAGGCCCTAATTAATCTCAGACGGCCGGAACGGTGCTCCGGTCGTCTTCTCCGGCCATTCCCCTCACCTTAAACACTCAAAATTCAACCCCAAGACCCCTAAAGCTCCAGAATCAATCCTTAAACATCATAGAACACAAATCCAGCAACAAAAACAATTTCTCATGCATCAAAATGAAGAATCGAAGAAGAACATTTTTAGGTCAAAACTTTCAGAAGTTCATGAAATCCTCATTTCTTAACCATTTTCAAAAATAAAGACATCAGCATGATCAGCACATCACATTGATTCATTTAGGAACTTAAAATTACATTTATGGAGAAAAAGTTCTTGATGATACCTGAGCTTGAGCTTTCTCAGTTTGAGCTATCTGGACCTCTCTCTTGTGCAAATGGCCTCCACTTGATCCCCTGATGATGTTGCAAGGCTTTGAATGAGTTGAAATGAGCTGGTTTGAGTGGTTGCAAACCAACTGGTCTGAAATCGTGTTTTGCTTTCAAGGGCTTTCAAGCTTGTTTAATGGTTGGAAACGTTTCTATTGATGATGGTGAGTTGAATGGTGAAGTTGGTTTGTGGTTTTAGTGGCTGAGCAAAGAGAATCGAAAGCTTGAAGGTTGAGGGTGATTTTGTGAAAACTTCGCTTATGAGAGGTTATGAGCTCCAAGGTTATGTGAGTTAGCTTGCTTTTGGTCCACATAACATGTCTTGATTGGCCAAAGAGTGGGTGGTGGCAGCAGCTGATTGGTATGGGCCAAATTGCAAAAAGTCAACAACTTCTGTACTTAAGATATGGGCTTATGCAGCAGCTATTTTATGGCATGTCCTGGTTCAGCATTGATCAAGGAGAGCCGTGGGATTGAAATTATGCAGCTGGATGGCTTAGTAGCAAAGGTTTCATAGGTTTTGCAAGTGTTATGTTATTTTCCCCTTTTTGTGATTTCTTGTGATGCAAGCCATGAAAGCAAGTGATTCTTTTGGCAATTCTGGTCACAATGAGTTGTACTATGTTTGTATGATGCTTAGAGGTGCATTAGAGGTCACAAAATGACATGGCAAGTGGTTTTGCAAAAAATCCTCTTTGGTGTGAAAGTAAAAATTATAGGATTTTTGCCAACTTTGCAAGGCCATAACTTGAGTTCCATAATGAATTAGAATATGTTCTTGAACTTTTTGAAAAGGTAATGATCCAATCTACAACTTTCATGACCAACAATTTTTCATTTGAAGCATTTTTGGTTGAGAAAGAGGAGGTTGAAGAACTTTCCCAAAATGGAAAGTTTCCATTACAAGTCATTTCCATTTTTGGCAACTTTTGGTTTAGCTCAAATTTCTTCAATTTTGTGAAATTCCAAGCACTTCAATGACCAAATAAAGATCATATAACTTCAATTTGATGAAAATACCACCTTGGTTCCATTGTTGGGGGCCTCAGATGCCCTGATTTTGCACTGACTTGCTCAAGAAGTTACCCAGTGAACAAATGACTTCCACAATGAATTTCTTCATCAAACTTGGTACAAATGATCCTTATAACATATTGAGACTATTAGTAACAATAATGACCAAAAAATTTGGAGTTATCGCCTCTGAAACCAAAACCCTAATTTCAGGTCATCTATGTAGTGAAACCCTAGCTCTGCTTCCATGCTTTCCAAGTTCTTGTGATTTCTTGACTTCCTTGATCTTTGAGGGATATAATATGATGATAGAACACACATGGACCCTCTTGGAATTATTTGAGACCTTTGGAGTGGCTCAGATGGATCCTTGGATTGCTCAGATCACAAACCCTAGATGCAGATGAACTTGAACTAATGCAGTGAAACAAAAATGAAATATGAGATGGTATGCTTATGCTTATGCAAACATGAAAGATCACAAGCCAAGGTGTAAAATTAGTGAGGGAAAATTTGGGGTGTTTACACTCAGGTATCCAACCGGTTGCCTTATGATTCGCAAAATTCGCGAACCATGGCCTAACTTGTACACGAAACAATTTTTCATTGGGAAATTCCTCTCGGATTTCCTTTTCAGTTTTGGTTACCTCCATATTTATCATACGAGACAAATGATCCGCCACCAAATTCTCTGAACCCTTTTTTTCCTTTATTTCCAAATTGAATTCTTGAAGTAAAAGGATCCAATGGATGAGCCTTTTCTTCGAATCCGATTTAGTGAGAAGATATTTGATCGCTGAATGATTAGTGTAGACTATCACTTTTGACCCTATTAGGTAAGAATGAAACTTCTCAAGTGCATATATAATCACAAGCAACTCTTTTTCGGTTGTGGTGTAATTTACATGCACCTCATTTAATACTTTGCTTGCATAGTGTATAGCATGAAAAGTGTGTCCTTCCTTTGACCTTACACCGCTCCAACAACATAATCACTTGTGTCGCACATTAGTTCAAAATTTAAAGTCCAATTTGGAAATATGATTATTGGAGTGGTAATTAGTTTCTCTTTCAAATTTTGGAAACAAAAGAGACATTTATCGTTAAAGAGAAATACCTAGTCTTTGTTGAGTAAGTTGCTAAATGTCCTTGCTACCTTTGTAAAACCTCTGATGAAACGCCTATAAAACCCCGCATGCCCCAAAAAGCTTTTGATTCCCTTACGGTTGGTCGGAGGGGGTAACTTTTCAATGACTTCAATCTTCACTTGATCGACTTTAGGGCCTTTGGAAGAAACTTTGTGGCCAAGCATAATTCTATCAGTTACCTTAAAGTTATACTTCTCCAAATTCAACACTAAGTTTGTCTTCACAAACCTCTCAAGAACAGTTTCCAAATTCTTCAAGCAGAAATCAAAAGACGCTCCAAACACGGAAAAATCATCCATAAACACCGCCATTATCGTTTCTGTGAGGTCGGAGAAGATATCTTAAACACACCTTTGGAGAGTTGTCGGTGCATTAGATAAGCTAAAAGGCATCTTCTGGTAGGAAAAATGTCATAGGGACAAGTAAAATCCGGTCAACCACAATTTTATTGTATTCCGAATAACCATCTAACAAACAATAGAATTGTTGCCCGGATAACGTCTCGAGCATTTGGTCCATGAATGAAAGTGGAAAATGGTCTTTTCTTGTTGTGTTGTTCAACCTTCTATAGTCAATACACATTCTCCACCCCATCAAAATCTTTGTTGGGATTAGCTCATTCTTCTCATTTCGGATAACATACATGCCACCCTTTTTAGGAACAACGTGCATGGGACTCACCTATGGACTATCAGAGACCGGGTAGATCATTCCCACATCCAAAAGCTTTACAACTTCTTTACAAACAACCTCTTTCATAGTAGGATTCAAATGATTTGTGGTTGAGCTACCACCTTGAAATCCTCTTCCATTAGAATCTTGAGCATAGAATAAGATGGACTAATTCCTTTAAGATCGGAAAGAACCCATCCTATAGCTTCTTGTTTTCTTTTCAACACTTGAATCACACTGGTATCTTATTTGTTGGACAAAACATTGCTTATGATAATCGGCTTGTTACCACTTTCATCAAGGAATGCATACTTCTAATTATAAGGTAGCACCTTCAATTCAAGTTGAAATTTCTCGTCATTTGGCTATTTATTCAATTCCTCTTTTTCTTCTTCAAACGGTTGAATTTCTTTCAAAGTTTCAAGTTCATCCAAGTAAGCTTCAAGCTTAATTTCTTCCTCTTCGGTGAGTGCTTCAAATCCTTCATGAATAGCTCTTTCAAAAGGAGAATTTAGATGTACTTGTTTTGCAACCGTCATAATGGCTTCATTCGTTGCATCGATACAAAACTATTGTGCTTGTTCTTCGAGTGCTTCATTGCTTCAAAGAGGTTGAAACAAACTTCTTCATTTAAGACTCTAAATTTCATCATACCATAATCCATATCGATCATCATTCGGGTCATCTTCATGAATGGACGCCCAAGAATCAATGGGGCGTCCTCATCTTGTTCCATATCAATGACAATGAAATCCACCAGAAAAAGAACTTATCCATCTTACCCAACACATCTGGAGCCAACCCATGCGGATGAGTTGTAGATTTGTCGGCTAATTGTAAAGTCATCCTTATTGGCTTCATTTGAATAGTTCCTAAACGCTTCACAATAGACAATGGAATCAAATATATGTTGGAGCCTAATTCAATCAAACCTTTTCCCACATAGGCATCTTCGAAGATAACCGGCAAGGTTACACGCCCCAGACCCGCTTCTTTCTTTGGCAAGGTTATTTTAATTATCGCACAACAACTAGCATTAAGAACAATAGTTTCCGGTTCCAAAAATCTTTTCTTCTTCGAAAGAATATCCTTAAAAAACTTGGCATACTTCGGCATTTGTTCAATAGCCTTGGAAAATGGAATGTTGATTTGCAATTGCTTGAAAATATCCATAAACCGAGCATAATGCCTAGCATTATCTTTCCTTGAAGGCGCATGAGGATACAGTATATTTTGAATTGGAATCGGATTCTATTTTTCTTTTCCATTCTTGTTACTTCTCTTTATATCTTCCACCTCTTTTCATAACTTTCTTTTTCAACTACAACATCATCATCATCAAGTTTCTTTTCAACTACCACCTCCTCAATTTCCTCCTCCTCAACAATATCATCACTAATCACGTCATCCACCTTATTGTCAATTTCCTCACTCTTTTATAACTCATTTCTACTTCTTGTGAGAATTTCTTTATAATGTTATTTAGGATTTACATGAGTGGTACTGGTAAAAGATGACCCTTGAGATTGATCAGCTAATTGTTTCACAAGTTGCCCAATTTGATTCTCGAGATTTTTGATAGCCGCCTCATTAGTCTTTTGGTTGGCCATTGACATTTGGATGAATTGTGTGAGAGTTTCTTCTAACTTTGAGCTTGAAACCGGAGGTGGTGGATGTTGATAAGGATTTTTTCGGCTTGAAGAACCACAACCATAACATTGATTATTTTGATAGTTCCCCTCGGTTTATATCCTTTATTATTGTGGTATTGTTGTTGTATTTGGTATCCTTGTTGATTGTTCTTATAGAGGAAAAAAATATGGTATCATGCTCTCCTTTGCAAAGTTCACAACATGTGATTTTCTTTGCCTTGTTTGGTAGCTCATGCATTTCCTTCAATTGTTGTGGAAGCTTTGAAATTTTTTGAGTCAAAAGCTCCACTTGTTGAGATAAAAGCTTGTTTTGAGCTAGGATTGCATCATTGGTTCCCATATAACAAATTTAGAGTTCCCGTTTTCATCTCAGCTTGCCTTCCATTATTTGAATTGTGAGAAAAATGAGTGGTGTGACATAGACTATTTACACATGGTGTGTAAGCGGGAGGTGGAGGTGGTTGTGCCATGAGTGGCGTAAACTGTGGTTGTGGTGTAGAAGTAGAACTTTCTCCTCGTACTCTTCGCTCCTTGGCAAGTTGCCTCATTCGCCTTGTTTTTCTATTTAACTTCCTTTCGGTTATCTCAATCTCAAGATAAAAAAGAAGTTGGTCCGGGAGAAGTTTTCCTCGCATAAATAGAGTCTTCACAAACTTAACCAAACAAATTAACAAGTACAAGAAAAAGTTATTGAAGCTTAAAACTTCACAACTATTGAAATGCTTGCAATATCAATTAATAATCCTCGACAAAGGTGTCAATTTGTTAGAATACAAATAGAGTAGGGTTTTTGTTATCTTTCCACAGATATTATTTAGAGATATCAACATCGTTCTATAGTTGAAATCATTTTAAACTTAATGTAACAAAGGGCTTTGGTTCTCGGTAAGGATTCGTTCGCATATGTTCTAAATGGTAATATTAAAATTATCGGATTTGAAAGGTTTAATAAAACATGCCAAGATTAGGGTTCGACAAACCAATTTGCACGTATAGAATCGATAAAGCAAATGAACTCGTTTAGACGATAAATACAATCACATATTCTCTCAACATGTTTATTTCTAACACATATTGTTAGTTTTACCATTTTGATTTTTTGATGATCTCTCACTCAAACTATAAAAATGATAACATTCAAGTTCAATATTTATGAACATCAAGTCTCATAACTATCTCTAGCCTATGTTCATTGATGGATGGAAAACCTAGATAAAGAGTTGGATCATATTTCTCAATCATGAACCAACACAAAGAATAAATCATAAAACAAAGTTTTCCACCATATATTCATTATCCATAAGTTCAAGAGCTTAACATCAATATTAATACATACAAAAGAAGGAATGTTTACCTTCTAATCTTGACACAAGAAGATATTAGTTATCCATTGACATGGTAGCTTCACAAACAAGAAAAAAGAGAAGAGGAACAAGCATGAACGATTATCTCTCGACTATTGATGCTCCGATTCTTCGAAAATAAGATGCTACAATGTTTTAGGGTGTTTTTGCTAAGAAAAGAACAAGGATCCCACAAAAATGTTGATCATGTCTATTTATATAGGGGATGAAATTCGCATGGCGCGCTAAGCCCACAGTAGCACGCTAAACACTCTATAGTTTATTACTTAAACCTCCTTAAATCCCGCTTAGCGGGCTCCATACCATGCTTAGCTGAAAAGCTCCTGGAATTAGCTTCTTCTTTGGGCTAGGAGCACGCTAAGCATGCTTGTAGAATGCTTCAAAAAATCCATTTCTTCAAAAATACTCCTTAAAAGTCTTCCATGCTTCAAACTTTCATTTGCATTGTTAAAACCTACAAATATAAACACAAAAGTTAAATAATTATGTCTAATAATGCAATTAAACTATACTATGATTATTTACCATACACAAAGGGAAAAAGCATTGATTATGAAATAAAGAACTCAAAAGGTGCCAAAAGCTAAACTATATATTAACATATTATATCACCTAACAACTCTCCCCAACTTGCTTCATTGTTTGTCCTCAAACAAAGGTAAGATAAAATAGAAACAAGATGAATATCAGACAAGACAACACAATTAAAAATCGATGGTTCAAACTTAATTGATGCTCTCGCAAGTATTGCTCAGATTCAGCACAAAATCAAACATGGTCATGAACTAACTTATAAACACAAATAACAAGAAAATCATCACAAGAAATCGAATGTTCAAACGGGAATCGCATACTTTACTCAAATGATTCATGTGGTATCAATATTTACAAGGGACAAAACACTCTCATTAGCAATTGTGCCAGCATCCAGAACAATTCATGCTTTCATCTACTCAATTAAACATGAAAATCAAGGAAACAAAGATCTCTTACGGACTAATAAAGCTTGTAACTTGGATGGGGTTAACAAGAAAGGGATTTTTATAAAAGGCTAATGAATCAAAGTAGCTATCAAAAAAATTTCAAAAATTGAAGAACATGCCGACTTAGTCAAACCTCAAATCATTTCAATATTTTCCTTTCTTTTTCTTCTGTTTTATTTCATGGTGCCCTCTCTTATATGAATCAAATGCTACTTTTATTTTTCTTTTCAAGTAACTCACTTTTGAGTGCAAAGCATAGCAAACAATACTTTTCATTTTTTCTTTCTTTTTTCCACAAGAGGCACCATTTCACCAAATTATTTCTTTTTCACACAACAAACACTCTCCCTAAATATAAATCAAACCTTAATTTAATGAAAAATATTCTTTGAAAGCATGTTCAAGAAAATGGTTAAGTGTATACAAAAACAAACTAGAATGACTCACAAAGATTTTCTTTTAACAATAACAACCACAAATGAGTGGGATTCGCGATATTTTGCCGATTTTTGTTTTATGATTCATTCTATTTGTGTGAAGGCTCAAAATTGGTTAGCAAATTCTCACACTTCTCACCGGGTAAAGTAAAGCCTAAACGAATTGGTGTTTTATCTCAATGTCAAACAATGCCTAGATCACTTCTATGTTTCCAAGATTTACCAATGAGTACAAGATTAAGCATGAATCACACGAGCTAAACAACAACTACACAACTACTCTCTTTTGTGAACAATGATGGGAACTCACTTTTGTGGTTTTTTCCTAAATGATTCCCATATAAACATACATGAGAAATGAAACAAAGCTTGAAATTTGTGTAAAGCAAAAAGTTCATACACATGCTAACATTGTACAAAACAACAAAGAGAGTACCTTTTTTTTGCAACAATCCATATTTATATCATCACCATCAATGATTGGTGTAGCACATCACTTTTGAACAAAAAAATTAAAACTTGCTTCATCAATCAATTAACTAAATTCAAGAACAAACACACACAAATTTTGTAACAAAAAGCATAAACATAAAAACCTCATCCGCTCGGATGGAAACTTCAATAATAATAATAATAAAATTTAACAAGTAAAAATCCTCATCCTCCAGGATGGAAACTGAAATCAATATTCAAAACTAAAAACTACTATCATCATCCACCCGGATGTGAACTATAACAATATCCACAACATAAGTCTAAAATACTATCAAAATGCTAAACATAATAAAAACAAGGGTATAAATGATCAAACCCATCAATAAGAACTAGAACTAGACTCTCCATCATCACCAACATCTTGATCATCACCATGCATAACTGCCCCCTCCGGAAAACCTGGTCTGGCCTTAGGCCACCTAGCATACTCCATAAGGTCCTCTCTAAACCTCAATGGATGATCAATGTGAGGCTCCTGGATCTGGAGCTGCAGTTGTACCATAGAGACATGCATAAACAATAAGGCATGCTGATGAGCCTCATGCATGGCCCAGTTGGCCTCCGCACTCGGATCAAGCACACGCCTCGCAGGAGCAATAGCGACAACATGCACAACATCATCACAAACTTACAAACAATTATGAGTAATAAAACCATCATCAAGGAATCCTAACTTCACATTCCCATGGGTAGGAAGTGTGACTCTTGCCCTACGACATAATGCTATAGTCAGTCTAGGGTATGTCAGTGTGCAAGCCACCCTATCACTTAAAGGTGTGGAACTCAGGGAAATCCACCTCAGCTCATTAGAAATGATATGTTCCAGATCCACGGTCTTCTCTTTATCAAGAATACACGATATGAGGGTTGCGGTCTCCATAGGAATGGAAGAGCCGTGACTCTGAGGCCTGAGGTTGTACAAGACAACTGACACCAATATCTGAGTTTTAGTTTTCAACACACCTCTCATAAACTTTATAAGGGCTCTATTAACATCCAACTAATACATCTGATCTCTTACATATAAAGAAGCTCTCACTGGTCGGCATTTCGATTCCTTTGAGCCAACATGTAATAAGTCCATACACACAAGATCACTTCAAACTTTATTAAGTGTTTTTTGCTTTTTTTTTGTTTGAAGATGAGAAAGAGAAAACAAAAGAGAAAAAAAGGTGAAAAGTCTAATGGGGGACTAATAATCCTAAGAGTTATCATGCATGGAATTCCGAAGTTAGTGAGGTCTTAGTTCTATCCTAATGAAGAAGAAGGAAAGAAAAGAAGAAGAAGAAGAAGAAGAAGAAGAAGAAATGAACAAAGGATTCAACTTAATTCTTAAGAGATGATAAGTTGATCCAAGAGGGGATGAAGAAGAATTAAGCAAAGATGGACTAAGCACATTACAAGAACAAGTATGAAAGCTTAAAAATATGAAATAAGAAGTTGAGATGTGGAAGCAACATCCACACCTCTAAAACTTACCAAAGCCCCTACAAGGTTAGAAATATTCACATAAAGGAAAATGAGAATCAAACAAGCACAAAACATGCAAGAGCAGAGCTCTAAGTCCTGAAACTCACATAAGTCAAAACCTACAAGTTCTACAAGACCCCTAAGATTATTTATATAAGCTCAAGCAAAATGAACAAAGTCAAATCTCACAAGCACCCAACAATGCACCAAAGAAGGATTGAGATGGAAAGAAGTGATCAAGTAGGGAAAACAAGTCAAAATGCAACAACTTAGGTCAAAGTCGGAAACTAAACACCTTTAAGAATGCCATATATTGTCAATAAAATGTCATATAAGTCATGAGTTATGGTGTGGATGCCTAGGAGATGAAGTGAGGATGAAGTGAGATGAAGATGCGTGTAAGTGTTCATGAAACAATGTCACTTAATGAGATGAGACAAGCATACAAGCTTGATGTGAGATGAGTATGAACCAAAGTTAGAAGTGGTGTTAAGATGCACATAAGATGCAGAAGTAGTCACAATTGCACATGGATGGCACATAATGAAGTTAGAAGAAAAGATGAAGTGAAATTAGGTCACTTAGGGTTCATGCTTAGAAAAAATTCATCAAGGCAAGTTAAAAAGCAATCATATGCTTCATACAAGTCCTATGGATGCCTAAGAAGATGTCAAGATTGAAAGTCAGATCCTAATATGATGACACAAGTGCCTCCTAATGCAAGTAAGCAAGTCATGATCAAAACTTTCACAAAATAGGCAATCACATGTTCATGCTTCAAAATATTATCAAACATACCTCAAGAATTATGAACTTAAGTACCAATGGACCTTAATCAGGGGTAATCATCAAGATAAAGTCTCACACAAAAATTCAGACACATCGCACTCAAACAATCAAGCAAAACAAGTTAGGGTTTCACAAACTTAAGCTCAAAGAAATCCCTCAACAATCAAGAAAACATGGCCTAAAAAATAATGAAAAAATGTTTTGAAGTACCTTAACATGCTCTTAATACAATGCAAAAGGAATCAGGTTCATAGCATTCATGAATTTTAAGATAGAATATCAAGAAGCCAAGGTACACATGAAGGAAAGAAAACCAAAAGAAATAAAGAGAAAATTAATTCAGAAGGTCAAAAAATAATTAAAAAAAGGGATAAATATATAAAACCCCCCTGTCATTAGGGCGGGTTTTGGTTTTACCCCCTTTAAGATATTTTTTTATTGACGCCCCCTTATAAAATGAAAACTCAGATTCTACCACCCCCTTTTACTGCCTTGCTGATGTGGACAAGGATGATTGGGCAATGGGGTGTGACTGGACAATTTCTAGGGTTCCATAAAAGGATCCCAATTTCTAGGGTTCCATTCTTCTTCTCCTCTTGCATCGTTTTCGATTCACAATCTCCAATCACAATCTCCATTCTTCTTCTCCTTTTGATTATGTCTACTGCAAGTAGTGCTTCGGTTTCGATTCTTGGGTTATCCGTTTGTGGTTGTGGTAGATCAATGAAGTTGTGGGTTTCAAGTACAAGCAAAAATCGCAATAGGAAGTTCTGGAAATGTCGCATTAACACTAATGGTTGTGAGTTATTTTCATGGGATGATGAAATGGAAAAGTCAGTCAAAGATATAGGCGCTATGCAATCTGTTTGTAAGAATTGTGTAATGGAAGAAGTGCAATTTGAAGCATTGAAAGTCAAACTAGAGAAGGTGAAGATGAAGCTTGATGTGCAGAGAAGTGTTAATAGGAAGCTTAAGATAGGAATTATAATGCTCTGTATTTTTATTGCCTTATTGTTTAACCATTTGTAAAGAATTAATGACAAAGTTGTAATGTATTGATGACAAAGTTCAATAAAATGAGATAACATTGTTTATGTTTATTGTTTATTGTTTCTGGCATTATATTGGTTTCTGCATTATAATAGTGTTTATGGTTTATGATAATTATATTGTTTCTGGTTTATGATAATTGCATAGTGTTTCTGCATTATTTGTTTCTGGTTTATATTGGTTGCTTGTTTCTGGTTTATATTGGTTGCTTGTTACAGGTCCATTATTTGTTGCTTGTTTCTGCATTATTGATTCTGCATTATTGTTTCTGGTTTATATTGGTTGCTTGTTTCTGGTTTATATTGATTCTGCATTATTGATTCTGGTTTATATTGGTTATTTGTAATATATTGGTTTTTGCATAATAGTTGTAATATTTGTAATATATTGGTTTCTGTGTATATTGTTTTCTTGTTACAGGTCCATTATATTTGTTTCTTGGTATGGCAGAAATATTACCAAAATGGAAGAAGTAACATAAAGCAGAAATAATATTACCAAATAGCATATTGTTTACAAAATATTCAGAATTCATCAAGAATACAAAATAGCATCTTGTTTACAAAATATTCAGAACTAAGAGTTTACTAATATGCAGAATTGAAACATAACATAAAATGTAGTTAGAGCCCATTGATGCATTTCTCCTTTTGAGCCTTCCTTGTAGCCTTCTTCCTCAGGGCATGTCCATCTTCTTCAGGGAAAGTCAAAGGCTGTTGTGGGTCTGAACCTGGACCTGAGTTGGGTTTTGGTTTTTTAAACCAATTTTCCTTAATTCTCTCACTTTGCCTCTTTCTCAATGGCTTGACCTCCTTTTTAAGCTTTGTTTTTCCCTTAGCCCTTGCTGATGCTTGCACACTTTGTTCAACATTAGGCTGAGTTTGACTGGTCACCACACTAGGCTGACTTTGATTTTGTTCAACATTAGGCTGAGTTTGGCTGGTCACCACACTAGGCTGACTTTGTTCAACACCAGGCTGACTTTGTTCAACACTAGGCTGAGTTTGTTCAACACTAGGCTGACTTTGTTCAACACTAGGCTGAGTCTGTTCAACACTAGGTTGACTTTGATCTTGCTCACCTTGTGGTCTATTCATCTTCTGCACAGGCAGTAGAAACATAACATTAGCAGAAACATATCATTAGCACCTAAACCAACATTAGCAGAAACATAATGCAGAAATAATTACCTTTCTTTTTAGTGCAATTGGATGTTGTTTCTTTGCCTTGCATGATTTCACATTATGCCCAGTCTTGTCACACCTAGTGCATCTATAAGATACACTTGGTAGCCTTCTTCTTGCACCTTCCTCCCCACTCTCCCTAATTCTGAGTTTTCTAGGTCTACCAGGACCCTTTTTGTACTTAGGAGGCAACAAATCTTCACACTCAACCTCAGGCCACATATCAATCCCATTTATAGGATTGATAGCAAAACCATAGGCCAATGCATACTTCTCTCTTGAGTAACACTCATGTACAAACAACTCAGGTGATTGTTGCCTAAAGCCTAATGCAGCAATAGCATGCCTGCATGGGATGCCAACCAATTCCCAAAAATTACAGCTGCAAGCTCTTTTGGCTATGTCCACAATAAACTCTTGTCTGTTATATGCACGACTGACTTGAAATACTTCATCCTTAGACCAAGTAGGTAACCAATGACCACTATTAGCAACCTCAGTATCTAACCTTCTCCTAGGAATGAGCATTACCCTATGTGGCCACTTATCCAGTTTCACAGTGGAGTTACTACATCTATTCATTAGATACATCCTAATCCATTCACACATTGTCACAATTGGTTTATCTCTAGCAAGCAAAATAGTTGCATTAAAAGATTCAGATATGTTGTTCATCAATACATCACACTTAGAATAGAAACTAAAAGCATGCTTACACCAACTTTCCTTTGGAATTCCCATGAGCCAAGCCCAAGCCTTAGTGTCTATTGCCTTTAACTCATTCATCTTTTGCTGCCATGCTTGCTGGTATGTTGCCTTTGCTGCCCCCATCATAAGATCTCTAATTAGAGCTCCACCACAAAACTTCTTCTTGAAGTTAGCATACAAGTGCCTTAAGCATAGCCTATGCTCGATCCTAGCTTCCATTTCATCAAAAACTGCAACCAACCCCTGACAAAATGAAGATAATTTGTATGAAACATAAATAAGACAGACAAGAAAATAATATCACATATGACAGACAAGAAAATAATATGACAGACAAGAAACATATGACAGACAAGAAAATAATATCACATAAATAAAAACATATGTTTACCTTTTGCTGGTCAGAAATAAAAACATATCTGTTTTCAATGCCAACATCTTCCATCACCAAATTTATGAACCACCTCCATGATTCCTTAGTTTCAGTTTCAACCACACCAAATGTAAGTGGAAAATACTGATCATTGGGATCCCTTCCAACAGCAATCAAAATCTGACCTCCATATCTAGTTTTCAAGTGACACCCATCAACACCAATGAAGGGTCTACAACCATTCATGAAACCCTTCCTACATCCATCAAAACAAAAATAAAAGGATCCAAATCTTGGTTGAATGGAGGATGATGCTCTTTCTGTGTTTATCTTTACAGTATTCCCAGGATTTGCCCTCTTCAACTCAGCTGCATATCTCCATAGGCTAGCATATTCTTGATCTGCATCACCTTCTATGATTTTCTTGGCAATCATCTTAGCTTTCCAAGCCCTAGCAACAGTGATACCAACTGCAAAGGTTTGCCTAATATGCTGTATGATATCAATGATTCTCACCTTCTCTGAAGTTTGAAGCATCTTAACCACAACCTTTGTAACCCACTTTGAACTAGCTGTTTTGTTATCTAAAACCCTAGCACATGTGTGGGTATCCTTTATAGTCTTTATAGCATAAGTGTGCTTGTGGCCCACTTTGGAACAAAGCATTAAAAAACCACATTTCACTTTACATTCCACTCTCACTCTATACCCCTCATTTTTCACAAATCTTATTTCCCTCCCATTCAAAATAGTCCACTCACGAATTGCTCCCCTAAACTCATCTAGGGAATTGAACTCCATACCCCATTTGAACTTGAAATTTTTATTCAGCTGTTCTTTTTTAAACTTCTCAAACTTTGGTTTTTTCTCTCCATCTGAGTTATCAACATCAGAACTCAACAACTCTTCACTCACATAATCATCATCATCCTCATCATCCTCATCTTCCACACATTTCTTACTACAACCAGTTAAGAAACCACTAATTATTGGACCTTGACTGACTGGTAGAGTGACATCTATACCTTCAAAACCATCTACAAAAGCAGTGGTTCTCTCATCCTCACTATCGTCCAAACTTTCTACATTATCTTCATCACTATCCTCTGACTCAGACAAATGATTGACACACCTAGGGTTTATTGCACTACCACTAGCATCATGTTCAACAAAAAGTTCACCATCAACTTCATTTGCAGAATGGTAACATGCGAAATCATATGCATCCTCATCGTTCTTAATCTGAAAATGCCTAGGAGCAATTTCAGGGATCCTAGCCCACAACCGAAACGATCCTACATGGTATCCCCATCCACTGACTATGTTGTTAATATGACTAGTGTTAAATCTATCTAAGTGTTCCCCAGAAACTACAGTAGAAACACCACCCCTATATATTGTTTCGCCGGCACTGTGCTTCACAAACTCACCTCCATGTCGAAACACCACATTAAACAATAGTTTTTTCTGAAAATAGAAACAGAAGAAGATGAACATGACGAAAATAAAACTACTTAACATCATCAACATTGCTAACCAAACCTGTAAATCCATTGCTTCGTCTTCTTCCTTGCGTTCTTCCTTGCGTTCTTCATTGCGTTCTCCCATGGATGTCACTTCGTCTTCCTGCTTCTAAACCTCTGAAATTGGGAACCCTAACTGACGGGGGGGAATTTCAAATAGTATAACAAGGTTACACAATTGTCCAGTCACACCCCATTGCTCAGTCATCCTTGTCCACATCAGCAAGGCAGTAAAAGGGGGTGGTAGAATCTGAGTTTTCATTTTATAAGGGGGCGTCAATTAAAAAATATCTTAAAGGGGGTAAAACCAAAACCCGCCCTAATGACAGGGGGGTTTTATATATTTATCCCTTAAAAAAATAAAATAAAATTTGTAAAATTTTTATAAAATACGAAAGATCATTGGTGAATTTTTTTGGAAGTTTTAGAAGCCTACAACTAATTTTAAAAACTGAAAATGAAAATAAAAAAAATAAAGAAAATAAAATTGAATAAAATGTGGAAGGGGTGCAAAAGGAAGCCCAAATCAGTTCAAAACAAGGAAGCAGACTTAAGGAGGGTGTGGAGAGCATAAAAGGCCCAAAGTGCATTCTTCATGGCTCATAGTCAACATGATTGACTCCTCTCATTGCCATTGGATTAATCATAAGGTCGTAATGCAATCAACATTTCAAAAAGTCATCAGAATCAACACGCATGATGGAGTCAAATGAAAAAGTAAACTGATCTTATGGTCATTATGAGTCAACAAAAAGTAATTACAATGAACGCATGGGATTAGAGGATATACGCATTTATCATCATCAAACAAACAAAAATAATTTAAATGAAACTAAAAGCCACACGCATGTTACGTGAATTTTTATGTGTTGGCATCACAACAACCATCAGATCAGAAGATCTGATGGTTTTCCTTCATCTCCAACCTCACACACCCAGGCCACCTACAAACAAGTCCGGTGACGGAGCCCTAGCTCCAATCACCGGAAAATTCATACAGAAGCACAAAATCATCCAAAAATCCAGATAAATCGCCTAGATCTATTCTACACAACATCCAGATTAAGAATCCACCATTAAAATCAACATACAATGATCACACAGTGAAAATCGAAGAGTTCAAAAGTAGATCTAAAAAACTAAAATCACATCATACATCCATAATATACGTCCAAACATCAAATTAAGCCTGGAATTGTAATCAGTGAAGCTCGGAGATCATTATGCATAGCAGAAATCAAAGAAACAAGAGGCAAAGTGAAGCTCACCTGAAAACTGATCTGAAGCCAAAATACTCCTAGAAATCCAGTGTAAGAGTGCAGATCTTCCTCTTTTGAGCTCTATTTTCAAAATAAATGCAAATAGAGGCTTGAATCAGGCTGGATCTTGAGATTTGAGTTGATGCACTAATGTGTGTTTTTCATAAGTGTACGAACGCGTCAGAGTAATATAAAAGATTGTCGAATCCACAGAGACCAAATGTCAATCTATTGTTATCTGTTGTTATGGTGTGTATCTAAGGCAATTGAAAATAATGGTTTTAAAGAGTGCACAATGATAAATAAAATAGTAAATTTAAATTAATTTGCTAAATACAGGTTCAAATTCAATTTACATAATCAAGTGATAATCAAGTACTTGCTAATAGAACTACTTATGGGCAATGTTTTCTACTTTGAGAAGAACTAATTTAACGGGAACTGTCGTTTTCGCGTAATTAGAACCGAGTTGTACTCCCTAATCAAATCCTCCTATTGTCACAGATAAAAAGGCGTGCATTGCGTTAGAGTAGTAAACCTATTTTAAAGAAATATAGTATCTTAACTAAGTTGAAAAGTATTTTGACCTGGATTTTCTAGCAAAAAGAGGTTCTCACGAACCAGACTCTAAACTTCTTAACGCATCCGAAAATAGTTTTAAAATCTCCTTTCTTTTTAATCTAAAAACTCCTAATGAACTAAACAAAGTGTTTTTGGTTGTTTTTGAAATAGTTAAAAACAATTAAGTTTAAATAGGCGTTGGACGACTTTCGATCTTACCCAACGGAACTTTAAAGGACATGAAAACTTATATTGAAAGTCAAAATAGCCCTTAAGCGTTTCTACAAACAATTGTACAGGTTATCGGTTCAATTATGATCCTTACATTCTAACCTTTATAAAATTAGCTGGACATGGTAAAGTAAAAGTTCATTTTAATATATTTCATAAAAGGTATTTAGTGCGAGTGCGGAAAGTACATTAAGTAAAGTGCGAGTGCGGGAAAGTAAAATAAAAATAAGGCAGTGCAGAAATAAAGATAATTAGTGCAAGTGCAGGAAATAAATGAAAGTAGTGCGAGTGTGGGAAATAAATGAAAATAAAGCAGTGCAGAAATAAAATAAAAATAAAGCAGTGCAGAAAGTAAAATACGTACTAGAATTAAAATGGCGGCAGGATTAACTTCCTTCCAAAATGCTCCAAGACTCGATCACACAGACGTATACAAACTCGATCACTCGATTGTAGCAACACTCCGATGTGAAGCGGTTACTACTTTTATAACTAATATATGCCTAAGAATTATAAGTATGGATGAAGAAAAATGAAAAACTAAAGTCCTATTTATAGGCAAGATGATAGTATGAAAAGACATGGATGCCCCTGCATTTGAAAAAGGGAGGGAACTTCATTTTGCCTTGTGGCACCCGCCACACCCTCATGGCGCCCGCCATGAGTGCAAAATGAAGGGAGGTAGTGGAGATCATGGGGAACGTGGCAGTTGAGGGGAGGTGGAGATGTGTCCACGTCACGAAAGACCCCATGGCATCAGCCACAGTGGGTGCCACAAGTGCAAAATGTTGAATTACTTGATTTTTTTCTCTTTTCAGCTCCCTTTCCGTTCCTTTTCTCGCTCGAGGCTCCGATTAAACTAAAAACCTGAAAACAAATAAAAACATAGTAATAACTTAACAAAATAGCAATATAAAACTTAGAATGCATGCGAAATCGGAGTCAGAAACACGGTGAAATTCAGTGTTATCAAATCCTCCCACACTTAGTGTTGCACCCCAAAATTTGCCCTCCACAAGACAAGACATTGTGTACTAAGAGGATCAAAAGGTTCACAAGGTTCACAAGACATCTCACGAGGTTCACAAGGTTCACAAGATTCACAATTAGTCAGAAAGTTTGACAATTCCCTCAGACAAAGCATCCTCTTAAGCAATGCATCCTAAACTAGGGTTTTGACTTTCATCAGGCTAAATGGACTTCCAAGACTTCAAGTGAGCTTCATAGAATCCTATATGAGTTCAAGAATCCCCATGTCAAGTTTCAAGACTTTCCCAAAAGATTTGCTCAGTCAGATGATCAGATAGGTTAAAATCAGTCAAAGTAGTTAAAAAGTCAAACTAAGGTCAACTGTGGTCAAACCAAAGTCAAACTTCATGATTTTTTACCAACATCAAGTATATGAGGTAAAATTTATCATTTGATCAAGGGTTGATCATGATTCATCAAGGAGATTTCAGATCATCAAGAATCAGGAGTTTCTAAATTAGGGTTTTCATAGGAAAAGTCAATTGAACTTTGACCAGCCATAACTTTCACATGCTTCATCAAACAATTTCCATCCAAAGCTTATTTTGAAGGAAATTGAATTCTCTACAACTTCGTATCTCACAAGCCAAGCCCAAAAATGCTTAATTTGGAAGGTATGAGCTAAGACATTATAGGTCCTTTTAAAAGTCAACAAAAGGTCAACAACTTCCAAAGAGCATAACTTAAGAATGGTAAACGATATGGACATGAGACCAAAGAGGTTGGTTAGAGGACTCTTTAAGCTTTCCAAAATGTCCAAGAACACCTTCATAGCATTAAAATTGAAGGATTTGTGCCCTTGCAAAGTTGGGAAATTTTTGAGAGGTTTATGAAGCAAATGGGGTCTTAAAACCATAATTCTTTAAATGGGCTTGCTTTTTTGTGATCCAATTAGTTCCATGACATCATGCACGAAATTAAATTAATATTTTCATAATTTTATTCATTTTATTTTTATTTATTATGATTTTTTATATTAAAAGTCATTTTAAATTCAAATAAAATATAAAATAATGGAGATTTAAATTGATTTGGTTTCTAGAATGTCTTAAACTATATTTAGACTTGATTGATACAAGAATTATGAAGATCATCCTAAAATAGCAAGCTTAGATCAAGATATTTCAAGTTTTAAAATCAAATATTTTTCAATCTTTCAAAGTCCAAATATCTAAAGTTTTGTGCAATTTTTTGACCTAATTCAATTGTATCATATATATACAACATGAAGCAGCTTCAAGGACACGAATTCAGAGCCTCTTGCACCTCATTCAAACTTCACAAAATCCATTCAAAAATCAAATTCGGTTTCTTCATTATAAGGCTTTTTAAGGTATTTTAAGGACATAGGAAGGATCCTTGGACTTCACTGGTCATGTATCAATACTCATATGCATCCAAAACCTCATGAATGGCTCAAACCGAATCCAACTTTTAACACTTTTATGATTTTTTCGTTCTCCATTGTTTATGCATTATAAATTATGTTTGATGATTGTTTTGTGTTTGTGACAAGCTTAGGAACGTTTCTGGGCAATCCAATTTGAGTTTCGATACAGGATCATGAAGTTGCCATTGTTAGGGTTTAGAGTGGCCGTTTAGGGTTTCTCATTTAAACCAATATAAATGAATTCTAAAGACATCATTGAATTGGATTTGATGTGTGGATCATGTTTGTATAACAAATTTGTTGAAATTTTACGTGTTGTAAGAGATTCAAATTCGCAGGTTCTTGAAGGGAAGAACTCGTAGGAAATTCGCAGTAAATGTTGAAGGAATTTTCGCAGGTAATATGGAGAAGATGAAGTTCAGATGGCGCCAAAATTCATTTTAAAAAGTTGTTTTAAAATAAAAGAATTTGTTGTTGATTCTATGTTGTACGCGCCCCATGTGGCTCAGCTGGTTTGTGTGTTTGTCTGTGAACGAATGGTCCTGGGTTCGATTCCCCCCAGGCCATTTTGTTTTGCTTTATTTTCCAAGATTTTTGCAGGTTAGTAACAAAAGGCATTGCTACTCATACACTAACACCAGCGCGCGCCTGGCCTGGTGGTTGTGCTGTTGGTCCAAGATGAACAAAGCCTAGGGCCTGGGTTCGAATCCCAGCCCCAGGTATGTATTTTTTTTCTCATTCTTTTATTTATTTTGTTTATATTTTATAATTTAATTTAATTAATTTCTTAAATGTTAAAATAAATGTATATTATTTCTTATACCAAAAAATTCATATCTTTAAAAATCAAACTTTATTTTCAAAAATTTAATTATTTATATTTATATATTATATGTTCATATTATTAAATATATATATATATAATTTGTAAATAAATGAATTTGTTTTGTAAATTAATAAATAAAACCCTAATATTCTAAAAACCCTAATTATTTTTAAAACCCTAATTTATTTTCTAATTACTCAAAACCCTAATTTTCTTTTAAAACTTTAATTTCTTATTTTAATTATTTTTGCTTAATTATACTTAATAAATATTTTTAAATCATGTTTATTTTTGTAAATAAATTAGTATATAATTGTTATTATTATTTTATTCTCATCTCAAAATTCTTTTAAATTATTTATTTAAATCTAAAAATATTTAATTGATTTCTATATTGTATATTATTGTGCTAACCTTTTTTCTCTTACAATTATTTTTATTACTAATCTTTTATTTATTATTATTATTTAAATTGTTCTTATTATAATGTAACTGTACAAGCCATGTAATAGTTGTAGTATTCTTATTGTTTATTTATTTATAAATATATTGCTATGGTTAGTAAAATAGGGAGTGAAAACATGTTTGTATTTTAAAATTAATTTAGAATCACTAATTATAAGATAAATGTATGAACTTGTACACGCACACACGTAAGTCGATCTTTGATCGCCATCTCACTTCTTAAGGATATCCCTCATGTTGCCTAAACAAAAAGGTCAAGTAAGGTGTCTAAAAGCAAAGTCCCTTCTCCTAAAAAATCATCTAGTCCCTTTAAAGATTATAAGATCAAGTCCCTTCTATGTTGCCTTCGTAAATGATCTTGTCCCTTTCGAACAAAAGATGATAAGTCCCTTCGAATTGCTAAGACACCTTACAGTTGCCTAATCACAGATGACCCTTCACATGTCCCTTATAACATCCAAGGTAATGACTACTTATTCCTTAATAATAGGGATAGTCTTACCATTGAAAGAACATTTAAGAACAGAAAAGATTCAAATTAGGGTAGGTTCCTCTTAAGTACTTGCTCACTCATTCAAAGTACTTAAGAAAATTTTTAATCACACACTACACTTCTTAAAACAAATTAAAGTGAGCTAAGTAACTAAGAGCCCATGGATAACCATGGATGTAAAGGGTGCTAACACCTTCCCTTTACATAACCTACCCCCCGAACGCAAAAATATTTTAAGGTCTTTCCTGTTCTTTTATGCCCTTTCCTTTGGATAAAATAAAAGTCGGTGGCGACTCTTGCTATCTGCAACATTTTTCTAAAGTCAGTTCTCCCACCGTGTTACAGAACTGGCGACTCTGCTGGGGATTTAATAAAAGAGGGGTACCCTTAAGAATTAGATCACTTTAAAATTGTTTGCCTTGTTTGCTTTATACTTATCTGTTGGGCTCTTTATGTGTGAAAGATCCTAACCCGGATCTAGTGTACCTTAGGTAAATGGCAATAGACCGAGGAAACTGTACGGCGTATACCGATATGGTTGATCGGGTGGCCATAGTTAGTGTGACTTCTTGGTTGGTGCTTATGTTCCTTAAGTCAAGTTGAGGATAATATGAGGCTGCCATATGTTGTCAATACACTAACTAACTTTTAGAACCCTAGTCATCCCATCTTGGCCTTTAGAAAGTAGTGAGATAACCAGCTTTGGTGAAGACTGAAGTTGGTTGATACTCGATATTACACTCATTGAGATCTTAAACTTGGAGGGTTTTGGTTGGCAAGTAAGTTGCCTACTGAACAACCACCCTTGTGAAAGATCAATGATATTGAGATCCCTTAGAACCAGGTTACTTTTGTAGACAGGATGAACCAACTAAACTTCAGGGGATGGTACTTACCTTTAAACCTCATGCAAGCCTTTAAACCTAGGGCTATTGTGTGACTTGTTTGTGTGTGCCACATGTTTGTGATTGAGCATAACATCATAACATCATCATGCATCATAAGCATAGCATTTTCACTAACCATTTCAAGGACCAAAGGATTTATCTTTGTTCTTTGTTGCAGGTCATGGCTTCTGCTCATAGGAATACTATCCGGATCAACTTTGTAGGAATACCTCCTAAGCTTAAGGAATTGGTCTCTCAAGTTTCTGAAAACTCCCAGTTTATCAAGAGGCATGGTCACCTACTGGATTTGGTTACTTCAGGGTTCAATGAAGACATGATGAGTGTTCTGTTTCAGTTCTTTGATCCTAAACATCACTGTTTCACATTCCCCGACTATCAGTTGGTTCCTACAATGGAGGAGTTCTCTAAACTACTAGGAATACCTATCCTTGATCAGAAACCCTTCACAGGCTTAGAGAAAGAGCTTAAACCTGAAGTCATTGATGTAGCCTTACATTTGAAGAAATCAGACATCGTCCTAGAAACGAGGAGTGGAGTTAAAGGTATTCTTGCTAAGGTGTTGATAGAGAAGGCTCAAGTGTTCTTGAAGGCTATGAGCTATGATGCTTTTGAGGAGATCTTAGCCTTGTTGATTTATGGCTTAGTGTTGTTCCCCAATCCAGACCAGTTCATAGACGTGCATCCCATCAACATATTTCTGAGTCACAATCCAGTGCCTACATTACTTGGAGACATCTTATATTCTCTTCACACTCGTACTACGAAGGCACGAGGAACTTTGATGTGCTGCATACCTTTGCTATCTAGGTGGTTTATTTCTCACCTTCCTCGATCAGTGATGAAGAATGAACAAGGGTTCAGGTGGTCCAAGAGAATTATGTCACTCTCTCATTTAGATATTCATTGGTGCTCTCGATCTATGGAGAATGTTACTATCATTGACCGTTGTGGGAAGTTTCCTAATGTGCCACTTCTAGGCATAAGAGGAGGCATTACTTACAACCTTTCCTTAGCTTTACGACAGTTTGGTTACGCTCAGAGTGATGGTCCTCATGACATGTTGATTCAGGGTATTGTGTTTGACTACGACAACGATCTGCAAGGTTACCGTCAAAGGTTCATACGAGCATGGGGGAAAGTGAACAAGGTTGACAGCAAGACTCTGGAGCCCAAGTACACTATCCCTATGGAAGCTTATCTCAGATGGGTGTGATCTCGTTCTCAGACCCTTATGATGCCATATCCTGCTATCCTGCCAGTTACTATGGAGCCTGTTGCTGAAGGAGACACTTCTTATACCATCCTTCATCCACACATGCCCACTGACATGGAAGAATTACAGAAGTCCTGGATCCAGTTGAAGGAGCAAAGGGATACTTTTGAGACTCATTACAAAGCAAGTCAAGAAAGAATCCTGGAGCTAACAAAGCAACTTCACGAGGAGCGGAATCTCAACTCATACCTCAACACAAAGAGGAAACGTCCATGGGAGACTTAAAACCCCATATTTTGTATTCATTTCATTTTTATTGTAAGCCCAAGGGGCAAACAAATTTATTACTAATAAAAGTTTACCTTTTTTGGTTGTTTAAACAAATTTAAATCCTGCGGTCCTTGAAAACATTGGATACGCATTTATACACCATACCATTGCATCACAGGTTTCTTATGTACAGGTTTCTTATCTTCTCGCTGTTTATTTCAGAAGAAATGGCTCTTGAACAAACAGTCAAAGATCTCCAGGCACAGAATGCACAATTCCAAGAGCTGATCCTGAACTTGTCCAAGGGACAGGATGAATTGAAGACACTGCTGGCCAAGAAGACTAAGAAAACTAGAAGGTCAGGAGGCCTCATCAACATGGGAAGAACGTTCAGAGGTCCTGTCAAGACCAAGGAACAGGTTGAAGATTATGAGTTTGAGGAGTCTGAGAAAGAGGGAGGCAGTCTCCATAATACAATGGGGGATTCTGATTCTGAAGCAAATTACTATCATGATCCTAATGAAGATAAGTTCAAGATGCTGGTGGACAGAATGGATGCTATGGAATTGAAAAATTCTTCTGGGCTGGATTTTGAAGATCTGAGTTTTATATCTGGAGTAGTTATACCCATTGGTTTCAAGGTCCCTGCTTTTGTAGTATATGATGATGTCTCGTGTCCCAAGCTACAACTAAGGTCCTATGTCCGGAGGATCCAACCCCATACTGCTGATAAGAAGATGTGGATCCATTTCTTCCAAGAGAGCTTGTCTGGAGCTCAATTGGAATGGTACTATTAGTTGGAGAGTGTCAACATCCGTGATTGGAATGATCTTGCTGAAAACTTCTATAGGCAATACCAATACAATGTTGATCTAGCCCCTACTCGCATGCAACTACAAAGCATGTCAATGGGTGCTAAAGAGAATTTCAAGGAGTATGCCCAGAAGTGGAGAGACTTGGCTGGTAGAGTTCAACCTCCTCTAACTGACAGGGAGTTAGTGGATATGTTCATGAGTACGCTGACTGGTCCTTTTTATAGTCATCTCATTGGAAGCTCGTCATCTGGCTTCACTAAGCTGATAATGACGGGAGAGCGTGTAGAAAGTGGTATAAGGAGTGGCAAGATACAAGTGGGTACTTCTTCATCAAGTACTGCAAAGAAGCCCCCTAGTGGGAAGAAAGAGTCAAATGATGTTTATGGTCAACCTGGTCGTAATAGGAGTCACCAATCTATGAGTGCAGTCCACATCTCCAATCCTACTCCTGCAACACCAGAGCCACCACGGGGCAATCAGCAGAGGCCTAAAAGACAGTTCACCAAGATCTACATGTCACTGGCCCAAGCCTTGCAACACTTGTTGAAGGGTGAACTTATTACTTTGAAGGACCCTCCTCAGAATCCTAATGTTACCTCTCCCAGGTACAATCCTAATGCATGGTGTGCATATCATTCTAATTGTCAGGGACATGATACCAATAATTGCTGGATATTGAAGAACAAGATTCAAGATATGATTGATGCTGGAGAGATTGAGTTTGACCCTCCTAGTACTCCAAATGTGATTATTGCTCCCATGCCTAATCATGATAAGACTGTTAATGCCATTGATGAAGTTTCACATATTTCCTCAGTTGCAGATGTGACTACCCCATTATCTGTTATTAAGAAGACGTTGGTACAAGTTGGGTTCTTTCCAGGTTGTAATGAAGATTGTTTCTATTGTGCTTATAAACCGGATAGCTGCTGGAAATTGAAGGACGGTATCCAACGCCTCATGGATAATTATACCATATTGTTTAGAGGACACCTTCTGTGGAGAGTATGGTTGAACATATAACTCAAGGTGCGAAGGTTGAAGAGGTGGATATGGTTGATAAAGTGCCAGTGAGGATTACTTCCAAGGGCCCTGTCAAAATTACTCATAAGGGTCCAATTAAGATTATTGCTGAAGGCCCTATGAGGACTGTTGCTGAAGCTAGAGTGGCTCCTGTGATTATTACCACTCCTGGTCCCATTCCGTATACTTTTGATAAAGCCATACCTTGGCATTACGGTTCTGATGTTTATATCCACGGTGTTAAACAGGAACTCTTAGTTGATACACCTGTTGCTGATGAAAACCTTGATGTTGATAATATTGCTGGATCTAGCAAGATCACGAGAAGTGGAAGAATTTTCTCTCCTCCAGCTACCTCCAAGAATACAGTTACTCCAACTACTACCTCCACTGCTGATGCTCGAGGCAAAGGTCCTGTTATTGAACCTGTGCAAGCTGAGACACCAACTGTTGATGATCTTTCTAAGCAGATGAAAGAAGTACTGAAGATCATTCGGAAGAGTGATTATGATATTGTTGATCAATTGGGGCATACTCCCTCCAAGATTTCCATGTTGTCTTTATTGTTGTGTTCTGAGGCTCATGCCAAGGCCTTGATTAAATTCTTGAAGACTGCTCATGTACCAAATGAAATTTCTGTAGATCAATTTGAGAATTGTGTTGCACACCTGACCTATGATAATGGGTTAGGCTTTTCTGATGCTGATTTGACTCCTGCCAAGAGGGATCATAACAAGGCTTTACATATCTCTATTGAATGTAAGGGCACTACCCTATCACATGTGTTAATAGACAATGGTTCTTCACTGAATGTACTTCTAAAAGAGGTTCTGAACAAGCTTAGTCCTGAAGATGTTGTGTTGAGACCAAGTAATATAGTGGTGAAGGCCTTTGATGGCTCAAGAAGAGTGGTGCACGGAGAAATAGATCTCCCAATCAAAGTAGGTTCTCAAGTCTTCAGTGCTACCTTTTATGTAATGGATATTCGTCCTTCGTACTCTTGTTTACTTGGGCGCCCTTGGATCCATGGGGCAGGTGCTGTAACCTCCACCTTACATCAGAAGCTAAGATATCCAGTAAAGGGAAAGGTTGTTACTGTTTACGGAGAGGAAGAATATATAGTCAGTCATGTGAATACATTTAAGTATCTGGAAGTGGAAGGTGAATATGTTGAAACTCCTTGCCAGACGTTTGAAGTAGTTCCTTGGGTTGTTCCTAATGCTGAAGCTCCTCCTGTTGTCAAAAGGGTTCCTATGGTCACCAGAGTACCTCCTACAATGGCCTCCCTCAAAGATGCTAGAGCTGTGGTGGATGAAGGTGGTTGTACTATTTGGGGTTAGCTTCCTAACATTCCTTACAAGTCTGACAAGTTTGGTTTGGGTTTCACTGCAGAGTCCCAGAAGGCTGTTCGTCGTGCTCGTGCCGTTCGTATCACCAATCAAGGGGTCATGAAAGATCAAATCAATGTTGTGGGTGACTATGATGAAGACTACAACCTGGATGACTGGATCTTTCCTACTGTGGGTGATGGGCTCAATAACTGGAAGGCTGAAGATGATATTCCTATCTCCTTTAGTCAGGAGTAAATACTATTACTGTGTTGTTATTTCTTAAGTTTATAATTTTTGAACAATTGATCTCTTAAGCCTTGTGCCTTACTCGGGGCACAATGGTATGCTTATTTCGGGATGTCATTTCATTTGCATACTTCATTCAATAAAAATCAGTGGACGTTTCGTTTTCGTAAATATTGTGTTCCTTGTCTTTCTTTTATTTTATTTTTATTTTATCAGCTATGTGTTCTTACACACACCCACATCACTAAAATGCAGATCCTCATCCACTCTGGATCCTGTTGATAACAGTTCTACTATTGCCAATTATAATTTCGAGAATCCAATCTATCAAGCTGAAGATGGAAAGGAGGACGATTGTGAAGTACCTATAGAGCTTGCTAGGTTGTTACAACAAGAAGAGAAAGCTATACAGCCACATGAAGAGCCAATCGAAGTTGTGAATCTGGGAACTGAAGAAAACAGGAAAGAGGTCAAGATAGGGGCTGAACTAGAGGATGGTGTTAAGAGAAGATTAATTCAGATGTTACATGATTATGTGGAGATATTTGCTTGGTCCTATAAAGATATGCCAGGGTTGGATACAGACATTGTGGTTCACCGTTTACCAGTAAAAGAAGATTGTCGTCCAAAGAAGCAGAAGGTTCGTCGCATGCGTCCTGAAATGTCAGAGAAGATTAAAGCAGAGGTGATGAAACAGTTTGATGCAGGGTTCTTAGTTGTGACTTCTTATCCTCAATGGGTTACAAATGTGGTACCGATACCAAATAAAGATGGTAAGGTACGTATGTGTGTAGATTACAGGGATTTGAACAAGGCCAGCCCTAAAGATGACTTTCCACTTCCTCATATTGATGTTTTGGTAGACAATACTACTCAGCATAATGTATTCTCTTTCATGGATGGTTTCTCTGGTTACAATCAAATCAAGATGGCACCTGAAGATATGGAGAAGACTACATTTGTGACACAGTGGGGCACTTTTTGTTATAAAGTGATGCCATTTGGTTTGAAGAACGCCGGGGCAACATATCAGCGTGCTGTGGTGGCTTTATTTTACGATATGATTCATCATGAGATAGAGGTATATGTGGATGATATGATAGTATAGTCCCAGAATGAAGAACAACATCTTGATCATCTGCATAAGTTGTTTGAGAGGTTGAAGAAATACATGTTGAGATTGAACCCAAACAAGTGTACTTTTGGAGAGATCTGGTAAACTCTTGGGTTTCATTGTCAGTGGAAAAGGTATTGAAGTGGATCCCGCAAAAGTGAAAGCTATACAAGAGATGCCAGCTCCCCGTACTGAGAAGGAAGTTAGAGGTTTCTTGGGACGATTGAATTACATTGCAAGATTTATTTCCCAATTAACTGCTACCTGTGAGCCAATCTTCAAGTTGTTGAAGAAAGATCAGGTAATGGAGTGGAATGATGAGTGCCAGACAGCCTTTGATGAAATCAAGAGATATCTTCTAGAACCTCCAATTTTAATGCCACCAGTTGATGTAAGACCCTTGATTATTTACTTAACAGTATTAGACAACTCAATGGGGTGTGTATTGGGGCAACATGACGAGTCTGGTCGAAAAGAGCAGGCAATATACTACCTTAGAAAAAAGTTTACCGACTGTGAAACAAGATACTCACTGCTCGAGAAAACTTGTTGCGCTTTGGCATGGGCTGCTCGCCGACTAAGACAGTATATGTTGACTCATACTACCTTATTTATTTCGAAGATGGATCCAATCAAGTACATATTCGAGAAACCTGCTCTCTCCGGACGAATAGCAAGATGGCAAATGATCTTGACAGAATATGATATACAGTACACTACTCAGAAGGCCATTAAAGGAAATGTGGTAGCTGATCATTTGGCTCATCAAGCAGTGGATGATTACCAGTCAATGAGTTTTGTGTTCCCTGATGAAGACATTATGATTATTACCAAAGAACCTGGACAATATGACGGACCTGAACAAGGATCCCGATGGACTATGGTTTTTGATGGAGCTTCTAATGCACTTGGTAATGGTGTTGGTGTTGTGATCATTTCCTCTGAAGGTTGTCATACCCCAATTACTGCCAGACTTTGTTTTTATTGTACCAATAACATGGTTGAGTATGAGGCATGTATCCTGGGCACCAAATCTGCCATTGATATGAAGATTCAGTTCCTGGACGTATATGGAGATTCAGCCCTGGTAGTAAGTCAGATTAAAGGAGATTGGGATACCAAGCATGATAATCTCATTCCTTACAGAGAGCATGTGTTGTCTTTGATCTCATATTTTAAAGAGATTACCTTTGGACATATTCCATGAAGAGAAAATCAGTTGGCAGATGCACTAGCCTCCATGGCATCCATGTTTGAGATTAGCTGGGATGATGAAGCTCCCAAGATTACTATTGATAGATTTGAGAAGCCTGCATACTGCAATGAGATTGACACTGAAGAAGCAGAGGAGAAGCCTTGGTTCTATGAAGTGAGAAGATATCTTGAAGCTCAGGAGTTCCCTGAAGGGGCATCTGTCAAAGATAAGAAGTTTCTGAGGAGGTTTTCTGCTAAGTTTTTCTTAAGTAATGGAATTTTGTACAAGCGCAATCATGATTCAACTTTGCTTCGTTATGTTCATAAGAAGGAAGCAACAGAAATTATGGAAGAGATGCATGATGGGATCTTTGGCACTCATTCTAGTGGTCATACCATGGCAAAGAAGATATTGAGAGCAGGTTACTATTGGTCTACCATGGAAGCGGACTGCTATCAACATTCCAGAACATGTCACAAATGTCAAATCTATGTTGATAAAGTACATATACCTCCATCACCGTTGAATGTGTTGACTTCTCCTTGGCCTTTTGCCATGTGGGGCATTGATATGATTGGTGAGATCAAGCCTACTGCTTCTAATGGGCATCGTTTCATCCTGGTTGCTATTGACTACTTTACTAAGTGGGTAGAGGCAGCTTCATTTGCATCTGTTACTAAGAATGTGGTGGCTCGATTCATTAAGAATAATCTCATATGTAGGTATGGCATCCCTGAAAGGATTATCACTGACAATGGCTCTAATCTGAACAACACTATGATTACTGATCTCTGCACACAGTTCAAGATTAAGCATCACAACTCTTCTCCGTATCGTCCGAAGATGAATGGGGCAGTAGAAGCTGCTAACAAGAACATTAAGAAGATTCTTCAGAAGATGACTGTTACTTACAAGGATTGGCATGAGATGTTACCATTTGCTCTCCATGGTTATCGTACTACAATATGCACTTCAACAGGGGCAACCCCATTCTCCTTAGTATATGGTATGGAAGCAGTTCTTCCCATTGAAGTTCAGATCCCCTCCTTAAGAATCATGAAGGATGCAGGCTTGGATGAAGATGAGTGGATTCAGACTCGACTTGACCAGATAAATTTGATTGATAAGAAGAGGTTAGCAGCTGTTTGTCATGGCCAGATGTACGAGAAACGGATGATCAAAGCTTTTAATAAGAAGGTTAAGCCAAAGGTATATCAGGGTGGTGACTTGGTAATCAAGCGTATCAAATTACCACAGGGTGATCCTAGGGGCAAGTGGACTCCTACATATGAAGGACCATTTGTGGTCAAAACAGTATTCTCAGGAGGTGCCATGATGCTTACTACTATGGATGGCGAAGACTTCCCACAGCCTGTAAACGCAAACATAGTTAAAAAATACTACGCATAAAAAGAGACTCGCTAGGTTGACTGACCTAGGCAAAAATAAGGGCATCCCGGCGAACCAAAAGGTTTCGGGCAAAAATTAGGGATATATATATTTAAAAAATATGTACACCCGGCAAGTCGAAAACCTGAAAAGGCGGCTTGGGCAAAAAAGGGTATCCCGGTGGATTGAAAATCTGAAAGGGCAATCCAGGCAAAAGTTAGGGATTAAAGCGTATGATTATGTCTCGTTTGGATCACCCATGTAACTCTAACCAGTTGTGCTACTTAATTCAAGCTCGAACAGATAAAGATCAATCCAATCATTTCCGTCTCAACAGTAGAAGATGAGATACTTGAAGATAATGGCAATAGTAGAATTGAAACTCAATAGGATTATTTCCCACAAAGCTGTTTTCTTTGTTTTGTAAAGAAATTTATGACAAAGTCCTCTTACTAGGATTTCTGTCTCCTTGTACAAACTTGCCTATGTATAGGTCACTTTGTGATATAAATAAAATTTCATCTTTGAATCCAGATTTACTTTTACCCTATTTACATAAGCGAAACGTCCATTGGTTGTGTTTGAATGTATGTATGCTTTTGAATATGATTGATGTTTACCAGAAATGCATAAAATGCTTGAATATGATTGATGTTTACCAGAAATGCATAAAGATGCAGTAATAGTATTTACTAAGGACGAACGAGGGAAGGAATTCAACGAAGCTTCACCGGTTCATCCCCACAAGACAGCTACAAATCCCCAGTAGGGAAAATCTATCATCATAGATACTTCGAGTTACATCTCCCCTTGAATTTATGTCCATCTCTTTTATCCTCAGTTGGGATACTCAGGAACTTATTCCTTCAATAGAGGTACGACGAATGAAGACGGGAGGTTATGAATACTATACTATCAAACAAGACAGGAACAAGTTCCTCATATTCTTCAGCAACGAATCGGGATTTATTTTCCCTAGCCAACAGTTGTTTTACGAAGATATCCAGACGCTTCAGGCTGCATGATTCATACATACATCATTTATATCATATCATACCATAACATATCCATAAATGCATAATACATTTACTTAGGTGCATCATACTATGCATGCATATATATTGCATAAACTAACATTCTCCTTTGCAGGAAAGTTATATGCAGGTAAAACAATATCAACAACTCACAACAGGTCAGAAATGATCCATACATTACTCAAGATGTCCTCAGAGAGTAGGCAAACAGTCTGTAAAAATATCCATTACCTAATCCAGGATACTTCCAGAAGATTTCATCTATCTGGCCTTGAATATCAGGCAAACGGTCTGTACAAAGATCCATTCCCTGGTTCAAGATATTTTTCGGAAGAACTAATCCTGACGTTCTTTTGACCTTGAATAGCAGGAAAACGATATGTACAAAGATCCATTCACTGGTTCAAGATATTTTTCAGAAGAACTAATCCTGACGTTCTTTTGGCCCTTGAATAGCAGGAAAACGATCTGTACAAAGATCCATTCCCTGGATCAAGATATTCTTCAGAAGAACTAATCCTGACGTTCTTTTGGCCTTTGAATAGCAGGAAAACGATCTGTACAAAGATCCATTCCCTGGTTCAAGATATTTTTTAGAAGAACTAATCCTGATGTTCTTTTGACCTTGGAGAGTAGGCAAACGGTCTGTACAAAGATCCATTCCCTAATCCAAGATATTTCCAGAAGAGATAATCGTCACGAAGATTTATTTATACTAGTCTATTCAACAATTCAAACTATGTTGCATAAACGATTCAGAGACGGCCTACACAAAGACCTAGTACTGATATCCAGTATCAACATACAGACATCATCACATCCTGATACTTTAGATGGCATCTCTAAGCCCATCTCCAGTTCTTTAGATGGCATCTCTAAGCCCATCTCCAGTTCTTCCAAGTGGCATCTTCAAGCCCACTCAAGCATATACAATTAATCATCAGCTTTACTTGTGCACCGGCGAGTTCAAATTTTTGGGCTTTTGTGTTCAATCCCCTTCAACCTTCCAAGTCACGAATGGCACATATACCAATCTAACCCCTCAGGTTTCAGAAAATTGAACAGGAGCAGCTGTTGCACCCCAAAATTTGCCCTCCACAAGACAAGACATTGTGTAATAAGAGGCTCACAAGGTTCACAAGGTTCACAAGACATCTCATGAGGTTCAAAAGGTTCACAAGATTCACAATTAGTCAAAAAGTTTGACAATTCCCTCAGACAAAGCATCCTCCTAAGCAATGCATCCTAAACTAGGGTTTTGACTTTCATCAGGCTAAATGCTTCATTTGGAAGGTAAGAGCTAAGACATTATAGGTCTTTTTAAAAGTCAACAAAAAGTCAACAACTTCCAAAGAGCATAACTTGAGAATGGTAAAAGATATGGACATGAGACCAAAGAGGTTGGTTAGAGTACTCTTTAAGCTTTCCAAAATGTCCAAGAACACCTTCATAGCACTAAAATTTAAGGATTTATGCCCTTGCAAAGTTGGGAAATTTTTGAGAGGTTTATGAAGCAAATGGGGTCTTAAAACCATAATTCTTCAAATGGGCTTGCTTTTTTGTGATCCAATAGTTCCATGACATCATGCACGAAATTAAATTAATATTTTCATAATTTTATTCATTTTATTTTTATTTATTATGATTTTTTATATTAAAAGTCATTTTAAATTCAAATAAAATATAAAATAATGGAGATTTAAATTGATTTGGTTTCTAGAAAGTCTTAAAATATATTTAGATTTGATTGATACAAGAATTATGAAGATCATCCTAAAATAGCAAGCTTAGATCAAGATATTTCAAGTTTTAAAATCAAATATTTTTCAATCTTTCAAAGTCCAAATATCCAAAGTTTTGTGCAATTTTTTGACCTAATTCAATTGTATCATATATATACAACATGAAGCAGCTTCAAGGACACGAATTCAGATCGTCTTGCACCTCATTCAAACTTCACAAAATCCATTCAAAAATCAAATTTGGTTTCTTCATTACAAGGCTTTTTAAGGTTTTTTAAGGACATAGTAAGGATCCTTGGACTTCACTAATCATGTATCAATACTCATATGCATCCAAAACCTCATGAATGGCTCAAACAAAATCCAACTTTAACACTTTTATGATTTTTTCGTTCTCCATTGTTTATGCATTATAAATTATGTTTGATGATTGTTTTGTGTTTGTGACAAGCTTAGGAACGTTTCTGGGCAATCCAATTTGAGTTTCGATACAGGATCATGAAGTTGCCATTGTTAGGGTTTAGAGTGGCCGTTTAGGGTTTCTCATTTAAACCAATATAAATGAATTCTAAAGACATCATTGAATTGGATTTGATGTGTGGATCATGTTTGTATAACAAATTTGTTGAAATTTTACGTGTTGTGAGAGATTCAAATTCGCAGGTTCTTGAAGGGAAGAACGCGTAGGAAATTTCGCAGGAAATGTTGAAGGAATTTTCGCAGGTAAATTGGAGAAGATGAAGTTCAGATGGCGCCAAAATTCAGTTTAAAAAGTTGTTTTAAAATAAAAGAATTTGTTGTTGATTCTATGTTGTACGCGCCCCATATGGCTCAGCTGGTTTGTGTGTTTGCCTGTGAATGAATGTTCCTGGGTTCGATTCCCCCCAGGCCATTTTGTTTTGCTTTATTTTCCATGATTTTTGCAGGTTAGTAACAAAAGGCATTGCTACTCATACACTAACACCAGCGCGCGCCTGGCCTGGTGGTTGTGTTGTTGGTCCAAGATGAACAAAGCCTAGTGCCTGGGTTCGAATCCCAGCCCCAGGTATGTATTTTTTTCTCATTCTTTTATTTATTTTGTTTATATTTTATAATTTAATTTAATTAATTTCTTAAATGTTAAAATAAATGTATATCATTTCTTATACCAAAAAATTCATATCTTTAAAAATCAAACTTTATTTTCAAAAATTTAATTATTTATATTTATATATTATATGTTCATATTATTAAATATATATATAATTTGTAAATAAATGGATTTGTTTTGTAAATTAATAAATAAAACCCTAATATTCTAAAAACCCTAATTATTTTTAAAACCCTAATTTATTTTCTAATTACTCAAAACCCTATTTTCTTTTAAAACTTTAATTTCTTATTTTAATTATTTTTGCTTAATTATACTTAATAAATATTTCTAAATCATGTTTGTTTTTGTAAGTAAATTAGTATATAATTGTTATTATTATTTTATTCTCATCTCAAAATTCTTTTAAAAATTATTTATTTAAATCTAAAAATATTTAATTGATTTCTATATTGTATATTATTGTGCTAACCTTTTTTCTCTTACAATTATTTTTATTACTAATCTTTTATTTATTTATTTATTATTATTATTTAAATTGTTCTTATTATAATGTAACTGTACAAGCCATGTAATAGTTGTAGTATTCTTATTGTTTATTTATTTATAAATATATTGCTATGGTTAGTAAAATAGGGAGTGAAAACATGTTTGTATTTTAAAATTAATTTAGAATCACTAATTATAAGATAAATGTATGAACTTGTACACGCACACACGTAAGTCGATCTTTGATCGCCATCTCACTTCTTAAGGATATCCCTCATGTTGCCTAAACAAAAAGGTCAAGTAAGGTGTCTAAAAGCAAAGTCCCTTCTCCTAAAAAATCATCTAGTCGCTTTAAAGATTATAAGATCAAGTCCCTTCTATGTTGCCTTCGTAAATGATCTTGTCCCTTTCGAACAAAAGATGATAAGTCCCTTCGAATTGCTAAGACACCTTACAGTTGCCTAATCACAGATGACCCTTCACATGTCCCTTATAACATCCAAGGTAATGACTACTTATTCCTTAATAATAGGGATAGTCTTACCATTGAAAGAACATTTAAGAACAGAAAAGATTCAAATTAGGGTAGGTTCCTCTTAAGTACTTGCTCACTCATTCAAAAACATTTCATAAACACTTCACATTTTCAAACAATTTTCAAAACAAAGTCTTTATATATATCCGTACATGGATCATTATAAAGTACTTAAGAAAATTTTTAATCACACACTAAACTTCTTAAAACAAATTAAAGTGAGCTAAGTAACTAAGAGCCCATGGATAACCATGGATGTAAAGGGTGCTAACACCTTCCCTTTACATAACCTACCCCCCGAACCCAAAAATCTTTTAAGGTCTTTCCTATTCTTTTATGCCATTTCCTTTGGATAAAATAAAAGTCGGTGGCGACTCTTGCTATCGGCAACATTTAACTAAAGTCAGTTCTCCCACCGTGTTACACTTAGACCTTTGCTTGTCCTCAAGCAAAACATTTAAAGCTCAAAGAAAAAAACTAGTGTCGACGCGCGATTTGGGCTAAAAGGGCTTCTAAGTTCAAGTCAGAATGTAGTGACAGGTACTAACTAAGTGAACCAAGGGTATCATAGTCACACGAACATAAACTTCAATCCTATATCAACCAACCCATATCATCCCACAATACCTAGGCCTATCTTTTCATCTCTTTTTGGGTCCCTTTCATTCAGGCGCAATCACATTAAGCCCGTTATTCGTACATACTTCATAGTAGAGTTACCGGTTAGTGATTCTAATCCGAAGCATAGGGTTTCTGGAACATAAGTCTGTGTAAACCCTTTTTATTCGACCCAAATGCAGTTGTGGGGGATCGGATCGTAATCCACCCTACCGAGTACAGTTCCAGATACCTCTGAACCAAATATCAATGGGTGACTGCAATTTTTTTTTCTTTTTGTGGCAAATTTTTTTCTTTTTGGTTTAAATGACTTTGTGAGGGTCACCTATCCCAGAGTTTGCCTTTTTCTCTTTTTTTATTAGCACTGGATCATTCACTTATGTTCATAGGTCCCCTACATAGAGCATGCTTAGGCCGGAGCTGACTGCTAGAATAAACTACTTAGGACAATTTTTAAATGATAATTAAGGCCATGGTATGTGGGGTTTTAGAGTGATTCCTATATTTATGAAGTCTATGGTGCTAAAACGATACTGATGTTCCAAAAGGTTCACCTAAGTCACCACATCCTAATCCAAACCTGTCTTAAAGCCCAAAAAACATGTCGAACAACATTGTTTTCTTTTGAAAAAAAATTGGTAGGGCTAAAGAAATGGGGAAAATGAGGGGGCACTAAAGATACATTATACTGGTGACTCGTTAGACTCATGCATCATCTAGAAAAAATTAAACAACGATAAGGTAAAAAATAAATAACTAACTGAAAAAAAGAAAAACAGAAAGCAAATAAATGACAAGAAAAGGAAGAAAAAAAACAGAAAGCGATAAAATCCCCTCTGCACTTAAATCTAACATTGTCCCCAATGTTTCGAAATAAGATAAGGAGAGTAACCTGTAAAACTACTACTGAGGACCACTGGTGCCCTCGTCATCCTGCTGAGGATGTCTAAAATGACGGGATCTGCTGCGGTGCTGGTCTCTTTGGTCTAGTCGGGCTGATAAGGCTGCCTGAGCATCTCTGACCTCTCGAAGGTTACCTAGGACGGAACCCTGAGTGGCCTCCATAAGCTGGTAATGTCGGCGGTTGACTTCTCGCTGACGGGTTTGTTCGGCTGTGATCGCAGTCAAGGTGCGGAAAATATTCCCATATGCACGATCTGACCTCAATCGCGATTGTTCCATGTAGCTCATGTTATCTTCCAATTGTTTTTGAATGGTAGAGAGTAGGCCGTCTCGCCTTTCTTCTCTATCCGTCATATCACGCCACATCTCCTCAGTAATATAAAATCCAGGAGTAGCACATGCAACAGGGTTAGAGGAAGATGATGTGGTGTATGGATGTGAAGGATGATGGGGGGGCACGTGAGGTACGGGAGATTGCTCTCTCCGATCAAATTCTTCATCAGTGTCATGTCCCTCCCCATCAGGAACATTAGGAGGAAGTGGACCCATAACAGGTGGAGCATTTAAATCATAGGTCTAATTCCTTTAATTACGTACATCGGTATGTCTACTGCAAGGCAAGGAAACATATGTGATAGCTACACCATGAATCATCGATTCATAACCACCTGCTCTTCTCACTCAGCACAATTTCATGTCTTTTAGAAATTTTAGGTTAAATGTGCGAGGAAGTAGGGGTTCTAGTGTGGCTATCTCATTGTTCAGGTTAAGGGCCCGAGCAATAGACGTAACAAGTCCCCCAAAAACAATCGGTCATGTTTTATTAATAGTTAAAGACATGTGTGCAAGCATAAATGGGACCGGATTGATATAACTATTTGTAAGCCTTCCTTGCAAAAATAGAAGCTCTTTAGCATTTACCTTGTTTGGATTCTCCCGACCAAAAATAGTACATGTCAATAGATATCTGAAAACTCTGATGGTCGGGTTATGGATGGTCGATGCGAGGATTCCTTCAAAAGAATTTATTGAAGTATTTGAAAGTCTCTTCCAGAAGGAAAATACATCGGCCGACCATTCTAAATCCAAAGGGGGCTCACATATAGCACCTTCCCAATGAGGGATTCCTAACAGGTCTGTTAGTTCTCCTGTACTGTATTCATATTCAATTCCAAACATTCTAAAATTGACAGTACCGACTGTACTAGCAGTGTTAGGACTGACAGTATAAATTAAAGAACTTAAAAACTCAATTGTCAGTCGCTCAAAGGTAGGTTCTTGATTTGCAAAAATATTGTGCAAGCCTAAAAAATCTAGTAAATGATAAACACTATGGTACAAACCCAAAGTATACAGACAGTTATCATCCACTTACCTAGTCGATAGAATTTCTCGACTCTGAAGCTTTTGAATGATCCTTCTTTGCCTATCCTCGGGTTTTCCTTCGCGAAGAATGAATCTGTCGAAATCCATTGTTCTTGTTCCTTGGATGAGTTGAAGATGGTGAAGAGTGGTTTAAATAGAAAATGGTAAAGGTGGGATTTTTATGGATTGTAATGAATGAAAATAAAAATGGAACTTGGAAGGGTTTAATGGATGGTGAATGAATGATAAAGGTGGGAGCTTTAATGGGGTTTAATGGAGTTTTGGAAAAGGGAAAAAATGGGTTTTGGAAGTTTGAAGGTTCAAAAATGGTGGGGGGAGTGAATCTGTCCCGATTTTTGTGGGACGTCATGGCGGACGCCATGCCTCTATGGCGGGCGCCATAAGGCCATTTCGTGGCTAGGCCAAATTTTGAATATTCCAAGTGGGCTTTGCATAACTTTTTGTCTTTGGGGGTCCAGATAGCGTTTGCTTTCTTCTTCTTAGGCACGATACTTGCACAACCTTTATTGAAAATAAATATTAAACATAAAAAGAAATTCTTTTTTTTGTATTATTTTTTTTTTGTTATTAGACATATATATAAAAATAAATATTCATGCATATAATGTAATATAATATATATATATATATATATATATATATATATATATATATATATATATATATATATATATATATATATATATAAATGATTTTCAACCAAAGTACATAGAAAATGTAGCAGATGTGATAATATAAAATATGTCTGGAGATGCGAGAAATAAAATAATACATAAAATATTAAATATTAGAGCAATAATGTCAGGGTAACATGATCATGTAGCAGGCTTCTCTGCCTAGTCTGATGCACGAAGCTCGGCGATCTCCCGACGAAACTCTCCAATCTCCTAGTATAGAGAGTCTGCCTCCGTAGCGTGGGTAAGATCGGATACTTCAATCTGTAAAGCCAAGTCAACTACTTTCTGTTTGAGCCTGGCAGTCTCTCTGCGGAGCTCATAAATCTGGGTTTGTAAATCAGGTGGCTGCAAAGACAAATTGTTAGATAAAATAGTGACTCTGGGTGAAGGAGGTGTAGGAGTATACTCAGCAACAGGAGGTTATTTAGGCTCCTCAAAAGTCTCTCAATGACCTTCTAAAGCATAGCTCCAATTAGCTAGGTCGTGGACACTGGTCATCAGCGGGTCAGGTAGTGTGAAGTAATGTTTCACCTTGCTATCAATTAGTAATCTGAACCTGTTGGGATCAAAAAAGGCTCTCCTGATCAACCCTCTATCTAGGAAAAAGTCAACATCCATGGTGGTATAGCTACAGAAGGTCTTGAGATGTAACAGCTTGCGAGACAGACCTAATGCAGTAGCGATCTGAGTAATAATCCCACCGACATGAATAATGCCCACGGATGATCTAGCGACACTACTAACGCCTTTCAGCAGAAAGTTTCCACATGCCACAAGGCGTGATTGGGTCGAACAAAACAGTAGGAATATCTTCTCCTCGCTAAGCAAAGTCTGAGTATCTGGTAAATCGAGGAAAGAGTGTGTTAGGATCATCTGGAAATACCTCAGGGTCGAGTTATGGATAATTTGGGATAGTTGAGTGGAAGGATCCTGGCTCCCTCCACTTGAGATATCGCTCCAAAACATCACCACTTCTCTACTCATAAAGTATCCCATCAACGTCACAGGAATAGCATCGGGGGTGGTCTAAAAACCTAGTAAATCACTAAACTATTTGTGAGAGAAAGAATACTCAGTCCCGAACAACCTGAAAAATAGCATGTCCATGGGGTCCAGCCCAGGGGTCATAATCAAACGAGCTGAGAAACTCCAAAGTCAGTTTCCTATAGGTGTTATTCATGTCGTCGAACTGATCCCATTGGAGTTGGTCGTAAAAAAATCTGACGCTTGGCTCAATCCCCAAAGCATCCATGTGTAAACACCCCAAATTTGCCCTCACTCATTTCACACCATGGCTTGTGATCATTCTCATATGCATAAACACAAACATGTCACCTCATATATCATTTTTGATTCACTGCATAGTTTCTAAGGCATCTGCACCTAGGGTTTGTGATCTGAGCAACCTCAAAGCATCTTGAGCCACTCCAAAGGCCACCAATCAACTCAAAGGGGTCCATGTGTGTTCTTATGTCATAATACATCCTCTCAAAGTCAAAACTTCAAAGGAATCACAAGAACTAGGATTTGAGTGGATGCAGAGCCAGGTTGAACTGCACAGTTGACTAAAAATTAGGGTTTTGGTTTCAGAGGCCATAACTCCATTTTTTTTGGTCATTATTGTTTCCATTGATCTCTATATGGTATAGGGAGTATGCATATCAATTTTCATGAAGAAATTCCATGGGGAAGTCATCTGATCAAGAGTTGACTTTTCAGACAAGTCAGTGTAAAATCAGGGCATCTGAGGCCCCCAATGACCCAACCAATGGGTGACCTTCATCATTTTGAGTGTATATGGTCTTTATTTGATCATGGAAGAAGGTTGAAGTTCATAGAAATCAAGAATTTAGGGTTTTTGCAAATGTTGACTTTTTGGGCATAGTTGACTTTTCAAGAATGCATCATTTTAGGTCATTTTTCAAGCCTTGTTTCTTGATCCAAAAAGGCTTCAAATGGAAAAACTTTGGTCATGAAAGTTGTAGATCTCATTTTTCCCTTTTCAAAAAGTACAAGAACATGATCAAACTCTTCTTGGATCAAAAGTTATGGCAATGCAAAGTTGGCTAAAATCATTGATTTTCAAGGCATGCCCTAAGTGAGAATTTTGCAAAATCTTGGACCAATGCATATTGCAGCCTCTAATTCCTTTCAAACCAGCACATAAACATTCTCTAAGTCCCAAAAATCAGATTTGAACCAAAGATCACATGTGTTTAGTTCATGTAACAAGGCATTTTTCATGAGATTTCAAAAAGGTAACCAAGTTGCAAAACACTCATTTCTCCTCACCAACTTGCTGCATTGGTCCTTGAATCAAGCTAGCCTCACACACTCATCATGCTGCGCCAGCCCTAGCCTTTGTACCAAGCTAGTATCAAGCCCATGCCTCTCTTACAAGATTTTTGACTTTTGGCAAAAGTAAACTTACCTATCACCACAGGCCATGTCACATCCTCTGGCCACTTGGATTAAAATAACATATCATTTTGCAAGCCATTCCAGGTACTAAGCAAGGCTGAAGCTCTCACATTCAAGACATTCACAAAAACACTCCCAATTGCAAGTTGCTTCGAATCTGCCTACACAGCTTGCAAACATTCAAACCCTCTTCACCATTCAACTCACCTTGCTCCATAGACCACCCAGCACCAAGAACACAAGCCTGAAACAGCCTGAACCTCTCACTGCCATTTCTCACTTCATTTTGCAGTTTCAATCGAATCTCCTTCCACAAACCACAAACACACCAACAAACACTCCAGAACTTCTCCATTCATCCTCAGGATCACAAACCATCATTCACAATGGCCTGAAACCTCCAGAAACTCCATTGCCATTTCTGACCAAGCTTGAGCAGGAGCTTTCGAATCTCACTATCCAGCCAGCTCAAACTTCTTTTGAGCATTCAAACATCTTCTGGGGATCAAGTGGAGTGGTTTGCACTGAAAGAAGTGGCCAGAAAGTCCTCAAGTTGAAAGCTCCAAATCTCAGGTAGCTCGAAAATTATTTTTCCAGAAATCATTTTTCTTGTTACAAACTTGTTCTATGTGATTCACTGATCATCCTGATGTTCTTAGTTTTTGAAATGGCTTTGTTTTGAGTATTTAATTTGTCTCTGAAGCTTGCGTGCCCTAGAACTTGTTCTCTTCGATTCAGCTTGTTTAGGAAGAATAAATTTGTTTTGAGAGAGGGGTTTGATTCGTGAGAGGTTGGAGATCATTTCCCAATTCATAGATTTTGTTTTTGTTACGTTTTGAGGGAGTTGGTGAGTTTCCCGGTGAGGTGCTGGCCGGAGAAGACGACCGAAAGTCTTCTCCGGCCACCTGAGTCATTAAACCCTAATCTCAGGTCATTAACTCCAGTTTGAATTTGAGCCATGGATGTGCGTTGACCTGTTGACTTCCCTCTCTTTTGGATGGCCCAGATCATTTCATTTGCCCTAATCTCTCTCATTAGCTTTAATTAATTCGTAATTAAATTAATTAATCCAGACGCAATCCACACCCTTCATTCACGCGCCAGTCAACACATTTGAACTCAGAATCAATCTCATCCATCCATCCTGATTACTTCCTATTTTATTTGATTTTAATTCATTTTTATTTCAATTAACTTGCATATTTATTTTAAAATAGCAAAAATGTCTTAAAAATTATGAAACTTTTTCTTTAAAGTTTTATTAATTTTTAAGACCCAAAAATATTTTTATTTTATTTTTTATCATTAAAAAAGTATTTTTAAATATTTAAAAGATTATTTTTAATTGATTAATGGAAATTAATTAATTAAAAATACTTTTAGGTATTTAAAAATTACAAAAAAATTCATGAAATGTTCTAAGACATTTAGAAACATTGTCCAACCTTCAAACCAAATTTCTTTTTTGATCTTGGTGCATTTTAAGAATTTTTCATTGAATTAAATCATTTTTTTATGCATTATTTTGATCATGGATTCAAAAATTCATTTCTGCCTATTGGAGAAGGTTGAGACATTGATCCTTCTTGCATTGTTTTGTGTTTGGCATGTAGTTTCTAGGGTAAAATGGCCATGATTTGATCTTGTATTTTCTATTTGTTTGGCATTTCTTTTGTTAAGAACCTTAAAAAACCCTAATAACTTAGAAAATTCATATCTTGAGTTTGGTTGAGAGTTGGGAGTTCCCCTTTGGGCAGTGGTTCATTATAGGTTTAGGGTTTCTTTGGATGTCATTTTCCATTTTTTATCTTAGGGTTTGCTTCTGTTTTGGGTTTTTGTTTGATGTTTGATCCATGAACCCTAATTTGGGCTTTCTTTTGCATCCTTCTTGCATTTCCTTGCATAACTTGACTTGTCTTTGCATTTTGTGCATTCTTGTGATTCATTTGACATCTTAAGACATTTAGGAAGCATCTTTGATCATTGCATTACATATTTACCATGTCATTTGTCTTGTATGTTTCATAACTTTTCATGTTCATTCATGCTCCTTAACTTGCATCATTTGCATTCATAATCTTGTATGAATATCTCCATGTCTTGCCTCATGTTTGCAGCACTTCATAACATCATAATCATCATCAACATGCTTCTGGTTTTGCTTTGCATCATACCATTTCATCTCATTTAGCATTGCATTGCATTTCTTTCTAACATTTCAGGTGGTAAGTAAACTTGAGAAGTGAATTTGCCTTCACTTCTCATAACTCTTCTTTTCATCTCTCTTGCATGCATTGCTGCATTTCTATATGTGCTTGAGTTTGAGCTTGCTCATGCTTATTCCTCCCACTTTCTTTCTTCAAGTGACTTGACTTCTTGAATGAAGCAAGTCACTTTGCTTCTCTTGATCCTGTTCATCTGCTTCCTGGTGGCTCCTTTGAAGATTGTTCTTGAAAACCTCACAAACCTTAGGATCATCCAAGCATGACAATGAATTAGGGTTTTGATTGGTATCCCCTCTTAGTTTTACCTTTGTGTCTCTCTTTGAGTCTTCTCTTCTCATCTCATAATCAGGGACTAAACCCTAAAGGCTTTAAGGCTTTGTGATTAAGCTTATGCCTGCATCCTTCTATTAGGATGGAGTGTATAACTTTAATCCTAAGTGTTAAACCCTTAATGTGTTTAAATCCTTTAATCAATTCACTTAATAATCATCAAGACATCACACTTGTAACTTGGGCCTTACATTAGGGTTCTAATTCTTCCTTAATGGGTTAAGAAGGACTAACCCTAGTGTTAATGGACAAGTCCCCCTCAAGTTGTCTTACAAATCATAAAAATCACTTCATCATCATATCATTAAATAAAATCCACTTAATCAAAGGCTTGTTTTGTCATGAGTTTAATCCCTAATCATGGATTAAGTTGAGGAGCCTTCCTCAGCTTAAACATTCTCATCTATTATCCTTCTATTAGGATGGTGTAATGAGTCTGTTTAATCCTTGATTATGGCTTAACCTCATTACTTAACACTAAACAAAAAACACCAAAAACACCTAAATAATCACAAGTAGGTTAATGATCTTAATCCTACACCAAAGGTGATTAAGTGTGAGAATCTGACTTCACACTTAAGGTAATTCTCATTACCCCTAATCAGAGGGAAGATGTGATGAGTTTACTAAATCCATTGGTTTAGACTTGAGCTCATTAACTTATGACAAATCCTCAAAAGCAATAAAAGACTGAAAACTCAAAAACAAACAATAATCGTCTCCTTCGGGATTCTTTTCTCGTCTCCTTCACTCACAATCGAGAACTTGCTTTTTCCGTCTAATGCAAGACAGTTTGCACCTGAGCCAGACAGGTCATACACTTGAGCATAGGCAAGCAAGCAGTTCACAAGTCAATTCATCTTTCAGTCTCTTTGGGTCGAACTACGGTGTTCTGACTTCCTCATTGCACGAGAGGATACGTAGGCATAACTTAACAGTTATCGAACAAAAGTCTCTGTCCATTCCCCCTCCTTCAGCTTCATTCTTTTAGCCTCATGATCTTGAGCATTTCATTCTTTGTTCTTACACTGACACATCATTTATACACTTCACTTCACTTTGCACTGACACCTGTACATTTTGTTTTTCCAGCTCTTTTACACACAAATTGCACTGACACTACCCCTTTAAAACACAAATCTTTTAAGCGTGGATCCCGTCGAGTACGACGGACAATCTGGGTGCTAATACCTTCCCAGGTTGTAACCAACCCCCTTTCTCAGTCTCTCTGGTTCGCAACCGTCTTATCCATCTCTTTCTAGGTCTATGCAGCATTACCTTTCCTCCGGGATAAAAATGCCTAGCTGGCGACTCTATTCATTCTCCAGTGAGTTCACGGCTGTGTGTTCTCGTTGTTCCTTTCGCCGACCGTTCGCGCTTGTACCGGGATGCAAATCTTTGGGAGCGACAGCTTGGCGACTCTGCTGGGGATATCTTATATTGCAACCAGGGCTTCTGGTTCTTTTTGTGGGTTCCTCCTAGAGCTTGTTTGATTTGTGTTTATTGGGGGTGTTATGTGCTTATTTGTGCTTGTATATTTATCTTTTGTTTACTGCTTTATGTACAGTTGCTTTACTGCTTTCTTTATTGCATTTATTTATATCATACTGTCATTGTTGCTGGCTGGATCTGGTTTCTTGTTTTGGTGGGTGGGTGATTCATTGAGAGTTAAGGTCCTATACCTGGGACCTGAGTGACACCTAGGCTAGAGTGAATCATATTCTTTCCCATTCCATTTCGGTCTGGTGCGGGAATATGAAACACGGTTCAGATATGGGTTTCTTCTTGAGAACTCTGTGTTGCAGATTTCCTGCAATGCTAGGGCTATCTGGGAAGCCTGCTAAGTCTGGATGACCTTTTAGTATTGACCTTCAGAAACTGAGGTGAATTAGAGGAGGAATTGTTATGGTTATTGTAAACACTGTACCTCCGGGTTAGAAGTGTTTACACTTCTCATAACTGATCCAAGTCTGAGGATCCTTGTTCTAGATCATCACCTGTGAGGGGGTTGGGCTGTTTACAGGTTTGCAGGTACCTTGACCTCAGAATACCCTGTTACTTTGACTTTGTTAAGAATACTCCATGTTGGATAGTTCTTGTGATTCTAAAACCTTGGACTTGTGGCTCTTTATTTGAGTCCCCCACCCTGGTTACTGGATTTTTAGACCTCCATCTGGAATTCTTGAACACACATGGATCTATACCAAGGCAGTTAATCAGATCCGGCTCAGTCACAAACCCTTGCATTACATTTGCATACATAACCATTGCATCATATTAACATTTGCTTATTTGTGTTTCAGGGTATTCACCTTCATCTGGTTTTGGTTTTGACCCCATCTGCAGTATTGACCTATCTCCACCAGCACTTGCTTCAGCCTGTCAGCCATATACTTCAGTTACTTGCACTAGCCAGCCAGTGGCCCACTCCTCAGCATCTTCATCAGCACTCTACTCAGTCTTCAGCATCATGGCTCCAAAGAAAAGCAACATCACCTATCATTTCTTCCAACCAGACTTATCAGACATCAGGAGGATCCAAACCCTGATCACTCCAGATCACATACCCTTGTTCAGGGAGAGTTATGGAGATATACTGGGCATGGTTATGGATCTGGACCCTTCACAGAGGAGCCTCATCCACACCTGCATTCAGTTTTATGACCCCCCATTGAGATGTTTCACCTTTCAAGACTTTCAGTTGGGGCCTCTTTTAGAAGAATACTCATCTTTGATTGGTTTGCCTATCAAGAGGGAAATCCCTTTCAACCCTGAAATGGTCTTTCCCAGCAATGGAGAGATAGCAAAAGCTTTGCACCTGGAACCTGCTTTGATTGAGCAGCATATGACCTCTAAAGCTGGGATCCCTGGTTTTCATCTTGACTTCCTGATTTCTCAAGCTAGTCTGAAAGCCTCCTTGGGGGAGTGGAAAGCTGTTTGTGCTCTGTTGGCCTTAAGTGTATATGGAATTGTGTTGTTTGCAGATGAGCCTCGATTCATTAGCAAGAATGCAATCCATCTGTTCATCCTGAAGAACCCAGTGCCAACTTTGCTAGGTGATCTCTATTACTCAGTACATCAGAAGAATGAGAAGCAGAGGGGGAGGCTAGTGAGGTGTTGTGCTCCATTATTTCATGCTTGGCTTCTCAGGCATCTACCCAGGACAGATGCATTTCTAAATCCTCATCAACAAAGCAATTGGGCTAAGAGGCTCACTACTCTCACTTCAGCAGATATCAGATGGTGTACTCAGAGCACCAAGGGCAGAGATATAATCACCAGCTGTGGGCACTTTCCCAATGTGCCCTTAATAGGAGTCAAGGGAAGTATCAACTACAACCCTCTGCTGTTCAAGAGGCAATTAGGCTATGCACTGGTTCATACTCCTAGGGAACAAGACTTGGTTGAGCCCCTCTACTGTGAGAACAAGGTTAGTCTGGCAACTGTTAGGCAGGCTGCTTGGGCCTGGGATCATGTTCAAACCAAGGGAATCACCATTCTAGGGAAGTGCAATAATGTGGCATCAGCCCAATACTATGAGTGGTCTCATGCCAGGGCCCAATTCTCTGGGATGCCCTTTACCATAGAAGACATGCCTGAGTCATCTTCAGCACCACCCCCTGCCACCATCAGTTTAGAGGAGTTTGAGAGCTTGAAGGAAAGAAATGAGAAGCTAACCCAGGCTTTGCAGAAAACCCTCCGGGAGAGGAGTGAAGGTGTGAGGGAGATTGAGAGACTGGAGAAACTGAGAGTGGAACACGTGACCAAGATTGAGAAGTCTGGAGATTATATCAACAAGTCCAAAGCTGGTGAGCAGATTCTGAAGAACGCTTGTAAAGAAACCCAGTTCCAGAGAGCAAGGACAGACTTGTATTTGAAAGAGAGTCAGGCCAGGTGGGTCCGGATCACTGAGGCCCGTACTCTAGAAGACAAGAGAGTTCAAGACAAGATGGAACAGATGGAAAAAGCCCTGGCAGCAGCCCAGAAGGAAATATCAGAGCTAGAAATCAGAGCTGGAGTGAAGAGGTCTAAGGACCAAAGTCAGAACAGGAAGTTGACTGCAGCTGTTGCAACAAGAAACCTTCTCATCAGAAATCTCACGGAGCATCCGGCTGATCCTGTGACCGAAGCACTTCTCAAGGAAGTTCGTGAGGATGAGTTTGGCCTTGGAGTTTGATCATTTGCTTGTTGTTATTCCTATTCCATGTACTTTTGCTTTTTGTGATGTATTTTGACCCCTCTGAGGGCTTGTGTTGTAAAATGAACAAGTTGAATTATTTCACATTTTGTAATATATTTGTGTTAGTTTCCATCTGGGTTACATCAAAAGCACCTTCAACAGCAGCATCTTCAAGGGTCTGGAAGGGTCAAAACTGAAGGCCAAACCGGATACCTGGAGAACAAATAAGCATAACTGCATTGCATGCTAACCCTTTGTTTGTTTTGTAGGTTTTTATTTTGTTGTTACTAACCTCTGTTGTGAATCTCAGGAATTATTGCTCGCCGCCGGGTATTTCCCCTCAACAGGCCACACAGGTACCCAACTAGAAACAACCTTCCGGGAATCCAGATGGATCAGATGCAACAGGACCTCACGGAGGTTAGAAACCAGATGGCCAACGAAAGGCTGGAGATGAGAACCCAGATAACACAATTCATGGAAGTAATGAACAACTTAGCTCAAAGCCAGGAGAGGCTCAGAACTTTGGTAGAAGGAAGGAATCAAGAGGAGCCCCATGTGGGAACTGCTGGCACAAGTAACAACGAGAGGGTCCAACCTCATGTCAATCCCCCAGTTTTTGGACCCCATCTCCATCCAGAGGCCAACATCCCAGTTAATATACAAGGAACAGCCACAGCAGGGAGAGTACTTCAAGAAGATCCTCAGGAGGACCAATTCACAGTAATGGGCGCTGGTGAAGAGGCTTATGATAGAAGATTGGATGAAATAGCTGAGAAGTTGAGGTCCTTAGAATCTCAAAACTCTTTGGGCTTCGACGTCACGGACATGGGTTTGGTAGACGGGGTTAGGATTCCCCACAAGTTCAAGCCTCCATGTTTTGAAAAGTATAATGGGACTTCATGCCCCCAGACTCACTTACAGTCATTTCTGGGAAGGCTGAAGGCCTATACAATGGATGAGAAATTGTGGATGTTCTATTTTGAAGATAGCTTGACAGGAGCATCGAGGGAGTGGTACTCTCACTTGACAAGAGCAACAATTAGATGCTGGAAGGACCTGGCAGAGGCCTTCATCAGACAGTATCAGTACAACTTAGATATGGCACCCAATAGGACTCTCCTTATGGGAATGTCACAGTCGTCAAGGGAAAGTTTCCGAGAATATGCCCAGAGATGGAGGCAATTGGCTGCTGCCGTTCAACCACCAATGTCTGAGAGAGAAATGGCAGACATGTTTATGAACACTCTCCAGGGAACGTATATTGACAGGTTGGCTGCTTTCTCTTCCACTAGCTTCGCAGATGTTGTTATAGCTGGGGAGAGAATTGAAAGCCTGTTAAAAATGGGTAAGATCTCCGATAATGGTGCCAGCTCGTCCAGTAGTACAAGAAAGCCTTTTGCAGGCCCGAGAAGAACTGGCGAGACCAGTGCCATTCACACCAATAGGGGTAGGCCTCAATATGTTCAAAGGTCAATAGCAGCAGTCACTATCCCTGCTCCAGCTCATCCTCAGCCAGTCTATCAACCTCCGCAACAAAACTTCCAACAACAACCTCAGTATCAGCAGAATCAATATCCTCCAAGAAACTACAACAACAGCAACAGCAACAACAGTCAACAAAGGCCATTCCAACAGAGGCCATCTCAAGCTAACCGAGTGATCGACCCGATCCCAATGCCGTATGCTGCTTTGCTGCCACAACTTCTGAAACTCAACCTAGTTGAGCTAAGAACGTTGGCACCTCCGGATCCCAACAGTCTACCAAGAAACTATGACTCCAATGCTAGGTGTGCTTTTCATTCAAACGCACCTGGTCACAGTACAGAAAAATGCAGGGCTCTGCATATGAAGGTACAAGACCTGGTAGACTCAAAGGCTCTGAATTTCGCACCACCACCCAATGTCAATAAAAACCCGATGCCAAACCATGGTGGTCCCCGGATTAACGCTATTGAAGAAGACAAGCCGTCTTATCTAATAACCAGTGTGGGACAGATCAGGACACCGTTGGTAGAAATCAAAGCTCAGCTCTTGGAATGTCAAATGTTCCCGGGGTGTGAGTTAGGCTGTGCTTACTGCAATATCTCGGTAAATGGGTGCGATAATTTGAGGAATGGCATAGATGGCCTCATTCAGAGTGGCCAACTTCAGATCACCACATCATTTCCAACAAATCCAGCAATCTCATCAGCAACGGTTTCAGAACCTCCTACAACTGCAGCAACCATTGTTCCTGACAATTCTTCGGTTTCATCAACAAGTACTCCATCTGTCGTCTCAATTGATCAGTTATCAACAAATTTTTCTTCTACAACTTCAGCTTCACTCCATTTTGAAACTCCTACAACGACAACATCATTTCTTCCGACAATGGCTCCTACAACTCCAGCAACAAATCATGAAGACGTCTCTACTGTCACCATATTTTATGATCCTGAGAACAACTCTGCCTACCATTCAGAAAGTGCTGCTCCCACCAGGGCACCAGTTACAATCTTTTATGATCCACAAACAATTACAGTCCCTTCAGCAGCAGCAATCAGTCCAGTCACTGTCACGGTGCCTGGACCAGTACCATATGAAAGCAATAGGGCCATCCCTTGGCACTATGGCTCTGACGTGTACTGCGAAGGAAAAAGAATCACTCTTGAAACATCAACACCTGCACCACAAGTAGATAATGTGGGGGGAGGCGGAGGCTTCACTCGAAGCGGACGTCTCTTTGCTTCACAAGTTCAAAGACCTACTGCCGAGGCAGAAGCTGCTGCCAAGGCAAAGGGTAAAGGCCCGGTGCAGGAAGACCCAGCTGCCAAAGAAGCCCTGAAAACTCCATTCGATCAGGAAGTTGATGAGTTTATGCGAATCATCAAAAAGAGTGATTATAAAATTGTGGATCAACTTCACCAGACGCCATCCAAAATCTCTATCCTCTCACTGCTTATGTGCTCCGAACCCCATCGGAATGCACTACTTAAAGTCCTGCACGCAGCTTACGTGCCTGAGGAGATTACTGTCAACCAATTGGAAACCGTGGTTGGAAATGTTACTGCTAGCAATGGGCTAGGGTTTACCAATACTGACTTGACAGCGGATGGCCGCAATCACAACAAAGCCTTGCACATAACCATGGAATGCAAAGGAGCTGTCCTTTCTCATGTGCTGGTGGACACAGGTTCTTCCCTGAATGTCTTACCAAAGAAGGCTCTGGTGAAGTTAGAATATGACGGATTGGCATTGAGACCCAGCAACCTGGTGGTAAGAGCTTTTGATGGTTCGAAGAGATCGGTTCTGGGAGAGATTGAGCTGCCTGTGACAATTGGCCCACAGACTTTTAAAACTATCTTTTATGTGATGGACATTCAGCCCGCCTACAGCTGTTTGTTGGGTAGACCCTGGATTCATGCCGCCGGTGCAATAACGTCTACCCTTCACCAAAAGTTAAAATTTGAGTGGGAAGGTCAAGTTGTCACAATCTGTGGGGAAGAGGATATATTCGTTAGCCATCTGGCTACTTATAAATACATTGAGATGGATGGGGAAATCCATGAAACAATGAGCCAAGGTTTTGAAGCCTTGAACGTCAATGAAGCATCTGCTGTGTCAGGGATCTCCATGTCATCTTACCAACAAGCCCGGAAGGTTGTTGAAGAAGGAACTGCCCTAGGCTGGGGCAAGGTCTTAGCTGTGGAGGAGAAGAAGGACAAATTTGGGTTGGGTTACAGACCAACACAACATCAAGCAAAGGCTGCTGGAGAGCCTGGTTTTGTCAGTGGGGGGATGCTTACCCCTGATGCTATCAACTGTCTGGAAGACGAGCTGGAAGAGGAGCGCAATCTGGAGAATTGGATTCGTCCAAAGATCCCGGGGAGCAGTGTCTCGAACTGGTCTTCCCAGGAAATTATAAGAGTTACTCATGCAGAGTAATTATTATTTCCTGTATTTTTATAGCATGCATCCAAGTCTTGCATCTTGCCCAAGATGACAAGACTCATTTTGTAATCAGGGCCATCTGTACTTTTGTGCAAACAAGATTAAATTAATGAAATATCAGACATCTTTTTGCAAACGAGTCTTTTTCTTTTCTGCTCACTGTTTTTCCATTTTTCTTTTTGTACAAAAAATAAATGGCGGTGTTTTCAAAATGATAACTTCATTTCACTTTTTTTTCTAAAGCAAGATTAAAATCAATCACTAAAATGAACCAACTTAACCCTTGCAGAGAGTGCCTTCCAGACAGCACCGACAACAGCACGGCTATGACATCGTATGACTTCGACAATCCAATCAATCAAGCTAATGAAGGGGTTGATGAAGAATATGAGCTTCCTGAAGAGCTAGCCAGGTTGTTAAGACAAGAGGAAAAGGTTATTACCCCTCACCAGGAGGAGGTTGAAGTGATTAATCTTGGTACGGAGGAAGACGTAAAAGAGGTTAAAATCGGGGCCTGCCTGCAAGACTCAGTGAAGAAGCAACTGGTTGATCTACTTCGAGAGTATGTGGATGTGTTTGCTTGGTCGTATCAAGACATGCCAGGGTTGGATACCGACATTGTGGTGCACAAATTGCCTTTGAGAGAAGAGTGCCCTCCAGTCAAACAAAAGCTACGCCGTACTCGTCCAGACATGGCTATGAAAATCAAGGAGGAGGTACAAAAGCAATGGGACGCCGGGTTCCTTGCTGTAACTAGCTATCCGCCGTGGGTTGCTAACATAGTACCTGTGCCTAAGAAGGACGGCAAAGTAAGAATGTGTGTTGATTACCGGGATCTGAACAGGGCCAGCCCGAAAGATGATTTTCCATTACCTCACATTGACGTATTGGTAGATAATACGGCTCAGTTCTCGGTATTCTCCTTCATGGATGGTTTTTCAGGATACAACCAGATCAAAATGTCACCTGAAGACATGGAGAAGACAACATTCATCACACCCTGGGGCACGTTCTGTTAAAAAGTGATGCCATTCGGACTGAAGAATGCTGGTGCCACATATCAACGGGCTATGGTGACATTATTCCACGATATGATCCATAAGGAAATAGAATGTTATGTGGATGATATGATCGCCAAGTCCCTTACAGAGGAAGATCACTTGGTGAATCTACTGAAGTTGTTCAAGCGTCTGAGGAAGTACCAACTAAAGCTGAACCCCAACAAATGCACATTCGGGGTGCGATCCGGTAAGCTGCTGGGTTTTATTGTAAGCGAGAAAGGGATTGAAGTTGACCCTGATAAAGTCAAAGCCATTCAAGAGATGCCTGCGCCGAAAACTGAGAAAGAAGTTCGAGGGTTCTTAGGTCGATTGAACTACATTTCACGGTTCATATCTCACCTCACAGCGACCTGTGAACCTTTGTTCAAGCTGTTAAGAAAAGAACAAACGGTCAGGTGGAACGAAGATTGCCAGAAGGCTTTTGACAAGATCAAGGAATATCTACAAGAACCTCCTATCCTCATGCCGCCAGTTGAAGGAAGACCTCTGATAATGTACTTGACAGTGTTAGAAGAGTCAATGGGGTGTGTGCTGGGCCAGCATGACGAGTCTGGTCGAAAAGAGTATGCAATATACTACCTAAGCAAAAAGTTTACCGACTGTGAACAACGTTATTCACTGCTCGAGAAAACTTGCTGTGCTTTAGCGTGGGCTGCTCGCCGACTGAGACAGTATATGTTGACCCACACTACCTTGTTAATCTCAAAAATGGATCCAGTTAAGTACATTTTCGAGAAGCCAGCTCTTACCGGACGGGTTGCAAGATGGCAGATGATTCTCACAGAATACGACATACAGTACACATCTCAGAAAGCCATCAAGGGCAGTGTACTATCTGAATATCTTGCTGAGCAACCCATTGGTGATTACCAGCCTATGAGGTTTGACTTCCCTGATGAAGACATCATGTTCATTAAAGCAAGAGATCACGAGGAGCCTATTCACACTGAAGGGCCTGACCCTGAAGAAGAATGGACTATGATGTTTGATGGGGCTGTTAACATGAATGGTCGCGGTGTTGGTGCAGTACTCATTACACCTAAAGGGGTTCACATGCCTTTCTCGGCAAAACTCACTTTCAACTGCACTAACAACGAAGCTGAATACGAAGCTTGCATTATGGGTCTTGAGGAAGCCATTGACCTCAGGATCAAGACATTGACTGTGTTCGGAGATTCAGCTTTGGTAGTCAATCAAACCAACGGAAAATGGTACACCCACCAAGATCATCTGATACCTTACAGGGATTATACAAGGAGGTTATTGACTTTCTTCACAACAGTCAAGCTTGAGTATATCCCTCGAGACGAGAATCAGTTTGCAGATGCTCTTGCTACCATTTCATCCATGATCAGAGTTCAAACGGCTAACTTTGTTCCCCAGATTTCAGTGTCTAGACTTGATAGACCAGCATATGTATTTGCAGCAGATGTTGTCAAGGATGATAAGCCTTGGTTCCATGACATTAAGTGCTTCTTGGAGGATCAGACATACCCACCTGGGGCATCTTCCAATGATAAGAAGACTTTGAGAAGGCTTGCTGGTAGTTTCTTTCTGAACACTGATGGGTCTTTATACAAAAGGAACTTTGACATGGTACTCCTCAGATGTGTTGACAAGAAGGAAGCAGATTTGTTGATGCATGAAGTGCACGAAGGATCTTTTGGTACCCATGCAGGAGGGCATGCCATGGCTAAGAAACTGTTAAGATCAGGTTATTACTGGATCACAATGGATGCAGACTGTTGTGCCTATGCCAGAAAATGCCACAAATGCCAGATCTATGCGGATAAGGTGCATGTGCCTCCCAATCCTTTGAACATCATGTCTTCACCATGGCCCTTTGCTATGTGGGGCATTGATATGATCGGCAAGATTGAGCCAACTGCTTCAAATGGTCACAGATTTATCCTGGTTGCCATTGATTATTTCACCAAGTGGGTTGAAGCAGCCTCATATGCAAATGTTACGAGGCAAGTGGTAGCCAGATTTCTGAAGAGAGATATCATCTGTCGGTATGGAGTGCCCGAGCGAATCATTACTGATAATGGTTCCAACTTGAACAACAAAATGATGGCAGAGCTGTGCCGGGACTTCAAGATCCAACATCACAATTCTTCTCCTTACAGGCCAAAGATGAATGGCGCTGTTGAGGCAGCGAATAAGAATATTAAGAAGATTGTGCAGAAGATGGTAATCACATACAAGGACTGGCATGAAATGCTACCGTTTGCCTTGCATGGGTACCGCACGTCAATCAGAACATCCACTGGGGCAACACCGTATCAGCTTGTATATGGTATGGAAGCAGTCCTACCTGTTGAAGTTGAACTACCCTCGTTACGGGTATTAATGGATGTTAAACTGAGTGAAGCAGAATGGGTTCGGTCCCGATTCGAACAACTGAGTCTGATCGAAGAGACGAGATTAGCTGCAATCTGCCACGGGCAGTTATATCAGAAGAGAATGAAGAAGGCCTTCGATCAGAAAGTCAGGCACCGAGAATACCAAGTAGGGGATCTTGTGTTGAAAAGAATCCTCCCTCCTCATACAGACCACAGGGGAAAATGGACTCCAAATTATGAAGGACCATTCGTTGTAAAGAAAGTTTTCTCTGGTGGAGCACTGATGCTCAGCACCATGGATGGTGAAGACTTCCCATCCCCTGTGAATTCAGATGCAGTTAAAAAATACTTCGCATAAAATGACCCGCTGGACATAAAAACAGAATGTAAGTCCAGGCAAAAATAGGGCATCCCGGCGAGTCAAAACAGAATAAAAGACTCGGGCAAAAATAAGGGAAATAAATGAAAAAATGTACACCCGCTGAGTTGAAAAGCCGCATTGGACAGCTCAGGCAAAAATGGGTATCCCGATGGATTGAAAACCCGAAAGGGCGATCCATGCAAAATAAGGGAATAAGCGAACAACTGCATTCTGAATTCGTCTGTATTATATACAACTTGGTAAGCTCCAAAGGATTAAGCTTCAATCAGAGCCAACTCTCTCCAGAAAGCAAGACGAGAAGAACGTCATTGTCATACGAGTCATAGCAGAAGAGGAAGCTCCCTGAAAGCCTCGTCAACACCGCCAGCACTTTATTTCTCAATTTGTAACAGTCTCTTCATTTCAGGAGATATGTTTCCTTGACTGTATCTTGCCAATTCAGGGCACATGAATTAATAAAATCAGATTTTCGGTCATGTTTCGTTTTTACATTTATGTTTTGCAAAGATTTGTCTGATATCTCTGAAAATACAATTGCATAAGTACAGATGCCTTTCTCTAAAAATAAAACACATGCTTACAGGGAATGTGATTATTCTCGAAAGTACTTAACTCCTATGACGGAATCCAGTAAGGGATACCTCGGGACCTTTTGTACGTCTCCTTACCTTTGCAGGATTGCAGGTATCCAGAACGCAACCTGGGGCATGCAGGTTACGTCTCAGCGAGTTGGCGAATCATTATCAACTCGGTCTATCTTCCACGTGGCACTGGAGAGTGCCCGCTTCCCCAGCCGAGTTGCCTCTCGTTGCTATCCCCAGCCGAGTTGCCTCTCATTACTCTCCCCAGCTGAGTTACCGACAGCATTCCCCGGCTGTAGTACCAACCATTCTTCCTCAGCAGATGCAAGAATCAGGGAATCATCTCCCCACAGACCTTCCCCAGCCTCCATTCAGGAGAGCAACGCACGGAGAAGTCACAACAGAGTACAGAAAGTTTCTACAAACCCCAGCTGGGTCCCGTATTATAAGGATATGTCAATCAGTGACCTATATCCCCAAACAGATACACCATTAGATCTACCAATGATCTCATCCCCAGCTGGGATGTTCACTTCAAGCAGATCATCCAGAGATCTTCGCAGCAATGGGATCCGAATCCCGGATCTGTGCCCCTTTGCATAATCATGGCATCTGCATCATATTCACCCCTCAGAGCGTAGCATTCCGTCTAATACGGAGCATTACGGCAAGAATCAAATGCATAGCATAATCATAAGCCATGTTCTGAAGTAACACTTGTGAATAATAAACCGTTCATCATCATTATACAAAGATCCCCACCAGGGTCCCAGCAAAAGCAGTTGCCTCTCAAGTCATCAAACACCGGTATATACACCTTTTGGCACCCGTCCGTGTCATCACTCCCTAGTAAAGTCGCCTGAACACTCTTTACAAACAAATCACCCTTATTACAGATACGTCCTGACACCCGTCCGTGTCATATCCCAGCAGGAAGCCAAAGACATCCTCTTTGCACTCACATATACCCATATATACACCTTTTCTTGACACCCGTCCGTGTCATATCCCCAGCGCAGCCGCTTACACCTTTATCACCCATATACTTGATAATGCTACTTTTCTCTTTTGACACTCGTCTGTGTCACTCTCTCCAGCAGATAAACACTTATATATATACTCACTACTCATTGGTACACTTATACAGATACTCGCCCGTATCTTGTATACACCATCACTCATACCCCCACAGATTCGACAGTAGTCTCTGTTCTTTGTTAACCAGTTGATACTCGTCCGTATCATCATCTCTGAACACGTGTCAGTATTTGTTTCTACATGATACTCGTCCGTATCATAGTCTAAGGATGCTCGTCCGCATCTTTAATCTATACACAATACCAAACACTTATACTTTCCTTTCTTGGTTGTGAACACTCGTCCGTGTTTACTATATCCCCAGTAGATCGCCAACAAAGCATCTTTCTTTTATCTGACACTCGTCCGGTGTTATGATAAATCCTGAGAGCAGCCGTCCCCTGCTGAGTGGTCGTCCTCCACTTCTTGATGGTCGTCCTCCATCATGCTCATCCGATGGCCGTCCCCATCGTTGATATTTAGCAGCCGTCCCCTGCTAGGTGGTCGTCCTCCACCTCTTGATGATCGTCCTTCATCAACTTTATCCAATGGCCGTCCCCATTGTTGATTTTGGTTATCTGGCATTCGTCCTATGTCATGAGAAACCTCGAGAGCAGCCGTACCCTGCTGAGTGGTCGTCCTCCACTTCTTGATGGTCGTCCTCCATCATGCTCGTCCGATGGCCGTCCCCATCGTTGACCTTTTCTGTCCGATGGCCGTCCCCATCGTTGACCTTTCCTATCCGATGGCCGTCCCCATCGTTGATATTTTCGGCAGCCGTACCCTGCCAGGTGGTCGTCCTCCACCTTTGATGGTCGTCCCCATCATATTTCTTTTATCCCCAACAGAGCAGCCGTCCCCTGCTAGGTGATCGTCCTTCACCTTTGATGGCCGTACCCCATCATCTGTTTATTTCATTTATTCTTTAACCCGATGGCCGTCCCCGTCGTGGTCCCTTTTCCTTTTAGCCCGATGGCCGTCCCCATCGTTGTTTACTTTGCTTTATGAACTTGATGGCCGTCCCCGTCGTGTTTCATCAATCCCCAGAGAATTTTACAGCTTTATCTTGATGGCCGTCCCCATCATAATTTCTTATTTTCCCAGCTAGTCGGCCGTCCCCGTCTTAGCTTTACCTTTTATCCCCAGCATGTCGGCCGTCCCCGTCATCGCTTTATTTTCCTGCATTTACCCCAGCATGTCGGCCGTCCCCGTCATCGCTCTTTACCCAGCAGTCGTCCTCTGCTCGACGGTCGTCCTCCGTCGCCCACACTTTACAATATACTTTATTTTTTCATTTACAATCTATATCCCTTTTCTCCTTCATTTCTGTGAGTGCAAATTTTGGACTGTCTTTGGTATTCAACCACAAGTTATCTTGTTTGCCTGTTAAGCCGCTGCTTACAACCTGCACAGCTAACTCATGTTTGAATAGGGGCAGCTGTAAACACCCCAAATTTGCCCTCACTCATTTCACACTATGGCTTGTGATCATTCTCATATGCATAAACACAAACATGTCACCTCATATATCATTTTTGATTCACTGCATAGTTTCTAAGGCATCTGCACCTAGGGTTTGTGATCTGAGCAACCTCAAAGCATCTTGAGCCACTCCAAAGGCCACCAATCAACTCAAAGGGGTCCATGTGTGTTCTTATGTCATAATACATCCTCTCAAAGTCAAAACTTCAAAGGAATCACAAGAACTAGGATTTGAGTGGATGCAGAGCCAGGTTGAACTGCACAGTTGACTAAAAATTAGGGTTTTTGTTTCAGAGGCCATAACTCCATTTTTTTGGTCATTCTTGTTTCCATTGATCTCTATATGGTATAGGGAGTATGCATATCAATTTTCATGAAGAAATTCCATGGGGAAGTCATCTGATCAAGAGTTGACTTTTCAGACAAGTCAGTGTAAAATCAGGGCATCTGAGGCCCCCAATGACCCAACCAATGGGTGACCTTCATCATTTTGAGTGTATATGGTCTTTATTTGATCATGGAAGAAGGTTGAAGTTCATAGAAATCAAGAATTTAGGGTTTTTGCAAATGTTGACTTTTTGGGCATAGTTGACTTTTCAAGAATGCATCATTTTAGGTCATTTTTCAAGCCTTGTTTCTTGATCCAAAAAGGCTTCAAATGGAAAAACTTTGGTCATGAAAGTTGTAGATCTCATTTTTCCCTTTTCAAAAAGTACAAGAACATGATCAAACTCTTCTTGGATCAAAAGTTATGGCAATGCAAAGTTGGCTAAAATCATTGATTTTCAAGGCATGCCCTAAGTGAGAATTTTGCAAAATCTTGGACCAATGCATATTGCAGCCTCTAATTCCTTTCAAACCAGCACATAAACATTCTCTAAGTCCCAAAAATCAGATTTGAACCAAAGATCACATGTGTTTAGTTCATGTAACAAGGCATTTTTCATGAGATTTCAAAAAGGTAACCAAGTTGCAAAACACTCATTTCTCCTCACCAACTTGCTGCATTGGTCCTTGAATCAAGCTAGCCTCACACACTCATCATGCTGCGCCAGCCCTAGCCTTTGTACCAAGCTAGTATCAAGCCCATGCCTCTCTTACAAGATTTTTGACTTTTGGCAAAAGTAAACTTACCTATCACCACAGGCCATGTCACATCCTCTGGCCACTTGGATTAAAATAACATATCATTTTGCAAGCCATTCCAGGTACTAAGCAAGGCTGAAGCTCTCACATTCAAGACATTCACAAAAACACTCCCAATTGCAAGTTGCTTCGAATCTGCCTACACAGCTTGCAAACATTCAAACCCTCTTCACCATTCAACTCACCTTGCTCCATAGACCACCCAGCACCAAGAACACAAGCCTGAAACAGCCTGAACCTCTCACTGCCATTTCTCACTTCATTTTGCAGTTTCAATCGAATCTCCTTCCACAAACCACAAACACACCAACAAACACTCCAGACCTTCTCCATTCATCCTCAGGATCACAAACCATCATTCACAATGGCCTGAAACCTCCAGAAACTCCATTGCCATTTCTGACCAAGCTTGAGCAGGAGCTTTCGAATCTCACTATCCAGCCAGCTCAAACTTCTTTTGAGCATTCAAACATCTTCTGGGGATCAAGTGGAGTAGTTTGCACTGAAAGAAGTGGCCAGAAAGTCCTCAAGTTGAAAGCTCCAAATCTCAGGTAGCTCGAAAATTATTTTTCCAGAAATCATTTTTCTTGTTACAAACTTGTTCTATGTGATTCACTGATCATCCTGATGTTCTTAGTTTTTGAAATGGCTTTGTTTTGAGTATTTAATTTGTCTCTGAAGCTTGCGTGCCCTAGAACTTGTTCTCTTCGATTCAGCTTGTTTAGGAAGAATAAATTTGTTTTGAGAGAGGGGTTTGATTCGTGAGAGGTTGGAGATCATTTCCCAATTCATAGATTTTGTTTTTGTTACGTTTTGAGGGAGTTGGTGAGTTTCCCGGTGAGGTGCTGGCCGGAGAAGACGACCGGAAGTCTTCTCCGGCCACCTGAGTCATTAAACCCTAATCTCAGGTCATTAACTCCAGTTTGAATTTGAGCCATGGATGTGCGTTGACCTGTTGACTTCCCTCTCTTTTGGATGGCCCAGATCATTTCATTTGCCCTAATCTCTCTCATTAGCTTTAATTAATTCGTAATTAAATTAATTAATCCAGACGCAATCCACACCCTTCATTCACGCGCCAGTCAACACATTTGAACTCAGAATCAATCTCATCCATCCATCCTGATTACTTCCTATTTTATTTGATTTTAATTCATTTTTATTTCAATTAACTTGCATATTTATTTTAAAATAGCAAAAATGTCTTAAAAATTATGAAACTTTTTCTTTAAAGTTTTATTAATTTTTAAGACCCAAAAATATTTTTATTTTATTTTTTATCATTAAAAAAGTATTTTTAAATATTTAAAAGATTATTTTTAATTGATTAATGGAAATTAATTAATTAAAAATACTTTTAGGTATTTAAAAATTACAAAAAAATTCATGAAATGTTCTAAGACATTTAGAAACATTGTCCAACCTTCAAACCAAATTTCTTTTTTGATCTTGGTGCATTTTAAGAATTTTTCATTGAATTAAATCATTTTTTTATGCATTATTTTGATCATGGATTCAAAAATTCATTTCTGCCTATTGGAGAAGGTTGAGACATTGATCCTTCTTGCATTGTTTTGTGTTTGGCATGTAGTTTCTAGGGTAAAATGGCCATGATTTGATCTTGTATTTTCTATTTGTTTGGCATTTCTTTTGTTAAGAACCTTAAAAAACCCTAATAACTTAGAAAATTCATATCTTGAGTTTGGTTGAGAGTTGGGAGTTCCCCTTTGGGCAGTGGTTCATTATAGGTTTAGGGTTTCTTTGGATGTCATTTTCCATTTTTTATCTTAGGGTTTGCTTCTGTTTTGGGTTTTTGTTTGATGTTTGATCCATGAACCCTAATTTGGGCTTTCTTTTGCATCCTTCTTGCATTTCCTTGCATAACTTGACTTGTCTTTGCATTTTGTGCATTCTTGTGATTCATTTGACATCTTAAGACATTTAGGAAGCATCTTTGATCATTGCATTACATATTTACCATGTCATTTGTCTTGTATGTTTCATAACTTTTCATGTTCATTCATGCTCCTTAACTTGCATCATTTGCATTCATAATCTTGTATGAATATCTCCATGTCTTGCCTCATGTTTGCAGCACTTCATAACATCATAATCATCATCAACATGCTTCTGGTTTTGCTTTGCATCATACCATTTCATCTCATTTAGCATTGCATTGCATTTCTTTCTAACATTTCAGGTGGTAAGTAAACTTGAGAAGTGAATTTGCCTTCACTTCTCATAACTCTTCTTTTCATCTCTCTTGCATGCATTGCTGCATTTCTATATGTGCTTGAGTTTGAGCTTGCTCATGCTTATTCCTCCCACTTTCTTTCTTCAAGTGACTTGACTTCTTGAATGAAGCAAGTCACTTTGCTTCTCTTGATCCTGTTCATCTGCTTCCTGGTGGCTCCTTTGAAGATTGTTCTTGAAAACCTCACAAACCTTAGGATCATCCAAGCATGACAATGAATTAGGGTTTTGATTGGTATCCCCTCTTAGTTTTACCTTTGTGTCTCTCTTTGAGTCTTCTCTTCTCATCTCATAATCAGGGACTAAACCCTAAAGGCTTTAAGGCTTTGTGATTAAGCTTATGCCTGCATCCTTCTATTAGGATGGAGTGTATAACTTTAATCCTAAGTGTTAAACCCTTAATGTGTTTAAATCCTTTAATCAATTCACTTAATAATCATCAAGACATCACACTTGTAACTCGGGCCTTACATTAGGGTTCTAATTCTTCCTTAATGGGTTAAGAAGGACTAACCCTAGTGTTAATGGACAAGTCCCCCTCAAGTTGTCTTACAAATCATAAAAATCACTTCATCATCATATCATTAAATAAAATCCACTTAATCAAAGGCTTGTTTTGTCATGAGTTTAATCCCTAATCATGGATTAAGTTGAGGAGCCTTCCTCAGCTTAAACATTCTCATCTATTATCCTTCTATTAGGATGGTGTAATGAGTCTGTTTAATCCTTGATTATGGCTTAACCTCATTACTTAACACTAAACAAAAAACACCAAAAACACCTAAATAATCACAAGTAGGTTAATGATCTTAATCCTACACCAAAGGTGATTAAGTGTGAGAATCTGACTTCACACTTAAGGTAATTCTCATTACCCCTAATCAGAGGGAAGATGTGATGAGTTTACTAAATCCATTGGTTTAGACTTGAGCTCATTAACTTATGACAAATCCTCAAAAGCAATAAAAGACTGAAAACTCAAAAACAAACAATAATCGTCTCCTTCGGGATTCTTTTCTCGTCTCCTTCACTCACAATCGAGAACTTGCTTTTTCCGTCTAATGCAAGACAGTTTGCACCTGAGCCAGACAGGTCATACACTTGAGCATAGGCAAGCAAGCAGTTCACAAGTCAATTCATCTTTCAGTCTCTTTGGGTCGAACTACGGTGTTCTGACTTCCTCATTGCACGAGAGGATACGTAGGCATAACTTAACAGTTATCGAACAAAAGTCTCTGTCCATTCCCCCTCCTTCAGCTTCATTCTTTTAGCCTCATGATCTTGAGCATTTCATTCTTTGTTCTTACACTGACACATCATTTATACACTTCACTTCACTTTGCACTGACACCTGTACATTTTGTTTTTCCAGCTCTTTTACACACAAATTGCACTGACACTACCCCTTTAAAACACAAATCTTTTAAGCGTGGATCCCGTCGAGTACGACGGACAATCTGGGTGCTAATACCTTCCCAGGTTGTAACCAACCCCCTTTCTCAGTCTCTCTGGTTCGCAACCGTCTTATCCATCTCTTTCTAGGTCTATGCAGCATTACCTTTCCTCCGGGATAAAAATGCCTAGCTGGCGACTCTATTCATTCTCCAGTGAGTTCACGACTGTGTGTTCTCGTTGTTCCTTTCGCCGACCGTTCGCGCTTGTACCGGGATGCAAATCTTTGGGAGCGACACCATGCAATCCTGATATGGGTATCGCGTAGGTGCCATAGGGTGCCTCATGTGAACATAGTAACGCTCCTTCTGGGCATCATCTTTGAAAGCCACGTGCATGTCATCGAAATTATGCATCTTGCACAGGGTTAGGAAAATGGTCCTAAAATCACAAAAACATTTAAATGTTAGTTCTGACAGGATAATAAAGAAAACAAAATAAAATAAGAGTAAATAAAAGTAAATAAGATAAGAAAACCACGGGTTGCCTCCCATGCAGCGCTTGTTTAACGTTGTTAGCTCGACGACCGGATCTTATACATCTTTTGTAGGAATTGGTGGATCACTTAGAGTATGGTTGGAATAGGTGTCGCTCCCCGGACTTTCGTCCCGATGCAAACGCGAACTGTCGATGAGAATCAGTCGGAAGGTGAAGGATGAGGTTGAATAGAGTCGCTAGCTAAGCATTTTTATCCCGAAGGAAAGGTAATGCTGCATAAACCTAGAAAGAAGTGGATAAGACGGTTGCGAACCAAAGAGACTGGGTAAGGGGGTTGGTTACGACCTGGGAAGGTATTAGCACCCAGATCATCCGTCGTACTCGACGGGATCCACGCTTACCTGATTGTGTTGAACGGGGATAGTGTATGTGCAAATTGTGTATAAAGGAGATGGATGTACAAAGTGACAGTGCAAAAGAAAGAACAGGAGTTAAAACTGAGGCTAAGAAAAGAAAGCTAGAAAGAGAAGAGGGGGGAGACCTGGGGACTTTTGTTCGATAACCGTTAAGTTATGCATAATTATCCTCTCGTGCAATGAGGAAGTCAAAACACCGTAGTTCGACTCAAAGAGACTTGGATGTTTTGGTGTGAACTGTCTGCTTGTCTATGCTCAAGTGTATGACTCGTCTGGCTCGAGTGCTAACTGTCTTGCATTAGATGGAAGAAGCGAGTTCTCGTTTTCAGAGTGAGTGTGATGAGAAAAGAATCCCGGAGGAGATGTTTATTGTTTGTTTTTGAGTTTTCAGTTTTTTATTGGTTTTTTGTGTTTTGCATAGGATAATGAGCTTAAGCCTTAATCAAGGATTGTAAACTCATTATCTCACCCCTGATTAGGGATAATGAGTATACTTAAGTATGAGATGGATATCCTAACTTAATTACCCTAATGATACAAGATTAAGATCATTAACCTACTTGTAATTATCAAGTGTTTTTTTTGGATTTTCGTTTTGTGTTAAGTAATGAGTTTAATCTCTAATCAGGGATTAGTGAACTCATTACACCATCCTAAGAGAATGATGATAGATGAGGACACTTAAGATGAGGAAGATACCTCAACTTAATCCATGGTCAGGGATTAAAATCATTATATAACAAACCTTTATTAAAGTGGATTTTAATTAGAGATTAGATTAAGAAGTGAATTTTATGTTTGTAAGACTAAACTTGAGGGGGACTTGTCCATTAAACACTAGGGTCAGTCACTCTGACCCAGAGGCAGAGATGTATCCCTAATATAAGGCCCAAGTTACAAGCTAAAGTCTTGATAATCATTAGGTGTTTTGATTAGAAGGTGAAAAAAACTTAAAGGTTTCACACTAAGTATTACAATTATACACTCCATCCTAAGATAAGGATACAGGCATAGCCCTAATACAGAGTCTTAAAACTTTAACTGTTTAGCCATTGTTATTGAGGTGAGAAAAAGAGACTCAAGGAGACTCAAAAGGTGAAAAACTAGGGGAGACTATTTACAACCCTAAAGTTATCATGCTTGGATGGTTCTATGGTTTGTGAGGCTTAAAGAGAAATCATCAGATGGCCACCAAGGAAGAAGCAGATGAAAGAGAAAGAGAGAGAAAGATAGGTTACTTACTTCCTAAAGAAGTTAAGTAACCTAGGAGTAGGAGAGAAACAAACACAAGTGAATCAAATTCACTTCAAACACAAATAAATAAGAGGGTGAGAAGAGATTGGATGTGGATGCACATCCACATTCTAATTAACTTACCATATGCACCTGAAAAGTTAGTATGTACATACACAAAGTCCATGATCAAAATCAGAAGCAAATCACATGATAAAAAATTTGAAATTGCATCCAAACAAACCCCAAACCTACATGAGAACACCTTCCAAATGTGGAGGTCTAAAGCTAAACCAAAGTCAAGTTATGGTTTCCCTAAGTTTGGCTAGGGTTTCAGACACTTTGCAAAGAAAAAGTCAAAACAAATTGAAAACGCAATACAAAAATATGATTTAAATGTCCTAGATACTAGATGCAACACGTAAAAGAATGCAAAAAGAACCAAGTAAGAACTCATTTTGGTTAGGCAGAAATGAATTTTTGAATTAGGGTTATGAAAAAGGGGATTTTCAAAACCCTAATTCATGTTTAATTGTCAAAACATGATCAAACCCTAAAATAAATTTGTGAAATGAGTTTGTAAATTGATCTTAATGTTCAAAATGGTTCTCTGATTTTTTTGGTGATTTTTAAATACCTAAAAGTATTTTTTAATTAATTAAAATGAATTAATTAATTAAATAGTACAATTAAATGATTTTAAAATATTGTTAATGCAAAAAATGAAAATAAAAATGTTTTTGGGTTTTTAAAATTAATTATAGTGAAAGTGTAAAAAATCAGAATTTTTGAAAATATTTTGCTATTTTTAATAAATAAAGGAAAACAAAATGAAATAAATAAAAATAAAATAAAATGAAAAGTAATTAAAATGAAAGGCTCAGATTGCATGGAAGAGAGATCAAGGGTTGTGGGCGCAAGTCAGCTTGACTGAAGGTATGTAGATCCTAGGATTCATATTCAAACTCCCTAAATGCTCGCAATCCAAAGGCTCACATTTAATCTGAATTAATAAATTATGTTTTATTTTAATTAATCAAAATTAAGGCTAATGACCAATCTGAGTCGTCCATCCCTTAAACTAATCAAAATCTAATGACTCTCATTCAATCTGGAAACCTTAACCCTAATCACTTTCAGATGACCGGAACAGTGCTCCGGTCATCTTCTCCGGCCAACCAAAACCCTATCTTCTTCCCTAGGTCACTAAACACCAAAACAACTGCCCAGAAATACTCCCCACACTTCATGGAACACAAATCAACAATCAAACAACATTTATAACACTTGAATCAAGAGAATCGAAGCAAAAATCAAAACACAGGCAAACTTTCAGAAATACATAAAATGATCATTTCTTGCTCATTTTCAAATCTAAACATATCTAGGTGATCAGTGCAACATGTAGATTCATTTTGTAACAAGAAAATGAAGTTCTGAGAAAAAATTTCTTGAGCTATACCTGAGCTGGTGACCTGCAAATGTGAACTTTCACAGCCTCCCTCTTGTGCAAATGGCCTCCTTTGAACCTCCTGAGGCTAATGGAATGCTTGGAATGCTTTGAAAGTGGCTAGTTTGAGAGGTCCAGTTCTGATATGGCAGAAATGGAGGTTTTGATATGTGATGTTTCAGGCCATTTTAATGGTTGGTTCTTGTTCTATGAGTGATGTGTGGTTGATTGGTGAAGGAATTTGTGAATTTTGATGGCTGGATTGGGAGAATCGAAGAGAGGAAGTTTTTGGGGATTTTTGTGCAAACTGAGTGTGTGGTGGTTATGAGTTCTTGTGAGCCCTCTTTTATGATCCTTCGGCTTTGCATAAACAATTGGAATGAGTCAGAAGAGTTGTTATGCATTGTGGGATTGGTATGGTTCAATTGGCCAAAAAGTCAAAAGTTGTGTACTTGAGGTATGGGCCATGGCAGGACTGATTTGAGTGCTTGAGCTGCTTCACCTGGCTTCAAGGAGAACCCTAGAATCAATTGTTATGAGTTGTATGGCTTGGATCAAGAGTTTGCATAGGTTTTGCAATTTTGCAACTTTGTGATTTCTTGAGAAACAAGTCATGAAATCCCTTGGTTCAAAGCTCAAATCTGACTTTGAGATGTTGTTTGATCATGCTATGATGTATTTGAGTGGATTAAAAGTCATATAGAGGCCTGAAATTCACTTTTGCACATTTCCCTCTTTGGCCTAAACTTGAAAATTACAAGATTTTTCCCAACTTTGACTTGCCATATCTTGAGTTCTAGGATGAATCAAGAGGAGTTCTTGTACTTTTTGAAAATGGGAAGATCCAATCCACAACTTTCATGTCTAACAAAATTTAATTTGAAGCATTTTTGATCAAGAAAAAGGAGGTTGAAAGGTTTTCCCAAAATGGAAAGTTTTCATTTCAAGTCATGTCCAAAAATGGCAACTTTTGCAATGGCTCAAAATTCTTCAATCTTGTGATCTTTCAAACATTCTTGAGACCAAATAAAGTTCATAGGACCTCAAATTGATGATGATGACCCTTTGGAACCCTTGTTGGAGGCCTTAGATGCCCTAATCCTGACTTTTCTTATACAACAAGTTACCATTTGATCAGATGACTTCCACATTGAATTTTTTCATCAAACTTCATCCACACACTCCTTATATCATATAAAGACCATTTGAATCAATAATGACCAAATTTTTTGGTTGTAAGGGCCTCAAAACCAAAACCTTAATCTTAGGTCATCTGTGTAGGAGCCTTGAGCCTGCCTGGGTGGCTCTGCAATCTCTTGTGATTTTTTTGACTTCCAAGAACCCTTGGGGGTACAGTATGACCTTAGAACACTCAAGGATCTTATTTTCATGCTTCATGGCCTCTAAGATACCTCATACTCTCTTCAAGATTCATCTGATCACAAACCCTAACTGTGTAGAGATGCAATGATATGTTAAAGGTGAATATGCAATGTAAGATGTAATGATATGATATGCAATATGTGAGATCATAAGCCAAGGCATGAGAAAGTGAGAGGGAAAATTTGGGGTGTTTACAGTAGGTTGTTGGAATGTCTCCTCCTTCATAGGGCTTCAGTCTCTGTCCATTGACAATGAACTATTTACATGTCTAGTTCTTGATTTCAATAGCTCCAGATTTAAGAATCTTAGATACTTCGAAGGGGCCAATCCATCTTGAACGAAGCTTCCCTGGGAAAATTCGTAACCTAGAATCGAACAGGAGAACAGGATCGCCTATTTTGAAGTTTTTTCTTATGATTCTTTTGTCGTGCCAAACTTTTGTTCTTTCTTTGTATATAATGGCATTCTCGTAGGCTGATTGTCCGAGTTATTCCAATTTGTGGATATCAAGAATACGTTTTTCACCCGTAGTTAGGTAATCCAAATTCAATGTTTTAATGGCCCAATAGGCTTTATGCTCTAACTCAAAAGGTAAGTGACATGATTTTCCATAGACTAGTTGATAGGGGGTTATTCCTATAGGGGTTTTGAAATTTGTTCTGTAGGCCCATAACGCTTCTTGAAGTTTCTGCGACCAATCATTTCTAGATATAAAGACAATCTTATCAAGAATTTGTTTAATCTCCCTATTAGATACTTCCACTTGTCCACTAGTCTATTGGTGGTATGGCGTATCTACTCTATGCTTAACTCCATACTTTCTTAAAAGTTTATCAAATATTCTTAATATGAAGTGTGATCCTCCATCACTTATGACTAAACGGGGTGTTCCAAATCTGGGGAATATATAATTTTTAAATAATTTGATCACTACTCTGGTGTCATTTCTGGGTGAGACAATAACTTCAATCCACTTAGACACGTAGTCTACAGCTACTAAGATATACTTGTTTCCTAAATATGGTTGGAATGGTCCCATAAAATCTATACCCCATACGTCGAAGAGTTCTACTTCTTGGATATTTCTTAGAGGCATTTCATTATGTCTTGAAATATTTCCTGTACGTTGGCATCTGTCACATTTGACAATGAAAGCATGGACATCGCGCCACATGGTAGGCCAGAATAGGCCAGCTTGAAGAATCTTGGCGTAGGTCTTAGAGGTGCTTGCATGTCCACCATAGGGTGCAGAGTGACAATGCTTAATTATACTGTGTACCTCATCTTCTGGGACGCAGCGGCAGAAAATGCCATCTTTACCTCTCTTAAAAAGAAATGGTTTGTCCCAATAGAATTTTCTTACATCACTGTAGAACTTCTTCTTCCGGTGATAATTGAGATCAGGGGGTATAATGTCAGCGGCTAGATGATTAACAAAGTCTGCAACCAGGGTACGTTACTTATAGCTAAGGATTTTTGAGAATGCTCATCAGGGTCTGGGTTATCATCTTCAATAGTTTCTAGTTTGGCTATCAGTCTGTCAAAGGCAAAATTGTCATTTATGGGTACTGAGTCAGGCTTCAGGTATTCTAGCCTAGAAAGATGATTAGCTACTACATTCTCAGTGCCTTTTTTTATCACAGATATCTAAATCAAATTCTTGTAGTAACAGAATCCATCGAAGTAACCTGGGTTTGGCATCCTTTTTACTTAGTAGGTAACGGATGGCATCATGGTCGGTGTAAACTATAATTTTGGCTCCTACTAGATAAGATCTAAATTTGTCTATAGTGAAAACTACAACTAGGAGTTCTTTTTCAGTTGTTGTGTAGTTGAGTTGGGCAGCATCTAGGGTTCTACTGGCATAATAAATTACGTGTAACTTTTTTCTTTTCTCTGACCTAGAACGGCTCCAACAGCATAGTCACTAGCGTCACACATTATCTCAAACAGTTCTGACCAATCAGGGGGTTTCATTATAGGTACTGAAATCAAAGCTTGCTTCAAGATATTAAACGTTTAATTACATTTTTCATCAAAGATGAATTCAACATCTTTCATTAAAAGGCCAGTTAAGGGTTTTGTTATTTTGGAGAAGTCATTGATAAAACGTCGGTAGAATCCGGCATGTCCAAGGAAACTTCTTAATTCCCTGATAGTCTTTGGTGGTTTTAGATTCTCTATGACTTTTATTTTAGCTTTGTCTACCTCTATACCCTTTTCGGAGACTATATGTCCTAGAACAATCCCTTCGGTAACAATAAAATCATTTTTCCCAATTTAGAACAAGTTTTACCTCCACACATCTTTCCAAGATTTTCTTAAGGTTGATAAGACAATTTTTGAAATCAAATCCACAAACCGAGAAATAGTCCATAAATACTTCCATGATTCCATCTAGATAGTCTGCAAAGATAGACATCATGCAGCGTTGAAAAGTGGTTGGGGCATTACAGAGTCCAAAAGGCATTCGTCTATAGGCAAAAGTTCCAACAGGGCATGTAAAGGTAGTTTTTTCTTGATCTTTGGGGTGAATAGGTATTTGGAAGAATCTTGAATATCCATCTAGATAACAAAAGTAAGAGTTTCTGGCTAGACGCTCCAAAATTTGATCTATGAACGACAAAGGGAAATTATCCTTCCTGGTTGCTTTATTTAATTTTCTATAGTATATGCACATACACTACCATCCATCAGTTATTTTTGCTACAGGTTTGCCTTTCCCATTTTGCACGACTGTGATGCCTCCCTTTTTAGTTACTACATGCACAAGGCTCACCCATTTACTATCCGAGATCTGATATATTATACCTGCCTCTAGTAACTTAAGAACTTCGTTTTTAACTACATTAATCATCATATGATTTATTCTTCTATGGTGTTCTTTGGAGGGTTTTGAATCTTCTTCGAGCAAGATCTGATGCATGCATACGGATGGGCTTATTCCTTTTAGATCAGAAATCTTATATCTTAAGGCTGAGGGGTACCTTCGTAAAACATCTAACAATTGGTTTGTTTCCTCTTGATTCAAGGTAGCACTGACTATAATTGGACGGTCTATTTCTTCATCAAGAAATTCATATCTCAGGTTCTTAGGCAGTTCCTTAAGTTTTACGATTAGTTTCGTGGGGCAAGGCATAAGATCTGGGGTAAGAGATAAACATTCGTGAAGGTTATCATCAATGTAGGGTTTTTTATAATTATCATCTTCCCAAATAAGAGTCGACGGCAAATTAATTGTTTCAGTTACTTCTTCTTGTTCTCATTCTCTAATGCATTCATCAATGATATCTATGGCATAACATGCATCTCCTATTATAGGTGCCATAAGAAATTTTGAAAGTACGTATTCTATATTCTCGTTACCTACCTCAAAGGTTAATTCCCCTTTTTTGACATCTATTATGGCTCCAGCGGTCAATAAGAACGGTCTACCTAGGAGGATTGGTATGTCGTCATCTTCTTTAATGTCCATGACAACAAAGTCAATAGAAATAAACAGCTGACCTATCCTAACAGGGACGTCTTCAAGTATGCCTATAGGGTATTTAACGAATCTATCAGCTAATTGAAGTGACATCTTAGTAGTTTGTAATTCTCCTAAGTTTAACCTTTCACAAACTGCTAAAGGCATTAAGCTCACACTAGCTCCTAAGTCTAGAAAGGCTTTTTCGATGACATGATTTCCCAAAATACAAGGAATGGAAAAATTTCCGGGATCTTTATCCTTTTTTGCTAACTTATTCTCGGAAATAGAATTACATTCCAAGGGTTTCAGATCTTTGAGTCTATGTTTATTGGTAAGTATGAATTTTAGAAACTTTGCGTTAGAATGTATTTGGGTGATGGCTTCTGTAAAGGGGATTTCTACGTGAAGTTTTTCTATAACCTTAACGAATTTCTGATATTGGTTATTGATTTGGGTCTGTTTTAGTCTTAGTGGGTATGGTATTGGTGGTTTGTATGGCGGGGGTGGTACATAGGTTTTGTTTTTAGGCTCTTCTCCTTTTTCTTGACTTCCCTGTTTTTCAGACTCCTCTGGTTCCTTCTCTTCATATCTCTTAGAAGTTTCAGGCTCACTCAATCTTGGGTTAATGGGTTCCTCATAAGCGGTCCCACTTCGTAGAGTAATGGTGTTTACTTGCCCTTTCGGGTTCTGTTAAGGTTGTCCAGGGAATTGTCCTCTAAGGGTAGTCTGAGGGGCTTGATTAAAGCTACCTGAGAGATCTGGGTTTCAAGCATCTTATTGTGAGTGATTATTTGGTCAACCTTGGTCCCTAACTGGGTAATCAGTTCGTTAACATGAATGTTTTGGTTCATGAACTCTTTGTTTTGTTGTGTTTGAGAAGTGATAAAATTTTCCATAATTTTTTCAAGGCTCGGTTTCAGGGGAACAGGTTGCATAGGTTGATTTGATCTCGGGGCTTGGTAACCTTGTTGTCTCGGTGGTGCGGTATTTTGGATAGGGTTATTATTCTTATAGGAGAAGTTTGGGTGATTCCTCCATTCTGGGTTGTAGGTGTTTGAAAATGGGTTCCCTTGGGTGTAGTTCACTTGTTCAGAGCTGGTCTCATTTAACAAACTGCATTCCACGGATTGGTGTTCTTTCGTCCCACATATCTCACAATCTGGCGAAACTGCAGCTACAGTATTCGGGGTTGTATACATATGTTCAACTTTAAGGGCCAACGTGTCCATTTTAGCTTGCATCGTGTCTATAGAGCTTAACTCATGTATTCCTCCTTGGACTTACTTCTTTTCCACTGTTGCTCTTTCTACTCCCCATGATTGATGGTTTTGGTCCATTTCTTTGATAAGGGAACTAGCTTCAGGGTAAGGTTTGTTCATTAGTGCGCCACCTGCGGCAGCATCGATGGTCATCTTAGTGTTATAGTGAATTCCATTATAGAAGGTTTGAATAATTAACCAATTTTATAAACCATGATGTGGGCATGCTCTTAATAGCTCTTTATATCTCTCCCAGGCTTCGAACAACGATTCTCCTTGGTTTTGGGTAAATCTGGTTATTTGGTTTCGAAGAACAGCAGTCTTACTCGAGGGAAAATATCTAGCAAGGAATACTCTTCTAAGGGCTTCCCAGGTTGTTATAGAATTGGGTGGAAGGGAATCTAACCATGATAGGGCTTTATCTCTGAGGGAAAAAGGAAATAATCTTAAGCGGATTGCCTTAGGAGGGGTTCCATTGGTTTTAAAGGTGTCTGCTAACTAAAGAAAGTTTTTTAATTATTGATTTGGGTTCTCTGTAGTAAGACCTGCAAATTGTCTCTGTTGTACTAATTACAGCAGGGATGGTTTAAGTTCAAAATTATTAGCTGGGATGACGGGGTTTACCTTACTGGAACTAGGTTCCTCGTTGGATGGTTGGGCGAAATCCTTAAGAGGTCTTTGATTTTGATCTTCGACCATAGCTCTCCTAATTCTATGGAAAAATAAACGTGCGTGAGCGTAACGTTCAGGTTTAGCTAGAGGATCTACTAAGCTTCTGGTACAACGAGTCTTTCGCATTGACCGACATGTAACAACCTTAGTCTAAACGGTATAACTACAGGGTACAAAATTTGACGAAATTGGTCCCCGACAACGGCTCCAAAAACCTTCTGCGTGTTTTTCACAAGTGTACGAACACGTCAGAGTAATATAAAAGATTGTCGAATCCACAGAGACCAAATGTCAATCTATCGTTATCTGTTGTTATGGTGTGTATCTAAGGAAAATGAAAATAATGGTTTTAAAGAGTGCGCAATGATAAATAAAATAGTAAATTTGAATTAATTGATAAAGACAGGTTCAAATGCAATTCACATAATCAAGTGATAATCAAGTACTTGCTAATAGAACTGCTAATGGGCAATGTTTTCTACTTTGAGAAGAACTAATTTAACGGGAACTGTCGCTTTCGCGTAATCAGAACCGAGTTGTACTCCCTAATCAAACCCTCCTATTGTCACGGATAAAAAGGTGCGTATTGCGTTAGAGTAGTAAATCATATTTTAAGAAATATAGTATCTTAACTAAGTTGAAAAGTATTTTGATCTGGATTTTCTAGCAAAAAGAGGTTCTCACGAACAAGACTCTAAACTTCTTAAAGCGTCCGAAAATAGTTTTAAAATCTCCTTTCTTTTTAATCTAAAAACTCCTAATGAACTAAACAAAGCGCTTTTGGCTGTTTTTGAAATAGTTAAATACAATTAAGTTTAAATAGGCGTTGGACGACTTTCGATCTTACCCAACGGAACTTTAAAAAACATGAAAACTTATATTGAAAATTAAAATAGCCCTTAAGTGTTTCTACAAACAATTGTACAAATTATCGGTTCAATTATGATCCTTACATTCTAACCTTTATAAAATTAGATGGACATGGCAAAGTAAAAGTTCATTTTAATATATTTCATAAAAGGTATTTAGTGCGAGTGCAGAAAGTAAATTAAGTAAAGTGCGAGTGCGGGAAAGTAAAATAAAAATAAGGAAGTGCGGAAATAAAGATAAGTAGTGCGGGAAATAAATGAAAGTAGTGCGAGTACGGGAAATAAATGAAAATAAAGCAGTGCAGAAATTAAATAAAAATAAAGCAGCGCAGAAAGTAAAATACGAACTGGAATTAAAATGGCGGCAGGATTAACTTCCTTCCAAAGTGCTCCAAGACTCAATCACACAGACGTATACAGACTCGATCACTCGATTGTAGCAACACTCCGATGTGAAGCGGTTACTACTTTCATAACTGATATATGCCTAAGAATTCTAAGTCTGGATGAAGAAAAATGAAAAACTAAAGTCCTATTTATAAGAAAGATGATAGTATGAAAAGACATGGATGCCCCTGCATTTGAAAAAAGGGTGGGAACTTCATTTTTCCTTGTGGCATTTGCCACACCCTCATGGTGCCCGCCATGAGTGCAAAATGAAGGGAGGTAGTGGAGATCATGGGGAACATGGAAGTTTAGGGGAGGTGGAGACATGTCCATGTCACGGCTGACCCCATGGCGCCAGCCACAGTGGGTGCCATAAGTGCAAAATGCTGAATTACTTGATTTTTGCTCTTTTCAGCTCCTTTTCTTTTCCTTTTCTCGCTCGAGGCTCCGATTAAACTAAAAACCTGAAAACAAAGAAAAACATAGTAATAACTTAACAAAATAGCAATAAAAAACTTAGAATGCATGTGAAATTGGAGTCAGAAACACGTTGAAATTCAGTGTTATCATGCACTTCAAATTCGAACCCCTTGAAATCTTGCACTATATCTTGAAATAATGATTGATCCTTGTTCCTTATGCTTCACTGTGTATGGATATACAAAGAAATGAAGCAATGTGTGGAAGGAGAAAGAGATTCGAAGGAAATGCAAATGAGGCAAAAAAATTTGAATCTGAGAATGAAGAGTGCATGAGGCTCAACAATTTGTGTGAATGGCTCTTATATAGTGTGATTATAAACCTGATTAGGGTTTAAGGAGTGGAGGGACTCAGAATTAAGTGATGTGGATTGAAATGCAAAATTGCATAATTATGGACATGTGATAATTTGCTTGTGCATTCTCCACATGAAGTGCATGACCATTCTCCTTTTGAGTCACTTATTGCCCTTGGATCAATCTTATGGCTGGAAATGATTTGATTCATTAGTTTTGAGTGATTGTGCAAATTTGCATAATGGAAAATAACTAATGAATATGGCACGAATTAGGATGCTTCGAGGGCCAAAAATGATTGTCATGAAGTTTACTTGGATGTAGTAATGAGAATTGGTCAATTAGAAGTCATAAAAATGCATTATGAACCAATTTGCAAATGGTGTAATTCTTGAATGCATGGAATCACATAATTGGAACCCTAACTTTTCTTGATCATAACTTTTGATCTATGAAGGCTATGAAGGAGTTCTTGTACTTTATGAAAATGGGAGAGCAAGCCTTACAAATTTGATGTTCATGGAAAATTCATTTGGAGCTTCCTTGGTCATGAAAGAATTGGTTGAAGTTAGGGCAAAAATTTCTAAAAATAGAAAGTTTTCATTATAGGTCACTTTCTAATTTTAGTAACTTTTTCCAAACTCTTGATTCTTGACATTTGAAATCATTCATGCTATTTCATGACCAAATCAAGGTATATAGACTTGAAAATCATGATTGGAACCCTTGAAAACCCTAGGTTGACTTTTCTTCTGCACAGTTGACCCTTTTCTTCAAGTACAAGTGACTGAGCCATTGCCTGACTTTCTCAATGAATTTCTGAGCCAAAATGCCTCCCTAGGCCTTGTATGACATATGGAAGCCTTTTATCACAAGAATTTATCAAAGCCATTAGGATAGCTTGCCCTAAGCCAAAACCCTAATTAGAGTTTCTTGTGTAGGAGAATAATGCACTGATGAAATCTTGATGAACCAAACCCCTTATAGGGCTTTGAGGAAAATTTTGAGCTTGTGTGAGATATGAGGACCCCATGTAGGCTTGTTTCAAGACAACTTGCCTCTCATCTTGTCTTTAAAGAATCCCAAGTGGATAGACCACTGATCACATGCCCTATGCCTCTAACCATGAATATCATGCCTCATTTTTCTATGCAAAGATATAAGGATAGATATGCTATATGCTATGCTATATCACATGAAATGAGAGGGAAAATTTTAGGGTGTTACACTTCGACATTTGTTCAATATCCTTGGAAAACGGAATGTTGACTTGCAATTGCTTGAAAATATCCATAAACTGAGCATAACGCCTAGCATTATCTTTCCTTGAAGGCGTATGAGGATACGGTAGATTTTGAATTGGAATCAGATTCTCTTTTTCTTTTCCCTTCTTGTTAATTATCTTTTTATCTTCCACCTCTTTTTCATGAGCTTCTTTTTCAACTACAACATCTTCATCAAGTTTCTTTTCAACTACCACCTCCTCAATTTCCTCCTCCTCAACAATATCATCACTAATCACATCATCCACCTTCTTGTCAATTTCCTCACTCTTTTCTAACTCCTTTCTACTTCTTGTGAGAATTTCCTTACAATGTTATATAGGATTTACATGAGTGGTACCGGTAAAATATGACCCTTGAGGTTGATCGGCTAATTGTTTCGCAAGTTGCCCAACTTAATTCTCGAGATTTTTTATAGCCACCTCAATAGTCTTTTGGTTGGCCATTGACATTTGGATGAATTGTGTGAGAGTGTCTTCTAACTTTGAGCTCGTAACAGGAGGTGATGAAGGTTGATAAGGATTTTTACAGCTTCAAGAACCGCCACCATAACCTTGATTACTTTGATAGTTCCCCCTCGGTTTATATCCATGATTGTTGTGTTATTGTTGTTGAGTGTTTTGTTAATATGGTTGTTGTTGTCTTTGGTATCCTTGTTGATTGTTCATGTAGTTCACTTTTTCATTTCTGGTGGAAGACGAAATATGGTATCATTCTCTCCTTTGCAAAGTTCACAACATGCGATTTGCTTTGCCTTGTTTGGTAGCTCATGCATTTCCTTCAATTGTTGTGGAAGCTTAGACATTTGTTTAGTCAAAAGCTCCACTTGTTGAGATAAAAGCTTATTTTGAGCTATGATTGCACCATTGGTTCCCAGTTCAAGTACCTCGGGCTTCTTTTGTGAGTTGTTAAGGTTTTGACTCTGAAGATCATTGAGAACCATTCTATTGACGATGTTAATAGCTTCTTCGAAACTCTTTGATGATAAAGATCCACCAGAAGTGGCATCCAATAATGTCTTGCAATTTGGTTGGATACCATTTCAGAAGATGTGAGTTTGAGTTAACTCGTCAAACCCGTGGCCTTTGCATTTTTGAATCATGGATTTGAATCTTTCCCATGATTCATTTAGAGAATCATAACACCCTTAAAGAACACAAAAAATGCAGTTTTTGATTCCATGAAACGATTATGAGAAAAGATTGTAAGAAAATAACCTTTCAATAAGCTTCTCATCCAGAACATTCCAGTCGGTCATCACAACAGGAGTTTGGTCAAGATACCAATCCTTAGCTTTGCCAAGCAAAGCATGAGGAAAGAGTCTCTTAATAAATTTAACTCTTATGCTTGATCGAATCCGACCACTAACGCTATCTTGTAATATTTGGTGAGAAAAGAGAAAGGTTCTTCATGATCCATTCCGGTGAACGGACTTCCATATAACAAATTCAGAGTTCTCGTTTTACTCTCAACTTACCTTACATTATTTACATTGTGAGAAAATTGAGCGGTGTGACGCGGACTATTTACACATATTGTGGGAGCGGGGGTGGAGGTGGTTATGCCATGAGTGGTGTAAACTGTTGTTGTGGTATAGAAGTAGAACTTTCTCCTTGTGCTCTTCATTCCTTGGCAAGTTGCCTCCTCCGCCTTGTTTTTCTATTTAACTTCATTGTGGTTCTCTCAATCTCAGGATCAAAAAGAAGTTGGTTCGCGAGAAGTTTCCTCAAATAAACAAAGTCTACAAAAACTTAACCAAACAAATTAACAAGTACAAGAAAAAGTTATACAAGCTTAAAACTTCACAACTATTGCAATGCTTGTAATATCAATTAATAATCCCTTACAATGGCGCCAATTCGTTGGAATACAAATAGAGTAAGTTTTTTATCGTTCCACGGAGATTGTTAAGAGATATCGTCGCCATTCTACAGTTCAAATTCTTTTAACTTAATGTGACAAAGGGTTTTGGTTGTCGGTAACGATTAGTTCGCATAAGTTCTAAATGGTAATGGTAAAAGTCTTGAATTTGAAAGGTTTAATAAAACAAGCCAAGATTAGGGTTCGACAAACCAATTTGCACGTATAGAATTGATAAAGAAAATGAACTCGTTTAGACGATAAATACAATCACATATCCTCTCAATATGTTTATCTCTAACACATGTTATGAGTTTTACCATTTTGATCCTTTGATGATCTCTCACTCAAACTATCAAAATGATAACATTAAAGTTCAATATTTATGAACATTAAGTCTCATAACTATCTCTAGCCTATGTTCATTGATGGATGAACAACCTAGATAAAGAGTTGGATCATATTACTCAATCATGAACCAACACAAAGAATAAACCATAAAACAAAGTCTTCCACCATATATTCATCATCCATAAGTTTAAGAGCTTACATAAATACTGATACATACAAAAGAAGGAATGTCTACCTTCTAATCTTGACACACCAAGAGATTAGCTATCCATTGGCATGGTAGCTTCAGAAAGAAGAAAAGAGAGAAGAGGAACAAGCATCAACGATAATCTCCTCGATTATTGATGCTCCAGTTCTTCGAAAATAATATGCTACTGTGTTTTAGAGTGTTTTTCCTAAGAAAAGTACGAGGATCCCACAAAAATGTTGATCACATCTATTTATAGAGGGGCTGATATTCGCAGGGCACACTAAGCCCGCAGCATCATGCTAAGCGCTATATCATTTATTACTTAATCTTCCTTAAATCCCGCTTAGCGGACTCCATACCGCTAAGCAGGAAAACTCCTGGAATTAGCTTCTTCCTTAGGCTAGGAGAGCGCTAAGCTTGCTTGTAGCATACTTCAAAAAATCCATTTCTTAAAAAATGCTCCTTAAGAGCCTTCCATGCTTCAAGCTTCCATTTGCAATGTTAAAACCTACAATTATAAACACAAAAGTTGAATAACTATGTCTAATAATGCAATTAAATTATACTACAATTATTTGTCGAAAACAAAGGTAAAAAGCATTGATTATCAAATAAAGAGCTCAAAAGGTGTCTAAAACTAAACTATATATTAACACATTCTAGCACCTAACATACATTTGAGGCGTTCAAGAAGTATGCAAAGCAAATTCAAAATGAGAAATCACTAAAAAGTTTCCTTCATAAGAAGCGATCATGGTGGAGAATTCTAAACTGCTCCTTTCGAAGAGTTTTGTGAAGAACATTGATCTTTCATAATTTATCGGCACCAAGGACTCCTCAACAAAATTTAGTGGCGGAGAGAAAGAATATGTCACTTGCAGAACTTGCAAGAACGATGCTTAGTGATGCAAATCTTCCATAATACTTTTGGGCGGATGCAGTAAGCACGACATGATATGTAATTAATAGAGTTATTATTAGACATATTTTGAAAAAGACCCCCTATGAACTCTTCAAGGGAAGGAAACCAAACATTGCTCATTTTCAAATATTTGGATGCAAATGCTTTATCCTAAACAATGACAAATACACCTCGGTAAGTTTGACGAGAATTCCGATGAAAGTATTTTTCTTGGTTATTCTCTTACTACTAAATAATATATAATATATAACAAAAGAACTTTAACCATTGAAGAATCTATGCATGTTCCTTTGATGAAACTAAACCCTCCAAGGAGGATGTTATTTTGTGTGATGATGATGGTATTGTAGTGGTTCCTAAGGAAATTATTTCAAAATCCGACAATGATAATCAACTAGAACATCAACAAGAACCAATTCAATAATAGTCAAATGGTAATGAGCTACCTGAGGAATGGAGAACCCATATGGATCATCCAAATTATATAGTCATTGGTGATATAAGTCAAGGCGTTGCAAAAAGATTAAATCTCAAAGATGCATGCTTGAATATGGTGTTTGTCTCAAAAATTAAACCTTCCAAAGTTGATGAAGCCTTAGGAGACGACCGATGGATACTAGCAATGCAATAAGAGTTAAACTAATTCGAAAGGAATCAAGTTTGAGAACTTATTCCTTGGCCAAGTGGTAAACACACCATAGGTTCCAAATGGGTGTTTAAGAATAAGCTTTATGAGAATGGTATAACTATTTTCAACAAAGTAAGGTTGGTGGCCCAAGGATACAAGTAATAGGAAGGGGTCAATTTTAAAGAAAATTTTGCTTTGATTGCAAGGTTATAAGCTATCTGATTATTACTTGCTTATGTGTGTTCATTAAATTTTTAGTTATACCAAAGGGATGTCAAGAGCGCTTTCTTGAATGGATACATCAATGAGGAAGTCTATGTTAAAAAACCTCTAGGATTTGAAGACTTCAAGAATCCTTCATATGTCTTCAAGTTAAAGAAAATACTTTATGGCTTAAAACAAGCACCAAGGGAATGGTATGATCTTCTTAGAAGCTTTCTTTGTGAAAAGAATTTGAAAAAGGTAAAGTTGATAAGACCTTGTTTATTAAGAAAATAAAAGGTAACACTTTATTGGTTCAAGTCTATGTTGACGACATCCTATTTGGTTCAACAAATAAACACCTTTGTGAAGAATTTTCATTGATGATGAAAGGAGAATTTGAGATGTCCATGATGGGTAAGATGAACTATTTTCTTGGAATACAAATTTAGTAACTAAAGGATGTCACCTTCATCAACCAATCCAGGTATTGTAAAGAGTTATTGAAAATATTTGACATGGATAATTGCAAAGCTATGGCTACTCCAATGGGATCTGAAACTTATGTTGATCAAGATGAACCGAGTATCCTAATTAATGTCACAAAACATCAAGGTATGATTGGTTCATTATTATATTTGACGGCAAGATGTCCTGACATAATATTTAGTGTTTGTCTTTGTGTGTGGTTTCAAGCCAATCTAAAGGTATCACATCTTGCATCCGTGACGAGAATCATGAAGTATTTCAAAGGAACAATGAACATAGACTTATGGTATCTTAAAGATATTATATGTGACTTGATTGGTTATTCTGACTCAAATTATGTAGGCTGTAAAACAGATAGAAAAAGCACAAGTGAAACATGTCATATTCTTGGAACTGCTCTTGTATCGCGGTCCTGCAAAAAGCAAGCATGTGTAGCTCTTAGTATGCTGAAGCAGAATACATTGTTGCAAGAAGTTGTTGCACTCAAATACTTTGGTTGAAACAACAACTTAATGACTACGATATGAACCTTGGATGCATTCCGCTAAAGCGTGACAATACAAGTGCCTTTAACATAACCAAAAATCCAGTCATGCATTCAAGGACAAAACATATCGACATTCAACATTATTTTCTTTGTGATTATGTGCTTAAAGGCGATGTTGAAGTCCCATTCGTGGATACTCATAATCAACTCGCGAATATATTTACAAATCTTCTTGCAAGGGAATCATTTACAAAATTCGAAGGGAACTTGACATATTAGATAAGTTCGATGTATGATTCTTCAAAATTATTTGTCATAATCGGTTAAAAACCACCAAGGTACATACAATCTTTCATATCTAATTTTACTCACAATTACATTTTATGGATTATTCATGAGTTTGATAAAAATAAATTTTTAAGTCTATTATCAATACTTGTGTGACATATATGCATGATACAAAGGTGCTAAACAATTTATATTAACATGTTAAATTGTTACTTTCTCTATTTTCATTGCATGTTGTCTTAGACAATGTTGTTGTAGTTTGTCATAATGTAACTGATTATAGGTTTTGAGGTAACCGGTTACATGCTCATGTTTTAGTGTTATTGCTGCTATTTTTTCAGAAAATAATTTTTAAAACATAAGTGATTTTAATATAATTTGCTTCTTAGTCAAAAGTGATTAGGATCTCGTTGTGTTTCTTATGCTATCATATGTCATTTTATGTTTAATTAAGTCTAAGTTGATGTCTCGAGTTGATGTTTTGATGAATGGTTATATGTATTATGTTTAAGTAAGAATTATGTTATTTCGGTAGAAATTATGTAATCTTGGTGCAGTTTTCTTTTCCATTTTATGACAACTTAATTTATGTTTTGAAGTGTTCTATGATGTTTCTACGTTGGTTCTGTTATTATGTTACAACTACATTTTGCATTATTGTGATTCTTGATATATGTCACTTGAATGGTTGAAAAAGTTAAGTTTTTTCCTATCCTTTTTGTTAATGACAAAGAAGGAGAAGATACTATGTTATTTTGTATGTATCTCTATAACAATTTACAACAATAAATACATTGTCAAAATCTCTCATTCATGGATCAATGGGGAGCATGAACTAACGGGGAGTTTCATTGTTAGAGGAAGCAAAAAACATCAAATTTAAGGCACTGTATATGGTAACCGGATACCACTGAATCAATGGCATTAATTCATACATTTTTTACAGAAACAAAATTTCAAAATATGTGTATATTTAGAGTTGTGTTAAGGCACTATATATACCTTAAATTTCAGATTTTCAAATTCACCTTTTTCATCTACAATTCAATACTTAATCTCTCATTTTCAAATATTAAGGGTCTGTTTGATTTACTACTTTCTAAAAATTATTTTTCTTTTTTCAAAAATTTAAAAACTAAAAAAATTATATGGTTTGTATTTTTTAAAATTTGTTTTGCAAAACTGTTTCATCTTTTATTGTTTTTAAAATTAAAAAACCAAAAGTGATAATTGTGTTTTGCTTTTCACTTTTCAACATTTTTCTACATTTCTAAAATACAAAAACACGGAAAAAACAACCACTTTTCATTAATGACAGTATTGTAAATAATTGGCTTAACTTATTTCTCTTTTAATAAAAAAACATAGTATATTTGATTATTCGTAGACCTGTCATGATTTGTTTGTTAATAGGAGTACCTCTTTTAACTTTCGTTTATCATGCAATTCTATGTATAATTAACTTACAATATTACAATAGATCTGAATAATTTGTTTCAAATTTTCTTCTATATATTACATGCATTATTAAATTATATAATAATATAATATAGTATTAATATTAAGTTAACAACATTAATAACACTTAAAAACTTGGATCAATTTTTAAATATCTTTTTAATTATTACACAATTATATATTTTTATTTTCTTTTAATAATTATTAATCCATTCGTATAAATAAAAATACTATTTTATCTTAACATATAATTTATAAAAAAAATAAATAATAATAAACTCTTTTAATAAATAAGTCTCACGCATATACTCATACGTATTCTTAATTAATTTTTCAAAAATAATATTTAGGCTTAATCATAATTTTAGTTCTTTTATTTTAACGGATTAGCGAACCCCATTCTTATATTTCAAATTCTAATAGTTTTGATTTCATTTAGATTTGTGTACTTCAAATTAGTGAATATATTTGATATATGATTTCATTCACAAGAAAAATGAATTGTGGAGATTTAAAAATCGTTGATTCAAAACAAAAATTATTTTTGAATTCAATGTGAAGCATTTTATAAAAACAAATACTTGGTAGGAATTCAAAGTAACGAAGTTAAGTGGAAAAATTAAAAAGATAAAAGAAGAGAAATGACACCGAAATATTATAGAGATTCGGTCTAAAGCAGTGACATACTCCTCTTTCCAATAATTGATCTTGAGAGTATTCATTATTCTTGAGAGCTTTTAGAAGGTTATACTCACAAACCCCTTATACGAAAAAATGATATTGTAGCCTAATTTCCAACCAAGCAATGAACATGATTGAAGCGGTTAATCTTTAAACCAAACAATAAACACGACTTGAAGTGGTTAGTCTTCAAACCAAACAATGAACACAATTTGAAGCGATTAGTCTTCACACCAAAGGGAGATTTTGCATAGACCGATCTCGAACTAAGACGAATTTTACATGAACGGACTATCTCGAATCTAGTGAATTTTTACACTGGGCTAAATTAAGAAATCTCAGAGAGATTTTACACCAGATCAGATCACGAATCAATAGAGCTTTTAATCCGACTGTACTCAATAGATTATACAGAATTTTTTTAATTATAATAAAAATCTTTTTCATTTTATATTAATAACATATGTTTTAAAAATTGAACAAAAATATAGATTTTTTTTTTCTCATCTTAAACACTGTTTCTAAAAATTAGATAACCAAATGAATATTTTTATTTTTTCATTTCTAAATCAGTTTTAGAAAGTTATGTTACCAAACATATTTTTTACTTGTACTTTTCTTAAAAACATTTTTTCAAAACAATTTTATAAATCCTATTTTGAAAAGTAAATAGCGAAATTGATTCAAACGGACCCTAAGTGTTTTTGACAGATTTTTTGTTGAAACTTCTGCACTTAATTTTAATTGTAATTTCATAAAGTTTCAACCAAATATATTATTGTGCATAGGGGTGGCAAAATGGGTCGTGGCCCGCCGGGCTGGCCCGCGCACCCGCCAAAAAATGGCGGGTTGGGCTGGAATTTTGGGACCGTTACCCGCCAAAGCTTGCCCTACTAAAGACCGCCACCCGCCAAAGCTCGCCCTACTAAAGACCGCCACCCGCCAAAGCCTGCCCCGCCAAAACCCTTCGTCTGTCAAAGCCCGCCGCACCTATAAAATAAACACTTTTTAAGGTTTTTTCCAAAAAAAAAACAATACTAAAATTGATTACATAACTTGTTTCAAATCATAAATCAATTTAGTTTCACCTTCCAAATAACCAATTTAAGCTTTCTAAATGTTGTTTTAATGTTTTTTTATAGAAATGTAAAAAAGACTATCTAATTTATTTTAAAAAATAAAAAATATATATTAAAAAAAAGACGGGCAAGCCCGCCACCCGCCAACCCGCCATCTTGGCGGGGTGGGCTAGACTTTTATGCCCATTTCAACTTGGAGGGCATGCCCGCCCCGCTCTTTTTTTGGCGAGCATTAGGCGGGGCGAGGCGGGCGGCCCGTTTTGCAATCCCTAATTGCGCACTTGTGTTACATATTGAGAATTGCTTTCTTGAAGGAGACAATCAATCTAAGTGATTGATACATTGTATACAACTTCAAAAACTCTTGTAAAATTTCAGAATAATATTGAATTCCTTGTTGTCCAGGACTGTTGGATGGAAGAGAGGGATTAAGGAATGATTGTTCTCTTAATCCACTTTATGTAAATCATAAGGGGATTATCCTTATTGATTTTTTAGGATCTTATGTATAAAGGCTAAGATAGTTTGTGCAAAGTCCAAACACGTTAGTAAAATCTCTTACTTAGTAAGGGGACTGGAGTACTCTCAGATTGTGAGGGGAACTAGGATATATCGTTGTGTCATTTATATTTCCACACTTTACCGCTGTCATCACTTAGCATTCAACCGAAAAAATAATCATATATAAGTCTAAAAATAAAAAAAATTAAAGTACCTAATTCAACCTCTCTTAGGCACATTCCATACTTACAAAGCTATCCTGAGCTATGCCTTTGTCGACACAGGTTTGCAGCTGTTAAGAAATCAAGATTTTCTCGCTCAATTAAATGAAGAGTAAACTCTACTCCCCTTTAGAGTATATTTCTCCTTCTTTTTAAAAATCAAAAAGGCGGGTAAAGATGCATTGCAATAGCATAAATTTGCAAACATGCGATATTGAACATTTAGGAAACATAAAGCATCAATTTATTCATTGATAGAAATTACTTGGAATTGAAAGTACAACAAGGGAAATTACTAAATTTAAAAATTGTAGAAAACAAGAAATAACATGGATTTGAACATATAAGTGAGAGTATTCTATAACAAAATCATCAATGAAGAACAAGTCTTTAAGTAGTTGTGTTTGCTCTAGGATGAGATGTTGAGTTATGAAGTCAAACTTGTCATTAATCACATTTATCTTTCCAATTATGACTTTAAGTAGGTCTTCAATTGTGGTTTGTTGAAGAAGAAGGTGGACAATTTGAGTTCTTTAAAGGTTTTAAAGAATTTTCATTCCTTGAAGTCTTCTAGATCTAGCGTGTGAATTCTTACAAGGGATCAGCCTTATTGTACCTTATTGCTAAAAACATTTAGAAACTCATATTTTTTCTTAGTGAAAATATTTTATTGAGTTGAGAAAAATTAAAACAACTATTTTAAAGGATTGATCGGAGTTTTCTTAATATCATTTTAACCCTAAAATAAAGTACTACATTTCATATCAAAAGTATTTGATAAAGACTCCCCTTAAAGGGGATAACTAAGCATATTATGGCGTGTCCTTCTATACACATTATTGGATGCGAGAGTTGGTATAGACCACGAGATGAACAAGTACATTACATACATGTCCACTCAAATGATCACTAAGGATCATAAACTTAGAGATATTCTAAAGACCATTTTCTTTTATCACTGTAATTGATATTTTCTATCATCGTATATTATTGTATTAGAGAATCCATACATATTGTATACTTACAAATATACTTTTGCTTTGCACAACTCCATTAATTGTTAATGCTTCAAGCTGCAAAGCATACATGCAAAACACTAAGGATTCACCTTTGTTTCCTACATCTTCTCGGGCCCAGGTGTATTAGTTTCAGAAGATCTAAGATTGTTATATTTAGATCTTTTCAATTTGTATAAACAAAAAGGCTCTAAATGGCCAACTCTTTTGCAGTGTGTTATTTTGTAAATTGTACGATTCTTTTTTTGTGTTATCTACAACTTTTCTAGGTTTTATATCCTTTTTAAATCATAATCCATTATTACTTAATGAAGATCTTTGACTTGATAGGATCAAGACAAGTTTTTCTTTACCTTGAGTAAACTTACCTAGGGTTTGATGTAAATCATTGACTTCCTTTTTCAAAGAGAAACATGTCTCCCGAGTTTCTCTTGAGTTTCTAATTTTAGTAATTTATATCTTGAATGAATTATTAATTTCTTCAAGATATCTTAATGACTCCTTAAAACCTAATTGTCATTTTGTATGTTTGTCATTTTCTTTAACTAACTGAGTGCTCATTTTAAACAATTGTTCATAAGATGGTTTAGTTACCTTAATAGTATCTTCCTCGTAGGATGCCTTTTGAAAAAAATCATTTTCTTCATCGGAAGAAGGTCCTTTTGTATTTCTCCTTGAGTTTGATGTCTCAACTCCCTTTCTTATCTCAAATATTGAAGATACTTCTTCTTCTTCATAGTTTTTCAAACACATGGTTCCTTCATTTGATGGTGAATCTTCCAAAGATCGTTCAACTACTGAGTATATTATTTTGAAGTATTAAACCAAATTTGCATGATATGATTATGATTAAGTTGACGATTCTTCGATTTGTTTCTTCATATTTGAATAATTAAACTAGTTCATTCAATTTCTCTATGATCTGCTTCTTTCATGATTTTTCCTGAAATTCATAAAGGCTCTCATCTTTTGATTTAAGGATTGTATTAAAATTCCAATTATTAACTCTTAGACATTTGTTAGTGACGAAAATTCCAATATAATTTCTAATATTACTAAAATTTGAAAATCCATTAAATATGAACTTTTCATCTTCTTTTCCTCGTGGGTTCATCTCATCTTGGTCAATACATTGAGAAACTCCATATATCTTTCAAGAGTATCCCACATTTCCTTGGAGGTTTAGCAATGGTGAACATAGAAGAATTTAATATCATCTAGAGACATTACTATAAAGTTATTAGTTTCAAAATCTATTTCAAACTTTCTTTTTTCCTCTTTGGTCCAAAGGGGATAGAGTTTATTTATTACTTGTCAGTTTACTTAGTAAGTAGGAATAAATAGACAATTGATTATAGTTGCCCATTATTCATGATTTATACTTTAAATAAAAATTTAAACCTAGCTTGCCATATATCAAATATACTCTTATTAAAGAGTGGTGTTGTGTTTAGAGAAAATATCTTGTTGGAAGTCATCTTCCTCCTGAAATAATTAGTTCTAAAATAGGAGTTAGACACTAAGGCCATATAAAATTGTGGAATATAAAATGTGGAAATATAAAAAGTTAAGGGAAGAGATAAGACACCGGAAATTATAAAGGTTCGTCCGAAAAAGAAAAAGACATACTCCTCTTCCCAAGAATAGATCTTGAGAGTATCTAATAAACTTAAGAGCTTTTAGTAGGTTGAACTATTAAACCCCCTCATACAAGGAAAATGAAGATTAAGGCAAACTTCCACCCAAATAGAAAAAGGAGGAGTGAAGCGGTTAATTTTCCTCCCAAAGGATGGATCAAAGTGGTTAGTATCCTTTCCACAATAAAATTAAAGCAATTAGTCTTCAAGCTTCAAACAAACTTTGGAAGCCTTTAGCACTGAGCTGAGCTCGTGAATCTAAACTTAGTTTTAAACTAGGCTAAGAAAGAACCTATGAGATTTTACCATTGGACTGATCTCGAACCAAAACAAGCTTTTATCATGGGCTGAGATTCAAATGAAACTTGGTTTTATTATTGGCTAACCAAGAACCCATGAGATTTTATCTCGGACTGATCTCGAACCTTGAAAGCTTTTGAATATGATAAACTTTGGAACCTAAACAGAAGCTTGATCAAACAATCCCCAAACCAAAACTTTTTACGGGTTAAACTTCAAACTCAAACAAATAATCCCTGAGTGGATAAAAAGTTCAACCAAGGTAAAAACAAAAACTTCCTTGACGAACTTACAAAACTACCCTTCCAAAGTTACAACTTCCTTGCTCGCAAAATAAGTATCTCGAAAAGCACTATGTTTAAAATTTTAGTGAGAGAAAGTAAAAAAACGAGTTTTGAGAGGGAGAGAGAGAGTGGGAGAGAGAGTGAAAGAAGTGAGAAATGAAATCACATTTCTTGATGACTTTGAAAGTGGAAATGGACATATATTTATAGTCTAAAGGTTTACACAAAAAAGGAAATTTTTTAAGGCCAATTATAATGTGTCAATCGATTGGTAGTAGACATGTGATAATCGATTATTGAGCTCAAAATGGTAAGAAAATATGGTTAGCCATTACCAGTCATTTAGGCAATGTCTTAATAAATTAGGAAACATTTTTTAACTTCTTCAATCAATTGTTATTGTAATACCCATATACAAAAGACATACATAAAGCATATTTTTCATATATAAGATTCGAAATTTGGTATTGAAATACAAATAAGTTCTTAGCAACACATTTTATAAGTATAGTCACTACAACATAAGGTACTAAAACAAGGCTATACAATAATACAAGATGTTCAAACTACAAAAGAATCTAAGAACTAGATCCGGAGATCTCAAAATCCACAGCGGAAGACAAGCCCTCAACTAGTAAGGATAATCAAGTCGCCTTATCCTTACCCTTAATGGAACCTGAAGTACCTGAAATAACAACATCAACATGGGGTGAGATAAAACATCTCACTGAGTTCCCTATCTTAGAGTTCTCTCGCCTCTAAGGGTCAAACCTAATAATTCCACGAGTACAAAGGACTCCTCTCAAAAGTAACTAAGCCAAAATGGAACATTCAAGCAACACTTCGTACAACACTTCCCATGGGACTCAGTGAAACACCCACCTCAAGTATGGACCAGTAGACTTCTCATGGGACTCAATGAAATACCCATCTCAAGTTATCATTCGCTTCCCGTGGGACTCAATGTAGTACCCACCTCAAGTTAACACTCGCTTCCCGTGGGACTCAATGTAATACCTGTCTCAAGCTAATACTCGCGTCCCGTGGGACTCAATGTAATACCCACCTCAAGCTAACACTCGCTTCCCGTGGGACTCAATGTAATACCCACCTCAAGCTAACACTCGCTTTCCATGGGACTCAATGTAATACCCACCTCAAGCTAACACTCGCTTCCCATGGGACTCAATGTAATACCCACCTCAAGCTAAAAGGGGACACAATCAAATGCGATTCTCATTTCTCACTAGTCTACAGAAGTCCTAGGTACCTCACAAGTGTTACCATTTCATTTCTTTAAGCCCATACTTTTCATAATTTCGCATTCTTACGGTTAAGTCGGAAAATCGGGAAAAAGTCGGGTAAAAATAATATTCTTCAACATCATAAGCAATTACATAATTTTAGCTTCAAAACGGTATGTGGAACATTAAAAACGGATACCCGGATCAAAAGTTACGAATTAAATAACACAATTGAAACCTACAAGTCTCGCAGAGCGAAACAACTTTTGGAATTCTCACTGAGCGAGGAACTGCTCGCTGAGTGAGCTATACCAGTTCAAGAAATTCCAGGCTTACGGGAAATAACCTCTCCAAGCCAAACTCAACTCCAAACATCAACCAATGCAGAAAAACATAGCCAAACATGTTCATAGACATAATGTGAGTATCATAGTTAAGTTTTAATCGAGTTTTAATCGTTAAACTTTAAATTTCTAAGATTTCTCAATGAAACCCTAAACCACAAAATCTCTAAAACTCAACCAAATTCAAAGATAAAAGCTTCTAACTAAGAACCCACCTCGGGAGATGAAGATTGGCGGAAAGATTGAGTCGATTCGACGGACAGATGGCGAAGAAAGATGAATTTGAAGTCTTGGGGTTTTTCCTCCTCTTCTTCTCTTCTCTCTCTTTTCTTCCTTCTTCTTTTCTATTCCTCTTTTCCTTACTAACTTCTTCTTCTTATTTCCTTTCTATCAATAAATATAAAAATATATATTTTACCTTTGTGTCCAAAATTAGAGAGTATCCAAAAATGTCTTTTAATCCTATATTTTATAAAACCTCTGAGTCAGCTAATATCAATTAATAAAATAATATCTCGTTGGTTACTCTATTTAGTTCCGTTAAAATTTCTTAGAGTAAACCAGAATAATATTAATATCGATTAATATTATTCAGAGCATTAAATACAACGCAGGGTCTTACATCCTCCCCCCCCCCCCCCCCTAAATAAAATCCGTCCACGAATTTAAAGGATTACCTAAACAAGTGAGGATACGATTCCCGTGTCTCTAATTCCAACTCCCACGTAGCATCGTCTGGATGCGTCTCATCCCATTGCACTTTAACAAGTGGTATCTCATTATACATTAACACCTTGGTTTCTCTCCTGAAATTCTGTGATCAGGTATGAGATGTCCTAAGAGATGTCCCAACACTTGACAGATTTAACCAAAACTTAAATAGCAAGAAAAGTAAACAACACAGAAGTTTGTTAACCCAGTTCAGTGTATAACCACACTTACATCTGGAGGCTACCAAGCCAGGAGGAAATCCACTATAAGTAATATTAATTCTAGACTTAAACCACCCTGTTTAATCTATCACTTAATAACTACCCAATGCAATTTCTACCTAAGACACAACTTAGATAAGAGTACCCTACTCACTCCCCCTCAATCACACAGTGATCAAGTTTACAAGTTTAATAAAATTGAAGACATTCTTCAAACAATACAGCTTGATCTTACTTCACAGTTTCAATCAAGTCACAAATGCACTTATGCTTAAAAGCTCATCAAGTGGTACAATTAAAAACAGCCTGCTATTAAAACACTAGACACCCTATTTGGTCTTCTGAAATTCGTACTCAATTCTATGAGTTTCTGATAATTAAATAGGTATCTGTAATTTGGGCTTTCTGTAGAATGATCCAGCCCTAATGCGCATGCAGCTTCCACCTTGAATTTAGGGTTTGTTACTTCCTAGATTCTAGGTGATTTAGGCCTTCTGTTTTAATCTGAATCCTTAATATAAAACTCCCTACAGATGCGCCTTGTTCTGTTTTTATCCATCATTAATTAATTCCAGATAACTCTCCTTAAATATCTCTGATCAGTTAGTCAATAATTAATTCTGGTAGCAGGTTTGAGATGTCTCAACATCTGTTGGGACATCCTGAAAAACTGAACTTAAGTCATTAACACAATGTCCCAACATCTGATAAGACATCCTGAAATAAGTTCATATACTCTGTTTGATAATGTCCCAACATTTGATAGGACATTCTGAACTGAATTCAATATTTCTTGTTGGTCAAGAATTCTGCCAATTCAAGACATCTACAAACTCCCCCTTTGGCTAATTTTTGGCTAACATCTTTTCTGGTTTTCAGAGTGCAGCAGAAGTTCTTTTATGAGAGTATAATCCTACTTTTCTGTTGATTCATATTTGAGATTACTCCCCCTCAAACATATATGTGTCCAATCTTGTTGCAACAGAAAAAATAACTTATTCAGTTCAGAAGCAAACAGAATTTTCATTCATAATCAAACAGCATTACATTGTTCATTACATTGTTGGTGTTGTTCTCCCCCTTGTTAGACACAAATTTTGGGGCCAAAGAGACTAAATCTAAATTACAATGCAGCTGTCATTACATTTGTCCTCACATACAATGATCACTCAGACTCATCACTTTCAGTAGTTTCTTCATCAACTTCAGTTTCTTCTTCAGCTTCAGTTTCTTCATCAGAGGCAGCTTTTTGATCTCCTTCACTCTCCAGCCTTTGGATGATTTCTTCAAGTTTCAGCTTCCTTGCTTCAAGTTCCTTGCAGGTGCTTTTTAGTTCAACAATCAATGCAGCCTTGGAGATTAGAGTCTTGGCAGTTGAAGGACCTGCAGATGTCCCAGAAGGTGCTTCAACATCTGCTGCATGATGACTGAGGAACAATTTGTAGTGAAAAACCAGGGGGCTTTCTCTTTTGCAGACTGTATCCTTCTCAGTGAGGATTCCAGGGTATTGATTGAGCACTATACCACACAGCAAGGAGGGAAAAGCTATTGGCAGCTTTGTTGCAGAAGAGCTGGCATGCTTCAAGGTCTGATCAAATATGTAAGCACCATAGTCCAGCTTAGTCTGAGTTCCCACAGCATAGATAAACCTGGCCAGGCCAGTGGATATTGAAGAGGTGTGGTTGGTAGGCACCCAGTTTGCTGTACCAATCCTGTTCAGCATGGCATATTTTCTAGTTAGCATGCTCACTGAGAGCTTTCCTTTCACTGGCCATGCCTTGACCTGGTTTGCAGTGATAACCTTGCAGACTTGGTTATCTGTTTTACCTAGCTCATTTGGTCCATCTGTTTCTCTTCCTAGGTATTGGTTGATGATTTGAGGAGAGAACTCTACACACCTACCTCTAACAAAGACTTTTCTAAATTCAGAGGACTTTCCATTTGCACAGTCTTCCTGAAGATTGACAATGAATTCTTTGACAAGAAGTTCATAGCAGGGAGAGAGATTTGAGACTGTTTTGAAGAGGCCTGCAGCAGAGATGAGGTCAATCAGTTCAGTGCACTCAAGTGCATTACTGCTCAGTTCTCTTTCTAGGGCAACCCTTCTTTGGTACACAAACTTCCATCTGTTAACACTAGAGACATGATGGAATGATATGTTGTCCAAGGGGGCTTCTGGAACAGCAGATGAAGCCCTAGATGGTGCTGGTTTCTTCTTGGGAGGAGATGTTGGGACATCTGATTCAACATCTGAGTCTGATGGGGTGACAACTTTCCTTTTCTGGGTTTGGACTTTACTCCATTGTTTTGTTGGACCAAAGGCAGTTTTGGCTTTGTCTTTCTTTGGAGTGGCTTGCTTCTTCTCAGGGACAGCCTGTTCTGCTTGCATCTTTCCTTTCCTAGACCTGAGCCTTTTGGCTATGCTAGGTCTTACAGAGGCTATGATCTCTGTATCAGAATCCTGTTCCAGGTTCACCACAGGAGGAGATTGAGCAGTCTCCTCTTCATCTGGTTGATCAGCAGGGCTATGATCTTCAGTTGAGGCTCTGGTCTGATCCTCAGATTCTTCTTCATCACTTTCACTTGAGGCCTTTTTCTGGTCCTCAGATTCTTCTGCAGCAGCATCAGATGAACCTTTTTGTTGATCCCCAGATGTTTCAACATCTGTTGGGACATCCTGTTGAGCAGGAGTGTCCTTTGCAGCTTGAGTTTGATCTTCTTGAGGGGCAGGCATGGTGTTCAGAGGAATAGAAATCCCACTAACCACTCTTTGTTCATATAGGATCTTGGTAACTAACTCCTTTATTGAAGCATCCACATATTCAGAGGATTTTTGAGGCATGTTTGCTGGAGAAGGAATGCCTTTGGATTTGCTGCAGACTTGATCTTTAGCTCTTTTTGGAGTTCTTGGCTTCTTAGCATGAGGAACACTTCCTCTTAATTCGTCCAGTGGGGTAGACTCCATGGGAACTACATAAATAGGAGTTGCATGAACAACATCTTCTTTGTTGAGAACTTCTTCAGGAGTGCTAGGGTTTTGAGACATTGTCAAGATGGATGGATGAAGAGTTTTAGGGTTTATGATTTCTGAATAACAGCTTGATAATATGATTCGCTTTTGATGGTGTGATGAGAAACTTGATAGCTGATTATAAGCTGTTACTAAATAAGTAGCCGTTATATTGAAAATGATTAGGAATGGAATACCCAAAGTTCTTGTCCAGACTGGTGTTGCCATCTGGAACTTATGCCATACAATGTCATATGACATGTTGGCACATCTCATTAACTGCTAAATCTCACATAAACAGATTCCCAGTTTGCCCCTTAAGTTCTCAAATTGTGTAGCATCCAATGCTTTTGTAAAGATATCAGCCAACTGCAGATTTGTAGCTACATGTTCCAATGAAATCACCTTTTCTTCTACAAGATCTCTGATGAAATGATGTCTGATATCAATATGCTTGGTCCTGCTATGTTGAATGGGATTCTTTGATATGTTGATTGCACTTAAGTTGTCACAGTACAATGTCATGACATCCTGTGGGACATTGTACTCAGTGAGCATTTGCTTCATCCAAACCAACTGAGAACAACTGCTTCCAGCTGCTATATATTCAGCTTCAGCTGTAGATAAGGATACACAATTTTGTTTCTTACTGAACCAAGAAATCAAATTGTTTCCTAGAAAGAAGCATCCTCCTGAAGTGCTTTTTCTGTCATCAGCACTTCCAGCCCAATCAGCATCACAGAAGCCAGTGAGAATTGGTTTACATCCATGAAAGTACATTATGCCATAGTCACAAGTACCATTAACATATTTAAGAATTCTCTTGACTTGATTGAGATGACTGACTTTTGGATCAGCTTGATATCTTGCACATACACCTACTACAAATGCTATGTCAGGTCTGCTAGCAGTCAAGTATAACAAGCTTCCAATCATGCTTTTGTATAAGCTTTCATCTACATTCTCACCCTTTTCATCTTTAGTCAGCTTTAAATGTGTGGGGGCAGGAGTTCTCTTATGAGTAGCATTTTCCATTCCAAATTTCTTGACTATGTTCTTGGTATACTTGCTTTGGGAAATGAACATTGAATCTTCCATTTGTTTTATTTGCAGACCAAGAAAGTAGGTTAACTCTCCTACTAGGCTCATTTCAAATTCAGATTCCATCTGCTTGACAAAATGTTTGACCATCCTGTCAGACATCCCACCAAAGACAATATCATCAACATATATTTGAGCAATTATGATATTTCCTTCTTCATCTTTAACAAACAAGGTTTTGTCAATTCCACCTTTTCTGTACCCTTGCTTGATAAGAAATGTAGTCAGTCTTTCATACCATGCCCTTGGAGCTTGCTTCAGACCATAAAGTGCCTTCTTTAGTTTGTATACATGATTTGGACAACTTGGATCAACAAATCCTTTAGGCTGTTCTACATATACCTCTTCATTAAGATAACCATTTAAAAAGGCACTTTTCACATCCATTTGAAATAGCTTGAACTTTAAGATACAAGCAATTCCCAAAAGTAGTCTAATTGATTCAAGCCTTGCTACTGGTGCAAAGGTTTCATCAAAGTCTACTCCTTCAATTTGAGTGTATCCTTGAGCTACAAGTCTAGCTTTGTTCTTTGTAACAACTCCTTGTTCATTTGACTTGTTCTTATACACCCATTTTGTTCCAATCACATTTATGTCATCAGGTCTAGGGACAAGATTCCATACTTCATTCCTTGTGAATTGACCTAATTCCTCTTGCATAGCACTAATCCAGTATTCATCAGTAAGAGCTTCCTTGATGTTCTTAGGTTCTATTTTAGAAACAAAACAAGAACCTGAAATTACTTCTCTTGATCTAGTGCTCACACCTCTGTTGGGATCACCAATTATCAAATCTTTGGGATGATCTTTCTGTATTCTGATGGAGGGAGGTTTGCTGGATTCTTCTGTCCTTGTATCAGTTTGAGTGAAGTTATAATGATCATTCTTTTCTTCAGCTTCAATCTTGATATCAGCAGATGTTCCAACATCTTCTGGGACATCTGTAGGAGCATCATCAATTATCACATTTATGGACTCCATGATTACCTTGGTTCTAGAATTAAATACTCTATATGCTCTGCTGTTTATAGAATATCCAAGGAAAATCCCTTCATCACTTTTAGGATCCATTTTTCTTCTTTGCTCCCTATCTGCCAGAATGTAACAGTTACTTCCAAACACATGAAAGTACTTGACTGTGGGTTTTCTGCCCTTCCAGACTTCATATATTGTGGACAGAGTTCCTTTCCTTAAAGTAACTCTGTTATGGATGTAACAAGCAGTGTTCATAGCTTCAGCCCAGAAGTACAAAGGTAACTTTTTAGCATGGATCATAGCTCTTGCTGATTCTTGAATAGTTCTATTCTTCCTCTCAACAATCCCATTCTGTTGAGGAGTGATAGGTGAAGAATATTCATGATTGATTCCTTCTGAAGAGCAGAAATCTAAGAACTTTTGGTTCTCAAATTCTTTTCCATGATCACTTCTTATTCTGATCACACAGCTGGATTTCTCCCTTTGTAATCTTTGGCATAATTCTTTGAATACATCAAATACATCAGACTTTTCTTTGATGAAATCTATCCATTTATATCTTGAAAAGTCATCAACCACCACATAGGCATACCTTTTGCCACCAAGACTTTCAACCTGCATAGGTCCCATAAGATCCATATGTAATAGTTCCAAAACTTTGGAAGTTGTCAGATGTTGGAGCTTTGGATGGGACATCTTGGTTTGCTTGCCTATTTGACATTCACCACATATTTTGCCATCATCAATCTTCAGTTTAGGAATACCTCTTACAACATCCATAGATATTATCTTCTTTATGCCTCTGAAATGAAGATGACCTAGCCTTTGGTGCCATAGTTTCACTTCTTCTTCTTTAGCTAAAGAACAAGTTGAAGTGAGACTGAGGTTTTGAGATTCCCACATGTAACAGTTGTCTTTAGATCTGGCTCCTCTCATGACCACTTCTTGTTCTTTGTTAGTCACTATACATTCAGTTTTGGTAAAGTTTACACTGTACCCTTGATCACATAATTGACTTATACTGATCAGGTTAGCAGTTAAACCTTTAACTAGCAGCACATCATCTAGTCTTGGAACATCTTGACAGTCCAAGGTCCCAACTCCCTTGATTTCTCCTTTAGCTCCATCTCCAAAGGTTACATACCTGGATGAATATGACTTTAAGTTTACTAGCAGGTTCTTCAATCCAGTCATGTGTCTTGAACATCCACTGTCAAAATACCAGTCTTCCTTAGCTGATACTCTTAGTGATGTATGTGCTATATATGCAACACTTTTCTTTGACCATTTGAGTTGAGATTTCTTTTGATGTCTTTGCCCTGTGTGTTGTTCACCAGCAGATCTCCAAGATTGATTGTTGATCTTGTTCTTGGGTATGTAGCTTTGATCAGCCTGAATGCTAGTTTTTGGTCTCCATACCTTCTTGATGACTTCTGTCTTCTGCTTAGGAGGTTGCTGATTTCTTTGATGTCTATGCAGCACTTTCTTGTTAGCTTCTATTTTCTGCTTAGAAGGTTGCTGACACATCTGATTTGGATATCCATGTAGCTTATAACAATGAGGTTTGATATGTCCAAATCTTCCACAGTGATGGCATCTCCATCTTTGATACTTCTTCTTCATTTTGTTCTTTCCAGAATGTTGAGACATCTGTTGGAACATTATGTTTGATTTTGTGTTCTTTTCCTGATGTTGAAGCATCTGTTGGGACATCTTGTTTGACTGTATGGATTTTGAAGTTGTTTTGCTAGAGCTAGCTTCATCTTTATGTACTCTGTTAAATCCCAGTCCACTTTTATCCCCTGAGTGCTTATTGTTGTTGAGAATAATATCCAGTGTATTTGAGCTGCTGTTCAACATTCTAACAGATTTGGACATATGTTCCAACTTGGAGTTGAGAAGACTTACTTCACTTTTCAAGGTGTCAATGATCTCTTGATCACTTGCTTTTTCATCTTCTAATGCCTCATTCTGCTTCTTTAGCTTTATAACCTCACTGCATATGTCAGTGCTTCTTTTGTATAGATCTTTGAATGCTTGCTCAAGTTCTTCATAAGTACACTCTCCATCACTGGATTCACTTTCAGAATCACATAATCCAGCTAAAGCAGTGATATGCTTAGCTGATTCTTCTTCTGAATCTCCTCCTGAGTCTTCATCAGACCAGGTTACAGATAGTCCTTTCTTTTGCCTTTTTAAGTAGGTAGGACATTCATTCTTGATGTGTCCATATCCTTCACATCCATGGCATTTGATTCCTCTTTCTTGACTGGTCTTTTCAGCATAATTTGACCTTCTGTTAGCATCATAAGGTCTCTTGTTCTCAGAAGAGTTTGTGTATCTTCCACTGGGATTGGATTTGCCTTCCATTCCTCTGAGAATCTTTTTGAATTGTCTTCCAAGCATAGAAATGTTGTCTGATAAGCTTTTACCAGTTTCTGATTCATCATCTTCTTCTTCATCAGTATTTGTTACCAAGGCTATGCTTTTGATCTTCTTAACATTTGTGTCATTCATTCCCATCTCAAATGTTTGAAGGGAACCAATGAGTTCTTCAACTTTCATAGTGCATATGTCTTGAGCTTCTTCTATTGCTGTGACTTTCATGTCAAATCTTTTTGGCAAAGATCTGAGGATTTTTCTTACAAGTTTTTCATCAGTCATCTTTTCTCCCAAAGCTCCAGAAGTATTAGCTACTTCTAAGATGTTCATGTAGAATTCATGAACTGTCTCATCTTCCTTCATTCTCAAATTTTCAAACTTGGTGGTGAGAAGTTGAAGTCTTGACATCTTTACCTTTGATGTTCCTTCATGAGTTGTTTTGAGAGTATCCCACACATCTTTGGCTAGCTCACAGTGATGCACAAGTCTAAAGATGTTCCTATCAATGCCATTGAATAGAGCATTTAAGGCCTTGGAGTTGCCTAGTGCTGAATCTTCTTCTTCCTTACTCCATTCTTCTTCAGGTTTCAACAATCTTGATCCATCTTTGGTGTCTTGGATAGGATGTTCCCATCCAATGTTGACTGCTCTCCAGGCCCTGTTGTCAAGTGATCTTAAGAATGCAATCATTCTTGGTTTCCAGTAGTCATAATTAGATCCATCCAGAATAGGTGGTCTATTTACTGATCCTATATCTCTGTCCATGTTTCCAGAATTTGTATTCCCTAGATCTCACCCAGTATAAACAGGCAGGGTGCCTGCTCTGATGCCAATTGAAATTCTGTGATCAGGTATGAGATGTCCTAAGATATGTCCCAACACTTGACAGATTTAACCAAAACTTAAATAGCAAGAAAAGTAAACAACACAGAAGTTTGTTAACCCAGTTCAGTGTATAACCACACTTACATCTGGAGGCTACCAAGCCAGGAGGAAATCCACTATAAGTAATATTAATTCTAGACTTAAACCACCCTATTTAATCTATCACTTAATAACTACCCAATGCAATTTCTACCTAAGACACAACTTAGATAAGAGTACCCTACTCACTCCCCCTCAATCACACAGTGATCAAGTTTACAGGTTTAATAAAATTGAAGACATTCTTCAAACAATACAGCTTGATCTTACTTCACAGTTTCAATCAAGTCACAAATGCACTTATGCTTAAAAGCTCATCAAGTGGTACAATTAAAAACAACCTGCTATTAAAACACTAGACACCCTATTTGGTCTTCTGAAATTCGTACTCAATTCTATGAGTTTCTGATAATTAAATAGGTATCTGTAATTTGGGCTTTCTGTAGAATGATCCAGCCCTAATGCGCATGCAGCTTCCACCTTGAATTTAGAGTTTGTTACTTCCTAGATTCTAGGTGATTTAGGCCTTCTGTTTTAATTTGAATCCTCAATATAAAACTCCCTACAGATGCGCCTTGTTCTGTTTTTATCCATCATTAATTAATTCCAGATAACTCTCCTTAAATATCTCCGATCAGTTAGTCAATAATTAAATCTGGTAGCAGGTTTGAGATGTCTCAACATCTGTTGGGACATCCTGAAAAACTGAACTTAAGTCATTAACACAATGTCCCAACATCTGATAAGACATCCTGAAATAAGTTCATATACTCTGTTTGATAATGTCCCAACATTTGATAGGACATTCTGAACTGAATTCAATATTTCTTGTTGGTCAAAAATTCTGCCAATTCAAGACATCTACATCTCCCAACAATACGGCTCGGTTGGGGTTCAAAAGTCAAATCTGTTTCTATCTCTATAGAATCTGGTAAAATAGGATGAAGAGGATCGGGAACGAACCTATGAAGGTTAGATACATGAAAAACATCATGCATTTCAGATAGAGAGGGCGGAAAGGCTAAACGGTAAGCAACTTCACCAATCCTTTCTAGAATCTGATACGGTCCCACGTATCTCGGACTTAACTTACGTGACTTAAATGGTCCTTTCAACCTCAATCTCAGAGTGACTTTCAAGTATACATGATCACCTTCATCAAATTCCAAAGGTCTCCTTCGATTGTCAGCATAGATCTTCTGACGATCTTGGGCTTGTTTAATCTTTTCTCGGATCATACGAATCTTTTTCGTAGTCTCTTGAATAACTTCCGGTCCTAAAATCCTATCTTCACCCACTTCTGACAAACACAACGGTGTTCTACACTTTCTTCCGTATAAAGCCTCATACGGAGCCATTCCGATGCTCGCATGTGTAAACACCCCAAATTTGCCCTCACCCATTCACACCATGGCTTGTGATCATCCTCATATGCATAAATACAAACATATCATCTCATATCTCACTTTTGATTCACTGCATAGCTTCTAAGGCATCTGCACCTAGGGTTTGTGATCTGAGCAATCCCAAAGCATCTTGAGCCATTCCAAAGGCAACCAATCAACTCAAAGGGGTCCATGTGTGTTCTTACATCATATTCTATCTCCTCAAAGTCAAAAATGCAGAGGAATCACAAGAGCTAGGGTTTGAGTGGATGCAGAGCCAGGTTGAACTACACAGTTGACTGAAAATTAGGGTTTTGGTTTCAGAGGCCATAACTCCAAATTTTTTGGTCATTCTTGTTTTCATTGATCTCTATATGGTATAGGGAGTATACATATCAATTTTCATGAAGAAATTCCATGGGGAAGTCATCTGATCAAGAGTTGACTTTCTAGACAAGTCAGTGCAAAATCAGGGCATCTGAGGCCCCCAATGACCCAACCAATGGGTGATCTTCATCATTTTGAGTGTATATGATCTTTATTTGATCATGGAAGAAGGTTGAAGTTCATGAAAATCAAGAATTTAGGGTTTTTGCAAATGTTGACTTTTTGGGCATAGCTGACTTTTCAAGAATGCATCATTTTAGGTCATTTTTCAAGCTTTGATTCTTGGTCCAAAAAGGCTTCAAATGGAAAAACTTTGGTCATGAAAGTTGTAGATCTCATCTTTCCCTTTTCAAAAAGTACAAGAACATGATCAAACTCTTCTTGGATCAAAAGTTATGGCAATGCAAAGTTGGCTAAAATCATTAATTTTCAAGGCATGCCCTAAGTGAGAATTTTGCAAAGTCATGAACCAATACATTATGTGACTTCTAATTCATTTCAAACCAACACATAAACATTCTCTAAGTCCCAAAAATCAGATTTGAACCAAAGGTCACATGTGCTTAGTTCATGTAACAAGGCATTTTTCATGAAAATCCATAAAGTAACCAAGTTGCAAAACTCATGATCATGCTTCACCAACTTGCTGCATTGGTCCTTGAATCAAGCCAGCCTCACACACTCACCATGCTACGCCAGCCCTAGCCCTTGTACTTGCCTAGTATCAAGCCCATGCTTCTCTTACAAGATTTTTGACTTTTGGCAAAAGCAAACTTACCAATCACAAAAGCACAAGTCACATCATCCAGCCAATCAGATTTGTTTATGTTATCAATTTGCAAGCTAGCCATAAGGAGAAGCAAGGCTGAAACCAACACATTCACCACATACACAAAAACTCACCATCTTGCAACTTGCTTCGAATTCCTCTCCACAGCCACTAAACATTCAAGCCAACTTCACCAATCATCTCACCTTGCTCCATAGACCTCAAACACCAAGAACACAAGCCTGAAACAGCCAAGAGATCCCACTGCCATTCTTCACCCTCATTCTGCAGATTCATTCGAATCTCCCTCCCTAGCTCACAAACAACCAAACAAACCTTGCAAAGCTTCTCCATACATCATTTGGACCTCAAACCATCATTCACAATGACCTGAAAGAGCCAGAACCTCCATTGACATTTTTGATCAAGCTTGAGCAGAAGCTTTCGAAACTCATTATCCAGCCAACACAAACTCATTTTGAGCACTCAAACATCTTTGGGGGATCAAGTGGAGTGGTTTGCACAAGGAAAAGTGGCCAGAAAGTCCTCAAGTTGAAAGCTCCAAATCTCAGGTAGCTCGAAAATAATTTTTCCAGAAATCATTTTTCTTGTTACAAACTTGTTCTTCATGTCTTGCTGATCATTCTGGTACCATTGGTTTTGAAAATGGTTTCGAAATGAGCATTTAATTTGTGTCTGAAGCTTGCGTGACCTAGTTTTCTTTTTCTTCGATTCAGCTCATTTAGGAAATATAAATGTGTTTTAGGATGGGGGTTTGATTCGTGAGGATGTGAGGATCATTTCCCAGTTCTTGTTTTTCATTTTTGATGCGTTTTGAGGGATTTGGGTAGTTTTCAGGTGAGAGCTGGCCGGAGAAGACGACCGGAAGTCTTCTCCGGCCACCTGAGAGTCATTTGTGCCCTAATCACGTAATTAATGCTAGTTTGAATTTGAGCCATTGATGAGCGTTGACTTGCTGACTTCCCTCTCTTTTGGATGGCCCAGATGCGTTTGATTAGCCCTAATCTTTTTCATTTAGTTAATTAATTCATAATTAAACTAATTATCTCAGAGTCAATCCCAACCACAGGATCACGCGCCAGTCAACACTTTCAAATCCTGGGCGCATCTTGGCCCTCCATCCCTCTGACTTTTCTTTTTATTTGATTTTTATTCATTTTTCTTTCATTTAAATTGCATAATTAATTTAAAATAGCAAAAAATTCTTAAAAATTATGAAACTTTTTCTTTAAAGTTTTATTAATTTTTATGACACAAAAATATTTTTATTTTATTTTTTATCATTAAAAAAGTATTTTTAAATATTTAAAAGACTATTTTTAATTGATTAATGAGAATTAATTAATTAAAAATACTTTTAGGTATTTAAAAATTACAAAAAAATTCATGAAATGTTCTAAGACATTTAGAAACATTGTCCAACCTTCAAACCAAATTTCTTTTTTGATCTTGAGGCATTTTAGAAATTTTTCATTGAATTAAATCATTTTTTATGCATTATTTTGATCATAAGTTGGAAAATTCATTTCTGCCTATTGGTGAAGGTTGAGACATTGATTCTTTTTGCTTTGTCTTGTGTTTGGCATGTAGTTTCTAGGATAAAAAGGCCATGAATTGTGCTTGCATTTTCAAATTGTTTGGCATTTGTTTTGTTAAGAACCCTAAAAAACCCTAATAACTTAGAAAAATCATATCTTGAGTTTGGTTGAGAGTTGAGAGTTCCCCTTTGGGCAGTGGTTCATTATAGGTTTAGGGTTTCTTTGGGTAGCATTTTCCATTTTTTATCTTAGGGTTTGCTTCTGTTTTGAGTTTTTGTTTGATGTTTGATCCATGAACCCTAATTTGGGCTTTCTTTTGCATCCTCCTTGCATTCTCTTGCATAACATGACTTGTCTTTGCATTTTGTGCATTCTTGTGATCCATTTGACATCTTAAGACATTTAGAAAGCATGTTTGGTCATTGCATTGCATATTTGCCATGTCATTTGTCTTGTATGCTTCATAACATTTCATGTTTGTTCATGCTCCTTAGCTTGCATCATTTGCATTCATGATCTTGTATGAACATCCCCATTGCCTTGCCTCATGTTTGCAGCACCTCATAACATCATAATCATCATCAACATGCTTCTGGTTTTGCTTAGCATCATATCATTTCATCTCATCTTGCATTGCATTGCATTTTCTTTCTAACATTGCAGGTGGTAAGTAAACTTGAGAAGTGGATTTGCCTTCACTTCTCATACCTTTTCTTTTCATCTCTCTTGCATCCATTGCTGCATTTCTATTTGTGTTTGAGATTGAGCTTGCTCATTCTTCTTCCTCCCACTTTCTCTCTTCAAGTGACTTGACTTCTTGAATGAAGCAAGTCACTTTGCTTCTCTTGATCCTGTTCATCTGCTTCCTGGTGGTTCCTCTGAAGATTGTTCTTGCAAACCTCACAAACCTTAGGACCAACCAAGCATGACAATGAATTAGGGTTTTGATTAGTCCCCCCATAGTTTTACCTTTGTGTCTCTCTTTGAGTCTTCTCTTCTCATCTCATAATCAGGGACTAAACCCTAAAGGCTTTAAGACTTTGTGATTGAGCTTATGCCTGCATCCTTCTCTTAGGATGGAGTGTATAACTTTAATCCTAAGTATTAAAACCTTAAGGTGTTTAAATCTCTTAATCAATTCACTTAATAAATATCAAGACATTACACTTGTAACTTGGGCCTTGCATTAGGGTTCTAATTCTTCCTTAAGTGGTTAAGAAGGACTAACCCTAGTGTTAATGGACAAGTCCCCCTCAAGTTGTCTTACAAACCATAAAAATCACTTCATCATCTTATCATTAACTAAAATCCACTTAATAAAGGCTTTGTTTTGTCATGGGTTTAATCCCTAATCATGGATTAAGTTGAGGAGTTTTTCTCAGCTTAAACACTCTCATCTATCATCCTTCTTTTAGGATGGTGTAATGGGTCTGTTTAATCCCTGATTATGGCTTAACCTCATTACTCAACACTAAACAAAAACAACAAAAACACCTAAATAATCACAAGTAGGTTAATGATCTTAATCCTACACCAAAGGTGATTAAGTGTGAGAATCTGACTTCACACTTAAGGTATTCCCATTACCCCTAATCAGAGGGAAGATGTGATGAGTTTACTAAATCCATTGGTTTAGACTTAAGCTCATTAATTTATGCAAAAACACCAAAAACATCTAAATAATCAAGTAGGTTAATGATCTTAATCCTACACCAAAGGTGATTAAGTGTGAGAATCTGACTTCACACTTAAGGTATTCCCATTACCCCTAATCAGAGGGAAGATGTGATGAGTTTACTAACCCATTGGTTTAGGCTTAAGCTCATTATCCCATGACAAACTCCAAAAGCAATAAAAGACTGAAAACACAAAAACAAACAATAATCGTCATCTCCGAGATTCTTTTCTCATCATCTTCACTCACAAACGAGAACTTGCTTCTTCCGTCTAATGCAAGACAGTTCGCACCTGAGCCAGACAGGTCATACACTTGAGCATAGACAAGTAAGCAGTTCATCAGTCAGTTTCTTTCAGTCTCTTTGGGTCGAACTACGGTGTTCTGACTTCCTCATTGCACGAGAGGATACGTAGGCATAACTTAACAGTTATCGAACAAAAGTCTCTGTACATTCCCCCTCTTTCCAGCATCTTTCTTTTAGCCTCATTATCTTGAGCAATTCATTCTCATTCTTACACTGACACTTCATTTATACACTTCACTCTCTTTTACACTGACACCTGTACATCTCTTCCAGCTATTTCATACACAGATTGCACTGACACTACCCCTTTAAAACATAAATCTTTTAAGCGTGGATCCCGTCGAGTACGACGGACAATCTGGGTGCTAATACCTTCCCAGGTTGTAACCAACCCCCTTTCTCAGTCTCTCTGGTTCGCGACCGTCTTATCCATTTCTCTTCTAGGTCTATGCAGCATTGCCTTTCCTCCGGGATAAAAATGCCTAGCTGGCGACTCTATTCATCTCCAGTGAGTTCACGGCTGTGTGTTCTCACTGTTCCCCTCGCCGACCGTTCGCGTCTGTACCTTTATTTGGGCCATTTTCATTTGTCGGGAGCGACAGCTTGGCGACTCTGCTGGGGACTGATATATTGCAACCAGGGCTTCTGGTTCTTTTTTGTGGGTTCCTCCTAGCGCTTGTTTGATTTGTGTTTACTGGGGTGTTATGTGCTTGTTTGTGCTTGTATTTATTTTTGTTTATTGCTTTATGTACAGTTGCTTTACTGCTTTCTTTATTGCATTTATATATATCATACTGTCATTGTTGCTGGCTGGATCTGTTGTTTGCCTTGGTGGGTGGGTGATTCATTGAGAGTTAAGGTCCTATACCTGGGACCTGAGTGACACCTAGGCTAGAGTGAATCATATTCTTTCCCATTCCATTTCGGTCTGGTGCGGGAATATGAAACACGGTTCAGATATGGGTTTCTTCTTGAGAACTCTGTGTTGCAGATTTCCTGCAATGCTAGGGCTATCTGGGAAGCCTGCTAAGTCTGGATGACCTTTTAGTATTGACCTTCAGAAGCTGAGGTGAATTAGAGGAGGAATTGTTATGGTTATTGTAAACACTGTACCTCCGGGTTAGAAGTGTTTACACTTCTCATAACTGATCCAAGTCTGAGGATCCTTGTTCTAGATCACCACCTGTGAGGGGGTTGGGCTGTTTACAGGTTTGCAGGTACCTTGACCTCAGAATACCCTGTTACTTTGACTTTGTTAAGAATGCTCCATGTTGGATAGTTCTTGTGATTCTGAACCCTGGACATGTGGCTCTTTATTTGAGTCCCCCTACCCTGGTTACTGGATTTTTAGACCTCCATCTGGATTTCTTGAACACACATGGATCTACACCAAGGCAGTTAATCAGATCCAGCTCAGTCACAAACCCTTGCATTTCATTTGCATACATACCCATTGCATCATATTAACATGTGCCTATTTGTGTTTCAGGGTATCCACCTTCACCTTTGGTTTTGGTTTTGACCCCATCTGCAGTTTTGACCTATCTCCACCAGCACTTGCTTCAGTTTGTCAGCCATACTTCAGTTACTTGCACTAGCCAGCCAGTGGCCCACTCCTCAGCATCTTCATCATCACTTATCCTACTCAGTCCTCAGCATCATGGCTCCAAAGAAAAGCAACATCACTTATCATTTCTTCCAACCAGACTTGTCAGACATCAGGAGGATCCAAACCCTGATCACTCCAGATCACATACCCTTGTTCAGGGAGAGTTATGGAGATATACTGGACATGGTTATGGATCTGGACCCTTCACAGAGGAGCCTCATCCACACCTGCATTCAGTTCTATGACCCCCCATTGAGATGTTTCACCTTTCAAGACTTTCAGTTGGGGCCCCTATTAGAAGAATACTCATCTTTGATTGGTTTGCCTATCAAGAGGGAAATCCCTTTCAATCCTGAGATGAATTTCCCAGGCAATGGAGAGGTAGCAAAAGCTTTGTATCTGGAGCCTGTTTTGATTGAACAGCATATGACCTCTAAAGCTGGAATCCCTGGTTTTCATCTTGACTTCCTGATTTCTCAAGCTAGTCTGAAGGCCTCCCTGGGGGAGTGGAGAGCTGTTTGTGCTCTGTTGGCCTTAAGTGTATATGGAATTGTGTTGTTTGCAGATGAGCCTCGATTCATCAGCAAGAATGCAATCCACTTGTTCATCCTGAAGAACCCAGTGCCAACTTTACTGGGTGATCTCTATTACTCAGTCCATCAGAGAAATGAGAAGCAGAGGGGAAGATTAGTGAGGATTTGTGCCCCATTATTCCATGCTTGGCTTCTCAGGCATCTACCCAGGACAGATGCATTTCTAAATCCTCATCAGCAAAGCAACTGGGCTAAGAGGCTCACTACTCTCACTTCAGCAGATATCAGATGGTGTACTCAGAGCACCAAAGGCAGAGATATGATCACCAGCTGTGGGCACTTTCCCAATGTGCCTTTGATAGGAGTTAAGGGAAGTATCAACTACAACCCTCTGCTGTTCAGGAGACAATTGGGCTATGCACTGGTCCACACTCCTAGGGAGCAGGACCTAGTTGAGACCCTCTACTGTGAGAACAAGATTAGTTTGACTGTTGTTAGGCAGGCTGCCTGGGCCTGGGATCATGTTCAAACCAAGGGAATCACCATTCTGGGGAAGTGCAATAATGTGGCATCAGCACTATATTATGAGTGGTCCCATGCTAGGGCCCAATTCTCTGGAATGCCCTTTACCATAGAAGACATGCCTGAGTCATCTTCAGCACCACCCCCTGCCACCATCAGTTTGGAGGAGTTTGAGAGCTTGAAGGAAAGAAATGAGAAGTTAACCCAGGCTTTGCAGAAGACCCTCCGGGAGAGGAGTGAAGGTGTGAGGGAGATTGAAAGATTGGAGAAATTGAGGGTAGAACACTTGACTAAGATTGAGAAGTCTGGGGAGTATATCAACAAGTCCAAAGCTGGTGAACAGATTCTGAAGAATGCTTGTAAAGAAGCCCAGTTTCAGAGAGCAAGAACAGACTTGTATTTGAAAGAGAGTCAGGCCAGGTGGGTCCGGATCACTGAGGCCCGTACTCTAGAAGACAAGAGAGTTCAAGATAAGATGGAGCAGATGGAAAAAGCCCTGGCAGCAGCCCAGAAGGAAATATCAGAGCTAGAAATCAGAGCTGGAGTGAAGAGGTCTAAGGACCAAAGTCAGAACAGGAAGTTGACTGCAGCTGTTGCAACAAGAAACCTTCTCATCAGAAATCTTACGGAGCATCCGGCTGATCCTGTGACCGAAGCACTTCTCAAGGAAGTTCGTGAGGATGAGTTTGGCCTTGGAGTTTGATCATTTGCTTGTTGTTGTTCCTTTTCCATGTACTTTTGCTTTTTGTGATGTATTCTGACCCCTTTGAGGGCTTGTGTTGTAAAATGAACAAGTTGTATTATTTCACCTTTGTAATATATTTGTGTTGGTTTCTATCTGGGTTCACATCAAAAGCAACTTCAACAGCAACATCTTCAAGGGTCTGGAAGGGTCAAAACTGAAGGCCAAACCGGATACCTTGAGAACAAATAAGCATAACTGCATTGCATGCTAACCCCTTTTGTTTGTTTTGTAGGTTTTTTTTTGTTTTGTTGTTGCTAACCTCTGTTGTGAATCTCAGGAATTATTGCTCGTCGCCGGGTATTTCCTCTCAACAGGCCACACAGGTACCCAACTAGAAACAACCTTCCGGGAATCCAGATGGATCAGATGCAACAAGACCTTACGGAGGTCAGAAACCAGATGGCCAACGAAAGGCTGGAGATGAGAACTCAGATAACACAATTCATGGAAGTGATGAACAATTTAGCTCAAAGCCAGGAGAGGCTCAGAGTTTTGGTAGAAGGAAGGAATCAAGAGGAGCCCCATGTGGGAACTGCTGGCACAAGTAACAACGAGAGGGTCCAACCTCATGTCAATCCCCCAGTTTTTGGACCCCATCTCCATCCAGAGGCCAACATCCCAGTCAACATTCAAGGGACAGCCACAGCAGCCAGAGTACTTCAAGAAGATCCTCAGGAGGACCAGTATACAGTAATGGGTGCCGGAGAGGAAACTTATGATAGACGGTTGGAAGAAATAGCTGAGAAGTTGAGGTCCTTAGAATCTCAAAATTCTTTGGGTTTCGACGTTATGGACATGGGTTTGGTAGAAGGGGTCAGGATCCCCCATAAGTTCAAGCCTCCTTGTTTCGAAAAGTATAATGGGACTTCATGCCCCCGAACTCATTTGCAATCATTTCTGGGAAGGCTGAAGGCCTATACAATGGATGAGAAACTTTGGATGTTTTACTTCGAAGATAGCTTGACTGGAGCTTCTAGGGAATGGTATTCCCATTTGACAAGGGCAACTGTGAGATGCTGGAAGGACCTGGCAGAAGCCTTCATCCGACAGTATCAATACAATTTAGACATGGCGCCCAACAGGACTCTCCTAATGGGAATGTCACAGTCGTCAAGGGAAAGTTTCCGAGAATATGCTCAAAGATGGAGACAGCTTGCTGCTGCTGTCCAGCCACCTATGTCTGAAAGAGAAATGGCTGATATGTTTATGAACACTCTTCAGGGAACGTATATTGACAGGTTAGCGGCTTTCTCTTCCACCAGCTTCGCAGATGTTGTCATAGCTGGGGAGAGAATTGAAAGCCTGTTAAAAATGGGAAAGATCTCAGACAACGGTGCAAGCTCGTCCAGTAGTACAAGAAAGCCTTTTGCAGGCCCGAGAAGAACTGGCGAGACCAATGCCATTCACACCAACAGGGGTAGGCCCCAATATGCTCAGAGGTCAATAGCAGCAGTCACTATCCTTGCTCCGGCACATCCTCAGCCAGTCTATCAACCTCCTCAACAAAACTTCCAACAACAACCTCAGTATCAGCAGAATCAATATCCTCCAAGAAACTTCAACAACAACAACTCCAACAACAACAATCAACAGAGGCCATTCCAACAAAGGCCATCCCAAGCTAACCGAGTGATCGACCCGATCCCAATGCCGTATGCTGCCTTGCTGCCACAACTTCTGAAACTCAACCTGGTTGAGCTAAGAACGTTGGCACCTCCGGATCCCAACAGTCTACCAAGGAACTATGACTCCAATGCTAGGTGTGCTTTTCACTCGAACGCACCTGGTCACAGTACAGAAAAATGCAGGGCTCTGCATATGAAGGTACAAGACTTGGTAGACTCCAAGGCTCTGAATTTTGCACCTCCGCCCAATGTCAGTAAAAACCCAATGCCAAACCATGGTGGTCCCCGAATTAATGCTATCGAAGAAGACCAACTGTCTTATGTGATAACTAGTGTGGATCAGATCAGGACACCATTGGTGGAAATCAAAGCTCAACTCCGTGAAAACCAGATATTTCCGGGGTGTGAACTAGGGTGTCCCTATTGCAATATTTCATGGAATGGGTGCGAGGACCTGAGGAATGGCATTGACAGCCTTATTCAGAGTGGCCTGCTACAGATCACTACATCATTCCCAACAAATCCGGCAACTTCATCAACAACGGTTTCAGAACCTCCTACAACTACAGCAACTATTGTACCCGACAATTCATCAGCACCATCAACAAGTACTTCACCTGTCCTTCCAAATGATCAGTTTCCAACAGTTTCTCCTGCTACAACTTCAGCTTCACTCCATTTCGAATCTCCATCAACAACAACAATAGTTCTTCCAACAATACCTCCTACAACACCAGCAATCAATCATGAAGATGTCTCTACTATTACCATATTCTACGATCCTGAAAACAACTCCGCCTACCATTCAGAAGGTGCTGCTCCCGCCAGAGCACCAGTTACAATCTTTTATGATCCACAAACAATTACAGTCCCTTCAGCAGCAGCAATCAGTCCGGTCACTGTCACGGTGCCTGGACCAGTACCATATGAAAGCAATAGGGCCATCCCTTGGCACTATGGCTCTGACGTGTACTGTGAAGGGAAAAGAATCACTCTTGAAACAATAGCACCTGCACCACAAGTAGATAATGTGGGGGGAGGCGGAGGCTTCACTCGAAGCGGACGTCTCTTTGCTTCACAAGTTCAAAGACCTACTGCTGAAGCAGAAGCTGCTGCCAAGGCAAAGGGTAAAGGCCCGGTGCAGGAAGATTCAGCTGCCAAAGAAGCCCTGAAAACTCCATTTGATCAGGAAGTTGATGAGTTTATGCGAATCATCAAAAAGAGTGATTATAAAATTGTGGATCAGCTTCACCAGACGCCATCCAAAATCTCTATCCTCTCACTGCTTATGTGCTCCGAAGCCCATCGGAATGCACTACTTAAAGTCCTGCACGCAGCTTACATGCCTGAGGAGATTACTGTCAACCAATTGGAAACCGTGGTTGGTAATGTTACTGCTAGCAATGGGCTAGGGTTTACCAATTCTGACTTGACAGCGGATGGTCGCAATCACAACAAAGCCTTGCACATAACCATGGAATGCAAAGGAGCTGTCCTTTCTCATGTGCTGGTAGACACAGGTTCATCCCTGAATGTCTTGCCGAAGAAGGCTATGGTGAAGCTTGAATATGATGGATTGGCATTGAGACCCAGCAACCTGGTAGTAAGAGCCTTTGATGGTTCGAAGAGATCGGTTCTGGGAGAGATTGAGCTGCCTGTGACAATTGGCCCACAGACCTTTAAAACTATCTTTTATGTGATGGACATTCAGCCCGCCTACAGCTGTTTGTTGGGTAGACCCTGGATTCATGCCGCCGGCGCAATAACGTCTACCCTTCACCAAAAGTTAAAATTTGAGTGGGAAGGTCAAGTTGTCACAATCTGTGGGGAAGAGGATATTTTTGTTAGCCATCTGGCTACCTACAAGTACATTGAGATGGATGGAGAGATCCATGAAACAATGAGCCAGGGGTTTGAAGCCTTGAATGTGAATGAAGCATCTGCTGTATCTGGTACCCCAATGTCATCTTACCAACAAGCCCGAAAGGTTGTTGAAGAAGGAACTGCCCTAGGTTGGGGCAAGGTCTTAGCTGTGGAGGAAAAGAAGGACAAATTTGGGTTGGGTTACAGACCAACTCAACATCAAGCAAAGGCTGCTGGAGAGCCTGGTTTTGTCAGTGGGGGGATGCTCACCCCCGATGCTATCAACTGTCTGGAAGACGAGCTGGAAGAGGAGCGCAATCTGGAGAATTGGATTCGTCCGAAGATCCCGGGGAGCAGTGTCTCGAACTGGTCTTCCCAGGAAATTATAAGAGTTACTCATGCAGAGTAATTATTATTTCCTGTATTTTTATAGCATGCATCAAAGTCTTGCATCTTGCCCAAGATGACAAGACTCATTTTGTAATCAGGGCCATCTGTACTTTTGTGCAAACAAGATTAAATTAATGAAATATCAGACATCTTTTTGCAAACAAGTCTTTTTCTTTTATGCTCACTGTTTTTCCATTTTTCTTTTTGTACAAAAATAAATGGCGGTGTTTTCAAAATGATAACTTCATTTCACTTTTTCTAAAGCAAGATTAAAATCAATCACTAAAATGAACAAACTTAACCCTTGCAGAGAGTGCCTTCCAGACTGCACCGACAACAGCACGGCTATGACATCGTATGACTTTGACAATCCGATCAATCAAGCTGATGAAGGGGTTGATGAAGAATATGAGCTTCCTGAAGAGCTAGCCAGGTTGTTGAGACAGGAGGAAAAGGTTATTGCTCCTCATCAGGAGGAGATTGAAGTGATTAATCTTGGTACTGACGAAGACGTGAAAGAAGTTAAAATCGGGGCCTGCCTGCAAGACTCAGTGAAGAGGCAACTGGTAGATCTGCTTCAGGAGTATGTTGATGTGTTTGCTTGGTCGTATCAAGATATGCCAGGGTTGGATACCGATATAGTTGTGCACAAGCTACCTCTAAGGGAAGAATGCCCTCCAGTCAAACAGAAACTGCGCCGTACTCATCCAGACATGGCTATGAAAATCAAAGAAGAGGTACAAAAGCAATGGGACGCCGGGTTCCTTGCTGTGACTAGCTATCCGCCGTGGGTTGCTAACATAGTACCTGTGCCTAAGAAAGATGGCAAAGTAAGAATGTGTGTTGATTACCGGGATCTGAACAGAGCCAGCCCGAAGGATGACTTCCCATTACCTCACATTGATGTATTGGTGGATAACACGGCTCAGTTCTCGGTATTCTCCTTCATGGATGGATTTTCAGGATACAATCAGATCAAGATGTCACCTGAAGACATGGAGAAGACAACATTCATTACACCTTGGGGCACATTCTGTTACAAGGTGATGCCATTCGGACTGAAGAATGCTGGTGCAACATATCAACGGGCTATGGTGACATTATTCCACGATATGATCCACAAAGAAATAGAATGTTACGTGGATGATATGATCGCCAAGTCCCTTACAGAGGAAGATCACCTGGTGAATCTGCTGAAGTTGTTCAAGCGTCTGAGGAAGTACCAACTAAAGTTGAACCCCAACAAATGCACATTCGGGGTAAGATCTGGTAAGCTGCTGGGCTTTATTGTAAGCGAGAAGGGGATTGAGGTTGACCCAGATAAAGTCAAAGCTATTCAAGAGATGCCTGCACCGAAAACTGAGAAAGAAGTTCGAGGGTTCTTAGGTCGATTGAACTACATTTCGAGGTTCATATCTCACCTTACAGCGACCTGTGAACCCTTGTTCAAGCTGTTAAGAAAAGAACAAACGGTCAGGTGGAACGAAGATTGCCAGAAGGCTTTTGACAAGATCAAAGAATATTTACAAGAACCTCCAATCCTTATGCCTCCAGTTGAAGGAAGACCTCTGATAATGTACTTGACAGTATTAGAAGAGTCAATGGGGTGTGTGTTGGGCCAGCATGACGAGTCTGGTCGAAAAGAGTATGCAATATACTACCTAAGCAAAAAGTTTACCGACTGTGAACAACGTTATTCACTGCTCGAGAAAACTTGCTGTGCTTTAGCGTGGGCTGCTCGCCGACTGAGACAGTATATGTTGACCCACACTACCTTGTTAATCTCAAAAATGGATCCAGTTAAGTACATTTTCGAGAAGCCAGCTCTTACCGGACGGGTTGCAAGATGGCAGATGATTCTCACAGAATACGACATACAGTACACCTCTCAGAAAGCCATCAAAGGCAGTGTACTATCTGAATATCTTGCTGAGCAACCCATTGATGACTACCAGCCTATGAGGTTTGACTTCCCTGATGAAGACATCATGTTCATTAAAGCAAAAGATCACGAAGAGCCTATTCACACTGAAGGGCCTGACCCGGAGGAAGAATGGACTATGATGTTTGATGGGGCTGTTAACATGAATGGCCGTGGTGTTGGTGCAGTACTCATTACACCAAAAGGAGTTCACATGCCTTTCTCGGCAAAACTCACTTTCAACTGCACTAACAACGAAGCTGAATACGAAGCTTGCATTATGGGTCTTGAGGAAGCCATCGACCTCAGGATCAAGACATTGACCGTATTCGGAGATTCAGCTTTGGTAGTCAATCAAACCAACGGGAAATGGTACACCCACCAAGATCATCTGATACCTTACAGGGATTATACAAGGAGGTTATTGACTTTCTTCACAACAGTCAAGCTTGAGTATATCCCTCGGGACGAGAATCAGTTTGCGGATGCTCTTGCTACCATTTCGTCCATGATCAAAGTTCAAGCCGCTAACTTTATACCTCAGATTTCAGTATCCAGACTCAACAGACCAGCATATGTATTTGCAGCGGATGTTGTAAAAGATGATAAGCCTTGGTTCCATGACATTAAGTGCTTCTTGGAGGATCAAACATACCCACCTGGGGCATCTTCCAATGATAAGAAGACTTTGAGAAGGCTTGCTGGTAGTTTCTTTCTGAACACTGATGGGTCTTTATACAAAAGGAACTTTGACATGGTACTCCTCAGATGTGTTGACAAGACGGAAGCAGATTTGCTGATGCGTGAAGTGCACGAAAGATCTTTTGGTACCCACGCAGGAGGGCATGCCATGGCTAAGAAATTGCTAAGATCAGGCTATTACTGGATCACAATGGATGCAGACTGTTGTGCTTACGCCAGAAAATGCCACAAATGCCAGATCTACGCAGACAAGGTGCATGTGCCTCCCAATCCTTTGAACATCATGTCTTCACCATGGCCCTTTGCCATGTGGGGCATTGATATGATTGGCAAGATTGAGCCAACTGCTTCAAACGGCCACAGATTCATCCTGGTCGCCATCGACTATTTCACCAAGTGGGTTGAAGCAGCCTCATATGCAAACGTCACTAGACAAGTGGTAGCCAGATTTCTGAAAAGAGATATCATCTGTCGATATGGAGTGCCCGAGCGAATCATTATTGATAATGGTTCCAACTTAAACAACAAAATGATGGCAGAGCTGTGCCGGGACTTCAAGATCCAACATCACAATTCTTCTCCTTACAGGCCAAAGATGAACGGCGCTGTTGAGGCAGCAAATAAGAATATTAAGAAGATTGTACAGAAGATGGTAGTCACTTACAAAGACTGGCACGAAATGCTACCATTTGCCTTGCATGGGTACCGCACATCAATCAGGACATCCACTGGGGCAACACCGTATCAGCTTGTATATGGTATGGAAGCAGTCCTACCTGTTGAAGTTGAACTACCCTCGTTACGGGTATTAATGGATGTTAAACTAAGTGAAGCAGAGTGGGTACGGTCCCGATTCGAGCAACTGAGTCTGATCGAAGAGAAAAGATTGGCTGCAATCTGTCATGGGCAGTTATATCAGAAGAGAATGAAGAAGGCCTTCGATCAGAAAGTCAGGCACCGAGAGTACCAAGTAGGAGATCTTGTGTTGAAGAGAATCCTCCCCCCTCATACAGACCACAGGGGCAAATGGACTCCAAATTATGAAGGACCATTTGTTGTAAAGAAAGTTTTCTCTGGTGGAGCACTGATGCTCAGCACCATGGATGGTGAAGATTTCCCATCCCCTGTGAATTCAGATGCAGTTAAAAAATACTTCGCATAAAATGACCCGCTGGACATAAAAACAGAATGTAAGTCCAGGCAAAAATAGGGCATCCCGGCGAGTCAAAAACAGAATAAAAGACTCGGGCAAAAGTAAGGGAAAATAAACAAAAAAAATGTACACCCGCTGAGTTGAAAAGCCGCATTGGACAGCTCAGGCAAAAATGGGTATCCCGATGGATTGAAAACCCGAAAGGGCGATCCATGCAAAACAAGGGAATAAGCGAACAACTGCGTTCTGAATTCGTCTGTATCACCCACGACTTGGTAAGCTCCAAAGGATCAAGCTTCAATCAGAATCAACTCTCTCCAGAAAGCAAGACGAGAAGAACGTCATTGTCATACGAGTCATAGCAGGAGAGGAAGCTCCTTAAAGCGTCGTCAACATCGCCAGCACTTTATTTCTCAATTTGTAACAATCTCCTCATTTCAGGGGATTTGTTTCCTTGACTGTATCTTGCCAATTCAGGGCCCATGAATTAATAAAATCAGATTTTCGGTCATGTTTCGTCTTACATTTATGTTTTGCAAAGAGTTGTCTGATATCTCTAAAAATACAATTGCATAAGTACAGATGCCTTTCTCTAAAAATAAAAGAAAAAGCACATGCTTACAGGGAATGTGATTATTCTCGGAAGTACTTAACTCCTATGACGGAATCCGGTAAGGGATACCTCGGGACCCTTTGTACGTCTCCTTATCGTTGCAGGATTGCAGGTATCCAGAACGCAACCTGGGGCATGCAGGTTACATCTCAGCAAGTGGGCGAATCATTAGCAACTCGGTCTATCTCCCACGTGGCACTGGAAGGTGTCCACTTCCCCAGCGAAGTTGCCAAATTAACATGCACTCAACATACAGCATCGGAGATGCTCTATCCCCAGCTGAGTTGCCTCTTGTTGCTCTCCCCAGCTGAGTTGTCTCACAATTCCCCAGCCGAGTTGCCATTCTTCCTCAGCAGAATGCAGAAATCAGGGAATCATCTCCCCACAGAGCTTCAAGCCTCTATTCAGAAGAGCAACGCACGAGGAAGTCACAACAGAGTACGAAAGCTTCTACAAACCCCAGCTGGGTCTCTCATTTATAAGGATATGTCAATCAGTGACATATATCCCCAAGCAGATGCATCATTAGATCTACCAATGATCTCATCCCCAGCTGGGATGTTCACTTCAAGCAGATCGACCAGAGATCTTCGCGGCAACGGGATTCGAGTCCCGAATCTACGCCTCTTTGCATAATCATAGCATTCACATCATATTCACCCTCAGAGCGTAGCATTCCGTCTAATACGGAGCATTACGGCAAAAATCAAATGCATAGCATAATCATAAGTCATGTTGTGAATCAAACACTTGTGAATAATAAACTGTTCATCATCACTGTATAAAAATCCTCACCAGAGTCCCAGCAAAAGCAGTTTGCCTCTCACACCACAAACACCAGTACATACTCCTCATGACACCCGTCCGCGTCATCATTCCCCAGTAAAGTCGCCTGGACACTCTTTACAAACAAATCACCCGTATTACAGGTACTTCCTGACACCCGTGTCAAATCACCAGCAGAAAGCCAAAGACATCCTCTTTGCACTCACATGTACTTGTATATACACCCTTCTTGACACCCGTCCGTGTCATATCCCCAGTGCAGTCGCGTACACTTTCATCAACCCACACACTTGTTAATATTATACTTTTCTCTCTTGACACTCGTCCGTGTCACTCTCCCCAGCAGATAAACACTCATCTATACAATACAATACTCACTACTCATGGTACGCTTATACAGATACTCGTCCGTATCTTGTATACATCATCACTCATAACCCCGCAGATTCGACAGTAGTCCTTGTTCTTTGTTAACCAGTTGGTGCTCGTCCGTACCATCATCTCAGAACATTGCGTCTAATGTTTGTTTCTACATGATACTCGTTCGTATCATAGTCTTAAGGATGCTCGTCCGCATCTTTAATCCATACACCGTGTCAAACACTTGTGTCTTCTTGAATATAGATACTCGTCCGTGTCTACTATTCCCCAGAGGAGTCCTTTCAGATGCAACACTCGTCCGTGTTCTTTGTTAACCAGTTGATACTCGTCCGTATCATCATCTCTGAACATGTGTCAGTTTGTTTCTACATGATACTCGTCCGTATCATAGTCTTAAGGATGCACGTCCGCATCTTTAATCTATACACAATACCAAACACTTATACCTTTTGTTTCTTGGATGTAAACGCTCGTCCGTGTTTACTATCCCCCCAGTAGATCGCCAACAAAACAATTTTTTCTTTTTATCTAACACTCGTCCTGTGTTATGATAACCCTGAGAGCAGCCGTACCCTGCTGAGTAGTCGTCCTCCACTTCTTGATGGTCGTCCTCCATCATGCTCATCCGATGGCCGTCCCCATCGTTGATTTTAGCAGCCGTCCCCTGCTAGGTGGTCGTCCTCCACCTTTTGATGATCGTCCTTCATCATTTTATCCAATGGCCGTCCCCATTGTTGATTTTGGTTATCTGACATTCGTCCTATGTCATGATAAACCCTGAGAGCAGCCGTCCCCTGCTGAGTGGTCGTCCTCCACTTCTTGATGGTCGTCCTCCATCATGCTCGTCCGATGGCCGTCCCCATCGTTGACCCTTTGCTATCCGATGGCCGTCCCCATCGTTGATATTTTCGGCAGCCGTACCCTGCCAGGTGGTCGTCCTCCACCTTTGATGGCTGTCCCCATCATATTTCTTTTATTCCCAACAGAGCAGCCGTCCCCTGCTAGGTGATCGTCCTTCACCTTTGATGGCTGTACCCCATCATCTGTTTATTTCATTTATTCTTTAACCCGATGGTCGTCCCCGTCGTGGTCCCTTTTCCTTTTTAGCCCGATGGCCGTCCCCATCGTTGGTTACTTGACCTTTATGAACTTGATGGCCGTCCCCGTCATGTTTCATTAATCCCCAGAGAACTTTGCAGCTTTATCTTGATGGCCGTCCCCATCATAATATCCTGTTTTTCCCCAGCTAGTCGGCCGTCCCCGTCTTAGCTTTACTTGTTTTTCCCCAGCTAGTCGACCGTCCCCGTCTTAGCTTTACTTTTTATCCCCAGCATGTCGGCCGTCCCCGTCATCGCTTTATTTCCTGCACTTTTCCAGCATGTCGGCCGTCCCCGTCATCGCTTTACTTCACATTTATCCCAGCATGTCGGCCGTCCCCGTCATCGCTCTTTACCCAGCAGTCGTCCTCTGCTCGACGGTCGTCCTCCGTCGCCTACACTTTACGATATACTTTATTTTTTCTGTCATAATCTATATCCCTTTTCTTCTGTGAGTGCAAATTTTGGACTGTCTTTGGTATTCAACCACAAGTTATCCTGTTTGCTTGTTAAGCCGTCGCTTACAACCTGCACAGCTAACTCATATTTGAATAGGGGCAGCTGTAAACACCCCAAATTTGCCCTCACCCATTCACACCATGGCTTGTGATCATCCTCATATGCATAAATACAAACATATCATCTCATATCTCACTTTTGATTCACTGCATAGCTTCTAAGGCATCTGCACCTAGGGTTTGTGATCTGAGCAATCCCAAAGCATCTTGAGCCATTCCAAAGGCAACCAATCAACTCAAAGGGGTCCATGTGTGTTCTTACATCATATTCTATCTCCTCAAAGTCAAAAATGCAGAGGAATCACAAGAGCTAGTGTTTGAGTGGATGCAGAGCCAGGTTGAACTACACAGTTGACTGAAAATTAGGGTTTTGGTTTCAGAGGCCATAACTCCAAATTTTTTGGTCATTCTTGTTTTCATTGATCTCTATATGGTATAGGGAGTATACATATCAATTTTCATGAAGAAATTCCATGGGGAAGTCATCTGATCAAGAGTTGACTTTCTAGACAAGTCAGTGCAAAATCAGGGCATCTGAGGCCCCCAATGACCCAACCAATGGGTGATCTTCATCATTTTGAGTGTATATGATCTTTATTTGATCATGGAAGAAGGTTGAAGTTCATGAGAATCAAGAATTTAGGGTTTTTGCAAATGTTGACTTTTTGGGCATAGCTGACTTTTCAAGAATGCATCATTTTAGGTCATTTTTCAAGCTTTGATTCTTGGTCCAAAAAGGCTTCAAATGGAAAAACTTTGGTCATGAAAGTTGTAGATCTCATCTTTCCCTTTTCAAAAAGTACAAGAACATGATCAAACTCTTCTTGGATCAAAAGTTATGGCAATGCAAAGTTGGCTAAAATCATTAATTTTCAAGGCATGCCCTAAGTGAGAATTTTGCAAAGTCATGAACCAATACATTATGTGACTTCTAATTCATTTCAAACCAACACATAAACATTCTCTAAGTCCCAAAAATCAGATTTGAACCAAAGGTCACATGTGCTTAGTTCATGTAACAAGGCATTTTTCATGAAAATCCATAAAGTAACCAAGTTGCAAAACTCATGATCATGCTTCACCAACTTGCTGCATTGGTCCTTGAATCAAGCCAGCCTCACACACTCACCATGCTGCGCCAGCCCTAGCCCTTGTACTTGCCTAGTATCAAGCCCATGCTTCTCTTACAAGATTTTTGACTTTTGGCAAAAGCAAACTTACCAATCACAAAAGCACAAGTCACATCATCCAGCCAATCAGATTTGTTTATGTTATCAATTTGCAAGCTAGCCATAAGGAGAAGCAAGGCTGAAACCAACACATTCACCACATACACAAAAACTCACCATCTTGCAACTTGCTTCGAATTCCTCTCCACAGCCACTAAACATTCAAGCCAACTTCACCAATCATCTCACCTTGCTCCATAGACCTCAAACACCAAGAACACAAGCCTGAAACAGCCAAGAGATCCCACTGCCATTCTTCACCCTCATTCTGCAGATTCATTCGAATCTCCCTCCCTAGCTCACAAACAACCAAACAAACCTTGCAAAGCTTCTCCATACATCATTTGGACCTCAAACCATCATTCACAATGACCTGAAAGAGCCAGAACCTCCATTGACATTTTTGATCAAGCTTGAGCAGAAGCTTTCGAAACTCATTATCCAGCCAACACAAACTCATTTTGAGCACTCAAACATCTTTGGGGGATCAAGTGGAGTGGTTTGCACAAGGAAAAGTGGCCAGAAAGTCCTCAAGTTGAAAGCTCCAAATCTCAGGTAGCTCGAAAATAATTTTTCCAGAAATCATTTTTCTTGTTACAAACTTGTTCTTCATGTCTTGCTGATCATTCTGGTACCATTGGTTTTGAAAATGGTTTCGAAATGAGCATTTAATTTGTGTCTGAAGCTTGCGTGACCTAGTTTTCTTTTTCTTCGATTCAGCTCATTTAGGAAATATAAATGTGTTTTAGGATGGGGGTTTGATTCGTGAGGATGTGAGGATCATTTCCCAGTTCTTGTTTTTCATTTTTGATGCGTTTTGAGGGATTTGGGTAGTTTTCAGGTGAGAGCTGGCCGGAGAAGACGACCGGAAGTCTTCTCCGGCCACCTGAGAGTCATTTGTGCCCTAATCACGTAATTAATGCTAGTTTGAATTTGAGCCATTGATGAGCGTTGACTTGCTGACTTCCCTCTCTTTTGGATGGCCCAGATGCGTTTGATTAGCCCTAATCTTTTTCATTTAGTTAATTAATTCATAATTAAACTAATTATCTCAGAGTCAATCCCAACCACAGGATCACGCGCCAGTCAACACTTTCAAATCCTGGGCGCATCTTGGCCCTCCATCCCTCTGACTTTTCTTTTTATTTGATTTTTATTCATTTTTCTTTCATTTAAATTGCATAATTAATTTAAAATAGCAAAAAATTCTTAAAAATTATGAAACTTTTTCTTTAAAGTTTTATTAATTTTTATGACACAAAAATATTTTTATTTTATTTTTTATCATTAAAAAAGTATTTTTAAATATTTAAAAGACTATTTTTAATTGATTAATGAGAATTAATTAATTAAAAATACTTTTATGTATTTAAAAATTACAAAAAAATTCATGAAATGTTCTAAGACATTTAGAAACATTGTCCAACCTTCAAACCAAATTTCTTTTTTGATCTTGAGGCATTTTAGAAATTTTTCATTGAATTAAATCATTTTTTATGCATTATTTTGATCATAAGTTGGAAAATTCATTTCTGCCTATTGGTGAAGGTTGAGACATTGATTCTTTTTGCTTTGTCTTGTGTTTGGCATGTAGTTTCTAGGATAAAAAGGCCATGAATTGTGCTTGCATTTTCAAATTGTTTGGCATTTGTTTTGTTAAGAACCCTAAAAAACCCTAATAACTTAGAAAAATCATATCTTGAGTTTGGTTGAGAGTTGAGAGTTCCCCTTTGGGCAGTGGTTCATTATAGGTTTAGGGTTTCTTTGGGTAGCATTTTCCATTTTTTATCTTAGGGTTTGCTTCTGTTTTGAGTTTTTGTTTGATGTTTGATCCATGAACCCTAATTTGGGCTTTCTTTTGCATCCTCCTTGCATTCTCTTGCATAACATGACTTGTCTTTGCATTTTGTGCATTCTTGTGATCCATTTGACATCTTAAGACATTTAGAAAGCATGTTTGGTCATTGCATTGCATATTTGCCATGTCATTTGTCTTGTATGCTTCATAACATTTCATGTTTGTTCATGCTCCTTAGCTTGCATCATTTGCATTCATGATCTTGTATGAACATCCCCATTGCCTTGCCTCATGTTTGCAGCACCTCATAACATCATAATCATCATCAACATGCTTCTGGTTTTGCTTAGCATCATATCATTTCATCTCATCTTGCATTGCATTGCATTTTCTTTCTAACATTGCAGGTGGTAAGTAAACTTGAGAAGTGGATTTGCCTTCACTTCTCATACCTTTTCTTTTCATCTCTCTTGCATCCATTGCTGCATTTCTATTTGTGTTTGAGATTGAGCTTGCTCATTCTTCTTCCTCCCACTTTCTCTCTTCAAGTGACTTGACTTCTTGAATGAAGCAAGTCACTTTGCTTCTCTTGATCCTGTTCATCTGCTTCCTGGTGGTTCCTCTGAAGATTGTTCTTGCAAACCTCACAAACCTTAGGACCAACCAAGCATGACAATGAATTAGGGTTTTGATTAGTCCCCCCATAGTTTTACCTTTGTGTCTCTCTTTGAGTCTTCTCTTCTCATCTCATAATCAGGGACTAAACCCTAAAGGCTTTAAGACTTTGTGATTGAGCTTATGCCTGCATCCTTCTCTTAGGATGGAGTGTATAACTTTAATCCTAAGTATTAAACCCTTAAGGTGTTTAAATCTCTTAATCAATTCACTTAATAAATATCAAGACATTACACTTGTAACTTGGGCCTTGCATTAGGGTTCTAATTCTTCCTTAAGTGGTTAAGAAGGACTAACCCTAGTGTTAATGGACAAGTCCCCCTCAAGTTGTCTTACAAACCATAAAAATCACTTCATCATCTTATCATTAACTAAAATCCACTTAATAAAGGCTTTGTTTTGTCATGGGTTTAATCCCTAATCATGGATTAAGTTGAGGAGTTTTTCTCAGCTTAAACACTCTCATCTATCATCCTTCTTTTAGGATGGTGTAATGGGTCTGTTTAATCCCTGATTATGGCTTAACCTCATTACTCAACACTAAACAAAAACAACAAAAACACCTAAATAATCACAAGTAGGTTAATGATCTTAATCCTACACCAAAGGTGATTAAGTGTGAGAATCTGACTTCACACTTAAGGTATTCCCATTACCCCTAATCAGAGGGAAGATGTGATGAGTTTACTAAATCCATTGGTTTAGACTTAAGCTCATTAATTTATGCAAAAACACCAAAAACATCTAAATAATCAAGTAGGTTAATGATCTTAATCCTACACCAAAGGTGATTAAGTGTGAGAATCTGACTTCACACTTAAGGTATTCCCATTACCCCTAATCAGAGGGAAGATGTGATGAGTTTACTAACCCATTGGTTTAGGCTTAAGCTCATTATCCCATGACAAACTCCAAAAGCAATAAAAGACTGAAAACACAAAAACAAACAATAATCGTCTCCTCCGGGATTCTTTTCTCATCATCTTCACTCACAAACGAGAACTTGCTTCTTCCGTCTAATGCAAGACAGTTCGCACCTGAGCCAGACAGGTCATACACTTGAGCATAGACAAGTAAGCAGTTCATCAGTCAGTTTCTTTCAGTCTCTTTGGGTCGAACTACGGTGTTCTGACTTCCTCATTGCACGAGAGGATACGTAGGCATAACTTAACAGTTATCGAACAAAAGTCTCTGTACATTCCCCCTCTTTCCAGCATCTTTCTTTTAGCCTCATTATCTTGAGCAATTCATTCTCATTCTTACACTGACACTTCATTTATACACTTCACTCTCTTTTACACTGACACCTGTACATCTCTTCCAGCTATTTCATACACAGATTGCACTGACACTACCCCTTTAAAACATAAATCTTTTAAGCGTGGATCCCGTCGAGTACGACGGACAATCTGGGTGCTAATACCTTCCCAGGTTGTAACCAACCCCCTTTCTCAGTCTCTCTGGTTCGCGACCGTCTTATCCATTTCTCTTCTAGGTCTATGCAGCATTGCCTTTCCTCCGGGATAAAAATGCCTAGCTGGCGACTCTATTCATCTCCAGTGAGTTCACGGCTGTGTGTTCTCACTGTTCCCCTCGCCGACCGTTCGCGTCTGTACCTTTATTTGGGCCATTTTCATTTGTCGGGAGCGACAGCATGGTAACTGTTATTGTACGAAAATTCGATCAACGACAAAAGTTCTTTCCAATTTCCTTTACTTTCCAAGACACATGCTCTCAACATATCTTCCATCGTTTGAATCGTACGTTCCGTCTGACCATCCGTCTAAGGATGATTAGAAGTACTCAAACGCAAATTCGTACCTATGGCTTGTTGGAACACCTTCCAAAATGTCGAAGTGAAATTCGGATCTCTATCCGATACAATACTGGACGGGACACCATCAATCTCACAATTTCAGCAATAAACAACCCTTCAAGCAGACTTGCCTTATATGTAGTCTTCACGGCTAAGAAATGCGCAGATTTCATTAGTCGGTCCACAATCACCCAAACAGAGTCATAGCCACCTTGAGTACTCGGTAAACCTATTGCAAAGTCCATAGAGATACTATCCCATTTCCAAATCGGGATGTCCAAAGGTTGTAACAATCCGCCCGGTCGTTGGTGTTCAATCTTCACTTGCTGACACACCGCACATTCAGACACAAATACCGCAATGTCCTTTTTCATTCCGGACCACCAATATCCCCTCTTCAAGTCTTGATACATCTTCGAAGAACCCAGATGTATTGTAAAAGAACATTTATGTGCTTCTTCCAGAATCTTCCTCTTTAACACATCATCATTCGGAATGAAAATTCTTTGGTTGAATAGGATGATCCCATCTAACGCTCTTATGAAACCCGGTTGGAGTAAAAATCCTTGCAACTTCTCATCTGAAACTTGCGCTTGTTGAATATCATTCCTCAAGGTAGAATTAATATTCAAGTTTCCCATGATCACACCATTCAGAGTCCAACAAACTGAAGATTAAGATCTCGAAACTTTTCCAACAATGCATACTCCAACACCATCAATCCGGCACTATGAATCACTTTTCTACTTAAAGCATCTGCCACTTTATTCGCCTTTCCTGGATGATACTTCAACTCGAGGTCATAATATTTCAAGTACTCCATCCATCTCCTCTGTCTCATATTTGGTTCCCTTTGATCAAAGATATACTTCAAACTCTTATGATCACTAAACATCTCAAAACGCATACCATACAAGTAGTGCCGCCACATTTCAAGGTAAACACCACGGCCACTAATTCCAAATCATGAGTAGGATAATTCTTCTCATGAACTCTCAACTGTATAGAAGCATAGGCTACCACCTGACTTTCTTGCATGAGAGCACCTCCTAATCCCATCTTCGAAGCATCGCAAAACACTTCATAAGATTTGTTAGGATCGAGAATAATCAAAATTGGGGCAGTTGTCAATTTCTCCTTCAACCACACGAAACTTTTCTCACAACTAGAATCCCATTCGTAAGCGAAGTCCTTCCTAGTGAGTTTAGTTAACGGTAACGCCATCTGAGAAAAACCTTTAATAAATCTTCTGTAGTAACCTTCCAAACCTAGGAAGCTTATCACTTCTATAACATTCTTCAGTCTCTCCCAATTAATTACAGCTTCTATCTTCGACGGATCCACTGCTACACCTCCCTGTGATATAACATGTCCAAGGAACTTGACTTCCGACATCCAGAACTCACACTTACTAAACTTAGCAAAAAGTTGCTTTTCTTGCAGTATCGATAGGACAATCCTTAGATGCTATCTGTGCTCTTGCGGGGTACGAGAATAGATAAGAATGTCATCGATAAAGATCACTACAAATTGATCCAAATAATTCTGAAATATCCGATTCATGTAGTCCATAAAAACAGCTCGAGCATTCGTCACACCGAAAGGCATCACTAAGAATTCATAATGACTGTAACGGGTTCTGAACACAGTCTTCGGAACATCAGAACTCTTCACACGAATCTGGTGATAGCCCGACCTCAGGTCAATCTTCGAGAACACGCATGCTCCTTTCAATTGATCTAAAAGATCGTCTATCCTCGGTAAAGGGTATTTATTCTTGATTGTAACCTTATTCAACTTACAATAATCGATGCACAGCCGCATACCACCATCCTTCTTTTTCACCAGTAACACAGGAGTTCCCCACGGTGAAACACTAGGCCTTACAAAATGATTTGCCATCAAATCCTCCAATTGATCCTTCAACTCTTTCAACTCAAGCGGAGCCATCCGATAAGGGGAAACGGATATAGGAGCCGTTCCCGGTATCAGGTCGACTGAGAACTCAACTTCCCTCACCGGAGGTAAGGAAGTGACATCTTCAGGAAAAACATCGGGAAATTCACAAACTATCGGAATGTTCAAAAATTGCTGGTCATTACTCTCCATTTTAGTAAGGACAAGCAAAATAGATTTCTCTTGTTCAAACAGAAAATTTACCATTCCAACCGTACCTTCTAAGATCATTGTCAAAACATCTTTCGGAGGCACTTCAACGGAGGGAATAAGGATCAAATTTTCTTCACATCTAATAAACACGGAATTAGCAGACAACCAGTCCATTCCCAGGATAACATCAATTTTCTTAAGAGGCAAACAAATGAGTTCAATCTGAAAGATCCTACCATCCATGGACAATATACAATTCTCGCACTTAAGGGGTGTCTCAACAGTTTCATCCATGGCGGTAGTAACCACCATCGGAGGAGACAAAGGAAATACCCGCAACCCAAGTCGTTTCTCACAACTAGTAGATATAAAAGAATGTGTGGCTCTACAATCAAATAAAACAAGACGAGGATGATTGTTAACAAGAAAATTACCCGCAATCAAGGAATTGTCGCCCTTCGTCTTCCTAGCGTCCATAGCATAAACTCTCGCTTGCACTTGGTCTTTCTTCTGGGGACAATCTCTAGCAAAATGTCCTTCTCCCTGACAAAGGAAACAAATCACGGCACCCAGATTGCATCTTCCAAAATGATTCTGATGGCATCCGGAGCAAGAAGGAGGAGCACTGGATCTAGGACTTGACACCTGTTTCCCCTTGAAGGGTTGAGGCCTCGGCCTAAAGGATTGACTAGCTCTTCCCTGATCTCCTTGAACCGTCTTTCCAGCAATTGCTTCTGTTTGCACTTTCATCAAACTATGTTCTGCAACATAGCACTGTCTCAACATCTCAGTGTAGGTAGTGAACTCCCTTTGAGAGACACTATGCGAGATTTTGGCCCTTAGTCCAAACAAGAAATGGTCAATTTTCACCTTTCATCAGGGGCATACATAGCTTTCCTAGAGTAGGCTGCCATATTCTCAAACTTCTCAGCATAACTGGCCACAATCATGCTCCCTTGCCTCAATTGTTGAAATTTGAACTCCTTTTGTCTCCCCAAGGAACTCGGGAAATACTTATCCATAAAAACTATCTTAAATTGTTGCCACACTCTCGGAACCCCTTACACCATCATCAAATTGGAAGCGCTCTCCTACCACCTAGCAGCAGGACCCTTTAGTAAATGCGACACGAAGGTCACCTTGTCTTCTTCACTACAAATCACAATCTGGAATATCCTCTCCATTTCAGTCACCCATTCATGAGCTTTAACCGGGTTCAATCCGCCATGAAACTCCTGAGGGTTCATGCGGAAGAAGTCTCTAAATGTCCCACCCACATCTTCATGAGCAACCACGTGAGGGTGAAGGCCCCCACTCATCTGATACATCATTTCTTGCATGAATTGGTGTTGTTGTTGCTGCATCTGCTACATAAATTGGAACATAGGAGCATTCCCATCACCACCTACTTGATCGCTACCGGGAGGAGTGACACTGGGTCGAGCACGAGTTCCACGTCTACTAGTCATATTCCTAAATGTCATCAAAATAGGATTAAGTTGATCAGGCTCATACCATAAACATAACATTTAGTCCTACCGCAAGTCAACGTGTATGAATGGAAGAAAACATTTATAATATTTCAAGGCTAGGTCGAGGATACGACCTGCTCTGATACCAACTGTAATACCCATATACAAAAGACATACATAAAGCATATTTTTCATATATAAGATTCGAAATTTGGAATTGAAATACAAATAAGTTCTTAGCAACACATTGTATAAGTATAGCCACTACAACACAAGGTACTAAAACAAGGCTATAAAATAATACAAGATGTTCAAACTACAAAAGAATCTAAGAACTAGATCCGGAGATCTCAAAATCCACAGCGGAAGACAAGCCATCAACTAATAAGGATAATCAAGTCGCCTTATCCTTACCCTTAACGAAACCTGAAGTACCTGAAATAACAACATCAACATGGGGTGAGATAAAACATCTCAGTGAGTTCCCTATCTTAGAGTTCTCTCGCCTCTAAGGGTCAAACCTAATAATTCCACGAGTACAAAGGACTTATCTCAAAAGTAACTAAGCTAAAACGGAACATTCAAGCAACACTTCGTACAACACTTCCCATGGGACTCAGTGAAACACCCACCTAAAGTATGGACCAGTAGACTTCTCATGGGACTCAATGAAATACCCATCTCAAGTTATCATTCGCTTCCCGTAGGACTCAATGTAGTACCCACCTCAAGCTAACACTCGCTTCCCGTGGGACTCAATGTAATACCTGTCTCAAGCTAACACTCGCTTCCCGTGGGACTCAATGTAATACCCACCTCAAGCTAACACTCGCTTCCCGTGGGACTCAATGTAATACCCATCTCAAGCTAACACTCGCTTCCCATGGGACTCAATGTAATACCCACCTCAAGCTAACACTCGCTTCCCGTGGGACTCAAAGTAATACCCACCTCAATCTAAAAGGAGACACGATCAAATACGATTCTCATTTCTCACTAGTCTACGGAAATCCTAGGTACCTCACAAGTCTTACCATTTCATTTCATTAAGCCCATACTTTCATAATTTCGCATTCTTATGGTTAAGTCGGAAAATCGGGAAAAAGTCGGGTAAAAACAATATTCTTCGACATCATAAGCAATTACATAATTTTAGCTTCAAAACGGTATGTGGAACGTTAAAAACGGATACTCGGATCAAAAGTTACGTATTAAATACCACAATTGAAACCTACAGGTCTCGATGAGCGAAAAAACTTCTGGAATTCTCGCTGAGCGAGGAACTGCTCGCTGAGCGAGCTATACCAGTTCAGGAAATTCCAGGCTTACGGAAAATAACCTCTACAAGCCAAACTCAACTCCAAACATCAACCAATGCAGAAAAACATAGCTAAACATGTTCATAGACATAATGTGAGTATCATAGTTAAGTTTTAATCGAGTTTTAACCGTTAAACTTTAAATTTCTAAGATTTCTCAATGAAACCCTAAACCACAAAATCTCTAAAACTCAACCAAAATCAAAGATAAAAGCTTCTAACTAAGAACCCACCTCAAGAGATGAAGATTGGCGGAAAGATTGAGTCGATTCGACGGACGGATGACGAAGAAAGATGAATTTGAAGTCTTGGGGTTTTTCCTCCTCTTCGTCTCTTCTCTCTCTTTTCTTCCTTCTTCATTTCTATTCCTCTTTTCCTTACTAACTTCTTCTTCTTATTTCCTTTCTATTAATAAATATAAAAACATATATTTTACCTTTGTGTCCAAACTTAGAGAGTATCCAAAAATGTCTCTTAATCCGATATTTTGTAAAACCTCTGAGTCAGCTAATATCAATTAATAAAATAATATCCCGTTGGTTACTCTATTTAGTTCTGTTAAAATTTTTAGAGTAAACCGGAATAATATTATTACCGATTAATATTATTCAGAGCATTAAAAAAAATACGGGGTATTATAGTTATAAGGTGTCAATCAATTGGCAAGAGCATAAAGTTGTCCATATCTCTTATAACAATACCTAACTTGTTTGGAACGACTCCAATGCATTTTAGAAATGTTTTCTTGAGAAAATACGTTTGAAAACTTGTTTATGTTTGTGTGTGTGTGTGATTTAGACATGAAATTTTACAAAAACACCCTTATGCTTTTATAACGTATTCACCTAGACATGTCAAAGCATGCTTTCATATACTTCAAGACTTGTCAGATGCTTCGTCCTTATAGAAACTTGTCTGATTTTACTTTGAGATAAGGTTTGAGTTATATTTTATTTGGTTTCCATTATCAAAGAGTCATGTCCATCAAACTCGAATACTTTGGTTTGCATATATAACCGCTTAAACTGCTTTATGCTTGAGTTTAATTATTGTCATAAAAGACTAGTTGTCATCATTAAGTACTAGTTGTCATAATCAAAAGTATTTATCCTCATTAAAGGTGTATCACCTAAAATTAACATGTAAAACAATGTTCCACACTTATCACTTCATCAATGATAACCTTATTCTTGAATTGACATCCTAAATCTTTAGCAACCTTATGTGCCTTAGGGTCATCCATGAGATGTTCAAAAATAGTGTGGTTAGTCATCTTAACTTCCCCAAAAAAATTGTATCCTAACTTGTTTCATATCTATATGAGTGGGATAAGGCTCCATATAACGAGGATTGATTACAACCAATTCAATACTAGAATCAGTATCGCTAAGTTCTACAAATGTGATACCTACAACTAGGATTTTTAAGTTCCCTATATGTGGGATCTAATTGACAAGAAAATTATCTGAAATCATTATGTGATATTTCTTGATGACTAAAATATTGAAGGTTTTGAAAAAGCTATGAAGTCAAAATATAATGTTTATAAGTTACATTGATGTTGTGCCTAAACTTCCTAGTAGAATTTTTGTTAACAGGGGATATATATACAACTAAATGAAGAGAATGTAACTAATGACCAAAAAAATTATCACGATGAGCTTGTTGAATGAAGAGGCTCCACTTGAGCCACTACATTAACCTAAGTTGAGAAGATCTACTAGAAAATGTCAAGTTTCTTAGAGATATCCTTCTAATGATTATGTGATGATCATTAATAATGATGATTCAGAGCACTACCAAGAGGCTAGTTCAAATGTTGATAAGGAAAAGTGGTCAAATGATATGCAAGAAAATATGATTTTCTTTCATGAGAATCACACATTTGAGTTGGTAAATTTTTTTAAGGGAAAAAGAGTTATCAAGAAAAAAATAGGTATACAAGATAAAGTGTGAAGAGAATAAATCCCAACCAAGATATATAAAGCAAGATTAGTTGTGAAAGATTTTAATCAGAGAAAAGGTATTGAATTTGAATAAATTTTCTCATATGTGTTGAATATTATTTCTATTCGAGTTGTGCTTGGACAAACAACTACCTTAAATCTAGAGGTTGAATAACTTGATGCAAAGATTGTTTTCCTTCATGGTGATTTGGAGGAAGAAATCTATATGGAAAAACTCAAGGGCTATAAAGTCATAGGTAAAGAAGATCTTGTAACACCCAATTTCCCGACTCAAAATAATATAATAATTCAGAGTATATTTTCACCCAATGGTGTCTCACATTCTCAAATAAAACACCTGTTATTAAATTAAACAGTTTGCAACGGAAAAAGAAACATTCAACAACACATTCATGTAGTCTTATAAACAAAGTTACTCAATTAAAAAATCAATTGCGAAAAACAACTCAACAATCATAAAAATAAAAGACATAAATGGTACTAAACAAAACAGAATAACAAAGAAGAAGGAAATGACTGACATTCTCCAACACAACAAAACTACATGCTATGTATATCTATAACATGGGCATAAAAGCCAAGCATAAACAAAAAAAGGTGGGGGGGATTATTTCTTACAAATATTAGCGGTGAAAATAAACAGCAGGATAAATATAATATTACATAAATTATTCTCACACAACAAAAACAATACAATTTATAATGCAAATGCAAAATGCACCAACTTCTCCTCAAATATGCATGTGGTACCGGGTTTTGGGGCATCAGAGGTATGTTATTGCAACAAAATTCAATATCAATTTGTGAGACGAAGAATAGTAGCAACCAAAATAAATGGTCTACAACAATAATAATTCGTACACAGGTAATATAACAAAATAAGGAAAGAAACAAAATGAAAGTTTGTTTACCCAGTATATAAAAAAATCTACTTTGGGGGAAAGAGCAGCTCTCTAATTCACTACACTCAATAACAACTCAGTGGTAACATGCATTTTTATCCCTTGATTTATGCAACATTCATTATACTCCTATGAAACTTTCTCAAGGCATTCATAACGCCTTAAACTCAAATCTCATAATTTTTCCTTGTCATGAAAGCCTCCACTAGTTAACGATGAATGAATAACAACATTTGAACCTTTTAAAATATATAAACCCCATATTTTATACCCTTTAGCAATAATCAATTAATCATCACATGAAATCTTCAACACTCCATGTTCAACTCTAGTACAATAGCTTAGATCATCAAACATATTTATAGATAACAAATTTCTCTTGAGTTATAGAACATACGTCACATTGTGAATAAGAAGTTCACGATCATTAAACATTTTAAATATGATCATTCCAATACCATGAACATTGCATGTCTTATTTTTACCAAGGTGAATTACTCCACCTTGCACCATCTTCAAAGTTTCAAAGTATTCTATTATTGGAAACATGTGATAAGAGCAACCTGGGTCAATGACCCAACTATCTTCAATTTCCAAACTCGATACTATTAGTGCTTTGGCATACTCATAACTTTCCTCACCCAAGGCAATTGGAGCTTGAACATAATCTTCATTGACCTTTCTTTCAGGATAATCCCTTTTAAAGTGACCAATTTTCTGACAATTAAAACATTTTACCTTTGACTTGTCAGACCTCTTTGATTTGGACATCCCTTTACGCTCACCTTATTCTCTTGACAAATTTAAGCCTTCACCACTATCTTCATCTTCAAATCTTCCGACTTTGAAAATTCTTTGGATTTCACCGTCGTCTGGACTTCATCCAAAGTAATAGTACCTTCCTCACCATAAAGAAGGGCATCCTTAAAGTTCTCACATGATTTGGGTAATGTACTCAACAGGAGTAAAGCCTTGTCCTCATCATCAATGTTCACATCAATATTCTCAAGATCATCGATAATCTTGTGAAATTATGTAAGTTGCTCAACTATGGATTTGTTCCCCACCATTCGGAATGAATAAAGTTGATGTTTCAGATACAACATGTGAGCCAAAGAATTTGTCATATACAATGATTCAAGTTTTTCCAACATAGCAATCGTAGTTTGCTCCCTGGCGACTTCTCTTAGAACTTTATCCCCGAGGCACAAGATAATGGTACTCCTGGCCTTATCCGTCATCTCGGTCTTCTGTACCTGTGTAAGCCATGCAGGCATCAATGCTTCACTCTTCAAAGCATTGATACACTTCTCTTGAATTAAAATTAATTGCTTGCATCTTAACTTTCCACAACAAAAAGTCGTTGTTACCGAAAAATTTCTCGATCTGTCATCTACTAACCATGATGCTTACTTTTCTCCAATATTACCGCACCAATTGTTGTGAATCTTTTTGTGAATTACAACAAAATTCAATATCAATCTGTGTGGCAAATAATAGTAGCAACTAAAATAAATGGTCTACAACAATAATAATTCGTACACAAGTAATATAACATAATAAGACAAGAAACAAAATGAAAGTGTGTACCCAGTTCGATCAAACGATTTACTCTGGGTGAAAGAGAAGCTCTCCAATTCATTATACTTAGAAAGTTGTTACAAGATATTACAGATGAGTTAACAGAACGTTGTCCCAAGAACAACCCTGAAGGTGCCCAAGAACAACCCTATTTTATACTCAAGTGTTTCCCAACCTCTCCAACTCTCAATATATGAATCACTCAAACCCAAGGTGTAATCCAAGGTTTTCTTTGTGCTGAAACCTAATACCTTTAAACCATTGTTATCCCTTCATTGACACTAAAATTTCCCTGAAAATACACCAAACTGACCTCCAAACGCAAAAAAAAATGTCGAACCCAGCTTGTTCTGCCATACGACTCGCCTCCGTTGAACCTGTTTCGTGGTCGTATGATCGTTGCGGCTGTGGCAACCCATTGTTGCGTGAACCCTCTCGAGCTCCTGACCACCAATGGGGCTCTTCCGCTGGTGGGGCTCCTCAACTTCTGGTTGTTGCCATCGCGACGTAACATTGTTTATCCTTACGACTGATTTTTGGCCTCCATCCCGATTTTTTGTTTTTTCGATAAAAATTCTAGTTTTACGATATTTCAATCTTTGGGAAAAACATACCAAAAGGGATATAACTCATTGACAAACACATATTAATTGTATCATACATCACAAAGATCCCCAAAAAGGAAAATCATAATATTCACATATTCATACACATTTTCATTATAATAACAGAATATAGATCAACAATCAATAGGTAACCTCATGGGTTTTAGCCAAACCCCTTTGGTCATCAACAAGACCACAAACCATGAATACTAAAATGTAGAGATAGGAATGTAAAGACCCATCACCATCCTTACTACTTAAAGCCACCCACGAGTAAGGAAATCCCCTATACCTCAAAGTTTGAAGGTTGATGAAAATTTTCTTTTTTTTTTCACGGTCACTCATATGATGCTCTCTTCCCTTTTCAGATCCGCCTTTATTCTTCAACAACTAAAAGTTTGATGTATGTTATGGTATGCACACGACTAGATAATGCTCATGTTATTGGTGTTCCTTCTCGGTTTCTCACTAATATTGTTGAATATCATTGACAGACAGTGTAATGGATTCTTAAATATCATAGAGGTGGTTCCAAAATGTGTTTGTCCTTTGGGAGTAATGATCTTATGTTAGATGCCTACATATATGCACATATGGCCAGTGAGAAAGATTCCAAAATTTTACTTATGGATACATGATGACTTTTGTAGGGGGAAATGTCTTGCAAATCAAGGTTACAAAAGTGTGTTATTTTATCTACTATAGAGACTAAATATATTGAATCAACTAAAACATCTAATGAACTTGTGTCGATGAAGAAATTCTTACAATAATTGGATGTTGAGCAAGAGAATTTTGTGTTGTGCTGTAACAATCATAGTGTAATTCATTTTGGTATGAATTTGACATTTCATTCCAGCTCAAAGCATATTGAAGTGCGATGTCATTGGGTACAGATGCATTGGAGACAAAGTCATTTTCATTTGAGAATATTCATATTGATGAGAATGATTTAGATATAATGACAAAAGATTTGCTTATGACAAAAAAGAAGACATGCATGATAGAGCAACTCCTTCCTACTTGAGACCTGAGGGGGAGGTTTTTTGGATGAGTTCACTCTTAAAATGAGATCCACCATTTTTTTTAGAAAAAATATATATTTAATCTATATGACCCATATTGCATGTTAAAAAAGATTTCTTAATCCCTAAGTCAAAATGCAACAAACTGTAACATAAAAGAAAGAAATAAGGGATACTACTAGAAGAGAAGAAAAGGGAAATTGGCTCTAAGTGATAAATGAACATGTAATATTCCAAAAATTTTGTATGTTATTTTCATATGTACATGTTTAGTTATATATATATTTTCTAAGTTGTTTCAATGTCCCCACTTTTATGGAAGAGTTATTTAGTTGTGTTTTCCAATTTTTTTTTATTAGTGAAAATTGTTATTTCTTTATTACTCATCATTTTATATAGAGTTGTCCAATTGAGCTCGGTCTATTGGATCAAGTCATAAGCACTAAATTTTAGCACAGAACGAACCATAAAAAAGTATTGAAAAAATACAACCCTATCTTTTTGGGTCAGTCCATCAGACCATGCCGACCAAGCAGATTTTGGGTTGACTCATTAAAAACATTAAAATATCAAAAATTATTTTGATATAAAAAATTAAAAAACTGTTTTTGTTAATTTTGAGGGAAAGTTTGATAAATATTGGCTAAGAGAATGAAGGAAAAGTTTGATAAGTATTGAAGTGAATATTCAATTACTCTTGCACTTTGAAATGTTTTTGACCCAACATCAAAGTTAAACTTTTTAAACTTTTTCTTTAAGAAATTTGATCCAAGTGACTATAAATACATGGTAAAGAAAGTGAAACATGGTTTATATGATCTTTTTGGTACATATCAAAATAATATGGTTGTAACAAGGTCATCAAGAAATACTCAATACTCAATTATTTTGTTATGTATGTGTGAATGTATTATATTGTCTCTTAAGTTACATTATGTGACAATTGTTGGATTCACCAAGTGTCCATGAGACTTAGTCAAAAAATTTGTCTACTTTATAATTTATTTTTATATCTATTTTGAATGGTTAGATGAATAATTATTTTGCTATGTATGCTTGTATTTATTGTCTCTTAACTTAAAAATTAAAATTATAATATTGAAATATATAGACGAGTCTGACCCATCAGACTGCATGACCCATAAAGAATTGGGTCGGGCTCAATTTTGATAGTCCATGAAGTAATTGAGTTAGCCCATTCCAGAACATTTATAATTGTTGGTCCATCAAACTGATGCGGGTTGGTAGGACCGATTCATTTGACAGCTCTAATTTTATATAACGAAAAGTTTTATTGAACTAGATTTCAGAGTTTTTATTTCATTTTAGGGAGATTTTTCTTGTTAAAAATAAAATTGATGATTCTTTTTTATTATTATTATTATTATTATTATTATTATTATTATTATACTCTGAAATTAATTTTATTGATTGTCTGTTTAAATTACTCATGTGTTAAAAATATTTTTATGTTGCCCAAACATATTTATTTATATATGATTGGTTTGATGTTGCCCAAACACTTTGTTTTCTCTTTTTATCATCAATATATTTGGGTGTCTCCAATAATTGTTTGGATGTTTTGGTGTCAATATAGTTATGATATAGTTAGGATGTGAATAGTTTACAATGATGTTTTTACATTTTCAATTCAGCTAAAAGAATTAGTCCCTGACACATACCAAAAAATGTTTTCAAGTTCTTTCATTTCATGCTAACTTTGCCCTCAACCTTTTTCTACTTACATATAATTTTACCTTACTTTACCTCAGCTTTATTGCTTCTGCCCCTAACCATCTTCTCCTTTTTAAATATTAAAAGTAACTTCTATTGCTGGCACTTTAAAACTAGGGTCCACCCATACATTGATATTTCTTGATTGAATAGCCAGTCAAAAGCAAACACCAACTCTCTAGAATTACAACCAGATTCAGTTGATTTGTTATGTTAAAGCCACAAGAACAATAATTGAACATTCTATGAAAATTACTTGACAATCCTTGACATGGAAAGTTCTTGAGAAAATGACTAGCACCATTTGTACTGTGGGGCACAAATTTTGAACATTGCTTGGGAGATTAATGCATACTCGTGACACTTTATCTTGTGTTAGAATAGATTAGATATATCGAGAGAAAAAAGGTTGCTTTCTAAGCTTCCATTGCCATGTGAAAAGTTAAATTAGAGGTTAGCATGTGGATGAGGTTGATGTCTTTGTCTAAGCTTTTACACACGTTGGAGTTTCACTTTTCAACTTGGAAAATATCTCTTTGGCCATAAAACCAAGGACGATATGGTAGGTCCACCACAAGTTGGGCCAATTTCCTCTTTCATGTCCTGTTTCATTCAGGGAGATTCTCAAAGGGAAGAATTGCTCTAACATCAAGTTCACGACATTGCATATTACATTACGTCTACAAGGTATTGTACACAAACAGGTGAGTGTTAAATGTAAAATATTTCTTTTATTGTTCAATTATGGAAGAAAAGAAGAGAAAAGGAGACAGAGGGACTGTTATGAAAATAAATATTCTATTCCTAAAAGTTCACTTTAGAAAACAGTATTCAAAATTAAAATTTTGGAATATATTAATAATTATATATATATATATATATATATATATATATATATATATATATATATATATATATATATATATATATATATATATATATATATATATATATATATATATATATATATATATATATATATTTGGACAGACCCAATGACCAATGACTAAGCATGGTCTAATCCACTCCTGCACATAGGACGACCCAAAATCCAAATGTCAGAGGGACCATTGACTTTATGTCCCTCAGTCGAGAAGGATTTGTCGACCATGATTAATCGTGGTCGAATTTCTCTGCTCCTTCAAGACTTCTGCCCGACATCCGCAAAAGTCACCTAGATTCAGCAGAAGACAACTCCTGCTCGGATATCCCTATGCCCGACGCACATCTCATCTGACCAGGTATGCTCGTCCCAATGGCTAGTTTCCGGCAGTTATCTATTTTCGGGGAATTCACAACCCATACCAAAAATACGGACCAATAGCCAAACGCTGGGGGCTCTTTTATAAACCCTCTCGCATGAGGGGGTCAGATATCGAATATTCACTCCCTTAACACTTTTATTCGTACTTGCATACTCTTTTGCTCACTCTTACTTTGGAATCGGAGTACCTTGCAGGTACACCCCCAACTCTCCTCGACAACCGAGCAAAGACTTCAATATCCACGTCAGTGTCCACAACCATTGTAGATTCTGATCACAGGTACGATCAGTGGTGTTGTCTGTGGGAACTCGTGTTACCCCGTTTTCTCATCCTTAGATCGTGAAAATCAAAACATCATCGTTCAACTCACTCAATGGCTCACAACGACGACTCTATTAATGCCCGGATCATCATTCTCGTCAAACAACGGGAAAGCGATGGAATCATCCCTCTCCTCGGGGAGCCTGGCCGTTTCCAAGATGGGCGTTCTGCCTCCTCGTCACCAGAACCATCCTACAATATGAGATCACCCCTACTGATCTCCCCTTGATTCCCATTCCCGAGGGGACCAACCAGATGCCCGCGGCTCTGGTCGAAACGACCAACAACATCAACCTCCTACTTTTGCGCCAAGGCGAAAGACTATAATCTATAGAAGACGCGCGACATACCAAATCCCCTTCTTCCGCGAGGAAGCCCCGCAGGTCCCGTAACAGGTCACCTGAGCGAAGAAAGAATCACCACCACCCAGAGGCAGTTGGGTCTATCAAGAAACATGTAACTAAGAAATGCACCTAAGAGGGGGTGAATTAGGTGTTTAACAAATTCTTCGAGTTCTTTTTTTCGATTTTCGATTTTTCTTGAGGTATGTAGTTTTAGTGCTTGAAAATAAAAAGTGGAAAGTAAAAATGACACAAGAGAATTATCCTGGTTCCCCTCACAATCCGAGAGTACGTCCAATCCCTTTACAACATGTAAGAGATTTCACTATAGTTTAGAATGATTGTACAAGCCTAATCACATAAATGGTGAAGTCTACTATCTAATCTATAGGTAGCTAAAGTGTAGGAAGAACAGTCCTCTTCAAACACTCACTTGTTTCCAACAATCCTGGACAACAAGGTAATCACACTAATTTATCCTTAACAATCCTAAGGATAAATAGTCACAATGATACAAAGAGATAAGTAGTTCTTGAATAGATGAAAATGGTGAAGTTTTGAACTTTTTATCAATACAAGTATCGATCTTCTCCTTTGATGAATTATTCTCACTCACAATAATATATATATATATATATATATATATATATATATATATATATATATATATATATATATATATATATATATATATATATATATATATAAGTGTTCACTATTTTATGAAATGAAACTTTAAAAATGATATGAAAATATTTAATGTAAAGTTTCACTTTTTGAAGATTTTGAATAAGTGTACTCAAAATTGTATGAAAATGTAGAATAAGTGAGTAAGAAAATATTTATGGAATTTTTAGGAGGTGAAGGAAAAAATATTTGATTATAAAATGTATTTATAAGTGCATAACACCTCTTTGAAACATTATAAAGTTATGCAAAAATATCATGAACAATTGTCAAGTTAAAAGAAATTGTTTCATGAAAATATGCATGAAAAAGTGTTAAAAAAATTATTTTTTTCAAATTCGTACAGGACTTGTTAAGTTATTTTTAACGAATATCTGACTTAACAAATGCAGAACAAATTTTGAATTTCAAAATTAAAATACTTCAGACGGGTGCAAATTACGGCTGTTTTTATTCCTTTTACGAGTATTCAAACTTCCATAATTTATCAAAAACTGCATGTTTAAATAAATTAAAAAAATTAAAAATTTGTCTAAATGTTTGAACAAATATTATGCAATGTCTATTGATTTATCCAAATCAATAGATTATATTTGAAAGTGATTTAACATGGTTCAAATATGAAAAATAAATTTTCAAATGTATGATAAAAAAATTGTTTTTAAAGTTAGAAATAGTGATATATTTTCAACCAAATGAACCATGCATGCAAATGAATTTTGGAGATTATTTTGAGCACTATTTTACAATATATATTGCATGCTTATACCTCAATAAATAAATATCAATGCAAGTCTTCATAATGTTGCAATCTTGATCCATAGTCATATTGCTTCATGATGCTTTTTCTTATCATTTATAAATGTACATAGTAGTTGTCTTCATCAAAACATGATATTGAAGAAGCTTGACTTCACATTCTCCCCCTTTTTGATGATGACAACCCAATTTTGAAAATTTGCTATAATATTATTTCTATAACACAAAAGGCTCCCCCTTGATCCATTCTCCCCCTAAACTCATGATTTTATAGAGTCTTTGCTAGCTGCATTTTGTTAGAGAGAAAAAAAACACAAACACATACATCTTAAACAAATACATCTTCTCCCCCTTTGTCATTAGCAAAAAGAAGGGAAAGAATAAAAAATATTGATTTGAATTAATATGCATGAATGACCATTCAATGGACCAAACCTAATGAGAAAAGAATAAAAAATAACAATTTTTGGCAATGTTATAGGTGCAAATTGATTTGCACTAGTGTGCAGTCGATTGGCATATGTGTGCAATCAATTGCTTATGTGAAAATTTTCCAAAAACATAAAACAATGTGCAAAAAAACATATTTTAACCAAACTTTAATGTATATCAAACATAATAAACAATTATAAGAAGGAGTAGAATGAGAGATACACTAAAAATAAATTTCAAGAACAATTAGAAGAATTAAAGACATTTGTGCACCTTTGATGTATAAAACGGATGAAGAATATATATGACATTGTCATCCAAAATTCCAAGTTCACGACGAATCTTAAATAATGCCTCTTTTGCGAGAGGTTTTGTGAAAATATCCGCAAGTCAATTTTGTGTATCGATGAAGGAAATTTCAATGTCACCTTTTAACACATGATCGTGAAGGAAGTGATGCCTTATATCGATGTGCTTTTTTCTTGAATGCATGATTGGATTCTTTGATATGTTGATTGCACTTGTATTGTTGCATTTGAGAGAGATGCTTCCTAGATTTACACCATAGTCACGAAGTTGTTGCTTCAACCAAAGTATTTGCAAACAACAGCTACCGCCGACAATATATTTTGCTTTTGCAGTACTAAGAGTCACACTTGCTTGATTTTTGCATGACCAAGAGACTAAGGCATTTCCAAAAATGTGACATGTACCACTTGTGATTTTTCCATCTGTCTTACATCCTGCATAATCTGCATCAGAGAAACCAACAAGATTACATACACTACCTTTAGGGTACCATAGTCCGGCATTGGATGATCCTTTAAGATACTTCATTATCCTCTTCACACCAGTGAGATGTGATTCCTTCATACATGCTTGAAATCATGCACATAAACATACACTAAACATAATATCAGGTCAACTAGCTGTTAGATATAATAAAGATCCGATCATACCTCGATATTTTGTAATATTAATTGGAACTCCGGATTCGTTATGATTAAGATAAGTATCAGATCCCATTGGAGTTTCTATCTCTTTGCATGAATACATGTCAAATATTTTGAGAAGCTCTTTACAATACTTAGATTGGTTGATAAATATCCCATCCTTTGTTTGTTTAATATGCAATCCAAGGAAGTAGTTCAACTTACCCAACATGGACATTTCAAATTCTTCTTGCATGACTGTTGAGTATTCTTCACATAAGGATTTATTTGTGGATCCGAATATGATGTCATCACGCCCTTGGTGCTTGCTTCAATCCATACAAGGACGTTTTGAGTTTGTAAACATGATTAGGATGTTTGAAATCTTCAAATCCCGGAGGTTGACTTACATAAACTTCTTCAAGTATGTAACCATTTAGGAAGGGCTTTTAACGTGTAAACACCCCAAATTTCCCCTCACTCTTTATCACACCTTGGCTTGTGATCTTTCATTTTTGCATTAGCATAAGCATACCATCTCATATTACATGTTTGCTTCACTGCATAGTTCAATTTCATCTGCATCTAGGGTTTGTGATCTGAGGAATCCAAGAATCCATCTGAGTCATCCCAAAGGTCTTAAAGCTTTCCAAGAGGGTCCATGTGTGTTCTATGATCATATTATGCTCCCCAAAGTTCATGAAAGTCAAGGGATCACAAGAATTGGCAAAGGCATGGAAGCAGAGCTAGGGTTTTCACTACACAGATGACTAAAATTAGGGTTTTGGTTTCAGAGGCCTTAACTCCAATTTTTTTGGTCATTCTTGTGTCTAATGTTCTTAATATGTTATAAGGATCATGTGTACCAAGTTTGATAAAGAAATTCATTGTGGAAGTCATCTGATCATTGGACAACTTCTTGAGCAAGTTAAGTCAAAATCAGGGCATCTGAGGCCCCCAACATTGAAACCAAAGGGTCATTTTCATCAAATTGAAGTTAAATGATCTTTATTTGATCTTAGAAGTGGTTGTAAGTTCACAAGATTGAAGAATTTTGAGCCAATTGCAAACTTGCCATTTTTGGAAATGACTTGAAATGCAAACTTTCCATTTTGGGAAAGATTTTCAACGTCCTCTTTCATGACCAAAAATGCTTCAAATGAAAAATTCTTGGACATGAAAGTTGTAGATTAGGTCTTTCCCTTTTCAAAAAGTACAAGAATATGTCTTGATTCATCCTAGAACTCAAGATATGGCCTTTCATGGTTGGCAAAAATCACATAATTTCAAGTTTCATGCCAAAGAGGGATTTTTGCAAATTCAAGTTCTAAGCACTTTCATGACCTCTAATTGACTTCTAAACATCATTACAACAGCACACAACTTGCCTTGATCAGAATTGGGCATTGGACCTAAGGTTTTCATGGCTTGTGATCCAAGAAATTTCAAAGAGGGAAATTTGCAAAACATGTGATAACTCTTGTATCATGCCATCCAGATCCTCAAATCCAATCCCATGGCCATCCTTGATGCAAGCTGAGGCAGGACAAGCCCCCAAGCCAGCTCTGACCCGTGCCCATACCTCATAGTACACAATCTTGACTTTTTGCAAAAACCTTCCATATCAATCAGTTTGTGCCACAACAACTTTCTGATCAATCCATTGGCCTATACTAACATCATGGACCTCAAAACACATAACACACAAGCCTGAATGGAACCCTAAGCTCAGATAGCCAAAAACTTGCAAAAACTTCCTCTCTTCGAATCTCTCAGCATAGCCACTCAAACTCAAAACTTCCTTCACCATTCAATCACTCATGTCATAAGGAACACAAACCACCCTTCATTTTGCCCTAAAAGCCTCTGAATCAAAAACACGATTTCTCACCTCTCAGAACTAAAACTCACAAAGGAGGCCATTTAAACTCTTGCAAAGCTTCTCAATAGCATCAGGGGACTCAAAGGGGTTGGATTGCACAAGGGAGGAGCTCTGAAAGTCCATATTTGCAGTTCATCATCTCAGGTAGTCATCAAGAACTTTTTTTCCAGAAATCTTCTTTTAAGTTATAGAATGATTCTATATGTCTCTCTGATCATGGTGATATGATTTGTTTTGAAAATGGTTGAGAAACAAGCATGTATTGAACTTCTGAAAGTTTTGCATAATTTTCCGTTTTGCTTCGATTCATGAATTTAAGGAAACATAAATGGATTTTGTTGCTGGATTCGTGTTCAGGGTTGTTAGTTGAGTGATTCTGGAGAGTTAGGGGGTCTGGGGTGGCCTAGGGTGGAAGTTAGGGTGAAGAGCTGGTCGGAGAAGATGACCGGAGGTCTTCTCCGGCCACCTGAGAGTCATTAAGGGTTTAATTAGGGTTTAGGGTTAGTTTGAATATCAGCCTTTGGATCTTTGTTTGGCGCGTGTATGGATGGCCCAGATTGGTCATTAAAACCCTAATTCTCATTTAATTAGTTAATTAGAATTAATTAAATAAATTAACCAAGATTGAACCTCAGCCCTTGGATTATGCGCCAGTCAACATTTCCCTCCCCAGTTTGAATCCTAACCCTTGGATGCATTGACCTTCCATTTTATTTTATTTTTATTTCATTTTTCTTGCATTTTCTTTCTCATTTTATTAAAAATAGCAAATCCCATTCAAAAAATCTCATATTTTGCATTTTGGTTCAAAATATTTTTCTCAACCTGAAAATGATTTTTATTTTATTTTTTGCATTTAAAAAGTATTTTTAAAATATTTAAATGTTATTTTTAATTAATTAAAGTATTTTAATTAATTAAAAATGCATTTAGGTTTCTAAAAATCACCAAAAAAAATCATGAACCATCCCAATGCATTTAGAAACAGTTTCAAACTCTTCATACAAATTTCTTTCTAAGTTTGATCATAGTTTCCCAATTTTCTTTGAATTAAGGGTCTTTAAAATCACAACTTTTAACCTTAACTTTGAAAAATCATTTCTGCTAACCAAGACGAGTTTGAACTTGATTCTTTTTGCATTGTTTCACATATTGCATGTAGTTTCTAGGTTATTTTCCTCATGAATTTATCTTGCATTTTCAATTTGATTTTTATTTTTCCTTTTGAATCACCCAAAAAAACCTAGCAAACTTAGGAAAATCATAACTTTCAATAGGATTAGCTTCTGACCTTCTCCTTTGGGGTTTGACCTAATATGGGATTAGGGTTTGTTTGGGCTTTATTTCAAATTTTTATCATGTTGCATGCTTCTGTTTTGCTCATTTGCATCCCACATGTCCATAGAACCCTAATTTCTCATGTTCATTTGCATTCACCTTGCATATTCATCATCACATAACTTTCCATGACATTTCAAGCATTAATATGTCATCTTAGACATCTTAGGACATGTTAGAACCTTGCTTGATCATTTATTCATTCATTTGCCATATGTTGCATCCATTTCATTTCATAACCATCCATGTGTTTTCAAGTTTCCAAGCATGCTTTCATGACATCCCATCCTTGTATGATCATTCATAAGCACATTGTATGACATTGCATCATTTCATATGACATTTTCATTGCACAAACACTTCTAAATTTGGTCATTTCATCTCATTTCATTTCATTTCTTCTTACTTTATGTCTTATGCATTCATACTAACTTTTCAGGAGCTTTTGGTAAGTAATTTTGGGAGGTGGATTTGCCTTCACCTATCACCTCTTCTTATCTCTTTCATTTGCATTTTGTATGTCTTTGAAGTGAACCAATTCACTTATGTTCCATCTCCATCACTTTATTCCTTTAGGTTACTTATCTTCTTAGGAAGTAAGTAACTTATTCTTCTGCTTCCTCTTCCTTTCATATGCTTCTTCCATTGGTAGCTTCCTTGAAGATCTTTTCTCTTAAGCCTCACAAACCATAGGATATCCAAGAATGATAATATTTAGGGTTGTGTTTAGTCCCTCTTAGCTTTTTACCTTTGAGTCTCCTTGAGTCTCTCTTCCCATCTCAATAATCAGAGACTAAAGTCTTAAAGTTTTAGGACTTTGGAATTAGGGTTATGCATGCATCCTTCTCTTAGGATGGAGTGTATAGCTTTAATCCTAAGTGTTAAACCTTTAATTTTTTTAAACCTCTTAATCAAATCACATTAATAATCACCAAGGCTTTATCTTGTAACTTGGACCTTACATTAGGGTTCTAACTCTTCCTTATGGTTAAGAGGGACTAACCCTAGTGTTTAATGGACAAGTCCCCCTCAAGTTATCTTACAAACTATAAAATCAACTTCTTAATCTCACCCTTTAATTAAAATCCATTTAATAAAGGTTTGTTATATAATGAATTTAATCCCTAACCATGGATTAAGTTGAGGCATCTTCCTCAGCTTAAGTGTCCTCATCTATTATCCTTCTATTAGGATGGTGTAACGAGTTCACTAATCTGTGATTAGAGATTAAACTCATTACTTAACACTAAACAAAAACCCAAAAACATCTAATTAATCACAAGTAGGTTAATGATCTTAATCCTACATCATTATGGTAATTAAGTTGAGATGCTTATCTCATACTTAAGTAGGCTCATTATCCCTAATCAGGGAGGATATAATGAGTTTACAACCCTTGATTTAGGATTAAGCTCATAATCCTATGCAAAACACCAAAAACAATAACAAAACTGAAAACACAAAACCAAACAATAATCGTCTCCTTCGAGATTCTTTTCTCATCACTCATTCACAAACGAGAACTTGCTTCCTCCGTCTAATGCAAGATAGTTAGCACTCGAGCCAGACAAGTCATACACTTGAGCATAGACAAATAAGCAGTTCACAGTCAATTTATCTTTCGGTCTCTTTGATTCGAACTACGGTGTTCTGACTTCCTCATTGCACGCGAGGATACGTAGGCATAACTTAACGGTTATCGAACAAAAGTCTCTTTATCATCCCCCTCTTTCAGCATTCTTTCTAAAGCCTCAATTATGAGCATTTAACTTCTTTTTGCACTGACACATGTACATTCTTTTCTTAGCTTTTGCACACAGATAACACATACAACTACCCCTTTAAACACAATCCTGTAAGCGTGGATCCCGTCGAGTACGACGAACAATCTGGGTGCTAATACCTTCTCGGGTTGTAACCAAACCCCTTTCTCTGGTTCGCAACCGTCTTATCCATCCTTTTCTAGGTTTATGCAGCATTACCTTTCCTTCGGGATAAAAATTCCTAGCTGGCGACTCTATTCAATTCATATTCATTCTCTCTTTCGCCGACCATTCACGTTTGCACCTTGGGACCCTGGTGTCTTTTCTGGGGAGCGACATAACGTCCATCTAGTACAACTGAAAATTCAAAGAACAAGCATATGCTAACAATAATCTAATTGCTTCTAGTCTAGCAACGAGTGCAAACGTTTCCTTAAAGTCTATACCTTCCACTTGATGATAGCCTTGGGCTACTAATCTTGCCTTGTTCCTTATAATGATACCATTTTAGTATAGTTTATTTTTAAAAATCCATTTAGTACCAATAATATGCTTACCTTTTGGTCTTGGAACTAAGTCACATACCTGATTTCTTTCAAATTGATTTAGTTCTTCTTGCATGGCTAGAATCCATTGATCATCATCTAGGGCATCTTGGACTTTAGAAGGTTTTATTTGAGAAACAAATGCCATGTTGAGACAAGCATATTTAATATTTAACTGAGTTGAAACTCCATGAGATATGTCTTCATTAATCTTGTCAACAGGATTATCTCTATGTGTCCTCCATTCCTTTGGTAGATTATTTACATTACAATCTTGTTGAATTTGTTCTTCTTGAAGATCTAATTGAATTTCATTTGAGACTTTGGAGTTGTCTTCTTGAGAAGTTTCTATAAAATCATCATCATCATCATCACAAACAATAGTTTCCTCTTTCGATGGGTTAGATTCATCAAACTTTACATGCATAGATTCTTCTATAGTTAAAGTTATTTTATTAAAAATTCTAAAATCCTTACTAGAGAGAGAGTAGTCGAGAAAAATACCTTCATCAGATTTCTCGTCAAACTTACCAAGATTGTCTTTTTCGTTGTTTAGGACAAAGCACTTGCACCCAAAAATATGAAAGAAGGGAATATTTGGTTTTCTCCCTTTGAAATGTTCATAAGGGGTTTTCTTTAGAATAGGCCTAATATTAACACGGTTCCTTACAAAACATGTCATGCCCACCGCATCCACCCAAAAGTACTTAGGAAGATTTGAATCACTTAGCATTATCCTTGCAAGTTCCACCAATGACCTATTCTTCCTTTCTACGACAACATTTTGTTGTGGAGTTCTTAGTGCGGAGAAATTGTGTGAGATTCCATGTTCTTCGTAAAATTCTTCAAATAAGGCGTTTTGGAATTCTCCACCGTGGTCGCTTCTAATAGATGCAATTGTAAGAGACTTCTCATTTTGAATCTGTTTTGCATACTTCTTGAATGCCTTGAAAGCTTCACTTTTCTGTATTAAGAAGAAAGTACAAGTGTATCTAGAAAAATCATCTACAATTACTAATTCATAAACATTACCTCCGAAGCTTTTTGTTCTTGATGGACCAAAGAGATCCATGTGCAACAGTTGTAGTGGCCTAGTTATGGATAACACATTCTTGGATGTGAAAGTTGACTTAGTTTACTTTCCTTTTTGGAAAGCGCCACACAACCTATCTTTGATGAATTTGATCTTCGGCAATCCAATGACTAAGTCATGTTTGATCAATTTATTCAAGTTCTCCTTATGAATGTGAGCAAACCTCTTATGCCATAACCATGATTCATTATTGCTTGCCAAGAGATACCTAACATTTAAAGACATGTTATCTAAGGAAATTAAAAATATGTTATTAACTCTTTTACCTTTTAGCATAACTTCATGAGTAACTTCATTTTCAATCAAGCATTCATTTTTAGTGAAGTTGATTTTTAAACCTCGGTCACACAATTGGCTAATGCTAAGGAGACTATGCTTTAGACCCTCCACATATAGGACATCTTCTATAGTTGTTGAAGGCGGTGAACCAATGATGCCTACGCTAATGATTCTTCCTTTGTTATTGTCACCATAAGTAACAAATCATTTAGCCTTAAGCGTTAGATGTGAAAATTTTCTTAAGTCACCCTCCATGTGCCTCGAACATCCACTATTAAGATACCGTTGATTTGAAAAGGTCTTAAAGCATGCCTACAAAAAATATTTAAGTATTATTAGGTACCTAAATTGTCTTGGGTCATTCAAAGTTGGTCCCTTTCTTAACCCATACATAATGGCCTTGAGCAACACTAAAGTTTCTAATATAACATGCATTTGGAGTATGACCTTTTATACCATAATAGAAACAAGTAGGCTGATGCGTGTTTTTCGCAAGTGTACGAACACGTCAGAGTAATATAAAAGATTGTCGAATCCACAGAGACCAAGTGTCAATCTATCGTACCTGTTGTTATGGTGTGTATCTAAGGCAACTAACTTTAAGGGTTTTAATAAGGGTGCAATGGTAAATAAAATAATAATTTTAAATAATAAATAAAAGACAGGCTCGAATGTAATTCACGTAATCAATGATAATCCAGTACTTGTTAATGGAACTACTTATGGGCAATGTTTTCTCCTTTGAAAAGAACTAATTTAACAGGAACTGTCGCTTTCGCGTATTCAGAACCGAGTTGTACTCTCTAATCAACCCCTCCTATTGTCACGGATAAAAAGGTGCGTACTGCGTTAGAGTAGTAAACCTATTTTTAAGAAATATAGTATCTTAACTAAGTTGAAAAGTATTTTAACCTGGACTTCTTAGCAAAAAGAGGTTCTTATGAACCAGACTCTAAATCTCATAACGCGTCCGAAAATCGTTTTAAAATCTCTTTTCTTTTTAATCTAAAAACTCCTAATAAACTAGACAAAGCGCTTTTGGCTGTTTTTGAAATAGTTAAAAACAATTACTTGAATTGAAAGATAAAATAGCCCTTAGGTATTTCCACGAACAATTATACTGATTACTGGTTTAATTACGATCCTTACATTCTAACCTTTATGGAATTAGTTAGACATTATAAAGTAAAGATTCTTTTTATAGTTTTTCATAAAAGTAATTTAGTGCGAGTGCGGAAAGTAAATGAATTTAGTGCGAGTGCGAAAAATAAAGGTATTTAAAGCGAGTGCGAGAAATAAAGTAATTTAAAGCGAGTGCGGGTAATAAACGAAAGTAAAGCGAGTGCAGGAAATAAAATAAAGTAAAGCGAGTGCAGGAAATAAACGAAATAAAAGCGGTGCGAGAAATAAATAAAAGTAAAGCAATGCAGAAATAAATAAAGTAAATTACGAACTTGAATTAAAATGGCGGCAGAATTAACTTCCTCCAGAGTGCTCCAAAACTTCGATCACACAGACAGATTACAGACTCGATCACTCGATTGCAGAGGCACCCCGATGTGGAATGGAAACTGCTTTGAAACTGATATATGCCTAAAGAAATCTAATTTTGGATGAAGAAAAACGAAAATCTAAGGTCCTATTTATAGGAAAAACTGAAAGCATGAAAAGACTGGGATGCCCCTCCACTAAAAAGTGGAGGTTACTGAAATTGGCCTTGTGGCGCCCGCCACAGGCCTATGGCGCCCGCCATGGTCCCTACAGGGGATTGGAGAGTGGGGATCGTGGGTCTAGGAGGTTGAGGAGTGGTCTTGAGTCGTGGCCACGTCATGGCTAACCCCATGGCGCCCGCCACGGTGGGTGCCGTAAGTGCAAAACGCTGAATTTCTAGGTTTTCGTCCGTTTTCACCCCTTTTTCACTCCCTTTCTCGATTCAAGCCCCGATTATTATAAAAACCTAAAAACATAAGAAAACAAAGTAATAACATAACAAAACAACAATAAAAGCTAAGAATGCATGCGAAATCGGAGTCAGAAACACGGTGAATTTTAGTGTGATCAAATTCTCCCACACTTAAACCTTTGCTTGTCCTCAAGCAAACATTAAAGCTTAAGAAAAATATGGTGTCAACACGTGCCTTTGGGCTAAAGGGCTTCTAAGTTCAAGTCAGGATGCAGTGACAGATACTAACTAAGTGAACCAAGGGTACCATAGTAACACTAACACAAACTTCAATCCTATATTAACCACTCCATATCATCCCACAATACCTAGGCCTATCTTCTCATCTTTTTGTGTCCTTTTCATTCAGGCGCAATCACATTAAGCCCGTTATCCGTACATGCTTCATAGTAGAGTGACCGGTTAGTGATTCTGATCCATAACATAAGGTTTCTGGCACATAAGCATGTGTAAACCTGTTTTATTTGACCTAATTGTAGCTGCGGGGGATCGGATCGTAATCCGCCCTACCAAGTTCAGTGCCAGATACCTCTGAACCAACTAACAATAGGTGACTTGCAATTTTTTTCTTTTTGTGGCAAAAAAATTTTTCCTTCTCTTTTTTCGGTTTAAATGACTTTGTGAGGGTCACCTATCCCAGAGTTTGCCTTTTTTTCTTTTTTTTCTCTTTTTTATTAGCACTGGATCATTCACTTATGTTCATCGGCCCCCTACGTAGAGCATGCTTAGACCGGAGCTGACTGCTAAAATAAACTACTTAGGACAATTTTTAAATGATAATAAAGGCCATGGTGGTGGGGTTTAGGAGTGATTCCTATATTCAAGAGGTCTATGGTGCTAAAATGGTTCTGATGTTTCAAAAAGTTGACCTAAGTCACCACATCCTAATCTAAACCTGTCTCAAAGCCCAAAAAACATGTGAAACAACATTATTTTCTTTTTAAAATTTTTCTGGTAAGGCTAAGGAAATGGGAAAAAATGAAGATGAACTAAAAATACACTATACTGGTGACTCGTCAGACTCATGCATTATCTAAGAAAAATAAATTACTGAAAAGGGAAATAACTGAAAGGAAATAATTAACTAAAAGGGAAATGACAGAAAGCAATAAAATCCCCTCCCACACTTAAATCGAACATTGTCCCCAATGTTTCGAAATAAGATAAGGGGGGTAACCTGGAAAAGACTACTGAGGAGGAGCACTGGTGCCTTCGCCGTCCTGCTGTGATGGTCTGGAACGACGGGATCTACTACGTTGCTGGTCCCTCCGGTCGAGTCGTGCTGATAAAGCAGCCTGAGCACTCCGGACCTCTCGAAGGTTACCTAATATGGAACCTTGAGTGGCCTCCACAAGCTGGTAGTGTCGACTGTTGAACTCTCTCTGACGGTTCTGCTCTAATGAGATATCGTTCAAGGTACGGCAAACGTTGCTATAAGCACGGTCCGAAACCAATCGCGATTGTTGCATGAAGCTCATGTTGTCCGTCAGCTGTTGTGAAATAGTAGAGAGAAGGCCATCACGCCTTTCTTCTCTAGCTGTCATATCACGCCACATCTCCTCGGTGACATGGAATCCAGGAGCAGTACCTGCAGTAGGGTTAGAGGAAGATGGTGCGGTGTGTGACTGTGAAGGACGATGGGGGGACATGTGAGGGATGGGAGACTGCTCTCTCCGATCATACTCTTCATCAGTGTCATGTGCCTCCCCATCGGGAATATTAGGAGGAAGTGGACCCAAAACACGTGGAGCATTAAGATCATAGGTCCAGTTCCTTTCATCACGTACATCAGTACGTCTACTGCATGGTAAAGCAACAGATGGGATAGCTACCCCATGAACCATCAACTCATAACCACCTTCTCTCCTCGTTCGGCACAATTTCATGTCTTTCAGAAATTTTAAATTAATTGTGCGAGGAGGTAGTGGTTCAAGTGTAGCTATCTCATCGTTCAGGCCAAGAGCCCGAGCAATAGACGTAACAAGCCCTCCAAAAACAATCGGTCCTGTTTTATTAGTAAATAAAGTCATGTGGGCAAGCATAAACGGGACCGGATTGATGTGGGTTCTAGTGAGGCATCCTTGCAAAAATAGGAGTTCACGAGCATTTACCTTGTTTGGACTTTCCCGGCCAAAAATAGTACATGCCAAAAGAAGTCTAAAAACTCTTATGGCCGGGTTGTGAATGGTCGACGCAAGTATCCCTTCAAAAGAAGTAATTGAAGAACTTGAAAGCCTTTGCCAGAAGGTAAATACCTCGGCCGACCACTCCGCATCCAAAGGTGCCTCACAAATTGCACCTTCCCTATGAGGGATTCCTAACAAACCTGCTAGATCGTCGGTACTGAATTCATACTCAATTCCAAACAGTCTAAAAATAACAGTACCAACAGTGCTAGCAGTGTTAGGACTGACAGTGTATATCAAAGAACTTAAAAACTTAGTTGTCAGTTTCTCATAGGTAGGTTCCTGATTAATGAAAATATTATGCAAGCCTAGAAATTCTAATAAATTAAAAACACTATGATAAATACCCAAAGCATACAGACAGTTATCGTCGACGTACCTAGTTGAGAGAATTTCTCGACTTTGAAGCCTCTAAATAATTTTCCGTTGCCTATCGCCCGGTCTTCCATCACGAAGAAGAAATCCGTTGAACTCCATTGTTGAATGCTCCTTAGGTAGTGAAAATGGTAGAAAAGTGGTTTATGAGGGAAATGATAAAGTTTTGGTTTTTTTGGTTTTTTGATGGATGAAAATGGAAATGGATGTTGGATATGTTTTATGGATGGAGGGTATTTTGGAAATGGTGGAACTTTAATGGGGTTCAAGGAGGTTTTGGAAGGTTATAAAAATGGGTTTTTGGTGAAGAAAGGGATGAAAATGGTGGAAATTGAAGGTCTGCCCCATATTTGTTGTTGATACGGCGTGGCGCCCGCCACAGGGCCTATGGCGCCCGCCACAAGGCCAATTCCTGGGCCTTGGGTTTTTGGATCCTCCTTTTGGGCCTTCCTTGCACCTTTGGTCTTCGGGGGGTCTGGATAGCGTTTTCTTCTTCTTTTCAAGGCATTGGCTTGCATATTTTTTTTTTGTAAAGACAAAAATGAAAATATTTTTGTATTATATTTTTTTCTTTGCACGACAAAAATAAAATAATTAAAGAAACAAAAGAAAAAGAAAAAGTTAACATTAGTGCATAATATGTATATATATAAGGAATTCAAAATAGATGAAAATATAAAAGCTGCAATAAAGTAAAATATGTCTGGAAATGCAATAAATAAAATAAAGCGTATAAAAGGAAATTAAATACTAGGGGTAGTGCTGTCAGGGTAGAATGAGTCATGTGGTAGGCGTCTTTTCCTGGCTTGATCCACGAATCTCAGTTATCTCCCTCTGAAACTCTTCAATCGCCTGATGTAGAGCGTCGGCCTCTGAGGCATGAGTGAGATCAGAAACCTGCATCTGTAACTCTAAGTCTGCCACTTCCTGCTTGAGCAGGGCAGTCTCCTTACGGAGCTCATAAATCTGTGTTTGTAGGTCAGGTGGCTGCAGAGACATATTGTTAGACATAACAGTGATTAGGGGAGTAAGAGGTGTAGGAGTGTACTCAGCGGCGGGAGGCGATCTCGGCTCTTCGACAGTCTCTCCATAACCCTCTAGAGCATAACTCCAATTTTCAGGATCATGGACACTGGTCATCAGCTGATCTGGTAATGTAAAATAGTGTATCGCTTCGCCGTCGATCAGCAATCTAAACATGTTGGGCTCAAAAGAAGCCCTCCTCATCAGTCCTCTATCAAGACAAAAATCAATATCCAGGGTGGTGTAGCAGCAGAAGGTCCTGAGGTGCAATAACTTGCGAGACAAACCCAATGCAGTAGCTATCTGTGTAACAATCCCACCGACATGGATGATGCCTACTGATGATCTGGCAACACTAGCAAGGCCCTTCAACAGAAAGTTGCCACAAGCAACAGAGCGAGACTGAGTGGCACAAAATAGTAGGAAAATCTCCTCTTCACTTAGCAGGGTCTCTGTATCTGGCAAACCTAAGAAAGAATGTGCTAGAATCATCTGGAAGTACCTCAATGTAGGGTTGTGGATTACCTGAGAAAACTGGGTAGAAGGATCTTGGCTCCCTCCACCTGATATTTTAGTCCAAAACTTTTCCACTTCTCTGCTCATAAAATACCCCATCGGAGTCTCTGGAATAGCATCAGGAGTAGTCTGGAAACCTAGCAAATCACCAAACTCTTTGTGAGAGAATGAGTAGTCAATCTCGAACAACCTGAAAACAGCGAGTCCATCGGGTCCAGCCCAAGGGTCATGATGAAACGAGCTGAGGAACTCAAGAGTCAAGTTCCTATAAGTGTTGTTCCTGTAGTCAAACTGGCCCCAGTGGAGTTGATGGCATAAAAATCTGACGCTTGGCTCTATCCCCAAGGCATCCATGCAGTCATGGTCAGGGTACCTGGTGGGAGCCATAGGGCGTCTCATGTGAACATAGTAACGCTCTTTCTGTGCATCGTCTCTAAAGGCCACGTGCATGTCATCAGGGTTCTGCATTCTGTACAAGGTTAGCAAACAAGTCCTGAAAGCACATAAAACATTCAATCGTTAGTCCTGACATAATAATAAAATAAACAAATTAAAATAAAGTAGAAATAAATAAAAAGTACAAAAATAAGAAAACCATGGGTTGCCTCCCATGCAGCGCTTGTTTAACGTCATTAGCTCGACGACCGATATTTAAACATCATTGGAAGGATATGGTGGATCACTCAGAGTATGGCAGGTGTATGTTGTTGGGATGTCACCTCCTTCGTAGGGCTTCAACCTCTGTCCATTGACGATGAACGGTTTACATGTCTGGTTCTTGATTTCAATAGCACCGGATCTTAGGACCTTAGATACTTCGAAAGGGCCAGTCCATCTCGAACAAAGTTTACCTGGAAAAAGTCGTAACCTAGAATCGAACAGGAGAACAGGATCGCCTATTTTGAAGTCTCTTCTTATGATTCTTTTGTCATGACAAGCTTTTGTTCTTTCTTTGTATATGATGGCATTTTCGTAGGCAGATTGTCTGAGCTCTTCTAATTTGTGGATATCGAGGATACGTTTCTCACCAGCAGTCAAGTAATCCAAATTCAAAGTTTTGATGGCCCAATAGGCCTTATGCTCTAATTCAAAAGGTAAGTGACATGATTTTCCATAGACCAGTTGGTAAGGGGTTGTTCCTATAGGAGTTTTGAAAGCGGTTCTATAGGCCCATAATGCTTCTTGAAGTTTCTGTGACCAATCCTTTCTAGATATAGAGACAGTCTTCTCGAGGATTTGTTTTATCTCCCTATTAGATACTTCCACTTGTCCATTGGTCCGTGGGTGGTATGGTGTTGCTACTCTATGCTTAACTCCATACTTGCTTAAAAGTTTATCAAATATTCTCGATATGAAGTGTGATCCTCCATCACTTATGACTAAACGGGGTGTTCCAAACCTGGGAAATATATAATTTTTGAATAATTTGATGACTACTCTGGTGTCGTTTGTGGGTGCGGCGATAACTTCAATCCATTTAGACACGTAGTCAACTGCTACTAAGATGTACTGATTTCCAAAAGATGGTGGGAACGGTCCCATAAAGTCTATACCCCATACGTCGAAGAGTTCTACTTCTTGGATATTTCTTAACGGCATTTCATTACGTCTTGAAATATTTCCTGTGCGTTGGCATCTATCACACTTAACAATGAAAGCATGGACATCACGCCACATAGTAGGCCAGAATAGGCCAGCTTGAAGAATCTTGGCATAGGTCTTAGATGTGCTCGCATGTCCACCATAGGGTGCAGAGTGACAATGCTCAATTATATTATTTACCTCTTCTTCTGGAACACAACGGCGGAAAATGCCATCTTTGCCTCTCTTGAAAAGAAACGGGTCGTCCCAATAGAAGTTTCTTACATCACTATAGAACTTCTTCTTCCGGTGGTAGTTTAGATCAGGGGGTATGATGTCAGCGGCTAGGTAATTAACAAAGTCTACATACCAAGGTACATTGCCTATAGCTAAGGATTTATGAAAATGTTCATGTGGGTCTGGGTTATCATCTTCAATAGTTTCTAGTTGGGCTATCAGTCTATCATAGGCAAAATCGTCATTTATGGGAACTGGATCAGGTTTCAGGTATTCTAGCCTAGATAGGTGATCAGCTACCACATTATCAGTGCCTTTTTTGTCACGGATATCCAAATCAAACTCTTGCAGTAATAGAATCCATCGAAGTAACCTAGGCTTGGCATCCTTTTTGCTTAGTAAGTAACGAATGGCAGCATGGTCGGTATAAACTATAATCTTAGCTCCTACTAGATAAGATCTAAATTTGTCTATGGCAAAAACTACAGCTAGGAGCTCTTTTTCGGTTGTTGCGTAGTTGAGCTGTGCAGCGTCTAGGGTTCTACTGGCATAATAAATCACATGTAACTTCTTATCTTTTCTTTGACCTAGAACGGCTCCAACAGCATAATCACTGGCGTCACACATTATCTCAAACGGTTCTGACCAATCAGGGGGTTTCATTATAGGTGCTGAAATCAGAGCTTGCTTCAGAAGATTAAATGCTTCAGTACATTTTTCATCGAAGATAAATTCAGCATCTTTCATCAAAAGACCAGTTAAGGGCTTTGTTATTTTGGAGAAATCCTTGATGAAACGTCGGTAAAATCCAGCATGTCCAAGAAAACTTCTTATCTCCCTGATAGTCTTCGGCGGTTTTAGATTCTCTATGACTTCTATTTTTGCTTTATCTACCTCTATACCTTTTTCGGAAACTATATGTCCTAAAACAATCCCTTCGGTGACCATGAAATGACATTTTTCCCAATTTAGCACAAGGTTTACCTCCACACATCTCTCCAGAATTTTCTCAAGGTTGACAAGACAATTTTTGAAATCTGATCCACAAACTGAGAAATCGTCCATAAATACTTCCATAATTCCATCTAAATAATCAGCAAAGATAGACATCATGCAGCGTTGGAAAGTTGCAGGAGCATTACAAAGTCCAAAAGGCATTCTTCTATAGGCAAAGGTTCCAACTAGGCATGTAAAGGTAGTTTTTTCTTGATCTTCGGGGTGAATAGGTATTTGGAAGAATCCTGAATATCCATCTAAGTAACAAAAGTAAGAGTGTCTGGCTAGGCGCTCCAACATTTGGTCTATGAATGGTAATGGGAAATGGTCCTTCCTAGTTGCTTTATTTAATTTTCTATAATCTATGCACATACGCCATCCTCCATCGGTTCTTTTTGCTACAGGTTCGCCCTTCTCGTTTTGCACGACTGTGATGCCTCCCTTTTTAGGTACTACATACACAAGACTCACCCATTTACTGTCCGAGATCTGATATATTATACCTGCCTCTAGTAACTTAAGAACTTCAGTCTTAACTACAGTACTCATTATAGGATTTATTCTTCGTTGGTGTTCTCTGGAAGGTTTTGAATCTTCTTCAAGCAAAATCCGATGCATGCATACGGATGGGCTTATTCCTTTTAGGTCAGAGATCTTATATCCTAAGGCTGAGGGGTACCTACGTAAAACTTCTAATAATTGATCGGTTTCTTCTTGGTTTAAGGTAGCACTGACTATAACTGGACGGTTCATATCTTCATCTAGAAATTCATATCTCAGGTTTTTAGGCAGTTCCTTAAGTTTTACGGTCGGTTTCATAGGGCAAGGCATAGGATCTGGGGTAAGAGATAAACATTCGTGAAGGTTATCATCAATGTAGGGTTTTTTATAATTGTCATCTTCCAAAATAAGGGTTGATGGCAATTTTATAGATTCAGTTTCTTCTTCTTGTTCTAATTCCCTAATGCATTCTTCGATGATATCTAAGGCATAACAAGCATCTCCTATCACAGGTGCCATAAGAAATTTTGACAATATAAATTCTATCTTCTCGTTACCTACCTCAAAAGTTAGTTTCCCTTTTTTAACATCTATTACGGCTCCAGCAGTCGATAAGAACGGTCTACCTAGGAGTATTGGTATGTCGTCATCTTCTTTAATGTCCATGACAACAAAATCAGTAGGTATAAACAGCTGACCTATCCTAACAGGGACGTCTTCAAGTATGCCTATAGGGTATTTAACGGATCTATCGGCTAATTGAAGTGACATCTTAGTAGGTTGTAATTCTCCTAAGTTTAATCTCTCACAAACTGCTAAAGGCATTAAGCTCACACTAACTCCTAAGTCTAGAAAAGCTTTTTCGATGACATGATTCCCCAAAATACAAGGAATGGAAAAATTTCCGGGATCTTTATCTTTCTTTGCTAACCTATTTTCGGAAATAGAATTACATTCCACGGGTTTCGGATCTTCAAGTCTACGTTTATTCGTAAGTATGTCTTTGAGAAACTTAGCATAAGAAGGTATTTGGGTGATGGCTTCTGTAAAGGGGATTTCTACGTGAAGTTTTTCTATAACCTTAACGAATTTTTGATATTGATTATCGATTTGGGTTTTCTTTAATCTTTGAGGGTAAGGAATTGGTGGTTTGTATGGCGGTGGTGGTACATAGGTTTTATTTTTAGGTTCTTCTCCTTTTTCTTGACTTTCCGGGGTTTCAGGCTTCTCTGGTTCCTTTTTCTCATTCCTCTCAGAAGTTTCGGGCTCACTTAATCTAGGGTTTGAAGGTTCCTTATAAGCGGTTCCACTTCGTAGAGTAATGGCATTAGCTTGCCCTTTCGGGTTTTGTTGAGGTTGTCCAGGGAACTGTCCTCCAGGTGTAGTCTGTGGGGCTTGGTTTAACGCTACCTGAGAGATCTGGGTTTCAAGCATCTTATTATGAGTAATGATTTGATCAACCTTGGTTCCTAACTGGGTAATTAGTTCGTTAACATGGATGTTTTGGTTCATGAACTCTTTGTTTTGTTGTTTTTGAGCAATGATAAAATCTTTTACAACTTCCTCAAAGCTCGGGCTTGGTGGTACAGGTTGCATAGGTTGATTTGTTCTAGGGGCTTGGTAACCTTGTTGTCTCGGAGGTGCGGTATTTTGAATAAGGTTATTATTTTTGTAGGAGAAGTTTGGGTGATTCCTCCATCCAGGGTTATATGTGTTTGAAAATGGGTTCCCTTGGGTATAGTTTACTTGCTCAGTGTTGGTTTCATTTAACAGATTGCATTCGGCGGATTGGTGTCCTTGCGTTCCACATATCTCACAATTCGGCGAAACTGCGGCTACAGTATTCGGAGTTGTACACATATGTTCGACTCTAAGGGCCAACGCGTCCATTTTAGCCTGCATCATGTCTATAGAGCTTAGCTCATGTATTCCTCCTTGGGCTTCCTTCTTTTCCACTGTCGCTCGTTCTACTCCCCATGATTGATGGTTTTGGGCCATATCCTCGATAAGGGCACTAGCTTCAGGGTAAGGTTTGTTCATCAGTGCGCCACCAGCGGCAGCGTCGATGGTCATCTTAGTGTTATAATGAAGTCCATTATAGAAGGTTTGGATGATTAGCCAATTTTCTAAGCCATGATGTGGGCATGTTCTTAATAGTTCTTTATATCTCTCCCAGGCTTCGAACAACGACTCTCCTTGGTGTTGGGTAAATCTAGTTATTAGGTTTCGAAGAAGAGCGGTCTTACTCGGGGGAAAATATCTAGCAAGGAAAACTTTCCTAAGGTCATCCCAAGTTGTTATTGAATTGGGTGGAAGGGAATCTAACCATGATAGAGCTTTATCTCTGAGGGAAAAGGGAAATAATCTTAAGCGTATCGCCTCAGGAGAAGCTCCATTGGTTTTAAATGTGTCTGCTAACTAAAGAAAGTTTTTTAAATGTTGGTTCGGGTTATCAGTAGCGAGACCTGCGAATTGTCTCTGTTGCACTAATTGCAGCAGGGATGGTTTAAGTTCAAAATTATTGGCTGGGATAGCGGGGTTTACTATACTGGAACTAGGTTCCTCGTTTGATGGTTGGGCGAAGTCCTTAAGAGGTCTTCGGTTTTGATCTTCGGCCATAGCTCTCCTATTCCTATGGAAAAATAAACGTGCGCGAGCGTAACGTTCAGGTTCAGCTAGAGGGTCTACTAAACTTCCGGCACTGCGAGTCTTTCGCATTGACCGGTGGGTAACAACCTTAGTCTAAACGGTATAACTACAGGGTAATGAAATTTGACGAAATTGGTCCCCGGCAATGGCGCCAAAAACTTGATGCGTGTTTTTCGCAAGTGTACGAACACGTCAGAGTAATATAAAAGATTGTCGAATCCACAGAGACCAAGTGTCAATCTATCGTACCTGTTGTTATGGTGTGTATCTAAGGCAACTAACTTTAAGGGTTTTAATAAGGGTGCAATGGTAAATAAAATAATAATTTTAAATAATAAATAAAAGACAGGCTCGAATGTAATTCACGTAATCAATGATAATCCAGTACTTGTTAATGGAACTACTTATGGGCAATGTTTTCTCCTTTGAAAAGAACTAATTTAACAGGAACTGTCGCTTTCGCGTATTCAGAACCGAGTTGTACTCTCTAATCAACCCCTCCTATTGTCACGGATAAAAAGGTGCGTACTCCGTTAGAGTAGTAAACCTATTTTTAAGAAATACAGTATCTTAACTAAGTTGAAAAGTATTTTAACCTGGACTTCTTAGCAAAAAGAGGTTCTTATGAACCAGACTCTAAATCTCATAACGCGTCCGAAAATCGTTTTAAAATCTCTTTTCTTTTTAATCTAAAAACTCCTAATAAACTAGACAAAGCGCTTTTGGCTGTTTTTGAAATAGTTAAAAACAATTACTTGAATTGAAAGATAAAATAGCCCTTAGGTGTTTCCACGAACAATTATACTGATTATTGGTTTAATTACGATCCTTACATTCTAACCTTTATGGAATTAGTTAGACATTATAAAGTAAAGATTCTTTTTATAGTTTTTCATAAAAGTAATTTAGTGCGAGTGCGGAAAGTAAATGAATTTAGTGCGAGTGCGAAAAATAAAGGTATTTAAAGCGAGTGCGAGAAATAAAGTAATTTAAAGCGAGTGCGGGTAATAAACGAAAGTAAAGCGAGTGCAGGAAATAAAATAAAGTAAAGCGAGTGCAGGAAATAAACGAAATAAAAGCGGTGCGAGAAATAAATAAAAGTAAAGCAATGCAGAAATAAATAAAGTAAATTACGAACTTGAATTAAAATGGCGGCAGGATTAACTTCCTCCAGAGTGCTCCAAAACTTCGATCACACAGACAGATTACAGACTCGATCACTCGATTGCAGAGGCACCCCGATGTGGAATGGCAACTGCTTTGAAACTGATATATGCCTAAAGAAATCTAATTTTGGATGAAGAAAAACGAAAATCTAAGGTCCTATTTATAGGAAAAACTGAAAGCATGAAAAGACTGGGATGCCCCTCCACTAAAAAGTGGAGGTTACTGAAATTGGCCTTGTGGCGCCCGCCACAGGCCTATGGCGCCCGCCATGGTCCCTACAGGGGATTGGAGAGTGGGGATCGTGGGTCTAGGAGGTTGAGGAGTGGTCTTGAGTCGTGGCCACGTCATGGCTAACCCCATGGCGCCCGCCACAGTGGGTGCCGTAAGTGCAAAACGCTGAATTTCTAGGTTTTCGTCCGTTTTCACCCCTTTTTTGCTCCCTTTCTCGATTCAAGCCCCGATTATTATAAAAACCTGAAAACATAAGAAAACAAAGTAATAACATAACAAAACAACAATAAAAGCTAAGAATGCATGCGAAATCGGAGTCAGAAACACGGTGAATTTTAGTGTGATCATAGGCTCAAAGTTGCTTTTATATCTAGGGGATAAGATTTCTTCTTATTATAAGACCTCTTTTTATTATTTCTTTTCTTTTTGGCATATTGATGAACCATTTTATGCTTGTCACCCTTTTCTATAGGAATTTGTTCTTTAACATTTACAAAGATGGTCTTGTTAAAAGTTTGTTTAGAAAATTTTGAGTAACCAAGACCACTTTTATCATTTGAGTATCTTTGATTGCTAAGAACACATTCCAATCCAATTTTTCCTTTCTCATACCTGTCTAGGACTCTTTTTAATTGAACTATTTCAAAGGAAAGTGTCTCACATTTAGTGCATGTAAAATTCTTATTTAATTCTTCTTTTTCGTCTTTAAAATTATTTTCCATTTTCTCAATATTTTCTTCTAACATTGATATTTGTTTCTTTTGAGATGAAATAGTTTTATATAGAATTTTGAATTCACTTAAAAGTTCATCAATTTCTCCTTGAGCATCATTATCAAAAATTGAAAACTCACTACTAACCTCATTGTCTTCATCGTTGAAATGATGTGATGCCATCAATACTAGATTTGCGTTTTGGTCACTATCGGAGTCCGATGAAGAACTTATTTTGTTTTCATCCCAAGCAATGTATACCTTCTTTTTGTAATCCTTCCTTCCTTTGTTGTCACAATTCTTTGTGAGTTTAGGACATTTCGGTTTGATGTGGCCTTGCTTTCCACATTCATAGAATTTAATGTCTCCATTGGATGTTGATGTTCTTTTTCTTTATTATTTGAAAACTTCTTTATTCTCATAAAACTCGAGTTTCCAATATTATTTTTTAAACCAAACTATTTTCCTAGTCTTTTTACAAGAAGCATAAAATTTTCATCATCTTCGAGATTGTCTTCTTTCTACACTTCTTTGGATTCAACTTTTAAGACAATGCTCTTGGATTTATTTTCTTGAATTTCATGTTTCTCCAATCGTTCAAGTTTCGTCTCATATTCTCAAAGCTTTCTGAATAAAGTAGTGGATGTCATTGTTGATAGACTTTTCTTTTCGGAAATCACCGTCATTTTGGGTTGTCATTCTCTTGATAAAGACCTAAGTACTTTAAGATTAAGTTTATCATTTGTTAGTGTCTTACCAAGTGCATTCAAGTGATTTGTCAAATGCACCAATCTTGTCTGCAAATTGAGGATTGATTCTCTTGGTTGCATTCTGAATAACTCGTACTCTTGACTTAATGTGTTCAATCTGGATCTTTTGACTTCAGCGGTTCCTTTGTGAGTTTCTACAAGAGTGTCCCATATTTGCTTGGTCGTTGTACATGTTGAAACACAGATGAATTAATCCATTACAAGTGCACTTTGTAAGATATTTATCGCCTTTTTGTCATAAAGAACCTTTTTCTTATCATCATTATCCCATGATCCTTGCGGCTTTGTTGAACTAACTCCGTTGACAACTGTTGTAGGAATAAAAGGACCATTTTGGACAGCCTCACATATATCAATTCCTTGAGCTTCTAAATGCGCCTTCATACAGATCTTCCAGAAGTCGAAATATTCGCCACAAAATAAATGAGTTTTTTTGCTACTACCACCATCTCTGTATACAAGATTGTTATTTTCGGAAGCCATATGAATCGAGTAGGAACGGGATACCTATCACCTGCTCTAATGCCAATTGTAATTTAGAAATGCGCCTAAGAGGGGGTGAATTAGGTGTTTAACAAATTCTTCGAGTTCTTTTTTCGATTTCCTATTTTTCTTGACGTATGTAGTTTTAGTGCTTGAAAATAAAAAGCGGAAAGTAAAAATGACACAAGAGAATTATCCTGGTTCCCCTCACAATACGAGAGTACGTCAAGTCCCCTTACATCATGAAAGAGATTTCACTATAGTTTAGAATGATTGTACAAGCCTAATCACACAAATGGTGAAGCTTACTATATAATCTATATGTAGCTAAAGTGTAGGAAGAACAATCCTCTTCAAACACTCACTTGTTTCCAATAATCCTGGACAACAAGGTAATCACACTAATTTATCCCTAACAAACCTAAGGATAAATAGTCACAATGATACAAAGAGATAAGTATTTCTTGAATAGATGAAAATGGTGAAGTCTTGAACTTTTTATTAATACAAGTATTGATCTTCTTCTTTGATGATTTTTTCTCACTCACAAATATATATATATATATATATATATATATATATATATATATATATATATATATATATATATATATATATATATATATATATATATATATATATATATATATATATATATATATATATATATATATATATATATATATATATATATATATATATATATATATATATATATATATAAGTGTTCACTATTTTATGAAATGAAACTTTAAAAATGATATGAAAATATTTAATGTAAAGTTTCACTTTTTGAAGATTTTGAATAAGTGTACTCAAAATTGTATGAAAATATAGATAAGTGAGTAAGAAAATATTTATGAAATTTTTAGGAGGTGAAGGAAAAAAAATCTGATTATAAAATGTATTTATAAGTGCATAACACCTCTTTGAAACATTGTAAAGTTATGCAAAAATATCATGAACAATTGTCAAGTTAAAAGAAATTATTTCATGAAAAGATGCATGAAAAGGTGTTAAAAAATTATTGTTTTTTCCAAATTCGTAAAGGACTTGTTAAGTCAGTTTTAACGAATACCTTCTGGGGTGTTTACTTTGAAAGTGTGGCGGCATTATTTGTATGGTGTACGTTTTGAGATGTCCAGTGATCATAAGAGTTTGAAGTACCTCTTTGATCAGAAGGAATTAAATATGAGACAGAGAAGATGGATGAAGTATTTGAGGGATTATGACCTTGAATTGAAGTACCATCTGGGGAAAGCGAATAAGGTAACAGATGCCTTAAGTAGAAAAGTAACTCATAGTGTCGAGTTAATGGTATTGGAATATGCACTATTGGAGAAGTTTCGAGAACTTAATCTTCAGTTTGTTTGGACTCCGAATGGTGTAACAATGGGAAATTTGAATATAAATTCTACCTTGAGAAATGAGATTCAACAAGCATAGGTTCTAGATGAGAAGTTGCAGGAGTTGCTGCTTCAACCGGGTTTTGTGAGAGCATTGGATGGGGTTATCCTATTCAACCAAATAATTTGCATTCTGAATGATGAGGTATTAAAGAGAAAGATTTTAGAGGAAGCCCATAAAGGTTCTCTTACGATACATCCGGGTTCTTCGAAGATGTACCAAGACTTAAATAAAGAGTATTGGTGGTCCATAATGAAAAAGGACATTGCGGTATCCATGTCCGAATGTGCGGTGTGTCAATAAGTAAAGATCGAACACCAGAGACCAGGTGGTTTGTTGCAACCTTTGGACATCCCAATTTGGAAGTGGGATAGTATCTCTATGGAATTTGCAGTGGGTTTACCGAGTACTCAAGGTGGTTATGACTCTGTTTTGGTGATTGTGGATCGGTTAACAAAATCTGCACATTTCTTAGCTGTTAAGACTACATACAAGGCAAGTCATCTTGCGAGGTTGTTTATTGCTGAGATTGTGAGATTACATGGTGTCCCGTCTAGTATTGTGTCAGATAGAGATCCAAAGTTCACTTCGAGATTTTGGAAGGTGTTCCAACAAGCCATGGGTACGAATTTGCGTTTGAGTACTTCTAATCATCCTCAAACTGATGGTCAGACGGAACATACAATTCAAACAATGGAAGATATGCTAAGGGCTTGCGTGTTAGAGAGTAAAGGAAACTGGAAGGAGCTTTTGTCGTTGATCAAATTTTCTTACAATAACAGTTACCATGCAAGCATCGGGATGGCTCCGTATGAGGCTTTGTATGGAATAAAGTGTTGAACTCAGTTGTGTTGGTCGGAAGTGGGTGAAGATAGGATTTTGGGACCCGAAGTTATTCAAGAAACCACGAAAAAGTTTCGGATGATTCGAGAAAAGATTAAGCAAGCCCAAGATCGTCAGAAGAGTTATGCTGACAACCGAATGAGACCCTTGGAATTTGATGAAGGTGATCATGTGAATTTGAAAGTCACAACTTTGTAGGTTCGTTACTGATCCTCTTCAGACTATTCTGGAGGATTCTATCGAGATAGAAGCGGATTTGACTTTCGAACCCCAACCGAGCCATATTGTTGGAAGAGAAACCAAACTGTTAAGGAGCAAAGAGATACCACTTGTTAAAGTGCAATGGGACGAGACGCATCCGGGAGATGCTACGTGGGAATTGGAATCGGAGATGCGGGAATCATATCCTCACCTTTTCAGGTAATCCTTTAAATTCGAGGACGAATTTCTATTTAAGGGGGGGGGGGAGAATGTAACACCCCGTAATTTATTTAACACACTGAATAATATTATTTAAATTTGATTGTTGATATTATTTGTGTCGAGGTTTTTATTAAATTGAGGATTAAGAGACAATTTTTTTGATACTCTCTATTCTTGGACCCATTGGTAAGAAAGTAAGTTTTTGTTATAATTTGTTTATATAGAGAGAAGAATAGAGAAAAGAGATAGTTAGTAAGAAAAGAAGGAGGGAATAAAAGAAGAGAAAAAAGAAAGAGAAGAGGAAGAAAACCCTAAGCTTCAATTTCATCATTCTCCATTATCTGTCCGTCGAATCAACTCATTGTTCCCGTAAATCGTCATCTCTCGAGGTGGGTTCGTAGTTAGATACTTTTGTTTTAGTTTTTGGTTGAGTTTTAAAGTTTATGATTTTTAGGGTTTTGGTAGAAATCTTGAAAACAAATGATTTAAACGGTTAAAAATTTGATTAAACCTAACTATGTTGCTCACAATATGCCTATGAACATGTTTAGTGTTGTTTTCCTATTGTAAACACCCCAAATTTGCCCTCACTTTTTTCTCACACCATGGCTTATGATCTTTCATATTGCATTTGCATAAGCATATCATCTCACATTGCATATTTGTTTCACTGCATAAGTTGCACAATTAGGGTTTGTGATCAGGAGAATCCAAAGAAGTGATCTAAGCCATATAAAAGGCCTTTAACATTGTCAAGAATGTCCATGTGTGTTCTATGATCATAATATGCTCCCAAGGGTTTTTAAAAGTCAAAATGTCACAAAGCATTGCAAAGGTGTTCAAGCAGACTGAGCAGTTTCTACACAGATAACCTAAAATTAGGGTTTTGGGTTTGAGGCCCTTAATCTCAAATTTTTTGGTCATTCTTGATTCTAATGGTCTTTATATGTTATAAGGATCATGTGTACCAAATTTGATGAGAAAAATCACTGTGGAAGGCATCTGATCAATGGATAACTTGTTGTGCAAGAAAAGTCAAAATCAGGGCATTTGAGGCCTCCAACAAGGGCATCAAAGGGTCATCTTCATCATTTTGAGGTTCTATAATATTTATTTGATATTAGAAGTGGTTATAAGTTCACAATATTTAAGAATTTCAAGCCATTTGCAAACTTTCCATTTTTGGACATGACTTGTAATGAAAACTTTCCATTTTGGGAAAGATTTTCAACCTCCTCTTTCTTGATCAAAAAGGCTTCAAAAGGAAATTTTTTGAACATCAAAGTTGTTGATTGAATCATCCTATTTTCAAAAAGTACAAGAACTCCTCTTGATTCATCCTAGAACTCAAGATATGATGATTCAAAGTTGGCAAAAATCTTATAAATTTCAAGTTCATGCCAAAGAGGGAATTTTGCAAAATCAAGTTCCAAGCACTATTGTGACCTCTAATGCATCTCAACACACCATAACATGATAATGAAATATATTTGGACCAAATTTGTGCCTTGCTTCACAAGAATTCATGCCTTATTGTCACAAAATTTCCAAAGAGGGAAAATTGCAAAACCACTTCAAATTCTTGATCCAAGTGTTGCAGATCATCTCTAGTCATCCCAGGGCCATCCTCAAACTCATATGAAGCAAGACAAGCAAAAGAAAAATTTATGTCCCATGCCATGCTTGAGTTTCACCAACTTTGACTTTTTTGGCAAATTGGCCCATACCAATCACACTATGCCACCACCCACTCTCTGGCAAATCAGCATACATTATGTGAACATCAAGGACCACAAAACATAGAACACACAAGCCTGAAACCTTCCATGAGCTGAGAATCACAAAAATTGGCCAAAAGTTCATCTCTTCGAATCTCATTGCACAAGCCTCAAACTCCAAATATTTTTCCACCAATCAACTCAACATCATCCATAGAACACAATACACCCATTGACATTGCTTAAAACACCCTCAAACCAAAACACGATTTCTGCTTTGGCAGAACTGGAAATCTCAAAGGAGGCCATTCAAGCTTGTCCTAAGCATTCCATTCACTCAAGGGAAATCATTGGAGGTTGATTGCACAAAGAAAGAGGCCAGAAAGCTCAAAGTGACAAAGCTCCAGCTCAAGTAGCTCATTTAAAACATTTTTCCAGAACCCTCATTTTAAGTTACAAATTGATTCTATGTGCTCTCCTGATCATCATGATATGCTTACTTTTGAAAATGGTTGAGAAATAAGGATGTATGCTTGCTCTGAAATTTTTGACCTAAAAATGTTCTTGTTCGATTCATGTTGATCATGCAAAATAAATTGTTTTTGTTGTTTGATTCTTGTTCTATGATGTTAGAGAGAGATGGGGTGAGGAACACGCCGGAGAAGACGACCGAAGCTCATCTTCGGTCGCCTAAAAGTGCTTAACCCTAATCCTATTTTAAATGCCAGTTTAAATGTCAGCCCTTGGATGAGTGATTAATTAAGCACACGTGTGGTCCAGATTGAGTCATTAAACCATAAAACCTAATTAATTAAGTTAATTGAATTAATTAAATCAGAGTGGATTGTAGCCACAGGATCACGCGCCAATTGGAACTTCAAATCCTGGCCATCAAATTGCCCTACCAAAAGTCAAGTTGACTAACGCCCTGGTCCTTTGATCCTCCCAACATTCAATCTCAGCCTTTCATTTAGATTACTTCTCATTTTTATTTTATTTTCTTGCATTTTATTTCTTACATTTATTAAAAATAGCAAAAATATTTCTAAAATCATCATTTTCTGCATTTTCATTTCACATATTTTTCAAAACTCAAAAATATTTTTATTTTAAATTTTGCATTAAAAATGTATTTTAAATCATTTAAATGTTTTATTTAATAAATTCATTCATTTTAATTAATTAAAAATACATTTAGGTATTTAAAAATCACAAAAAAAATCATGAAGCATTCTCATACATTTAGAACAATTTACAAACTCATCACACAAATTTATTTTTAGGTTTGATCATGTTTTCACAATTTACTTTGAATTAGGGTTTCTAAAATTTCCTATTTTCTAACCCTAACTTAGAAAAATCATTTCTGGTCAACCAAGATGAGTTTGCATTTGGTTCATTTTGCATTCTATCATACTTTGCATGTAGTATCTAGGTTATTTAACTCATAATTTTGCATTGCATTTTCAAATTGTTTGGCATTTTTCATGAGAAAGTACCCAAAACCCTAGCTCAACTTAGAAAATTTATATCTTTGCCTAGGTTTAGCTTCTGACCTCCATCCTTGGGGAGTGATCTTGTGTGCGTTTAGGGTTTGTTTGAGTTCATTTTAAATTTTTTACCATGTGTACTTCTTCTGTTGTGACCATGTGCATCTCATACTTTCATAAAACCCTAATTTCCCATGTTCATTTGCATTCATCTTTGCATATCTTTGTCATGTGAACTTGCCATAACATTTCAAGCATTTGTATGCCATTTTAGACATATTAGGACATGTTAAAACATTTCTTGATCATTTCTTCATCCATATGATATGTTTTGCATTCATTACATCTCATGTACATCCATGTGTTTTCAAGCTTCTAACATGCCTTGTTTTGCATCTCATCCCTTGTATGAACATTCATAAGCATCTCACATGTCTTTGCATCATTCCATAACACATTTTCATAGCATATTCACTTCTGGTCTTGGTCTTTTCACTTTCATTTGCTTTAATCCCTTTTTCTTTGCATCTTATACATTCACCTAACATTTCAGGGGCTTATGGTAAGTTGTTTGGGATGTGGATTTGCCTTCACATACCACATCTTCCCATCTTTTCATTTGCATCTTTTTACTAGTATTTGAAGTGAACTTGCTTCACTTGTGCTCTCTTGTTCTTACTCTCTTACTTTTAGGTTACTTATCTTCTTCAGGAAGTAAGTAACCTATTCTTCTTTCTCTTCTCTTTTCATCTGCTTCTCTTCCTTTGGTGGCCTTCCTAGAGACTTCCATTTAAGCCTCACAAACCATAGGAACATCCAAGCATGATAACTTTAGGGTTGTATATAGTATCCCCTAGTTTTTACCTTTTGAGTCTCCTTGAGTCTCTCTTCTCATCTCAATAATCAAGGCTAAACACTTAAAGCTTTAGGACTTTGAATTAGGGTTATACCTGCATCCTTATCTTAGGATGGAGTTTATAACTTTAATCCTTAGTGTTAAACCTTTAATTTGTTTACACCTCTTAATCAAAACACCTAATAAATATTAAGACTTAAGCTTGTAACTTGGGCCTTATATTAGGGTTACATCTCTTCCTTATGGTTTAGAGGGACTAACCCAAGTGTTCAATGGACAAGTCCCCCTCAAGTTAGTCTTACAATCATAAAACTCACTTCTTAATCTCACCTTTAATTAAAATCCACTTTAATAAAGGCTTATTATCTAATGAATTTAGTCCCTAACCATGGATTAAGTTGAGGAGTCTTCCTCTGCTTAATTGTCCTCATCTATCATCCTTCTCTTAGGATGGTGTAATGAGTTCACTAATCCCTGATTAGAGATTAAACTCATTACTTAACACTAAACAAAAATCCCAAATCACTTAATAATCACAAGTAGGTTAATAATCTTAATCCTGCATCATTAAGGTAATTAAGTTAAGATACTCATCTCATACTTAAGTAGACTCATTATCCCTAATCAGGGGTGATATAATGAGTTTACAACCCTTGATTAAGGCTTAAGCTCATTATCTTATGCAAAACACCAAAAACAATAAAAAACTGAAAATAGAAAAACAAACAATAAACGTCTCCTCCGGGATTCTTTTCTCATCACACTCACTTTGAAAACGAGAACTCGCTTCTTCCGTTTAATGCAAGACAATTAGCACTCGAGCCAGACGAGTCATACACTTGAGCATAGACAAGCAAGCAGTTCACATCAAAAACATCTAAGTCTCTTTGAGTCGAACTACGATGTTCTGACTTCCTCATTGCACGAGAGGATACGTAGGTATAACTTAACAGTTATCGAACAAAAGTCTCTTTGTCTCCCTTCTCCTTCCAGCTTTCTTTCTAAGCCTCAGTCTTGAGCATTTCACCCTTTCCTTTGCACTGACACATTGTACATTCATTCCTAGCTTTTCATACACAGTCAGCACAAACACTATCCCCTTTTAAACACAATCAAGTAAGTGTGGATCCCGTCGAGTACGACAGACGATCTGGGTGCTAATACCTTCCCAGGTCGTAACCAACCCCCTTTCTCAGTTTCTTTGGTTCGCAACCGTCTTATCCACTTTTTCTAGGTTTATGCAGCATTACCTTTCCTTCGGGATAAAAATGCCTAGCTGGCGACTCTATTCAACCTCAACCTCCAACATCACCGACCGTTCGCGTTTGCACTGGGACGAAAGTCCGGGGAGCGACACCTTGGCGACTCTGCTGGGGAATCAAGATGCAACCAGGGCTTCTGGTTCTCTTGTGGGTTTCTCCCAGCGCTTGTTTGTTTGTGTTTATTGGGGGTGTTATGTGCTATTTGTGTTTATGTTTTTTCTTTATTTATTGTTTCTTGTACAACTTTATTTATTGCATTTGCTTTATCGCTTTCATTTATTGCTTTCTGTATTTCATTTATTATTATCATATCATTGTGATGGATTTCTGGTTTGCTTTGGTGGGAGGGGTATTCGAGTGAGAAAGGTACAACACAAAGGCCTAAGTGACACCTAGGATTAGAGTGGTTTTGTATTCTTTCCCATTCCATTTCGGTCTGGTTCGGGAATATGAAAACACGGTTCAGACATGGGTTTCTTTTTGAGAACTTTGTGCTACGGATTTCCTGTAGTACTAGGGCTATCTGGGAAGCCTGCTAAGTCTGAATGACCTTTTTTAGATGACTTTCGGCATTTGAAGTGAATTAGAGGAGGATCCTTTATGATTAGGGTAAACATTGTACCTCCAGGTTAGAAGTGTTTACACTTCTCATAATAGATCCGAATCTGAGGATATTTGTTCTAGAACAATACCTGTGAGTGGGTTGGGTTGTTTACAGGTTTGCAGGAACCCTTGAACTCATCATACCTTGCTACTGGAATGTTATAAGGTTATACTATTTTGGACTGATCCTTTGAAACCCTGGACTTTTGACTCTTTATTTGAGTCCCCCACCTGGTTACTGGTTCTCAAGCCTTCATCCGAAACTCTGAACACTCATCATACCTCTCTTCTACAGTTAGTTGATAAGACATATGCAGAAGATGGAAGCTTTCCTGAATCCACATCAGTCAAGGAATTGGGCTAAGAGGATGATTTCCCTTACTTCAGAAGATATCAGGTGGTGTACTCAGAACACCAAGGGCCGAGACATAATAACAAGTTGTGGGAAATACCCAAATGTGCCACTTATTGGAGTAAAGGGTTGCATCAATTACAATCCTTTACTTTTCAAGAGACGGTTGGGATATGCCTTGATACATCCACCAAGGGAGAAGGACTTAGCAGAATCTCTTTATTGTGCCTTTCAGAGCAATCATGCCATTGTCCGACAAGTAGCCTGGGCTTGGGACAATATACAGACTAAATGGACTGTTATTTTAGGGAAATGCAACAACATAGATTCTGATCAGTACACTGAATGATCTCGCATCAGAGGACAGGTTACTTGTATGCCATTCACCCTGGAAGATGTACCAGGGTCATTAGCAGTTGAGCCCATAGCCACAGTCAGTTTGGAAGAGTTTGAAAAGTTGAAAGAAAGAAATGCCCAGTTAGCTGAAGCTTTGAAGAAGACCCTTTGGGAAAGGAATAATGTTCGTCTAGACATTGAGAGGCTAGAGAAGCTACGCCTCGAACATGTGACCAAGATTGAGAAAACAGAGAACTTCATCAGAAAAGCCCGAGCAGGGGAGCTGGTACTGAAGAATGCATGCAAAGAAGCAAAGATTCAGAAGGAAAAAGTTGAACATTACTTAGAGGAGAGCCAGGGTAGGTGGATTAAGATCACTGAGGCTCGTCTGCAAGAAGATCAGAAGACACAGGCTAAGATAGAGCAGCTGGAAGCCAATGAGAAGAAAAGTCAGGAAGCACTCCAGGTAGCTCAGAAGGAGATCTCCGAACTGAAACTCCGGGCGGGTTTAAAGAGATCAAAAGAACAATACAAGTACTAGAAGTTGACAAACGCCATTGCAACCAGGAACCTTCTTATCAGGACCATCACAGAGCATCCAATTGGACCAGTGATTGATGCTCTCCTGAAGGAAGTCAAGGAGGATGACTTTGGGCTGGATGTTTGATTTCCTTTACTTGTATTTTATTGTGGTTGTACTGTGACTTACCATGGTGATTTTGTTTGTATTCTTGACTTGATTGTATTTTTACCCACCATGAGAGCTTGTTGTAATCATTAACTATGTATTTTGGTGTTTTGTAATGTTATGTTTTATGTATTACCTGGATTTTCTGATGGACTTTGTTTGCTTCAACATCTTCATCATTCCCAGAGGTCTGGAAGGTCAAAACCAAAGAGCCAAACCGGATACCCTTGGAAGAAAAATAGACATATTGCATTGCATGCTAACCTCATCTTCTTTGTTTTTGCAGGTGTTTAGTTGTTGTTTTCTCACTTTGCTGCTTGTTTCAGGAAATATTGCTCGTAGGAGAGTCTTTCCCGTCAATCGCATCCACAGATATCCAACTAGACACAACCTTCCGAGTCTACAAATGGATCAGTTACAGCAAGAACTGATAGATGTGAAGACTCAGATGACTGATGTGAGGACAGAAGTGAGGACTCAGATGAATCAATTCATGGCTGTGATGATTGGGCTAGCACAAACCCATGAAAGATTAAGGGAGTTAGTTGAGCGGAAAACTCCAGAAGATAACCATGCAGGCACTGGAGGTACTAGTAACAACGCGAGTGATCAGCCGCAAAATAATCCACCAGAGTTCGGGCCTCACATCAACCCTGAAGTCAATGTTATTGGAAATACCCAGAGAAACCCTGGAGATCACATTCTACAGGAGGATCCTCAAGACGAGTAATTTACAGTGTTAGGTGTTGGGGATGATGAATCTTATGACCATCGTCTGGACGAGATATCTGAGAAGCTGAGATCCTTGTAATCCCAGAAAGCTTTGGGATTTGATGTGATGGATATGGGCCTAGTGGAAGGAGTAAGGATTCCTTAAAAGTTCAAACCTACATGCTTTGAAAAGTACAATGGTACCTCCTATCCTCGTACCCATTTACAATCTTTTCTGGGGAGATTGAAAGCGTATACCATGGATGAGAAATTGTGGATGTTTTACTTTGAAGATAGTTTAACCGGGGCATCCAGAGAATGGTATTCACACCTATCGAGGGCTACTGTAAAAAACTGGAAGGACTTAGCCGAGGCCTTTATACGCCAATATCTGTACAACCTAGATATGGCTCCCAATAGGACCCTCATGATGGGTATGTCTCAATCTTCAAGAGAAAGTTTCCGTGAATACGCTCAAAGGTGGAGACAACTTGTTGCTGCTGTCCAGCCACCTATGTCTGAAAAAGAAATGGCCGATATGTTTATGAATACCTTGCAAGGGACCTACATTGATAGACTCGCTGCCTTCTCGTCTACCAGTTTTGTTGATGTGGTTATAACAGGAGAAGGAATTGATAGTCTATTGAAAATGGGTAAGATATCTAACAACAGTGCTAGCTCCAGTAATGCAAAGAAACCTTTCTCTGGGCCTAAAAGAATGGGTGAAACTAACTCAGTACATATGGGCAGAGGTAGGCCTCAATACTTGCAAAGATCAGTAGCTGCTGTCACTATCCCTACTCCAGCACCTCAACAACAACACTTCCCACAACAACAACAGTTCTCGCAACAACAGAGATCTTATAACAATAATAACCAACAACAACGTCCATTCTAACAAAGGACCTCACAAATCAACAGGGTTATCAATCCCATCCCGATGCCCTATGCAGCTCTACTTCCACAGTTATTGAAGCTCAACCTGATTGAATTGAGAACCCTGACTCCACCCGATCCTCTGAATCTTCCAAAGAACTATGATGTCAACGCCAGATGTGCTTTTCACTCTAATTAACCTGGCCATTCAACAGAGAAATGCAGGGCCTTGCTCATGAAAGTCCAAGATCTGATTGATTCCAAAGCTTTGAATTTTGCACCTCCACCAAATGTCACAAAGAATCCAATACTGAATCACGGTGTGTCGCTCCCGAAGATTTGCATCCCGGTACAAGCGCGAACGATCGGTGAAAGGAGAAATGAAATGAAGTGAAAAGGGTCGCCAGCTAGGCATTTTTATCCCGAAGGAAAGGTAATGTTGCATAAACCTAGAAAGAAATGGATAAGACGGTCGCGAACCAGAGAAACTGAGAAAGGGGGTTGGTTACAACCTGGGAAGATATTAGCACCCATATTGTCCGTTTTACTCGACTGGATCCACGCTTGAAAGTTTGTGATTAAAGGGGTAGTGTCAGTGTTATCTGTGTGCAAAAGCTGGAAGAGAATATACAAGTGTCAGTGCAAGAAAGTGAAGTGAAGTGAATTGCTAAGGGATGAGGCTTAAAGAATAATGCTGGAAGAGGGGGGAGAGACAGAGACTTTTGTTCGATAACAGTTAAGTTATGCCTAAGTATCCTCTCGTGCAATGAGGAAGTCAGAACACTGTAGTTCGACTCAAAGAGACTGAAAGATGAATTGACTGATGAACTGCTTGCTTGTCTATGCTCACGTGTATGACCTGTCTGGCTCAGGTGCTAAATGTCTTGCATTAGATGGAAGAAGCGAGTTCTCATTTGTGAGTGAATGAGATGAGAAGAGAATCCCGAAGGAGACGATTATTGTTTGTTTTTTGTGTTTTCAATCTTTTATTGCTTTTTGTGTTTGTCATAAGATAATGAGCTTGAGCCTAAACCAAGGGTTAGTAAACTCATCACATCATCCCTCTGATTAGGGGTAATGAGAATACCTTAAGTATGAAGTAAACACCTCACACTTAATCACCATGATGTAGGATTAAGATCATTAGCCTACTTATGATTATTTAGATGTTGTTTTTGGAGTTTTTGTTTAGTGTTAAGTAATGAGTTTAAGCCATAATCAAGGATTTAATGGACTCATTACACCATCCTAATAGAAGGATAATAGATGAGAACATTTAAGCTGAGGAAGATACCCCAACTTAATCCATGATTAGGGACTAACCTCATGAAAAAACAAACCTTTATTAAAGTGGATTTTAATTAAGGGTAAGATTAAGAAGTGAATTTTATGGTTTGTAAGACAACTTAAGGAGGACTTGTCCATTAACACTAGGGTTAGTCCTTCTTAACCAATTAAGGAAGAATTAGAACCCTAATGCAAGGCCCAAGTTACAAGCTTATTGTCTTAGTGATTATTAGATTGATTGATTATGAGATTTAAACACATTAAAGGTTTAACACTTAGGATTAAAGTTACACACTCCATCCTAAGAGAAGGATGCAGGCATAATCTTAATCACAAAGCCTTAAAACCTTTAAGGTTTAGTCTCTGATTATGAGATGAGAAGAGAGACTCAAAAGAAGACACAAAGGTAAAACTAATGGGGGACTAATCAAAACCCTAATTGTCATCATGCTTGGGTTTTCCTAGGGTTTATGAGGCTTGCAAGAGATCTTCAAGAGAAACCACCTAGGAAGAAGCAGATGAAAGGAGGAGAAGCAGAAGAAACAAGCTAACTCACTTCACTTAAGAAGATAAGTTACTTGGAGAAAGAAAGTGAAGGAGGAACATGAATGAGCAAGCTCACTCTAAAACAAAATTAAAATGCAGCAATGAATGCATAAGAGAGATGCGAAGGGAATGTGAGAAGTGAAGGCAAATTCACTTCTCAAAGCACTTACCACCTGAAAAGTTAGCATAAAAGAAAGAATGAAGTGAAAATGAGATGTATGCAAGGATGCAAACCAAAACCAGAAGCATGTTCATGATGTAAATGATGCTAAGAGATGATGCAAATGTATGTCAAGTGCAATGGATGATCATACAAGTGATGAGGATGCAAATGAAACATGTAAGAAGCATGAAAGTATATGAATGCTCATGGAATGTAATGAATGCATAACATGTCAAATGGATGAAGCAATGATCAAGCATGGTTCTAATGTGTCATAGGATGTCTTATATTTCATGTGAATGCATGAAATGTCATGGCAAGTTCTTGAATGAATGCATATGCAAGATGTATGCAAATGAAGATGAGAAATTAGGGTTTTCATGCAACATGAGATGCAAAACTCAAAAACAGAAGCAAATGACAAGATAAAAAATTGAAAATGGACTTAAAGGAACCCTAACCCCATATGATATCACACCCCAAAGGGGGAGACCTAACTCTTAACCCTAAGGAAGTTATGATTTTTCTAAGTTATCTAGGGTTTTAAGGCACCTAAAGGGAAAAAATGCAAATCAAATCAAAAATGCAGAAGAAATTTGTGAAAAAATTATGTTAGATACTACATTTTAAATGAAGATCAATGCAAAAATAACCATTGTCATACCATTCTTGGTTAGGCAGAAAAGAATTCTTGAAGTTAGGGTTCAAAAATAGGATTTTTATGAACCCTAAATTCAAGAAAATTATCAAAGATTGTTCAAAACCAAAAAGAAATTTGTGTGGATGGTATGATAATGTTTCTAAATGTTTTAAGATGCAATGTGAATTTTTTTGGGATTCTTAGAAACCTAAATGATATTTTAATTAATTAATTTCCATTAATTAATTAAAATAAACATTTAAATGTTTTAAAAATGATTTTTAATGTAAAAAATAAAATTAAAAATATTTTTGAGTTGAGAAAATTATTTGAAGTGAAAATGCAGAACAAGATATTTTTTTAAAATTTTCTAGCTATTTTAATAAATTGATGCAAAATAAATAAGAAAAATGCAATAAAAATTAAATAAATGAAAAGTATTAGCAATCAAGGGCTTGGATTGAAACTGGGAAAATAATGGTTGACTGCGCGCCACATCTGATGGTCCATATTCAAATCCACTTAATCCTAATTAATTAAATATTTAATCCATAATTAAAGTTAATGAATTGATCTTGGGCGTCCATCACACGCAGGAAGCTGAAATCTAAGGGTCCACGTTCAAACACTGGCCTAACCCTAATTAAGCCTTTAATTACTTTCAGGCCACCAGAGAAGAGCTCTGGTCGTCTTCTCCGGCTCCCCTCTCCCCTGAAAATCCCCAACTTTCACCCTAGGTTATTTCTGGAGCTCTAAAGCTCCAGATCAAACCCTCTCACTCTCCTAAACTCAAATCCACCCCTAAAACAGATTTATAATTGCTCATTAACAAGATTCGAAGGAAAGATCAAAAATGGCAAAAATTTCAGAACATTCATACAAACTCATTTCTTAACCATTTTCGAAAATACAAAGCTCGGAGTGATCAGTGAAGCATGCTCTTTCACATTGTAACATAAAAAAGGAGTTCTGGAAAAATGATTTGAGATGACTACCTGAGATGAAGCTTTTCAAACTTGAGCTTTCTGGCCACTTTCTTTATGCAAAATGACTCCCTTTAACCTCCTGATGAAGCTTTGATGCTTGAAAGGCCTTGAGAGTGGTTGGTTTGTGTTTAGCAACTGAACTGGCCAAGAATCGTGTTTTGTGTATGGGGTGTTTTTGGCTGTTCTAATGGTTACTTTGTGTTCAGTTTATGATTCTAAGATGAATGGTGAAGTAAGTGTAGAGATTGAGTATGTGAGCTGGGAGAATCAAAGGTTTTTGTAAGAGAGAGTGATTTTGGCAATGCTGACTTCTTGGAGTGTTAGGCTTGTGTGTGTTATGAAAATGAACCCTTGGAGCATGCTTGTAAAGTCTGGATTGGGCAGAGAGTGGGTGGTGGACTGTTGTGATTGGTATGGATGTTTTTGCCAAAAAGTCAAAAGTGTTGTACTTGAGGTATGGGCAATGGTGTAGCTGGCTCATTGGCTTGTCCATGCGCAGCATGGATCAAGGATGTCCATAGAATCAGTCTTGAGGCAATTCAGCAAGTGAATGGAAGTTTATGTGGTGTTTTGCAAATTCATGAAGTTTTGGCCCCTTTGAGAATTATTGATGTTCAAGGCATGGAATCTTGAAATTATTTGGGCAATTCTGAGTTTTATGCAATGTAAAATGTTTGTATGATGATTAGAAGTGTGTTTGAAGTCACAAAATGAATTGGCAAGTGGTTTTGCAAAGAATCCTCTTTGGTGCATTCTTGAAAATTATGTGATTTTTGCCAACTTTGACAAGCCATAACTTGAGTTCCATAATGAATTAGAACTTGTTCTTGTACTTTTTGAAAAGGGAATGATCCAATCTACAACTTTCATGACCAACAATTTTTCATTTGAAGCATTTTTGGTTGAGAAAGAGGAGGTTGAAAATCTTTCCCAAAATGGAAAGTTTACATTACAAGTCATTTCCATTTTTGGCAACTTTTGGTTTAGCTCACTTTTCTTCAATTTTGTGAACTTCTAAGCACTTTAATGATCAAATAAAGATCATATAACTTCAATTTGATGAAAAATCCACTTTGGTTCCATTGTTGGGGGTCTCAGATGCCCTAATTTTGCTCTGACTTGCTCAAGAAGTTACCCAATGAACATATGACTCCCACAATGAATTTCTTCATCAAACTTGGTACACATGATCCTTATAGCATATAGAGGCCCTTAGAAACAAGAATGACCAAAAAAATTGGAGTTATAGCCTCTAAAACCAAAACCCTAATTTCAGGTCATCTGTGCAGTGAAACCCTAGCTCTGCTTCCATGTTGTGCAAGTTCTTGTGATTCTTTGACTTCCTTGATATTTGAAGGATATAATATGATGATTTAACATACGTGGACCCTCTTGAGATGCTCAATTTCATTTGGAGTGGCTCAGATGGATCTTGGATTGCTTAGATCACAAACCCTAGATGCAGATGAACTTGAACTAATGCAGTGAAACAAAAAATGCAATATGATATGGTATGCTTAAACTAATGCAAATATGGAAAGATCACAAGCCATGGTGTGAAATTAGTGAGGGGAAATTTGGGGTGTTTACAAGGTGGACCGAGGATTAATGCTATTGAGGAAGACCAACCAGCAATTCTGATTGATGACATTGCAAACATTCAAACACCACTGGCCGAAGTGAAAGCCCAGCTATTGAAGTGCCAAGTGTTTCCAGGTTGTGAGGCCTGTTGTGAAGCTTGCAAAATTTCTACCAATGGTTGTGCAAATCTGAGAAAGGGTATCAACAATCTTATCAGAGAAGGCATTCTACAGATCACATCAATGGTTCCATCTTCTACAACTGCAACAAAAATCCATCCAACAACACCAGCAAACATTATCTCAACAGAGTCTTCTACAACAACAGCAAACACCACCAGTGACGATATCTCAACTGTTACCATTTATTATGATCTAACAATCATTTCATGTTCCGGATTCTCTCAACAACAATTTTCAACAACACCCTCCTCAACATCAACAATTTCCTGCACCTGCACCATCTTCGATCAGATCTCCTGTCACCATCTACTATGATCCATAAACGATCACAACTCCTTCTTCTGCTGCAGTTAGTCCAGTGACCATCACAGTGCCTGGACCTATTCCTTATGATAACAACAGTTTTGTGCCTTAGCATTATGGTTCAGATCTTTATTGACACGGAAGAAAGATCACTATGGACTCCTCGACATCTGCTTCACAAATTGACAATGTCGGGGGAGGTGGAGGCTTCACTCGGAGCAGACATCTCTTTGCTTCATAGTTTCCCAGAGTTAATGCTGAAGCAGAAGCCGCTGCCAAAGCAAAAGGCAAAAGTGTGGTGCCAGAAGAACTAGTTGCAAAAGAAACTCAGAAGACACCCTTTGATCAGGATGTAGACGAGTTTATGAGGATTATCAAGAGAAGTGACTACAAGGGTGTGGATCATATCCACCAAACACCCTCCAAGATCTCCATTCTATCTCTGCTCATGTGTTCTGAGGCTCACCGGAATGCACTACTCAAAGTCTTGCATGCAGCTTATGTGCCTGAGGAGATCACAGTCAATCAGTTAGAAATGGTGGTTGCAAACGTCAATACTAGTCATGGACTAGGTTTCATCGATACTGACTTGACTACGGAGGAGTGTAATCACAATAAGGCTTTACATATCACCTTGGAGTGCAAAGGTGTTATACTTTCTCATGTCTTGGTTGACACTGGGTTATCTCTCAATGTCCTTCCAAAGAAAGCCTTAGTCAAGTTGGAATATGATGGTCTTGCACTCCGTCCGAGTAACCTGGTTGTGAGAGCCTTTGATGGTTCTAAGAGATCGGTCCTTGGAGAAATAGAACTGCTTGTAGTAATTGGTCCACAGATTTTCAAAACGACCTTCTATGTGATGGACATTCAGCCTACCTACAGCTGTTTTTTGGGTAGACCTTGGATTCATGCCGCTGACGCAGTAACGTCTACCCTTCACCAGAAGTTAAAATACGAGTGGGAAGGCCAAATTATCACCATCTGTAGAGAGGAGGACATCTTTGTCAGTCACTTGGCTACTTACAAGTATATAGAGATGGATGGAGAGATCCATGAAACAATAAGTCAGTGTTTTAAAGCCCTCAATGTCAATGAAGCAACAGCTGAAGTATCAGGTACTTCAATTGCTTCTTACAAACAAGCTCAAAAGGTTGTTGAAGACGGGAATGCCCAAGGCTGGGGCAAGCTACTGCAAGTTCAGATAAAAGAAGACAAGTTCGGGTTGGGTTACAGACCATCCCGACAAGCTCAAGAGGAGGCTGCTGAAGCTCCCAGGTTCATAAGTGGGGGAATGTTGACCCCAGATGCTGTCAACAATGTGGAAGACGAGGCTGAAAGCGACTACAACCTGGAAAGCTGGATCCGTCCAAGAGTCCCGGGCCAACAAGTCCTCAACTGGTTTTCCCAGGAAATTATAAGGGTTATTATTTCCTGTTTAAGCATGCATCAAGTCTTGTATCTTGCCCAAGGTGTCAGGACTCATTTTGTAATAGGACCATATATGTATTTTATGCAAATTGAAATTAATAAACAATGGACATCTTTTGCAAACAATCTTTTTGCTCACTGTCTTTCATTTTGTTTTCGCACAAAACAATAAATGGCAATGTTTTCTTAATAAACTTCATTCATTTTTCTAAATAAGATAAAATCAATCACTAAAATGAACAAATCTCAACCCTTGCAGAGATAGCCCTCCAGATCGCACCGACAACGACACTACTATGACCTCGTATGACTTCGACAATCCGATTAATCAAGCAGATGAAGGGGTTGATGAAGACTATGAATTTCCTGAAGAGTTGGCCAGGTTGTTGAGACAAGAGGAAAAGGTGATTGCCCCTCATCAGGAGGAGGTCGAGACTGTTAATCTTAGTACTAAGGAAGATGTAAGAGAGGTGAAGATCGGAGCTAGTCTGCAAGCTCCAGTGAAAGAACAGCTCATCAGTATGCTTCGGGAATATGTTGATGTGTTTGCTTGGACTTATCAAGATATGTCGGGTCTGGATACAGATATTGTCATGCACAGGCTGCCATTGAAAGAGGATTGTCCTCCAATTAAACAGAAGTTGCGCCATACTCGCCCAGACATGGCCATGAAAATCAAAGAAGAAGTACAAAAGTAGTGGGACGCCGGTTTTCTTGCTGTAACTAGTTACCCGCCTTGGGTTGCTAACATTGTACCCGTACCTAAGAATGATGGCAAGGTGCGTATGTGTGTTGACTACTGGGATCTGAACAGAGCAAGCCTGAAAGATGATTTCCCATTACCTCACATTAATGTATTGGTAGACAACACAACTTAGTTCTCAGTATTTTCCTTCATGGATGGATTTTCTGGATACAATCAGATCAAGATGTCACCTGAAGACATGGAGAAGACAACCTTCATCACACCCTAGGGCATGTTCTGCTATAAAGTAATGTCGTTCAATCTGAAGAACGACGGTGCAACATATCAACGAGCTATGGTAACATTATTCCACGACATGATCCATAAAGAAATTGAGTGCGTTACGTGGATGACATGATTGCCAAGTCCCAAACAGAGGAAGAGCATTTGATAAACCTATTGAAACTTTTCAAGCGTCTGAGAAAGTATCAGTTAAGGTTGAACCCCAACAAATGCACATGCGGGGTACGTTCTGGTAAGCTACTGGGTTTTATTGTAAGTGAAAAAGTAATTGAGGTTGATCCCGATAAAGTCAAAGCTATTCAGGAAATGCCTGCACCTAAGACTGAGAAATAAGTTCGAGGGTTCTTAGGTAGATTGAACTACATCTCAAGGTTCATATCTCATATCACTCTAACCTGCAAATCCTAGTTCAAGCTGTTAAGAAAAGAGCAAACAGTCAGGTGGAACGATGACTATCAGAGAGCTTTTGACAAGATCAAAGAATATCTGCAAGAACCTCCAATTCTCATGCCTCCAGTCAAAGGAATACCTCTAATCATATACCTGACAATATTAGAAGAGTCGATGAGGTGTGTGTTGGGCCAGCATGACGAGTCTAGTCGAAAAAGAGTATGCAATATACTACCTAAGCAAAACGTTTACCGACTGTGAACAACGTTATTCCCTGCTTGAGAAAACTTGTTGTGCTTTAGTGTGGGCTGCTCGCCGACTAAGACAGTATATGTTGACTTATACTACCTTATTGATCTCAAAGATGGATCCATTCAAGTACATATTTGAGAAGCCAGCACTTACCGGAAGGGTTTCCAGGTGGCAAATGATTCTAATAGAATATGACATTCAGTACACCTCTCAGAAAGCCATCAAGGGCAGTGTATTGTCTGACTATCTGGCTGAGCAACCGATTGATGATTACCAGCCTATGAGATATGACTTCCCTGATGAAGACATCATGTTCTTAAAAGAAAAAGATTGTGAAGAGCCTATTCACACTAAAGGGTCTGACCCAGAAGAAGCATGGACTATGATGTTTGACGGGGCAGTTAATTGCAACGGTCGTGGGGTAGGTGTAGTGCTTATTACACTTAAAGGGGTTCATATGCCTTTCTCAGCAAGGCTCACCTTTGCCTACACTAAAAGTGAAGCAGAATACGAAGCTTGTATCATGGGTCTTGAGGAAGCCATTGACCTCAGGATCAAAACCTTGAATGTATTCGGAGATTCAGCTTTGGTAATCAACCAGACCAACCGCAAGTGGTACACTCACCAGGAGCATCTGATTCCCTACCGTGACTATACAAGGAGATTGTTGACCGTCTTCACAACAGTTAAACTTGAATACATCCCTTGAGATGAGAATCAGTTTGCAGACGCTTTGGTTACTATTTCATCCATGATCAAAGTACAGGTTGCCAATTATGTACCTCAGATTTTGGTATCCAGACTGGACACACCGACATATGTATTCTCTATGGACACTGTCACTGATAACAAGCCTTGGTACCATGTGTTGCACCCCAAAATTTGCCCTCACAATACAAGGCTTTGTGTGCTAAGAGGTTCACAAGGTTCACAAGGTTCACAAGACCTCTTATGAGGTTCACAAAGTTCACAAGACACCTTATGAGGTTCACAAAGTTCACAAAGACATCTCATGAGGTTCATGAAGTTTACAAGATACCTTATGAGGTTCACAAGGTTCACAAGACACCTTATAAGATTCACAAGGTTCACAAGACATATCATGAGGTTCATGAAGTTTACAAGACATCTTATGAGGTTCACAAGGTTCACAAAGTTCACAATTAGTCAGAAGATTTGACAATTCCCTCAGACAATGCATCCTCCTAAGCAGTGCATTCAAAACTAGGGTTTTGAATTTAATCAGGCTAAATGGACTTCCAAGACTTCAAGTGAGTTTCATAACATCTTATATGTGCTTAAGAATCCCCATGAAAAATTTCAGAACTTTTCTCAAAGGTTTGCTCAATCAAATGATCAGATAAGTCAAAATCAGTCAAAGTAGTTAAAAAGTCAAACTGAGGTCAACTGTGGTCAAACCAAAGTCAAACTTCATTATTTTTTGCCAACATCAAGTATATGAAGTAAAATTCATCATTTGATCAAGGGTTGATCATGATTCATCAAGGATATTTCAGATCATCAAGAATCAGAGGTTTCTAAATTAGGGTTTCCTTAGGAAAAGTCAACTGAACTTTGACCAGCCATAACTTTCACATGCTTCATCACATTTTTTCCATCTAAATCTCATTTTGAAGTAAATTGAATTCTCTACAACTTTGTGTCTCACAAGCCAATCCCAAAAATGCTTCATTTGGAAGGTAGGAGCTAAGACATTATAGGTCCTTTTGAAAGTCAACAAAAAGTCAACAACTTCAAAAGGGCATAACTTGAGAATGGTAAATGATATGGACATGAAACCAATGGGGTTGGTTAGAGGACTCTTCAAGCTTTCCAAAATGTCCAAAAACACCCTCATATCATTAAAATTGAAGGATATGTGTCCTTGCAAAGTTGGGAAATTTTTGGGTGGTTTATGAAGAAAATAGGGTCTTAAAACCAAATTTTTCTAAATGGGCTGAACTTTTTGTGACCCAAGGTGTTCCATGACATCATGCACGAAATTTATTTGATATTTTCATTATTTTATTTTATTTATTTTATTTATTATGATTTTTTACATTAAAAATCATTTTAAATTTAAATAAAATATCAAATATGAAAATTTAAAATATATTTTGATTCTAGAATGTCATTAACATGAATTGGATTGAATTGATACACAATTGATGATGATTGGCTTGAAATAGAAAGGTCTTATTCAAAAATATATGAAATTTAAGATCTAATCTTTTTCAATCTCCAAAATCAAAAAAAATCCATACAATGATCCAATCTTTCTGACCTAATTCATTCACTATAAGTATATGAAGAGAACACAATGCATAGGGACGGATTTCACAGCCTCAAGAGTAAGTTTGCATATTCAAAAAACTCACCAAAAACTTGAATTTAGATTTCTCATTACCAAGCCTTTCAAGGTATTTTGAAGAGACTACAAGCTTCATTAAGCTTCCCTGAATCGAAACCAATACTCACATGCTTCTAAAACATAACATAATGCATAGACCGAATCATGTTCTTCAAGAAATTGTTGATTTTCGATTCCATTGATTGGCTGGATTAAAATTGTTTTTGATTGTTTGATGATGTTTGTGATGAACCCTAGAATGATTCTGGGCTATTCAATTGAGTTTTTTATGCAGGTATGGAATTTCACCATGATTAGGGTTCACGGCCTCTTTTAGGGTTTCATGATTTGATCATGATAAATGAATTCTAAAGACATAGGACGATTGCAAATCTCAGTAGGAACTCAATGGCATAAATAATTTTGTGAAATTTTGTTGTTTGGTTGAAGTTTGTGATTCGCAGGAATGAAAAACGCAGGTATATTCGTAGAAGAATTCGCAGGAAAATTTGCAGTGTCCAAGGAAGAAGATGAAGTTCCTGGCGCGCATTCTGGAATTCAAATATTGTTTTAATATTTTATTATGTTGTTGTTAATTTATTTCACAATTACAGCGTTGGCCCAGTGGTGAAGAATGCGCATGTTATGCTTGAAGGCTTGGGTTCGAATCCTGGATGCAGCAACTTTTTTCTTATTTTTCCATTTAAACACAAGACTTAATATATTATTGATTGTGTTGGTTATACAACCAGTTGCGCCCTCCCGGCTGGATGGTAAGTGTGCTTGCGTGTTGAGAGAAGGTCCTGGGTTCGAATCCTTCCCCAGGCCTTTTGTGTTATTTCTTTTGTTTTGTCATGTTTTTTTCCAGATTAACAACAAAACCTCATGGAGTGCATTGCTAACACCTGCGCGCGCATGGTCCAGTGGTTGGTGTGTTGGTCTTGAGGATTGAAAGCTTAGGGACTGGGTTCAAATCCCAGCCCAGGTAAGTTTTGTTTTTCATTCTTTTTTCTGTTTTTCTTATTTAATTAATTTATATTATAGTTAAATAAATTTAAATAATAGAAAAAGTAGAATGTTTATATTATTATTTTCTTATTACAATTTAGAATTCATCTTTTTTTAAATTAAATCTTATTAGAAAAATTATTTATTTATTGTAAATTATTAATATTGTATAATTTTATATAGTTATTAATTAATTCTAATTTATTATTCTAAAAAATATATAAACCCTAATTTTCTAAAACCCTAAAACATTCTTTAAAACCTAATTATTTTTATAAACCCTAATTATAAATATTAATTTATTTTTTAATTATAACTTTTAATAAACTTTAATTATATGTATATATTTTATAATTTGTTTATAATTATTATTTAATTCTTGTATGTAAATAATTTTTAGTGTATGCTTAAAAATAATTAAAACTCTTAATTTAATTTTGTAAATATAATTTATTTTCATAATATGTTTATAATTATTTTTATTTTTTATAATATGTATATAATTTAAACACTTTATAATAATTAGTATATAATTGTTTATGTTTTCTTCTTAATCTTAAAAAATAATTGTTTATATAAAAATTGAACTTTTAATTATTATGCTAATATTCTTGTTTATTTTATTAATTCTATTTATTCTCATATGATATTTATTTTATTGTTATTAACCCCATTTATATATATTGTGATTTATTATTATTATTGTTACTAACCCAATTATTTTATTATTACTTATTTTGCTTATTTATTTAATTTGTTTTAATTATTATTATTATTATGTAATTGTCTCCTTTATGTAATATTTTAGTAGTAATGTTTAATATTTATTTTTAAATGCTATGGTTAGTAAAATAGGGAGTGAAACGTATTTGTATTTAAAATTGATTTAGATCATTAACTTAAAAGATAAATATTTAAAATTGTACACTCACACACGTAAGTCGATCCTGGATCGCCATCTCACTTCTTAAGGGTTTCCTCTCATGTTGCCTAAACAAAAGGTCAAGTAGGGTGTATAAAGCAAAGTCCCTTATTTCACATCATCTAGTCCCTAAACAGATAAAAAGATCAAGTCCCTTCGAATGTTGCCTTCGTAATGATCTTGTCCCTTTCGAATAAAGATGATAAGTCCCTTCGAATTGCTTATACACCCTACAGTTGCCTAAATAACAGATGTCCCTTCATTTGTCCCTTACATCCAAGGTAATGACTACCTATTCCTTAATAATAGGGATAGTTTTACCACTTAAAGGATATTTAAGAATAGAAAAGACTTAACTTAGGGTAGGTTCCTCTTATGTACTTGCTCACTCTTCAAAAACATTTCAAACACTTCACATTTTCAAACAAATTTTCAAAACAAAGGTTTTATATACATCCGTACATGGATCATTATAAAATACTTAAGAAAATTTCTATTCACACACTTCACATTTCAAAAAAACATTTTAAAGTGAGCTAAGTAACTAAGAGCCCATGGATAACCATGGATGTAAAGGGTGCTAATACCTTCCCTTTACATAACCTACCCCCCGAACCCAAAAATCTTTTAAGGTCTTTCCTGTTCTTTTATGCCCTTTCCTTTGGATAAAATAAAAGTCGGTGGCGACTCTTGCTATCCGCAACATAACTAAAGTCAGTTCTCCCACCGTGTTACAGAACTGGCGACTCTGCTGGGGATTTTATAAAAGAGGGGTACCCTTAGGAATTAGATCACTTTAAAATTGTTTGCCTTGTTTGCTTTATATTACTTGTTGGGCTTTATGTGTGAAAGATCCTAACCCGGATCTAGTGTACCTTAGGTAAATGGCAATAGACCAAGGAAACTGTACGGCGTATACCGATATGGTTGATCTGGTGGCCATAGTTAGTGTGACTTCTTGGTTGGTGCTTATGTTCCTTAAGTCAAGTTGAGGATAATATGAGGCTGCCATACGTTGTCAATACACTAACTAACTTTTAGAACCCTAGTTATCCCATCTTGGCCCTTAGAAAAGTAGTGAGATAACCGGCTTTGGTGAAGACTGAAGTTGGTTGATACTCGATGCTACGCTCATTGAGATTCTAAACTTTGAGGGTTTTGGTTGGCAAGTAAGTTGCCTATTGAACAACCACCCTTGTGAAGGATCAATGATTTTGATATCCCTTAGAACCCGGTTACTTTATAGGACAGGATGAACCAACTAACTTCAGGGGAGGGTACTTACCTTTAAACCTCATGCAAGCCTTTAAACCTAGGGCTATGGTGTGACTTGTTTGTGTGTGCCACATGTTTGTGATTGAACATAACATCATAGCATCATCATTCATCATAAGCATAGCATTTTCACTAACCATTTCAAGGACCAAAGGATTTATCTTTGTTCTTTGTTGCAGGTCATGGCTTCTGCTCGTAGAAACACTATCAGGATCAACTTTGTAGGGATACCTGCTAAGCTTAAAGAGTTGGTTTCTCAAGTGTCTGAACACTCCCAGTTCATCAAGAGACATGGTCACCTACTGGATCTAGTCACTTCAGGTTTCAATGAAGACATGATGAGTGTTCTGTTTCAGTTCTTTGATCCTAAGCACCATTGCTTCACATTCCCCGACTACCAGCTGGTTCCTACAATGGAAGAGTTCTCTAAACTTCTGGGTATACCTGTACTTGATCAGAAACCATTCACAGGCTTGGAAAAAGAGCCTAAACCTGAGGTTATTGCTGCAGCTCTACATCTGAAGAAGTCTGACATTGTTCTAGAAACAAGAAGCGGAGTTAAGGGTATTCTTGCTAAGGTATTGATAGAGAAGGCTCAAGTATTCTTGAAGGCCATGAGCTATGATGCTTTTGAGGAGATCTTAGCCTTGTTGATTTATGGCTTAGTGTTGTTCCCCAATCCTGATCAGTTCATAGACGTGCATGCCATCAATATATTTCTGAGTCACAATCCAGTGCCTACATTACTTGGAGACATCCTGCATTCTCTTCATACTCGTACTACAAAGGCGCGAGGAACTCTGATGTGCTGCATACCTTTGCTATCTAGTTGGTTTATTTCTCACCTTTCTCGATCAGTGATGAAGAATGAACAAGGGTTCAGGTGGTCCAAGAGGATCATGTAGCTTTCTCATTCAGATATTCATTGGTGCTCTAGATCTATGGAGAATGTTACTATCATTGACCGTTGTGGGGAGTTTCCTAATGTGCCCCTTCTAGGCATAAGAGGAGGCATTACTTACAACCCTTCTTTAGCTTTACGACAATTTGGTTATGCTCAGAGTGATGGTCCACATGACATGTTGATTCAGGGTATTGTGTTTGACTACGACAACGATCTTCAAGGTTGTCGTCAAAGGTTCATACGAGCATGGGGAAAAGTGAACAAGGTTGACAGCAAGACTCTGGAGCACAAGTACACTATTCCTATGGAAGCTTATCTCAGATGGGTGCGATCTCGTGCTCAGACTCTCATGATGCCATATCCTGCCATCCTGCCAGTTACCATGGAACCTGTTGCTGAAGGAGATACTTCTTATACCATCCTTCACCCAGACATGCCTACTGATATGGAAGATTTACAGAGATCCTGGATCCAGTTGAAGGAGCAAAGGGATACTTTTGAGGCTCATTACAAAGCAAGCCAAGAAAGAATCCTGGAACTAACAAAGCAACTTCACGAGGAGCGGAATCTCAATTCATACCTCAACACAAAGAGGAAACGTCCATGGGAGACTTAAAACCCCATCTCTTGTATTTATTACATTTCATTTTCTGTAAGCCCAAGAGGAAAAACAAATTTATTACTAATAAAAGTTTACCTTCTTGTTTGTTTAAACAAATTTAAATCCTGCGGTCCTTGAAAACATTGCATACGCATTTACATTCCATATCATTGCATCACAGGTTTCTTGTGTACAGGTTTCTCACCTTCTCGCTGTTTATTTCAGCAATGGCTCTTGAACAAACAGTTAAGGATCTCCAGGAACAAAATGCACAGTTCCAAGAGCTGATCCTGAACTTGTCCAAGGGGCAGGATGAATTGAAGACACTGCTGGCCAAGAAGACTAAGAAGACTAGAAGATCAGGTGGCCTGATCAACATGGGAAGAAGGTTCAGAGGTCCTGTCAAGACCAAAGAACAGGTTGAAGACTATGAGTCTGAAGAGTCTGAGAAAGAAGGGGCAGTCTCCTTAACACAATGGGGGACTCTGATTCTGAAGCTAACTACTATCATGAGCCTAATGAGGACAAGTTCAAGATGCTGGTGGATAGAATGGATGCTATGGAATTACAAAAGTCTTCTGGGCTGGATTTTGAAGACCTGAGTTTGATATCTGGGGTGGTTATACCCATTGGTTTCAAGGTTCCTACTTTTGTTGTTTATGATGGTGTCTCTTATCCCAAGCTGCATCTGAGGTCTTATGTCCGGAGAATCCAACCCCATACTGCTGATAAGAAGTTGTGGATCCATTTCTTCCAAGAGAGCTTATCTGGAGCTCAATTGGAATGGTACTATCAGTTGGAGAGTGTCAACATCCGTGATTGGAATGATCTTGCTGAAGCCTTCTATAAGCAATATCAATACAATGCTGATTTAGCCCCTACTCGCATGCAACTTCAGAGCATGTCTATGGGTGCTAAAGAAAGTTTTAAGGAGTATGCTCAGAAATGGAGAGACTTGGTTGGAAGAGTGCAACCACCTCTAACTGACAGGGAGTTAGTTGATATGTTCATGTGTACGTTGAATGGTCCTTTTTACAGTCATCTAATTGGAAGCTCATCATCTGGCTTCACTGAGTTGATAATGACAGGAGAGCGTGTAGAAAGTGGTATCAGGAGTGGCAAGATCCAAGCGGGTACTTCTTCATCAGGTGCTGCAAAGAAGCCTCCCAGTGGGAAGAAAGAGTCAAATGTTGTTTATGGTCAACCTGATCGTAATAGAAGGCATCAGTCTGTGAGTGCAGTTCATATCTCCAATCCAACTCCTGCAACACCAGAGCATCCACAGGGAAATCAACAGAGGGCTAGAAGGCAGTTCACTAAGATCAATATGTCAATGGCCCAAGCCTTGCAACACTTGTTGAAAGCTGAACTTATCACTCTGAAAGATCCTCCTCAGAACCCTAATATTACCTCTCCCAGCTACAATCCTAATGCACGATGTGCATATCATTCGAATTGTCAGGGACATGATACCAATAGTTGCTGGGTATTGAAGAACAAAATTCAAAATATGATTGATGCTGGAGAGATTGAGTTTGACCCTCCGGGTACTCCAAATGTGATTACTGCTCCCATGCCAAATCATGAGAAGACTGTCAATGCAATTGATGAAGATTCACATATTTCCTCAGTTACAGATTTGACTACACCATTGTCTGTTATCAAGAAGAAGCTAGTACAAGCTGGGTTCTTTCCAGGTTGTCGTGAAGATTGTTTATATTGTACCTATAAGTCGGATAGCTGCTGGAGGTTGAGAGATGGAATTCAACGTCTCATGAATAATTACACCATAGTGTTTGAGAGGACTCCACCTTCTGTGGAAAGTATGGTTGATCATATAACTAAAGGTGCGAAGATTGAAGAGGTGGATATGGTTGATAAAGTACCGGTGAGGATTACCTCCAAGGGTCCAGTCAAGATTACTCATAAGGGTCCAATTAAAATTATTGCTGAAGGCCCTGTGAAGATTGTTGCTGAAACTAGAGTGGCTCCTATGATCATTACCACTCCTGGTCCTATTCCGTATACTTCTGATAAAGCTGTGCCTTGGCATTATGGGTCTGATGTTTATATACATGGTGTTAAGCAGGAACCCTTAGCTGATATGCCTGTTGATAACATTGCTGGATCTAGTAAGATCACACGAAGTGGAAGAGTTTTCTCTCCTCCAGTTACCTCCAAGAATGCAGTTACTCCAGCTGCTACCTCCACCACTGATGCTCGGGGCAAAGGTCTTGTTATTGAACCTATACCAACTGATGTGCCAGCTGCTGATGATCTTTCTAAGCAGATGGAAGAAGTATTGAAAATCATTCGCAAGAGTGATTATGACATTGTTGATCAATTGGGGCATACTCCCTCCAAGATTTCTATGCTGTCTTTATTGTTGTGCTTTGAGGCTCATGCCAAAGCCTTGATCAAGTTTCTGAAGACTGCTCATGTACCAAATGAAATTTCTGTTGACCAGTTTGAAAATTGTGTTGCACACTTGACCTATGATAATGGGTTAGGTTTCTCCGATGTTGATTTGACTCCGGCCAAGAGAGATCATAACAGGGCTCTACATATCTCTATCGAATGTAGGGGCACTACCCTGTCACATGTATTGATAGACAATGGTTCCTCTCTGAATGTGTTGCCCAAAGAGGTCCTGAATAAGCTTAGTCCTGAAGATGCTGTGTTGAAACCCAGTAATATAGTGGTGAAGGCTTTTGATGGCTCGAGAAGAGTGGTGCATGGAGAAATTGATCTCCCAATCAAAGTTGGTTCTCAGGTCTTCAAAACTACCTTTTATGTCATGGATATTCGTCCGTCGTATTCTTGTTTGCTTGGGCGTCCCTGGATCCATGGGGCAGGTGCTGTAACCTCCACATTACATCAAAAGCTGAGGTATCCAGTAGAAGGGAAGGTTGTTACTGTCTACGGAGAGGAAGGGTATATGATTAGCCATGTGAACACCTTTAAATATCTTGAAGTGGAAGGTGAATACGTTGAAACTCCGTGTCAAACATTTGAAGTGGTTCCTTGGATTGTTAATGATTATGAAGCTCCTCCTGTTGTCAAGAAGGTTCCTATGGTCACCAGAGTACCTCCTACAATGGCCTCCCTTAAAGATGCTAGAGTTGTGGTGGATGAAGGTGGTTGTACTATTTGGGGTCAGCTTCCTGATATTCCATACAAGTCTGACAAATTTGGTTTGGGTTTCACTGCAGAATCCCAAAAGGCTGTTCGTCGTGCTCGTGCTGTTCGTATCACCAATCAGGGGATTATGAAGAATCAAATCAATGTTGTGGGTGACTATGATGAAGACTACAACTTGGATGCTTGGATTTTTCCTACTGTGGGTGTTGGGCTCAATAATTGGAAAGCTGAAGATGTTATTCCTATCTCCTTTAGTCAAGAGTAAATACTATTACTGTGTTGTTACTTTTAAGTTTGTAATTTCTTGAACAATTAAACTTTCAAGCCTTGTGCCTTACCCGGGGCACAATGGTGTGCTTGTTACGGGATGTCATTTCATTTTCATACTTCATTCAATAAAAATCAGTGGACGTTTCGTTTTCGTAAATATTGTGTTCCTTGTCTTTCTTTTCTTTTATTTTTGTTTTATCAGCTATGTGTTCTTACACACACCCACATCACTAAAATGCAGATCCTCATCCACTCTGGATCCTGTTGATAACAGTTCTACTATTTCCAATTATAATTTCGAGAATCCGATCTATCAAGCTGAAGACGGAAATGAGGACGATTGTGAAGTACCTGTAGAGCTTGCTAGGTTATTACAACAAGAAGAGAAAGCTATACAACCACATGAAGAGCCAATCGAAGTTGTGAAGCTGGGAACTGAAGAAAACAAGAAAGAGGTCAAGATAAGGGATGAATTAGAGGATAGTGTCAAGAGCAGATTGATTCAGATGTTACATGACTATGTGGAGATCTTTGCCTGGTCCTATGAAGATATGCCAGGGTTGGATACATACATTGTAGTTCATCGTTTAACAGTAAAAGAAGATTGTCGTCCAAAGAAGCAGAAGGTTCGTCGAATGTGTCCTGAAATGTCAGAGAAGATTAAGGCAGAGGTAATGAAACAGTTTGATGCAGGGTTCTTAGCTGTGACTTCTTATCCTTAGTGGGTTGCAAATGTGGTACCGGTACCTAAGAAAGATGGTAAGGTACGTATGTGTGTGGACTACAGAGATTTGAACAAGGCCATCCCCAAAGATGACTTTCCACTTCCTCATATTGATGTTCTGGTAGACAATACTGCTCAGCATAAGGTATTCTCTTTTATGGATGGTTTCTCTGGTTACAATCAGATCAAGATGGCACCTGAAGATATGGAGAAGACAACATTTGTTACACAATGGGGCACCTTTTGCTATAAGGTGATGCCATTTGGTTTGAAGAATGCAGGGGCAACATATCAGCGTGCTATGGTGGCTTTGTTTCACGATATGATTCATCATGAGATAGAGGTATATGTGGATGATATGATAGCCAGGTCTCAGAATGAAGAACAACATCTTGACCATTTGCATAAATTGTTTGAGAGGTTGAAGAAATACAAGTTGAGATTGAACCCAAACAAGTGTACTTTTGGAGTTAGATCTGGCAAGCTCCTGGGGTTCATTGTCAGTGGAAAAGGTATCGAAGTAGATCCTGCAAAGGTGAAAGCTATACAAGAGATGCCAGCTCCCCGTACTGAGAAAGAAGTTAGAGGTTTCTTGGGACGATTGAATTACATTGCAAGATTTATTTCCCAATTAACTGCTACCTGTGAGCCAATCTTCAAGTTGTTGAAGAAAGATCAGGTGATGGAATGGAATGATGAATGTCAGACTGCATTTGATGAAATCAAGAAATATCTGCTAGAACCTCCAATTTTGATGCCACCAGTTGATGGAAGACCCTTGATTATGTACTTAACAGTATTAGACAACTCAATGGGGTGTGTATTGGGGCAACATGACGAGTCTGGTCGAAAAGAGCAGGCAATATACTACCTTAGCAAAAAGTTTACCGACTGTGAAACAAGATACTCACTGCTCGAGAAAACTTGCTGCGCTTTGGCATGGGCTACTCGCCGACTAAGACAGTATATGTTGACTCATACTACCTTATTGATTTCGAAGATGGATCCAATCAAGTACATATTCGAGAAACCTACTCTCTCCGGAAGAATAGCGAGATGGCAAATGATCTTGACAGAATATGATATATAGTATACTACTCAGAAGGCCATTAAAGGAAGTGTTGTGGCTGATCATTTGGCTCATCAAGCAGTGGATGATTACCAGTCAATGAGTTTTGAGTTCCATGATGAAGACATTATGATTATCACCAAAGAACCTGGACAATATAACGGACCTGAACAAGGATCCCGATGGACCATGGTTTTTGATGGAGCTTCTAATGCACTTGGTAATGGAGTTGGTGTTGTGATCAGTTCCCCTGAAGGTTGTCATACCCCGATTACTGCCAGACTTTGTTTCTATTGTACCAATAACATGGCTGAGTATGAGGCATGTATCCTGGGTATTAAAGCTGCCATTGATATAAAGATTCAGTTCCTAGACGTGTATGGAGATTCAGCCCTGGTAGTAAGTCAGATTAAAGGAGATTGGGATACCAAACATGATAACCTCATTCCTTACAGAGAGTATGTGTTGTCTTTGATCCCACATTTCAAAGAGATTACCTTTGGACATATTCCACGAAGAGAGAATCAATTGGCAGATGCATTAGCTACCATGGCATCTATGTTTGAGATTAGCTGGGATGATGAAGCTCCCAAGATTACTATTGATAGATTTGAGAAGCCTGCATACTGCAATGATATTGACACTGAAGAAGCAGAAGATAAGCCTTGGTTCTACGAAGTGAAAAGATATATTGAAACCCAGGAGTTCCCTGAAGGGGCGTCTGTCAAAGATAGGAAGTTTCTGAGGAGGTTTTCTGCTAAGTTCTTTTTGAGTAATGGGATTTTGTACAAGCGCAATCATGATTCAACTATGCTTCGTTGTGTGGATAAGAAGGAAGCAACAGAGATTATGGAAGACATGCATGATGGGATCTTTGGCACTCATTCTAGTGGTCATACTATGGCAAAGAAGATATTAAGAGCAGGTTACTATTGGTCCACCATGGAAGCTGATTGCTATCAACACTCCAGAACATGTCACAAGTGCCAAATCTATGCTGATAAGGTGCATATACCTCCATCACCATTGAATGTGTTGACTGCTCCTTGGCCTTTTGCTATGTGGGGCATTGATATGATTGGTGAGATCAAACCTACTGCTTCTAATGGGCATCGTTTCATCCTGGTTGCTATTGATTACTTCACGAAGTGGGTAGAGGCAGCTTCATTTGCATCTGTTACTAAGAATGTGGTGGCTCGATTCATCAAGAATAATCTCATATGTAGGTATGGCATCCCTGAAAGGATTATTACTGACAATGACTCTAATCTGAACAACACTATGATTACTGACCTCTGCACGCAGTTCAAGATTAAGCATCACAACTCTTCTCCGTATCGTCCGAAGATGAATGGGGCAGTTGAAGCTGCTAATAAGAACATTAAGAAGATTGTACAGAAGATGACTGTTACTTACAAGGATTGGCATGAGATGTTACCATTTGCTCTTCATGGTTATCGTACTACAATACGTACTTCAACAGGGGCAACCACATTCTCCTTAGTCTATGGTATGGAAGCAGTTCTGCCCATTGAAGTTCAGATTCCCTCCTTAAGAATTATGAGGGATGCAGGATTGGATGAAGATGAGTGGATTCAGACTCGACTTAACCAGATAAATTTGATTGATGAGAAGAGGCTAGCAGCAGTTTGTCATGGCCAGATGTACCAGAAACGGATGATCAAAGCTTTTAACAAGAAGGTTAAGCCAAAGGTATATCAGGCTGGTGACTTGGTAATCAAGCGTATCATATTACCACATGGTGATCCCAGGGGCAAGTGGACTCCTACATATGAAGGACCATTTGTAGTCAAGACAGTATTCTCAGGAGGTGCCATGATACTTACTACTATGGATGGTGAAGACTTCCCACAACTTGTAAACGCAGACATAGTTAAAAAATACTACGCATAAAAAGAGACCCGCTAGGTTGACTGGCCTAGACAAAAATAAGGGCATCCCGGCGAACCAAAAGGGTTCGGGCAAAAATTAGGGATATATATAAAAAAAAATGTACACCCGGCAAGTCGAAAACCTGAAAAGGCGGCTTGGGCAAAAAAGGGTATCCCGGTGGATTGAAAACCTGAAAGGGCAATCAAGGCAAAAGTTAGGGATTAAAGCGTACGACTATGTCTCGTTTGGATCACCCATGAAACTACAACCAGTTGTGTTACTTACTCAAGTTTGAACAGATAAAGCTCAATCCAATCATTTCCGTCTCGACAGCAGAAGATGAGATACTTGAAGATAATGGCTATAGTAGAATTGAAACTCAATAGGATTATTTCCCACATAGCTGATTTTCTTTGTTTTGTAAAAATTTTACGACGAATTCCTCTTACTAGGATTTCTGTCTCCTCGTACAAACTTACCCATGTATAGATCACTTTGTGATATAAATAAAATTCCATCTTTGAATCCAGATTTACTTTTACCCTATTTACATAAGTGAAACGTCCATTGGTTGTGTTTGAATGTATGTATGCTTTTGAATATGATTGATGTTTACCAGAAATGCATAGATGCTTAATATGATTGATGTTTACCAGAAATGCATGAAAATGCAGTAATAGTATTTACTAAGGACGAACGAGGGAATGAACTCAACGAAGCTTCGCCGGTTCATCCCCATTAGACAGCTACAAGTTCCCCAGTAGGACAAATCCATCTTCAAAAATACTTCGAGTCACATCTCCCCTGGAATTTATATCCATCTCTTTTATCCTCATACGGATAGTCGGGAATGTATTCTTTCAATAGGAGTACGACGAATGAAGACGGGAGGTTATGAATACCTTACTATCGAACGAAGACGGGAGGTTATGAATACCTTACTATCGATCGAAGACGGGAGGTTATGAATACGATATTATCAAACAAGACGGGAACAAGTTTCTCATAATTTTCAGCAACGAATCTGAATTTATTTTCCCTGGCCAACAGTTGTTATACGAAGATATCCAGACATTTCAGGCTGCATGATGCATACATACATCATTTACATCATATCATACATATCCATAGATACATAATACATTACTTAAGTGCATCATATTATACATGCATACATAATGCATAAACTAATATTATCATACAGAATGTTATAATCTTATTTTTCAGATTAATTCTCCAGCAGACAAACTTCATCAACAACTTGTGACTATTGGGCCGTTGTTTATCCTCCCAAAAGTTATCATCATACCTCAGGACGTTGTTTATCCTCCTGAAAGCTTCTTATACCTCGGGACGTTGTTTATCCTCCTGAAAGCTTCTTATACCTCGGGACGTTGTTTATCCTCCTGAAAGCTATCATTACTTTGGGCCGTTGTTTATCTTCCCAAAAGTTATACCATTACCTTGGGTCGTTGTTTATCTTTCCAAGTACCTTATCATGACCTTGGGCCGTTGTTTATCCTCCCAAAGGTTATGTTTATACCTCAGGACATTGTTTATCCTCCTGAAAGCTATCATTACTATTGGGCCGTTGTTTATCCTCCCAAAAGTTATACTTATACCTCAGGACGTTGTTTATCCTCCTGAAGGTTATACCATTACTATTGGGACGTTGTTTATCTTCCCAGAAAGCTATATCTTCATATTTTGGACTGCTTTATCCTCCAAGAAACATATTTGAAGAACTTTTATCCAAGTGGCATCTTTAATCCCACTCAAGGCATATACAACAAGTCATCAGTATCACTCTACGCACCGGTGAGTGCAAATTTTTGGGCTTTTGTGTTCAATCCCCTTCAACCTTCCAGGTCACGACTGGCAAATATACCAATCTAACCCCTCAGGTTTCAGAAAATTGAACAGGGGCAGCTGTTGCACCCCAAAATTTGCCCTCACAATACAAGGCTTTATGTGCTAAGAGGTTCACAAGGTTCACAAGACCTCTTATGAGGTTCACAAAGTTCACAAGACACCTTATGAGGTTCACAAGGTTCACGAAGACATCTCATGAGGTTCATGAAGTTTACACGATACCTTATGAGGTTCACAAGGTTCACAAGACACCTTATAAGATTCACAAGGTTCACAATACATCTCATGAGGTTCATGAAGTTTACAAGACATCTTATGAGGTTCACAAGGTTCACAAAGTTCACAATTAGTCAGAAGATTTGACAATTCCCTCAGACAATGCATCCTCCTAAGCAGTGCATTCAAAACTAGGGTTTTGACTTTAATCAGGCTAAATGGACTTCCAAGACTTCAAGTGAGTTTCATAACATCTTATATGTGCTTAATAATCCCCATGACAAATTTCAGAACTTTTCTCAAAGGTTTGCTCAGTCAAATGATCAGATAAGTCAAAATCAGTCAAAGCAGTTAAAAAGTCAAACTGAGGTCAACTGTGGTCAAACCAAAGTCAAACTTCATGATTTTTTGCCAACATCAAGTATATTAAGTAAAATTCATCATTTGATCAAGGGTTTATCATGATTCATCAAGGATATTTCAGATCATCAAGAATCAGAGGTTTCTAAATTAGGGTTTCCTCAGGAAAAGTCAACTGAACTTTGACCAGCCATAACTTTCACATGCTTCATAAATTTTTTTCCATCCAAAGCTCATATAGAAGGAAATTGAATTCTCTACAACTTTGTGTCTCACAAGCCAAGCCCAAAAATGCTTCATTTGGAAGGTAGGAGCTAAGACATTATAGGTCCTTTTGAAAGTCAACAAAAAGTCAACAACTTCAAAAGGGCATAACTTGAGAATGGTAAATGATATGGACATGAAACCAATGGGGTTGGTTAGAGGACTCTTCAAGCTTTCCAAAATGTCCAAAAACACCCTCATATCATTAAAATTGAAGGATATGTGTCCTTGCAAAGTTGGGAAATGTTTGGGTGGTTTATGAAGAAAATAGGGTCTTAAAACCAAATTTTTCTAAATGGGCTGAACTTTTTGTGACCCAAGGTGTTCCATGACATCATGCACGAAAATTATTTGATATTTTCATTATTTTATTTTATTTATCATGATTTTTTACATTAAAAATCATTTTAAATTTAAATAAAATATCAAATATGAAAATTTAAAATATATTTTGGTTCTAGAAGGTCATTAACATGAATTGGATTGAATTGATACACAATTGATGATGATTGGCTTGAAATAGAAAGGTCTTATTCAAAAATATATGAAATTTAAGATCTAATCTTTTTCAATCTCCAAAATCAAAAAAATCCATACAATGATCCAATCTTTCTGACCTAATTCATTCACTATAAGTATATGAAGAGAACACAATGCATAGGGACGGATTTCACAGTCTCAAGAGTAAGTTTGCATATTCAAAAAACTCACCAAAAACTTGAATTCGGATTTCTCATTACCAAGCCTTTCAAGGTATTTTGAAGACACTACAAGCTTCATTAAGCTTCCCTGAATCGAAACCAATACTCACATGCTTCTAAAACATAACATAATGCATAGACCGAATCATGTTCTTCAAGAAATTGTTGATTTTCGATTCCATTGATTGGCTGGATTAAAATTGTTTTTGATTGTTTGATGATGTTTGTGATGAACCCTAGAATGATTCTGGGCTATTCAATTGAGTTTTTTTATGCAGGTATGGAATTTCACCATGATTAGGGTTCACGGCCTCTTTTAGGGTTTCATGATTTGATCATGATAAATGAATTCTAAAGACATAGGACGATTGCAAATCTCAGTAGGAACTCAATGGCATAAATAATTTTGTGAAATTTTGTTATTTGGTTGAAGTTTGTGATTCGCAGGAATGAAAAACGCAGGTATATTCGTAGAAGAATTCGCAGGAAAATTTGCAGTGTCCAAGGAAGAAGATGAAGTTCCTGGCGCGCATTTTGGAATTCAAATATTGTTTTAATATTTTATTATGTTGTTGTTAATTTATTTCACAATTGCAGCGTTGGCCCAGTGGTGAAGAATGCACATGTTATGCTTGAAGGCTTGGGTTCGAATCCTGGATGCAGCAACTTTTTTCTTATTTTTCCATTTAAACACAAGACTTAATATATTATTGATTGTGTTGGTTATACAACCAGTTGCCCCTCCCGGCTGGATGGTAAGTGTGATTGCGTGTTGAGAGAAGGTCCTGGGTTCGAATCCTTCCCCGGGCCTTTTGTGTTATTTCTTTTGTTTTGTCATGTTTTTTTTCCAAATTAACATCAAAACCTCATGGAGTGCATTGCTAACACCTGCGCGCGCATGGTCCAGTGGTTGGTGTGTTGGTCTTGAGGATTGAAAGCTTAGGGACTGGGTTCAAATCCCAGCCCAGGTAAGTTTTGTTTTTCATTCTTTTTTCTGTTTTTCTTATTTAATTAATTTATATTATAGTTAAATAAATTTAAATAATAGAAAAAGTAGAATGTTTATATTATTATTTTATTATTACAATTTAGAATTCATCTTTTTTTAAATTAAATCTTATTAGAAAAATTATTTATTTTTTGTAAATTATTAATATTGTATAATTTTATATAGTTATTAATTAATTCTAATTTACTATTCTAAAAAATATATAAACCCTAATTTTCTAAAACCCTAAAACATTCTTTAAAACCTAATTATTTTTATAAACCCTAATTATAAATATTAATTTATTTGTTAATTATAACTTTTAATAAACTTTAATTATATGTATATATTTTATAATTTGTTTATAATTATTATTTAATTCTTGTATGTAAATAAATTTTAGTGTATGCTTAAAAATAATTAAAACTCTTAATTTAATTTTGTAAATATAATTTATTTTCATAATATGTTTATAATTAACTTTATTTTTTATAATATGTATATAATTTAAAAACTTTATAATAATTAGTATATAATTGTTTATGTTTTCTTCTTAATCTTAAAAAATAATTGTTTATATAAAAATTGAACTTTTAATTATTATGCTAATATTCTTGTTTATTTTATTAATTCTATTTATTCTCATATGATATTTATTTTATTGTTATTAACCCCATTTATATATATTGTGATTTATTATTATTATTGTTACTAACCCAATTATTTTATTATTACTTACTTTGCTTATTTATTTAATTTGTTTTAATTATTATTATTATTATTATTATTATGTAATTGTCTCCTTTATGTAATATTTTAGTAGTAATGTTTAATATTTATTTTTAAATGCTATGGTTAGTAAAATAGGGAGTGAAACGTATTTTTATTTAAAATTGATTTAGATCATTAACTTAAAAGATAAATATTTAAAATTGTACACTCACACACGTAAGTCGATCCTGGATCGCCATCTCACTTCTTAAGGGTTTCCTCTCATGTTGCCTAAACAAAAGGTCAAGTAGGGTGTATAAAGCAAAATCCCTTATTTCACATCATCTAGTCCCTAAACAGATAAAAAGATCAAGTCCCTTCGAATGTTGCCTTCGTAATGATCTTGTCCCTTTCGAATAAAGATGATAAGTCCCTTCGAATTGCTTATACACCCTACAGTTGCCTAAATAACAGATGTCCCTTCATTTGTCCCTTACATCCAAGGTAATGACTACCTATTCCTTAATAATAGGGATAGTTTTACCACTTAAAGGATATTTAAGAATAGAAAAGACTTAACTTAGGGTAGGTTCCTCTTATGTACTTGCTCACTCTTCAAAAACATTTCAAACACTTCACATTTTCAAACAAATTTTCAAAACAAAGGTTTTATATACATCCGTACATGGATCATTATAAAATACTTAAGAAAATTTCTATTCACACACTTCACATTTCAAAAAAACATTTTAAAGTGAGCTAAGTAACTAAGAGCCCATGGATAACCATGGATGTAAAGGGTGCTAATACCTTCCCTTTACATAACCTACCCCCCGAACCCAAAAATCTTTTAAGGTCTTTCCTGTTCTTTTATGCCCTTTCCTTTGGATAAAATAAAAGTCGGTGGCGACTCTTGCTATCCGCAACATAACTAAAGTCAGTTCTCCCACCGTGTTACACCATGACATCAAATGCTTCTTGGAAACTCAGACATACCCACCTGGGGCATCGTCAAACGATAAGAAGACATTAAAAAGGCTAGCCGGCATTTTCTTCCTCAATACCGATGGTTCTTTGTACAAGCGAAACTTCGACATGGTCTTGCTCAGATATGTTGACAAGAAGGAAGCAGACCTACTGATGCACGAAGTACATGAAGGTTCTTTCGGTACCCATGTCAGAGGACATGCAATGGCAAAGAAGTTATTAAGATCGGGTTACTACTGGATCACAATGGATGCAGACTGTTGCGCCTACACCAGAAAATGCCACAAATTCCAGATCTACGCAGATAAAGTGCATGTGCCTCTGAATCCTTTGAATGTAATGTCTTCACCTTGGCCCTTCCCCATGTGGGGCATTGATATGATTGGAAAGATTGAACCGACTTCTTCAAATGGTCACAGATTCATCCTGGTAGCCATTGATTACTTCACCAAATGGGTTGAAGCAGCTTCGTATGCAAATGTCACCAGGCAAGTGGTAGCTCGATTTCTGAAAAGGGATATCATCTGTCGATATGAAGTTCCCGAGCGAATCATTACTGATAATGGTTCCAATTTGAACAACAAGATGATGGCAGAACTTTGTCGGGACTTCAAAATTCAACATCACAACTCTTCTCATTACAGGCCAAAGATGAATGGCGATGTTGAGGCCGCTAACAAGAATATTAAGAAGATTGTGAAAAAGATGGTAGTAACCTACAAAGACTGGCCCGAAATGCTACCATTTGCCTTGCATGGGTACCGAAACTCTATCAGAATATCTACTGGGGCAACACCTTATCAGCTTGTGTATGGTATGGAAGTTGTCCTACCTACTGAAGTTGAACTACCCTCCTTACGGGTAATGATGGTGTGAAACTGGATGAAGCAGAATTGGTCCGATCTCGATATAATCAACTGAGTGTGATTGAAGAAAAGAGATTAGCAGCCATCTGTCATGGGCAGTTATATCAAAAGCGAATGAAGAAAGCCTTCGATCAGAAAGTCAGACCTCGGGAATACCAAGTGGGAAAGCTTGTTCTGAAAAGACTTCTTCCTCCTCATACAGACCACATGGGCAAATGGACGCCAAACTACGAAGGCCCATTCATAGTAAAGAAAGTTTTCTCTGGTGGGGCACTGATGCTCACTACTATGGATGGCGGGGATTTCTTATCTCCTGTGAATCCAGATGCAGTTACAAAATACTTCGCATAAAATGACCCGCTGGACACAAAAACAGAATGTAAGTCCAGGCAAAAATAGGGCATCCCGGCGAGTCAAAAATAGAATAAAAGACTCGGAAAAAAAAGGTAAAAATTGAAAAAAAAAATGTACACCCGCTGAGTTGAAAAGCCACATCGGACAACTCAGGCAAAAATGGGTATCCCAGTGGATTGAAAACCCGAAAGGGCGATCCACGCAAAATCTGGGAAAAAGCGAACAACTGCATTCTGAATTCATCTGTATCACTCACAACATGGCAAGCTTCGAAAGGATAAAGCATCGGTCAGAATCAACCTTCTTCAGAAAGCAAGATAAGAAGAACGTCAATGTCATATTGGTCATAGCAAAGGAATCTCACTGGAGCGTCAACTTCAACATTTCCAACACCTTTATTTTCTCAATTTACAGCAATCTCGTCCTTTCAGGGATCCGCTTCTTCATTGTACTAGCCTATTCAGGGCACACAAATCAATAAAATCAGAATATTCAGTCACACTTTTTTTTGTACATTTTTGTTTTGTTTGCAAAAAGTCCAAATTTCATAATACAACACTTGCATGAAAACATATAATCCATTTTCAATATATGCTTTCAGGAAATATGCACTCTTGAGCAAATCTAACTCATATGACGGAATCCGGTTGAGGATACCTCGGGACACTTGTGCGTTTCTTTTTAACAGGTTGCAGGTACTCAAGACAGAAAATCTCACAGCATGGGGTATATCAAGCCTCGTATCCCCATCCAAGTCAGCAATCACCTCATCAGCAGGGTTACTTGACAGGAGTTTTCCCCCACGAAGTTGTCATCCCCTCAGAGGATCCTTCGAGAAACTCATTAAATCCCCAGCGCGTCGCTTGAACGAAGGAGTTACAAAAGATTACTTCCCAGAAGTTCTCTTCTCCCCAAGCAGGATCTCCCGAGCAATGCTTGAACTGCTGTTCCCCAGCAAGTTGCCAGAGTTTTCCTTTTCCTCAGCTAGTCGCCAGGACTTTCTGTTCCCTATCAGAGTTGCCAGTTCCTCCCCAGTGGAGTTTCCAAAGCCTCCCCATCCCCAACATGAGTCTCTTCAACAGAAGCTTCCCCAGCCGAGATCCCCACAGAGTTCCCTAGGAAGATTGTTCGGTGATCCTATCTCCCCACAGATCGGCCAATGATCTCTTTCCCCAGTGGAGTTCTCCCTCCAGACAGATCTCCGAGAGATCTTTCTCCCCGCAGGATCCGGATCTCGGATTGGTTCTCTCATTTTGCATAATCATAGCATTTGCATCATTTTTTTCCCTAAAATAGGCGTAGCATTCCGTCTAATACGGAGCATTACGACAAAAATCAAACATTTGCATGATCATAAGCCAGGTTCGAGCCAATCACCTGCAAACATCAGAATCACTTCACCAGCAATATACAAAACTTATCCCCCGCAGACAAAGCCAGAATACTTTTTGCAATCTCAATACATATACTTGTTCATACTTGTACATATTCTTTTTGACACTCACCTGTGTCATACTTCCCCAGCAAGTCAAACACTCGTTCGTGTCCCTTGCTCGATCTTTTTGACACTCGTCTGTGTCTTGCACATATTTCCCCAGCAGGTCAAACACTTGTACATACTTATACACAATCCTCTGATACTCGTCCGTATCTTGTATGTATCATCTCCTCAGCAGATCAACACTCGTCCGTGTTCCTTGCTTAAACCGATTGATACTCGTCTGTATCATCATCCTTAAACACGTGTCAGCGTTTGTTTCTATCGATACTCATCCGTATCGTGGTCCTAAGGATGCTCTTCCGCATATTTAGTCTATACACATTGTCAAACACTTATACCGTTTATTTTAAAGCGTAACCACTCGTCCGTGTTTACCATTCCCTAGTAAGTCACCAACAAAACAACTTTTCTATCCATTCATGATATTTTCGGCAGTCGTCCCCTGCCAGGTGATCGTCCTTCACCTTTGGATGACCGTCCCCCATCCTTTCTCCCAGTGGAATCCCCATTGTTGGAACTTTCTATCTGTTATTCGTCATATGTCGTGATATCTTTTTAGCAGTCGTCCCCTGCTAGGTGATCGTCTTTCACCTTATGATGACCGTCCCTCATCATTTATCCGATGGGCGTCTCCATCGTTGATCTTTGTTATCCGAAATTTGTCATATGTCGAGATAATCCCCAACAGAGCAGTTGTACCCTGCTAGGTGATCGTCCTTCACCTCTTGATGATCGTCCTTCATCATGCTTATCTGATGGCCGTCCCTATTGTTGATCTTTTCTATCCGACATTCGTCCTATGTCATGATATTTTTAGCATTCGTCCCCTGCTAGTTGATCGTCCTTCACCTTTTGATGACCATCCCTCCTCATTATTTCATTTATTCTTTTACCTGATGGTCGTCCCCGTCGCGGTTTATTTACCCTTTAACCTGATGGTCTTCCCCGTCAGTGCTTTCCTCATTTCTTTAATCCCCAGAGAGTTTCATTTCTTTACCCAATGGTTGTCCCCGTCGTGGTCTTTTCCTTTATCCTGATGATCGTCCTTTATCAGTTTACCCGATGGCCGTCCCTGTCGCGGTCTCTTTATTTCCCAGCATGATGGTCGTCCCCGTCATTACTTTACTTACCGTTTTTCATCCCCAACAATCGTCCTCTGCTCGATGGTCGTCATCCATCGCTTTTATTTGATACTCGTACTATACTGCCTGTTACAATTTATATCTCTTTCCTTCTTTTAATAAAGAGTGCAAATTTCGGACTGTCTTGGTATTCAACCACAAGTTATCTTGTTTGTCTGTTAAGCCAGGCGCTTACACCCTGCACAACTAACTCATGCTTGAATAGGGGCAACTGTATACACCCTAAATTTTCCCTCACTTTTTTCTCACACCATGGCTTATGATCTTTCATATTTCATTTGCATAAGAATATCATCTCACATTGCATATTTGTTTCACTACATAAGTTGCACAATTAGGGTTTGTGATCAGGAGAATCCAAAGAAGTGATCTGAGCCATCTCAAAGGCCTTGAATCTTGTCAAGAAGGTCCATGTGTTTTCTATGATCATAATATGCTCCCCAGGGTTCTTAAAAGTCAAAATGTCACAAAGCATTGCAAAGGTGTTCAAGCAGACTAAGCAGTTTCTACACAGATAACCTAAAATTAGGGTTTTGGGTTTGAGGCCCTTAATCTCAAATTTTTTGTTTATTCTTGATTCTAATGGTCTTTATATGTTATATGGATCATGTGTACCAAATTTGATGAGAAAATTCACTATGGAAAGCATCTGATCAATGAATAACTTATTGTGCAAGAAAAGTCAAAATCAGGGCTTCTGAGGCCTCCAACAAGGGCATCAAAGGGTCATCTTCATCATTTTGAGGTTCTATGATCTTTATTTAATCTTAGAAGTGGTTATAAGTTCACAAGATTGAATAATTTCAAGCCATTTGCAAACTTTCCATTTTTGGACATGACTTGTAATGAAAACTTTCCATTTTGGGAAAGATTTTCAACCTCTTCTTTCTTGATCAAAAAGACTTCAAATGGAAAAAAATTTAACATCAAAAGTGCGGGTTTCACTATAGTTTAGAATGATTGTACAAGCCTAATCACACAAATTGTGAAGCTTACTATATAATCTATATGTAGCTAAAGTGTAGGAAGAACAATCCTCTTCAAACACTCACTTGTTTCCAACAATTCTGGACAACAAAGTAATCACACTAATTTATCCCTAACAATCCTAAGCATAAATAGTCACAATGATACAAAGAGATAAGTAGTTCTTGAATAGATGAAAATGGTGAAGTCTTGAACTTTTTATTAATACAAGTATTGATCTTCTCCTTTGATGATTTTTTCTCACTCACAAATATATATATATATATATATATATATATATATATATATATATATATATATATATATATATATATATTTATATATATAAGTGTTCACTATTTTATGAAATGAAACTTTAAAAATGATATGAAAATATTTAATGTAAAGTTTCACTTTTTGAAGATTTTGAATAAGTGTACTCAAAATTGTATGAAAATATAGATAAGTGAGTAAGAAAATATTTATGAAATTTTTAGGAGGTGAAGGAAAAAAAATCTGATTATAAAATGTATTTATAAGTGCATAACGCCTCTTTGAAACATTGTAAAGTTATGCAAAAATATCATGAACAATTGTAAAGTTAAAAGAAATTGTTTCATGAAAAGATGCATGAAAAGGTGTTAAAAAATTATTGTTTTTTCCAAATTCGTAAAGGACATGTTAAGTCAGTTTTAAAGAATACCATGTGGGGTGTTTACTTTGAAAGTGTGGCGGCATTATTTGTATGGTGTACGTTTTGAGATGTTCAGTGATCATAAGAGTTTGAAGTACCTCTTTGATCAGAAGGAATTAAATATGAGACAGAGAAGATGGATGGAGTATTTGAAGGATTATGACCTTGAATTGAAGTACCATCTAGGGAAAGCGAATAAGGTAACAGATGCCTTAAGTAGAAAAGTAACTCATAGTGTCGAGTTAATGGTATTGGAATATGCACTATTGGAGAAGTTTCGAGAACTTAATCTTCAGTTTGTTTGGACTCCGAATGGTGTAACAATGGGAAATTTGAATATAAATTCTACCTTGAGAAATGAGATTCAACAAGCATAGGTTCTAGATGAGAAGTTGCAGGAGTTGCTGCTTCAACCGGGTTTTGTGAGAGCATTGGATGGGGTTATTCTATTCAACCAAAGAATTTTCATTCCAAATGATGAGGTACTAAAGAGAAAGATTTTAGAGGAAGCCTATAAAGGTTCTTTTACGATACATCCGGGTTCTTTGAAGATGTATCAAGACTTAAATAAAGAGTATTGGTGGTCCATAATGAAAAAGGACATCGTGGTATCCGTGTCCGAATGTGCGGTGTGTCAACAAGTGAAGATCGAACACCAGAGACCAGACGGTTTGTTGCAACCTTTGCACATCCCAATTTGGAAGTGGGATAGTATCTCTATGGAATTTGCAGTGGGTTTACCGAGTACTCAAGGTGGTATGACTCTGTTTGGGTGATTGTGGATCGGTTAACGAAATCTGCACATTTCTTAGCCGTTAAGACTACATACAAGGCAAGTTATCTTCCGAGGTTGTTTATTGCTGAGATTGTGATATTACATGGTGTCCCATCTAGTATTGTGTCAGATAGAGATCCGAAGTTCACTTCGAGATTTTGGAAGGTGTTCCAACAAGCCATGTGTACGAATTTGCATTTGAGTACCTCTAATCATTCTCGAACTGATGGTCAGACGGAACATACAATTCAAACAATGGAAGATATTATAAGGGCTTGCGTGTTGGAGAGTAAAGGAAATTGGAAGGAGCTTTTTCCGTTGATCAAATTTTCTTACAATAACAGTTACCATGCGAGCATCGGGATGACTCCGTATGAGGCTTTGTATGGAAGAAAGTGTGGAACTCGGTTGTGTTGGTAGGAAGTGGGTGAAGACAGGATTTTGGGACCCGAAGTTATTCAAGAAACCACGAAAAAGATTCGGATATTTCGAGAAAAGATTAAGCAAGCCCAAGATCGTCAGAAGAGTTATGCTGACAACCGAATGAGACCCTTGGAATTTGATGAAGGTGATCATGTGTATTTGAAAGTCACTCAAAGATTGAGATTGAAAGGACCATTTAAGTCGCTCAAGTTATGTCCGAGATACGTGGGACCGTATCAGATCTTAGAAAGGATTGGTGAATTTGCTTACAGATTGGCCTTACCACCCTCTCTATCTGAAATGCATGATGTTTTCAATGTATCACAACTTTGTAGGTTCGTTACTGATCCTCTTCAGCCTATTATGCCGGATTCTATCGAGATAGAAGCGGATTTGACTTTCGAACCCCAACCGAGCCGTATTGTTGGAAGAGAAACCAAACTGTTAAGGAGCAAAGAGATACCACTTGTTAAAGTGCAATGGGACGAGACACATCCGGGAGATGCTACGTGTGAATTGGAATCGGAGATGCGGGAATCATATCCTCACCTTTTCAGGTAATCCTTTAAATTTGAGGACGAATTTCTATTTAAGGGGGGGGATGTAACACCCCATAATTTATTTAACACACTGGATAATATTATTTAAATTTGATTGCTGATATTATTAGTGCCGAGGTTTTTATTAAATTGAGGATTAAGAGACAATTTTTTTGATACTCTCTATTCTTGGACCCATTGGTAAGAAGGTAAGTTTTTATTATAATTTGTTTATATAGAGAGAAGAATAGAGAAAAGAGATAGTTAGTAAGAAAAGAAGGAGAGAAGAAAAGAAGAGAAAAGAGAAAGAGAAGAAGAAGAAAACCCTAAGCTTCAATTTCATCATTCTCCATTATCCGTCTGTCGAATCAACTCATTATTCCCATCAATCTCCATCTCTCGAGGTGGGTTCGTAGTTAGACACTTTTGTTTTAGTTTTTGGTTGAGTTTTAAAGTTTATGAGTTTTAGGGTTTTGGTAGAAATCATGAAAACAAATGATTTAAACGGTTAAAAATTTGATTAAACCTAACTATGTTGCTCACAATATGCCTATGAACATGTTTAGTGTTGTTTTCCTATTGTAAACACCCAAAATTTTCCCTCACTTTTTTCTCACATCATGGCTTATGATATTACATATTGCATTTGCATAAGCATATCATCTCACATTGCATATTTGTTTCACTGCATAATTTGCACAATTAGGGTTTGTGATCAGGAGAATCCAAAGAAGTGATCTGAGCCATCTCAAAGGCCTTGAAGCTTGTCAAGAAGGTCCATGTGTGTTCTATGATCATAATATGCTCCCCAGGGTTCTTAAAAGTCAAAATGTCACAAAGCATTGCAAAGGTGTTCAAGCAGACTGAGCAGTTTCTACACAGATAACCTAAAATTAGGGTTTTGGGTTTGAGGCCATTAATCTCAAATTTTTTGGTCATTCTTGATTCTAATGGTATTTATATGTTATAAGGATCATGTGTACCACATGTGATGAGAAAATTCACTGTGGAAGGCATTTGATCAATGGATAACTTGTTGTGCAAGAAAAGTCAAAATCAGGGCATCTGAGGCCTCCAACAAGGGCATCAAAGGGTCATCTTCATCATTTTGAGGTTCTATGATCTTTATTTGATCTTAGAAGTGGTTAGAAGTTCACAAAATTGAAGAATTTCAATCCATTTGCAAACTTTCCATTTTTGGACATGACTTGTAATGAAAACTTTCCATTTTGGGAAAGATTTTCAACCTCCTCTTTCTTGATCAAAAAGGCTTCAAATGGAAATTTTTTGAACATCAAAGTTGTAGATTTTATCTTCCCATTTTCAAAAAGTACAAGAACTCCTCTTGATTCATCCTATAACTCAAGATATGATGATTCAAAGTTAGCAAAAATCTTATAAATTTCAAGTTCATGCCAAAGAGGGAATTTTGCAAAATGATGTTCCAAGCACTCTTGTGACCTCTAATGCATCTCAACACACCATAACATGATCATGCAATATATTTGGACCAAATTTGTGCCTTGCTTCACAAGGATTCATGCCTTATTGTCACAAAATTTCCAAAGAGGGAAAATTGCAAAACCACTTCAAATTCTTGATCCAAGTGTTGCATATCATCTCTAGTCATCCAAGGGCCATCCTCAAACTCATCTGAAGCAAGACAAGCCAAAGAACAAGTCATGTCTCATGCCATGCTTGAGTTTCACCAACTTTGACTTTTTTTGCAAATTGGCCCATACCAATCACACTATGCCACCACCCACTCTCTGGCCAATCAACATACATTATGTGAACATTAATGACCTCAAAACATAGAACACACAAGCCTGAAACCTTCCATGAGCTGAGAATCACCAAAATTGGCCAAAAGTTCATCTCTTTGAATATCACTGCACAAGACTCAAACTCCAAATATTTTTCCACCAATCAACTCAACATCATCCATAGAACATAAAACACCCATTGCCATGGCTTAAAACACCCTCAAACCAAAACACGATTTCTGCTTTGGCAGAACTGGAAATCTCAAAGGAGGCCATTCAAGCTTGTTCTAAGCATTCCATTCACTCAAGGGAGATCATTGGAGGTTGATTGCACAAAGAAAGAGGCCAGAACGCTCAAACTGACAAAGCTCCAGCTCAGGTAGCTCATTCAAAACATTTTTCCAGAACCCTCATTTTAAGTTACAAATTGATTCTATGTGCTCTCCTGATCATCATGATATGCTTACTTTTGAAAATGGTTGAGAAATAAGGATGTATGCTTGCTCTGAAATTTTTGACCTAAAAATGTTCTTGTTCGATTCATGTTGTTCATGCAAAATAAATTGTTTTTGTTGTTTGATTCTTGTTCTATGATGTTAGAGGATTGATTCTGGAGATTTTGGGGTGTTTTCATGGCTTGTAGAGAGAGATCGGGTGAGGAACACGTCGAAGAAGACGACCGGAGCTCATCTTCGGTCGCCTGAAAGTGCTTAGCCCTAATCATGTTTTAAATGCCATTTTAAATGTCAGCCCTTGAATGAGTGATTAATTAAGCGCACATGCGGCCCAAATTGAGTCATTAAACCCTAAAACCTAATTAATTAAGTTAATTGAATTAATTAAATCAGAGTGGATTGTAGCCACAGGATCACGCGCCAATTGGAACTTCAAATCCTGGCCATCAGATTGCCCTACCACCAGTCAAGTTGACTCACGCCCTGGTCCTTTGATCCTCCCAACATTCAATCTCGGCCTTTCATTTAGATTACTTCTCATTTTTATTTTATTTTCTTGTATTTTATTTCTTACATTTATTAAAAATAGCAAAAATAATTCTAAAATCATCATTTTCTGCATTTTCATTTCAAATATTTTTCAAAACTCAAAAACATTTTTATTTTTAATTTTTTCATTAAAAATGTATTTTTAAATCATTTAAATGTTTTATTTAATTAATTAATTCATTTTAATTAATTAAAAATACATTTAGGTATTTAAAAATCACAAAAATTCATGAAGAATTCTTATACATTTAGAATAATTTACAAATTCATCACACAAATTTCTTTTTAGGTTTGATCATGTTTTCACAATTTACTTTGAATTAGGGTTTCTAAAATTGTCTATTTTCTAACCCTAACTTAGAAAAATCATTTCTGATCAACCAAGATGAGTTTGCATTTGGTTCTTTTTGAATTCTCTTAACTCATAATTTTGCATTGCATTTTCAAATTGTTTGGCATTTTTCATGAGAAAGTACCCAAAACCCTAGCTCAACTTAGAAAATTCATATCTTTGCCTAGGTTTAGCTTCTGACCTCCATCCTTGGGGAGTGATCTTGTGTGTGTTTAGGGTTTGTTTGAGTTAATTTTCAAATTTTTACCATGTGTACTTCTTCTGTTGTGACCATGTGCATCTCATACTTTCCTAAAACCCTAATTTCCCATGTTCATTTGCATTCATCTTTGCATATCTTTGTCATGTGAACTTGCCATAACATTTCAAGCATTTGTATGCCATTTTAGACATCTTAGGACATGTTAAAACATTGCTTGATCATTTCATCATCCATTTGATATGTTTTTCATTCATTACATCTCATGTACATCCATATGTTTTTCAAGCTTCTAACATGCCTTGTTTTGCATCTCATCCCTTGTATGAACATTCATAAGCATCTCACATGTCTTTGCATCATTCCATAACAAATTTGCATAGCATATTCACTTCTGGTCTTGGTCTTTGCACTTTCATTTGCTTTATTCCCTTTTACTTTGCTTCTTAAACATTCACACTAACATTTCATGGGCTTATGGTAAGTTGTTTGGGATGTGGATTTGCCTTCACATCCCACCTCTTATCATGTTTTCATTTGCATCTTTTTACTTGTCTTTGAAGTGAACTTGATTCACTTGTGCTCTCTTGTTCTTACTATCTTCCTTTTAGGTTACTTATCTTCTACAGGAAGTAAATAACCTATTCTCTTTTCTCTTCTCTTTTCATCTGATTCTCTTCCTTTGGTGGCCTTCCTGAAGACTTCCCTTTAAGCCTCACAAACCATAGGAACATCCAAGCATGATAACTTTAGGGTTGTATATAGTCTCCCCTAGTTTTTACCTTTTGAGTCTCCTTGAGTCTCTCTTCTCATCTCAATAATCAAGGCTAAACACTTAAAGCTTTAGGACTTTGAATTAGGGTTATGCATGCATCCTTATCTTAGGATGGAGTGTATAACTTTAATTCTTAGTGTTAAACCTTTAATTTGTTTACACCTCTTAATCAAAACACCTAATAACTATTAAGACTTAAGCTTGTAACTTGGGCCTTATATTAGGGTTACATCTCTTCCTTATGGTTTAGAGGGACTAACCCTAATTTTCAATGGACAAGTCCCCCTCAAGTTAGTCTTACAAACATAAAACTCACTTCTTAATCTCACCTTTAATTAAAATCCACTTTAATAAAAGCTTGTTATCTAATGAATTTAGTCCCTAACCATGGATTAAGTTGAGGACTCTTCCTCAGATTAAGTGTTCTCATCTATCATCCTTCTCTTATGATGGTGTAATGAGTTCACTAATCCCTAATTAGAGATTAAACTCATTACTTAACACTAAACAAAAATCCAAAAACACTTAATAATCACAAGTAGGTTAATAATCTTAATCCTGCATCATTAAGGTAATTAAGGTGAGATACTCATCTCATACTTAAGTAGACTCATTATCCCTAATCAGGGGTGATATAATGAGTTTACAACCCTTGATTAAGGCTTAAGCTCATTATCTTATGCAAAACACCAAAAACAATAAAAAAACTGAAAACACAAAAACAAACAATAAACGTCTCCTCCGGGATTCTTTTCTCATCACACTCACTCTGACAACGAGAACTTGCTTCTTCCGTTTAATGCAAGACAATTAGCACTCGATCCAGACGAGTCATACACTTGAGCATAGACGAGAAATCAATTCACATAAAAAACATCTAAGTCTCTTTGAGTCGAACTACGGTGTTCTGACTTCCTCATTGCACAAGAGGATACGTAGGCATAACTTAACAGTTATCGAACAAAAGTCTATTTTTCTCCCCTCTCCTTCCAACTTTCTTTCTAAGCCTCAGTCTTGAGCATTTCACCATTTCCTTTGCACTGACACATTGTACATTCATTCCTAGCTTTTCTTACACAGTTAACACAAACACTATCCCCTTTTAAACACAATCAAGTAAGCATGGATCACGTCGAGTACGCAGGCGATCTGGGTGCTAATACCTTCCCAGGTCATAACCAACCCCCTTTCTCAGTTTATTTGGTTCACAACCGTCTTATCCACTTTTTCTAGGTTTATGCAGCATTACCTTTCCTTCGGGATAAAAATGCATAGCTGGCGACTCTATTCAACCTCAACCTCCAACATTGTCGACCGTTCGTGTTTCCACCGGGACGAAAGTCCGGGGAGCGACACCTATGTATGTTGATGTTTTGGATGATTTTGGCATGGAATGATATGTTTCCCGTAAGCCTGGGATTTTCTGGAAATCGCAGAGCTCGCACAGCGAGCAGTGAAATTATGCAGAAGAAATTGTTGATCTGGTATAGCTCGCTCAGCGAGCAAATACAGGGAGTTTCTCACTCAGCGAGCTGAGGGCTCGCTCAGCTAGACCTGGAATTTCAGTTTTTGTATTTTTATTCATAACTTGTGAACCGGGTATCCGATTTTAGTGTTCCGCATATCGATTAGAAGCTGAAAATATTTACTGATTGATGACACTAAAAGATATTATTTTCACCCGACTTTTACCCGACTTTTTCCAACTTTTCATATAATTGGAATTATGCTAAGTTAGGGAGTTGTGAACTAAAGGTAATAAAAAGGTACAACTTGTGAGGTATCTAGGATTCCCTTGGACTAGCGAGAATTGAGATTTTTGAATCGCTTTGGGTCCTCCATAAGGTCTTGTGTATGTCTCTATGTGGTTACTATGTGTTTCATAAGAGCATCCATAAGGACTTGAGGTACTTTTGTGTATACACGGGCGTTGAATTGAGACGTGTAGACTATAAGTCCTCCATAAGGTCTTGTGTAAGTCTCTATATGGTTACTATGTGTTTCACAAGAGCATCCATAAGGTCTTGAGGTGAGTGTTATACTATTAAGCGTTAATCTTGAGTAAGTTTTGAGGTGGGTTGCCTTTAGTCCCACGTGAAGCATCCGTAAAGATTAAAGAGAGTGTTATATCGAATCCTCTGTAAGGTCTTGTGTAAGTCTCAACGTGTTTACTATGTGTTTCACAAGAGCATTCGTAAGGACTTGAGGTTGATGTCTCACTTAGCTTATGCTCGAGAGGTTGCATGGATCTTAGTTCCTTTAGATCCCAATTTCGTGTGTGAGAATGGTTAGAGCTTGAGATTTTTTTGGAATCAAACCCTTAGAGCTGAGCGAACTCTAAGATAGGGAACTCACTGAGATATTTTATCTCACCCCATATTGATGTTGTTATTTCAGGTACTTCAGGTTCCACAAAGGGTAAGGATAAGACAACTTGATTATCCTTGCTTGTTTGATGGCTTCTTCCGCTGTGGACTTTTGAGATCTTTGGATCTAGTTCTTAGATTTTGTATCTTGTGAACATCTTGTACTATTTATAGCCATTTTGCTAGTACCTTATGTTGTAGTTGCTATATTTGTATAATGTGTTACTAAGAACTTGTTTCATACCAAACTTAAATTTATATATGAAAAATATGCTTTGATGTATGTCTTTTATATATGGGTATTACAAATAGGTTACTACTTATAGTCTTTCAACTAAAGGAAGAAGGTCTTATAGGGTTAATTCGCCTCAACACAAGTAACATAAAAGATAGTTTACCAAAATCAACACACCAATGTCGCAAACTTTACGATGCATGTTGGAGATAAATCTGGTTGCGTTAAGGGAACCTCCTCAGAGATCCATTACTTCCTCTCCTCACTGCGATCCTAATGCAAGGTGTGCATACCATTCCAATAGTCCTGAACATGACACTAATAACTGTTGGGAATTGAAGAATAAGATTCAAGACCTGATTGACGAAGGAGTCCTTGAGGTTATGCCAGAAGACCAAATTGAATTATTCTATTGTCCATCAAACATCGAAGCTTCCAGATATCCGGAGTGTCAAGTTTAGAGGAGGGGGCTTTGAGAACATTTGAATTTTCATTTGTAATTTCTTTTGTTGGCTTAAACACTTACTATTATGTCAAACTTTTATTTTCATGTTAATGTGTTACATGTGTTTGTTTTGAATTAATCCATTCGCTTCACTATATTTAAACCATGCTTCTTACTTCTCTTTTGTGATACTAAACTCTTGTTAAAGCTGTAAGTCTATAGAGGGAGGATGACGAAGACGATACCATAATTTCATACAAGATGCTTTTAAAAAATCTATGCTGACGATGTGCAGGCATTGTTTCGATTCCTAAACAGTGGAGATATAAGGAAGCTAATCCTTAGTCAACTCTTTTGAGCCTATGAAGTAGGAGTTTCATTCTCACACAAATTTAAATCCTTAATCATAACCTGGGGCATGCTAGTTCCTCGGTTAACTCAATTATGCCAGTTGTCCTTTTTGTACACAACTAATGATTGTTCCATGTAATCATTAAGTCTGACAATCAATATCTAGCAAAAGAAAAGCACACTAAGTCAAAACCTATGAAGGAGACTTAGTAAAAATTGAGACATCCTGCTGACTGTAATCTTGAAATAAACAGTTCAGGCAAAAGGAAGGGATAACAAAGTCAAAAGAAAAAGAGGTCACTACAAATCCACACAAAAAAAGATAATTGGCTTTTCAAATAAACTATTGGTTTCTGAACCATCACAAATGTCAGTGTTACAATTCCAAACTCCTTTGGGGCCTCAATGCATAAGTTAATTGAACATAGGACTGAAGAACATCATGAAGGATGAGTTGGGTACAAATAAATTTTGAGCCATCATCCGTTGTTTCTTAAACCGTGAACCAGACCACGTTACAACCCTTTAAAAGTCCTAACTGAAGCATGGTTAGTTCGAAAGCATACTGCTACAAAAAGGTATCCTAACTCCTTTAGGGCTTATTATAAATCTTGAGTTAATTTCACAGTTTTTACAAACATTGTTTTGCTAAAATAATTCTTTTTCAAAAACTTCAAGACAGACATAAGTGTTGCATTTTGAATATCATTGTTTGCATATAACTAAGTGTTTGACAACAAAGAAGCTTACATGATGTACATTCAATAAACCAAAGTCCTCCCGACAGACAAAGTTGCTTCCCGGGCCTGACTCAGTTGGATCAAAGCCAATGTATACAAGGGGCATGGTCACTATCTTCCAATCAAGGGGTATACCATGTTATTGTCCAATTCATCAGGGGCAGCCAGTTCAAGATTCAATGATGCTTAATAGCCAGGGGCAGGTCTTCTCATCTGAATTGCTAGAGGTAACATTACCGAGTTCACGATGCTAGGGGCATATTATTATTTGGCGTCTCGTTTATTTCTCTTGAGGAAACTCTTTTCAAATACTTTCATTCTGGGATAAATCCTCCTCAGCTAGGGGCAACGCTCTCTTTTCAAATCTAATCAGATCAAATTCAGTTGCAACCTCCTTAACCATTACCCGGGGCGTACACGATCCACCACAATCTGAAAACACATTCATCTCATTACATTTCCTTGATATCGGGTTTTAGCAAAAGCCATTGTGGAAATTAATCGTCTGTGCCAATAGTATCAGATGGTGTCAGTATCATGTCTTTGGATTCAGTCATGGTAATTCCTAGAAAATTACTCGGGGAAGTCGAGAATATCATAAGTTCTGAATCCATTGGTTATTTTGAATGAATGTATGCTTTTGAATATGATTGATGTTTACCAAAAAAAATATATACATATAAAATTACAATAATAACATTTACTAAGGACTCTTGGAGGTTGGAATCCCCAGCAGAGCTCATGTCCAACAGATCTCCACAGACTCATCCCCACAAAGTAATCTCTATAGAGTTGTTCCAACAAATCATTTCAAGCAGTCTCTTCCTTAACAGAGATTGTATTTCCAACACTACAAAGCCATGGGAAGATTCTCTTCTCCAACAGAATTCAATTAAGCCTGCTATCCCCCAGAAGGGTTGACATCTGGTCAGATAGTACATCGGAGGAATGCCCATCTCTTTTATCCCTAGTCAGGGTATTTAGGAACTTAATCCTTCAATAAAAAGAATGACAAACGGTTGACTCTCTTCGACTAGGATAGCATCTTTAAGCCCATCTCCGACAAATACTTTGTCAACTTGCTGGATGGCATCTTTAAGCCCATCTCCGACAACCTTCATTCAACTCATCGGATGACATCTTTAAGCCCATCCAAGCAATACAGTCAACCATCAGTGCAAATTTCTGGGCACTTATATGTTCAATCCTCTTCTACCTTCAGATCACGATTGGAACGCATATCAATCTAACTCCTTAGGTCTAAGAAGATTGAACAAGGGCAGCTATTGTACCCCAAAATTTTCCCTCACATATTTGAGACTAACAGATTCAAAAGGTCTCCTCGCACTTGTCATACCCCAAATTTTGACCCGCTTCATATGCTTTCTGGTGTCTCTTTATTTCAAATAAATAAAATAGCACAATTGGTAGAAAGATGGGTATAAGGGATATGAATGTGAGATGTTATGAGTTCAAATCCCACCTTCCTCTTTTTTTTTTTAATATTTCTTTTACTAATAATTTTTTCTATTTTTATTTTCTTATAAAAAATCACAAAAATAACATTTTTATTATTTAATTTTTAATTTTTGTATTTGCATTTAATGCATTTTTAAAAATATGATTTTTTTCATTAAAATCATTATTTTATGGAAAAAATCTCGAAAAATCAAAATAAAAGATTATTCAGTGTTGGCACTTTCTCAAAGAAGATTTTGTTCGATTTTGCAATAGTTTTTATGAGGGTTATGGTCTTTCTAAGGTAATAACATTTTTTTTTAAACCTTGGTTCCAAAGTCTCCGAATTCGGTCTCTTTGGATGATTATAGAACAATTTGTTTGGTGGGTTGTTTATACAAGGTGATTGCTAAAATTTTGGCAGGAATATTGAAAAGAGTCCTTAGTTCTATTATTTTGTCGTGCCAAAATACTTTTGTTACGGGTAGATAATTACTTGATAGGGTTTTGGTGGAAAATGAAGTGGTGGATTTTTCTAAGAAGGAAGATATGAGTTGTTTACTTTTGAAAGTTGATTTTGAAAAGGCGACAATGTGAGTTGGAACTTTCTTCGATTTATGTTGACAAAAATGGGGTTTGGCTTGAGATGGAGGAAATGGATAGAATTGTTGGTGTTCCAAAGTAAGATGTTGGTGTTGGTTAACGGGAGCCCCACGAAGGAATTCATAGTAGAGAAAGGTTTGAGGCAAGGAGATCCTCTCGCCTTTTCTTTTTGTTTTGGTAATCGAAGGGTTGATGAGGCTAGTGATAAGATCTTGTGAGATTGGTCAATTCGGTAGTTTTGACATTAAAGGAAAGTGTGCGGTTGATATTATCCAATTTGCGGATGATACCTTGTTGGTGGGAGAAGGTCCTTGGAGGCATGTTTATGCTATTAAGACGGTTTTGAGAGCTTTTGAGTTAGTTTTGAGCCTTGGTATTAATGATCATAAAAATAAGATGATTGGGATTAATACAAATTCCGATTTCTTAGAAGCAGCTTATGTGGCTCTTTCTTGTAAGGTGGAGGATAATAAATTCACTTTTTTAAGGATTCCAATTGGATTTAATCCGAGGAAATTTTCAAGTTAGAAACCTCTCTTGTCGAAGTTGAAGAATAAATTAATGGGGTGGAGACATAGATTTCTTAATCTTGGTGGTAGAATCACTATATTGAAGTCCATTCTTTGCTCGCTAACCATATTGACTTAGTCTTTTTACAAGATGCCGATTAAAGTTGCTAAAGAATTCATCAAGATTAAGAGTAATTTCTTGTGGGGAGGTGTGGAGGAGAGAAAGAAGATTCATTGGGTTAGTTGGAGGGATGTTTGTCTTCCTTTTGAGAAAGGGGGGGGGGGGGGTTAGGAATATTTTAATTTAGCTTTCATTAATAAGTGGAGATGGGGAATCCTTCATAATCAAAAGTCTCTTTGGTATGAAGTCTTGAGTGCTAGATATGGGGATATTGCTAGTAAGATTTTTTGTGGGGAAAATGTTAAAAAAGTTTCTCATTCAAGGTCTTTTTGGTGGATGGATATTATTTTAATTTGTAAGAAATACTCTATGATCCCTTTAAAGATTCTAGTAGTTTCAAGGTTGGAAGAGGGTACAAAATTCCTTTTTGGTAAGTTAGATGGTTGGAGGGAGTTGTTTTGAAGGAGGAATACCTGAAGTTGTTTTAGGCTTCGAATCTTAAAAGGGTCTCGATAGCTGCTATGGGAGGATGGAGCGATGGTGTTTGGCAATGGAGTAATTTTGGGTTAGGTGGTTTGCTTGGTTCCAATCCGGGTATTTTGGATGATTACAATTCTTTAAAGGCGCGAATTGGTGACTTTGAATTATTTGACAATCTTGAAGATGGTATTTGTTGGGATCCTTCGCCCGAAAAAGGTTATTTGGTGGCTTCTTATTATGTTTTTTTATGATAGTTATCGGATTCTGTATGGTCCTTTCAACAAAAGTGATGAAGCATTGGGTTTGATTTGGAAGATGGAGGTTCCTTTCAAGATAAAGGTTTTTAGTTGGAGACTTCTTATGAATAGACTCCCAACGAAGGATCTCTGGTCTCATAGAGGTATTATTTTTTACATAGAATCTTTGAAGTGTGTTTTTTGGGGGGTTGACGTGGAAAACATGCACCATTCCTTTTTTTTCTTGTAAAGTGGTAAAGTCGATATGGAGAGAGATAGCCATTTGGATTGGTAAAGTGGATGGTTTGGAGGAAAAGTGTCATTCAAATTTTATGGAATGGTTCGTATTTTGCCGTGTAAAAAAAGTTAGAAAAGGTAAATTGGGAGTGATTTTACTAGCTATCGTTTGGAACCTTTGGTTGGTGAGGAATGACGTTTGATTTCGTACGAAAAAGTGGAATATTAACAATACGGTGTGGGGTATAAAGTCATTGATTTAGAAATAGTCTTTCTTCGAAGAAATTACACATTCCAATTACAATTTTTACGAGTTTAGTAAAGACCTGTTGTTTTTTCTTTCGTAATTTGAATTGGTTTGTAATCTCTTCTCTTTTCTTTTTGTCGGATTATTCTCGTTCTCTTGGTTTAAAAGGATTGGAGAACCCTTTGTTCTTCCTTTTATAATATTTTGATTACACACAAAAAATGTTATTTGTATGATGATGTGAAAATTTCTTTGTTTGAAGGAATTAGTGAAAATAATTTATTTAAAATGTTTTGAAACAAAATAAAAAGAAATTCTTTAAAATATTTAAAATTAATCAAATAATTTTTTTTTTGTTATTTTTGTGAAAATAATATTTTGAATGTATGAATGAATTATGTGAAAAAATTATTCAAAAATAATTTATTTTGAGTGTTTAAATAATTAATTGAAAAATAATATAAAAAAATATTAAAAATCATAATATTCTTTTCTGGTACCCCATATATATTTATCTTTGTATTTTAATTAGTGGATGTATCACCACCCTAGTGGTTAATGAGCTTGCACAATGTCTTTCCCTACCTCAAGTGTCATTTTTGTGATTCTTGATATTTTTTCATATAACTTTTTATTTAGGGTTTTCACTGAAAGCGCTTTCTATTCATTGTCTCATAGCAGCACTTTTAGAAAGCTTTTTCTAAGGTGGGTCCTTTAGCAGCGCTTTCTAGAAAGCGCTTTCAAAGATGGGGCCGACTTAAGACCTTTAGCAGCGCTTTCTAAAAGCTCTTTCTAAGGTGACCCTTTAAAAGCGCTTTTTTGAGCGATTTTTTTAAAAACATATAAGAGTGTTTGTTCTTAAAAGCGTTGTCTTTGTTGCGCTGCGAAAAACTATTTTTGGGCGTAGTGTTAGTCACTTATTGCTCACACAATAAAATGTAAAGAGGAAGGTTGTTGTGTTGAACATTATATATTCAACAATGTCTATAAAAATCACTTTCGCCTAATTAATGCAACCAACGATATGTCGTCTTGCTAGTTTACGACCTAATGGAAAAATTTGGTATCAACTTTTAGTTTTAAATCTCGGTACAAGAGAGGGAGATCTGGAAACGCTTACATGGAATGACAGACATCTCTTGTTATTCATTACTGAGAACATCATAGTTAATCTTCCTCTATCTTACCATTTTTAATTTCTTAAAGGAAATGATAATCATCTATAGCAATGGAATAACTTTCCTCATACCATATGGAAGAGTTCTTTTTGAACTTTTTCCTAAGTTAGAGATAATTAATAGTGATACTATTGAAGTTGAGTGGAGTCAGAAATTTGATTGTGTGAAATAGTTATTTGTTGTCTCGCTTTTAACTAATGAACTATTTCCTTTCATATTATTGCCTATTCGTTTTTATTGATAACAATTTTTTTTTAGAATTAATAATTAATAAGAAAAAAATGAAAACAAAAATTAACTAAGAAAAAAAGGAAAGATTAGAAGGCGTCAACTAAGAAATCACTGTAAAAAAAAATCTTAAATGCAGTTAATGAGATTCAAAGTGTTGATTTATAGCTATATTACCTTGATTTTATATATTATATAAAATCGAGGGAAAAGATTATTTAAAAAAAAATCAAACATGTCGCTTCCAGAACTTATAAACTCAATTTTTTACATGTAACAAGTGTAACTTTCGTCATAAAAAATATTATTTGTAGTAACGCTAATTGATGAAACAACACAGAAGGACACATGTTTACACCAGATAAATAATTTGTTAATTGATATTTACTATCATGTGAGTTAGTATCAAGTGATGTTCTCTTAGATGATCAACAGTTTAACGAGTGCAAATTTAATTGAATACGAGATAGTCGACTTTTAATCCAATCTGATATGTCAACAAAGCTCATGAAAGTATTAAAATTAGTGAAAACTAAGTAAGTAGGGTTTGACAAATGGACAATATATTCGTGCTCCATGTTTATAGCACCAATAACCAAAGAATGTTAATAGTGAAGAACCAAAGAATGTGGATAAGAAGAAAATGAAATACCAAGAAAGTGGAAAATCAAATTGAACGTGAGATACATAACACTCTCTAGAATAGTTAAAGAACGTACATAATGTTTACATCTAAATATAATCCCTTGAATAAGTAATAATCATTATTGAGATTATTAGTTAAGCTAATTTATGAAAATTATTGTGGCCTAATAAAAACAATCTAATTGTTTTATAGCTAGGTAAGATGGTCCTATAATCCTCAATCATAGAACTATGTTATGATAACTTTTCCTTGATGAGCTAAACTTTTCTTGACAAAAAGTGCAATTAATTCAACCAAAATATATGGCGTTAATATTCCCTAATATGCAAACAATCACTCTAGGTTCATAAAAAGGGTCCAAAAGAAAAAAGATGATTACTAGTTGACGAAATTTGAAAGTAATAGTCATTTTTTTTAGGAAAAAGGTGAAAGCTATTTGTTCATTGTGTTTGTCATCTCCCATATCAAATTAGGCAACAACCAATTTAAGTTATGTGATAAGTGCCTTATATAGTTCTTGTTGATTGGCATGACTGCAAAGTTTGTGGCCCATAATGTACCCTAGGTTTTGCATTTTACAGCTACTTGATTTATCACACTTCACCTTTCACTACAACTAGACAATATCTATTTGAAGAAACCAATCAAGGAAGATATGTTGTGGTTAAAGCTGTAGATAAATTATCATAAATTTAAGTTTGAATACAAAGATGGTTGTGGTTAAAGCTGTAGATAGCTCTTCCAACACCAACCATGTAACTTTAATTTTCCTTTTAGGCCTGTGTCATTGTCTATCTTTTTTACAACCTTCCCATTCTTAACGAATCTCCAAGTGTGTGTACTTTCGTATATGTACTTTGCAAGGTAAATTCATGTGAATTGTACATGTGGATAATTCTATGGTTTATTTTGTAACTGTTAGTGAATGTGTGTAGTATCTTCTAAAACAAAACAAAATGAGAGAAGCATATATATCAAGGTGTAATTGCACATTAAAAAAATGATAATTTAAGGGATAGTACATATCATAATTAATCAACACACAAGATTCTAATTGTGATTAAGTTGGTATTAAGGGGTGGCCATGATTGCCATCACACCTTTAATTAGCTGATACAAATCAACATCACGTAGCTGGCTTCTTACATTGAAAAAAAAATTAAAATAAAAGAGATAATATATGAAAAAAGAAAAGAAAAAAAAGTAGTCCAAAAGCCACAAATCTCTTTACACACATGTATGATCTGAAAGTGAATGTGTCACAAGAAATTAGAGAGGTAATTAGGCCTTGTGAGGTGGACACTGATAGCACTTAGCAAATAGTCCAAATGTTTTAACTTGGTGTACAAAATTAAGCATGCTTGCCCATCCTCCTAATCCAAATCCAACCACCAAAACCCATATAGCCACAAACACATTCACTGAATACAATCCTACCCATCCTCCTAAAATCGACGGTGGTCTCTCCACCGCATTCTGTCAAAGAATGAACAATATATAGATCAGATATATCAGTTATTCAATGAATCTGAAAAGTAAAAGTATTACCGACTCGAGAATATTAAAATAAATGTATGTTTGAATTTGCACTGAGATTGTCGGAATCACGATAGTAATGAGAAAAGTTATTACCTCTCTGGCTGATGCTGAAGCAAAGGTGACCATGTGTGCCAAGGCAGGAATTATGTAAACTGTGAAGCTAACCAAGAGTGATCCAACAGTTGAGTTAATGGGACCAAAGAATGGGAATATTATTGCCAAGAACCATATTGGAACTACCACAGGAAGCCTAACCAATGCTCTTTTGAACAAACTTTTGGTTTCATGCACTCCAACAAATTTCTCCCACACAAAATATAAAGGTGTGCAAGCAAATCCAAATGTTATAAACTGAAAAAAAATAAAAAAAATATAAGCACATGTGAATAATAAGCACACGAACGTGTATGGTTACATTTAAATATTTCACTTTATCAAATTATTATCGGTGTCAGTGTTTCAGGTATCAGGTGTTTCAGATATCAGGTATCAGTACCTGATGAATGAGCATGAGAACGACAGCAGAATCTCTAAACCCTGTCCTCGGGAGCAACGAAAGAGCATTGGAATGAGTGAGAAGATCGTCTCCAAATGCCCAATATACTGCAGCTGCTGATGGCAAAGTTAATGTCATCACATATAAAGTTGCAATCAGATATATCATCTTAAACTTCTGTGGCTTCCACATTGCATGCATAATTTCCCTAAAATCAATACAACGCTGTCAGAGATTATTCACATAAAAAAATTCCAACAAATTTCTCAAAAACCATGTTACATATCTTAAAATAATCCAATGAATTCGAGTCCTTACACTGTAACAGCATGTCCACCAAAAGTATACAGAATATTGGTAGCTCCAGTGAAGTAAAGAACCAATTTAGTAGGACCAGAATGCTTCACATCCTCAGCCTTCAAAAACAGTATCATAAAAATCACATTTATCGAATTAACTATACGATTTTAAACGACGAAGTCAATCTAGAATTCTATACCTGTCCATGAACTAAAGAAGCTATGGTCATATACCATGCAGTGTAAGTGGTCATAACAAGGCCTAAAAATGACCAAATTCTGTAATTGTGGAAAGAGGGGATGAAAACTGTTGTTGCACAGCATGCTCCAAATATGTAGGTCCAAGTTCTCTTGTCCAAATGGTCATTTATGTAGTATATGTTACTGTCAAATAATTCATATTATACCAAAAAAAAAAAGTTAGCTTATGATTTTAATCTATATACAAATTATAGTACTATAGTAATAGTACTAACCTTGCACAAGCAATTAACTGAATTACTGATCCAAACAAAAGGAAAGTACAGTTAAAAAATAGTCCAAGATTTCTCCAATGTTTTCCTAAAAGTCCATCAAGAACTTCGAACCACTGCAAAAATCGATTATTATTAATCAGATAGAGACTAAATAGTTTGTCATTCGAGATTAATATATAATCACCTGAATAACATGGTTTCTGAAATCAACTTTCTCTCTTTCTTTTCTAGTTCTGTATTCAACATAAAGAACACTGATAATGTAAGCAGTCCAGCTTCCCATTAGTCCATAAAAAATCTGAAATAGAATTCCAGATAACATTCCGAGTTGCGAAAACGAATATGGCAATGTCAAAAGCACTTGTGCAACCTACATAATCAAAATTCAGAAAAGATAAATATACTATGAGAATTTTGAAGATATTGCAGAATCAAAGAAGTAAAAGTGATTAAATGAATAAGTGCCTGATTAGAAGCACAACTAAACCAAGCATCATAGACTGAACCACCATGCCAAAAGAGTTTAGATAGTTTGCTAGTAGTGGACTTGGAACCTTCTTCTTCTCTTTCCATTTCTAAGTAATTTCCAGCAACAACAGTTTCAACTTTCTCTGAAGTCATTTTGTTGTTATTGTTATCTCCCTTAAGGTGTTTTAAGAGGAAGAAAATAGAATTGAGTGACCAAATATATATATAGAAAGGAGAAGTGCTTCTTTCCACACTCCTATATCACACTTTCACATTTAATTCTTATATAGCTATCAATCTTTTAAAAAACCGGTTCAACCGGTGAACCAAAAGTCGCATGTTCACCGGTTGGTTTGAACCGGTTAAATTGCATTTAGGTCAAACGTTTAGGTCCACACTTTAATGCAAGATGACCAAACGTTTAGGTCTGCATCCTCTAATGCGCCATCCGACTCCATCCTGATTTTTTTTAAGCAAGTTTTAGACTCACACCTTCAATTATGTTTGTCCCGTTTTTTTGTAGGTTTTTGTTGAGTGAAATTAAACGGAGCGGACATGTCTGTTTGTCACTTCTTTGAATTGAATTAAACCGGTTCAACCGTTTTTTATATATTTTAATTAATAATGATCTCTTACCAATAGTAATGTGAAGGTTCAACTTCATGATCAGTTTTGTTGGCTTGATGGGCCAAGATTAGCTGCATTGCACGAGCGGGTGGCCTACCATAGGACAATTTCTTTTCTTTTTTATGAAAGAGCCCATGCACATTGATTCATCATGAATTTTGATAAAAGCAAATTAAAAATCTTAAGGGGTAGATTAAAAAATGTTTATATGTGGGGGAACCTAAGATGGAAGATATCATTGCTCTACATGATTTAGTGCTAATCATGATTAGTACTACATGTGTTCCAACCTGCTTTACTATAAGAAAATTCTAGCAAAACCCTAAAGCCCTTAATTTTCTTAATAGTTACATTTATCATTTTGTATATAAGTACTGTGGCTAGTCATGTGTAACTGTATTTTATGTCAGCACAGTCTTTAACTTTTTTATTGTATCATTGAGTTTGGAAGATTTTTCATTTCCAATATGAGGATAATTTAGGTTAGGTGTGATATCCTCATCTTGTGGTCAAAAAAAGAGAAGATAAAAAGAAAGAAAGCATCTTTTGACATGGGCATTGTATCTATCAGATTTTATTAATAGGACTAAGCATGATTCAATTCCTACCAAACCCACTAGGCCCAGTCCCAGAGATTGTTGGATCTTTTGCACCAACCTCATATTTAGACGTTTTTCTTTACACTTTAAAAGTTAAGTATTCCTACTCTTAATAGTGCTCCATTTTCATCATTTTTCATGTTATGTCACATGTTTTACTATATTACATTCAATCTTAGAACATTGCTCAATCTCTACTCCATTTCATTCAATCAAAAATCGGTCAATTCTCACTTTCGGTAAGTTTCTCCTTTTTTTTTTGTATGCATTAGTTTGAAGTTATTCTGGACTGGACTGGAAAATGACCCACAGTTGGGCAAGGCCCAATCCAGTCCAGCTATGGGCAAGGACCAATAAGGAGTTTAGGACAATATAGTCATTGGGAAGAATATAGTCGTTATGATTATAGTCGTTAGTGACCTCCTTCTCACGCACTCCACAGTTCACGCTACTAATTGTTCCTCCGAAAGTCAGGGGCACATTTGAACCAGGTCGAAGATCATGCTTTAGATCTTCAATGCTCATTGCACACCTGACAGTCTCCTATTGGTCGACCGGATATTTCGGCCACAATGGAGATCTTGGCCCCGCGCTAGGGGATTCTTATAAATACCTTCTCATTTGAGAGGTCAGGTCTTCAATTCATTTTAATACAAACCTAAACACTTTTGTATTTGCTCTCTCTCTCTCTCTCTCTCTCTCTCTCTCTCCCTCTCCCTCTGAAAGTTACTTGAGCATCAGAGTTCCTTGCAACTACACCTCCACCTCTCCTACAATTGTTGTTGCTGTCCACGCTGAATGTAACACCTTATGTCTACCCAGCAATTAACGACAAAATCAGAGTAGTAAAATTCAACTTAATATAACAAGTAGGATGTCACATTTCAACTTCAAAACAATTTTTCATTTAATCAAATAATACATTGATACATAACACTTTTGATTCGAATGAAACTATAACAATAACTTTTATTCATTTTTGAAACCAAAACATCTTTTACAACCATGCAGCGGATTCTAAAATATTCAACTAAACATGGTATAACATTTTATTCAACTTAAACAACTTTGTAACAACATATTTTAACTGAAACAACTCAAAACAACGACAAAATAACTAAGTGTTCATCCCCCCGAGTGTTACGTATCAGAGAATCGACACTGACTCGAACTAACAAAGATAATCATCTTCCTTCAAGCTACCTACACGTTAACAACATAGGGGTAACATTCAAACAGAAGGGGTGAGATATCGAATTTTATAAATGAAGTATGATAAATAATATATAGATAGGAATCATACAATTATCACCACTTCACATCAACAATAACAACTTAATAATCACCCACATTTTATCAACTTATTTTATCAACTTATTACACCTATCAACATTTACCACATAATCAACAAATTAACACCATCATAGTCAACGTAATCATCTTCAACAACTTCAACAAACATAATCAACTTTATCAACATAATCATATAAGAAATATGAAATACTTAATCAACCTAATCAACGTAAACGACTCCATCTACTTAATCAACACAAACAACTTCTTCAATTTAAATAACATAGACAACTCCATCAACTTCAGCAAACATAAGCAACATAAATAACGCAACACAGGATGTGACTCGGCTATGCATATGCATGTGGTACCATTGGAGTAAAACTCCCAAATTAAAATATACCAGGTTATCGAGGTATCTACAAGGGATTAAGCCTTTAACTTAATAATTTTGCCAATTTACCGAGGCATCAAGGCATAAGCCTTCAACTTTCAACTTGTGTCAATCCAGGCCAACGTGGTGTGAGCAACGACTTCGACATAAAAATGCAAGTATGTTACATGTCATGTACGACTCAACAACATAAACAACACAAAAACTTCAACAACATAAGCAATTTAAACATTGGCTATCAAGCCTACAACTTACAATTGTCCAAAACTCGGAACGAAACTACATATTCAGTTGTACCTGTAAACCAACTTTTTCGACATAATTGCAACAAAACAAATCAACAAAAATCACCTACTAAACCACCCGACTTACTCCGAGAATTTTCGTTAAATTCCAGGCAACTAATTTTTCCGCCTAACTCGGCTAAATCGACTAAAACTGTATTATTTTAGCTTCTTCTATTAATACGAGTTTATTATAAAATTATGTCAGTTTTCATGTTTCCTGGTACACACCTACTGCTAAACATCACCTATTGTCATGGACATAGACTCGTTCATTTTTCTGTCAAAAATTCAAAATACCGCTTCTTGTAAAAATTCACTATATTCCTATTAGAACCAGTTATGCTGATATACTGTGTACAATTCCTATTAACGGGAATAGTTCAAGTACATATTTAATTTATTCTATTCAATTCACTATTATTTAATTGGATTATACATGGCCTACTAAAGATAAGTATAATTTATATTCTTCTTCTACTGGTTACATAATAAAATACTAACAAAACTAAGTCTTCTCCACACTTATATGAGTGGCTCTCAACATATAAATGGTGGCTCTTAACATATAATTGGTGGCTCACAATATACAATATGGTGTTACTTTATTTAAATTAGAAACTATTAACAACATCATGAATTAAGGTGAAAAATGTGATTTAAAGTATTAAAAAAAACCAAGATGTACCTCTTACCACATGGGTGGCTTGCGTCACCCTTTATAAAGTAACACACATGGCTTGCGCTATGTTGGGAGGGAAATGGTGGCTCCCGCCACTTGCCTCCTTTCTCAATTTGTGTTATGCTCACTTTATATGAAGATGATGATGATGTTTTTTACTGTGATTCATTTTCTAGTTTATTAGCATTTCAAATACATTATGTTTTGATTAGAATTTAGGATCATTGTTATTGTTATGAAGGATGTTGGCCAACAACAAAAAACCATCTATCTACAATCTTGGTGAATTGAAGTTGGTACGAAGAGTGTGAGTGTGGAATTTGATATGAAGGCAATTATTGGATCGATTGCGAGCGGGTTCACACTTAATAAATTTGGAATTACATTAACAATTAATCAAGGGTTTTACTTTATGTAGGATATGGTGAATCCTGATCTAGCGTTATTGCCTTTCAAGCCACTTGCAATGAAGGTTCTTCAATGTTTGTTTCGCTCTGGAATATGGTAGGTTTTCCTTTCCCTTAGACCTTAGTTACTTCTAATGTGCTCATTAATGTATGGTTTGTTTTATAAATAATTTCCTCTTGATATTTGCAGGTTGCTGAAAGTTCAACCTTTACTCAAGTTATTGTAACCAAAGACTATTCTGGTAATTGTACAAATGTTACTAGTATACACTTATGTTATTTTATAAGACAGTACATCATGTGATGAACTTATGATCCACTTTATTTTTAATTTATTAGTCTGCAGTTCCCTGAAGATTTAAGATTGAAGACAAATTTCTCATGTGAAAAGTCTTTCTCAGTTTTGTATTATACCAAAGCCGAGACTCTAATAGTACCGTGTCAAAAGGAAAGTTCAGAGATAAAAATTGAGGCTGATTTGGGGAATGATATGGATCAATTTCATTCCCTTACTGTGGCTAAAGAATCCCTCTTCGTCGCGACACCCTCATCCTTCCCGGCCACCAATACAACTCAATTCTGCAACAAGCCTGAATCAACAACAACAACCACGGTAACAATTTTGTTATTGTCGTTTGATGCTCAAAAATTTGCTTCAAATTTATTTTCAGAATTTTCTTTTTTGTAACTTTGTTTTTTTCATGAATTTTTTAGACAAGGACAATTAAAGTGAAGCAACTTTCAGATCTTGCTACGGAGAGGGAGATTTACGAATTCTTCTCATTTTTTAGAGAAATTGAAAACATTCAGATCGTAAGGTGTGTGTAGCGGTAAAATCATGAGTGTAAGTTATTAGCTAACTTAACTCAAGGTAAACAGAGTCGCCCCCGCGCTTTTATTTTATTCCAAATGGAAAAGGGAAAAAGAGCGAATAAAACCTAATGAATCTAAAAGCAAAAAGCTAAAAGAATCGAACAGAGAACGGGTAAAGGGATAGGTTACAAATTGGGAAGGTTTTACGCACCCAAAATGTTTGTGGTACTCCACGGGAGCCCTTTGAAATATTTATTGCTTTTTTTTGGTTTGAAAATGGTTTGTTTGAAAGAGATTGGAGAGATGAGAAGAGAAATGTTTTTTAATATTTTTGTGTTTGAAGAGACGATTGTCTCATGCCTACGTACCCACAAAGTGCAATGCGAGATCAAAACCTCGTAGTTCGTGGTACAAAATGTGAAAAGAAACAATGAGTTGAATTGATTTTAACATGTAAAGATAAGTCGTCATTCTTTAGAGAATAATTCCGCTAGAAAGAATGAATCATATCTAAACATCAAAAATGGAAAAGAAAGGTGCGCGAGGGCACAAAAACAATTGAATGAGTTTTGAAGTTTTTTAAAGTTTTTAAAAGGAAAGTTTCGATATGCTTATGTGGTTTAGCATTTATTAAGAAATGAAATGAAAAGGTAAAACCGCTTGACCTAAGTCAAGGTTTGATTGTGAAAACGTTTGAAGTTTGAAAACAAAGAAAGTTTTGAAAGTAGGGAGAAGATTTGAAAATTTAAGAAGTGGGAGGAGATAAGTGACTATCCTAAGACTTGAATGTAAAAGTTAAGAGAAGAACAACCAAACCGTGTGGTGAACATTCTTTGAAACAATAGGACTTCCATCTTCATAAACAAGTGAACAAAATCGGCTAAGGTCTCCAATCCATAATAGCTCAAGCAAAGGAATGATCCTAGAATCTAAGTCCAAATTCCAAGTCCAATGCTAAGGATAGTGGCCATAGTCCAAAGTTAAAGTCACAAGTCTTTTAGATGTTTAATCCGTTATTAATGTTTTTGTGTCCAAATGGACAGAGGAAAAATCACAAGCATAACAATATAAACATAAACAATATGATGAATGATATAGTATAATAAAAGCATAATAAAAGAGATAAGGAGCGAGAGATTGAAATAAAGAGGATAAGGTGAGAGAATGAATTAAAATGTTAGTATATTAATAGTATAATAATATTTACATAACAATGGTATGATGAACTTAATCAAACACAACCAAAATCGAGAGGCAGCCGAATCCAATTGGATCTTATTCTGAATTCGGGACAAGTTTAGGTCTATGTTAAGCAATCGCCGAGTAATTTACGAAGTAATTACCCTATAAATGAGGCCGGACACCATCAATTAAGGTGGAAAATATTTGTGCTAATACATGTTAGAGAAATGATATGATGGATCATTCTCCGAAAACATGTCGCACGAAAAGAAAAAAGTGGTAACGGTCTAATCTTAATCGAGATTTCACATTGAATTATCGAAGGAAACCTATCACGATTCCAAAGTATGGAGAATGATCCAAATGATCATTCATCCATAGATTTGAAATAATGAAGATTAAACATCTTCGAAAACCAATAATCGTCGAATCGGAGATCTCATCGACCAAAAAGAAAAGATGAAAAAGAAATATGGATCTTAAAAAAAAAATCCATAAAACAAATAGAATATATTTTTTTTAAAAGATCTTATGAAATGAAACAAAATTCAAAGATATTATAATTATTGTTTGAAAGAAAATGTTTTTTTATAAACGAATTTTTAAAAAGAAAAGAAATAGAAAATTAAAACAAAGAAAATAAATAATGAAATGAAGCCAATGAGGGGGATGGCGCAAGAAAGGAGTGGTGAATAGAAATTTGGACCCATATCTCTCTCAAGCCCAAGAACACATACAAGTTTTTTTAAAAAAAGATGAATCTCTTAACATCAAAGAAAATAAAACGAAAAAAATGAAAACAAGGACAAAGTCTTCTTCCTCTCTATATGCGGTGCGGTACCTTTCAACCACCAGAAGAAAAACAAAATCGTTGTTGTCCTCACCGTCAAACACCTTTCCTTTCTCAAATCAACACTATTCCACAGATATTTCATTGAACAATGGCTCCAGTCACCGATCTCCTTTTCTCACGAAATAGCACCGCACACGACGATGAATCCGCCGCAAAAACGCAAGGTCTTCACCGTCGGATCTCTCTTCTTCGGTCCTCACTCTCAATCACTCTTGATCCGCGGTAGATGTCATTAATGTTGAGTTGTTGCGAACGAATTTTGCAGAAGCTAGTGGTGGATTTCAATTGAAGATTTGATGATGAAATTTGAAGGTGAAAACCAGAGGAAATGAAGGTTAATTTTGAGAGTTGATATGAAGCTTGTTTCCAATTGGGCAGGGGTTTGTTGAGCTTTTTAAGCTTGAAGATTAAATGAGGGATTATGTTGTTTATATAGAGGAATAAAGCTGAGAAGAGATGAAACTTTGCTGCGTTTTATTCAGTTTTTGGAAGTGTTTTGGTAGTGTATTGAACGCGTTTCATTGTTGCCTTTTCTGTTGATGCAGGTGCTGAAGGCGTGTGGTTTTCAGATGCATTGCGTTTCAGGTGCGTTTTATGTTGCTTGGCTATGCGTTTTACTGCTTGGTCTGTTTTGATGTTGCGAAATTCTGTGTTTTGTTCCTTGGATTTCTCATGTGAATTTGTTACGTGCGTTCCGCGTGCAGGTTGAACAAATGGGAAAAGTGTCGTGAAATTTGCGGCTTGAATCCGGCTTGGGCTGCTTGAACATATGTCTATTTGCGCTGAAGCTTATGGCATCGTGTTTGGCCTGGAAAAAAAAATCAATGGCTGCAAAGTGTGGCTTGGAGGAAGCTGAATTGGGTTGCTTCAAGTGACTGATAGAAAAATGGGCCGATGGGCCACCCTAAAAAATTTCCCCTTTTTTTTTTGTTCATAAAAATAATAAAATGGGCTCAAGAAAAAAAGGATTATAATTTTTTGTGATGGTTTAAAAGTAATAGAAATAAAAAATAAAAGTTTATGATTAAAAAAGAAATTAATTTCTGGTAATTAAAATTCGGAAATATAAAGGAACTTGATTATTTGGAAATCGGTGGAATATGGATATTCACAAAGATTAGGAATTTTAAAAGGTGAATTTAATATGGAAATGAAAAATGAATAATCGGTAAGAATTAGAAAATGAGTAGAAATGGATAATGGCTATATAAAAAATGATGGTTTAGTTGGAAATGGATAATAGATATGAAATCTTGAAAGAAAAGGTTATGAAATATGGATAGTCAAAGAAGATGGAAAAAAAGTTATTGAATAGAGAATGATTTAATCGGAAAGGGATAATGGATGAAATCTGGTCTTAAGCCCACAACCAATTCTTGATTTTTCTTACAAGCCACTGATTAAAATGAAAACAACCATTACTGAACCAATGATCAACTTGCCAATTTAACCACAGTCACTGAAATCGTCTAAAAATTGCCCTGATAATTCGAAACCATGCTGAGGAAAATCAATCCACAAATGAACCACTGATGCACTGAACACTCAACTGAGACCAAATTTCACACAAAACGCTGCTTGATAAACTGATGAATCTTGACGTACGACAACTTGAACTTTGAATACGCACTGTCTGAGAAATAAACCACTGACATAAATAACTTGCAGTTGAAACAATCTTTTGATAGCTTGACCAAGATTGGGTCAAACGTCCATCTGAATCACATCATAACTGAATAATCGCACCTGAATTGAAATCACTGCCCTGTCTTTGAAATCCTGCAACACAGAAGAAGAAGAAGAAGAAGAAGAAACAAACTGCGACGTATTTTTGGTATTTTGGTTAGAAGTTAGTAAATATAAACAAATAAAGGCAAGTACAAACACGGTGATCCCCTTTGAGGCATAGACCTGCAACTAAAAAGGATAAACGAACCAGTACGTGATCTTGTTTGTATGCAAGATACAAATGAAATGCGAAGAATCTTAGGGTCAAAAATTAGGGTATGACAGTGTGTAATTTCCATATAATTCAAAATAGTTAATCTCAAAATTTGTTAAATGTCTTGAGATAAAATTATGATTCATGGTGCAAAACAAAACTCAAGACATGAATCATAATTTTATCTCAAAATTTGTTAAGCAAATAATCTTAGTATGTTCAAAATAGTTAATCTTATAATCAATGAAAATTCCAATTAGGGAACAAAAATAAAGTGAAGTTTAAGTAGTATTTTTGTTATTAAAAGTAGAAAAATGAAAATTTTCAATTTCTATGCTATTTTTCTTTATAGGAAAGGTGGGTTCTCTTCTAGCTTTTATTCCACAGGCATTGGTTGTATCGGTACTATGTTTCATGTGGGCCCTCATTACTGCATTAGGCCTCTCAACATTACTGTAGGAACATAACAATAGTTGGTGTTACATTGTTCTTTGGTCTATCTGGTTCCTTATGCAGGTGATTATTGTGGACCATTTTCTTTCAGGCATTAATAAGTAAGTACTTATCTATGATGGCATACCTTGGATCCAATAATTTCTTTTAAAAAAAACATTACTACGGATCCCTCACCGGCCATGGAAAGTTTCTAGATAGTTAGGAATATGATTACAATGTTTTCTGTAGAGTTCCTTTATTCAGCTTGTGAGACAACATTTGGTTTAAAAAATGACTAATGGTAATATACAATGTTGATTTATAAATGGGAACATAGAAGATATTGTTGCTCATGAAGAATAAAAAACATATAAATGCATTGAATTATAGTATACTAAATAGGAAATAGTATGTATAGTACAGATTACTTACAAAATAACTCTTGTAATCGATAGATTATTTAGTTTGTAGCTGATGTGTTACTATCCCAGTACTGTATAAGGAACCATGGTTATGATTAGGGAAAATTAATGTATTATTAAGCTTCACTTTTAGGTGATAATTCATTTTCAAAATCCAACCACTCTTCTATTGCTTCTAGCTCGTAAGAATATATATCTGCTGCCATGTGTGTATTTTCAATGGTAGAAAATGCACAAAATAAAACACAGTAGACACAAGATTTCTATTTATCATCATTAGTTTATCATGAAAATTTGTATTTTATATATTTTATGCTAGACATTATTTCTGCTTAAGTTGAGTAATAAATCAAGTTGAAATTAAAAGACATAATGGAATACAGAATGGAAAACCGATGTAAAAAGTCATTTATGCACTAGTGACTCTTACTTTAATTGATGAGAATTTAAATATGTGTAACGTTGTTATTTCTATAATATTGTTTATTAATTGAATTACAATCTTTGTGTTGTTTCAGGACCTATGTATATTTGAAGCAATGCTTTGGATGAATTAGATATGTGTAATTATAATATGTACATTTGTAGTAAAATGTAATGACTTATAATTATAATTTTGGTACATAAATTTGTATATGTTTTGGTACATTTAATAGGCCAAAATGGTTTGAATTGGTATATATATATATATATATATATATATATATATATATATATATATATATATATATATATATATATATATATATATATATATATATATATATATATTGGTTTGAATTGCCAATTTTGGATTTATAATTTTGGTGCATAAATTGATATATAATTTGTGATATTTGTCTGCCAAAAATTGTTTGAAAACAGGTCAAAATTCTGGTTTCAAAAAAATTATACTAAAATTTTCGTATACCTTAGACAGCGCTTTACACAAAAAGCGCTGTCTAAGGGGGGCTTAGAAAGCGCTTTTGACAAAAAGCGTTGTCTAAGGTATACCTAAAAAAATTAAAATAGGAGGGGATTAGACAACGCTTTCACCAAAAGCGTTGTCTAAGGTATACCTAAAAAATTAAAATAGGAGGGGATTAGACAACGCTTTCACCAAAAGCGCTGTCTAAGGTATACCTAAAAAATTAAAATAGGAGGGGCTTAGACAACGCTTTAACCAAAAGCGTTGTCTAAGGTATTCCTAAAAGCGCCGTCTAAGGGTACCTTAGACAACGCTTTTAAGATTTAAAAAAACGCTGTCTAAACCTTTAGCAGCAGAGGTTTAGACAGCGCTTTAAAGCGCTGTCTAAGGGCAAAAAAAAGCGTTGTCTAAGGTCTTGTTTGGCATAGTGATGTCAAGAACGCCTTTCTACATGGTGAACTAAAATAAACAACATGCATTCACCAATCGTTAGGATTTAAGGACCCGAGAAATCCCCATCATGTATGTCTTCAACGCAAATATTTATATGGGCTCAAACAAGCTCCTAGAGCTTGGTACAAGCGCTTTTATGATTATGTCTCCTCCATAGGTGTTTCTCAAAGCAACTGTGATCACTCTTTCTTCATCTATAAGGAAGACAATCATATGTCATACATATTATTATATGTTGGTGATATTATTCTTACTACTTCAACTACTCAAAGGCAATATATCATATCTCTATTCATATCAGAATTTTCCATGAAAGATCTGGGAACCTTGAACTTCTTCTTGGGTATTGCAGTCACACTCCACAAAAAAGGTTTATTTCTCTCACAAAAGAAGTATGTCGAAGATATTCTTGAACGTGTGGGAAAGTCATCCTACAAACCATGCCTCACACTGATTGATACAAAACGAAGTTGAGTGCCACCGATAGCACTCCTTATGAGGATCCATCTCTATATCATAGTTTTGTAGGCGCCCTTTAGTATCTCACTTTCACTCGACCAAATATCTCATATTCAGTACAACAAATATGTCTCTTCATGCACAACCCCATGAAGGTCTGTATGCATGCTCTTAGAGACATGTTGTGATATATTCAGGGTACACAACATTATAGTTTGCATCTTTACCCTTCATCTACTACCTCTTTAATATGTTATATAGATGTCGATTGGTGAGGGTGCCCTGACACCAGATGTTCTACCTCTGGTTATTGGGTGTTTCTTGGTGATAACATACTCTCTTGGCCATCCAAAAGGCAACCCACATTATCTCGTTCTAGTGTTGAAGTCGAGTATTGTGGCGTCGTCAACATGGTTTCTAAATCACGTTGGTTGCACAATCTTCTTCTCGACGTACGATGTCCAATTCCCAAGGCCACTTTGGTCTACTGTGACAACGTTAGGGCAATCTATCTCTCCGACAACCAAATTCAACATCAACAAACGAAACACATCGAAATGGATATTCATTTTGTTCGCGAAAAAATAGCTTGCAATCATGTATGTGTTCTTCATATTCCCTCCCGTTATCAAATTACAGACATCTTTACCAAAGGTCACTTTGATACTTTTTCAAGACTTCAGAGAGAGAGACAATCTAAGTGTTAGTCAACCCCCACTTCGACTACGGAGAATAATAGACAATAGAATAAAATATAATCTATCTATAATTAATCAGTGCACAATTATTTAATTTAAAATCATAGTTATTATACATTATTTGTCTCATAAATAGGTTTGTTAAATTAGTTATTACACATTTGTTTCATAAATAGGTTTGGTAAATCATTGTATATGTATCAGATTACACTCCATAATAAAGGAATCACATTCTTACACGCACTATAACATTATTTTGAAAACTATAAGTGCTCTTAATTAGAGTTGATCTCCATAACGACATTTAACAAAACAACCTCACTAATATTTTATAAGTTTATTAAAGAAACTAACAAAGATTGCATGGTCATTTTCAATCTGTGAAACTTCACTTGATTTTGATAGTATAATCTTTACTTTAAAGGGAGCAAATATTTAGGTTCTTATTTCTTACCCCACCTTGCATATGGATGCATGAGAATCTCACTTGCATTCTAACTTTTGTTTCTGACTCAGATTACATATCTATTATGGGCCAATAAAGAACCAAAAGATTATTACTAATAATTATTAATCAAAAAGCAAAGAAAAATACCCCACTTTGACTTGTGTGTGCTTGCAAAGTTGCAAAACACACATCAACTTTTCTTCCATTAAAATGTATATTATCTTCAACCCTAAATCAGGCTATTTTTACTAAGACGTGTCAGCCTTTAGGCATGATCATGACACAGGGGTCACTACACAAAAGATAGTAAAAATGAAAGCAGTACATGAAATGATTTGATGTTGTGCTAAGCAATGAAACATTGAGATTTGAAAATGAAAAACGTGACATATGGTGGATTCTCAAGGTTAGCCATCGAGATTGAGTTGTAATATTTGGCCCTTAAGACATGGACATCGATGCATGGAGCTATGAGTCCTCCAAGTAAGGAACACTAACTATATAGCATAATCATGGCATGTCGTTGTTAGATAAAAGGGTATAGTTATAAGAGTTTGAACGAAGATGATGAATCAAGGTACTACATTTTTTTTGTAAAAATTGAGTTTATTTTAATTTGTTAATAGGAGATTATAGATTTTTTTTTTTAATTGAGTCAATGTGATAACATCAAATTGAAAGTGAGAAAAATATAAGAATGGGTTGATTCAATTGTAATTTTAGGGTGTGTTTGGTTCAAATGAGGGGAGGGGAGGAGAGGGATTTTAATGGAGGGAAGGGAAAGAGAGGTGAGGTGAGGTGAGAGATTTTTATTATTATTATTATTATTATTATTATTATTATTATTATTATTATTATATATATATATATATATATATATATATATATATATATATATATATATATATATATATATATATATATATATATATATATATATTGGTTCAAAAGAGGAGATGGGAGGTGAAGAAAAGAATTTTAATTAAAAATATGTTTGGTTCACGAGGGGCAGAGGAGAGATTTTATTAATAATTTACATTTTTATCCTCAGACTATAAGTGATATAATATTTAGAGATAAAAATTTTATAAATAATTTTTTGACAATGAATTTGTAATTATTGAGTGATTAAAAAAATATAATTTATCACGTAACGTTAAAACATTGAATACATTTAATTCGTATTATAATTTTCCGACACAAATTAAACTTCTAAAAACATAAAATTAAAATTATAAGAAAACTTAAAAGTAAAAATTATAAAAGAAAACAAAAATTTGCAATGATTTTAATTTATGTTACATAAAAAATAAAAATAAAATAATTTGCAGGTGAATAATAATTATAATAAATTGATGGAAGAAATAAAGAAAAATCAAATAAATATAAAAGAAGAATACAAAAAAATTATGAATAAAATAAAATCGAGAATAATTTAGTAAATATAATTATTTATTAAATATAAGTTACCTCTCCTCCAAATCCTTCTAAATTGGAGGGAGATAAAAAGTGTGATTTGGAGGGATTTTGCTCTCTTCTCTTCCCTTCCCCTCTTCTCCTAAAAATTGAACCAAACACATTTCATTAAAAATATCACCTCTCCTCCCCTCAATCTACCTCAAACCAAATACATTATTCTCGACTTATGAAAATTTAGTTGAGGTTTATTTTTTATATCTCATCATTGATTTTTGTTTTTAATTGTGGATTAGTTAACTATTCAAAATAGTGTTACATGAGAACTTAGAAAATTAACTACATTTAAAAATGCAAAAACAAAAAAAAAAAGTAAGGTAAAAATAAGAAGATAAAGTCAAAAATTAATTCTACTATATTCTTGACTAAATATTGACAATTAAGTAAAAAATTAATTCTACTATTTTTTTGACTAAATCTTGACGACTACGATAAATTTCAATAAGACGTGTCAGCCTAAATCTTGTTTGGAGATGGTTAGTTGTTCATCGGAGAAATTACTCATTCCAATTGTAATTTATACGAATTCAACATAAATCTTTTGTTTTATTTATCTTAGGTTACAATTAGTAGGTAATTTTTCGATTTTTGTAGATCCCTGTTCTCTAACCTTATGTAATCTGGTTTGAGTACAGTTTGTACTCTTTTTAATATATATCTTGCTTTAAAAAAATGATAAAGATTTAGTTAACTCATATTTATTTCTTTTTATACTCTCTTATACTAGTCTGGATCAGGGGACCCACAGTTAACTCTAAAATTGTATGTTTGTTGATTTCTACTATGTATTACTTTAATTATTTTTAGTTGTACGCAAATTCTCTCATATGTTATGTTATCGACAAACCTTGAGACGTAACTTAATTTGGTGTAACTATTATGTGATGTGTCAAAACTTTCATCATTGTACCATAAAACAGAAAACTAGTCATTATAAATCTTGTCTAAGCCTTTAAATCGTCATATATTTTTTTAGATTTTGATGATCCTCTTTGTTGTTAAACAAGAGACTTCAAACATAGGAAGGAGTGATGGTAAATTGTGTGAGATTGAAAATTCATTTTAAAAAAAAAATATTTCACACAAAAAAAAACAAAGTTGAAAACCCTTTAGTAAAACAAACATAGTAAAAGGAAGCAAAAATTATAAGACAGAAAAGTAATAAAGAGTTAAGAGATGAGAAAATGTACCTGATATTTATAAAGGTTCGATTTTAATGATGTAATCTAGTCTTCTCCCAAAGAATTACTTCTTGAGAGTCACTACAACAAACAAGACCTTCGACAGCGCTTTTTTTAGCCTTAGACAGCGCTTTAAAGCGCTGTCTAAACCTCCGCTGCTAAAGGTTTAGACAGCGCTTTTTTAAATCTTAAAAGCGATGTCTAAGCCCCCACCCTTAGACAGCGCTTTGGCCAAAAGCGCTTTATAAGACCCTCTTATTTTAAATTTTTTAGGTATACCTTAGACAGCGCTTTTGAAAAGCGCTGTCTAAGCCCCCCCCCCCCCTTAGACAGCGCTTTGGCCAAAAGCGCTTTCTAAGCCCCTCCTATTTTAATTTTTTTAGGTATACCTTAGACAACGCTTTTCAAAAAGCGCTGTCTAAGCCCCCCCCCCCCCTTAGACAGCGCTTTTGCCTAAAGCGCTTTCTAATCCCCCCTTAGACAGCGCTTTTACAAAAGCGCTGTCTAAGGTATACGAAATTTTTTGAAGGTTTTGTTTGAAACCACATTTTTTCCAGGTTTATAAACCAGAATTTCTACCTGTTTTCAACCAGATTTTGGCAGACAATTATCACATTTTATATATGCCATTTTGGCCTTTTTTCTACCAATTTTTGGCTAACAATTATATATATATACCAATTCAAACCAATTTTGCCTTAAATGTGTCAAAATATATACAAATTTATGTACACATTTACAAGTCATTACATATACTACAAATGTACACATTAATTACACAAATTTATGAACAAACTTTGAGCTCTATCATGAATTGACACCACTCCTCTTTGATTTCGTCCACTTGATCCTTTGTATAAGATGCACACTTGAATTTATCAAAGTACTACATAATAATATAACATATTTTGAATTAATTCCAACTATTTAATTATATGAGATATGTGTAAATATAAAATTAACTCATAAGTTAGAAATACATACATCGGTGGGAATCTCTAATCGGCCCAAAACAAGAGTATCTCGCATAAACCTCAACATGAAATACCCGCAATCTATTTGATTACGTTGACGAGGACACTACATATGAAAAAAAAATATGGATTATAAATCCTAAGTTTTATCAAGTGTCATCACTAATATAATAAAAAACGTGGTAATTAAAAATATACCGCCACTTTAATCCATGTAATGGAGCTGGCGCCCCTCCTTGAGGTTTGGATAACTCGTTGGGCCCGAAAAGCTTGTAGGACGCTAATAAAATAAAAATGAAGCAATTAGAACAATTCACATAAACTAAGAAAATTTTTGAACATTCTCACTTACGTGTCAATTAGGACCTTCATATCCGGGTATGTTGTCCAATCATTTCCTAACGAGTCAAGATAATACACAATTTCTCGGATAGGATTGATTGCGAGCAACAACCAATGTCCACTGTAATGATTAGGCAAATGTTAGATGGTAACTTGGAAAATAATTATAATAGATGAATTTAGAATGAAATGCTAACCCGGTATTAAACGGTATAAAAACAACTTCTCCGCATCTTTATTGTCCATGAGGATCCGAAGAACGTACTCCGTCACGGTATCCGGTCTACTTAAGATTAAACCATAGTTGACGGTCGCGGGTGCTAAGAATCCGAATGACACGTCCAAACCATTGGGGCGCATCAATTTGTCATACAAAAACCTAATATAAAAACATCATTAACATAAAGTAAACATCATTAACATAAGTTGTTTAATTAATAAAACAAAGTAGTCCGGATTTACCTAACATATGTATTGACAACGTTGACGCCGATTTCTTCACGACCAAAACCTTGCATGAAGTCCTCATTACCAATCATTTGGTCGTAATCAAAGCCGAAAATCCCTACCTCCATATGTACAATCCGAACACCTCCAGTCGGTATATCGGTCATCTCTAGAAATGTCCTGAGGCACGACCTATACTTGGTGGTAGGTTTTTTCCTAGCTACGGTCTTCTTAGCACCAGAACTTTTTACCCGTGCGGAGGCGTTGCTAACCTCCTTTTCTTGTTGTGCGGAGGCATTGCCAACCTCATTTTCTTGAAGCTACATGTCATATAAATAGTTAGATCAAATTAAGAATGTAACAACTTCCATGAATATATGTCATATAATTGTATATTACGTCTTTTCTTGATACCGTGGACTCGGTATGCCGTGGAATCGCACTATCTTTTGATTTGGATTTTGTGGGAGTCTATTTAACATAACCAAGGAAAATATGTAAGTAAAATTTTAAGCATAAATTGTAAACTTTGAATATACCAAGGAAGTTAACATAAGTTTTAAGCATACCTCATATCCTACGCATATGAGGTTTGTCGGCCATGCAACAAACGAACCTACTGCTTCGTGCACCGTTGTTGCATCCGAATCATCGCTAGGATATGGTAATGCTGCATTCGGCTCAACTGCAATATCAACTGATACCTTCAAACATCCAGCAGGGAGCTCTCTAGTGTGGAGTAATACTCCGCTAACGTTATGCACTTTTCCCTTGCCAACCATCCGATAGTATGGTGACGACAAATACAGCTGACAATGGGAAATACCCTAAAACCAATAATAACAAGAAATCGTTAATGTGTATATATGTCAAATACATAATTTAAGCAAATAGTTCAATTTAAGACAAGTATATGTAATTACCTCTGGAATGTTCGGCTGAAAGGTACAGTTGATATTGTCTTTGTCCGAAGCATCTCTGTATACTGTCGAGGTGCTAGCCTCTCTTTCTCTCCTCAATGCATCAAGCTCAGCTTGCATGGCTTCCATTCTTGCATGAAGCTCCCGATTACTATGAGCCTTTCCTTTTTTAATACTCAGGGAGGTCGGAGTGACTCCAAGTCCCTTACCCCTCACCCGACCAGAATACTCAGGGACATCTAATGCCCGACTAAGTATGCTCCTAGTATCATCGGGAGATAAAGACTGAGATAGCTCCTCCTGAAAAATCAGATGAATACCGTATACTTGTCAAATATTTGTGTATAAAAATGTTATTCAATTAATGAAAAAATGTTATACTTACACATTTCTGGTATACTTGTAAAACTTCTTCTTGAGGAACTCCAGATTTGCCCACACGGGCTTCCTTCCACAAAACATGTGCAGGAAGAGATGATTCTGAACTTTCCTCCTTCTGCAGCTACACATTAAGTCATACAATTTGATCAGATAAAACTAATATATGATGATTAAATTTGTTATCGCAATTTATAAATACTTACCATGGATTGTTCTAAGCGTCCATATCCGACACGTCCTTTTCGGTACGGATATGCGGGACTTGATGCTCTTTCCCGATTTGTAGCACTTATTCTTTGAAAAACCGGGTCTTGTCTTTTGGATTTGAAAGCTTCCCATTCTTCAGCCGATATCAAACTTTCATATTTTTTAGGAAGCTCCGCATCCACAAAATTACCATCCGCATCCTTAAGGAACTTGGATGATAAAAATGTCTGAAACCCTCTTAGAAGCTTTCCGGCCAATTTCATACAAAAACCTCTTCTTTCTTCTTCGATGTTAAAACATCGCTAAGAAAAACATACAGATTGATAGTTAGTATCGGTAATTGAAAAAACATAATTGATACCGTATAATTAAGGGCCAAATGATTGTACCTTTATCTCACTCCAAATTTTTTCTTTGGACTCATTCAGCTCTTTGTTTCTCCAATCATCACATGTAATGGGAATTTCATTCCTTACTAGTGCACCGATAAAACTAGTTAAGGTATGCCCATTAGGTTCTATAAGCTGTCCCTGGTTGCTCTAATAGACATCTAGTATGATGCCTCGAGATCTTCCTTGGACAACCCTTCTCATTACTGTGATGCCTCTTCGAATTTCTTCTTCCGCGGATACTTTTTTACTAACTTCCTCATGTTGGTCATCAGCCATGTCTAACCTGTAATAAACCAAGGAAACCATCAAATATCAAATATAACTTATAATCAAAGCAATTGAAAACAAAAAAATAAAGAAATCATGCATTATCAGATATAACTTATAATCAAAGCAATTGAAAACAAAAATATAACGAAATCATGCATTATCAGATATAACTTATAACCAAAGCAATTGAAAACAAAAAAAATAAAGAAATCATGCATTATCAGATATAAATTATAATCAAAGCAATTGAAAACAAAAATATAATGAAATCATGCATTATCACATATAACTTATAATCAAAACAATTGGAAAAAAAATGAAGAAACCATGGATAATTTACCTAAGTCACTAAAATCTCTTTCTTTTCTTTGTTGGAATATTAATCACTTGTTTCTTAGCAATGCGTATGGATGAATTGATCCAAATTCCCTCATTATGATCGTTTCTTATATATGACTCGTCCGGTATAAGATCCTCAACTTCATCATTTCTATTCAACTCATTCCGTCTAATGCATGACTCATTCTCAACATCAATATCACATTGATCGACACCGCTATCATCAGTCACTTTGTTAGAGAAAAGCACTATAGACCATTTTGTACTCTTCGGGTCATTCACATAGAACACTTGTTTAGCTTGAGATGCTAGAATAAAAGGTTCATCTTTGTACCCCACCCTAGTAAGATCAACTTGCAAAAATCCAGACTTATCCATTCGTATGCCACTACTATTCACCCACTTGCAACCAAAGATGGGAATCTGAAACTTCTCGTAATCAAACACCCAAATGTGCTCAATAACTCCAAAATATGACAAATTTGCATATTTGGGGTTTAAGTCCTTCATACTTGATATATGCATTGCTTCAGCTAGCACGGTGACACCACTATTTTGCATAGTACTCTTATCATCTTGTTCTTTGGTATAAAATGTGTATCCATTAATTGAATATGCGCTATGAGAAAACACATGCAAACTTGGACCATATGCCAAACATCTCAACCTTTCTGTTACCGAAGAAGGATCTGAAGAGTGCTTCAAATAAATATGATCCTTCAACCATTGTATGAAACTTTGATTGTGCTCTATAACTATCCAATTTTCATTTCTGTTCGGATTTAACCTTCGGAGTACATCCTTGTGCATTTCAACATATGGCTCAACCTCATTATTATTGTGCAGAACATACAAATGAACTTGATCACGTTCATCCCTTGATATTGTCACAATTTTATTCCCAATTAATTTTTTACCTTCCCTTTTGTCGAAAATCTGAGCTCTGGGGAGTCCAATCGATTGAACGTTAGACAAATATTCAGTACAAAACTCAACAGCTTCTTCAACAATGTATCGTTCAACAATACAACCCTCTGGTCGACTTCGGGATTTCACGTACCCTTTTAATATTTTCATATACCGTTCAGCAGGGTACATCCATCTCATATAAGTTGGTCCACACAACTGTGTCTCTTTCACAAGATGAACAACTAAATGAACCATTATGTCAAAAAAAGACGGAGGAAAATACATTTCAAGCTCACACAAGGTAATTACAATCTCTTTTTGTAGTGTTGGTAAGATCTCGGGATCGATCACCTTACTACAAATTGACCTAAAGAAAAAACACAATTTAGTTATGGAACTTCTTACTTTTTCTGGCAAAATAGAACGTATACCTATCGGTAGAAAATGTTCCATTATAACATGGCAATCATGTGTCTTCAAATTCTTTAACTTGAGGTCTTTCATAGAAACAAGTCTTCTGATATCAGATGAGTATCCTTCTGGAACCTTAACTTCACTCAGAGACTTACACAAATTTTTTTTCTCCTTTCTAGATAAAGTAAAAGCAGCAGGTGGTAGATATGTTCGTCTTCCTTTCTTCACGGGTGCTAATTCAGTTCTCATTCCCATTTTTAACATGTCCTCCCTTGCTTTAAGGCCATCCTTAGACTTGCCTTTTATATTGAGTAATGTACCGATAACACTTTCAAATACGTTTTTTTCAATATGCATAACATCGAGAAAATGTCTCACGTACAAAGACTTCCAATATGGCAATTCAAAAAATATCGACCTTTTCTTCCACCCACCTTTCACAATCTTATGTGCAAAAGGCTTGCCAAACTCAGTACGCACATCTTTCACCTTTTCAAAAACTTGTTCACCTGACAATGCGGGTGGAGCTCTACGATGTTCGGTGTCTCCATTGAATGCTTTTCTCCACCCACGGTAGTGATGTTTAGAATGTAAGAATCTACGATGACCGAGAAACACATTCTTCTGGCAAAGTTCCAATCGAATCGTATCGGTTCCGTCTTCACAAACAGGACACGCACGTTGACCTTTAATGCTATACCCAGATAGATTCCCGTATGCTGGAAAATCATTAATTGTGCCAAACAACATCGCCCTCAAATTGAAACTTTCTTTCCTATATCCATCATAAACCTCCACACCGTTCTCCCACAAAATCTTTAAATCTTCGATCAGAGGTGTCAAGTATACGTCTATGTCATTACCTGGTTGTTTAGGCCCAGAGATTAACATAGATAACATCATGTACTTACGCTTCATACATAGCCACAGAGGTAGGTTATAAATCATAAGAATCACAGGCCATGTGGTATGTGAAATACTTTGAAGACCATGTGGGTTCATTCCATCAGTAGATAATGCCAATCGAAGGTTTCTTGCTTCTGATCCAAACTCAGGATAATCATTATCAATCTTCGACCACTGTGGTGAATCAACCGGATGCCGATACTTTCCATCAATAATTCTTTCATCTGCATGCCAAGTAAGATGTCTTGCATCGGTTTCACTACGAAACATGCGCCTAAATCTCGGAATTATCGGAAAATACCATAAGACTTTTGCGGGAGATAATCTTTTCTTATATCGAGACAAACCGCATTTAGGGCACTCAGTTAACATTGCATATTCGTTACGAAACAAAATGCAATCGTTAGGACAAGCATGTATCTTATCATAGCTCATGCCAATAGAGCACAACATTTTTTTTGCCTCATAGGTTCGATTAGGAAGAACATTATCATTCGGTAGCATTTCTCTCATAAGGGCCAACAACTCTGTGAAACTTTTATCCGACCATCCATTGCCCGCCTTTAAGTTGTACAACTTTAATACCGCAGAAAGTCTTGAGAATTTAGTGCAACCTTTGTACAACGGTTTCTCTGCATCGCTTACCATCCTCTCAAACATTTCAGGACAATCATGAAGATCTTCTTCCAGTGCTTCTACAATCTCTTCAACTCGATCACAATCATATGTTTCCGTGTCTTTGTCGTATGAAGCATAGGTCGTATTACTTTTTCCACTCGATTCAACATTCTCGTTAATTTTCTCACCATGAAATATCCAACACTGATAACTTTGATCAATTCCATGCCTCAGCAAATGCGATTTCAATCCATGTGCGTCAACCTTACCAATATAACAACAACGCAAGCAAGGACAATGCATTTGTCTGGGGTTTTCAGCGTGTTGAACAGCATACTTAACGAATTCCGCAACCCCACTCTCGTACTCTTTGGTCATTCGATCGGCACAGATCCATGTTTTGTCCATGGTTTTCCTACTTATTAAAGTAAACAATCAATCCAGACGAAAATACATAACTAAGGTAGTATCTTTGAATATCCTAACAATTTTAAAGTTCAATTCATTTTAAACTTCAAAAACCTATACATAACCAATGTTAATATAAACTTCAATAACGTATCCGATACGCCAATATACCAACTTTAATTACCTCATCACTTTCATTTTTTATATTACAAGAATCAAACTTTTTCTATTACAATATACCTATAACTATACCTATAACTATATTAGAGTTCGTTCAATCATTTTATGGGAGAAATCTTGTTCCTTTAGAATGAAAGTGAGATGAACAACACTTTCACAGTTAAAAAGAAAAAAAACTACCTATTCAATCTTCAAGTATAATCACTAAGGAAACATGAAGTTTGAACAATATTGAACATCTAAATCCAAAATGATATTTAGAGTTTAAAGTCAAGTAGACACATACACTGTAACAAAACAATGTATGAAATTTAATACTACCTACCTACCTTTTTATGTGGGAAAACCATGTTTCATGTCCAAAATCTTATGTGTTCAATCTAAAAGTCTATAAATGGACCCCATTACTTGCCTAAACTTTATATTCAAATATTTGGACAAAATACTTGATGTACATGTAGAATAATGCAACAAAAATAGTACTCATAATTAATGTGATATTGTTAGGTATTCATATTTGCATATTAGATGATAAAGAAATATGATTGCACTTACATAAAGACAAGAACAAGAATTTTTATTTCTCATTCAGTTAGGGTTGGCAATTGAGCATCAACAGTGTATTTTACAAACAAAAAGCAAGCATCAACAGTGTATTTTACAAATACTGATATTTCCCTAAATAACAGAGCATGAAAAAATGAAAAAATGCAGAACATACCGAAATGAAGGATTCTTCAAACACTTTCAGAAATGAAATATTCTTCAAACACTTGCAATGCCTGAAACCATATGCAAATAGAAATGACGAACAAAATCAGAAATGAAATGACGAACAAAACGCAGTAGAGAATGACGAACTGAATCAGAAATGAAAAAATGCAGAAATGAAGAACATACCGCAGTAGAAATGACGTTCTGAAACCGATTCTTCAAACACTTTCTGGTATTGAAACCGAATGATTGCAATGTATTCTCGTTCGCAGTTAGGGTTCGCTGGAGGGGTTTAATCGCAGGAGGGAAAACAAAAAGAACTGAGAACGAAAATAGAAGTCTGAAATTTTATTTTAATTAGACCTTAGACAACGCTTTTGTGGAAAGCGCTTTCTAAGATATGCCTTAGACAGCGCTTTCCAAAAGCGCTTTCTAAACCCCCCCCCCCCTTAGACAGCGCTTTTGGTTTTAAATTTTTTTTTAATTGAAAGACATTAAACAGCGCTTTCTCAAAAGCACTGACTAAGGTCTATATTTAAAAGCGCTTTCTAAAAGCGCTGTCTAAGGGGGGGTCTTAGACAGCGCTTTTAGAAAGCGTTGTCTAAGACCCCCCCTTAGACAGCGCTTTCATTATATTTTTAGAACATTTTCCGTGTTTTATTTTTATTTTAACCTTAGACAGCGCATTCTTTTAAAAGCGCTGTCTAAGATGCGCTGTTAAAAAACCTTTTTGGCGTAGTGAGTTTTCAATATGATGTGAGCTTTTTACAAGTTTTGTCCATGAACCTCCTTTTACAAGGACTAAAGTTTTTCAATGGCTAACTACCCAATCAAGACCAAAGTTTTAAGTAAGAAAACCTCCACAACCAACTGAGAGTTTTTAACAGTAGGATAAGCTCACAAACTGATTAGAAGTTTTAACTATGGAGACTTCCCCGACCATTACGAGGCTTTAACTTGTTTAACTAAACAACCAACACTACTACAAAAAAGCTCTTTTACCTTTGTTGGTAAATGAGTTTTACCGCGGTTTCATAAGCAAGGTAACGAAGGGTGTTATCAAAATTTGTCATTTTACCCCTCAGATAAAGTTCCACCGAGGGAAAAACTTGAACTGGTCATGGTTTGATCCCCAGTAACAGTGTTTTACTTGGGTTTTCAAAGCGGGAAACTTTTCCCCTAGGTTGGAATGAATACCCGATAGGTAAAACTCAATTTTCAAAACTTTAGTTTTAACCTGATTTTTTCGTTTTAATCTGCAAACCATCAAATTTGTTGACAAATTCTAAATTGTTTTCCTCATCATCATAATTAATAACAACAACAACAACAACAACAAAACAAAATCAACAAAATCAACAAAATCCTTAAACATTAAATCTTAACAACACCAAAAACAACAAATCAAAATCAATAAAATCCTTAAACATTAAATCTTAACAACACCAACGACAATAACAACAACAAAAACAAAAATAAAAACAACAATAACAACAACAACAACAACAAAATCAATTGAATCGTTAAACATTAAATCTCAACAACAACAATAATAACAACAACAACAACAATTAAACAAAATCAATAGAATCGTTAAACATTAAACCTCATCAACAATAACAACACAAACAAAATCAATATTAAGCATTCTACTTGATAAAACAACTAATATTAATAAGTTAGACCCACGCTTTCCTAGCTAATATTAAACATTTTTAACAATGAATTACTAGAAAATAATGTACTTCATTCAATTGCTTTCATTATCATTGTTTTCATTATGTTAAATTTACATTTCACCGCTTTGCATCCAAGATGAATATTTGTGACATTCAGGTTCTGATTGACTAGTGAGAGTTTCACGCAGATTACTAATGTTTTATGCAGATTGATGAGTTGACAATGTCTTGATCATTGTTACTTTATAAATGGATGACAAATATTCGTTACTTAATTTCTATCAAATTAAACAAAAAATAAAATAAAATACTCTACTTTTCCCCTAGGTTTCCAGTTCAACTGAGGTAATAGGTCGTAAAAAAATTTAAAACAATTAAGAGGTGCTAAAATATAGTTATTGGGATTCAAAGGTGTGTCATCTAAATACTTTACCCCTCGGTTACTAGCTCAATCAAGGTAATAGGTAATAAAAAATTAAAAGATGCTAAAATGCAGTTGCTGCAATTAAAATGTGTGTCCTCTAAATACTGTATCCCTATGTTGCTAGCTCAATCAAGGTAATAGGTAATACATAAATTAAAAAATAAATTAAAAGGTACTAAAATGCATATGATGGGATTCGAAGGTATGTCCCTTGAATACATTTGTCCTCAGTTGAGTAACTTAACCGAGGGAATATATGGTATTTCAAAAAATAGAATGTGACATGTATACGGTTTACACCTCATTTTTTTGTTGGCTGAGATGAATGATTTATTATATAATATGTTCTGAGCTGGGCCTGCAAGTTAGTGTCAGACAGAGGCCTAATATGTCGGTTAGAGGCCCAATACGTCGAGCAGAAGCCCAATCCACCAGGCACGACCTACGATCCAATATCCAGAAATGGAGAGATAGTGTCTCCCCCACGTACGCCACGTCACCTAAATGCCCACCATTATCTCTTGAAATGTAGGGGCAGTTAGACCAAGGCCAAGACCACGTGTTAGGTCTTACTTGCTCCTACACATTCCTTGGCAGTTCTTCCTTGGGCCTAGCTGATCCAGTCCAAGAAAGAACATTGGCCCAACGCTGAGGGAACATTATAAATACCCTCTCCTATCAAAGGGTCAGGTATTTGAATCTTTATCTCTTCTACCTTTTTGTATGTGCATACTCACTTTGGCATCGGAGTGCCTTGCAGGTACATCCCCCTAGTCTCACATCAAAGTTGCTCAACACTGGAAGGTTCCTCCTGATCAGGTCAGATCAGTGGCGCCGTTTGTGGGAATTTAAGTTTTCCCCGTCTTCCACAACAGAAGACCAAAGCTTCTACCCATCTCCTTCAACCATCCAGAATGACCAGCAAACACAGTAACAACTGTGACCTCGGCCTCGTCGACTACCCTACCGGGATGGAAGACGACCAACATATCATCCACGAATTCAACGCAAGAGACGGGAATCTTGCCACCCCATTGTCGGAGCCCAAGGACAACGGCGTCCTCCAACCTTAACCTGCGGCCCCCTTTCAGCCCATCCTGGTACCAGTCGAAGGGGATCCCACAATGATAGCTATGGTGAACACGCTCAACCATACCAACCTCATGCTCTTTCAACAGCAGGAGAGGATCATGGCACTGGAGACATAACGCCTAACCAATCCTCCCTGACATGGCCGCGGATCTCAACCAGAGAGGTGCCAAGCAGAGGCCACCAATAAGTGAGGATGATCACCTCCTCAACGCGTGCGACGCTCCCCTGAACCAAAGAAAAACAAGGCCAATGGGCGCTCTGAGCGGTCGAATGACCAACCAAGGGCATCTCCTCAATGCGGCCAAAGCCCCAAGAATGAGGACTACTCACCCCTAAGGAGCGAGGAGGATGACCTTCGCTGCCCGCTTTCTTGGGCCATCATGGAAACTCCACTCCCAGCGGACATGAAAAAGCCCCCACACTTGGCGACGTACGATGGGACGACTAACCCCGACGACTACATCGACAACATCAATGCCATGCTCGACTATCACAATGACATTGGAGGGAATTTCAAATGCATACTATTATCTATGACTCTCAGGAAGGGAGCCATGGAATGGTACAAAAGCCTAGCCTCCAAATCTATCACGTCCTGGAGAAGCATGAGATCAGCGTTCACGAGGCACTTCACAGCCTCCCAACGTCGCCCAAAAATAGAAGTTACCCTTGAAGCCATCATACAAGGGAAAAATGAAATATTGCGCTCATACATCGAGCGATTTAACCAAGAAGTTGTCGAGGTGGATACGACCAACTACATGAAAAAGTATCTCCTAGAAAAAGGACTCCTCCCAGAGAGAGAGCACAATCGGGCGGTCCGGATCGAACCACCTCGCACCCTCAACGAGCTTCTGCACAAAGCTCAAGCGTACATCGGGTACAAGGAGAAGCAAGTCGCCCATAGTGTCCAAAGCAACCGCGGTTAGGATGACGCCAAAAGTTCCAAACACGAAGACTACATCATCCCTCGCTGCACCGGGGAGAAGCGAAGATACGATAAACCTCGCGAGGTCCGCGAAGGAAGAGGAATAGTGGGGTGCTTCTCTGAGTATACATTGTTGACTGCTCCCCATGAGTGCATCCTTGCTGAATGCATCAATTATGAGTTCAAGCAGAGCAGGGTAAGGTTCCCCAAACCTACAACACCTAAGCCTCACACTGACAAGTCCAAGTACTGTCGCTTCCATAGAAGCCATGGGCACATGATTGAAGATTGTGTCCATCTGAAAGACGCAATCGAGATCCTGATTAAGGAAGGCCATCTCAAGCAGTACACCAAATACACCCCGACACGAGGACCAGACTGCAAAGAGAAACCGCGAGGACTCTCCGTCTGACGATTCCCCCTTCCAAGTAGCCCTCTGCATATCACGCCCTGAATATTTCCACCTCCCCGATGTCCACATGGGAGAACAACTTACTGGTCACAATTCGTGGGAGAACTTTCCAACAGCCTTAGTCATCTCCGGAGGCGGAATAAATAACGAAAATGTTGCCATCTCTGTCAAACGAAAGTTCGACGAGCTCCTACTGACCGCACCTGATCAATTGGAGACACTAACCAAACCCCGGGAAAAATACAACCCCATATCTTTTTTCCTTGAGGAATTACTGGGAAGTTCACCTAACTCCAGCATTCCCTTACTGATAAGGGTGAAGATGGCACGTTTTGACATTCGACGCATTCAATTCGACCAAGACAGCTCGGTGGATATCATGTATGCCCACTTGTTCATAACTCTCAAACTAGACAAGACAAACATATCCCCCTACGTTGGATCCAACTTCCAGGGATTCAACAAAGCTACCACAAGACCATGGGGATATGTGGAGCTACTCATTTTGTTTGGTGAGAATGAGATGGCCAGAGAGGTTAAAGATGAAGTACTACACCAAGCGTGGTTGCGTTGGTGGTAGTTCCCTCCACTGTCCACCTAAAGATGAAGTACTACACCAAGCGTGGTCGCGTGGTTAAGATTCACGGGGACATCGAGGCAGCCCGTAGATGCTACGATGCAGCAGTCAAGGGACATGCCATAATCAACACCTCCAAAGGCAACAAAAAACCTAGAGTCGAGGAGCGTCCACCTGCACCTCAAGTCAACTCCATAGACCTCCATAGTCGCCTCAGCGAAGACAACACTAAAGCAAAGGGACCCATCAACAGGCAGACTCCAACTCACCTAGAACGCCAAATCACCGACGGCGAATTCGAGCTCTTCCCTTTGGGAGACAACCCCGACAGAACTGTGAAGATAGGTATCGGTCTACCGTCAGTGACAAAAGAGTAGCTCGTAACCTGCCTCAAGGAGAACGTGGACATGTTCACATGGAGTGCTACTGAGATGCCCGGTCTCGACCCTGAGGTCGCTTTCCATCAATTACCCATAGATGGCCATTAGGATCGTAGCACAGCATAGGCGCAAGCAGTCTCCCGAGAAAGCGGAGGCTGCCGAGTAAGCTGTAAAAGACCTCTTAGAGGAAAATTTTATTTCTGAAGCCCAGTATGCAACCTAGCTCTCTAATGTATTCCTTGTTAAGAAAATTAAGGGAAAATGGCGAATGTGTGTTGATTATACCGATCTCAATAGGACATGTCCCAAAGATGTTTTTCCCTTGCCTAACATAGATAAACTGGTCGACAACTCTGAAGGTTTTAAACTTTTATCCTTCATGGACGCGTACAGCGGATATAACCAAATTCCCATGTCAGACACGGACAAGCGGCACACGGCCTTCATGACCCCGACTGGCAATTACTACTACAACGTTATGCCTTTCGGACTGAAGAACACCGGGGATACATACCAGAACATGATGAACAAGGTGTTTCGGGGAGAGATCGGGGACATGCTTGAGGTCTACATGGACGATATCATAGTAAAGTCATATGGGGAGCTCGACCATGCCCAGCATCTCCGAAAGGTTTTCGAGCAAGCAAGGAGGTGCAAAATGAGGTTCAACCCAGAAAGATGCACCTTCGGCGTACGGGCAGGGAATTTCCTTGGCTTCTACCTCACCGGACAATGGATCAAAGCCAACCCCGACAAATGTCGAGCGTTCTCATAATTCCCAACCCCGAACTCGAAGAAATCCATTCAGTTGCTCAACGGCATGCTCGCATCCCTATCTCGGTTCGTTGCTAAATACATGCAACACGCGTTTCCTTTCTTCAAACTACAACAAAAGGAGGCCACCTTCGAGTGGACCGACGAATGCGAGAAAGCATTGCTCCACCTCAAGAAGGCGTTCTCCGAACCAACAGTGTTGTCATGACCCCTGGCAAAGGAAACATTATACTTGTATCTGTCTGTGGCCACCGAGACGGTCAGCGTAGCCCTCATCCGCAAAACAAGCGACCGTCAAAAACTCATATATTTCACGAGAAAAGCCCTTCATGGCATCAAGATCAGATACCAACAGATCGAGAAGGTCGCCTTGGCCCTGGTAAATGGAGCAAGGAGACTGCGACATTATTTCCTCGCCCATACAATCAAAGTTCGAACAGATCAACCCATAAAACAACTGCTCGGACGACCAGATATGGCTGGAAGGATGTTGAAATGGTCATTGGAAATGTTAGAATTCGACATCTAATACGAAATCAGGAAGTCCCTAAAGGCACAGGTCATGGCCAACATTGTTGTTAAGATGACGTATATCTCGACCCCAACTAGTGGCGCCCACAAATGGACGATCTTCGTCGACGACGCTTCCATCTCGACGGGAAGTGGCGTAGGTATCATCCTCAAAAATAAAGACGTCATCTCTATTGAAGTATCACTAGCACTGGCCTTCCCGACTTCGAATAACTAAGCTGAATACCAAGCATTCCTGGTAGGCTTAAGACTGACCAAAGACCTAGAAGCAAAGGAAGTAAGAATCTACACCGACTCTCAGCTCGTAGCGTCTAAATTACGGGGAGAGTATCAGGCCAAGAACGAAAACCTCATTGAATATTTATCCCTTGTCAAAGACAAACTAGAGAAATTCGACTCTTGGGAGGTCCAACACGTCCCACGAGAGCACAACACTCGAGCAGACGTTTTATCGAAACCGGCGAGCACACGAAAGAAGGACGGGAACAAATTCGTGATCCAAGAGATCCTCCCCCGACCAAGAATCAAGAGACCTTCCCCACCACTTGAGGTGAATACCATCGGCAATGCTCATTGTTGGATAACTCCAATCCATAACTACCTCACGAAGGACGAACTCCCAGCGGATCCAAAAGAGGCACCTGCAACCAAGAGAAGGGTGTGCTCCTACGTCCTCCTCGAAGGTAAACTCTAACGATGAGGTTTCTCCATCCTACTAATCAAATGCATCGAGGTAGAAAAGGTCATCGACGTTTTGGGAGAAATTCACTGACGGATTAACGCCCAACATCTCGGCGGAAAATCATTGGTACGTAAAGCACTTCGAGTAGGTAACTATTGGTCGACGATGCAACACGATACAAAGGAGCACGTCAAGAGATGCGACAGGTGTCAAAGACACGCATACATGCACCTAGCTCCACCTAATGAGCTAAGGATATTTTCCTCCCCGTGGCCTTTCACTTGGTGGGGAATGGACATCATCGGCCCATTCATGACCGGCTCCTACCAAAACAAATATATTATCGTCGTGTCGACTATTTCACAAAGTGGATAGAGGCCGAGACCCTCACCAAAATCATGGCACAAAATATACTTTGTTTCTTCAAAAGAAATATCCTCGCCCGCTTCGACATACCCTAAGTCCTTGTCACCAACAACGGAATGCAATTCAGGGACATGAGGTTCTTAGACTTCGTCGCCAACCTGGGAACGAAGCAACACTTCACAATCGTCGAACATCCCCAGACTAATGGCCAAGCAGAGGCAACCAACAGGGTAATATTACGAGGACTAAAGCGTAAATTGGGCGAAGCAAATAAAGCTTGGGTCGAGGAGCTACATAGTGTACTTTGGGCCTACCGCACGACCCCAGATTCAACAACTGAGAGACTCCGTTCCGGCTAACCTACATGACGGAGGCAGTCATCCTGGTAGAAATTAGAGAGCCCTCGAGGTGGACGGAAGTGCCCCTTGACGAAGAGATGAATGACAAAGCCCTGTGAGTGGAGCTCGACCTCGTCGAGGAAATCCGATTCAAAGCAGCCCTCCGGGAAGGATCGATAAAGCAAAAGGTGGCTCTACACCATGACGCGAAGTTTATTGAAAGGGAATTCAAGGTCGGCATCCTCGTCCTCCGGCGAAATCAAAAAAACCCGCAAGAAGGAAAACTGGCTGCAAACTAGGAAGGCCTGTATCGAGTCCGAAACAAGACGGACAACGGGGCATACTACCTCGAAAACCTACGAGGTGAAGAACTTGTTCGACCCTGGAACGGTGAAAAACATAACCAATAATATAGCTAGACAATAGCGCGATCACGAGAGTATGGGAGGTACGACCATGTTTCTCTATTTTTAATTGAAGGGAATGCCAACACCCTTAAGAAACCGGCACAACTTTCCTCGACAAAGGATACTTCAAACGAACTTCTTTGTCGCAGTACCACGTAGGCAGGGCGCCCGGCTCGCATTGGGAAGACCCAAGCCACGGGATCAGGGCCTCGATCCCGTTCATACGTGGAAGTAAGACTCGCCACCTCGCCGATTCCCTAAACCGACGAGTCCTTATGGTCGATTAACAAGTTCACATTTCATTGTAAATTCAAAAAACAAAAAGATAAACTCAAAATAAAAATATTTCATTACATAGACCGACCAGAATTTGGCCAGTAAAAAGTACAAAAGGAAGGGCTATGCCCAAAATACAAGTGGCGTGCAGGCCATAAAAACAAAAATTGTGGCACGCAGGCCAGAAAGATAAACCATGGCGCACGGGCCATACCTACTCTTTAACTCTTCCTCTTCCTCCTCGACTTCTGGGTCAATGAACGGGAAGATAATATCCTCATCGTCCACCTCATAGTTAAAGGTTGTTCCCTCAGTCACGAGCCCGGGGTTGACAACCTTGAGCTGGTCAGTGGCGTTGTCAAAACCAATTTGAAAGGTCTCCATGCAATCCTTCTCAAGCTGCCTGATTCGAGCAATCAGGTCTCCCTGGCTTCGCATGGACTGATCCTTCTTGCTCTCCCCCTCAGTAGGGAGAGCCAACCTTTCCAACTCCTCGACCCTCAAACGAAGACACTTATTCTCCGAGACGGCTTCATCAAACTCAGCCTCCCGGTCCTTCAACTTCTTGTTTTCATCTATCAGGTTGTCTTGCTCGAGCTTGACCGAACCCAGCTCAGACGTCAACCTTTCCTGGAGTTTATATTCCTCCATGTAATTGAAGAAGTCCTGGGAGAGCCGATACCTCTTGGATTTAGCTTACTGAAGCGCCTCTTCCGCGGCCTTTAGCTCCAACAACGGGCAGGAGTTGTCGGACAAGACCAAGGTTGTCATCATGACCTTGATCACTACAGCTATATCCTAGGACAAGGTAGACCGCCTAGTCGCCCTATCTTGGTCGAGAATAACCTTAGCCTCGGTATCCGCCACCCCAATAGAGCCTTCAGCACTAAAAGCTTCACGCTCGAGGTGGAAGGAGGGTAGGAGGTAGCTTCCTCGATTCTTTGATGGACCTCCGTTCAAAACAGCAACCTGGCTCGGCGAACCCTCAGCATGGGGTTTATAGGGAGGAGAATCATGCACAAAGACCGGACTATTAGGCATCGCCACTACATGTGGAGAGTTCGGAGTGGGAGTCCCAGAGCCACTACCCACATCTTTTATGGCCACTTGACGGACATGGCTCTTGCCCGCTTCCTTTGACTGTTTTGTCGCACCCTTGTTGGCCAACTTCAGCACGCGTTCTTTAAGCTTGGGCATAACAGTTGCAAAAATAAACAACAACTTAGTATGATGAACAAAAAATAACAAGGAAAGAAAGAGTCGAGCATAAACTACCTAAAAGTCGAAGATCTTCCTCATCTGATTTACATTCGAGCATGACCTTAGTATTAATTAGCCGAGCCTCGGAGATAGGGAGCCTGCCATCATCCAGAATAAGATTATCCAACTGATCCACGCATGTTGCGAGGGAAAAACCTCGTATGTAGGCCACCAAATTTTCGTAGGCCAATGTGTCCTCGGGCCCTAGATTCTCATCCTTCAAGCAGTAGTGGTCGGTAGACCATCTGAAATGATTATGCTGCCATTCAAGAGGAATCTTTGAGACGATACGCTCAACGCCTTGGGCATCCTGCTACATACTATAAATGCTATCCAGAGCGCACGAGGTGACGGGCTTCACTATGTATCGCCTGTCCTTGAAGTTTCAAACAGAGTCGTGGTAGGTCTTGAAGAGCCTCATCGATTGTTTAAAAGAAACCCAGTTGTGACGTTCGTCTGTGCCCGACTGCTACAGATGGAAGACGCGGAAGAAAATGGGCAAGGTGCATCCGACCTCGAGGTGCTGGTATACTAGTTCGAATTCTCGAACAAATATTATGGAATTTGGGTGGAGTTGTGAAGGGGCCAGGTCGAGCCTCCTGAAAACGCCCGCCTGGAAACTGGTGAAAGGTAGTCGGATCCCCGCCTCTTGGAAAGCGAACTCGTACATGGGGAATCGTTTTCCCCAAAAGTCCGAGCAGATCCGTTACTCGGGGAGATGAGCTTAGCACTCCTAGTTGTGAGGTTCGTCTGGGCCTAAATCTTCCACAATAGTGTGGGCAGTAGTGTGATCTTGACTAAAATGCGAGCCCATCTTCAACGGCTCTTCGGCGACCCAAGAGAGATCCTCGCCCCCAGAGATGGTCGGCACTCTTCTTTTTGCGGGACATTCTTGTTCTCTCTGATCCATGTTATCTGAAAAGCAGAGGAAACCGGTGAATTCGACGTTGCATCAAATTCACCCTTCCACCGCAGTTCAAGTGAAAGGGCGAGGATTAAAACAAAGGAGAGGAGAAGCCTGACATATTTATCTTAACTCGACGAATGCTCGAAACATTCATCCAAGAACTCTCGGGATATTCAAGGGAAACCCTAACGGTGCTCAGAAAACTCAAGGGAACTGCCTAAGTATGCCCAACACATTTATGACAAAACGCGTGACGTACCCAGGAGATTCATGGGGATTCTCTTTAAAACAGCCTGAGAAAGGCCTCCCCATCTACTTCAGTGAATAATCCACCGTACTAACAAGAAAATCAAGCCTAAATTACCAGAAAAGAATGGAAAACAGTACCTGACATGGTTCCAGTAATGTGACGGGGACAACAGCGGCAACGGCGTGGATAATTCTGGAGAATGGACGTCCGGTGAACTTGAGAGGATAAATTAAAGCGTAAAAAGGGGAAGTGGTCCCTTCATGCCCTTTTCATAGAAACTGCATGGGAAGACGTGCCTAGGCAATCATTGCCTAGACTACCTAGATTTTCTAGGGCGGAAGACATTTAATGCACCGTCACACATAAAACGAGATGACGCGCATTAAGTTCCATTTAAGGGAGAAACGAAAAGACAAGACATGTCATTCATGAGAAGTTCGGGGGACACCGAGCACACATGTCCCCGACATCCTGAGAACACGTGTATCTCCTCGGATTCGTAAGGACGCACACACGTCCTCAACGCCCCATGAATTTTCGCGGGCTGTCCTATTAGGGAATTCCCCATACAAAGAGGAGTGTTCGCGGGGACGCGCTAACACTGGCTTAAACGCACTTCAACACCGTCTGCTCTCGTTCTTCCATTCACGTCCACGACCTTACAAAAATATGAACCCCATTCGTCGATAGCATAAAAGAAGTGGCACATTTCCTCTTGGCTGTGAACTTTGCCAGATGTAAGTCGACGGATATCCTCGACATTTCCCGATTGTGCCCGACATACTCCCTCTTAAGTCATCATTTCGCTCCGTATTTTCAACTTGGGGGCTCCTGTTCTTGACTGGGCCTGCAAGTTAGTGTCGGGCAAAGGCCCAATACGTCGGGCAGAATCCCAATCCACTGGGCATGACCTGTGACCCAATATCTAGAAATGAGGAGACAACGTCTCCCCTACGTACGCCACGTCACCTAACTGCTCACTATTATCTCCTGAAATGTAGAGGCAGTTGGACCAAGGCCAAGACCATGTGCTAGGTCTTACTTGGGCCCAGTTGATCCATCCTAAGAAAGAACTTTGACCCAACGCTGGGGGCACATTATAAATATCATCTCCTATCAGAGGGTCAGGTATTTTGAATCTTTATCTCTTATACCTTTATGTACATTCATACTCACTTTGGTATTGGAGTGCCTTGCAAGTACACCCCCCCCAGTCTCACATCAAAGTTGCTCAACACTGGAAGGTTCCGCCTGATCAGGTCAGATCATAATGTATTATTTGTAGTAGTGCAAAAAGAGAGATTTAAATGGATTAGCTCACAATTAAACAACATTGTCTTACAACAAGGAAAATACCGTACAAGAGATAATACACTCTTGCACAATTTTCAAATTTACCCCATACCCAAAACAATGATCCTCACAAGGCTCAGAGTCACTCTCAAAGCACTAAGACAAAATTAAAGTGAGAAATGAAAGATTTATAAAAAAAATTGAGAGTGAGAAAGAATGATCTAACCTCGTTTTCTAGATGATTTAAAATGATATATAAGCACTTTATTTCTAGTTAAAAAATGTGGTGTAAATTAGGAAATAATTCATGGGTTAATTAAGCCTCGTAATTGATTATGTTAAGTGCATAATCATTATGGCACCCTAAAATTGAATGTTTTGATTTTTAGACATTGTCAATCTTTAAGAGACTTCTCCAATCGATTTTAGGCATTAAAAAGTGACATAATAAATTATACCAAAGACCTAATCAATTTTCCATTTGTATAATATGTTTTTAATTGATCAAATAATTCCCTAATCCTTTGGTTAGGCTTTAAAAATATTCTTAGGTGATTTTGTAAAATCAAGAGAGGTTTTTCAAAGGGTTTTAAATGTTTTTGTGATTTTCCTTAATAAAATTGAGAGTTTTTCTAATACCTTTACATACATTGATCACTCGGCACAAACATGCCAACTTTTACACTTTATATGTTTCCACATTATCTTTAACTTTAGCACTTATCTCGAACCTTGAAACTTCTTTTGATGAGGATTGAGTAACTCTTCAGGATAAACTTCATCATCCGGAAAAATGTTTAATTAGAGATCTTTGTTGACTTCACCAAATGTCGTTTGACATAAGGTGTTATCTCCTCTGATACCCATTGATAGATTAATCTCCAATCACTTAATCATCACAATTAGATCAACATTACTTGATCTACACAACTATATATATATATATATATATATATATATATATATATATATATATATATATATATATATATATATATATTCAATTATATCATAATAACTTGATGATCAAAATTTAATATCCAAGCTAATCCACTTGATCACTACATCTAATGGTCTTCAAGCTTCATTTGATCAACATATCTTGATCAATGCATTTTGATATTTAAGCACAAAACATCATCACTTGGTTAACACATCAAGTACAATCAATTGATCAACATTCTAAGCATTATCACTTGTCATGGAATGTGTGTAAATATCCCATGGTAAAGTCTCTTGGCACATGAAGAAGTTCATCCTTTATTAGGTGTTTTTGGATTTTCTTTAAGAGGAAGAAGAGAAAGACTCAAAGGTTTAAAAGAAAAACACTAAGGGGGATTCGATCCTAAAAGCTATCATGAAATGATTGATCCTACAGTTGAGGTTTCTATCATATTCCAACTTAATTCAATATTAAGTTGGACTAGGCACCTAAACGAAAAATTGTGAACTAGGCACAAGTGAACCAACGGATAAACCAAACATGAATGAATGCAAACTCAAAATTTAAGAAATCTCAAGTAAAAAGAAAAGAAGACATGAGATGAAGAAAAAGTAAGTGTGCAAGTGAAATATGCATCATTAAGTATTCAACAATGCAAAAACAGAACCTACTCAAGGTAGGACTTCAGATGTACCATTATGCTCCTAACATGGAATCATGGACTAGAGAATGAGGCATTAAAATTCTGCATAAATGGGATATAAATAAATCAGAGTTTACAAAAAAAACTTCCGCATAAACGGGATATCACATTTCAACTTTCAACAAATTCAACTTTTAATTATAACCGGCTTAATACATAGCACTTTTCATAAATAAACATAAAATAACTTCATTTCAATTAAATAATTCAACTTGATAACGACATTACGCAGCGGATTCATAACAACTTGCAGCATCTTTATCCAACATAGAAACAACTTAAAAATAATAAATAAACATTCTAAGTTCTTAAATTAAAATAAAATTCAGCATTTCAACAAATCAACAAAACAGACACGCGTCATTCCTCCTAAGTGCTACGTATCAGAGCGACTGACCACCCACTCAACTAAATGTAACTGGCTACTCCTCAGTATTACCTGCATGTTGCCAACATAAGGACAACATTCAAACAGAAGGGGTCAATTATGATAATTATAAGCAGTATAGAAACGCAATACACAGAAAAGAATTTCACATAATTCACCACTAACATCAACTAGTACAACAATACAACAACAACTCAAAGTAATGCGATTTTTATGTGAATCTACTAAATATGCATGTGGTACCATTTCGGAGTAAGACTCCCAACTTAAATCATTGCCAGGTTATCGAGGCATCAAGGTATAAGCCTTCAACATTCAACTTAAAATTTGTCAATCCAGGCCAACGTGGTGTGAGCAACGGCTCCGAAAAAATGCACATGAATCTACATGACATACACGACTATACAACGCAAACAACATAGCAACACGAACAACACAACAACTTTTACGACATAAATAACTTATATTCGACTTTGGCATAAAAGCCTCCAACATATCAACTTTATAACCATTTCGTAAACCGGAACGTACAACAACTTAATTGTACCTGCAAATCGACTATACAACACATTTTCGAAAAAAAACATAATAAAAAACAACTTTTAATTTACCCGACTTACCCCGATTAATTTCGTTAATTTTCGGACAACTTTGTTTTTCGCCTAATTCGGCTAAACCGACTAAATCGACACTGTTTCTAACTTCCCGCGACTTATTACAATCATCGAAATTCTGTCTTTTGCTAATCGTTTTCTGTCATAGATTCACTTGCTGCTACTGATTCTATTGATTCTGCTAAAATTCTGGTTTTTTATAATTTCATGTCAAAACTTCAATCACAGTAATGTTGATCCTGGTTATATCATCCTCTGTTTTTCTACTACGACTAAATCCTGAAATCTTAATAATTATTTTCTTAAATTTACCAAATGAAATTGATATAATAAAATTAACATTGTTTAGTTAATTTGTTCCAAGACTATAATTCACTATATATCACTAATTACCTATCATTCAATTAACCAATTTATTAATAATTCTCATGAAGCAATGCATGATTAAGAGGGAGAGGTTCAAAGTGGCTCCCACCATAGAGGAAAGTGGCATGCGCCACATGCCTCAATGCACCCACCTTAATTAATTTAACATGCTACTAATTAAACTAACTTGCCTTAATTCCACCTAATTACCTGATCATGATACAAGCATTACTCCATTATTAAAGTGGCTCCTGCCACAAGTAGAAGTGGCACCCGTCACTTGCTACTTCATCCTTAATTACTTCACTTAATTAATTATACGACTTAATATATATCACTTAATTACTCCATGGCTTAATCAAAATGTAAATGTGAGAAGTAGGAACCAAAGTGGCCCCCGCCACCTACCAAAGTGGCACCCGCCACTTGATATCTTCCAAGCCCCCACATACCAAGTGGTACCCGCCACATGGCCTTTAGGCCACCACTCTACCGATCTGTCTTCGTCATCCCCTATTCGTAATTTTCCATAAACAATTCAACGCAATTTTTACAGCAACAAACCAATATAAATTAACAGAGTATAATCAACAAAATTCAATCATCAGACAATCGATTTTTACACGAACATTCACAACAACAAAAATCAGCAGATCATTCATATCAGTACAGATTCAACAAACCTAACTACCCAAATCAAACTGAATCATAGTATTGAATTTCATACCCGATTATAATAATCGAACTCAATCACAGTATTGAATTTCATACCCGATTATAAGAATTGAACTCACCCTTACCTTAGGTTTTGTATCGAAGGTTGCCCTAAAATCGAATTTCAACTTTGTTCCTCTTTCTCTCACGATTGTGCAGCAGTTTTTCAAGTTTTCCAATTTCCTCTTCTACTGATATGTTATGTTTTGTTTCTATTACTTTCTAATTTATTTTTATTAAATCAATTAAATATTATAATTAATAATGAGCATAAACATAACACCCCCTATTTTACTAATTCGGACACGATTTTAAGCCCATCAACCCAACTATCACAACAACTATATTATTAATTCTAATAATAATTCTACGGCTTCCGACTTATTATTCCGTCTTATCAACATAATCAACCACAACATGAAATATACCGACGAAACACAAATAATTAATTAAATATTTGGGCGTTACAATTCTCGTTCTTATGTTTTTCTGTGTGCAATAATGTTGTTAAAAGATTTATGAAGAGAGATTTGAATTTTGTTAAAGAGAGTGATGGAGATGCTTGAGTGAGAAAGGCAGAGAGTGTGTATTTTAATGTTCTGTTGTTATGGAGGAGAGATAAACATGTGTTTTCTAATAATGTGGGAAGAGAATCGTAGTGGTTGTGTATGTTCCATTTATTTGTGTTGTTGGCCGAAATTGTGTGCTGAATGTGGGGGTAGTGGAATTGTTTTGTGCAGGTGGGGTCCCTTAAGAATTTTGAAATTAGTGAGTATTGAAAGTTTGTAGGTGAGTGTTATATGACTTTGTTGCAAGGAGTTTTGGCTGGTGGGGTCATGTTGCAGGAAAATTTCATGTAGAATGAGTGTGTGCTGACGAATGAAATGTTTTGTGCATTTGCAAGTGGGAGGAATTGTAATATAATGGGTAATGCATTTGGATGAAAAAGTGGGACCATATGTGTGATGGCTACAAGTTGTTGTGTGATGGATACTGAGAATTGTTATGGCTGAAGAAACTTGGTTCCCGTTGACAATCATGTGGGTCACCTTTGAATGTAGCTTTTCATGTGGCCCATAAATTGCCTTACTTCTTCTTCTAATTATTTTTTGTAATTCTTTTTGATAAGGCTGAATTTTTTGTTTGATAAATGAACATGTAAAGGGCCTTATATGAAACATGAATGGTTTTTGTGTAAAATAAATATGAAGAATGCTTTTTAGTTAATAAATATTGATAAAAGAGTTCAAAATGAATAATGGATTTGAAAATTTATTAGATGGTTATTTGGACTAAGAAAAATAAAAATGGACTAGGTTTTGAAAAGTGAATAGGAAATTAGATGGGGAAAAATCGGGTAATAGTTTTGTAAATAGACATGGATTTGGATATTGGAGAAGAAATATGGATATTGAAAAATGGATCTTAGAATTGGATTATGAATTAAACCGAAAATGAATTAAAATATGGATAACTGGATTATGGACAAAACAAATAAATGATGATAACTTGAATGACCCCACAACTTGGCTGAATTTAACCCCACAACTTCACTCAAACTTTTTCCACGCATCTCTGACAAAAATGAATCTCCCGAACAAGCTGAATAAGTTGTCACCGAAATAACAATCATCTGAATTAACCATCTTCTGAACTCCTGACCAAATAAATCATGAAACAATTTGAATTCGTCTGAGCCAATCACCGGGAAAATAAATCCACAGATGAACACAACTGAACTTGCGATGATCTTGATAAACCTGATTTTCTGAACCAAACCTCACACAAACCACTACATGATAACCTGAAAAAACCCACACACAACAATTTGATCTTGGGCGCATATACACTAACTGAGAAATAAACCACTAAGACGATTATCGCTCCCCCGAAAAGACACCGGGTCCCACAAGGTACAGACGCGAACGGTTGGCGAAAAGGGAAAATGAAGGTGAAGATGAATAGAGTCGCCATCTAGGCATTTTTATCCCGAAGTAAAGGTAATGCTGCATAAACCTAGAAAGATATGGATAAGACGGTTGCGAACCAGAGAAACTGAGAAAGGGGGTTGGTTACAACCTGGGAAAGTATTAGCACCCAGATTGTCCGTCGTACTCGACGGGATCCACGCTTGAAAGATTGTGCTTAAAGGGGTAGTGTATGTGCTATCTATGTGCAAAAGCTGGAAGAGAAATGTACAAGTGTCAGTGCAAAAGGTGAATACTCAGGAATTGAGGCTTTAGAAATAATGTTGGAAGGGGGGATGACAAAGAGAATTTTTTGTTCGATAACAGTTAAGTTATGCCTACGTATCCTCTCGTGGAATGAGGAAGTCAAAATACCGTAGTTCGACTCAAAGAGACTGAAAGATAAATTGACTGTGAACTACTTACTTATCTATGCTCAAGTGTATAACTCGTCTGGCTCGAGTGCTAACTGTCTTGCATTAGACGGAAGAAGCAAGTTCTCGTTTGTGAATGAGTGTGATGAGAAAAGAATCCCGAAGGAGACGATTATTGTTTGTTTTTGTGTTTTCAGTTTTGTTATTGTTTTTGGTATTTTTCATAGGATTATGAGCTTAAGCCTAAATCAAGGGCTTGTAAACTCATTATATCCTCCCTGATTAGGGATAATGAGCCTACTTAAGTATGAGATAAGCATCTCAACTTAATTACCATGATGATGTAGGATTAAGATCATTAACCTACTTGTGATTATTAAAATGTTTTTTTTTGTTTAGTGTTAAGTAATGAGTTTAATATCTAATCACAGATTAGTGAACACATTACACCATCCTAATAGAAGGATAATAGATGAGCACGCTTAAGCTGAAGAAGATACCTCAACTTAATACATGGTTAGGGACTAAATTCGCTATATAACAAAGCCTTTATTAAGTGGATTTTAATTAAAGGATGAGATTAAGAAATGGATTTTATGTTTGTAAGACAACTTTAGGGGGACTTGTCCATTAAACACTAGGGTTAGTCCTTCTTAACCATAAGGAAGAATTAGAACCCTAATGTAAGGCCCAAGTTACAAGATAAAGTCTTGATGGTTATTAAGATGATTTGATTAAGACGTTTAAACAAATTAAAGGTTTAACACTTAGGATTAAAGTTATACACTCCATCCTAAGAGAAGGATGCAGGCATAACCATAATTCCAAAGTCCTAAAACTTTAAGAGTTTAGTCTCTGGTTATTGAGATGAGAAGAGAGACTCAAGGAGACTCAAAGGTAAAAAGCTAAGGGGGACTAATCACAACCCTAATTATTATCATGCTTGGATGTTCCTATGGTTTGTGAGGCTTAAGAAAGATCTTCAAGGAAGCCACCAATGGAAGAAGCAGAAGAATAAGTTACTTACTTCACTGAAGAAGATAAGTAACTTAAAGAAAGAAAGTGAGAGAGATGGAAAATAAGTGAATCAAATTCACTTCAAAGACAAGTAAAATGCAAATGATAGAGATAAGAAGAAGTGAGAGGTGAAGGCAAATCCACCTCCCAAAATGACTTACCAAAACCTGAAAATTTAGCATGGATGCATAAAGCATAAAGCAAAAAGGAATGAAGTAAAATGAGATGCAATGAGATGAAATGACCAAAGTTAGAAGTGTTTATGAAATGTAAATGTCATGTAAAGTGATGCAAAGGCATACAAAATGCATATGAATAATCATACAAGAATGAGATGCAAAGGAAGCATGCTTTGAAGTTTGAAAACACATGAATGTTCATGAAATGAAATGAATGCTAATCATGGAAAATGAATGAAGAAATGATCAAGCAAGGTTCTAACATGTCCTAAGATGTCTAAGATGACATATGAATGCATGAAATGTCATGGCAAGTTTAAGTGATGATGCATATGCAAGGTGAATGCAAATGAACATGAGAAATTAGGGTTACATAGACATATGAGATGCAAATGGATAAAACAGAAGCAAATGACATGATAAAAATTGCAATCAAGCTCAAACAAACCCTAATCTCATATTAGGTCACACCCCAAAGAAGAAGGTCAGAAGCCTAACCTATCAAAAGTTATGATTTTCCTAAGTTTTCTAGGGTTTTTGGGTGGTTCAAAGGGAAAAATGCAAATCAAATTGAAACTGCAAGATAAATTGATGAGGAAAATGACCAATAAACTACATGCAATATGTAACACAATACAAAAAGAATCAACTTCAAACACTTATTTGTTAGGCAGAAATGATTTTTTAAAGTTAGGGTTCAAAAATATGATTTTTATGACCCTTAATTCAAAGAAAATTGGCAAACTATGATCAAACCTAAAAGAAATTTGTGTGAAGAGTTTGAAAATGTTTCTAAATGCATTGAGATGATTCATAATTTTTTTGGTGATTTTTAGAAACCTAAATGTATTTTTAATTAATTAAAATACTTTAATTAATTAAAAATTATATTTAAATATTTTTAAAATGCTTTTTTAATGCAAAAAATAAAATAAAAATTATTTTTGGAATGAGAAAAATATTTAAAGTCAGAATGCAAAAAAATATTTTTTGAATGCTTTTTGCTATTTTAAATAAATTGTGCAAGAAAATGCAAATAAAAATGAAAATAAATGAATAAAATGGGAAGTCAACTGATCCAGTGGGTGAGATTCAAAGGGGGGAAGACTGCGCGCGCGTTTGTAGGGCCGGGATTGCATCTGGGTTAATTAACTGATTAACTTAATTAATTAGAAATTAAACTTTAGTGAAATGATCTGAACCGTTCACACACGCGCGAAATCAAATCCAATGGTCTACATTCAAACTGACCCCTAAACCCTAATTAACTAACCCTAATTATTTTCAGGTGACCGGAGCTAGCTCCGGTCATCTTCTCCGGTGAGACCAAAACCTAACTCTCTCCAAACCTCAAATTAATGCATCAAACTCTCCAGAAATGATCCACAAGCAACATTAAACAAGAATCCAAGCATAAAATCCATTTATATTGCATCAAAAACAAGAATCGAAGCAAACAAAATTTACGGGCAAAATTTCAGAACAAGCATACATGGCCATTTCTCAATCATTTTCAAAACAAATTACATCCCAATGATCAATGGAGCATACAGATTTATATTGTAACTAGAAAAACAAGTTCTGGAAAAATTGTTCTTGAGGTATACCTGAGATTGAGCTTTCTAATTCTGGGCTTTCTGGACCTCTCTTTGGTGCAAATCAACTTCAATGGGCTTCCTGAGGATGCTTTGATGCTTGGCTTTGATGATTCAACTCTGCTGCACCAGAAATCGTGTTTTGGTTTGGCTGTGTTTTAGGCTATGGTGATGGGAGCTTTGTGATCCTTAGGTCACGTGGAGATGATTGGTGAAAAAAGATTGAAGTTTCAGTGGTTGTGTGATGATTTTCGAAGAGAGGAAGTTTGAGGGATTTTGTGAAATCTGAGTGTTGGGATGTGTCATACCCCAAATTTGTCCTACCCGCACAAGTTTACTGTTTAATCATCGTTTCAAAAATATGAAAAATTTGCACCATTTTATTTTTCTGTCTAGCGAATATACCAAAAAGTCAAAAAAATGCACCCATTATTTTTTATATGTCACCTTAGATTTTATTTTTATTATTCGAAAAAATAAATACAAAAAATTTCTCATTATTTCTATCCAAGCCACTTTTAAATAGGCCCATTTATCTACACAAAATACCAAAAAGTAGAAAATTATTATTTATTATTATTCACTATGAAAAATAGAACATTATTGTTTCATTAGCCTTATTCACATCTGCTACTTTTTACTATGCTTTATTTTATTATTACTGTTATTACTACTTATTATTATTTCCACTATTATTATGTTATACTTTTATTTTTAGTTATTATTATAATTTTTATTTATTATTGTTATCAGTGTTTTTATTTTTATTTTTATTTTTTATTTTTTTTCCTTTATCACTATTATTGTCACTATTTTATTATTAGTCATATTATTACTTTTGAAAAAATCATCATTTGTTTACAAGATTAATTTCCTTTCATTTTATTATTTATTTATGGTCATTTTTTTTATATATATCTTTTAGACCAAATTGTCCTTTTATTAATGTTTTCTATTATCTCCTTTTTAGATTAAATCATAATTCTTTTCTTCCATTTGTACCATATGATAACTATTATTTTTATTGGTATGAAGTTTTATTATTATTATTACAGTTGTGCTTTTACAAAGTCACAACACAAGTGGAAAGGAATCAATTTGAATTTGTTTGCATAGATGCCAGCGCATAGACTACATCCATTACACCACTTTTTTCAATCCGTAAGCAACACTCCCAAGGGTCCCACTCACATGATGCGCACCAAAATACCACACCAACATCTTTTTCCAGCTATTCCTCAACGGCAAATCCGTACTCTCCCACTACTCCATACACAACTCACAAATCCTATACATTCACAATTCATTTGCTACATATCAGAGACTCTCTTCACTCTTTCAAAGGGGGTAAGAAAAATTCACAGAAGCAAAAAACTCAGCAAAAACCTTTTCTCTTCTTCAAGCTTACCTCACAAAACCACCATAAACGCTGATTAACAGACCTGCCTCATTCACTCATCATTAACCAAACTTCATTTTTAATCCTTTTCATCAACAAATCTTCAAAAATAAAACCAGTTCAGACCTGTGAAAAAGCCAGAAATTAACAAATATCACTCACCTTTCTCCTTCAAAATCAATCGCAAAACCATAACACCACAACCTGAACGCAGAAACTGACCCATGTGACAAAATCTCAACCTGAAAAGCCCAGTTATTCACTATTGTACCCTTCTTTGTTTCTTGAATCTTCTCCATAAACCCTGTTGTTGCATCATTCGTTCAGCCGAAATCGTGTTCACGGATCCAAACACAAACGCGTGACCACCGATTGAAACAACCATCCACCGCACCAAACTTCACCATCATCACCGGCCAACCTTAAACCCGCCGAGCCAAACCGCAAACCATCTGCTCAAACCCCTTTTTCTCCTTCACTTCACTTTCCACCACCCATAACCAAAAACAGTACAAAACACAAACCTTCCCAAACGCAGTGAAAAGCCATCACCGAAGCCATCGCGAAATCCAAAATAGGTCCGTAAACGAACCACATTCCACCGACGCTCGCACCAGCCGACCCAAAACCAGACAAATCACCTCCGCCCTCTCAAAACAAATCCATAAACACCGTGAATCCTTCACCTTCGGAGAAGCCGCCGCAAAATCGCATCGCCCTTCTCCGCTTAGACCACAAATCACCACCGGTTCGCCAAAATCCGAACCTGAGCCGCAGAAATCCGAAACAGCCACCATGAAATCGCGAGTTGAGAGAAGAGAGACGAAAATCGCGAAGAAAAACTGAGCGAGAAACCGTGAGACGACGAACACAGAGCAGCGAGAGAGTGGGAGTTCTGCAAGAGGAGACCGGCACCAGATTTGTTCGTGGGTGGGTTGCTTTTCTCTTTTTGTTCTTTCTGGATTTGTGAGGAAGTTTCTTTTCAAAAAAGGGCATTTGTTTTGTGAAGATGGGACAGCATCGTGTGCTGCACCCTTCAGTTAACTCTTTATTTTTATTTTTCTTCTTTTTTCTTTTTTTTTTATTATTACTGACTTTATTTCTATTATCTTTGGTCTTCATATGTTCAGCTGGGCTTAGCCCAATAATTTCTTTATGACTCATAGGCATAACATGTTTCCTTTATTTCTATACTTGTCTTAATATTTTTTTTATTTACTTAAAATCTGTTATTTGGTTTAAGTAGTTTTCTCAATTTTATTTTAATTTTGTTATCTTTTAAAAGAGGGAAATATAATTGAAATATATTTTAATGTTCATGAGGCTTTATTTTACTTTATTCTTATTAGTGGGCCAATGATATCATAAAAGGCCGATTTTTTCGCCCGATTTTAATCGGTGATATTCGATCAATATGAGGCCCTCCTTGTAACTAATTTTTTTATTTTATTATTCCGACAAACAAACATTATTTTATCTTGATATTATTTAATTCATTTAATTATTTAATTCATTATTCTATTTTTATTTAATTCCAGCAATTCAATTTATTTTATTTATTTTATTTTCGCATTTAAAAAATTATGTTTCGACTCCTTATAGAATGATTCTGATTTTGAATCGATTCTAAGGTAGTTCATGAACTAAATTTCGACGTGTCCCGAAAAGGTCCAACGCCTTCAAATAGTTGCGCTCGATTAAAAGGTCCAACGCCTTCGAATAGTTGTGTCCCGATTAAACAGGCCGAACGCCTTCGAACTGTTCAAAAACACTGCACACACGTTTCCTCTTGGGCTAACTACAATGATACCTCTTTATTTCGCGCAATCCCCTGTATTTATTTTGTATCCCTCTCCCTTTACTTTGTACGTATTTTATTTTCCGTATTCTATTTAATTCCGAACCCTTGGTCCAACGCCAAGCGGTTGCACTTGCACACTTGCACTTTATTTTCCAGTTATTTTGTTTTCGTTTATTAGGATCCACCTCTCTTTGCGAGCCGAGCGCTTCGTGCCTCGCTAACAAACTACCAAATAAACTTCCATTTGCAATTACCCTCTAAACCTCAAAAAACCAAAACGTTTCGATTAGATCCAAACCTTTGATCCAACGTCAAGTGGTCTTAGGAAATAAAACACTTTAATAAATGCGAGAAGATTTGTACGCCACGAGCCTTAAGCGGTAGAAAGGGGGATAACGAGCTTTCGTTACTCGCTTCGATTATTTTCGACGCAGGACGCTTGTCCTGTTGGGCGAGATAAACTATCCATAGTCTTTAGTGCATTTTAACTCCTAAACCCTTTCATCGACGAAAGGTAATAAAATCAACAACCATTACCCTTAGTAGGCCGAACTACGAGGCTCTGACTTTCCCATTGCACACGGGAGTACGTAGGCACTAGGATCTCAATCCTTGCTGAGCACCTAGGATCAATCTAACTTATAATTCAACTCATTTCCCTCTAGCAAGCAATTCGTTTAAGTATAGACATCCTTTCGCGCACAATAACTTAGATGGTTCCCATCGAGTACGATGGATGTAGGGGGTGTTAATACCTCCCCCTGCATAACTGACTCCCGAACCCAGGCAATGGTTCCGTTGACCTTTGTCCTCATCCTTTTCTTCCCGGGTTGTATCTATATCTTCCCTTTCCCTCTTCGGGAATAAATAGAATTAGGTGGCGACTCTTCAGTTCGTCCGGCGCGCGGCTTCGTCCATTCGGATCGCGTAAGGTCGTATTTTTCGGGGTACGACAGGATGATTCAGGCTCTTGTGTGTTACAAAATGGCTTGCAAAATGTTTGTTTAAGCAAATGGGATTGCTCAGATAGTTGTTGTGGCATAGGCTGATTGGTATGGGGTGTTTTGCAAAAAAGTCAATTTTTGTGTACTTGAGGTATGGGCCATGGTAGGTCTTGCTTTTTGGGGTGTCTGGCCTCAGCAAGATTCATGGAGAGCCATAGAATCAAGATTATGTAGTTGGCACAAGTGGATGAAAGGATCCAATGCATTTTGCAATTTTGGAGAGTTTTGGCCCTTTTGTGATTTCTTGAAGTTCAAGTCATGAAAACCCTAGGTCTAATGCACAATTCTGAAGTGTTTGTGCATATTAAAAGTCATTAGAATGCTTGAACATGCCAAAAGGCAAAATCCCTCTTTGACATGAAACTTGAAATTATAGGATTTTTGCCAACTTTGAAAGGCCCTATCTTGAGTTCTATGATGAATCAAGGCATGTTCTTGTTCTTTTTGAAAAGGGAAAGACCCGATCTACAACTTTCATGACCAATAATTTTTCATTTGAAGCATTTTTGGTTATGAAAGAGGAGGTTGAAAAACTTTCCCAAAATGGAAAGTTTGCATTTCAAGTCATTTCCAAAAATGGCAAGTTTGCAATTGGCTCAAAATTATTCAATCTTTTGAACTTCCAACCACTTCTAAGATCAAATAAAGATCATAGAACTTCAATTTGATGAAAATACCCCTATGGTTCCATTGTTGGGGCCTCAGATGCCCTGATTTTGACTTAACTTGCTCAGGAAGTTACCCAGTAAACAGATGACTTCCACAATGAGTTTCTTCATCAAACTTGGTACACATGATCCTTATGACATATTAAGAACATTAAAAACAAGAATGGCCCAAAAATTTGGAGTTAAGGCCTCTGAAACCAAAACCCTAATTTTGGTCATCTGTGCAGTGAAAACCCTGGCTCTGCTTCCATGCCTTTGCCAGTTCTTGTGATCCCTTGACTTTCATGAACTTTGAGGAGCATAATATGATGGTAGAACACACATGGACCCTCTTGGAAAGCTTTGAGACCTTTGGGATGGCTCATATGGATTCTTGGATTGCTCAGATCACAAACCCTAGATGCAGATGAAATGGAACTATGCAGATGAAACAAATATGCAATATGAGATGTAATGCTTATGTTAAAAAAAATGAAAGATCACAAGTCATGGTGTGATATGAGTGAGGGCAAATTTAGGGTGTTTACAGCTGCCCCTATTCAAGCATGAGTTAGTTGTGCAAGATGTAAGCGACTGGCTTAACAGACAAACAAGATAACTTGTGGTTGAATACCAAAGACAGTCTAAAATTTGCACTCGCTGGATAGAAGAAGAAAAGGGATATAATTTGTAAAAGGCAGTAAAAGGCAGTATAGCATGATTATCAAATGAAAGCGATGAAGGAAGACCATCGAGCAGAGGACGACTGCTGGGGATAAAGTGGTAAGTAAAGCAATGACGGGGACGGCCGAAAAGCTGGGGAAATAAAGAGATCATGATGGGGACGACCATCGGGTAAAGAAATAAAATTCTCTGGGGATTAAGGTAAAGGCGATGATGGGGATGGCCATCAAGCTTGGAAAGTAAAGCAAACAACGATGGGGACGACCATCGGTTCAAAGAATAAATGAAATAATGATGAGGGACGACCATCAAAGGTGAAAGACGATCACCTAGCAGGGGACGGCTGCTCTTTATCACGACATAGGACGAATGTCAGATAGAAAAGATTGACGATGGGGACGGCCATCGGATAAGTATGATGAAGGATGATCATCAAAAGGTGAAGGACGATCACCTAGCAGGGTACGACTGCTCTTTATCACGACATCTGATGAATGTAGGATAGAAACGATCGAAGATGGGGACGACCATCGGATAAGTATGATGAAGGAAGATTATCAAGAGGTGAAGGACGATCACCTAGCAGGGTACCGCTGCTCTCGGGGTTTATCACGACATAGGAAGAATGTCGGATAACAAGATCAACGGTGGGGACGGCCATCGGATAAATGATGAGGGACGGTCATCATAGGTGAAGGACGATCACCTGGTAGGGGACGGCTGCCGAAAATATCATGACATAGGACGAATGTCGGATAGAAAGGTTCCACTAATGGGGACTCCACTGGGGAAAGGGATGAGGCACGGTCATCCAAAGGTGAAGGACGATCACCTGGCAGGGGACGGCTGCCGAAAGTATCACGACATAGGACGAATGTCGGATAGAAGGAAGTTATTCTATTGGTGACTTACTGGGGAACGGTAAACACGGACGAGTGCTTATGCTCAAGAATAAAAAGGTATGAGTGTTTGACGACGTGTATAGATTAAAGATGCGGACGAGCATCCTTAGGACCATGATACGGACGAGTATCGGTAGAAACAAACGCTGACGCGTGTTCAGAGATGATGATACAAACGAGTACCAACTGGTTAACAAAGAACAAGGACGAGTGTAGGATCTGTTGAAGAGTGATATAAACAAGATACAAACGATTATCGAAGACTTCTGTATAAGTATGAGTGAGTATTGGTTTGTTAGTGAAGTATGAGCAAGACACAGACGAGTGTTTGATCTGCTGGGGAATGCATGACACGGACGAGTGTCAAATAAGTACTATATATAAACAGGCATCTGTTTTGGGAATGAAAAGGACATGTTTTGGCTTTCTGTGGGGGATAGGATGAACAAGTGTTTGTTTTTGAGAGTGCAAAGGGGACGCTTTGGCTTTTATGTGCAAAGGGGTGTACTTTGTATATTGCTGATGAAAAAATGATGGTAATTGCAGGTGACTGGCTCAAACCTGGCTTATGATCATGCAAATGTTTGATTTTTGTCGTAATGTTCCGTATTAGATGGAATGCTACGCTTATTTGGTGAATATGATGCAAATGCTATGATTATGCAAAAGAGAAACCGATCCGAGATTCGAATCCCGCTGGGATAAAGATCTCTGGCTGATCGGCTCGAAGGGATGTCCCGGCTGGGGAAGAGATCATTGGTAGATCTAACTGCAAGGAGAACTCTGCTTGGGGAAATAGACCGTTGGTAGATCTATCAGTGAGGAGAACTCAGCTGGGGAGAAGTAAGCCTCCGTTGGGAAAGTATGCATGCATTGTTCTCCTGGGGAGAGAATGGAGACTCTGTGGGGAGACCGTTCCCATTAACTTTGTTGAGGATGAGATATCTGGCATTCTGGTGGGGAATAGGAAGTTCCTTGCCCATATTGCTATGTCATAGTTGTCAGGTGCTGCTTGGGGAGGTGATAACTTCTGGGAAGCAGCATATTGGGGATGCAATGCTTGGTGTGCCCCATGCTGGGTATTGAATACCTGCAACCTGTTAAGACAGAAGAAACACACAAGTATCCCGAGGCATCCCTTACCGGATTCCGTCATAGGAGTTAGATTTTCCTGAAAGTAATACATTTCCTGCAAATATTTATTAAAAAATGGCCTATTTGCCTCGTGCGAGTATTGTATCATGAATATTGGACATTTTGCAAACGAAACAAAAATGTACAAAACAAGGTGTGACTGAAAATTCTGATTTTATTAATCTGGGTGCCCTGAATTGGCGAATACAACTAAGGAAACAAATCCCCTGAAATGAGGGGGTTGTTATAAATTGAGAAAATAAAAGTGTTGGCAATGTTGATGACGACATTCCAGTGTTCTTCCTTTGCTATGACCTGTATGAACTTGACGTTCTTCTCATCTTGCTTTCTGAAGAAGGTTGATTTTGACTGATGCTTTATCCTTTCGAAACTTGTCGTGTTATGAATGATACAGACGAATTCAGAATGCAGTTGTTCGCTTATTCCCTGATTTTGCGTGGATCGCCCTTTCGGGTTTTCAATCCACCGGGATACCCATTTTTTCCTTAGCTATCCAATGCGACTTTTCAACTCAGCGGGTGTACACATTTTTCATTTTTCCTTTATTTTTTCCCGATTCCTTTTATTCTGTTTTTGACTCGCCGGGATGCCCTATTTTTGCCTGGACTTACATTCTATTTTTATGTCCAGCGGGTCATTTTATGCGAAGTATTTTTTAACTTCATCTGAATTCATAAGGGATAAGAAATCTTCGACATCCATAGTAGTGAGCATCAGTGCTCCACCAGAGAAAAACTTCTTTACTATGAATGGACCATCGTAATTTGGAGTCCATTTTCCCCTGTGGTCTGTATGAGGAGGAAGAAGTTTTTTCAGCACAAGATCTCCCACTTCGTATTCCTGAAGCCTGACTTTCTGATCGAAGGCTCTCTTCATCCTTTTCTGATATAACTGCCCATGACAGATTGCAGCTAATCTCTTTTCTTCGATCAGATTCAGTTGATTGTACCGAGACCGGACCCACTCTTCTTCGTCCAGCTTTACATCCATCATTACCAGTAAGGAGGGTAGCTCAACTTCAACTGGTAGGACTGCTTCCATACCGTACACAAACTGATAAGGTGTTGCCCTAGTAGACGTTCTGATTGAGGTTTGATACCCATGCAAGGCAAATGGTAGCATTTCATGTCAGTCTTTGTAAGTAACCACCATCTTCTGCACAATCTTCTTGATGTTTTTGTTAGCTGCCTCAATAGTGCCATTCATCTTTAGCCTGTAAGGAGAAGAGTTGTGATGTTGAATTTTGAAGTCCCGGCACAGTTCTGCCATCATTTTGTTGTTCAAATTGGAACCATTGTCAGTAATGATTCGCTCGGGAACTCCATATCGACAGATGATGTCTCTTTTCAGGAATCTGGCTACCACTTGTCTAGTGACGTTTGCATACGAAGCTGCTTCAACCCATTTGGTGAAGTAATCAATGGCTACCAGGATGAATCTGTGGCCATTTGAAGCAATTGGTTCGATCTTTCCAATCATGTCAATGCCCGACATGGCAAAGGGTCAAGGTGAAGACATTACGTTCAAAGGATTCGGAGGCACATGCCCTTTGTCTCTGTAGATCTGGCATTTATGGCATTTTCTGGCATATGCACAACAGTCTGCATCCATTGTGATCCAGTAATAACCTGATCTTAACAATTTCTTAGCCATTGCATGTCCTCCAGCATAGGTACCGAAAGATCTTTCATGCACCTCATGCATCAGCAATCTGTTTCTTTCTTGTCAACACATATGAGCAGAACCATGTCAAAGTTTCGCTTGTATAATAAACCATCAGCATTAAGGAAGAAACTACCGGCCAGCCTTCTTAGTGTCTTCTTATCATTGGATGATGCCCTAGGTGGGTATGTTTGATCCTCTAAGAAGCTTTTGATGTCATGGAACCAAGGCTTGTCATCTTTAGCAATGTCCATAGAGAAAAAGTATGTTGGTCGGTCCAATCTGGATACCAAAATCCGAGGCACATAATTTGCAGTTTGAACCTTGATCATGGAGGAAATGGTAGCTAAAGCATTTGCAATCTGATTTTCGTCTCGAGGGATGTACTCAAGTTTGACTGTTGTGAAGAAATTCAATAATCTCCTCGTATAGTCACGATACAGAATCAGATGCTCTTGATGAGTGTACCATTTGTCGTTGGTCTGATTGATTACCAAAGTTGAATCTCCGAATACATTCAAAGTCTTGATCCTGAGGTCAATGGCTTCCTCAAGACCCATGATACAAGCTTCATATTCAGCTTCATTATTAGTGCAGGCAAAGGTTAGTTTTTCTGAGAAAGGCATATGAACTCCTTTGGGTGTAATGAGCACTGCACCAACTCCACGACCATTCATATTGACAGCCCCGTCAAACATCATAGTCCATTCTTCTTCTGGATTAGGCCCTTCAGTATGAACTGGCTCTTCATAATCTTTTGCTTTTAAGTACATGATGTCTTCATCAGGGAAGTCAAATCTCATGGCACTACGCCAAAAAGGTTTTTTAACAGCGCATCTTAGACATCGCTTTTAAAAGAAAGCGCTGTCTAAGGTTAAAATAAAAATAAAACATGGAAAATGTTCTAAAAAAATAATGAAAGCGCTGTCTAAGGGGGGGTCTTAGACAGCGCTTTTAGAAAGCGCTGTCTAAGACCCCCCCTTAGACAGCGCTTTCTGAAAGCGCTTTTAAATATAGACCTTAGTCAGCGCTTTAGAGAAAGCGCTGTTTAAAGTCTTTCAATTAAAAAAAAATTTAAAACCAAAAGCGCTGTCTAAGGGGGGGGGGGGTATAGAAAGCGCTTTTGGAAAGCGCTGTCTAAGGCATATCTTAGAAAGCGCTTTCCACAAAAGCGTTGTCTAAGGTCTAATTAAAATTAAATTTCAGACTTATATTTTCGTTCTCAGTTCTTTTTGTTTTCCCTCCTGCAAACAAACCCCTCCAGCGAACCCTAACAGCGAACGAGAATACATTGTAATCATTCGGTTTCAGTCATTGAAAGTGTTTGAAGAATCGGTTTCAGAACGTCATTTCTACTGCAGTATGTTCTTCATTTATGCATTTTTTCATTTCTGATTCAGTTCGTCATTTCTACTGCGTTTTGTTCGTCATTTCTTAACATTTTCATTCATTTGGTTTCAAGCATTGCAAGTGTTTGAAGAATATTTCATTTCTGAAAGTGTTTGAAGAATCCTTCATTTCGGTATGTTCTTCATTTTTTCATTTCTTCGGTTTCAGTTCTGATTTTTCATGCTCTGTTATTTAGGGAAATATCAGTATTTGTAAATAACTTCATCAAGAAAAAGGAAATTAAGTGATAAGCATGATAGAATAGCTTATGTAAAATAGAAAAAGGAAATATCAGTAGCATTGAATAGCTTATGATAGCTTATGATAGAATAGCTTATGATAGAATAGCATGATAGAAAAAGGAAATAGCTTATAGCTTATGATAGAATAGCATGATAGAATAGCTTATGAATAGAAAAAGGAAATAGCTTATGATAGAATAGCATGATAGAAAAAGGAAATATCAGTATTTTGAAATCAAGATTCAATTATGGTTTATGTAAAATATAAATAGATGTGAAATTGACAGGTTGATTAATAGTTAACATATCACTAGCATAGAGAACGAACTCTAATATAGTTATAGGTATAGTTATAGGTATATTGTAATAGAAAAAGTTTGATTCTTGTAATATAAAAAATGAAAGTGATGAGGTAATTAAAGTTGGTATATTGGCGTATCGGATACATTATTGAAGTTTATATTAACATTGGTTATGTATAGGTTTTTCAAGTTTTAAATGAATTGAACTTTAAAATTGTTAGGATATTCAAAGATACTACCTTAGTGTAAACACCCCAAATTTGCCCTCACCCATTCACACATGACTTGTGATCATCTCATATGCATAAACACAATCACATCATCTCATGTCTCATTTGGTTTCACTGGATAGTTTCTAAGGCATCTGCACCTAGGGTTTGTGATCTGAGCAACCTCAGGGCATCTTGAGCCATTCCAAAGGCCACTAATCAACTCAAAGGGGTCCATGTGTGTTCTTATATCATGTTACATCCTCACAAAGTCAAAATTGCAGAGGGATCACAAAAACTAGGGTTTGAGTGGATGCAGAGCCAGGTTTAACTGCACAGTTGACTGAAAATTAGGGTTTTGGTTTCAGAGGCCATAACCCCAAATTTTTTGGTCATTCTTGTTTCCATTGGTCTCTATATGGTATAGGGAGTATGCATATCAATTTTCATGAAGAAATTCCTTGGGGAAGTCATCTGATCAAGGGTTGACTTTTCAGACAAGTCAGTGCAAAATCAGGGCATCTGAGGCCCCCAGTGACCCAACCAATGGGTGATCTTCATCATTTTGAGTGTATATGATCTTTATTTGATCATGGAAGAAGGTTGAAGTTCATAGAAATCAAGAATTTAGGGTTTTTGCAAAGGTTGACTTTTTGGGCATAGTTGACTTTTCAAGAATGCATCATTTTAGGTCAATTTTCAAGCCTTGATTCATGATCCAAAAAGGCTTCAAATGGAAAAACTTTGGTCATGAAAGTTGTAGATCTCATCTTTCCCTTTTCAAAAAGTACAAGAACATGATTAAACTCTTCATGGATCAAAAGTTATGGCATTGCAAAGTTAGCAAAAATCATTGATTTTCAAGTTATGCATCAAATGGAAATTTTGCAAAACCTTGGATTAATGCATTATGTGACTTCTAATTCCTCTCAAACCAGTACACAAACATTTCTTTAAGTCATAAAATCAGATTTGAACTAAGTTTGCCCTTGGTTTCATGTTTGGTTATGCAAAGGATCACATGTGAACCAAAATGCCACAACTTGCAAAACTCATCATCATGCTTGCTACAACTTGATGCATTGGCTGCTGAGCTTTGCTAGCCTCTCACCTCACCTTGCTGCGCCAGCCCATGCCCATGTACTTGCCTAGCACCTCACCTTACTTTCTCTTACACAAGAGTTGACAAAGTTGCAAAAGTTAACCTACCAATCCATAAAGCACAAGTCACATCAGCCAGCCAATGAGAGAGAGTCATATGTACAATTTGCAAGCTAAACATATCAAGAGCTAAGGCTGAAACCACACCATTCACAACATTCACAAAAACCTTCCATCTTGCAAGTTCATTCGAATTTCTCTACACAGCTTCCAAACACTCAAACTCTCATCACCATTCAACTCACCCCACCTCATAGACAAGAAACCACCAAAGCATGAGCCTGAAACAAGCCTGAAAACTCCATTGCCATCATTCACCTCAAGCTGCAGATTCTATCGAATCTCTCTCCACAAGCCACAAACACTTCAACCAACACCACAAACCTTCTCAACACACCTCATAGATCATAAACAACCCCTCTTCACAGCCTGAAAGTGCCAAAAACTCATCTGCCATTGTTGACTGAACTGAAGCAGTTCCTTTCGAATCTTCTTCTCCAGCCAACACAAACTCATTTTGAGCATCCAAGTACCTTTGGGGGACCAAGAGGAGCAGCTTGCACTGAAAGAAGAGGCCTGGAAGTTCCTAAACCGAAAGCTTCAAATCTCAGGTAGCTCCAAATATTTTTTTCCAGAAATCACTTTTGTTGTTATAAACTTGTTCTTCATGCTTGCCTGATCACTCTGGTACCATTAGTTTTTGAAATGGCTTTGTTTTAAGAGTTTAATTTGATTCTGAAGCTTGCGTGACCTAGAACTTGCTTGCTTCGATTCAGCTTGTTCATGGAATATAAATTTGTTTTAGGTTAGGGGTTTGGTTCGTGAGGATGAGAGGGACGTTTTCCTGGTCTTAGATTTCATTTTAATAACCTAGGGAAGAAGCTTGAAGTTTTCAGGGGAGGAGGTCACCGGAGAAGACGACCGGAGCTCGTCTCCGGTGACCTGAGAGTGATTAATTATTAATTAGGGTTAGGGCACTGAGTTTGAATCTGGACCATTTGATCATCTTTCCCGCGCGTGCGTGTATGGTCTGGATTGCATCATTAAGTTTTAATTGTGGTTTAATATTTAATTAATTAAGATTAGGATAGTTTGAATCTGGGCCTCTCATTCTGGCGCGCAGTCAACGTTTTTGAACCAAGATTGCATCCTAGCCTCTCATTCTGTTTACTTCCCATTTTATTTGATTTTTAATTCATTTTATTTCATTTATTTTGCACATTTATTTTAAAATAGTTAAAAAATCATAAAAATTATGAAACTTTTTCTTTAAGGTTTTAATAATTTTTATGACACAGAAACATTTTTATTTTATTTTTTATCATTAAAAAAGTATTTTTAAATATTTAAAAGACTATTTTTAATTGATTAATGAGAATTAATTAATTAAAAATACTTTTAGGTATTTAAAAATTACAAAAAAATTCATGAAATGTTCTAAGACATTTAGAAACATTGTCCAACCTTCAAACCAAATTTCTTTTTTGATCTTGATGCATTTTAAGAATTTTTCATTGAATTAAATCATTTTTGATGCATTATTTTGTTCATAAGTTTGAAAATTCATTTCTGCCTATTGGTGAAGGTTGAGACATTGATTCTTCTTGCATTGTTTTCCATTTAGCATGAACTTTCAAGGATAAAAAGGCCATGATTTGATCTTGCATTTTCTAATTGATTGGCATTTCTTTTGTTGCAAACCCTAAAAAGCCCTAATAACTTGCAAAATTCATAACTTGAGTTTGGTTGAGAGTTGAGAGCCCCCCTTTGGGCAGTGGTTCATTATAGGCCTAGGGTTTCTTTGGGTACCATTTTCCATTTTTTAGGTTAAGGTTTGCTTCTGTTTTTGGTTTGTGTTTGATGTTTGATCCATGAACCCTAATTTGGGCTTTCATTTGCATCCTTCTTGCATTTCCTTGCATAACTTGACTTGTCATTTCACTTTGTGCATTCTTATGATTCATTTGACATCTTAAGACATGTAGAAAGCATCATTGATCATTGCATTGCATATTTGCCATGTCATTTGTCTTGTATGTTCCATAACATTTCATGTTTGTTCATGTTCCTTAGCTTGCATCATTTGCATTCATAACCTTGTATGAACATCTCCTGGTCTTGCCTCATGTTTGCAGCACCTCATGGCATCATAATCATCATCACCATGCTTCTGGTTGTGCTTTGCCTCATGCCATTTCATCTCCTCTTGCATTGCATTGCATTTCTTTCTAACATTGCAGGTGGTAAGTAACTTGAGAAGTGAATTTGCCTTCACTTCTCATAACCTCTATTCTCATCTCTCTTGCATACCTTGCTGCATTCTTATGTGTGTTTGAGTTTGAGCTTGCTCATTCTTCCTCCTCCCACTTTCTTTCTTCAAGTGACTTGACTTCTTGAATGAAGCAAGTCACTTTGCTTCTCTTGATCTTGTTCATCTGCTTCCTGGTGGTTCATCTGAAGATTGTTCTTGAAAACCTCACAAACATTAGGACCAACCAAGCATGATAATGAATTAGGGTTTTGATTAGTCTCCCCCATAGTTTTTACCTTTGTGTCTCTCCTTGAGTCATCTCCCCTCACCTCATAATCAGGGATTAAACCCTCAAGGCTTTAAGACTTTGTGATTAAGATCATGCCTGCATCCTTCTTTTAGGATGGAGTGTATAACTTTAATCCTAAGTCTTGGACCCTTAAGGTGTTGAACTCTCTTAATTAATCCATCTAATAATCATCAAGACATTACACTTGTAACTTGGGCCTTGCATTAGGGTTCTAATTCTTCCTTAATTGGTTAAGAAGGACTAACCCTAAAGTTAATGGACAAGTCCCCCTCAAGTTGTCTTACAAATCATAAAAAAACACTTCATCATCATATCATTAATAAAATCCACTTAATCAAAGGTTTGTTCTGTCATGGGTTTAATCCCTAATCATGGATTAAGCTGAGGATCCTCCCTCAGCTTAAACACCCTCATCTATTATCCTTCTTTTAGGATAGTGTAATGAGCCTGTTAAATCCCTGATTATGGCTTAACCTCATTACTTAACACTAAACAAAAATCACAAAAACATCTAATTAATCACAAGTAGGTTAATGATCTTAACCCTACATCAAAGGTGATTAAGTGTGAGAATCTGACTTCACACTTAAGGTAATTCTCATTACCCCTAATCAGAGGGATGATGTGATGAGTTTACCAAATCCATTGATTTAGGTTTAAGCTCATTATCTTATGACAAACTCCAAAAAGAAATAAAAGACTGAAAACACAAGAACAAACAATAATCGTCTCCTTCGGGATTCTTTTCTCATCATCTTCACTCACAACCGAGAACTTGCTTCTTCCGTCTAATGCAAGACAGTTTGCATCTGTGCCAGACAGATCATACACTTGAGCATAGACTGCAAGCAGTTCACCAGTCAATCCTTTCAGTCTCTTTGGGTCGAACTACGGTGTTCTGACTTCCTCATTGCACGAGAGGATACGTAGGCATAACTTAACAGTTATCGAACAAAAGTCTCTGTATATTCCCCCTCTTCCAGCATCCTTCTCTTAGCCTCATTATCCTGAGCAATTCATTCTCATTCTTACACTGACACTGTATATATCACACTTCACTTCTTTTGCACTGACACCTGTACATATTGCTTTCCAGCCATTTTACACACAGATTGCACTGACACTACCCCTTTAAAACACAAATCTTTCAAGCGTGGATCCCGTCGAGTACGGCGGACAATCTGGGTGCTAATACCTTCCCAGGTTGTAACCAACCCCCTTTCTCAGTCTCTCTGGTTCGCAAACCGTCTTATTCATCTTTTTCTAGGCCTATGCAGCATTGCCTTTCCTCCGGGATAAAAATGCCTAGCTGGCGACTCTTTTCATCTCCAGTGAGTTCACGGCTGTGTGTTCTCACTGTTCCCTTCGCCGACCGTTCGCGTTTGTACCTTCATATGATCCATTTTCATTTGTCGGGAGCGACAGCTTGGCGACTCTGCTGGGGACCCTTATACTGCAACCAGGGCTTCTGGTTCTTTTTGTGGGTTCCTCCTAGCACTTGATTGATTTGTGTTTATTGGGGGTGTTATGTGCTTGTTTGTGCTTGTATTTATTTTTATTCATTGCTTTATGTACAGTTACTTTACTGCTTTCTTTATTGCATTTATATATATCATACTGTCATGCTGTCTGTGCTGGATCTGGTTTTGTTTTAGTGGGTGGGGTTCTATTGAGAGCCAAGGTCCTATACCTGGGACCTGAGTGACACCTAGGCTAGAGTGAATCATATTCTTTCCCATTCCATTTCGGTCTGGTGCGGGAATATGAAACACGGTTCAGATATGGGTTTCTTCTTGAGAACTCTGTGCTACGGATTTCCTGTAGTGCTAGGGGGATCTGGGAAGCCTGCTAAGTCTGGATGACCTTTTAGTATTGACCTTCAGAAATTGAGGTGAATTAGAGGAGGAATTGTTATGGTTATTGTAAACACTGTACCTCCGGGGTAGAAGTGTTTACACTTCTCATAACTGATCCAAGTCTGAGGATCCTTGTTCTAGATCACTACCTGTGAGGGGGTTGGGCTGTTTACAGGTTTGCAGGTACCCTGACCTCAGAATACCCTGTTACTTTGACTTTGTTAAGAATACTCCATGTTGGACAGTTCTTGTGATTCTAAAACCCTGGACATGTGGCTCTTTATTTGAGTCCCCCACCCTGGTTACTGGATTTATAGACCTCCATCAGGAATTCTTGAACACACATGGATCTATACCCAGGCAGTTTATCCAGATCCAGCTCAGTCACAAACCCTTTGCATATCATTTGCATACATCCTCATTGCATCATGTTAACATGTGCTTATTTGTTTTTCAGGGTATCCATTTTCATCAGGTTTTGGTTTTGACCCCATCTGCAGCTTTGACCCATCTTCACCAGCATCTGCTTCAGTTTAGCTGTCTGCTCCAGCACCAGCCAGTCAGTGGTTTTCTCTACTTCAGCATTGTCATCAGCACTCTACCCAGTCTTCAGCATCATGGCTCCAAAGAAAAGCAATATCACCTATCATTTCTTCCAACCAGACTTGTCAGACATCAGGAGGGTCCAAACCCTGATGACCCCAGATCACATACCTCTGTTCAGGGAGCATTATGGGGATATACTTGACTTGGTTATAGACATGGACCCATCTCAGAGGAGCCTGATCCATACCTGCATCCAGTTCTATGACCCCCCATTGAGGTGTTTCACCTTTCAAGACTTTCAGTTGGGACCTCTCTTAGAAGAATATGCATCTTTGGTTGGTTTGCCTATCAAGAGAGAAATTCCTTTTAACCCTGAAATGGTCTTTCCCAGCAATGGAGAGATAGCAAGAGCTTTGCACCTGGAACCTGCTTTGATTGAGCAGCATATGACCTCTAAAGCTGGGATCCCTGGTTTTCATCTGGACTTCCTGATTTCTCAAGCTAGTTTGAAGGCCTCCCTGAGGGATTGGAAGGCTGTTTGTGCATTGTTGGCCTTGAGTGTATATGGAATTGTGTTGTTTGCAGATGAGCCCAGATTCATCAGCAAGAATGCCATCCACCTGTTCATCCTGAAGAACCCAGTGCCAACCTTGTTGGGTGACCTCTATTACTCAGTACATCAGAGGAATGAGAAACAGAGGGGTAAGCTAGTGAGGTGTTGTGCTCCACTATTCCATGCTTGGCTTCTCAAGCATCTACCCAGGACAGATGCATTTCTTAATCCTCGTCAGCAAAGCAACTGGGCTAAGAGGCTCACTACTCTCACTTCAGCAGATATCAGATGGTGTACTCAGAGCACCAAGGGCAGAGACATGATCACCAGCTGTGGGCACTTTCCCAATGTGCCTTTGATAGGAGTTAAGGGAAGTATCAACTACAACCCTCTGCTGTTCAGGAGACAATTGGGCTATGCACTGGTTCATACTCCTAGGGAACAAGATTTGGTGGAGACCCTCTACTGTGAGAACAAGATCAGTTTGACTGTTGTTAGGCAGGCTGCCTGGGCCTGGGATCATGTTCAAACCAAGGGAATCACCATTCTGGGGAAGTGCAATAATGTGGCCTCAGTCCAATATTATGAGTGGTCCCATGCTAGGGCCCAATTCTCTGGGTTGCCCTTCACCATAGAAGACAGGCCTGAGTCATCTTCAGCACCACCCCCTGCTACTATCAGTCTGGAAGAGTTTGAAAGCCTGAAGGAAAGGAATGAGAAGTTATCTCAAGCCTTACAGAAGACCCTCCGGGAGAGAAGTGAAGGTGTGAGGGAGATTGAGAGATTGGAGAAATTGAGGGTAGAACACTTGACTAAGATTGAGAAGTCTGGGGAGTATATCAACAAGTCTAAAGCTGGTGAGCAGATTCTGAAGAATGCTTGTAAAGAAGCCCAGTTCCAAAGAGCAAGAACAGACTTGTATTTGAAAGAGAGTCAGGCCAGGTGGGTCCGGATCACTGAGGCCCGTACTCTAGAAGACAAGAGAGCTCAGGACAAGATGGAGCAGATGGAGAAAGCCCTGGCAGCAGCCCAGGAGGAAATTTCAGAGCTAAAGATCAAAGCTGGAGTGAAGAAGTCCAGAGATCAAAGTCAGAACAAGAGGTTAACTGCAGCTGTTGCAACCAGAAACCTTCTCATCAGGAATCTCACGGAGCATCCGGCTGATCCTGTGACCGAGGCACTTCTTAAGGAAGTTCGCAAGGATGAGTTTGGTCTTGGAGTTTGATTATTTGCTTGTTGATTGTTCCTTTTCATGTACTTTGCTTTTTGTGATGTATTTCGACCCCTTTAAGGGCTTGTGTTGTAAAATGAACAAGTTGTATTTGTTGCATCTTATGTAATATATTTGTGTTATTTCCATCTGAGTTCACTTCAAAAGCAACTTCAACAGCATCATCTTCAAGGGTCTGGAAGGGTCAAAACTGAAGACCAAACCGGATACCTTGATAGCAAATAAGCATAACTGCATTGCATGCTAACCATTTTGTTTGTTTTGTAGGTCTTTTGTTGTTGCTAACCTCTGTTGTGAATCTCAGGAATTATTGCTCGCCGCCGGGTATTTCCTCTCAACAGGCCACACAGGTACCCAACCAGAAACAACCTTCCGGGAATCCAGATGGATCAAGTTCAACAAGATCTTGCTGATGTCCGAAATCAGCTAGCCAATGAAAGATTGGAGATGAGAGCACAGATGACGCAGTTCATGGAGGTTATGAACAACATGGCTCAGAGCCAGGAGAGACTGAGGGCCATGGTGGAGAGGCAAAATCAAGAGGAGCCTCATGTAGGAACTGCAGGCACCAGTAATAATGAAAGGGTGCAACCACATGTGAATCCCCCTGTGTTTGGTCCACATCTACATCCTGAGGTTAACATCCCTGCAAATGTTCAAGGAACAGCCACCGCAGCCAGAGTACTTCAAGAGGATCCTCAGGAGGACCAATTTACAGTAATGGGTGCTGGAGAGGATGCTTATGATAGGAGATTGGACGAAATAGCTGAAAAGTTAAGATCCTTAGAATCTCAAAATTCTTTGGGTTTTGACGTAATGGATATGGGCTTAGTAGACGGGGTTAGGATTCCCCACAAGTTCAAGCCTCCATGTTTTGAAAAGTATAATGGGACTTCTTGTCCTCGAACCCATCTGCAATCTTTTCTCGGAAGATTAAAAGCTTACACCATGGATGAGAAACTTTGGATGTTCTACTTCGAAGATAGCTTGACTGGAGCATCAAGGGAATGGTATTCCCATCTGACAAGAGCAACTATAAGATGCTGGAAGGACCTGGCAGAAGCCTTCATCAGACAGTATCAGTATAATCTAGATATGGCACCCAACAGGACCCTCCTAATGGGAATGTCACAGTCATCTAGGGAGAGCTTCAGAGAATATGCCCAAAGATGGAGGCAACTGGCTGCTGCTGTTCAACCGCCAATGTCTGAAAGAGAAATGGCTGATATGTTCATGAATACCCTGCAAGGAACCTATATTGATAGGCTAGCTGCCTTCTCCTCCACCAGCTTCGCAGATGTTGTCATAGCTGGGGAGAGAATTGAAAGCTTGTTAAAGATGGGTAAGATCTCAGACAACGGTGCAAGCTCGTCCAGTAGTACAAGAAAGCCTTTTGCAGGCCCGAGAAGAACTGGCGAGACCAATGCCATTCACACCAACAGGGGCAGGCCCCAATATGTTCAAAGGTCAATAGCAGCAGTCACTATCCCTGCTCCAGCTCATCCTCAGCCAGTCTATCAACCTCTTCAACAAAACTTCCAACAACAACCTCAGTATCATCAGAATCAGTATCCTCCAAGAAATTTCAACAACAGCAACTCCAACAACAACAATCAACAGAGGCCATTCCAACAGAGGCCGTCTCAAGCTAACCGAGTGATCGATCCGATCCCAATGCCATATGCTGCTTTGCTGCCACAACTTCTGAAACTCAACCTAGTTGAGCTAAGAACGTTGGCACCTCCGGATCCCAACAGTCTACCAAGGAACTATGACTCCAATGCTAGGTGTGCTTTCCACTCGAACGCACCTGGTCACAGTACAGAAAAATGCAGAGCTCTGCATATGAAGGTACAAGACTTGGTAGACTCCAAGGCTCTGAATTTTGCACCTCCGCCCAATGTCAACAAAAATCCAATGCCACACCATGGTGGTCCTCGAATTAATGCTATTGAAGAAGACCAACAGTCTTATTTGATAACTAGTGTGGATCAGATCAGGACACCATTGGTGGAAATCAAAGCTCAGCTCCGTGAAAACAATATATTTCCGGGGTGTGAACTGGGATGTCCCTACTGCAATATTTCATGGAATGGGTGTGAGGACTTGAGGAATGGCATTGACAGCCTTATTCAGAGTGGCCTACTTCAGATCACTACGTCGTTTCCTGCAAATCCGACAACTTCATCAGCAACGGTTTCAGACCCTCCTACAACTGCAGCAACTAATGATCCCAACAATTCATCAGCACCATCAACAAGTACTTCACCTGTCCTTCCGCATGATCAGTTTTCAACAGTTTCTCCTGCTACAACTTCAGCTTCATTCCATTTCGACTCCCCATCAACAACAACAACAGTTCTTCCAACAGAACCTTCTACAACACCAGCAAACAATCACGAAGATGTCTCCACTGTTACCATATTCTACGATCCAGAAAACAATTCCGCTTATCATTCAGAAGGTGCTGCTCCCACTAGAGCACCAGTCACAATCTTTTATGATCCACAAACAATAACAGTCCCTTCAGCAGCAGCAATCAGTCCAGTTACCGTCACGATGCCTGGACCTGTACCATATGAAAGCGATAGGGCCATCCCTTGGCACTATGGCTCTGACTTGTATTGCGAGGGAAAGAGAATCACTCTTGAAACATCAGCACCTGCACCACAAGTTGATAATGTGGGGGGAGGCGGAGGCTTCACTCGAAGCGGACGTCTCTTCGCTTCACAAGTCCAAAGACCCACTGCCGAAGCAGAAGCTGCTGCCAAGGCAAAGGGTAAAGGACCGGTGCAGGAAGATCCAGCTGCCAAAGAAGCCCTGAAGACTCCATTTGATCAGGAAGTTGATGAGTTTATGCGGATCATCAAGAAGAGTGATTATAAAGTTGTGGATCAACTTCACCAAACTCCATCCAAAATCTCCATCCTCTCACTGCTCATGTGCTCCGAAGCCCATCGGAATGCATTACTTAAAGTCCTGCACGCAGCTTACGTGCCTGAGGAGATTACTGTCAACCAGTTGGAAACCGTGGTTGGAAATGTTACTGCTAGCAATGGGCTAGGGTTTACCAATTCTGACTTGACAGCGGATGGCCGCAATCACAACAAAGCCTTGCACATAACCATGGAATGCAAAGGAGCTGTCCTTTCACATGTGCTGGTGGACACAGGATCATCCCTGAATGTCTTACCAAAGAAGGCTCTGGTGAAGCTTGAATATGATGGACTGGCATTGAGACCCAGCAACCTGGTGGTTAGAGCTTTTGATGGCTCGAAGAGATCGGTTCTGGGAGAGATTGAGCTGCCCGTGACAATTGGCCCGCAGACTTTTAAAACTATCTTTTATGTGATGGACATTCAGCCCGCCTACAGCTGTTTGTTGGGTAGACCCTGGATTCACGCCGCTGGCGCTATAACGTCTACCCTTCACCAAAAGTTAAAATTTGAGTGGGAGGGTCAAGTTGTCACAATCTGTGGAGAAGAGGACATCTTTGTTAGCCACCTGGCTACCTACAAGTACATTGAGATGGATGGAGAAATCCATGAAACGATGAGCCAAGGTTTTGAAGCCTTGAATGTCAATGAAGCATCTGCTGTTTCAGGAATCTCCATGTCGTCATATCAACAAGCCCGGAAGGTTGTTGAAGAAGGAACTGCCCTAGGCTGGGGCAAGGTTTTAGCTGTGGAGGAAAAGAAGGACAAATTTGGGTTGGGTTACAAACCAACTCAACATCAAGCAAAGGCTGCTGCAGAGCCAGGATTTGTCAGTGGGGGAATGCTAACCCCCGATGCTATCAACTGTCTGGAAGACGAGCTGGAAGAAGAACGCAACCTGGAGAATTGGATTCGTCCAAAGGTCCCGGGGAGCAGTGTCTCGAACTGGTCTTCCCAGGGAATTATAAGTGTTACTCGAGCAGAGTAATTATTATTTCCTGTATTCTTTATAAGCATGCATCAAAGTCTTGCATCTTGCCCAAGATGACAAGACTCATTTTGTAATCAGGGCCATCTGTACTTTTGTGCAAACAAGATTAAATTAATGAAATATCAGACAATCTTTTTGCAAACGAGTCTTTTTCTTTTCTGCTCACTGTTTTTCCATTTTTCTTTTTGTACAAAAATAAATGGCGGTGTTTTCAAAATGATAACTTCATTTCACTTTTTTCTAAAGCAAGATTAAAATCAATCACTAAAATGAACCGACTTAACCCTTGCAGAGAGTGCCTTCCAGACAGCACCGACAACAGCACAGCTATGACATCGTATGACTTTGACAATCCGATCAATCAAGCTGATGAAGGGGTTGATGAAGAATATGAGCTTCCTGAAGAGCTAGCCAGGTTGCTGAGACAGGAGGAAAAAGTTATTACTCCTCATCAGGAGGAGATTGAAGTGATTAATCTTGGTACGGAGGAAGACGTGAAAGAAGTCAAAATCGGGGCCTGCCTGCAAGACTCAGTGAAGAGACAGCTGATAGATCTGCTTCAAGAGTATGTTGATGTGTTTGCTTGGTCCTACCAAGATATGCCAGGGTTGGATACCGATATTGTTGTGCATAAGCTGCCTTTGAGGGAAGAATGCCCACCAGTGAAACAGAAGCTGCGCCGAACTCGCCCAGACATGGCTATGAAAATCAAAGAAGAGGTACAAAAGCAATGGGACGCCGGGTTCCTTGCTGTGACTAGCTACCCGCCGTGGGTTGCTAACATAGTACCTGTGCCTAAGAAGGATGGCAAAGTAAGAATGTGTGTTGATTACCGGGATCTGAACAGAGCCAGCCCGAAGGATGATTTCCCATTACCTCACATTGACGTATTGGTGGATAACACGGCTCAATTCTCGGTATTCTCCTTCATGGATGGATTTTCAGGATATAATCAGATCAAGATGTCACCTGAAGACATGGAGAAGACAACATTCATTACACCTTGGGGCACTTTCTGTTACAAAGTGATGCCATTCGGACTGAAGAATGCTGGTGCCACATATCAACGGGCTATGGTGACATTATTCCACGATATGATCCACAAGGAAATAGAATGCTATGTGGATGATATGATCGCCAAGTCCCTTACAGAGGAAGATCACCTGGTGAATCTGCTCAAATTATTCAAGCGTCTGAGGAAGTACCAATTGAAGTTGAACCCCAACAAATGCACATTCGGGGTGCGATCCGGTAAGCTGCTGGGCTTTATTGTAAGCGAGAAGGGGATTGAAGTCGACCCTGATAAAGTCAAAGCCATACAAGAAATGCCTGCACCGAAAACTGAGAAAGAAGTTCGAGGTTTCTTGGGTCGGTTGAACTACATCTCAAGGTTCATATCCCACCTCACAGCAACCTGTGAACCCTTGTTCAAGCTGTTAAGAAAAGAACAAACGGTCAGGTGGAACGACGATTGCCAGAAGGCTTTTGACAAGATCAAAGAATACTTACAAGAACCTCCGATCCTTATGCCGCCAGTTGAAGGAAGACCTCTGATTATGTACTTGACAGTATTAGAAGAGTCAATGGGGTGTGTGCTGGGCCAGCATGACGAGTCTGGTCGAAAAGAGTATGCAATATACTACCTAAGCAAAAAGTTTACCGACTGTGAACAACGTTATTCACTACTCGAGAAAACTTGCTGTGCTTTAGCGTGGGCTGCTCGCCGACTGAGACAGTATATGTTGACCCACACTACTTTATTGATATCCAAGATGGATCCAGTTAAGTACATTTTCGAGAAGCCAGCTCTTACCGGACGGGTTGCAAGATGGCAGATGATCCTCACAGAATACGACATACAGTACACATCTCAGAAAGCCATCAAGGGCAGTGTACTATCTGAATATCTTGCTGAGCAACCCATTGATGACTACCAGCCTATGAGGTTCGACTTCCCCGATGAAGACATCATGTTCATTAAAGCAAAAGATCATGAAGAGCCTATTCACACTGAAGGGCCTGACCCAGAAGAAGAATGGACTATGATGTTTGATGGGGCTGTCAACATGAATGGCCGTGGTGTTGGTGCAGTACTCATTACACCTAAAGGGGTTCACATGCCTTTCTCGGCAAAGCTCACTTTCAACTGCACTAACAACGAAGCTGAATACGAAGCTTGCATTATGGGTCTTGAGGAAGCCATTGACCTCAGGATCAAGACATTGACCGTATTCGGAGATTCAGCTTTGGTAGTCAATCAGACCAACGGAAAATGGTACACCCACCAAGATCATCTGATACCTTACAGGGATTATACAAGAAGGTTATTGACTTTCTTCACAACAGTCAAGCTTGAGTATATCCCTCGGGACGAGAACCAGTTTGCGGATGCTCTTGCTACCATTTCATCCATGATCAAAGTTCAAGCTGCTAACTTTGTACCTCAGATTTCAGTATCGAGACTTGATAGACCAGCATATGTATTTGCAGCAGATATTGCTAAAGATGATAAGCCTTGGTTCCATGACATCAAGTGCTTCTTGGAGGATCAAACGTACCCACCTGGGGCATCTTCCAATGATAAAAAGACTTTAAGAAGGCTTGCTGGAAGTTTCTTTCTGAACACTGATGGATCTTTATACAAGAGGAACTTTGATATGGTACTCCTCAGATGTGTTGACAAGACAGAAGCAGATTTGTTGATGCATGAAGTGCACGAAGGATCCTTTGGTACCCATGCAGGAGGGCATGCCATGGCTAAAAAGTTGTTAAGATCAGGCTATTACTGGATCACAATGGATGCAGACTGTTGTGCTTACGCCAGAAAATGCCATAAATGCCAGATTTATGCAGACAAGGTGCATGTGCCTCCCAATCCCCTGAACATAATGTCTTCACCATGGCCCTTTGCTATGTGGGGCATTGACATGATTGGCAAAATTGAGCCAACTGCTTCGAACGGCCACAGATTCATCCTGGTCGCCATCGATTATTTTACAAAGTGGGTTGAAGCAGCCTCATATGCAAATGTCACAAGGCAAGTGGTAGCCAGATTTCTGAAAAGAGATATCATCTGTCGGTATGGAGTGCCCGAGCGAATCATTACTGATAATGGTTCCAACTTGAACAACAAAATGATGGCAGAGCTGTGCCGGGACTTCAAGATCCAACATCACAATTCTTCTCCTTACAGGCCAAAGATGAACGGCGCTGTTGAGGCAGCAAATAAGAATATCAAGAAGGTTGTGCAGAAGATGGTAGTCACTTACAAAGATTGGCATGAAATGCTACCGTTTGCCTTGCATGGGTACCGCACATCAATCAGGACATCCACTGGGGCAACACCGTATCAACTTGTGTATGGTATGGAGGCAGTCCTACCTGTTGAAGTTGAACTACCCTCGTTACGGGTATTAATGGATGTTAAACTGAGTGAAGCAGAATGGGTTCGGTCCCGATTCGAACAACTAGGTCTGATCGAAGAGAAAAGATTGGCTGCAATCTGTCACGGGCAGCTATATCAGAAAAGAATGAAGAGAGCCTTCGATCAGAAAGTCAGGCACCGAGAGTACCGGGTGGGAGATCTTGTGTTGAAGAGAATCCTCCCTCCTCATACAGACCACAGGGGCAAGTGGACTCCCAATTACGAAGGACCATTTGTTGTGAAGAAAGTCTTCTCTGGTGGAGCACTGATGCTCAGCACCATGGATGGTGAAGATTTCCCGTCCCCTGTGAATTCAGATGCAGTTAAAAAATACTTCGCATAAAATGACCCGCTGGACATAAAAACAGAATGTAAGTCCAGGCAAAATAGGGCCTCCCGGCGAGTCAAAGACAGAATAAAAGACTCGGGCAAAAATAAGGGAAATAAAAAAAATGTACACCCGCTGAGTTGAAAAGCCGCATTGGACAGCTCAGGCAAAAATGGGTATCCCGATGGATTGAAAACCCGAAAGGGCGATCCATGCAAAATAAGGGAATAAGCGAACAACTGCATTCTGAATTCGTCTGTATCACCTACAACTTGGTAAGCTCCAAGGGATCAAGCTGCAATCAGAATCAACTCTCTCCAGAAAGCAAGACGAGAGGAACGTCATTGTCATACGAGTCATAGCAGAAGAGGAAGCTCCTTGAAAGCATCGCCAGCACCGCCAGCACTTTATTTCTCAATTTGTAACAATCTCCTCATTTCAGGAGATATGTTTCTCTGACTGTATCTTGCCAATTCAGGGCACACAAATTAATATAATCAGATTTTCAGTCATGTCTCGTTTTTTACATTTATGTTTTGCAAAGAGTTGTCTGATGTCTCTAAAAACACAATTGCATAAGTACAGATGCCTCTCTCTAAAAATAAAACACATGCTTGCAGGGAATATGCTTACTCTCGAAAGTACTTATTTCCTATGACGGAATCTCAGTAAAAGATACCTCGGGACCATTTGTGCGTTTCTTTATCTTTGCAGGATTGCAGGTATCCAGAACACAACTTGGGGCATACAAGTTACGTCTCAGCAAGCTGGCAAATCTACAAAAGATATCGGCATCCGAAATGCTCTATCCCCAGTCGAGTTGCTTCCCATTGCTCGCCCCAGCTGAATTACCAACAGCATCTCCCAGCTGTAATACCAACCATTATTCCTCAGCAGGATGCGAGAATCGAGGAATCATCTCCCCACAGAGCTTCAGGCCTCTATTCAGAAGAGCAGCGCACGAAGAAGTCACAACAGAGAGAGAGAAAGCTTCTACAAACCCCAGCTGGGTCCCGTATTATAAGAATATGTCAATCGATGACGTATATCCCCAAGCAGATACAACTACAGATCTATCAATGATATCATCCCCAGCTGGGATGTTCACTTCAAGCAGATCGATCAGAGATCTTTGCAGCAACGGGATCCGAATCCCGGATCGGTGCCTCTTTGCATAATCATAGCATTCGCATCATATTCACCCCCAGAGCGTAGCATTCCGTCTAATACGGAGCATTACGGCAAAAAATCAAATGCATAGCATAATCATAAGTCATGTTGTGATTTGAACACTTGTAAATATTGACAATCTGTCGGCATACAGAATACATCCCCATCAGAGTCCCAGCAAAAGCAGTTGCCCCATATCACAAACACCAGTGCATATCTCCTTTTTGATACCCGTCCGTATCATCATTTCCCAGCAGGTTGCCTGAATACACTTTACGAACCAAGATCACCAGTATTGCAGATACATCCTGACACTCGTCCGTGTCGTGTCACCAGCAGAAAGCCAAAGACACCCTCTTTGCACTTACATATACCTATACACTTTCCTGACACCCGTCCGTGTCATATCCCCAGCAGATAAACACTCACCTATACATTATATACTCACTACTCATTGGTACACCTACTCAGATACTCGTCCGTATCTTATATACACCATGTATATCCCCGCAGATTCGACAGTAGTCCTTGTTCTTTGTTAACCAGTTGGTACTCGTCCGTACCATCATCTCAGAACATTGCGTCTAATGTTTGTTTCTACATGATACTCGTCCGTATCATAGTCTTAAGGATGCTCGTCCGCATCTTTAATCCATACACCGTGTCAAACACTTATGTCTTCGTGAATATAGATGCTCGTCTGTGTCTACTATTCCCCAGAAGGATACTTTCAGATGCAACACTCGTCCGTGTTCCTTGTTAACCAGTTGATACTCGTCCGTATCATCAGCTCTGAGCACGTGTCAGTTTGTTTCTACATGATACTCGTCCGTATCATAGTCTTAAGGATGCTCGTCCGCATCTTTAATCTATACACAATACCAAACACTTATACCTTTTGTTTCTTGGATGTAAACGCTCGTCCGTATTTACTATATCCCCAGTAGATCGCAGTCAAATTTCCTTTTTATCTAACACTCGTCCTGTGTTATGATAAACTTTGAGAGCAGCCGTCCCCTGCTAAGTGGTCGTCCTCCACTTCTTGATGGTCGTCCTCCATCATGCTCATCCGATGGCCGTCCCCATCGTTGATTTTTAGCAGCCGTCCCCTGCTAGGTGGTCGTCCTCCACCTTTTGATGATCGTCCTTCATCACTTTATCCAATGGCCGTCCCCATTGTTGATTTTGGTTATCTGGCATTCGTCCTGTGTCATGATAAACCCTGAGAGCAGCCGTCCCCTGCTGAGTGGTCGTCCTCCACTTCTTGATGGTCGTCCTCCATCATGCTCGTCCGATGGCCGTCCCCATCGTTGACCTTTTCTATCCGATGGCCGTCCCCATCGTTGATATTTTGGCAGCCGTACCCTGCCAGGTGGTCGTCCTCCACCTTTGATGGTCGTCCCCATCATATTTCTTTTATGCCCAACAGAGCAGCCGTCCCCTGCTAGGTGATCGTCCTTCACCTTTGATGGCCGTACCCCATCATCTGTTTATTTCATTTATTCTTTAACCCGATGGCCGTCCCCGTCGTGGTCCCTTTTCTTTTTTAACCCGATGGCCGTCCCCATCGTTGGTTACTTTACCTTTGTGAACTTGATGGCCGTCCCCGTCATGTTTCACCAATCCCCAGAGAATGTTACTACTTTATCTTGATGGCCGTCCCCATCATATTATCTTAGTTTTCCCAGCTAGTCGGCCGTCCCCGTCTTAGCTTTATCTTTTATCCCCAGCATGTCGGTCGTCCCCGTCATCGCTTTATTTTACACACTTTCCCCAGCATGTCGGCCGTCCCCGTTTACCCAGCAGTCGTCCTCTGCTCGACGGTCGTCCTCCGTCGCCCACACTTTACAATATACTTTATTTGCTTTTACAATCTATATCCCTTTTCTTCTTCATTTCTGTGAGTGCAAATTTTGGACTGTCTTTGGTATTCAACCACAAGTTATCTTGTTTGCCTGTTAAGCCGCCGCTTACAACCTGCACAGCTAACTCATGCTTGAATAGGGGCAGCTGTAAACACCCCAAATTTGCCCTCACCCATTCACACATGACTTGTGATCATCTCATATGCATAAACACAATCACATCATCTCATGTCTCATTTGGTTTCACTGGATAGTTTCTAAGGCATCTGCACCTAGGGTTTGTGATCTGAGCAACCTCAGGGCATCTTGAGCCATTCCAAAGGCCACTAATCAAATCAAAGGGGTCCATGTGTGTTCTTATATCATGTTACATCCTCACAAAGTCAAAATTGCAGAGGGATCACAAAAACTAGGGTTTGAGTGGATGCAGAGCCAGGTTTAACTGCACAGTTGACTGAAAATTAGGGTTTTGGTTTCAGAGGCCATAACCCCAAATTTTTTGGTCATTCTTGTTTCCATTGGTCTCTATATGGTATAGGGAGTATGCATATCAATTTTCATGAAGAAATTCCTTGGGGAAGTCATCTGATCAAGGGTTGACTTTTCAGACAAGTCAGTGCAAAATCAGGGCATCTGAGGCCCCCAGTGACCCAACCAATGGGTGATCTTCATCATTTTGAGTGTATATGATCTTTATTTGATCATGGAAGAAGGTTGAAGTTCATAGAAATCAAGAATTTAGGGTTTTTGCAAAGGTTGACTTTTTGGGCATAGTTGACTTTTCAAGAATGCATCATTTTAGGTCAATTTTCAAGCCTTGATTCATGATCCAAAAAGGCTTCAAATGGAAAAACTTTGGTCATGAAAGTTGTAGATCTCATCTTTCCCTTTTCAAAAAGTACAAGAACATGATTAAACTCTTCATGGATCAAAAGTTATGGCATTGCAAAGTTAGCAAAAATCATTGATTTTCAAGTTATGCATCAAATGGAAATTTTGCAAAACCTTGGATTAATGCATTATGTGACTTCTAATTCCTCTCAAACCAGTACACAAACATTTCTTTAAGTCATAAAATCAGATTTGAACTAAGTTTGCCCTTGGTTTCATGTTTGGTTATGCAAAGGATCACATGTGAACCAAAATGCCACAACTTGCAAAACTCATCATCATGCTTGCTACAACTTGATGCATTGGCTGCTGAGCTTTGCTAGCCTCTCACCTCACCTTGCTGCGCCAGCCCATGCCCATGTACTTGCCTAGCACCTCACCTTACTTTCTCTTACACAAGAGTTGACAAAGTTGCAAAAGTTAACCTACCAATCCATAAAGCACAAGTCACATCAGCCAGCCAATGAGAGAGAGTCATATGTACAATTTGCAAGCTAAACATATCAAGAGCTAAGGCTGAAACCACACCATTCACAACATTCACAAAAACCTTCCATCTTGCAAGTTCATTCGAATTTCTCTACACAGCTTCCAAACACTCAAACTCTCATCACCATTCAACTCACCCCACCTCATAGACAAGAAACCACCAAAGCATGAGCCTGAAACAAGCCTGAAAACTCCATTGCCATCATTCACCTCAAGCTGCAGATTCTATCGAATCTCTCTCCACAAGCCACAAACACTTCAACCAACACCACAAACCTTCTCAACACACCTCATAGATCATAAACAACCCCTCTTCACAGCCTGAAAGTGCCAAAAACTCATCTGCCATTGTTGACTGAACTGAAGCAGTTCCTTTCGAATCTTCTTCTCCAGCCAACACAAACTCATTTTGAGCATCCAAGTACCTTTGGGGGACCAAGAGGAGCAGCTTGCACTGAAAGAAGAGGCCTGGAAGTTCCTAAACCGAAAGCTTCAAATCTCAGGTAGCTCCAAATATTTTTTTCCAGAAATCACTTTTGTTGTTATAAACTTGTTCTTCATGCTTGCCTGATCACTCTGGTACCATTAGTTTTTGAAATGGCTTTGTTTTAAGAGTTTAATTTGATTCTGAAGCTTGCGTGACCTAGAACTTGCTTGCTTCGATTCAGCTTGTTCATGGAATATAAATTTGTTTTAGGTTAGGGGTTTGGTTCGTGAGGATGAGAGGGACGTTTTCCTGGTCTTAGATTTCATTTTAATAACCTAGGGAAGAAGCTTGAAGTTTTCAGGGGAGGAGGTCACCGGAGAAGACGACCGGAGCTCGTCTCCGGTGACCTGAGAGTGATTAATTATTAATTAGGGTTAGGGCACTGAGTTTGAATCTGGACCATTTGATCATCTTTCCCGCGCGTGCGTGTATGGTCTGGATTGCATCATTAAGTTTTAATTGTGGTTTAATATTTAATTAATTAAGATTAGGATAGTTTGAATCTGGGCCTCTCATTCTGGCGCGCAGTCAACGTTTTTGAACCAAGATTGCATCCTAGCCTCTCATTCTGTTTACTTCCCATTTTATTTGATTTTTAATTCATTTTATTTCATTTATTTTGCACATTTATTTTAAAATAGTTAAAAAATCATAAAAATTATGAAACTTTTTCTTTAAGGTTTTAATAATTTTTATGACACAGAAACATTTTTATTTTATTTTTTATCATTAAAAAAGTATTTTTAAATATTTAAAAGACTATTTTTAATTGATTAATGAGAATTAATTAATTAAAAATACTTTTAGGTATTTAAAAATTACAAAAAAATTCATGAAATGTTCTAAGACATTTAGAAACATTGTCCAACCTTCAAACCAAATTTCTTTTTTGATCTTGATGCATTTTAAGAATTTTTCATTGAATTAAATCATTTTTGATGCATTATTTTGTTCATAAGTTTGAAAATTCATTTCTGCCTATTGGTGAAGGTTGAGACATTGATTCTTCTTGCATTGTTTTCCATTTAGCATGAACTTTCAAGGATAAAAAGGCCATGATTTGATCTTGCATTTTCTAATTGATTGGCATTTCTTTTGTTGCAAACCCTAAAAAGCCCTAATAACTTGCAAAATTCATAACTTGAGTTTGGTTGAGAGTTGAGAGCCCCCCTTTGGGCAGTGGTTCATTATAGGCCTAGGGTTTCTTTGGGTACCATTTTCCATTTTTTAGGTTAAGGTTTGCTTCTGTTTTTGGTTTGTGTTTGATGTTTGATCCATGAACCCTAATTTGGGCTTTCATTTGCATCCTTCTTGCATTTCCTTGCATAACTTGACTTGTCATTTCACTTTGTGCATTCTTATGATTCATTTGACATCTTAAGACATGTAGAAAGCATCATTGATCATTGCATTGCATATTTGCCATGTCATTTGTCTTGTATGTTCCATAACATTTCATGTTTGTTCATGTTCCTTAGCTTGCATCATTTGCATTCATAACCTTGTATGAACATCTCCTGGTCTTGCCTCATGTTTGCAGCACCTCATGGCATCATAATCATCATCACCATGCTTCTGGTTGTGCTTTGCCTCATGCCATTTCATCTCCTCTTGCATTGCATTGCATTTCTTTCTAACATTGCAGGTGGTAAGTAACTTGAGAAGTGAATTTGCCTTCACTTCTCATAACCTCTATTCTCATCTCTCTTGCATACCTTGCTGCATTCTTATGTGTGTTTGAGTTTGAGCTTGCTCATTCTTCCTCCTCCCACTTTCTTTCTTCAAGTGACTTGACTTCTTGAATGAAGCAAGTCACTTTGCTTCTCTTGATCTTGTTCATCTGCTTCCTGGTGGTTCATCTGAAGATTGTTCTTGAAAACCTCACAAACATTAGGACCAACCAAGCATGATAATGAATTAGGGTTTTGATTAGTCTCCCCCATAGTTTTTACCTTTGTGTCTCTCCTTGAGTCATCTCCCCTCACCTCATAATCAGGGATTAAACCCTCAAGGCTTTAAGACTTTGTGATTAAGATCATGCCTGCATCCTTCTTTTAGGATGGAGTGTATAACTTTAATCCTAAGTCTTGGACCCTTAAGGTGTTGAACTCTCTTAATTAATCCATCTAATAATCATCAAGACATTACACTTGTAACTTGGGCCTTGCATTAGGGTTCTAATTCTTCCTTAATTGGTTAAGAAGGACTAACCCTAAAGTTAATGGACAAGTCCCCCTCAAGTTGTCTTACAAATCATAAAAAAACACTTCATCATCATATCATTAATAAAATCCACTTAATCAAAGGTTTGTTCTGTCATGGGTTTAATCCCTAATCATGGATTAAGCTGAGGATCCTCCCTCAGCTTAAACACCCTCATCTATTATCCTTCTTTTAGGATAGTGTAATGAGCCTGTTAAATCCCTGATTATGGCTTAACCTCATTACTTAACACTAAACAAAAATCACAAAAACATCTAATTAATCACAAGTAGGTTAATGATCTTAACCCTACATCAAAGGTGATTAAGTGTGAGAATCTGACTTCACACTTAAGGTAATTCTCATTACCCCTAATCAGAGGGATGATGTGATGAGTTTACCAAATCCATTGATTTAGGTTTAAGCTCATTATCTTATGACAAACTCCAAAAAGAAATAAAAGACTGAAAACACAAGAACAAACAATAATCGTCTCCTTCGGGATTCTTTTCTCATCATCTTCACTCACAACCGAGAACTTGCTTCTTCCGTCTAATGCAAGACAGTTTGCATCTGTGCCAGACAGATCATACACTTGAGCATAGACTGCAAGCAGTTCACCAGTCAATCCTTTCAGTCTCTTTGGGTCGAACTACGGTGTTCTGACTTCCTCATTGCACGAGAGGATACGTAGGCATAACTTAACAGTTATCGAACAAAAGTCTCTGTATATTCCCCCTCTTCCAGCATCCTTCTCTTAGCCTCATTATCCTGAGCAATTCATTCTCATTCTTACACTGACACTGTATATATCACACTTCACTTCTTTTGCACTGACACCTGTACATATTGCTTTCCAGCCATTTTACACACAGATTGCACTGACACTACCCCTTTAAAACACAAATCTTTCAAGCGTGGATCCCGTCGAGTACGGCGGACAATCTGGGTGCTAATACCTTCCCAGGTTGTAACCAACCCCCTTTCTCAGTCTCTCTGGTTCGCAAACCGTCTTATTCATCTTTTTCTAGGCCTATGCAGCATTGCCTTTCCTCCGGGATAAAAATGCCTAGCTGGCGACTCTTTTCATCTCCAGTGAGTTCACGGCTGTGTGTTCTCACTGTTCCCTTCGCCGACCGTTCGCGTTTGTACCTTCATATGATCCATTTTCATTTGTCGGGAGCGACACTTAGTTATGTATTTTCGTCTGGATTGATTGTTTACTTTAATAAGTAGGAAAACCAAGGATAAAACATGGATCTGTGCCGATCGAATGACCAAAGAGTACGAGAGTGGGGTTACGGAATTCGTTAAGTATGCTGTTCAACACGCTGAAAACCCCAGACGAATGCATTGTCCTTGCTTGCGTTGTTGTTATATTGGTAAGGTTGACGCACATGGATTGAAATCGCATTTGCTGAGGCATGGAATTGATCAAAGTTATCAGTGTTGGATATTTCATGGTGAGAAAATTAACGAGAATGTTGAATCGAGTGGAAAAAGTAATACGACCTATGCTTCATACGACAAAGACACGGAAACATACGATTGTGATCGAGTTGAAGAGATTGTAGAAGCACTGGAAGAAGATCTTCATGATTGTCCTGAAATGTTTGAGAGGATGGTAAGCGATGCAGAGAAACCGTTGTACAAAGGTTGCACTAAATTCTCAAGACTTTCTGCGGTATTAAAGTTGTACAACTTAAAGGCGGGCAATGGATGGTCGGATAAAAGTTTCACAGAGTTGTTGGCCCTTATGAGAGAAATGCTACCGGATGATAATGTTCTTCCTAATCGAACCTATGAGGCAAAAAAAATGTTGTGCTCTATTGGCATGAGCTATGATAAGATACATGCTTGTCCTAACGATTGCATTTTGTTTCGTAACGAATATGCAACATTAACTGAGTGCCCTAAATGCGGTTTGTCTCGATATAAGAAAAGATTATCTCCCGCAAAAGTCTTATGGTATTTTCCGATAATTCCGAGATTTAGGCGCATGTTTCGTAGTGAAACCGATGCAAGACATCTTACTTGGCATGCAGATGAAAGAATTATTGATGGAAAGTATCGGCATCCGGCTGATTCACCACAGTGGTCGAAGATTGATAATGATTATCCTGAGTTTGGAACAGAAGCAAGAAACCTTCGATTGGCATTATCTACTGATGGAATGAACCCACATGGTCTTCAAAGTATCTCACATACCACATGGCCTGTGATTCTTATGATTTATAACCTACCTCCGTGGCTATGTATGAAGCGTAAGTACATGATGTTATCTATGTTAATCTCTGGGCCTAAACAACCAGGGAATGACATAGACGTATACTTGACACCTCTGATCGAAGATTTAAAGATTTTTTGGGAGAACGGTGTGGAGGTTTATGATGGATATATGAAAGAAAGTTTCAATTTGAGGGCGATGTTGTTTGGCACAATTAATGATTTTCCAGCATACGGGAATCTATCTGGGTATAGCATTAAAGGTCAACGTGCGTGTCCTGTTTGTGAAGACGGAACCGATACGATTCGATTGGAACTTTGCCAGAAGAATGTGTTTCTCGGTCATCGTAGATTCTTACATTCTAAACATCACTACCGTGGGTGGAGAAAAGCATTCAATGGAGACACCGAACATCGTAGAGCTCCACCGGCATTGTCAGGTGAACAAGTTTTTGAAAAGGTGAAAGATGTGCGTACTGAGTTTGGCAAGCCTTTTGCACATAAGATTGTGAAAGGTGGGTGGAAGAAAAGGTCGATATTTTTTGAATTGCCATATTGGAAGTCTTTGTACGTGAGACATTTTCTCGATGTTATGCATATTGAAAAAAACGTATTTGAAAGTGTTATCGGTACATTACTCAATATAAAAGGCAAGTCTAAGGATGGCCTTAAAGCAAGGGAGGACATGTTAAAAATGGGAATGAGAACTGAATTAGCACCCGTGAAGAAAGGAAGACGAACATATCTACCACCTGCTGCTTTTACTTTATCTAGAAAGGAGAAAAAAAAATTGTGTAAGTCTCTGAGTGAAGTTAAGGTTCCAGAAGGATACTCATCTGATATCAGAAGACTTGTTTCTATGAAAGACCTCAAGTTGAAGAATTTGAAGACACATGATTGCCATGTTATAATGGAACATTTTCTACCGATAGGTATACGTTCTATTTTGCCAGAAAAAGTAAGAAGTGCCATAACTAAATTGTGTTTTTTCTTTAGGTCAATTTGTAGTAAGGTGATCGATCCCGAGATCTTACCAACACTACAAAAAGAGATTGTAATTACCTTATGTGAGCTTGAAATGTATTTTCCTCCGTCTTTTTTTGACATAATGGTTCATTTAGTTGTTCATCTTGTGAAAGAGACACAGTTGTGTGGACCAGCTTATATGAGATGGATGTACCCTGCTGAACGGTATATGAAAATATTAAAAGGGTACGTGAAATCCCGAAGTCGACCAGAGGGTTTTATTGTTGAACGATACATTGTTGAAGAAGCTGTTGAGTTTTGTACTGAATATTTGTCTAACGTTCAATCGATTGGACTCCCCAGAGCTCAGATTTTCGACAAAATGGAAGGTAAAAAATTAATTGGGAATAAAATTGTGACAATATCAAGGGATGAACGGGATCAAGTTCATTTGTATGTTCTGCACAATAATAATGAGGTTGAGCCATATGTTGAAATGCACAAGGATGTACTCCGAAGGTTAAATCCGAACAGAAATGAAAATTGGATAGTTATAGAGCACAATCAAAGTTTCATACAATGGTTGAAGGATCATATTTATTTGAAGCGCTCTTCAGATCCTTCTTCGGTAACAGAAAGGTTGAGATGTTTGGCATATGGTCCAAGTTTGCATGTGTTTTCTCATAGCGCATATTCAATTAATGGATACACATTTTATACCAAAGAACAAGATGATAAGAGTACTATGCAAAATAGTGGTGTCACCGTGCTAGCTGAAGCAATGCATATATCAAGTATGAAGGACTTAAACCCCAAATATGCAAATTTGTCATATTTTGGAGTTATTGAGCACATTTGGGTGTTTGATTACGAGAAGTTTCAGATTCCCATCTTTGGTTGCAAGTGGGTGAATAATAGTGGCATACGAATGGATAAGTCTAGATTTTTGCAAGTTGATCTTACTAGGGTGGGGTACAAAGATGAACCTTTTATTCTAGCATCTCAAGCTAAACAAGTGTTCTATGTGAATGACCCGAAGAGTACAAAATGGTCTATAATGCTTTTCTCTAACAAAGTGACTGATGATAGCGGTGTCGATCAATGTGATATTGATGTTGAGAATGAGTCATGCATTAGACGGAATGAGTTGAATAGAAATGATGAAGTTGAGGATCTTATACCGGATGAGTCATATATAAGAAACGATCATAATGAGGGAATTTGGATCAATTCATCCGTACACATTGCTAAGAAACAAGTGATTAATATTCCAACAAAGAAAAGAAAGAGATGTTAGTGACTTAGGTAAATTATCCATGGTTTCTTTATTTATTTTTTTCAATTGTTTTGATTATAAGTTATATGTGATAATGCATGATTTCATTATATTTTTGTTTTCAATTGCTTTGATTATAAGTTATATCTGATAATGCATGATTTCTTTATTTTTTTGTTTTCAATTGCTTTGATTATAAGTTATATCTGATAATGCATGATTTTGTTATATTTTTGTTTTCAATTGCTTTGATTATAAGTTATATCTGATAATGCATGATTTCTTTATTTTTTTTTGTTTTCAGTTGCTTTGATTATAAGTTATATTTGATATTTGATGGTTTCCTTGGTTTATTACAGGTTAGACATGGCTGATGACCAACATGAGGAAGTTAGTAAAAAAGTATCCGCGGAAGAAGAAATTCGAAGAGGCATCACAGTAATGAGAAGGGTGATCCAAGGAAGATCTTGAGGCATCATACTAGATGTCTATTGGAGCAACTAGGGACAGCTTATAGAACCTAATGGGCATACCTTAACTAGTTTTATCGGTGCACTAGTAAGGAATGAAATTCCAATTACATGTAATGATTGGAGAAACAAAGAGCTGAATGAGTCCAAAGAAAAAATTTGGAGTGAGATAAAGGTACAATCATTTGGCCCTTAATTATACGGTATCAATTATGTTTTTTCAATTACCGATACTAACTATCAATCTGTATGTTTTTCTTAGCGATGTTTTAACATCGAAGAAGAAAGAAGAGGTTTTTGTATGAAATTGGCCGGAAAGCTTCTAACAGGGTTTCGGACATTTTTATCATCCAAGTTCCTTAAGGATGCGGATGGTAATTATGTGGATGCGGAGCTTCCTAAAAAATATGAAAGTTTGATATCGGCTGAAAAATGGGAAGCTTTCAAATCCAAAAGACAAGACCCGGTTTTTCAAAGAATAAGTGCTACAAATCGGGAAAGAGCATCAAGTCCCGCATATCCGTACCGAAAAGGACGTGTCGGATATGGACGCTTAGAACAATCCATGGTAAGTATTTATAAATTGCGATAACAAATTTGTTCATCATATATTAGTTTTATCTGATCAAATTGTATGACTTAATGTGTAGCTGCAGAAGGAGGAAAGTTCAGAAACATCTCTTCCTGCACATGTTTTGTGGAAGGAAGCCCGTGTGGGCAAATCTGGAGTTCCTCAAGAAGAAGTTTTACACGTATACCAGAAATGTGTAAGTATAACATTTTTTCATTAATTGAATAACATTTTTAAACACAAATATTTGACAAGTATACGGTATTCATCTGATTTTTCTGGAGGAGCTATCTCAGTCTTTATCTCCCGATGATACTAGGAGCATACTTATTCGGGCATTAGATGTCCCTGAGTATTCTGGTCGGGTGAGGGGTAAGGGATTTGGAGTCACTCCGACCTCCCTGAGTATTAAAAAAGGAAAGGCTCCTAGTAATCGGGAGCTTCATGCAAGATTGGAAGCCATGCAAGCTGAGCTTGATGCATTGAGGAGAGAAAGAGAGGCTAGCGCCTCAACAGTATACAGAGATGCTTCGGACAAAGACAGTATCAACTGTACCTTTCAGTCGAACATTCCAGAGGTAATTATATATAATTGTATTAAATTGAACTATTTGCTTAAATTATGTATTTGACATATATACACATTAACGATTTCTTGTTATTATTGGTTTTAGGGCATTTCCCATTGTCAGCTGTATTTGTCGTCACCATACTATCGGATGGTTGGCAAGGGAAAAGTGCATAACGTTAGCGGAGTATTACTCCACACTAGAGAGCTCCCTGCTGGATGTTTGAAGGTATTAGTTGATATTGCAGTTGAGCCGAATGCAGCATTACCATATCCTAGCGATGATTCGGATGCAACAACGGTGCACGAAGCAGTAGGTTCGTTTGTTGCATGGCCGACAAACCTCATATGCGTAGGATATGAGGTATGCTTAAAACTTATGTTAACTTTCATGTGTATATTCAAAGTTTAAAATTTATGCTTACAATTTTACTTACATATTTTCCTTGGTTATGTTAAATAGACTCCCACAAAATCCAAATCAAAAGATAATGCGATTCCACGGCATACCGAGTCCACGGTTTCAAGAAAAGAGGTAATATACAATTATATGACATATATTCATGGAAGTTGTTACATTCTTAATTTGATCTAACTATTTATATGACATGTAGCTTCAAGAAAATGAGGTTAGCAATGCCTCCGCACAACAAAAAAAGGAGGTTAGCAACGCCTCCGCACGGGTAAAAAGTGCTGGTGCTAAGAAGACCGTAGCTAGGAAAAAACCTACCACCAAGTATAGGTCGTGCCTCAGGACATTTCTAGAGATGACCGATATACCGACCGGAGGTTTTCAGACTGTACATATGGAGGTAGGGATTTTCGGCTTTGATTACGACCAAATGATTGGTAATGAGGACTTCATGCAAGGTTTTGGTCGTGAAGAAATCGGCGTCACCGTTGTCAATACATATGTTAGGTAAATCCGGTCTACTTTGTTTTATTAATTAAACAACTTATGTTAATGATGTTTACATAATGTTAATCCAGTTTACTTTATGTTTCACAAGAGGTGTGTAATGTTAATGATGTTTTTATATTAGGTTTTTGTATGACAAATTGATGCGCCCCAATGGTTTGGACGTGTCATTCGGATTCTTAGCACCCGCGACCGTCAACTTAGGTTTAATCTTAAGTAGACCGGATACCGTGATGGAGTACGTTCTTCGGATCCTCATGGACAATAAAGATGCGGAGAAGTTGTTTTTTATACCGTTTAATACCGGGTTAGAATTTCATTCTAAATTCATCTATTATAATTATTTTCCAAGTTACCATCTAACATTTGCCTAATCATTACAGTGTACATTGGTTGTTGCTCGCAATCAATCCTATCCGAGAATTTGTGTATTATCTTGACTCGTTAGGAAATGATTGGACAACATACCCGGATATGAAGGTCCTAATTGACACGTAAGTGAGAATGTTCAAAATTTTTCTTAGTTTATGTGAATTGTTCTAATTGCTTCATTTTTATTTTATTAGCGTCCTACAAGCTTTTCGGGCCCAACGAGATATCCAAACCTCAAGGAGGGGCGCCAACTCCATTACATGGATTAAAGTGGCGGTATATTTTTAATTACCACATTTTTTATTATATTATAAAATGCACACTTGATAAAACTTAGGATTTATAATCCATATTTTTTTTTCATATGTAGTGTCCTCAACAACGTAATCAAATAGATTGCGGGTATTTCATGTTGAGGTTTATGCGAGATACTCTTGTTTTGGGCTGATTAGAGATTCCCACCGATGTATGTATTTCTAACTTATGAGTTATTTTTATATTTACACATATCTCATATAATTAAATAGTTGGAATTAATTCAAAATATGTTATATTATTATGTAGTACTTTGATGAATTCAAGTGTGCATTTTATACAAAGGATCAAGTGGACGAAATCAAAGAGGAGTGGTGTCAATTCATGATAGAGCTCAATGTTTGTTCATAAATTTGTGTAATTAATGTGTACATTTGTAGTATATGTAATGACTTGTAAATGTGTACATAAATTTGTATATATTTTGATACATTTAAGGCAAAATTGGTTTGAATTGGTATATATATATATTAGTTAGCCAAAAATTGGTAGAAAAAATGCCAAAATGGCATATATAAAATGTGATAATTGTCTGTCAAAATCTGGTTGAAAACAGGTAGAAATTCTGGTTTATAAACCTGGAAAAAATGTGGTTTTAAACAAAAGCTTCAAAAATTTGCGTATACCTTAGACAGCGCTTTTGTAAAAAACGCTGTCTAAGGGGGGGATTAGAAAGCGCTTTAGGCAAAAGCGTTGTCTAAGGGGGGGCTTAGACAGCGCTTTTTGAAAAGCGTTGTCTAAGGTATACCTAAAAAAATTAAAATAGGAGGGGCTTAGAAAGCGCTTTTGGCCAAAGCACTGTCTAAGGGGGGGGCTTAGACAGCGCTTTTCAAAAGCGCTGTCTAAGGTATACCTAAAAAATTTAAAATAAGAGGGTCTTATAAAGCGCTTTTGGCCAAAGCGCTGTCTAAGGGGGGGGGGGGGGGCTTAGACAGCGCTTTTAAGATTTAAAAAAGCGCTGTCTAAACCTTTAGCAGCGGAGGTTTAGACAGCGCTTTAAAGCGCTGTCTAAGGCTAAAAAAAGCGATGTCTAAGGTGTTTTTTGTTGTAGTGTGGGCTGATAATCATCAATGGGTTGCTCAGCTAGATAGTCAGACAGTACACTGCCCTTGATGGCTTTCTGAGATGTGTGTAACACGGTGGGAGAACTGACTTTAGTTAAATGTTGCGGATAGCAAGAGTCGCCACCGACTTTTATTTTATCCAAAGGAAAGGCATAAAAGAACAGGAAAGACCTTTAAGAGATTTTTGGGTTCGGGGGGTAGGTTATATAAAGGGAAGGTGTTAGCACCCTTTACATCCATGGTTATCCATGGGCTCTTAGTTACTTATCTCACTTTAAAATGTTTTTGAAGAGTGTAGTGTGTGAATAGAAATTTTCTTAAGTACTTTATAATGATCCATGTACGGATATATATAAAGCCTTTGTTTTGAAAATTTGTTTGAAAATGTGAAGTGTTTGAAATGTTTTGAAGAGTGAGCAAGTACATAAGAGGAACCTACCCTAAGTTTAAGTCTTTTCTGTTCTTAAATATCCTTTAAGTGGTAAGACTATCCCTATTATTAAGGAATAGGTAGTCATTACCTTGGATGTATGAGGGACAAGTGAAGGGACAACTGTGATTAGGCAACTGTAAGGTGTATTTAGCAATTCGAAGGGACTTATCATCTTTATTCGAAAGGGACAAGATCATTTACGAAGGCAACCGTGAAGGGACTTGATCTTTTTATCTTTTTAAGGGACTAGATGATATAAATAAATGAAGGGACTTTGCTTTATACACCTTACTTGACCTTTTTCTTTAGGCAACATGAGAGGTAACCCTTAAGAAGTGAGATGGCGATCCAGGATCGACTTACGTGTGTGAGTGTACCAATTTATATATTTATCTTGAGTTAATGATCTAAATTCAATTTTTCATACAAACATGTTTACACTCCCTATTTTACTAACCATGACATTTAAAAATAAATAATAAAAATTATTCTACAACTATTACATATTGGATACAATTACATTATAATTAAAATAATTAAAATAAGCAAATAAATAATTAAATGGATTAGTAATAATAAACAAAAATAAATAAATATAAGAGGGTTAGTAATAATAAACAAAAATAAATAAGCATAAGATGAAGAAATTAGCATAATAATAAATAATAAATTAAAAGTTCAATTTTAAATAGATAATTATTTTTTAAGATTTTTAATAAGAAACATAAATAATAAATATTATATACTAATAAAATATGGTTAATGGTCTAATTATTTAATTTTATATACATATTATGAAAATATCTAATTATAATTAAATAAGCATATATATAAAAAAATAAATTATATTCATAAGATAAAATTAGGTTTTTTAATTATTTAGAAAAGTGAATTAGGGTTTACTAATTAATTAAATTATTTACATATAAAAACTATATATTGAACAAATTATAAAATAAACAAATAAATTATTATTTACAATATGATTAGGGTTTATAAAAGAAAATTAGGGTTAATCAAAATAATTAGGGTTTATGAGTTTAGAAAATAGAATTAGGTTTTATATGAAAATATTAGGGTTAAGTATTTAATATAAATATAATTAAAAAAACATATAGTATTAATAATATATAATAGAATAAATATTAAATAGTTTTAATAATAAAGTTTTAATTTTTGAAAATATAAGTTTTGAAATATACACAAGAAAATAAAATAACAATTTGATTTTTAACATTTATCATTAAAGAAATTAATTAAATATATTATAAACAAAACAAAATAAGAGAAAATATGAAAAAATAACATACCTGGGGCTGGGATTCGAACCCAGGCCCTAGGCTTTGAATATCCAAGACCAAACAGCCAACCACTGGGACAAGTCGTGCGCTTGTGTTAAGGAATGGACACCAATGCCTTTTGCTTCTTCTCCTGCAATCATGTTGAAAATAACCAAAAAAACAAAAGGGGTTGGGGACGATTCGAACCCAGGCCCTCTACCATTACATACAAGCATCAAAACCAACTGAGCCACGCGCTCACTTTGAAATATAATTAGAAACAAAACATAATATTTTAAGTTAGATTTTTTTGAATTATTTTTCGCGCCAGATGGTCATCTTCAACCTTGGTTCTTACGAATTTTCCTGCGAAATCTCCTACCATATTTCCTGCGAATCCAGTTTTGTATGAAAACTAGGTTTCTTCGAAACTCATGATACCTGTAATTTTTCCTCAAATTGAACACACCATGGTGTTACCCACATCAAATACAGTTCATTTAAGCAATTAAAATTCATTTATATTTACTAAATCATAAAACCCCAAATGAACCACAAAACCCTAACAATGGCAGAATGGGGTTTCGGCCATGAAGCTTTGATCTAAGTATCCAGAAACGTTCTACACATCACTATAAACATGATTAAACAAACAAAATACATTAAAATGCAGTGAATTTATGGAATCGAAAAAAAATAATTCAAGAACAAAAACGCTTCGGGTTATGCATTATGGCATGATTCAAAGGCATGTAAGGGTTGGTTTTGATTCAGGGAAGCTCAAGGAAGCTTGTAGTGTCCTTAGAATACCTTGAAACCTCTTCTAGGATTGAAACCGAAAATTGTTTTTTTAAAGGATTTTGTGAAGTTTGAAATTATGGTTTGAGGCTGCAAAATCGTGTCCATGCATTGTGATGAGTTTGTGTACATATAGTGAACTGAATTAGGTCAAAAAGTTGGACTATCCTTTGGATATTTTGGATCAATGAGATTGAAAAAGATCATGCCTTAAAATCCAAATATTCTTGGATACAACCTTGCTATTTTAAGATAATCACCATAATTTTCATATCAATCTGATCCAATTAGCTTTCATGACCTTCTAGAATCAAAATATTTTTAAATCTTCATATTTTTATATTTTATTTGAATTTAAAATGATTTTTAATATAAAAAATCATAATAAATAAAAATAAAATTATGAAAATTATGAAAATATTAAATAAATTTCGTGCATGATGTCATGGAACACATTGGGTCACAAAAAGGTCAACCCATTTGAAGAATTATGGTTTTAAGACCCCATTTACTTCAGAAACCACCCAAAACTTTCCCAACTTTGCAAGGGCACAAATCCTTCAATTTTAATGCTATCAGGGTGTTCTTGGACATTTTGTAAAGCTTAAAGAGTCCTCTAAACAACCCCATTGGTTTCATGTCCATATCTTTCACCATTCTCAAGTTATGCTCTTTTGAAGTTGTTGACTTTTTGTTGACTTTCAAAAAGGACCTATAATGTCTTAGCTCATACCTTCCAAATGAAGCATTTTTGGGCTTGGCTTGTGAGACACAAAGTTGTAGTGAATTCAATTTCCTTCAAAATGTGCTTTGGATGGAAAATTCTTGATGAAGCATGTGAAAGTTATGGCTGGTCAAAGTTCAGTTGACTTTTCCTGAGGAAACCCTAATTTAGAAACCCCTGATTCTTGATGATCTGAAATCTCCTTGATGAATCATGATCAACCCTTGATAAAATGATGAAATTTACTTCATATACTTGATATTGGCAAAAACGCATGAAGTTTGACTTTGGTTTGACCATAGTTGACCTTAGTTTGACTTGTTAACTGCTTTGACTGATTTTGACTTATCTGATCATCTGACTGAGCAAACCTTTGGGAAAAGTCTTGAAACTTGACATGGGGATTCTTGAACACATATAGGATGCTATGAAGCTCACTTTAAGTCTTGGAAGTCCATTTAGCTTGATAAAAGTCAAAACCCTAGTTTATGATGCATTGCTTAGGAGGATGCATTGTCTGAGGGAAATGTCAAATCTTCTGACTAATTGTGAACCTTGTGAACTTCATGAAATGTCTTGTGAACCTTGTGAACCTCATAAGATGTCTTATGAACCTTGTGAACCTTGTGAACCTCTTAGTACACAAAGTCTTGTCTTGTGAGGGCAAATTTTGGGGTGCAACAGCTGCCCCTGTTCAATTTTCTGAAACCTTAGGGGTTAGATTGGTATATATGCCATTCGTGACCTGGAAGGTTGAAGGGGATTGAACACAAAAGCCCAAAAATTTGCACTCACCAGCGCATAGAGTAATACTGGTGATATGTTGTATATGCTTGAGTGGGCTTAAAGATGCCACTTGGAGGAACTGGAGATGGGCTTAGAGATGCCATCAGGATGAACTGGAGATGGGCTTAGAGATGCCATCTAGAGAAAATTTCTTCAAATATACTTCTTGGAGAATAAAGTAGTCTAAAGTATGAAGATATAGCTTTTGGGAAGATAAACAACGTCCCAACATTACCTTTGGGAAGATAAACAACGGCCCAAGGTAAGGGTATAACTTTTGAGAAGATAAACAACGGCCCAAAGTCATGATAGGGTACTTGGGAAGATAAACAACGGCCCAAGGTAAGGGTATAACTTTTGGGAAGATAAACAACGGCCCAAAGTTATGATAGCTGTCAGGAGGATAAACAACGTCCCGAGGTATAATAGGGTACTTGGGAAGATAAACAACGGCCCAAAGTAAGGGTATAACTTTTAGGAAGATAAACAACAGCCCCAAAGTTATGATAGTTTTCAGGAGGATAAACAACGTCCCGAGGTATAATAGGGTACTTGGGAAGATAAACAACGGCCCAAGGTAAGGGTATAACTTTTGGGAAGATAAACATGGCCCAAAGTTATGATAGCTTTTGGGAAGATAAACAATGGCCCAAAGTAAGGGTATAACTTTTGGGAAGATAAACAACGGCCCAAAGTCATGATAGCTTTCAGGAGGATAAACAACGTCCCGAGGTATAAGTTGTTGATGTTGTTTTACCTGCATATAACTATCCTGCAAGGAGAATATTAGTTTATACATTATGTATGCATGCATAGTATGATGCACTTAGGTAATGTATTATGTATTTATGGATATGTATGTTATGGTATGTTGTATATGATGTATGTATGAATCATGTAGCCTGAAGCGTCTGGATATCTTCGTATAACAACTGCTGGCCAGGGAAAATAAATCCCAATTTGTTGCTGAAGAATATGAGGAACTCGTCTTGTTTGATAATACAGTGAAGAATATGAGGAACTCGTTCCCGTCTCGTTTGATAACATAGTATTCATAACCTCCCGTCTTCGTTTGATAGTATGGTATCCATAACCTCCCGTCTTCGTTCGATAGTATGGTATCCATAACCTCCCGTCTTCGTTCGTCGTACTCCTATTGAAAGAATAGATTCCCGACTATCCGTCTGAGGATAAAAGAGATGGATATAAATTCCAGGGGAGATGTGACTTGAAGTATTTATGAAGATGGATTTGCCCTACTAGGGGACTTGTAGTTGTTTGGTGGGAATGAACCGGCGAAGCTTCGTTGAATTCCTTCCCTCGTTCGTCCTTAGTAAATACTATTACTGCATTTTCATGCATTTCTGGTAAACATCAATCATATTAAGCATTTATGCATTTCTGGTAAACATCAATCATATTCAAAAGCATACATACATTCAAACACAACCAATGGACGTTTCGCTTATATAAATAGGGTAAAAGTAAATTTGGATTCAAAGATGGAATTTTATTTATATCACAAAGTGACCTATACATAGGCAAGTTTGTACAAGGAGACAGAAATCCTAGTAAGAGGAATTCGTCATAAAAAATGTATACAAAAACAAAGAAAATCAGCTATGTGGGAAATAATCCTATTGAGTTTCAATTCTACTATTGCCATTATCTTCAAGTATTTCATCTTCTGCTGTCGAGACGGAAACGATTGGATTGAGCTTTATCTGTTCAAGCTTGAATAAGTAGCACAACTGGTTGTAGTTTCACGGATGATCCAAACGAGACATAGTCATACACTTTAATCCCTAACTTTTGCCTGGATTGCCTTTTCAGGTTTTCAATCCACCGGGATACCCTTTTTTGCCCAAGCCGCCTTTTCAGGTTTTCGACTTGCCGGGTGTACATTTTTTTTTATATATATCCCTAATTTTTGCCCGAACCCTTTTGGTTCGCCGGGATGCCCTTATTTTTGCCTAGGCCAATCAACCTAGCAGGTCTCTTTTTATGCGTAGTATTTTTTAACTATGTCTGCGTTTACAGGCTGCAGGAAGTCTTCACCATCCATAGTAGTAAGTATCATGGCACCTCCTGAGAATACTGTTTTGACTACAAATGGTCCTTCATATGTAGGAGTCCATTTGCCCCTAGGATCACCCTGTGGTAATATGATACACTTTATTACCAAGTCACCAACCTGATATACCTTTGGCTTAACCTTCTTATTAAAAGCTTTGATCATCTGTTTCTGGTACATCTGGCCATGACAAACAGCTGCTAACCTCTTCTCATCAATCAAATTTATCTGGTCAAGTCGAGTCTGAATCCACTCATCTTCATCCAAGCCTGCATCCTTCATGATTCTTAAGGAAGGGACCTGAACTTCAATAGGCAGAACTGCCTCCATACCATATACTAAGGAGAATGGGGTTGCTCCTGTCGAAGTACGTATTGTAGTACGATAACCATGAAGAACAAATGGTAACATCTCGTGCCAATCCTTATAAGTCACAGTCATCTTCTGTAGAATTTTCTTAATGTTCTTATTAGCAGCTTCTACTGCCCCATTCATCTTCGGACGATACGGAGAAGAGTTGTGATGCTTAATCTTGTACTGCGTGCAGAGATCAGTAATCATAGTGTTGTTCAAATTAGAGCCATTGTCAGTAATAATCCTTTCAAGGATGCCATACCTACATATGAGATTATTCTTAATGAATCGAGCCACAACATTCTTGGTCACAGATGCAAATGATGTTGCCTCTACCCACTTCGTGAAGTAATCAATAGCAACCAGGATGAAACGATGCCCATTAGAAGCAGTAGGCTTGATCTCACCAATCATATCAATTCCCCACATGGCAAAAGGCCAAGGAGCAGTCAACACATTCAATGGTGATGGAGGTATATGTACTTTATCAGTATAAATTTGACACTTGTGACACGTTCTGGAATGTTGATAGCAGTCAGCTTCCATGGTAGACCAATAGTAACCTGCTCTCAATATCTTCTTTGCCATAGTATGACCACTAGAATGAGTGCCAAAGATCCCATCATGCATATCTTCCATAATCTCAGTTGCTTCCTTCTTATCCACACAACGAAGCAAAGTTGAATCATGATTGCGTTTGTACAAAATTCCATTACTCAAGAAGAACTTAGCAGAAAACCTCCTCAAAAACTTCTTATCTTTGATGGATGCCCCTTCAGGAAACTCCTGAGCTTCAAGATATCTTTTCAATTCATAGAACCAAGGCTTCTCCTCTGCTTCTTCAGTGTCAATCTCATTGCAGTATGCAGGCTTCTCAAATCTATCAATAGTGATTTTGGGAGCTTCATCATCCCAGCTGATCTCAAACATGGATGCCATGGTGGCTAGTGCATCTGCCAACTGATTTTCTTTTCGTGGAATATGTCCAAAGGTAATCTCTTTGAAATGTGGGATCAAAGACAACACATGCTCTCTGTAAGGAATGAGATTATCATGCTTGGTATCCCAATTTCCTTTGATCTGACTTACTACCAGGGCCGAATCTCCATACACGTCTAGGAACTGAATCTTCATATCAATGGCAGCTTTGATACCCAGGATACATGCCTCATACTCAGCCATGTTATTGGTACAACAAAAATAAAGTCTGGCAGTAATCGGGGTATGACAAACTTCAGGGGAACTGATCACAACACCAACACCATTACCAAGTGCATTAGAAACTCCATCAAAAACCATAGTTCATCGGGATCCTTGTTCAGGTCCGTCATATTGTCCAGGTTCTTTGGTAATAATCATAATGTCTTCATCAGGGAACTCAAAACTCATTGACTGATAATCATTCACTGCTTGATGAGCCAAATGATCAGCTATAACACTTCCTTTAATGGCCTTCTGAGTAGTATACTGTATGTCATATTCTGTCAAGATCATTTGCCATCTTGCTATTCTTCCGGAGAGAGCAGGTTTCTCAAATATGTACTTGATTGGATCCATCTTCGAAATCAACAAGGTAGTATGAGTCAACATATACTGTCTTAGTCGGCGAGCAGCCCATGCCAAAGCGCAGCAAGTTTTCTCGAGCAGTGAGTATCTTGTTTCACAGTCGGTAAACTTTTTGCTAAGGTAGTATATTGCCTGCTCTTTTCGACCAGACTCGTCATGTTGCCCCAACACACACCCCATTGAGTTGTCTAACACTGTTAAGTACATAATCAAGGGTCTTCCATCAACTGGTGGCATCAAAATTGGAGGTTCTAGGAGATATTTCCTTTATTTCATCAAAGGCAATCTGACACTCATCATTCCATTCCATTACCTGATCTTTCTTCAACAACTTGAAGATTGGCTCACAGGTAGCAGTTAATTGGGAAATAAATCTTGCAATGTAATTCAATTGTCCCAAGAAACCTCTAACTTCCTTCTCAGTACGGGGAGCTGGCATCTCTTGTATAGCTTTCACTTTTGCAGGATCCACTTCAATACCTTTTCCACTGACAATGAAACCCAGGAGTTTACTAGATCTAACTCCAAAAGTACACTTGTTTGGGTTCAATTTCAACTTGTATTTCTTCAACCTCTCAAACAACTTATGCAGATGATCAAGATGTTGCTCTTCATTCTGGGACCTGGCTATCATATCATCCACATACACCTCTATCTCATGATGAATCATATCATGAAACAAAGCCACCATAGCACGCTGATATGTTGCCCCTGCATTCTTCAAACCAAATGGCATCACCTTATAACAAAAAGTGCCCCACTGTGTAACAAATGTTGTCTTCTCCATATCTTCAGGTGCCATCTTGATTTGATTGTAACCAGAGAAACCATCCATAAAAGAGAATACCTTGTGCTGAGCAGTGTTATCTACCAGAACGTCAATATGAGGAAGTGGAAAGTCATCTTTGGGGCTGGCCTTGTTCAAATCCCTGTAGTTTACACACATACGTACCTTACCATCTTTCTTAGGTACCGGCACCACATTTGCAACCCACTGAGGATAAGAAGTCACAGCTAAGAACCCTGCATCAAACTGTTTCATCACCTCTGCTTTAATCTTCTCTGACATCTCAGGATGCATGCGACGAACCTTCTGCTTCTTTGGACGACAATCTTCTTTTACCGGTAATCGATGAACCACAATGTCTGTATCCAACCCTGGCATATCTTCATAGGACCAAGCAAAGATCTCCACATAATCATGTAACATTTGAATCAACCTGCTCTTGACACTCTCCTCTAAATCAGCCCCTATCTTGACCTCTTTCCTGTTTTCTTCAGTTCCCAAATTCACAACTTTGATTGGCTCTTCATGTGGCTGTATAGCTTTCTCTTCTTGTTGTAACAACCTAGCAAGCTCTACAGGTACTTCACAATCGTCCTCATTTCCATCTTCAGCTTGATAGATCGGATTCTCGAAATTATAATTGGCAATAGTAGAACTGTTATCAACAGGATCCAGAGTGGATAAGGATCTGCATTTTAGTGATGTGGGTGTGTGTAAGAACACATAGCTGATAAAACAAAAATAAAAGAAAAGAAAGACAAGGAACACAATATTTACGAAAACGAAACGTCCACTGATTTTTATTGAATGAAGTATGCAAATGAAATGACATCCCGAAACAAGCACACCATTGTGCCCCGGGTAAGGCAGAAGGCTTTAAGAGTTCAATTGTTCAAAAATTACAAACTTTAAAAATAACAACACAGTAATAGTATTTACTCCTGACTAAAGGAGATAGGGATAACATCTTCAGCTTTCCAGTTATTGAGCCCAACACCCACAATAGGAAAAATCCAAGCATCCAAATTGTAATCTTCATCATAGTCACCCACAACATTGATCTGATCTTTCATAATCCCCTGATTAGTGATACGAACAGCACGCGCACGACGAACAGCCTTCTGGGACTCTGCAGTGAAACCCAAACCAAATTTGTCAGACTTGTAAGGAATGTCAGGAAGCTGACCCCAAATAGTACAACCACCTTCATCCACCACAGCTCTAGCATCCTTGAGGGAGGCCATTGTAGGAGGTACTCTGGTGACCACAGGAACTTTCTTGACAACAGGAGGAGCTTCATAATTATTAACAATCCAAGGAACCACTTCGAACGTCTGGCACAGAGTTTCAACATATTCACCTTCCACTTCAAGATATTTAAAGGTGTTCACATGGCAAACTATATATCCTTCCTCTCCGTAAACAGTGACAACTTTTCCTTCTACTGGATATCTCAGCTTCTGATGTAAGGTGGAGGTTACAACACCTGGCCCATGGATCCAGGGACGCCCAAGCAAACAAGAATACGAAGGACGAATATCCATCACATAAAAAGTAGCATTGAAGACCTGAGAACCTACTTTTATTGGGAGATCAATTTCTCCATGCACCACTCTTCTCGAGCCATCAAAAGCCTTCACCACTATATTACTGGGCTTCAACACAGCATCTTCAGGACTAAGCTTATTCAGAACTTCTTTGGGTAAAACATTCAGCGAGGAACCATTGTCTATTAACACATGTGACAGAGTAGTGCCTCTACATTCAATAGAGATATGTAGAGCCCTGTTATGATCCCTTTTGGCCGGAGTCAAATCAACATCGGAGAAACCTAACCCATTATCATAGGTTAAGTGTGCAACACAATTTTCAAACTGGTCTACAGAAATCTCATTTGGTACGTGAGCAGTCTTCAAAAATTTAATCAAGGCCTTGGCATGAGCCTCAGAACACAACAGCAAAGACAACATAGAAATCTTGGAGGGAGTATGCCCCAATTGATCAACAATGTCATAATCACTCTTGCGAATGATTTTCAGTACTTCTTCCATCTGCTTAGAAAGGTCATCAACAGTTGGTACATTAGTTGACACAGGTTCAATAACAGGACCTTTGCCCCGAGCATCAGTAGTGGAGATAGTAACTGGAGTAACTGTATTCTTGGAAGCATCCGGAGAAGAGAAAACTCTTCCACTTCGTGTGATCTTACTAGATCTAGCAATATTGTCAACATCAAGGTTTTCATCAGCAACAGGTGTCTCAGCTAAGGGTTCTTGCTTAACACCATGAATATAAACATCGGACCCATAATGCCAAGGCACAGCTTTATCAGAAGTATATGGAATAGGACCAGGAGTAGTAATGATCATAGGAGCCACTCTAGCTTCAGCAACAATCTTCACAGGGCCTTCGGCAGTAATCTTAATTGGACCCTTACGAGTGATTTTTACAGGTCCCTTGGAAGTAATCCTTACCGGCACTTTATCAACCATATCTACCTCTTCAACCTTCGCACCTTTAGTTATATGCTCAACCATGCTCTCCACAGAAGGTGGGGTCCTCTCAAACACTATGGTGTAATTATTCATGAGGCGTTGAATTCCGTCTTTCAACCTCCAGCAGCTATCTGGCTTATAGGCACAATATAAACAATCTTCACGACAACCTGGAAAGAACCTAGCTTGTACCAACTTCTTCTTTATAACAGACAATGGTGTGGTTAAATCTGCAACTGAGGAAATATGTGAAACTTCATCAATGGCATTGACAGTCTTCTCATGATTTGGCATGGGAGCAGTAATCACATTTGGAGTACCTGGAGGGTCAAACTCAATCTCTCCAGCATCAATCATATCCTGAATCTTATTCTTCAATATCCAGCAACTATTGGTATCATGTCCCTGAAAATTTGAATGGTATGCACATCGCGTATTAGGATTGTACCTGGGAGAGGTAACATTGGGATTCTGAGGAGGGTCCCTCAAAGTGATAAGTTCACCCTTCAACAAGTGTTGCAAGGCTTGGGCCAGTGACATGTTGAGCTTAGTGAACTGTCTTCTAGGCCTCTGTTGATTGCCCTGTGGTGGCTCTGGTGTTGCAGGAGTTGGATTGGAGATGTGAACTGCACTCACAGATTGATGCCTCCTATTATGATCAGGCTAACCATAAACAGCATTTGACTCTTTCTTCCCACTAGGGGGCTTCTTTGTAGTACTTGATGAAGAAGCACCCACTTGGATCTTGCCACTCCTTATACCACTTTCTACGCGCTCTCCTGTCATTATCAACTCAGTGAAGCCAGATGATGAGCTTCCAATGAGATGAATGTAAAAAGGACCATTCAACGTACACATGAACATATCAACTAACTCCCTGTCAGTTAGAGGGGGTTGCACTCTTCCAGCCAAGTCTCTCCACTTCTGAGCATACTCCTTGAAATTTTCTTTAGCACCCATAGACATGCTCTGTAGTTGCATGCGGGTAGGGGCTAGATCAGCATTGTATTGATATTGCTTGTAAAAGGCTTCAGCAAGATCATTCCAATCACGGATGTTGACACTCTCCAACTGATAGTACCATTCCAATTGAGCTCCAGATAAGCTCTCTTGGAAGAAATGGATCCACAACTTCTTATCAGCAGTATGGGGTTGGATCCTCCGGACATAAGACCTCAGATGCAGTTTGGGACAAGAGACACCATCATAAACTACGAAAGTAGGAACCTTGAAACCAATGGGTATGACCACCCTAGATATCAAACTCAGATCTTCAAAATCCAGCCCAGAAGACTTTTGCAATTCCATAGCATCCATTCTATCCACCAGCATTTTGAATTTATCTTCAGTAGGATCATGATAGTAGTTAGCTTCAGAATCAGAATCCCCCATTGTATTATGGAGACTGCCTCCCTCTTTTTCAGACTCTTCAGACTCATAATCTTCAACCTGTTCTTTGGTCTTGACAGGACCTCTGAACCTTCTTCCCATGTTGATCAGGCCTCCTGACCTCCTAGTCATCTTAGTCTTCTTGGCCAGCAATGTCTTCAATTCATCCTGCCCCTTGGACAAGTTCAGGATCAGCTCTTGGAACTGTGTATTTTATGCCTGGAAATCTTTAATTGTTTGTTCAAGAGCCATTGCTGAAATAAACAGCGAGAAGATAAGATACTTGTACATAAGAAACCTGTGATGCAATGATATGGTATGTAAATGCATATGCAATGTTTTCAAGGACCGCAGGATTTAAATTTGCTTAAACAATCAAGAAAGTAAACTTTTATTAGTAATAAATTTGTTTTGCCCCTTGGGCTTACAAAAAAATGAAATGAAATAAATACAAAAGATGGGGTTTTAAGTCTCCCATGGACGTTTCCTTTTTGTGTTGAGGTATGAGTTGAGATTCCGCTCCTCGTGAAGTTGATTTGTTAGTTCCAGGATTCTTTCTTGACTTGCTTTGTAATGAGCCTCGAAAGCATCCCTTTGCTCCTTCAACTGGATCCAGAACCTCTGTAAGTCTTCCATGTTTGTGGGCATGTCTGGGTGAAGGATGGTATAAGAAGTATCCCCTTCAGCAACATGCTCCATAGTAACTGGCAGGATGGCAGGATATGGCATCATGAGAGTCTGAGCACGAAATCGCACCCATCTGAGATAAGCTTCCATAGGAATAGTGTACTTAGGCTCCAGAGTCTTGCTGTCAACCTTGTTCACTTTTCCCCATGCTCGTATGAACTTTTGACGGTAACCTTACAGATCATTGTCATAGTCAAACACAATACCCTGAATCAACATGTTATGTGGACCATCACTCCGAGCGTAACCAAACTGTCTAAAAGCTAAGGAAGGGTTGTAAGTAATGCCCCCTCTTATGCCAAGGAGTGGCACATTAGGAAACTCCCCACAACGGTCAATGATAGTAACATTCTCCATAGATCGAGAGCACCAATGAATATCTGAATGAGAGAGTGACATAATCCTCTTGGACCACCTGAACCCTTGTTCATTCTTCATCACTGATCGAGGAAGGTGAGAAATAAACCACCTAGATAGTAAAGGTATGCAGCACATCAAAGTTCCTCGTGCCTTTGTAGTACGAGTATGAAGAGAGTGCAGGATGTCTCCAAGCGATGTAGGCACTGGATTGTGACTCAGGAATATGTTGATGGCATGAACATCTATGAACAGATCAGGATTGGATAACAACACTAAGCCATAAATCAACAAGGCTAAGATCTCCTCAAAAGCATCATAGCTCATAGCCTTTAAGAACACTTGAGCCTTCTCTATCAACACCTTAGCAAGAATACCCTTAACTCCACTTCTCGTTTCTAGAACAATGTCTGACTTCTTCAGATGTAGAGCTGCAGCAATAACCTCAGGTTTAGGCTCTTTTTCCAAGCCTGTGAATGGTTTCTGATCAAGTACAGGTATACCCAGAAGTTTGGAGAACTCTTCCATTGTAGGAACCAGCTGGTAGTCGGGGAATGTGAAGCAATGATGCTTAGGATCAATGAATTGAAACAGAACACTCATCATGTCTTCATTGAACCCTAAAGTAACTAGATCCAATAGATGACCATGTCTCTTGATGAATTGGGAATTTTCAGACACTTGAGAAACCAACTCCTTAAGCTTAGGAGGTATGCCAACAAAGTTGATCCTGATAGTGTTTCTACGAGCAGAAACCATGACCTGCAACAAAGAACAAAGATAAATCCTTTGGTCCTTGAAATGGTTAGTGAAAATGTTATGCTTATGATGCATGATGATGCTATGATGCTATGCTCAATCACAAACATGTGGCACACACAAACAAGTCACACCATAGCCCTAGGTTTGAAGGCTTGCATGAGGTTTAAAGGTAAGTACCCTCCCCTGAAGTTAGTTGGTTCATCCTGTCCTACAAAGTAACCAGGTTCTAAGGGATCTCATAATCATTGATCCTTCACAAGGGTGGTTGTTCAGTAGGCAACTTACTTGCCAACCAAAACCCTCCAAGTTTAGGATCTCAATGAGCGTAGCATCGAGTATCAACCAACTTCAGTCTGCACCAAAGCCGGTTATCTCACTACTTTTCTAAAGGCCAAGATGGGGTAACTAGGGTTCTAGAAGTTAGTTAGTGCATTGACAACATATGGCAGCCTCATATTATCCTCAACTTGACTTAAGGAACATAAGCACCAACCAAGAAGTCACACTAACTATGGCCACCAGATCAACCATATCGGTATATGTCGTACAGTTTCCTTGGTCTATTGCCATTTACCTAAGGTACACTAGATCCGGGTTAGGATCTTTCACACATAAGAGCACCCAACAAGATAAGTATAAAGCAAACAAGGCAAACAATTTTAAAGTGATCTAATTCCTAAGGGTACCCATCTTTTATTAAATCCCCAGCAGAGTCGCCAGTTCTGTAACACGGTGGGAGAACTGACTTTAGTTAAATGTTGCGGATAGAAAGAGTCGCCACCGACTTTTATTTTATCTAAAGGAAAGGCATAAAAGAACAAGAAATACCTTTAAAAGATTTTTGGGTTCGGGGGGTAGGTTATGTAAAGGGAAGGTGTTAGCACCCTTTACATCCATGGTTATCCATGGGCTCTTAGTTACTTAGCTCACTTTAAAATGTTTTTGAAGAGTGTAGTGTGTGAATAGAAATTTTCTTAAGTACTTTATAATGATCCATGTACGGATATATATAAAGCCTTTGTTTTGAAAATTTGTTTGAAAATGTGAAGTGTTTGAAATGTTTTGAAGAGTGAGCAAGTACATAAGAGGAACCTACCCTAAGTTTAAGTCTTTTCTGTTCTTAAATATCCTTTAAGTGGTAAGACTATCCCTATTATTAAGGAATAGGTAGTCATTACCTTGGATGTATGAGGGACAAGTGAAGGGACAACTGTGATTAGGCAACTGTAAGGTGTATTTAGCAATTCGAAGGGACTTATCATCTTTATTCGAAAGGGACAAGATCATTTACGAAGGCAACCGTGAAGGGACTTGATCTTTTTATCTTTTTAAGGGACTAGATGATATAAATAAATGAAGGGACTTTGCTTTATACACCTTACTTGACCTTTTTCTTTAGGCAACATGAGAGGTAACCCTTAAGAAGTGAGATGGCGATCCAGGATCGACTTACGTGTGTGAGTGTACCAATTTATATATTTATCTTGAGTTAATGATCTAAATTCAATTTTTCATACAAACATGTTTACACTCCCTATTTTACTAACCATGGCATTTAAAAATAAATAATAAAAATTATTCTACAACTATTACATATTGGATACAATTACATTATAATTAAAATAATTAAAATAAGCAAATAAATAATTAAATGGATTAGTAATAATAAACAAAAATAAATAAATATAAGAGGGTTAGTAATAATAAACAAAAATAAATAAGCATAAGATGAAGAAATTAGCATAATAATAAATAATAAATTAAAAGTTCAATTTTAAATAGATAATTATTTTTTAAGATTTTTAATAAGAAACATAAATAATAAATATTATATACTAATAAAATATGGTTAATGGTCTAATTATTTAATTTTATATACATATTATGAAAATATCTAATTATAATTAAATAAGCATATATATAAAAAAATAAATTATATTCATAAGATAAAATTAGGTTTTTTAATTATTTAGAAAAGTGAATTAGGGTTTACTAATTAATTAAATTATTTACATATAAAAACTATATATTGAACAAATTATAAAATAAACAAATAAATTATTATTTACAATATGATTAGGGTTTATAAAAGAAAATTAGGGTTAATCAAAATAATTAGGGTTTATGAGTTTAGAAAATAGAATTAGGTTTTATATGAAAATATTAGGGTTAAGTATTTAATATAAATATAATTAAAAAAACATATAGTATTAATAATATATAATAGAATAAATATTAAATAGTTTTAATAATAAAGTTTTAATTTTTGAAAATATAAGTTTTGAAATATACACAAGAAAATAAAATAACAATTTGATTTTTAACATTTATCATTAAAGAAATTAATTAAATATATTATAAACAAAACAAAATAAGAGAAAATATGAAAAAATAACATACCTGGGGCTGGGATTCGAACCCAGGCCCTAGGCTTTGAATATCCAAGACCAAACAGCCAACCACTGGGATAAGTCGTGCGCTTGTGTTAAGGAATGGACACCAATGCCTTTTGCTTCTTCTCCTGCAATCATGTTGAAAATAACCAAAAAAACAAAAGGGGCTGGGGACGATTCGAACCCAGGCCCTCTACCATCACATACAAGCATCAAAACCAACTGAGCCACGCGCTCACTTTGAAATATAATTAGAAACAAAACATAATATTTTAAGTTAGATTTTTTTGAATTATTTTTCGCGCCAGATGGTCATCTTCAACCTTGGTTCTTACGAATTTTCCTGCGAAATCTCCTACCATATTTCCTGCGAATCCAGTTTTGTATGAAAACTAGGTTTCTTCGAAACTCATGATACCTGTAATTTTTCCTCAAATTGAACACACCATGGTGTTACCCACATCAAATACAGTTCATTTAAGCAATTAAAATTCATTTATATTTACTAAATCATAAAACCCCAAATGAACACAAAACCCTAACAATGACAGAATGAGGTTTCGGCCATGAAGCTTTGATCTAAGTATCCAGAAACGTTCTACACATCACTATAAACATGATTAAACAAACAAAATACATTAAAACGCAGTGAATTTATGGAATCGAAAAAAAATAATTCAAGAACAAAAACGCTTCGGGTTATGCATTATGGCATGATTCAAAGGCATGTAAGGGTTGGTTTTGATTCAGGGAAGCTCAAGGAAGCTTGTAGTGTCCTTAGAATACCTTGAAACCTCTTCTAGGATTGAAACCGAAAATTGTTTTTTTGAAGGATTTTGTGAAGTTTGAAATTATAGTTTGAGGCTGCAAAATCGTGTCCATGCATTGTGATGAGTTTGTGTACATATAGTAACTGAATTAGGTCAAAAAGTTGGAGTATCCTTTGGATATTTTGGATCAATGAGATTGAAAAAGATCATGCCTTAAAATCCAAATATTCTTGGATACAACCTTGATATTTTAAGATAATCACCATAATTTTCATATCAATCTGATCCAATTAGCTTTCATGACCTTCTAGAATCAAAATATTTTTAAATCTTCATATTTTTTATATTTTATTTGAATTTAAAATGATTTTTAATATAAAAAATCATAATAAATAAAAATAAAATTATGAAAATTATGAAAATATTAAATAAATTTCGTGCATGATGTCATGGAACACATTGGGTCACAAAAAGGTCAGCCCATTTAAAGAATTATGGTTTTAAGACCCCATTTACTTCATAAACCACCCAAACATTTCCCAACTTTGCAAGGGCACAAATCCTTCAATTTTAATGCTATGAGGCTGTTCTTGGACATTTTGGAAATCTTAAAGAGTCCTCTAACCAACCCCATTGGTTTCATGTCCATATCTTTCACCATTCTCAAGTTATCATCTTTTGAAGTTGTTGACTTTTTGTTGACTTTCAAAAGGACCTATAATGTCTTAGCTCATACCTTCCAAATGAAGCATTTTTGGGCTTGGCTTGTGAGACACAAAGTTGTAGTGAATTCAATTTCCTTCAAAATTAGCTTTGGATGGAAAATTCTTGATGAAGCATGTGAAAGTTATGGCTGGTCAAAGTTCAGTTGACTTTTCCTAAGGAAACCCTAATTTAGAAACCCCTGATTCTTGATGATCTGAAATCTCCTTGATGAATCATGATCAACCCTTGATCAAATGATGAAATTTACTTCATATACTTGATATTGGCAAAAAATCATGAAGTTTGACTTTGGTTTGACCATAGTTGACCTTAGTTTGACTTGTTAACTGCTTTGACTGATTTTGACTTATCTGATCATTTGACTGAGCAAACCTTTGGGAAAAGTCTTGAAACTTGACATGGGGATTCTTGAACACATATAGGATGCTATGAAGCTCACTTGAAGTCTTGGAAGTCCATTTAGCTTGATAAAAGTCAAAACCCTTGTTTATGATGCATTGCTTAGGAGGATGCATTGTCTGAGGGAAATGTCAAATCTTATGACTAATTGTGAACATTGTGAACTTCATGAAATGTCTTGTGAACCTTGTGAACCTCATAAGATGTCTTATGAACCTTGTGAACCTCTTAGTACACAAAGTCTTGTCTTGTGAGGGCAAATTTTGGGGTGCAACAATGTGTACTAAATGTCATACTCTGTCAGAATCATTTGCCATCTTGTAACCCTTCCGGTAAGTGCTGGCTTCTCAAATATGTACTTGAAGGGGTCCATTTTTTAGATCAATAAGGTAGTGTGAGTCAACATATATTGTCTTAGTCGGCGAGCAGCCCACTCTAAAGCACAACAAGTTTTCTCGAGCAATGAATAACGTTGTTCACAGTCGGTAAACTTTTTGCTTAGGTAGTATATTGCATACTCTTTTCGGCCAGACTTGTCATGATGGCCCAGCACACACCCCATTGACCCTTCTAATACTATCAGGTACATTATTAGAGGTCTTCCTTCAATTGGAGGCATAAGAATCGGCGGTTCTTGCAAGTACTCCTTTATCTTGTCAAAAGCCTTCTGACAATCTTCATTCCACCTGACCGTTTGTTCCTTTCTTAACAATTTGAATAGGGGTTCACAGGTTGCAGTAAGATGAGATATGAACCTTGAAATGTAGTTCAATCTACCTAAGAACCCCCGAACTTCCTTTTCAGTCCTAGGTGCAGGCATCTCCTGAATGGCTTTGACTTTGTCGGGATCAACCTCAATTCCCTTTTCGATTACGATAAATCCCAGCAACTTACCGGAACGTACCCCGAATGTGCATTTGTTGGGGTTTAGCTTCAGCTGATACTTTCTCAGACGCTTGAACAACTTCAGCAGATTTACCAGGTGGTCTTCTTCAGTAAGGGACTTGGCAATCATGTCATCCACTTAGAATTCAATTTCTTTGTGGATCATATCGTGGAATAATGTTACCATAACCCGTTGATAAGTTGCATCGGCATTCTTCAGTCCAAATGGCATTACCTTGTAACAAAATGTGCCCCAAGGTGTGATGAAGGTTGTTTTCTCCATGCCTTCGGGTGACATCTTGATCTGATTATACGCAGAAAAACCATCCATGAAAGAAAACACCGAGAACTGAGTTGTGTTGTCGACCAATACATCAATGTGAGGTAATGGGAAATCATCCTTCGGGCTAGCTCTGTTTAGATCCCGGCAATCTACACACATACGTACTTTGCCATCCTTCTTAGGCACTAGTACAATGTTAGCGACCCACAGCGGGTAACTAGTTACAACAAGGAAACCGGCGTCCAATTATTTTTGTACCTCTTCCTTAATCTTCATGGCCATATCTGGGAGAGTACGGCGTAGCTTTTGCTTCACTGGAGGGCAATCTTCTTTCAAAGGCAGCTTGTGCATGACAATGTCAGTATCTAGACCTGGCATGTCTTGATATGACCAAGCAAAGACGTCGACGTATTCTCGAAGCATGTTGATAAGTTGTTCTCTTACTGAAGCTCGCAGACCGGCCCCAATCTTCACTTCTTTCAAATCCTCTTCGGTACAAAGATTAACTGTTTCAACCTCCTCCTGATGAGGAGTAATCACTTTCTCTTCTTTCCTCAACAACCTGGTTAACTCTTCAGGCAACTCGTAGTCTTCTTCAACCCCTTCATCGGCTTGATTAATTGGATTGTTGAAGTCATACAAGGTCATAGCAGTGCTATTGTCGGTGCAATCTGGAGGATAATCTCTGCAAGGGTTGAGATTTGTTCGTTTTAGTGATCAATTTTAACCTTGTTTAGAAAAAGTGTAAATGAAATTAATATTTTGAAAACATTGCCATTTTATTGTTTTGTACAAAAGTGAAAAATGAAAAGACAGTGAGCGAAAGAGAGAATTGTTTGCAAAAGATGTCCGATATTCATTGATATTCCATTTGCACAAAATTACAAATATGGCCCTATTACAAAATGAGTCCTGACACCTTGGGCAAGATGAGGACTTGATGCATGCTGAAAAAGGCAGGAAATAATAATTACTCTGCAGGAGTAACCCTTATAATTTCCTGGGAAGACCAGTTAAGGACTTGCTGACCCTGGATCCTTGGACGTATCCAGCTCTCCAGGTTGAGGTCGCTTTCCGCCTCGTCTTCCACGTTTTTGACAGTATCTGGGGTGAGCATCCCCCCACTGATGAACTTGGGCTCCTTAGCAGCCTCCGCTTGATCTTATCGGAATGGTTTGTAACCCAAACTGAATATGTCCTCCTTCTTCTCCACCGGTAGCAGCTTGCCCCATCCTTGAGCATTTCCATCTTCAACAACCTTCTGGGTTTTCTGATAGGAGACAATTAAAGTACCCATCCTATCCTCCTGGGATGCAGCAAATACTTCAGTCGTCGCCTCATTGGCGTTCAGTGCTTCGAACCCTTGGCTCATGGTTTCATGGATTTCACCATCCATCTCGATGTACTTGTATGTAGCTAGATGGCTAACAAAGATGTCATTTTCACCACAGATGGTGATAATTTGTCCTTCCCACTCATATTTCAATTTCTGGTGAAGGGTCGACGTAACTACGCCAGCGGCGTGAATCCATGGTCGACCCAACAAACAGTTGTAGGCCGGATGAATGTTCATCACATAGAAAGTAGTCTGAAAGACCTGCGGACCGATTATTACAGGCAGCTCCACCTCTCCAAGAACATACCTCTTGGAGCCATCAAAAGATCTGACCACCAGATTGCTTGGTCGGAGAGCAATACCATCATATTCAAGCTTGACAAGGGCTTTCTTCGGCAATACATTGAGTGAAGACCCAGTGTCAACAAGAACATGCGAGAACACAGCCCCTTTACACTCCAAAGTGATGTGTAAAGCTTTGTTGTGGTGACGATCTTCCGTTGTCAAGTCAGCATTGGTGAAACCTAGCCCATGGATAGTATTAACATTGGACACCACTGTCTCAAGCTGATTCACTATGATCTCCTCCGGCACATAGACTGCGTGCAAGACTTTAAGTAGTGCATCCTGATGAGCTTCGGAACACAACAGTAGGGATAAGATGGAGATCTTGGAAGGGGTCTGGTGGAGCTGATCCACAACTTTGTAGTCACTTCTATTAATTATCCTCATAAATTCATCCACATCTTGATCAAAGGATGATTTATGGGCTTCTTTTGGTGCAGGTTCTTCAGGTGCCACACTTTTACCTTTGGCTTTGGCAGCAGCCTCTGCCTCAGTATTGGTTCTTGGAACTTGTGACGCGAAGATGCATCCTCTTAGGGTGAAGCCTCCGCCTCCCCCGACATTATCCACTTGTGATGTGTGAACCGAAGAATCAAGAAGGATTTTTTCTCCGTTGCAGTAAAGGTCTGAACCATAATGCCATGGTACAACATTGTCTTTGTCATATGGAATAGGCCCTGGCACCATGATGGTGACTGGACTAATTGCAGCAGAGGTGGGAACCGTTATTGTTTGTGGATCATAAAAGATGGTAACAGGACTTCTGGTTGATATTGGTGGTGATTGATTGAAGCTTGGTTGTTGTTGAAATTGTTGCTGAGATTGTTGTTGATAATTGTTGGGATCCGGGACCGTTGTAGGGTCATAATAGATGGTGACTGTGGAGATGTCGTTGTTGGTGGTTGCTGTAGTTGTAGAAGTAGATGCAATTGAACTGTGATTTGTTGAAGTGATGGAAGAAGTGGTTGCTTATTTTGTAGACGAGTTTGTAGGAACAATTGTCTTTGCAGTTTTAGGAGAAACACTTGTTGTTGTTGAAAAAGGAGTTGTTGGTGTTGTAGAAGTGGTTGTTGTTATTTGTTGGATACCTTCTTTGATCAAGCCATTGATGACATTCCTCAAGCTCGCACACCCGTTGACGGAAGCCTTGCAAGATTCACAGCAGGCCTCACAACCTGGAAACACCTGGCATTTTAAAAGCTGAGCTTTAACCTCTGCCAGAGGTGTTTGAATACTTACAGTATCTTCAATTAAATTCATGGGTGAGCCCTCCTCTATTGCATTTATCCTTGGCCCACCATGGCTGGGCATAGGATTCATCGTGACATTAGGAGGTGGTTCAAAATTTAGGGCTTTTGAATCTACCAGATCCTGGACCTTCATGTGCAAAGCCCTGCACTTTTCTGTGGTGTGACCAGGTGCATTAGAATGAAAAGCACACCTGGCGTTGATGTCGTAATTTCTCGGAAGGTTCTGAGGATCTGGTGGAGCCAATGTCCTTAACTCGACAAGATTAAGCTTTAGGAGTTGTGGCAACAATGTGGCATATGACATTGGTATAGGGTCAATCACCCTGTTGATCTGAGATTGCCGTTGCTGGAAAGGGCGTTGTTGTTGGTTGTTGTTGTTGTTGTAGGATCTTTGTTGAGGAAACTGCGGCTGTTGAGGATAATGTTGTGGTTGTTGAGTGTATTGAGGAGGTGGAGTAGGGATAGTGATAGCGGCAACTGATCTCGGCAGATACTGGGGTCTTCCTCTTCCCATATGTACAAAATTTGTTTCACCGGATCTGCGGGGCCCTGCAAATGGTTTCCTTGCATTGCTTGAACTGGCGCCGTTGTCATAAATCTTTCCCATTTTCAATAAGCTCTCGATTATTTCCCCAGCTATAACCACGTCTGCAAAGCTGGTGGAAGAAAAAGCATCCAATCTATCAATATAAGTCCCTTGGAAGGTGTTCATGAACATATCTGCCATTTCCCTTTCTGACATCGGGGGTTGAACGGCAGTAGCTAATTTCCTCCATCTTTGGGTGTACTCTCTAAAGCTTTCACGGGAAGACTGTGACATTCCCATCAGAAGGGTTCTGTTTGGAGCCATGTCCAGATTATATTGATATTGACGAATTAAAGCTTCGGCCACGTCTTTCCAATTCCTAACCGTGGCCCTGGTCAAATGAGAGTACCACTCCCGGGACGCCCCTGTCAAGCTATCCTCAAAATAAAACATCCACAGTTTTTCATCCATGGTGTAGGCTTTTAATCTCCCAGGAAAGACTGAAGATGGGTACGAGGGCCGGATGTACCATTGTATCTTTCAAAACAAGGAGGTTTGAACTTGTGAGGAATTCTAACCCCCTCAACTAGTCCCATATCCATGACATCAAAACCCAGAGAGTTTTGAGACTCAAGAGACCTTAGCTTTTATGCTATCTCGTCCAGCCGACGATCGTAGACTTCGTCCCCTACCTCAACCACAGTAAATTGTTCTTCCTGAGGGTCCCCCTGTAAAGCCCTCCCTCTAGTGTTGCCTTGGGTGTTTCTTATAGCATTCATGTCTGGGTTCAAATGAGGTCAAAACTCTGGGGGATCAGTATGAGGTTGTACGTGATCGTTGTAGCTGGTACCCCTTGTACCTGGATGGTTTTCTTCGGGAGTTTGCCGCTCGACTAACTCTCTCATTCTTTCTTGGCTCTGGGCCAACCCAGTCATCACTGCCATAAATTGATCATTTGGGCCCTTATCTCAGTCCTCTCATTGGCCATTTGGGTTCTCACGTCAGTCAAGTCTTGTTGAACCTGGTCCATTTGTAATCCCGGAAGGTTGTTTCTCGTCGGATACCAGTGCACTCTATTGACGGGGAATACTCTTCTACGAGCAATGTTTCCTGAAACCACAACAAAGTGAGAAACAACAACAAAAACAAAAACCTACAAAACAAAGAAAAGAGGTTAGTATGCACTGCAGGATGTCTATTTGTCTTCCAAGGGTATCCGGTTTGGTTTTTTTGGTTTTAACCTTCCAGATCTCGAGGAATGATGATGTTGAAGAGAGATTAAGCCCACAAAATAATAAAAACTATATATTACAAAGTGTAAAGATACATAGTTTGATTACAACAAAATCCCCATGGTGGGTCAAAATACAACAACAAAAATACAATCAAAATGAAGTACAAACAAAGGAATCAAACATCCAGTCCATAATCATCCTCTCTGACTTCTTTCAGGGTGCTCTGTGATGGTCCTGATGAGAAGGTTCCTGGTGGTGATGGCACTGGTCAACTTCTTATGCTTGTTCTGGTCCTTTGATCTCTTCAATCCCGCCTGGAGCTTCATTGGCTTCCAACTGCTCTATCCTAGCCTGGGTCCTCTGATCTTCCTGTGAACGAGCCTCAGTGATCCTGATCCACCTAGCCTGACTCTCTTCTAAGTAGGGCTCAGCTCTGGCCTTCTGATTCTTGGCTTCCTTGCAAGAATTCTTCAATACTAACTCCCCTACTCTAGCCCTTCTAACGTAATCACCTGTCTTCTCAATCTTGGTCAAATGCTCAATTCGGAGCTTCTCTAACCTTTCATTGTCCAGTCGGCTATCATTCCTCTCCTAGAGGGTCTTCTTCAAAGCTTCAGAGAGCTGAGTATTCCTTTCCTTCAATTTCTCAAACTCCTCTAAACTGACAGTAGCTGCAGGCTCCACTGCTAATGGTCCAGACACATCCTCTATGGTGAATGGCATACGGGTGATTTGTCCCCTGACACGAGACCAGTCAAGATACTGAGCTGAAGCTATGTTGTTGCACTTGCCAAGAATAGTTGTTCCCTTAGTCTGAGTATTGTCCCAAGCCCAGGTTGCCTGTCTAACAATGGCAAGGTTGTGATGGATGTCACAATAGAGGGTCTCTGTCAAGTCTTGCCCTCTTGGGGGATGTACCAAGGCGTACCCTAATTGTCTTTTGAAAAGCAAAGGGTTGTAGTTGATGCAACCCTTCACTCCAATCAGGGGTACATTGGGATACTGCCCACAGGTGGTGATGATATCTTTACCCTTGGTGCTCTGGGTGCACCATCTAATGTCTTCTGATATAAGGGTAATCATTCTCTTAGCCCAATTCTTTGGCTGATGAGGATTCAAGAAAGTGTCTGACTTCGGCAAGTGCCTTAACAACCAACAGTAGAAAAGGGGTGCACAACATCTGACCAATCTTCCCCTCTGCTTCTCATTCCTTTGATGCACTGAGTAGTAAAAGTCTCCAAGCAATGTAGGAACTGGATTCCTCAACAAGAACAGGTGAATAGAACTCTTGCTTACAAACTTAGGCTCGTCTGCAAACAAGATAATTCCATATATGTTGAGGGCCAGTAGAGCACAAACAATGTCCCACTTCCCTGCTGCAGCATGCAGGGTGGCCTGAGTAATCAAGAAATCCAAATGAAGGCCTGGAATTTCAGCTTTAGTGGTCATGTTCTGGTCAATGAGGGTGGACTCTAAGTGCAAAGCCTAAGCTACATCTTCATTCTTGGGAGCAACCATTTCAGGGTTGAAGGGAATCCCTCTCCTGATAGGGATACCCAACAACATGGAGAACTCTTCCATCAATGGTCCCAACTGAAAATCTGGGAAAGTAAAACATCTGAGAGGAGGGTCATAAAATTGAAGACATGTGTGGATCATGCTCCTCTGTGATGCATCTAGGTCCATGACCATGTCCATAATTCCACCATAATGTTCCCTGAATAAAGGGACATGATCAGGAGTGACGAGGGTCTGAATCTGTCTAATGCATGTCAGAGTGGGCTCAAAGAAATGATAGGTGATGTTACTTTTCCTGGATGGGTCCATGCTGACAATGGATGCTGGTGAAGAAGATTGAGGAGAAGTATTGGAGAAAGCTGCTAAAGATAATTGGAGAAGATGCTGAAGAAGAGTCTCTGATGAAGACAACTGGTGAAGAGAGCTGAAAAGAATCTCTGGTGAAGATAGCTGGTGAAGGTAGCTGATGCAGATAGCTGAAGGAATCTGAGCAGTAGAACAGGTCAAAACCAAACCAAAGATAAGATGTGGATACCCTGTAAAACAAATAGACAAATGTTAAATGATGCAAAATGATGTATGAGGAATGATATGCAAAGGGTTTGTGATCAAGTGTTGGATCTGTTATCTGCCTTGATAGGGTCCATGTGTGTTCATAAGTCCGGATGAAGGCTTAGAAAACCAGTAACCAGGTGGGGGACTCAAATAAAAAGTCACAAGTCCAGGGTTTCACAAGAATAGTCCAAAATGATACAACCTTACAAAAATAGTAACAAGGTATGATGAGGCCAAGGGTTCATGCAAACCTGTAAATATCCCCAACCCCCCTCACATGTATTGTTCTAGAACAAGGATCCTCAGACTTGGATCAGTTATGAGAAGTGTAAACACTTCTAACCCAGAGGTACAGTGTTTACAATAATCATAAAGGTTCCTCCTCTAATTCACCTCAGATGCTGAAGGTCATAAAAAGGTCATCTAGACTTAGCAGGCTTCCCAGATAGCCCTAGTACTATAGGAAATCCGTAGCACAGAGTTCTCAAGAAGAAACCCATGTCTGAACCGTGTTTCATATTCCCGCACCAGACCAAAATGGAATGGGAAAGAATATGAAGCCAATCTATCCTATGTGTCACCCAGGTCCCCAGTATGGAACCTTACTTACTCAATAATTCCTCCCACCAAAACAGACAAGAGATCTAGCACAAATGGCATGATGATAACAGTATGCAATGCATATAAATAGTAAATGAAAGCAATAAATAAAGCTGTACAGAAAGCAATAAATAAAGCAATAAACAAAAAGCACAAGTAGCACATAACACCCCCATAAACACAAATCAAACAAGCGCTAGGAGAAACCCACAAAAAGAACCAAAAGCCCTGGTTGCAAGATAGTTTTCCCCAGCAGAGTCGCCAAGCTGTCGCTCCCCCGAAAAGAAACCGGGTCCCACAAGGTACAGACGCGAACAGTCGGCGAAAAGGGAAAATGAAGGTGAAGATGAATAGAGTCGCCAGCTAAGCATTTTTATCCCAAAGGAAAGGTAATGCTGCATAAACCTAGAAAGATATGGATAAGACGGTTGCGAACCAGAGAAACTGAGAAAGGGGTTGGTTACAACCTGAGATCTACGCTTGAAAGATTGTGCTTAAAGGGGTAGTGTATGTGTTATCTATGTGCAAAAGCTGGAAGAGAAATCTACAAGTGTCAGTGCAAAAGGTGAATGCTCAGGAATTAAGGTTTTAGAAAGAATGCTGGAAGGGAGATGACAAAGAGACTTTTTTGTTCGATAACAGTTAAGTTATGCCTATGTATCCTCTCGTGCAATGAGGAAGTCAGAACACCGTAGTTCGACTCAAAGAGACTGAAAGATAAATTGACTGTGAACTGCTTACTTGCCTATGCTCAAGTGTATGACTCGTCTGGCTCGAGTGCTAACTGTCTTGCATTAGACGGAAGAAGCAAGTTCTTGTTTGTTAATGAGTGTGATGAGAAAAGAATCCCAAAGGAGACGATTATTGTTTGTTTTTGTGTTTTCAGTTTTGTTATTGTTTTTGGTATTTTGCATAGGATTATGAGCTTAAGCCTAAATCAAGGGCTTGTAAACTCATTATATCCTCCCTGATTAGGGATAATGAGCCTACTTAAGTATGAGATAAGCATCTCAAATTAATTACCATGATGATGTAGGATTAAGATCATTAACCTACTTGGGATTATTAAGATGTTTTTGGTTTTTTTTTGTTTAGTGTTAAGTAATGAGTTTAATCTCTAATCACAGATTAATGAACTCATTACACCATCCTAATAGAAGGATAATAGATAAGCACGCTTAAGCTGAGGAAGATACCTCAACTTAATCCATGGTTAGAGAATAAATTCATTATATAACAAAGCCTTTATTAAATGGATTTTAATTAAAGGATGAGATTAAGAAACGGATTTTATGTTTGTAAGACAACTTGAGGGGGACTTGTCCATTAAACACTAGGGTTAGTCCTTCTTAACCATAAGGAAGAATTAGAACCCTAATGTAAGGCCCAAGTTACAAGATAAAGTCTTGATGGTTATTAATATGATTTGATTAAGAGGTTTAAACAAATTAAAGGTTTAACACTTAGGATTAAAGTTATACACTCCATCCTAAGAGAAGGATGCAGGCATAACCCTAATTCCAAAGTCCTAAAACTTTAATAGTTTAGTCTCTGGTTATTGAGATGAGAAGAGAGACTCAAGGAGACTCAAAGGTAAAAAGCTAAGGGGGACTAATCAAAACCCTAATTATTATCATGCTTGGATGTTCCTATGGTTTGTGAGGCTTAAGAAAGATCTTCAAGGAAGCCACCAATGGAAGAAGCAGATGAAAGGAGGAAGAAAGGGAGAGATATGGAACATAAGTGAATCAAATTCACTTCAAAGACAAGTAAAATGCAAATAAAAAAGATAAGAAGAAGTGAGAGGTGAAGGCAAATCCACCTCCCAAAATGACTTACCAAAACCTGAAAAGTTAGCATGGATGCATAAAGCATAAAGCAAAAAGGAATGAAGTAAAATGAGATGCAATGAGATGAAATGACCAAAGTCAGAAGTGTTTATGCAATGTAAATGTCATGTAAAGTTATGCAAAGGCATACAAAATGCATATGAATGATCATACAAGAATGAGATGCAAAGGAAGCATGCTTTGAAGTTTGAAAACACATGAATGTTCATGAAATGAAATGAATGCTAATCATGGAAAATGAATGAAGAAATGATAAAGCAAGGCTCTAACATGTCCTAAGATATCTAAGATGACATATGAATGCATGAAATGTCATGTCAAGTTCAAGTGATGATGCATATGCAAGGTGAATGCAAATGAACATGAGAAATTAGGGTTACATGGACATATGAGATGCAAATGGATAAAACAGAAGCAAATGACATGACAAAAAATTGAAATCAAGCTCAAACAAACCCTAATCACATATTAGGTCACACCCCAAAGAAGAAGGTCAGAAGCCTAACCTATCAAAAGTTATGATTTTCCTAAGTTTTCTAGGGTTTTTGGGTGGTTCAAAGGGAATAATGCAAATCAAATTGAAAATACAAGATAAATTCATGAGGAAATTGACCTATAAACTACATGCAATATGTAACACAATTCAAAAAGAATCAACTTCAAACTCTTCTTTGTTAGGCAGAAATGATTTCTTAAAGTTAGGGTTCAAAAATATGATTTTTATGACCCTTAATTCAAAGAAAATTGGCAAACTATGATCAAACCTAAAAGAAATTTGTGTGAAGAGTTTGAAAATGTATCTAAATGTATTGGGATGATTCATTATTTTTTTTGGTGATTTTTAGAAACCTAAATGTATTTTTAATTAATTAAAAATAACATTTAAATATTTTTAAAATACTTTTTTAATGCAAAAAATAAAATAAAAATTATTTTTGGAATGAGAAAAATATTTAAAGTCAGAATGCAAAAAAAAAAATTTTTTTTGAATGCTTTTTGTTATTTTAAATAAATTGTGCAAGAAAATGCAAATAAAAATGAAAATAATTGAATAAAATGGGAAGTCAATTGATCCAATGGGTGAGATTCAAAGGGGGGAAGACTACGAGCGCGTTTGGAGGGCCTGGATTGCATCTGGGTTAATTAACTGATTAACTTAATTAATTAGAAATTAAACTTAAGTGAAATGATCTGAACCGTTCACACACGCGCGAAATCAAATCCAATGGTCTACATTCAAACTGACCCCTAAACCCTAATTAACTAATCCTAATTATTTTCAGGTGACCGGAGCTAGCTCCGGTCATCTTCTCCGGTGAGACCAAAACCTAACTCTCTCCAAACCTCAAATTAATGCATCAAACTCTCCAGAAATGATCCACAAGCAACATTAAACAAGAATCCAAGCATAAAATCCATTTATATTGCATCAAAAACAAGAATCGAAGCAAACAAAATTTACGGGCAAAATTTCAGAACAAGCATACATGACCATTTCTCAATCATTTTCAAACAAATTACATCCCAATGATCAGTGGAGCATACAGATTCTTATTGTAACTAGAAAAACAAGTTCTGGAAAATTGTTCTTGAGGTATACCTGAGATTGAGCTTTCTGATTCTGGGCTTTCTGGACCTCTCTTTGGTGCAAATCAACTCCAATGGGCTTCCTGAGGATGCTTTGATGCTTGGAACAAGCTTACAATGGCTGGTTTTGATGATTCAACCCTGCTGCACCAGAAATCATGTTTTGGTTTGGCTATGTTTTAGGATATGGTGATGGGTGCTTTGTGATCCTTAGGTCATGTGGAGATGATTGGTGAAAAACGATTGAAGTTTCAGTGGTTGTGTGATGATTTTCGAAGAGAGGAAGTTTTTAAGGGATTTTGTGAAATCTGAGTGTTGGGATGATTCAGGCTCTTGTGTGTTATGAAAAGGCTTGCATAATGTTTGTTTAAGCCAATGGGATTGCTCATATAGTTGTTGTGGCACAAGCTGATTGGTATGGGGTGTTTTGCAAAAAAAGTCAATTTTTGTGTACTTGAGGTATGGGCCATGGCAGGTCTTGCTTTTTGGGGTGTCTGGCCTCAGCAAGATTCATGGAGAGCCATATAATCAAGATTATGCAGCTGGCACAAGTGGATGAGAGGATCCAATGCATTTTGCAATTTTGGAGAGTTTTGGCCCTTTTCTGATTTCTTGAAGTTCAAGTCATGAAAACCCTATGTCTAATGCACAATTCTGATGTTTAGAGGTTGTCTTGACATATTGTGAAGTGTTTGTGCATATTAGAAGTCATTAGAATGCTTGAACATGCCAAAATGCAAAATCCCTCTTTGACATGAAACTTGAAATTACAGGATTTTTGCCAACTTTGAAAGGCCATATCTTGAGTTCTATGATGAATCAAGGCATGTTCTTGTACTTTTTGAAAAGGGAAAGACCCAATATACAACTTTCATGACCAATAATTTTTCATTTGTGTCGCTCCCAAAGATTTGCATCCAGGTACAAGCGCGAACGGTCGGCGAAGGGAACAGTGAGAACACACAGCCGTGAACTCACTGGAGATGAATAGAGTCGCCAGCTAGGCATTTTTATCCCGGAGGAAAGGCAATGCTGCATAAGCCTAGAAAGAGATGGATAAGACGGTTTGCGAACCAGAGAGACTGAGAAAGGGGGTTGGTTACAACCTGGGAAGGTATTAGCACCCAGATTGTCCGTCGTACTCGACGGGATCCACGCTTAAAAGATTTGTGTTTTAAAGGGGTAGTGTCAGTGCAATCTGTGTGTAAAATAGCTGGAAAAGAATGTACAGGTGTCAGTGTAAAAAAGAGTGAAGTGTATAAATGTATGGTGTCAGTGTAAGGATAAGAGTATGCTCAAGATCATGAGGCTAAAAGAATGAAGCTGGAAAGAGGGGGAATATACAGAGACTTTTGTTCGATAACTGTTAAGTTATGCCTACGTATCCTCTCGTGCAATGAGGAAGTCAGAACACCGTAGTTCGACCCAAAGAGACTGAAAGATGAATTGACTTGTGAACTGCTTACTTGCCTATGCTCAAGTGTATGACCCGTCTGGCTCAGGTGCTTACTGTCTTGCATTAGACGGAAGAAGCGAGTTCTCGTTTGTGAGTGAAGATGATGAGAAAAGAATCCCGGAGGAGACGATTATTGTTTGTTTTTGTGTTTTCAGTCTTTTATTGTTTTTGGATTTTGTCATAAATTGATGAGCTTAAGCCTAAACCAATGGGTTAGTAAACTCATCACATCCTCCCTCTGATCAGGGGTAATGAGAATACCTTAAGTGTGAAGTCAGATTCTCACACTTAATCACCTTTGGTGTAGGATTAAGATCATTAACCTACTTGTGGTTATTTAGATGTTTTTGTGATTTTGTTTAGTGTTGAGTAATGAGGTTAAGCCATAATCATGGATTAAACAGACCCATTACACCATCCTAAAAGAAGGATGATAGATGAGAATGTTTAAGCTGAGGAATGCTCCTCAACTTAATCCATGATTAGGGATTAAACCCATGACAAAACAAGCCTTTGATTAAGTGGATTTTATTTAATGATATGATGATGAAGTGATTTTTAAGGTTTGTAAGACAACTTGAGGGGGACTTGTCCATTAACACTAGGGTTAGTCCTTCTTAACCACTTAAGGAAGAATTAGAACCCTAATGCAAGGCCCAAGTTACAAGTGTGATGTCTTGATATTTATTAAGTGGATTAATTAAGAGATTTAAACACAAAGGGTTTAACACTTAGGATTAAAGTTATACACTCCATCCTAAGAGAAGGATGCAGGCATAACCCTAATCACAAAGTCTTAAAGCCTTTAGGGTTTAGTCTCTGATTATGAGGTGAGAAGAGAGGACTCAAAGAGAGACACAAAGGTAAAACTAAGAGGGGATACTAATCAAAACCCTAATTCATTGTCATGCTTGGATGATCCTAAGGTTTGTGAGGTTTCCAAGAACAATCTTCAGAGGAGCCACCAGGAAGCAGATGAACAGGATCAAGAGAAACAAAGTGACTTGCTTCATTCAAGAAGTCAAGTCACTTGAAGAAAGAAAGTGGGAGGAAGAAGGATGAGCAAGCTCAAACTCAAACACATGTAAGAATGCAGCAATGGATGCAAGAGAGATGAAAAGAAAAGTCATGAGAAGTGAAGGCAAATTCACTTCTCAAGTTCACTTACCACCTGAAATGTTAGAAAGAAATGCAATGCAATGCAAGATGAGATGAAATGATATGATGCAAAGCAAAACCAGAAACATGGTGATGATAAAAATGATGCTATGAGGGGCTGCAAACATGAGACAAGGCATGGAAATGTTCATACAATATTATGAATGCAAATGATGCAAGTTAAGGAGCATGAACAAACATGAAATGTTATGAAGCATACAAGACAAATGACATGGCAAATATGCAATGCAATGATCAAACATGTTTCCTATATGTCTTAGGATGTCAAATGAATCATAAACATGTACAAAATGCAAAGACAAGTCATGTTATGCAAGAGAATGCAAGAAGGATGCAAGAGAAAGCCCAAAATTAGGGTTCATGGATCAAACATCAAACAAAAACCCAAAACAAAAGCAAAACCCTAAGATAAAAATGGAAAATGACACTCAAAGAAACCCTAGGCCTATATGGAACCACTGCCCAAAGGGGAGCTCTCAACTCTCAACCAATCTCAAGATATGAATTTTCCAAGTTATTAGGGTTTTTTAGGGTTCTTAACAAAACAAATGCCAAACAATTAGGAAATGAGGAAACAAATCATGGCCATTTTATCCTAGGAACTACATGCAAAACAAAAGACAATGCAAGAAGAATCAATGTCTCAACCTTCACCAATTGGCAGAAATGAATTTTTGAATCCATGATCAAAATAATGCATAAAAAATGATTTAATTCAATGAAAAATTCTTAAAATGCATCAAGATCAAAAAAGAAATTTGGTTTGAAGGTTGGACAATGTTTCTAAATGTCTTAGAACATTTCATGAATTTTTTTGTAATTTTTAAATACCTAAAAGTATTTTTAATTAATTAATTCCCATTAATCAATTAAAAATAATCTTTTAAATATTTAAAAATACTTTTTTAATGATGAAAAATAAAATAAAAATATTTTTGGGTGTTAAAAATTAATGAAAACTTTGACAAAAATTTTCATAATTTTTAAATGATTTTTACTATTTTAATTAATTCGTACAAAATAATGCAATAAAAATGAAAATAAAATTGAAATAAAGAGAAGTATGCACAAGGGATGGCCAGGATTTGATCTGGGCTTGGACTGGTTCACTACGCGCCAGATCCAAGGGCCCAGATTCAAATCTGGCTAAACTTATTTATGAACTAATTAATCAGGTTTTTGAATTAATTAAACATGCTTAGGGTTTTAATGATGCATCCTGGCCACACGTGCACGCGCGAAGTCAAGCCAGTCAACTGATCTAACGCACAGGATTCAAACCTCATTAATGACTGGATTAAGCCCTAATCACTCTCAGGCTGCCGGAGAAGACTTCCGGTCGTCTTCTCCGGCCAGCTCCTCACCTGAAAACTCACCAACTCCCTCAAAATGCAATGAAAATGAAAACTAAGCACATAGAAATGAACCCCATGATCTCCTGAATCAAAACCCTAACCCCAAACAAATTTATTCTTCATCAATCGCATGAATCGAAGGCAAACATTTTTAGGGCAAACCAGTTTCAGAGTCAAATTAAATGTTCAAATCACAACCATTTCAAAAACTAAAAGCACCAGGATGATCAGGACAACACAAAGAACAAGTTTGTAACAAGAAAAACAACTTCTGGAAAAATAAATTTCAGGCTACCTGAGATTCGAAGCTTTCAGTTTAGGAACTTTCTGGCCACCTCTCTTTGTGCAAGCTGCTCTACTTGGTCCCCAGAAGATGTTTGAATGCTCGAATGGAGTTTAAGTTGGCTTGATGATGAGTTTCGAAAGCTCCTGCTTCAGTTCAGTCAAAAATGGCAATGGAGATTCTGGCACTTTCAGGTCATGGTGAATGAAGGTTTGAGGTCCTGATGATGAATGGAGAAGGTTTGTGGTGTTTGTTTGTGTGTTTGTGAGCTAGGATGAGAGTTTCGAATGAAACTGCAAAATGGAGTGAGAAATGGCTATGGAGTAATCTGGCTGTTTCAGGCTTGTGTTCTTGGTGTTTTGTGATCTATGAGGCAGGGTGAGTTGAATGGAGGAAAAGGTTTGAGTGTTTGCAGGCTGTATAGAGAAATTCGAGAGCTTATGCAAAATGGAAGGTTTTTGTGTATGTGGTGAATGGGATGGTTTCAGCCTTGCTTGCCCTTATGCTTTGCTTGCAAATTGTCCACATAACTCTCTCTCATTGGTCAGTTGATTTGACATGTGCTTTATGGATAGGTGAGGCAACTTTTGCAAAAAGTCAAATAATGTGTAAGAGAAGCATGGCTCATGATCTAGGCAAGTACAAGGGCTAGGGCTGGCGCAGCATGGTGAGTGTGTGAGGCTGGCTTGATTCAAGGACCAATGCAGCAAGTTGGGGAAGCATGATCATGAGTTTTGCAACTTGGTTACTTTATGGATTTTCATGAAAAATGCCTTGTTACATGAACTAAGCACATGTGATCTTTGGTTCAAATCTGATTTTTGGGACTTAGAGAATGTTTGTGCAATGGTTTGAGATGAATTAGAGGCTGCAATGTGCATTGGTTCAAGACTTTGCAAAATTTCCATTTGAAGCATGCCTTAGAAATTAATGATTTTTGCCAACTTTGCATTGCCATAACTTTTGATCCAAGAAGAATTTGATCATGTTCTTGTACTTTTTGAAAAGGGAAAGATGAGATCTACAACTTTCATGACCAAAGTTTTTCCATTTGAAGCCTTTTTGGACCAAGAATCAAAGCTTGAAAATTGACCTAAAATGATGCATTCTTGAAAAGTCAACTATGCCCAAAAAGTCAACCTTTGCAAAAACCCTAAATTCTTGATTTCTATGAACTTCAACCTTCTTCCATGATCAAATAAAGATCATATACACTCAAAATGATGAAGATCACCCATTGGTTGGGTCATTGGGGGCCTCAGATGCCCTGATTTTACACTGACTTGTCTGAAAAGTCAACTCTTGATCAGATGACTTCCCCATGGAATTTCTTCATGAAAATTGATATGCATACTCCCTATACCATATAGAGATCAATGGAAACAATAATGACCAAAAACTTTGGGGTTATGGCCTCTGAAACCAAAACCCTAATTTTCAGTCAACTGTGCAGTTAAACTTGGCTCTGCATCCACTCAAACCCTAGTTCTTGTGATTCCTTTGCATTTTTGACTTTGAGGAGATGGAATATGATGTAAGAACACACATGGACCCCTTTGAGTTGATGGGTGGCCTTTGGAATGGCTCAAGATGCTTTGGGATTGCTCAGATCACAAACCCTAGGTGCAGATGACTTAGAAACTATCCAGTGAATCAAAAATGAGATGTGAGATGATATGATTGTGTTTATGCATATGAGATGACCATAAGCCATGGTGTGAATGGGTGAGGGCAAATTTGGGGTGTTTACAATTTGAAGTATTTTTGGTTATGAAAGAGGAGGTTGAAAAACTTTCCCAAAATGGAAAGTTTGCATTTCAATTCATTTCCAAAAATGGCAAGTTTGCAATTGGCTCAAAATTACTCAATCTTGTGAACTTCCAACCACTTCTAAGATTAAATAAAGATCATAGAACTTCAATTTGATGAAAATACCCCTTTGGTTCCATTGTTGGGGGCCTCAGATGCCCTGATTTTGACTTAACTTGCTCAGGAAGTTACCCAGTAAACAGATGACTTCCACAATGATTTTCTTCATCAAACTTGGTACACATGATCCTTATGACATATTAAGAACATTAGAAAAAAGAATGGCCCAAAAATTAGGATTTAAGGCCTCTGAAACCAAAACCCTAATTTTGGTCATTTGTGTAGTGAAAACCCTAGCTCTGCTTCCATGCCTTTGCTAGTTCTTATGATCCCTTGACTTTCATGAACTTTGAGGAGCATAATATGATGGTAGAACACACATGGACTCTCTTGGAAAGCTTTGAGACCTTTGGGATGGCTCAGATGGATTCTTGGATTGCTCAGATCACAAACCCTAGATGCAGATGAAACAAATATGCAATATGAGATGTAATGCTTATGTTAAAATAAAAATGAAAGATCACAAGCCATGGTGTGATATGAGAGAGGGAAAATTTGGGGTGTTTACAACGATCAACTTGCACTTGAAGAAATCTCCTGATAGTTTGACCAAGATTAGGTCAAACGTCCATCTGAACTGAATCGTAACTAAATAAACATGTGTGAAACGAAACCATAGCTTTTGAGGTGTTGAGAAATAAGAATAGCCTGAGATGTTGAGAAGAAGAATAGCCTTGTAACTTGATGAAGAAAAGACCTCTTATTCACACTTAACTGCTTGAAGAACCATAAGAATTGATGAATACTTTTACAAGTGAAATCCTTGAAGACCACTGAATTAGGAAAATACACCATAATCGAGTGACAAGAATATAAGAAGATGATGCCATTGGTGGTTGCATAGTTGAAACCTTGAATTCTCTTAATAATCCATAAATAGGGTGTGAAACCCTAATTCCATCTAATGATATTGATCTCATGTCTTAGGAGCTTATGCAAATGATTGAATGCAAAGTGTTAATGACCTAATGAAGATGAATATGAATGTGAAGTGAAAAGTCAGCTAAAGATACAAATATTCAGAGGGAAAATTTTGGGGTGTTATAGCTGCCCCTATTCAATCATCTGTTAATCTAAAAAGGATGAGAGCATCCGATATCAGACGTTCGAGATAACTGTGATTAAATACCAAAAAAAAATTGAAAATTTGCACTCTGATGGAGAAGAAGAAAAGGGATGTAAACCCAACCGAAGAAAACTCTGCTTGGAGAACTATGGTGTGGTGAACAGTAACCAAAGATAACTACAGAGAAATGCCTTTTAAACAACGCCAGCCAACTACTGGCTTGCTATAGCGACGGTGGATTCCAAAACTGTCTTTTATACGACGCCAGGAGACTAGTGGCTTACCACAATGACGGTGGGCTTGGAACCTGTCTTTTGTACGATGTCATACGACTACTGGCTTGCCACAGCAACGATGGGCTTTAGAACCTGTCTTTTGTACGACGCCAGGAGACTACTGGCTTGCCACAGCGACGATGGACTTTAAAAATGTCTTTTGAGTGAAGCCAGACGACTAATGAACTGCCACAACACCGGTGGGCCTTAAAATTGTTGAGAAAGTGATGTCACATAGGGAGTGACTCTGCAGGGAAAGATTCTGTTGTAGAACTCCGCTGAGAAAGAGAACATCCTGACTGACATTTTGCTGAGGAATGAAACAAAGATACTCTGACAAGTATCTATCTCTTGTTGTGGAGAAAATGATCACAAAATCGATCTCGGAAATCCTTAAGAGGATGACATTATGTTGGAGAAGAGATGTGAACAAATCTGTCTACATCGACTTGTTACTCTTGCCAAAAAATAAATTGGCGACTTCACTAGGGAATATTTTAAATAAAGGGAGTGAATCACAATCATGAAACTCTGCGGGGAAATGACAATCTTCCTACTTGGCTGGGGAGATGCTTTGTCAATACATTGGCTAGGGAGAGAATTCTAACAATTCTGACTCTGTGGGGAAGTCGGGAATCTAGCTGACTGCTTGGAATACTTCAATGTGGAAAGATGACTCCGCTTAGGGATGAGAACTGTTCAATTAACCTTGAAGTTCTGTTGGGGAAACCACTCGCTCTAACTCAGCTGGGGAAATGACAACCTTTTAGCCTGGCTGAGGAAAATATTTATTCACGCTCTTCTGAGGAGAGAATTTATTAGAGAATTAGAGATTAAAATAAGCCTCCTGCTAGGGAAGACCTCTGAATCTCACACATGCTGATCAAATCGAGCCAAATTATGCCTTAGGTATAATATGATGAATGTGTTGGGAAGATATGCCAATAAAAATTGGACTTTGACTGTGGAGGAAAATGACCAACTCCTCATGAAGAAAATCTTATCGACTGAAGGAAGATTCTATGCTTGGGAAAGAATAAACTTCTAATACCCTGCTGGGAAAATAAATACCAGAAATTCATCCTAAGGATAAACTCGATGCCTCAAGCTAATGAGCTCAATAATTGCATATTGGTTATCATGAGTGAATAACCATTCCTTTACTCCTCAATTTGTATCCCAGGCTGCTTTGTCTACGAAAGTATTATCTCCAGAGGATTTTATAGAAGACATGGCACCCAGAATGCCCCAATGTCTTTAAACTCTTTGAGAGATTCATTGGATCTCGAGATAACTGTCCCATATTGCGTCTTGTAATGATTTTTCCCAACATTAGAATGGAAATCCTATGCATTATGAAGATGCAATGCAAATGATGCAACATGTAGATGTATGCTCAGGCTGTTGAGGATATGAAGATATGTGAGCTACGGGAGATGATTGAAACAAGGATGATTGGGCATTAGGGCCAGGTTGATTGTGATTGTTTTTTCTTTTTGTTTTCCAAACAATTGGACTTTGAAGATGAAATACCAGACAAGAACCGGTTTATTGAAGGTAGACCACAAGACGAGAATTGATGGGCAAAGAATAAGTTGTCAGACGAGAACTGACTCCGTTTGGTCCATTGTCAGACGAGAACTGACTCTGAAAAAGAATGACTACCAGACGAGAACTGGAGTTCAAAAGGATATTAAAAAGGTGACCAGACGAGAATTGGTTAAAAGGTTTGCCTACCAGACGAGAACTAGTATTTGAAGTTGGTTTGTCATACGAGAACTGGACTTTGAACTAGTTTTCCAGACGATAACTGGACTTTGAATTGGTTTTCCAAATGAGAACTGGACTTTGAGTTGGTTTTCCAGATGAGAATTGGACTATGGATTGGTTTGGCAGACAAGAAATGGACTTTGAACGGGTTTTCCAGACGAGAACTAGACTTTGAACTGGTTTTCCAGACGAAAATTGGACTTTGGATTGTCAAGTGATGTTGGGTTACGAGGCCCTTTGTTGTGAGATTCAAATTATGGGGTTATTCCCAATGAATGGTATGATATGCATGGCTCTAAGGTCGAGCGAAAAGACATGAATAATGCATAGCAAATGATTTATGCAATGATTATGAAAAACTCCAGAAATGCCCCTGAGATGGGTAAGAAGGTATTTTGTGGCAAGGCTTCTTGTTGAGAAGGGTGATGTAGCGAGGGTGGGTAACATGATTTCCCGACACTCGTCTTGAACTCGGAGATTGCGCTTGATGTAGCACAATTTCCCCCAGTCTGGTGAGTCTTTGAACAGACTGCCTCTGATTATCCAATTCTTGGAATGGCAGACTTGGATGTTCTCTTGAGAAGAGTTGCACTTAGTGAGCTTTGGAAGTATCATGCCCCAGTATGAGCATGGAAGCGACTTAACTCTTTCTGATTGATCATTGGAGGGATTCACCATTAGTCAACAGAAACTCCGGGTGGCTTGCCCTTGCTTGGTAGAGTCTTCTGATCAACTGGCTATTGAATGATTTCCCCTCAATCAACTGATATTTGGGATTTTCTTTAGACTGACTGATTCCTTGCTAATGGATGGCATTCCCTCTGATTCATAGGATTACAAGATGCTCTTGATTTTTGCCATCATTGTTGAACGATCAAATCCTCTCGTAATTGCTCTTTGTAAGAATTTCCCTAATGTCACAGACTGACTTGCAATTAAAATTGTTCATTCATAAATGGTAACTTTAATGTGATGCTCATGTAGGTTTTGAAAATTTATTTACTTGAATGTTGTGACAGTGTGTGACGGATGACCCATTAGTCCAAACGTAGTGATGAATATTAGCAAATCTTTAGGAGTTAGTTTACGCAACCTTGTCGTAGTATACTTTCATAATTGACCCTACTTCAATTAGGACTTTCAATGGTTGTATCATGGTCTGGTTCACGGTTTTAGAAAGAAGGATTTATGGCTCAAAATTTATTTGTGCCCATCCATTCTCCTTGATGTTCTCCAGTCTTACCCTCAACTAATTTGGCCTAAGCGCTCACTTCTCGAAAAGGTTTTGTGATGGTTGAGGAACCAATAACACTGATGGTTTAAGCACCAATAAGGTTTTTGGAATAACAGCCACTCATTTGTCTTTGTGTCTGTAGTCACACGACTTTGTTCTTATGGAATTTTTTCTTTCTGATATTTTTTTACTCCCTAACTTTTGCCTGGATTGATTCTTTTTGAAATTTTGATTTTTTTTATTTTGAAGTCCAGCGGGATGCCCTAACTTTTGCCTAAGTCATTTGTCTTCATGTTTTTTGACTTAGTGGGCTTTATTTCTTTATTTCTTTTTCTTTTGATTGATTTTTTTTTTAACAAATCGTATGACACTGGTTTGTCTGACTTGCATAAAAGGGTTGTGATTGCCTCATTCCTTTGTTGTTGAGGGGTAACCATTGCGGTTTTACGTCCCTTGACCTCTAGAGGTGTAATGAATAAAAGGTAATGGGTCCTCTGATCCACACTACTTTGGAAATTTGAACGCTCGGTCAAACTAACTGATGACTACCCTGCCCCGGGTTGAATGTGAGGGATTTTTCATTTAGAAAAGAAACTCCTACTTCAAGGCTCAAAGGGGTTGAGGAGGGTATATATCCCTTATATCTCCGGTGTTTGGAAATTGAAGCAATGCCTATACATCTTCAGCAAGTTCTAATCCAAAAGCATACCTTCAACAATTATGGGTATTCAGCTTTCATCATCCTTCCTCAAGTCTCTACTAAACAAACAACAGTGAAATAAATGGGAGGTATATGGATGATTTTTTGTTTGTTTTTGTTTTTGATGCAAGGGAAGAAAAATGAGCAAATGCGACATAATTGATTCAAAAAGTGCATGATCACTTCATTAACATTACCATTCAAAACAACGATGTTTAAAAAGTAACACCCAACAAGAAAGAAACTACAATGCAAATTATAAGAAGGATACAATGATAGTCAGCTCTGATAATGTCTTCTTGTCTGAACCACTGAAATCAAGAGACACTCCTTCAAAATATTCAAACTCAATCAGGCGAGAAGTTCACGTGCATAACTAAGCTTCCTTCTGGAAATGATATGTACCCCTTGTTGATCAACTATTGTACTTTGGCCTGGAAAGTTTTGAAATCTTCAGTTGAATGCCCCATCGATCCACCATGATACCCATACTGCTCATGAGGATTGTACTCTGGAGGGTGGGACTCTGGAAACGGCTTGAGAGGCTTAGGAACCACCAATGAGCTCTGAATTAGATGTGGCAAGAGTTGATTTTATATCATGGGAACTGGATGAAGATGAGAATTCCTTCTTTCCAGATTGTTGTGAGGCTTAGACTGACTCTGATGTTGATTCTGAAGTCTTTAACCATGAACTTGCATATTTGGACGAGGAGGAATCTATGGTTTCTGATATGGTGCTCTAAGCATTGCCGATTATCCACAAGAGTAGACAAACACAAGAAATGCTGATATCTGAGAAGATGATGGTCCAGGATATTCGATATTGGCCATGACTGCACTGATTCCATACTCCTCTTCCTCTTAGTAACTAACAACAAATTCACCTTCACTACCTGGGATGTTCAAAGAGTCCTCGATCTTTCCACTTTTGAGTAGGCTCTCAATGCGCTCTCTAGCTATCATCAAACCAGAGAAGTTTAGTGTCCCAATGCTACTCAATCTTTCCAAGTATGGACCTTGCAATGTGTCTACGAACAGGTAAACTAATTCTCTGTCTGAAAGTGGTGGTTGCACTTGAGCTGCCAATTCTCTCCACCGCTGTACATATTCCCTAAAAGATTCACTACTCCTCTGAGATAGGCTTTGCAATTGCGTGTGACTGGGCACCATGTCTAAATTGTACTAGTATTTCTTTAGGATAGCTCTGGATAAATCATTCCATGACCAGATATGACTACTTTCCAAATCCATATACCAACTTAAGAATGCACCACTTAAACTATCCTAAAAAAAATGAATCATCAACTCATCGTTGCGGGCGAAGGAAGTCATCTTTCTGCAGAACATCACCAAATGAGGCTTAGGGCAACTGACACTAGCGTACTTCTCAAACTTCGGTGCTTTAAAATCTGGAGGAATGACAAGTTCGGGTACCAAACACAGGTTTAAAGCATTAAAACCAAAAGCATCACGACCCTCTATGACTTTGAGCTTCTCATCCAACACCCGAAACCTTTCATCAGACTCAATAGCTCGTGGATCCTTGGTTTTCATCACAAGGATTTCTCCTTGGAAGTTTGGCATAGCGAATGTGAAACTCTGATAGTCTGTAGCATCCGAAGAAGATGAAAGTCCATCTCGGCCAACAGATGGTTAGAGTACATCCTGATTCACAACCGGGCTCTATGCAGGCTGAGCTTACGTAAGGTTGTTCACTTGTGGAAGATACTCATCAGGAGAAATGTGAAGTCAAGCTTCTCCATGGTCATCACTTGTTTTGATGAATACACATCTCTTAGCTACAATACAATAAAGAAGGCAAAGATGATTTTCAAGATTAATGCATCATGTTCAATGACTTATCTCAAAGAAGATGTTTCATGAAGGTGTATTAACAATTATTCACAAAAATTAAAGTCTTAGATGCTCAATCAAAAACCTATATCATGGCATAATCATCTCTTAACCTTATCATAATTTAAATTTGCATTTTTCAAGTTTAAGCTTATGTAAATCGATTTCACCATACATGCAATCGATTTACATCTGTTTGTTTTAAGCATTTTTGGCTTTTTTACTTGGTGCAATCGATTTGCACTTTCATGCAATCGATTGCATGTTTCAAAACTTTGAAAAATTTGGCAACGTATGCATGTGCAATCGATTTGCATTATAGTGCAATTGATTGCAGCCTGTACAAATTTGAAAAATCAATATTTTTCATAACACCTCTTCATGTATCTTTTCATGGAACCTTTTCATGATGCATTGAAATTTGTTCATGAATTTTTATTGTTATTACATTGTTTCATAAGGGTGTTATGTGCATATAAATTCCAAACTTTTTCAAATCATTTGTCACCTCTTACAAAAATATTTTCATAGAAAAAATTCACAAAACTCTTAAACTTTTGACAAGAATTTTTCTGCATTACTTCATATCATATAATCAGAAAATTCTTGAGCTATCTAATATTTTATGATTGTGAATTATTGTTAGTGAAAGAGAAGATCAATTGTTATATTGATAAAAAATCAAAGCTTCATATTTCTATCTTATAAAATTCAGAATTATTGTTTTGTTCTTGTTATCCGGATTGTGGATACAAGAAGTCTTTTATTGAGAGGATTGTTCTCAATAAGACATAGTGGAAAATTCCAAGAGGGTTGATCTTGGTGGATATAGTTTAATGACTTGTATAGAAATACTAGGAAGAGTCTTGTATTTGTCCAAAACTATAGTAAATTCTCTTTCGTGTTGAAAGGGGAGTGGAGTACTCTCGGATTGTGAGGGGAACCACTATATATCGCCGTGTCCACTTTACTTTTCCGCTTTACCGCATTTTAAACTTAGAACAATAATCAAGAATTATTCATCCATCGATAAAATTCTGGAAAAATTTCTAAGAACCTAATTCACCCCCCCCCCCCCCCTCTTAGGCGCACTCGTATACTTACAATTGGTATCAGAGCAAGTTATAGGTAACTTGTTCCTAGTGATCCAGCATGGCTTCTGCAAGCACACATCCGGTTTTCAAAGACGGTGGAAGTAGCAACAAGCCTCCACTCTTCTCCGGCGAATACTTTGATTTTTGGAAAATCAGAATAAGAGCACATCTTGAAGCCCAAGGAGAAGGCATATGGGAAGCGATCGAAGAAGGTCCACATAATCCGGTTAACGTGATCAATGGCGTTGGAACCGCAAAGTTAAAAAATATTTATGATGAAGATGACAAGAAGAAGATCCTGAATGAGAAGAAGGTAATCAACATACTCCAAAGCGCTCTTAGTATGGACGAGTTCTTCCGTGTATCACAATGTAAATCGGCAAAGGAAATTTGGGATACCTTGGTATAAACGCATGAAGGAACAACAGAAGTAAAAATATCAAGGCTTAATACTTTGAGTCAAGAATATGAGATGTTTCGTATGCAGCCCGGGGAATCTATTGTTGCCTTACAAAAAAGATTCGTTCATCTAACAAATCACTTCATTGCTCTCGGGAAGACCTTCACCAACGACGATCTTAACTTGAAAGTCCTAAGATCCTTGACAAGGGAATGGCAACCGAAAGTGACCGCTATTTCAGAAAAGAAGAGTCTCTCAATAATGACATCCGCATCCCTCTTTGGCAAACTTCAAAAGCACGAATTGGAACTTGGAAGGCTCGAGAAGCACGAAAGTCAAGAGAAAAAGTCCAAGGGAATTGCTTTGAAGATTGACACGAAGGATGACAAAGATGACGAGACTTCCGAAGATGAGAACTTCATGCTTCTTGTTAAGAAGCTTGGTAAGTTTTTTAACAAAAATAAAAATTCCTCTTTTCCTTAAAAGAATAAACATTTCAGGAAGAAGGATGCATCCACATCGATTCAAGATGTCACATGTTATGAATGTGGGAAGCAAGGTCACATAAAGCCGGATTGTCCAAAACTTGCAAAGAAAGGAGGATTCAAAGGCAAGAAGGATTTCAAGAATAAAAAGGCTTATGTTGCTTGGGACGAAAATGAAGTTAGTTCCTCATCGTAATCGGAGAGCGATGAATGTGCAAATATGGCTCTAATGGCTTCACATCACTCTGATGAAGAAAATGACGAGGTTAGTGTCATACCCCAAATTTGTCCTACCCGCGCCATTTTATTTTCTGTTTATTAACCATTATTAAAAAAAATTCAAAAATATGCATCATTCCATTTTATTTATGTCTAACCATTGTTTCAAAAATCGAAAAATGTGTCCCATTTTATTTCCGTTTAACTATATTCTAAAAGTCAAAAATTATGTTTATATTAGTTTTATTTAAATTTATTTGTATTTCAAAAAAAAATATATATAAAAAAAGATAGCTGTTTAGTTTATTCAAAAAAAAGTATTTATCAGTTTCTACTTAAATTCATATGCCTATATCCCTTTTTAAAAAATATCAAAGTGTTTATATAATTCCATTCAAAAAAGTCAAATATTAATTTCTTAGTGTGTTTTTCTTTTTATTATTGTTATATATGTTTCCATTATTATTATTATTGTTTTTCTTATTATTATTATTATTAGTTTTACCTTTATTATTATTATTCTTATAATTATTGCTTTTACTATTATTACTATTATTATTACTTTTATTTTTATTATTTTTATAGCATACTATTATTATTACTTCCTTTTTTTATATAGTTCATTATTTTTATTTCCATTATTATTCTTATTAAATCATTATTTTTACATCACTTTTCTTTTCTTTTATTTTCTAATTAGTAAAAATATATTAAAACAAAATCTTTTTTTTTCTTTATCATTTATTTCTTCTCATTTATACTAAATTTCATTTTTATTCACATATAACATTTCTTTTAAATTTTTCTCACCAATTAATCCACAGCACCACATGTGATTTTTTTTCTTATGCACAACCTGTACAAGAGTATGAAATTTCTCCCGTACATGAAGCAAGCTTCCACCATAACAAATTATTCCACCACAGCCTCCACTATCTGCAACAAACTTTTAGCCAGCACAACAATTCATGATTCACAAAGATATTCTTATCCCAATTCATCAAAATATCCAATTCACCCTCCAATCCACTCTATATAGCAACCTTACTTCTCACTCTAAAGAAAAGGATGAAAAAACGATAAAACTTCTGAAACCTCACAAATTATTTTTCATGCTATTACCACCAAACTCGTCATCACCTTCAACGTTTCTTTTTTTTCTTTTCACCCTCTACCGCCATCATCACCACACAACACCAAACCAAACAATCAGAGAAGATGAGGCAAGAACTGAGCAGAAACTCATAAACCTTCAAATCGACCACCTTGGTTCATGTGATCTTCTACCGTGAAACAACATGAAACTATAACAAAATCATCGCTCCATCATTTCATAAACAACAATCTTCCATCAACAACCAGGATTCATAACTGAGTCAACATAACCTTATCCGTCATTGCGGTCGAGAAGCAGCAAAACCTGTGAAGGAGAAACACTCAAACCCTTTTCCTCCTTCACAAACAACAAACCCCAAACCTTTCTCTAAACGCAGAAGCATCTATTGCTGCCTTACCAAACACAACCCCAAAATCATCACAAGCCGCCGCTCCAAACCGTACAAACCCGACCACCTTCAAACACTCTTCTCCACCTACCGCTCACCCGAAATCGCACTAACCACCACCCAAAAACACCACACTCACCGGACCACTCACACCTTCCACGGCCATTCGCGTCGGCCATCACCCAAGAACCCTTTCCATCTCACCAACTCACCGCCGCGAAACCCTTCAACCGAGGCCACCTCCGCCGCCACACCGAAAACACAGAACCCTTTTTATCGCTGCCGGATCCGATAATCTGAGAGATGGAGAAATCAAGCAAAAATCGAGTGTGAGAACCGAAACGAACAAATCCAAGTCGCAAGCACCGAGAGATTGAGAGTGATGAGTTCGAGAGAGAGCTTGAGCAAGAAGCGAATTTTCGTGAGCACCCGGTGAAACGCCGTCGTCTTTGAGAACTGGGAGGTTGGGTGTTTTTGTTTTCGCGTTTTGACTTTACTGATACCCCTTATTCCATGTTTTTTTTCTTATCTAAAGATTTATTTGTTTGTTTTTCTTTTTTAAAATAAATCCTTATTAGGTTTTTTTGTGAGATTTTTCAGTTTATGTTGGGCTTGACCCGTGGTCAATTATACAGCCCACTCAGCTTCTAATTCCTGCACCCCATTGAAACCAGCGCTGCTCTTTTGTTTTTTTTTCATTTTTTGTTTTATTTTCACTATTCTTGGGTTATAATTTATTTAATATTCTTTTGCATTTTTTTATATATATAACTTTTGTTCATTATTTTGAGGCAGAAATGTTTTAGTTAGTGTTTGTTTTCTCTACATTGAAAAATCCTAAAATTTTAGTTTATGTTGTTATTGCTTCTATGGCATTTGTTTTTATTTAAGTTATTTGTTTATTGTGTCATTTTTTGGGCCAATGACTTGACAAAAGGCCAATTTTTGCTCGATTTCATTAAATCGGTGATGTTCGGTCAATATGAGGCCCTCCTTGTAATTAGTTTTTTTTATTATTATTCATTTTTATTATTTTTGCAAACAAACATTTAAATTAATTTAATTGATTTATTATTCTTAATATCACTCAATTTATTTAATTATTTAATTTATTATTTTATTTCAATTTAATTCTAGCAATTCAAATTCAATTTATTTATTCATTTCCGCATTTCAAAAATAATGTTTCGACTCCTTATAGAATGATTCCAATTTTGAATCGATTCTAAGGTAGTTCACGAACTAAATTTCGACGCGTCCCAAAAAGGTCCAACGCCTTCGAATAGTTGTTCTCGATTAAAAGGTTCAACGCCTTCGAATAGTTGTTTCCGATTAAAAAGGCCGAACGCCTTCGAACAGTTCAAAAACACTGCACACACGCTTTCTCTTGGGCTAATTACAACGAGACCTCTTTATTTCTCGCAATCCCCTGTATTTATTTTGTATCCCTCTCCCATTACTTTGTACGCACTTTATTTTCCGTATTTTATTTAATTCTGAATCCTTGGTCCAACGCCAAGCGATTTCACTTGCACACTCGCACCTTTTATTTTGTTTTGTTTATTAGGATCCACCTCTCCTTTGCGAGCTGGGCGTTTTGTGCCTCGCTAACAAACCACAAAAATAAACTCCACTTGCATTTACCCTTTTAACCTCAAAAAACCAAAACGTTTCGATTAGATCCAAGCCCTTGATCCAACGTTAAGTGGTCTTAGGAAATAAAACATTCTAATAAAACGAGAAGAACTGTACGCCACGAGCCTTAAGCGGTAGAAAGGAGGATAATGAGCTCTCGTTACTCGCTCCGATTATTTTCGGCGCAAGACGCTCGTCTTGTTGGACGAGATAAACTATCCATAGTCTTTAGTACATTTCAACTCCTAAACCCTTTCATCAACGAAAGGTAATAAAATCAACAACCATTACCCTTAGTAGGCCGAACTACGAGGCTCTGACTTTCCCATTGCACACGGGAGTACGTAGGCAAGAGGATCTCAATCCTTGCCGAGCACCTAGGTTCAATCTAACTTATAATTCAACTCATTTCCCTCTAGAAAGCAATTCGTTTAAGCATATACATCCTTTTGCGCGCGATAACTTAGATGGTTCCCATCGAGTACGATGGATGTAGGGGGTGCTAATATCTTCCCCCTGCATAACCGACTCCCGAACCCAGACAATGGTTTCGTTGACCTTTTTCCTCATCCTTTTCTTCTCGGGTTGTATCTATATCTTCCCTTTCCTTCTTCGGGAATAAATAGAATTAGGTGGCGATTCTTCACTCCGTCCGGCGCGCGGCTCCCGTCCATTTCGGATCGCGTGAGGCCGAATTTTTCGGGGTACGACAGCTGGCGACTCTGCTGGGGACTGGTTCACCCCTATGCGAGTCAAGCCTAGTCTAGGTTTTCGTGCTTGTTTGGATGTTTTCTTTTATGCCTTGCTTATTTATTTTTATCGCTTTCTTTATCGCATTCCATCTTATATATCTTGTGGCCCCTTGGTACTATAATTTGGATCGATACTTTGCAAAAGAAACTTGAGGGAAAAGCTCTATACCCGGGCTTACGAGTACAAACTTAAGTTAGCGAGGTTGTGTAGTATGGGCTCCCGAGAGAACCTCTCTCGTGGGTTGTCGATATGAAAACCTCACTTGGAGTAGATTCTGATGAGAATACTGACAACCGTCAAGTCCTTGACGTGTGTGCTCAGTTGCTTTCATTAGGTTCATCAACTCTGAGAGCCTTTCGAACCTTTTGGTTAAAACATTGGTTGATGGTTGCGTAGTATGAGGCACCAGGGTTCGCCCTCGCGTGGCTCGATACGAAAACCTCACTTGGAATAGACTTACTCAATGGAGTTGATTGACTGTCAAGAATGTATGAAATTGACACGTGCATCAAACAGTTGAGAAAGTTCCATAACTCCAGGACTTTGTTTTAAACCTTGTGTCGATGATCACGTAGTATGGACTCCCGAGAATATTTGATCTCGTGGGTGTCGATACGAAGATCTCACCCAGAATAGATTCATATGGCGGAGTCAATCAACCTTCATGCTTATGGCGTGTGTGATGAACAACCATATGAATTGATAACTTTGGGATCCCTAAAACTTTAAAGTCTACCCAGTGAGTTCCTGATCAGAGTATCCTCCATCTGTACCTTGGACTCGTGAGACCTTGATCTTGTGATCCTGGATTCTGACATTGCATATCATTTCATTTGCATTAATTGTTCATCTTGCATTTCATTCCAAAGCCGAAAACTCATTTCATGATCCTCTATCTTCAGTAAATCAAGTTGGTTTCCCGACGCCCGTATCGTGCTAGACGCCCGTACTTAACTCGAGCCAATACTAGAAGACTGATGAACGTGATTCAAGAAGAGCAAGCTGCTATGAGGGAAGATATTGACTCGGTCAAGAACAAGATTGACCAGATTTACGAGACCATACAAGCTTTGGCAAGAATGGAAGAACGTCGTGAAGCTGCTGCCACAATGAACAATGCTCAAGTGCAAGGATCTACCTCGCGTGCAATGCCTTCAGTTCCAGTTCCAAATCCTTTGGTCTACGGTTTGCCTCCAGGCTTCACTCCTGCTGTTGAAGAGGTCACTTCCCAACCAATACCTGCTTCTGGTGTTACTGTTGGTGCTATTCCTCAAGCTCAACCTATTCCAACTCAAGTCCAGTTTCCTCTTGCCGAAGAGAATCATCAAGTTGAGTATGAGATGCATACTGCTGTTCCAATCACTAATCCTCATGTTGTTCAAGAGTCTGAAGCTATGAAGATGTGCCGCGAGTTAGCTGAAAAACTCCGAATCATGGAAGGACACAACTCAACTTCTCTGAGTGCCTCAGACATGTGCTTAGTTCCAGATGCTGTAATCCCTGCTAAGTTCAAGCTGCCAGAATTCGAGAAATATAAAGGCCTCAGCTGTCCTGAGCTTCATTTGAGGATGTACTGCAGAAAAATGGCCGATCATGCCAAAGATGATAAGCTCATGATCCATTGCTTCCAAAACAGCCTGTCTGGAGCGTCTCTAGAATGGTACATGCAGCTCGAACGCAACAATGTTCGTACTTGGATCGATCTATCTGATGCATTCAAAAAACAGTACAAGTACAACACTGACCTTGCTCCTAACCGTACTCAACTTCAGAGTATGTCTCAAAAGGAAAGCGAATCCTTTAAAGAGTATGCCCAACGCTGGAGGGAGCTAGCTGCCAGAGTGCATCCACCGTTGGTTGACCGTGAACTGATCGACATCTTCATGGGTACCCTACAGGGGCAATACTACGAGAAGCTGATCAGCAGTGTATCTTCTGGATTTTCAGACATGGTGATGGTAGGAGAAAGAATTGAAGAAGGTCTGAAAAGTGGAAAGATCCAAGGAGGCTCTAGCAGCCAAAACAATGCCAAGAAACCTTTCAACGGGTATAAAAAGGGCGACACAAATGTCGTTTCTGCTGCAAGCGGGAATTTTCAACAGAGTGCACCTGCTCCAATTCCCTACTATCAGTACCCCTATGTTGCTGCTACGCAATATGCTCATATTCCATATTAGCCAGTTCCTCCAATGCCTTATCAGTAGGCCTTTCAAGCTCTATTTCCGCCTCAGATGGCTCATCAACCACGACCACATTCTATGGTCGCTGCTGCTCAATATGCACCTGGACCATACCAGCAACCGGCTTATCCACAACGGCCTAGTCAACAGCAACAACGCGCTCCTCAACAGCGTCCACCCTATCAATAAAGAGGATATGATAGGCACATTGATCCCCTGCCTATGTCATACACCGAAATCTTTAAACAGCTGACGGCAAAAGGACCTCTTACTTTGAGAGATATGCCACCTCAGACTGGCAATGCCCGGAACTATGATGCCAATGCTCGCTGCGAGTATCACAAAGGCGCTCCAGGTCACACCATCGAGAACTGCCATGCCTTCAAACACTTGATTCAAGATATGATCAACTCTAAGGACCTCACTCTCACTCCGAGAAATGCAAATGTCCATAACGATCCAATGCCGCCGCACGGTGCCAACAAGTGAAGACATTTGAAGGGGTTGTTAAAGACCAAGCTGAGTAGTCTCCAACTTTGAAGCATTAAATCAAGAGAAGTTCATTCCTCAAATCAAGGCAGCCATCGCCATTTATTATTTCCGCATTCCTATTGTTTTGTAATGTTTGTTTAAGTACTATTTTCTCTGAACATTGTTATCGTTTGTACTTGGTTATGTTAATGTTATGTTTATGCATGTTTTGAATCAATCTATTCGCATTCGCTCATCATTTATCATTTATCACAAAATCAAAAAAATATTTCCCTCACTTCACTTTAGAAAATATTTGAGGGAGGATGATGAAAACGAAATACCCATAACTGTTGCGGTATGCTTTCAGATAAAAAACCTTGTCAATGATGTACAGGCATTTGTTCAAATCCCCAAACACTGGAGATATAAGGAGTTAATCCCTAGTCAACCACTTCGAGCCTAGAAGTAGGAGTTTCTTTCGGATACAACCCTTACATTTAACCCGGGGCAGGGTAGTTTGTTCAGTTAACCTGACTACACCTTCGAATTGCAAGATGAGACATCCCGTCGGAGGACCATCAACAAATGACTTGGCAATCACAACGTTCAACAAAATACAAAAAGAAAAGAAAAGAAAAACCGCTAAGTTGAGCACCTGAAGGGAGACTTAGTTGACAAAAAAAAAACAAATCAAAAGAGGAGCTCAAATCCTCAGCAAAAGCAAAACAAATATCAGTGACCATAAAATCAAGAATCGAAGGGTCACCAGCAAAATAAGTTGACTGCCATTTTCAAGCAGACTTTAAAGCTTCCTCTTCACTCTTGCAACGTCAAAACAAATACATATGTAGAGTTAGCTGAACATAGGACTGGAGAACATCACGAAGAAGGGGTGGGTACAAATCATTTGAGCCTTATATCCTTTGTTTCTCAAACCATTAACCAGACCACGTTACAATCCTCCAAAGTCCTAATTGAGGCGTGGTTTATTCTGAAAGCATGCTACCAACAAGGTTGCGTAATATGACTCCCATATATTTGCTAGTCTTCAAACTCGATTGCACAATATTCTTGCTGCATCTTTCACGCACTTTCTAAATCAGCACCACGGTTGGACCAGCGGTCCATTCGTCACACTTTCACTGCATTCAAATAAATTGACTTTTTCAAAACTTACATGAATTTTACATTAACAATACCATTTGTGTATGAATAATTTAATTGCAATTAGTGCTTGATATCAGTACAATCCCAACAAGAGGCAATCAAAAGAGAAATTTGAACTTCATTGGTGCCAACATAAATCAAGACCACCTTCAACGGTCCGATCAGGGGGAAATCACCTTCAAAGGCTCAATCAGGGGCAGGTCATGTCGTGGCCATTGTCAAAACTTCCCCATCAAATTTATTTCAGATACCCTACAGGCAGGGGCAAGCGAACAAGGAGCAAATCGTCCCATCTCTACTCCCCAGCTGAACAGGCAGTCCTTGCTAGTCGTTGGCAATCATTCAAAGCAAATCAGTCTTCATGTGTCAATTAAGTCGCTTCGCTCACCAGCAGATAATCAAGCTTGGAGCTTCCAGATCCATCTTCTGACCATACATTGTCGAAGATGAAGTGTCGGGGAATCAAGCCCTCCACCCACCCGAAGTCCAATCATTATTGGCAACTACCAAACCAAAAATCCACCAAGCTGGCACCTTTTCAATCGCTCATAAGCATCATGTGCATCATATGCATCATTACACATCATTTACATCAATCATTTACAGCATATGCATCATTTGCATACCTAAATCAATCCGCTTTTCATACTTCCAACAGTTTTAATTTTCATCAATGCATAAACACTTGCATCGTATCTCCATCGTTATGGAATACCACTTCAAAACAGTCAAGCATAGTTGCATAACTCAGGATCCAGGATCAACACAAGTTTCCAGTCCTTTCCCCAGCGGAAGTCAGGATTATATCAGTCGAAGATTCCAGGCATTCCCTTGGCGAATTCAACGGCCGTGTTTAATTTTCTTTTGCCTTATCATCCTCTGGTGATAAGTGATTTTATTTTCATGCCTTATCATCCTCTGTTGATAAGTGATTTTATTTTTCAGTCTTTTGCCTTATCATCCTCTGTTGATAAGTGATTTTTATTTTCAGTTATTTGCCTTATCATCCTCTGTTGATAGTGATTTTATTTTTCAGTCTTTTGCCTTATCATCCTCTGTTGATAAGTGATTTTATTTTCAATCCTTTGCCTTATCATCCTCTGTTGATAAGTGATTTTATTTTCAGTTATTTGCCTTATCATCCTCTGTTGAAAAGTGATTTTATTTTCAGTTATTTGCCTTATCATCCTCTGATGATAAGTGATTTATTTTGTCAATTTGTTTCTTGCTGTGTCACCCATTATTTCCAATTTTAGTCATTTGCTATTTTCACAATCTCTTTCTTTGTCGGACAAATTTGGAGTCTGTTAGTATCTAATTATCTTATACCTTGAAAGTTTGAACGCGAGCCAGTTCATCTTACTCGGTCTAAGCCAATTCGATAGGGGCATCTGTCATACCCCAAATTTGTCCTACCCGCGCCATTTTATTTTCTGTTTATTAACCATTATTAAAAAAATCCAAAAATATGCATCATTCCATTTTATTTATGTCTAACCATTGTTTCAAAAATCGAAAAATGTGTCCCATTTTATTTCCGTTTAACTATATTCTAAAAGTCAAAAATTATGTTTATATTAGTTTTATTTAAATTTATTTGTATTTCAAAAAAAATATATAAAAAAAGATAGCTGTTTAGTTTATTCAAAAAAAAGTATTTATCAGTTTCTACTTAAATTCATATGTCTATATCCCTTTTTAAAAAATATCAAAGTGTTTATATAATTCCATTCAAAAAAGTCAAATATTAATTTCTTAGTGTGTTTTTCTTTTTATTATTGTTATATATGTTTCCATTATTATTATTATTGTTTTTCTTATTATTATTATTATTATTAGTTTTACCTTTATTATTATTATTCTTATAATTATTATTAGTACTTTTATTAGTGCTTTTACTATTATTACTATTATTATTACTTTTATTTTTATTATTTTTATAGCATACTATTATTATTACTTCCTTTTTTTATATAGTTCATTATTTTTATTTCCATTATTATTCTTATTAAATCATTATTTTTACATCACTTTTCTTTTATTTTATTTTCTAATTAGTAAAAATATATTAAAACAAAATCTTTTTTTTTCTTTATCATTTATTTCTTCTCATTTTTACTAAATTTCATTTTAATTCACATATAACATTTCTTTTAAATTTTTCTCACCAATTAATCCACAGCACCACATGTGATTTTTTTTTCTTATGCACAGCCTGTACAAGAGTATGAAATTTCTCCCGTACATGAAGCAAGCTTCCACCATAACAAATTATTCCACCACAGCCTCCACTATCTGCAACAAACTTTTAGCCAGCACAACAATTCATGATTCACAAAGATATTCTTATCCCAATTCATCAAAATATCCAATTCACCCTCCAATCCACTCTATATAGCAACCTTACTTCTCACTCTAAAGAAAAGGCTGAAAAAATGATAAAACTTCTGAAACCTCACAAATTATTTTTCACGCTATTACCACCAAACTCGTCATCACCTTCAACGTTTCTTTTTTTTCTTTTCACCCTCTACCGCCATCATCACCACACAACACCAAACCAAACAATCAGAGAAGATGAGGCAAGAACTGAGCAGAAACTCATAAACCTTCAAATCGACCACCTTGGTTCATGTGATCTTCTACCGTGAAACAACATGAAACTATAACAAAATCATCGCTCCATCATTTCGTAAACAACAATCTTCCATCAACAACCAGGATTCATAACTGAGTCAACACAACCTTGTTCGTCGTTGCGGTCGAGAAGCAGCAAAACCTGTGAAGGAGAAACACTCAAACCCTTTTCCTCCTTCACAAACAACAAACCCCAAACCTTTCTCTAAACGCAGAAGCATCTATTGCTGCCTTACCAAACACAACCCCAAAATCATCACAAGTCGTCGCTCCAAACCGTACAAACCCGACCACCTTCAAACACTCTTCTCCACCTACCGCTCATCCGAAATCGCACTAACCACCACCCAAAAACACCACACTCACCGGACCACTCACACCTTCCACGGCCATTCGCGTCGACCATCACCCAAGAACCCTTTCCATCTCACCAACTCACCGCCGCGAAACCCTTCAACCGAGGCCACCTCCGCCGCCACACCGAAAACACAGAACCCTTTTTATCGCCGCCAGATCCGATAATCTGAGAGATGGAGAAATCAAGCAAAAATCGAGCGTGAGAACCGAAACGAACAAATCCAAGTCGCAAGCACCGAGATATTGAGAGTGATGAGTTCGAGAGAGAGGTTGAGCAAGAAGCGAATTTCCGTGAGCACCCGGTGAAACGCCGTCGTCTTTGAGAACTGGGAGGTTGGGTGTTTTTGTTTTCGCGTTTTGACTTTACTGATACCCCTTATTCCATGTTTTTTTTTCTTATCTAAAGATTTATTTGTTTGTTTTTCTTTTTTAAAATAAATCCTTATTAGGTTTTTTTGTGAGATTTTTCAGTTTATGTTGGGCTTGACCCGTGGTCAATTATACAGCCCACTCAGCTTCTAATTCCTGCACCCCATTGAAACCAGCGCTGCTCTTTTGTTTTTTTTTCATTTTTTGTTTTATTTTCACTATTCTTGGGTTATAATTTATTTAATATTCTTTTGCATTTTTTTATATATATAACTTTTGTTCATTATTTTGAGGCAGAAATGTTTTAGTTAGTGTTTGTTTTCTCTACATTGAAAAATCCTAAAATTTTAGTTTATGTTGTTATTGCTTCTATGGCATTTGTTTTTATTTAAGTTATTTGTTTATTGTGTCATTTTTTGGGCCAATGACTTGACAAAAGGCCAATTTTTGCCCGATTTCATTAAATCGGTGATGTTCGGTCAATATGAGTCCCTCCTTGTAATTAGTTTTTTTTATGATCATTCATTTTTATTATTTTTGCAAACAAATATTTAAATTAATTTAATTGATTTATTATTCTTAATATCACTCAATTTATTTAATTATTTAATTTATTATTTTATTTCAATTTAATTCTAGCAATTCAAATTCAATTTATTTATTCATTTTCGCATTTCAAAAATAATGTTTCGACTCCTTATAGAATGATTCCAATTTTGAATCGATTCTAAGGTAGTTCACGAACTAAATTTCAACGCGTCCCAAAAAGGTCCAACGCCTTCGAATAGTTGTTCTCGATTAAAAGGTCCAACGCCTTCGAATAGTTGTTTCCGATTAAAAAGGCCGAACGCCTTCGAACAGTTCAAAAACACTGCACACACGCTTTCTCTTGGGCTAATTACAACGAGACCTCTTTATTTCTCGCAATCCCCTGTATTTATTTTGTATCCCTCTCCCATTACTTTGTACGCACTTTATTTTCCGTATTTTATTTAATTCTGAATCTTTGGTCCAACGCCAAGCGATTTCACTTGCACACTCGCACCTTTTATTTTGTTTCGTTTATTAGGATCCACCTCTCCTTTGCGAGCCGAGCGTTTTGTGCCTCGCTAACAAACCACAAAAATAAACTCCACTTGCATTTACCCTTTTAACCTCAAAAAACCAAAACGTTTCGATTAGATCCAAGCCCTTGATCCAACGTCAAGTGGTCTTAGGAAATAAAACATTCTAATAAAACGAGAAGAACTGTACGCCACGAGCCTTAAGCGGTAGAAAGGAGGATAACGAGCTCTCGTTACTCGCTCCGATTATTTTCGGCGCAAGATGCTCGTCTTGTTGGACGAGATAAACTATCCATATTCTTTAGTACATTTCAACTCCTAAACCCTTTCATCAACGAAAGGTAATAAAATCAACAACCATTACCCTTAGTAGGCCGAACTACGAGGCTCTGACTTTCCCATTGCACACGGGAGTACGTAGGCACGAGGATCTCAATCCTTGCCGAGCACCTAGGTTCAATCTAACTTATAATTCAACTCATTTCCCTCTAGAAAGCAATTCGTTTAAGCATAGACATCCTTTTACGCGTGATAACTTAGATGGTTCCCATCGAGTACGATGGATGTAGGGGGTGCTAATACCTTTCCCCTGCATAACCGACTCCCGAACCCAGACAATGGTTTCGTTGACCTTTGTCCTCATCCTTTTCTTCCCGGGTTGTATCTATATCTTCCCTTTCCCTCTTCGGGAATAAATAGAATTAGGTGGCGACTCTTCAGTCCGTCCGGCGCGCGGCTCCCGTCCATTTCGGATCGCGTGAGGTCGTATTTTTCGGGGTACGACAATTAGTAGCAACTTTTCTATTTATGATAATGATGCACAAGATGTAATAGATGAACTCTTAAAATATTGCAAGACTTTGTATAAAAGTATTTCATCCCAAAAGAAACAAATTTCATCTTTAGAAGAAAAAAATATTGCTTTAGAAAAATATATTGAAAGTGAAAAGCAAAAGTTGATGAATGAAAAACAAAGTCTTGTATGTAAAAATTGTGAGTCTTTATCTTTCCAAATTGTTCAACTTAAAAGAGTTTTAGAAAGATATGAAAAATGTCAAATTGGCTTGGAGGAAATTCTTAGGAACCAAAGGTATCATAATGATAAAAGTGGATTAGGATATTCTAAGTTTTCCAAACCAAGCACAAATGAGACTATTTTTGTTAAAGTAAGTGAACAAGTTGTTAAAGAAAAGGAAAACAATTCTAAAAGTGTGCATCAAAGTCATAGAAAGAAAAGAATTGTTAAGACAAAGAGTTATGTGCCTAGATATAGAAGTCATTTTCAACCTACTTGTTTTTATTGTGGAACCAAAGGACACACACCTAATGCTTGCTATGTGCGCAACATTGGTGTTGCTAAAGGGCATTATGTGTGGGTTGAAAAGGGTACTAACTATCAAGGACCCAAAGCAATTTGGGTACCTAACAATACTTGATTTTTGTTTTGTAGGTATGCTTGAAAACAACTTCGAATCAATGGTATCTTGATAGCGGTTGTTCAAAGCATATGACCGATGACATCAACAAATTTTCAAGTCTATCACTTAAGGACAAAGGATACGTTACTTAAGGTGATGTAATAAAGGAAAAATTCTAGGAGTTGGAACCGTTGGTGCACCTCCTCATACAATCATCGAAGACGTCCTTTATGTGGAAGGCCTTAAACACAACCTTCTTAGCATAAGTCAATTGTGTGACAAAGGGTTCCGAATCAACTTCACAAAGGAGGAATGCTTGATAGAACATGAAGTCACCCATGACCTATTGCTAAAAGGTAAAAGATTTAATAACATTTTCATGATTTCTTTTGATGACTCTTCCTTGAAGGTAAAGTGCTTAATGGCAAACAACAACGAGGCATGGCTTTGGCATAAGAGATTTGCTCACATTCACATGGAGCATTTAAACAAATTAATAAAGCATGATCTAGTTGTTGGTCTTCCGAAGATAAAGTTCATCAAGGACAAGTTATGTGATGCTTGCCAAAAAGGGAAGCAAACCAAAACATCCTTCAAATCCAAGAAAGTGATATCTACTTCAAGACCACTACAATTGTTACATATGGATCTTTTCGGTCCATCAAGAACAAAAAGCTTCGGAGGTAACGTTTATGCTTTAGTTATTGTTGATGATTTCTCTCGATACACATGGACATTGTTTTTAGTGCAGAAAAGTGATGCCTTCAAAGCATTCAAGAAGTATGCCAAGCAAATTCAAAACGAGAAGTCACTCTCAATAGTCTCCATTAGAAGCGACCATGGTGGAGAATTCCAAAACTCATCATTTGAAGATTTTTGTGAAGAACATGGAATCTCTCACAACTTTTCCGCACCAAGGACTCCTCAACAAAACGGTGTCATAGAAAGGAAGAATAGGGCATTAGTGGAACTTGCAAGAACAATGCTTAGCGACTCAAATCTTCCTAAATATTTTTGGGCGGATGCGGTTAGCACGGCTTGTTTTGTGAGCAACCGTGTCAATATTCGACCAATTCTCAAGAAGACTCCGTATGAGTTGTTCAAGGGTAGGAAACCAAACATATCTTTTTTCCACATATTCGGATGCAAATGCTTCGTTCTCAACAATGGCAAGGACAATCTTGGTAAGTTTGATGAGAAGTCCGACGAAGGTATATTTCTTGGTTATTCTCTCTCAAGTAGAGCTTTTAGAATTTTCAATAAACGAACACTTACTATTGAAGAATCTATTCATGTTTCGTTTGATGAAACTAACCCCTCGAAAGAGGATAATATTATTGTGGATGATGATGATGATATAGTAGATATATCACAACAACCAAAGGAGACATCAAAAGAAAAAGCAATATCACAAGAAGATGACTCACCAATTATTGAAGAACATCAAGATCTTCCAAAAGAATGGAGAACTCATAGAGATCACCCAATAGATAAAGTTATTGGTGATATTAGCCAAGGCGTTGCAACTCGACTAAATCTCAAGGATGCTTGTCTCAACATGGCGTTCGTATCTCAAATTGAACCAACCAAAATCGATGAAGCCTTAGGCGATGATCAATGGATAATAGCTATGCAAGAAGAACTTAATCAATTCGAAAGGAATTAATTTTGGACTCTTGTACCAAGACCGGACAACAAACACATCATAGGAACAAGATGGGTGTTCAAGAACAAACTTGACGAGAACGGAATCATAGTTCGTAACAAATCAAGATTGGTCGTACAAGGCTACAACCAAGAAGAAGGAATCGACTTTGATGAAACGTTCGCTCCGGTAGCAAGGTTAGAAGCAATTAGATTATTACTTGCTTACGCTTGTTCAATGAATTTTCAGTTATACCAGATGGATGTCAAAAGCGCTTTCCTGAATGGCTACATAAATGAAGAAGTTTATGTCAAACAACCTCCGGGTTTTGAAGACTTCAAGAATCCCTCTCATGTCTACAAGTTGAAGAAGGCTCTTTATGGCTTAAAGCAAGCACCAAGAGCATGGTATGATCGCCTTAGCAACTTCCTATGTGAGAAGGGTTTTACAAAAGGAAAGGTTGACAAGACGTTGTTCATAAAGAAGTTCAAAGGTAACACCTTATTGGTTCAAGTCTATGTCAACGACATCATCTCCGGTTCAACAAACAAAGATCTTTGCGAAGAATTTTCACTTATGATGCAAGGAGAATTCGAAATGTCCATGATGGGAAAAATGAACTATTTTCTTGGACTACAAATCAAGCAAACAAAGGATGGCATCTTCATCAACCAATCCAAGTATTGCAAGGAACTTTTAAAAAGATTTGATATGGATAGTTGCAAGGTGATGTCCACTCCTATGGGATCCGGAACGTACGTTGATCAAGATGAATCCGGCACATCAATTGATATCACAAAGTATCGAGGTATGATTGGTTCATTATTATATTTGACGGCAAGCCGTCCTGACATTATGTTTAGTGTATGTCTGTGTGCACACTTTCAAGCAAATCCGAAGGAATCGCATCTCACCGCCGTAAAAAGGATTATGAAGTATCTCAAAGGAACAACGAATGTCGGACTATGGTATCCAAAAGGTAGTACATGTTCTTTAATTGGTTATTCTGACGCTGATTATGCAGGATGTAAGACCGATATAAAAAGCACAAGTGGCACTTGCCATATTCTCGGAAATGCACTAGTATCATGGGCATGCAAGAAGCAAGCTTGTGTCGCACTTAGCACGGCCGAAGCAGAATATATTGTAGCTGGCAGCTGTTGTGCACAAATTTTGTGGCTTAAGCAGCAACTTCTTGACTATGGCGTAGATCTCGGTTGCATTCCTCTTCGATGTGACAACACAAGTGCCATCAACATCACAAAGAACCCGATCATGCATTCAAGAACAAAGCACATAGACATTCGACACCATTTCCTTTGTGATCACGTTCTTAACGGAGACGTAGATGTTACCTTCGTGGATACGCATAATCAATTAGCGGACATTTTCACAAAGTCGCTCGCAAGAGAACCTTTTTACAAGATTTGAAGAGAACTTGGAATCTTAGATGAAAAAGATATATAAATCATCCATTAACAAAGGTGCACAACATTCATTCTTCTCTTGTTTAAGCAAAATATTTCAATATGTTTCTATTTCTACTCCCTTCTTATATGTGCCATATATGTGTATGATTCATTAAATATGTTTAAGAAATGTTTTAGAATGTTTATTTTTCATTTTTCAGCAATTTTTTAAAGGTGCAATCGATTTCATGTTGACTGCAATCGATTGCAGTCTGATAATTTTGTGTATTTTTTCAAAACTGGGCTTAGTGCAATCGATTGCATGAAAATGCAAATCGATTGCAGTCTGGAAAATTGCCTTTTTCACGTATTTTTTTGAATAGTGCAATCGATTGCATGAAAATGCAAATCGATTGCAGTCTGTAACTTTTTGAAAAAAATTTATTTTTTATTATTCCCTCCTATTTCCCTTGATACATGGTGTCATAAACTCATATACATCAAATCACATCATTTCCTATACCAACTTTTCAGATTTTGTTCCCTCTTAGCCTTAACCTACAAGATTCCCTACCTTGACTCATTAACACTTTTCAAATTCTCTTAACCACCCAAATAACTCACCATAACTCCTCTTACCAATTTCCCACATTTTTATATCCTTAAAAATTCTGATTTTTCTCTATCTCACTATCAATTTTCGTTTTCCCCATATAACCTACACAAAAAATACCAAAACTTCATCCTTCTCACTCAACTTCCCAATTCCTCACCAACTCTCACCCATGGCTTCAAGGACCAAAAGAAAGGCCTCTGCTGCAGAAAAAGGAAAGGGAAAGTCCTCCTCATCATCCAACATTCCACTTTATGAAGGATTATCTAATGAGAAAATTGAGAAGTTTGAAAAGTTCTTCCAAAGAAAGATTGTTCAACAACCCAAGTATGGTGATCTTTCTTCCTTTTCTGAAAATTGCTTTACTTTTCAAACCACTCTAGACAACATAAAGTTAGGGACTGCTATTGCTTCCTCCGGACCATATTACCCGGATCTTGATAGGCTATTTTACTGCAATATGTGTATATAAGAAGGAAGGTTTGTTACCTATGTTTTAGGAAAAAGACTTGTCTTGAACTCAAGACTTCTTGGAAACATCTTAGGGGTACCATCATCTGGTAGTCTCCTATTTGATCCTGAAGATGAAAAATGGAATGACTATAAGAAGAGATCTTTTTTCCACAAAATCGGTAGGATGACCGAAACAGAATTTTATGAACATAAAGTGAAGTCTCTAGGTGGTATTGAACCATCTCGTAGTTCTTGGTCGGCTGGAAATTTCTACATTGATGATCGCATGCTTCACTACTTCCTTGCCTATGTTGTGTTTCCGAAAAGTGGTAACTATTGTTCGGTTAATGATACGGAAATGCAGGCCCTCTATGCTATCAAGAACAATATTGAAGTTAATTGGGCTCGGATAATTTTGCATCACATGTTGTCCCATTCCGAGAGATCAAAAGTTTTGCCCTATGCATGGTTCATCACCCGGATTTTGAAACACATTGAGATTCAATTTGATGGTTTTGAATGTCTTTTGATGGATACACCTTCTCACAATATTTCTATTAGGAATTTGGATAGAAGAATGGGAGTCTATTATGATCGGGAAACTGATACTATCACTTATCTTGGTGATGATGGTGGAGAACAAGAGGATAATGAACAACAACAACCCCTTAATGAAGAGGTTCCCGCTTCTCATGGTGTGAATGTTCCTTCTAACCAAGATCTTTTGGATTTCATGACACAACAATTCTCCAACATGAACAACAACATCAATGACCGCTACAATATCGTTAATGCATCTTGTTGCACCCCAAAATTTTCCCTCCCCTAGTCAAGATATTGTGCTCCAAGGTGTCCCAAGAGGTTCACAAGGTTCACAAGGTATCACAAGGTATCTCAGAGGTTCACAAGGTTCATAAGGTTCACAATTGGTCAGAAAATGTGACAATTCATTCAGACAAAGCATCCTTATAAGCAATAAACCCTAAACTAGGGTTTTGGATTTCATTAGGCTAAATGGACTTCCAAGGCCTCAAGTGAACTTCATAACATCCCACGTGTCTTCAATAATCCCTATGTCAAGTTTCAAGGCTTTCCCAAAAGGTTTGCTCAGTCAGATGATCAGATATGCAAAAATCAGTCAAAGTGGTTAAAAAGTCAAACTGAGGTCAACTGTGGTCAAACCAAAGTCAAACTTCATGATTTTTTTCCAACATCAATTATATGAAGTAAAATTCATCATTTGATCTAGGGTTGATCATGATTCATCAAGGAGATTTCAGATCATCAAGAATCAAGAGTTTTTAAATTAGGGTTTTCATAGGAAAAGTCAACTGAACTTTGACCAGCCATAACTTTCACATGCTTCATAAACAATTTCCCATCCAAAGCTCATTTTGAAGGAAATTTAATTCTCTACAACTTTGTGTCTCACAAGTCAAGCCTAAAAATGCTTCATTTGGAAGGTATGAGCTAAGACATTATAGGTCATTTCAAACGTCAACAAAAAGTCAACATCTTCCAAAGGGCATAATTTGAAAATGGTAAAAGATATGGACATGAGACCAATGCGGTTGGTTAGAGGACTCTATAATATTTCCAAAATGTCCAAGAACACATTCATAGCCTTAAAATTGAGGGATTTGTGTCTTTGCAAAGTTGGGAAATTTTTGAGAGGTTTATTGAGCAAATGGGGTCTTAGAACCAGTTCTTTCCATATGGGCTTGCATTTTTATGACCCAATCTCTACCATGACATCATGCACGAATAAAATATCATTTATTCAGATTTTTATTAGTTTATTTTGATTTATTTTGATTTTATACATTAAAAATCATTTTAAATCAAAATAAAATATGAAAAGCTCAATATTTGATATGATTCTCATTCTAGAAACTCTTAAAGGATATTCAAAGCTGATTGGTATCATCATAATTCGTGCTCACCTAATTTAGAAAGGTTTTATAAGATTTTTGAGGATATTTGAAAGTGGTGAAACTTCATGATAAAGCAACCACCAAAAGCCCACAAATCCACAAAGTTTTAACCTAATTTTGTTCCTTACATATACACAAACTAAAGACAATCACAAGGACACAAATTGGCTGCCTCCAAGAGCAAGAACAAAACCTCAAATTTCACAAAAAATCTCATAATCGGATTCTTATTTCCAGGCCATCTCTAAAGCTTTTGAAGGTTGAAAATCATTCCTTAAAGATCACTGAATGTATTTGGATCATAAAATCATCCCTTCATGCATTGAAACATGCTAACCGAATCATTCTTGTTCTTCAAAATATTGTTTTTAGATTTCACATATTTAGCTAATATAAACTAATTTTGTTGTTTTATTTGTGTTAGTCATGATCTATAGATGGTTTCTGGGCAAAGAGATTGAAGAACCATGACCTAAACCGAAAGTTGCCATTGTTAGGGTTCTTGGACAAAATTTAGGGTTCTTCGATTTAGCCATTATAAATTAATTCTAAAGTTGTAAATGAACTATATGATATTTGTGGATCTTGGCCATGTGATCAATTTGATGAATCAATACATTTTGATGATGATATGAGATTTGCAGGTTTCGAACGCAGGTAAATTCGCAGGAAGCATCAAAGGAAATTTCGCAGGAAATTTGAATGAAGAAGATGAAGTTTTGGCGCGGAAATTCAACCTTGATATTTGTTTTATTTTATAATGATTAGTGTTGGTTAATTATTGAACGCGCCCCATGTGGCTCAGCTGGTTGGAGTGTTTGTGTGTTATTGCAATGGTCCTAGGTTCGAATTTCCCCCAGGCCATTTTGTTTTGTGTTTTATTTGATTTTTGCAAGTTTAAAATAAAAGAATTGATACTCACTTCATACACACCAAGCGCAGCTGGCCTAGTGGTGATGATGTTGGACCAAAGAGAGAGAGCCTAGGGCGTGGGTTCGAATCCCAGCCCAGGTATGTTGTTTTTTTCTTCAATTTTTTGTACTTTTATTTGTTTATATTATTATATTCATTTAAATTCTTATAAAACTAATTTCTAAACAATATTATAATATTTTCTTATAAAAAACATTATATTTTCAAAATCATAATTTATTTTCTTAAACTTAAATTGGTTCTATTTATTTTTTAATATGTTTATATTTATTTATTATATATATATATATATATATATATATATATATATATATATATATATATATATATATATCTTTGTAAATAAATTAAATAATTAGGTTTAGAATAATTTTCTTACACTAATTTAATTAACCCTAATTTTCTCAACCCTAATTTTACTAACCCTAATATTTAACCTAATTATTTTTTTCTCTAAACCATAATTTTACTAACCCTAATATTTAACCTAATTATTTTTTTCTCTAAACCATAATTAACAATTAATCATTATTTTTAATATGTAAATAGTTTATTATTTGTTTATTATTAATCTTATTTTCTTAATTAATTTTAAAAAACTTTTCTAACATTAATTTTTCTTGCTAAATTTCTTATTTCTTTTATCTTATTATTCTAACCTTTATTCTTATTTTATTACTAATATTTAATTATTGCTTATTTATTATTATTATTCTATTTATCATTATTATTATTTCTCGATTATATTGTAATTGTCCCAAAGCCTTGTAATATTTTTAGGTTTATATTTTCTCTTTATTTATCGTAAATATATTTATTGTATGATTAGTAATTTAGGGTGTGTAACATGTTTGTAATTAAAATCCATTTAGAAAAATTAATTCAATATGATAAATATTTGAAAATAAACTCGCACACACGTAAGTCGATCTTTGATCGCCATCTTGCACTTCCTAGGGTTGCCTCTCAGTTACCTATTTCAAAAGGTCAAGTAGGGTGTCTTAAGCAAGTCCCTTCATAAATATCATCAAGTCCCTATAATTTTAAAGATCAAGTCCCTTCGAGGTTGCCTACGATAAATGATCTTGTCCCTTCGAGTAAAAGATGATAAGTCCCTACGAATTGCTAAAGACACCTTACAGTTGCCTATATCCAGATGTCCATATACATGTCCCTTAATACATCTAAGGTAATGACTACCTATTCCTTAATAATAGGGATAGTCTACCATTGAAAGAACATAAGAACAGTAAAGACTTAATATAGGGTAGGTTTCTCTTAATTACTTGCTCACATTTCAAAATACTCCTTACACCCCACTTTTCAAACAAATTTTAAAAAAAACAAGGCTTTGTATACATCCATACGAGGATCATTACAAAGTATTTAGAATTTTTTTAATCACACACTACACTCTTGCAAACAAACGAAGTGAGCTAAGTAACTAAGAGCCCGTGGATAACCATGGATATAAAGGGTGCTAACACCTTCCCTTTATATAACCTACCCCCCGAACTCAAGTCTTTTAAAAATAGGTTTTTCCTGTTCTTTTATGTCCTTTCCTTTTGGATAAAATAAAAGTCGGTGGCGACTCTTGCTATCCGCAACATTTATAAAAAGTCAGTTCTCCCACCGTGTTACAGAACTGGCGACTCTGCTGAGGACTTAATAAAAGAGGGGTACCCTTAGGAATTAGATCACTTAAATTATTTGCTTTGTTTGCTTTATATTACTTATTGGGCTTTATGTGTGAAAGATCCTAACCCGGATCTAGTGTACCTTAGGTAAATGGCAATAGACCAAGGAAACTGTACGACGTATACCGATATGGTTGATCTGGTGGCCATAGTTAGTGTGACTTCTTGGTTGGTGCTTATGTTCCTTAAGTAAGTTAAGGATAATATGGGGCTGCCATATGTTGTCAATACACTAACTAACTTTTAGAACCCTGGTTATCCCATCTTAGCCTTTAGAAAAGTAGTGAGATAACCGACTTTGGTGAAGACTGAAGTTGGTTGATACTCGATACTACACTCATTGAGATCCTAAACTTGGAGGGTTTTGGTTGGCAAGTAAGTTGCCTATTGAACAACCACCCTTGGGAAGGATCAATGATATTGAGATCCCTTAGAACCTGGTTACTTTTGTAGGACAGGATGAACCAACTAAACTTCAGGGGAGGGTACTTACCTTTAAACCTCACGCAAGCCTTCAAACTTAGGGCTATTGTGTGACTTGTTTGTGTGTGCCACATGTTTGTGATTGAGCATAACATCATAACATCATCATGCATCATAAGCATAGCATTTTCACTAACCATTTCAAGGACTAAAGGATTTATTTTTGTTCTTTAGTGCAGGTCATGGTTTCTGCTCGTAGGAATACTATCCGGATCAACTTTGTAGGGATACCTTCTAAGCTTAAAGAATTGGGTCTCTCAAGTTTCTGAAAACTCCCAGTTCATCAAGAAGCATGGTCACTTACTTGACTTGGTTACCTCAGGATTCAATGAAGACATGATGAGTGTTTTGTTTTAGTTTTTTGATCCTAAACATCATTGCTTCACATTCCCCGACAATTTGTTGGTTCCTACAATGGAGGAGTTCTCCAAACTATTGGGTATACCTATCCTTGATCAGAGACCCTTTACAGGCTTAGAGAAAGAGCCTAAACCTGAAGTCATTGTTGCAGCCCTACATCTGAAGAAATCAGACATTGCCCTAGAAACGGGAAGTGGAGTTAAGGGTATCCTTGCTAAGGTATTGATGGAGAAAGATCAAGTGTTCTTGAAGGCTATGAGTTATGATGCTTTTGAGGAGATCTTAGCCTTATTAATCTATGGCTTAATGTTGTTCCCTATTCCAGACCAGTTCATAGACGTACACGCCATCAACATATTTCTGACTCGCAATCCAGTACCTACATTACTTGGAGACATCTTACATTCTCTCCATACCCGTACTACGAAGGCACGAGGAACTCTGATGTGCTACATACCTCTATTGTCCAGGTGGTTTATTTCTCACCTTCCTCGATCAGTGATGAAGAATGAACAAGGGTTAAGGTGGTCCAAGAGGATCGTGTCACTTTCTCATTCAGACATTCATTGGTGCTCTCGATCTATGGAGAATGTTACTATCATTGACCGTTGTGGGGAGTTCCCTAATGTTCCACTCCTTGGCATAAGAGGGGGCATTACTTACAACCCTTCTTTAGCTCTGCGCCAGTTTGGTTATGCTCGGAGTAATGGTCCTCATGACATGCTTATTCAGGGTATTGTGTTCGACTACGATAACGATCTGCAAGGTTACCGTCAAAGGTTCATACGAGCTTGGGGTAAAGTGAACAAGGTTGACAGCAAGACTCTGGAACCAAAGTACTCCATTCCTATGGAACCTTATCTCAGATGGGTACGAGCATGTGCTCAAACTCTTATGATGCCATATCCTGCTATCCTGACAGTTACCATGAAGCCTGTTGCTGAAGGAGATACTCCTTATACCATCCTTCATCCAGACATGCCCACTAACCTGGAAAAATTGCAGAAATCCTGGATCCAACTGAAGGAACAAAGTAATACCTTCGAAGCTCAATTCAGGATTAGCCAAGAAAAAGTGTTGGAGTTGACCAAGCAACTTCACGAGGAGCGGAACCTCAACACATACCTCCATACAAAGAGGAAACGTCCATGGGAGACTTAAAACCCCATTTTTGTACTTATTTCCCTTCATTGTTATCCCAAGGGGCAAAATAATTTTAACATTTACTAATAAAAGTTTTATTTTCGTTTGTTTAACAAATGTAAATTCTGCGGTCCTTGAAAAACATTACATATGCATCTACATACCATATCATTGCATGACAGGTTGTCACAACAGGTTTCTCATCTTCTCGCTGTTTATTTCAGCAGAAATGGCTCTTGAACAATCTGTCAAAGATCTTCAAGCTCAGAATGCTCAGTTTCAAGAAGTGATTCTAAATTTGTCCAAGGGGCAAAAAGAGTTGAAAGCACTCCTCTCTAAGGACATGAAGAAGAAGAATCCTAAGGACAATAAGGATGATCAGCTGAAACAACTACAAGCTGAAATGGCAGAGATGAGGATCTAGATGAATGGCCAAATGACTCTTATCCAGAGTTTAGCCCAGGGGCAAGAAGAGCTGAGAAGCTTTGTCAATAAGCTTCGACATAACGGAGTTGGGAATCTAATCATCAGTCAACCTCCGTTGAAACAAGCCGACTTGGCTGAAAGGAAAGTAAGGATAAGAGAAGGAAAGAGACAGGCTACCATTGATTGTTCTTAAATGGAAGAAGAAAGACCTTGTAAGATTAATCCACTTCGACACAAGGAATATAAAAGATAGTTCATCAAATTCAACACGCCAATGCCACAAATGCTGCAATGCTTGTTGGAAATGAAGCTAATTTCCTTGGAAAATTCTCCTAAAAATCCTAATACCTCTTCTCCTCGCTATAATCCCAAAGCAAGGTGTATGTACCACTCCGACAGTCCCGAACACGACACTAATAATTGTTGGGCATTGAAGAATAAGATTCAAGACCTAATTGACGAAGGAATACTAGAGGTTACGCCAGAAGGCCAGGTTGAGTTCTTCTATCGTCCATCAAGCATCAAAGTTTCCAGATAACTGGAGTGATGAGTTTAGAGGAAGAGGCTTTGAGAACATTTGAATTTTCTTTTGTAATTTCTTTTGTTTGCCTAAACACTTACTATTATGTTAGACTTTATTTTCACTAATGCATTGCATATGTTTGTCTTGAGTTAATCCATTTGTTTCACTATATTTAAAACTATGCTTCTTATTTCTATCTTGTGATATTTAACTCCTGATAAAGTTATAAGCCTGTAGAAGGAGGATGACGAAAACAATACCATAATCTTATGCAATATGCTTTTGAACAGACTATGCTGACGATGTACAGACATTGTTTCAATTCCTAAACAGTGGAGATATAAGGAAGCTAATCCCTAGTCAACCCTTTTGAGCCTATGAAGTAGGAGTTTTTCATTCTCATACAAATTAAAACCCTTATTCATAACCTGGGGCAGGGTAGTTACTCAGTTAACTCAACTATGTCAATTGTTTGTGTTGTACACAACTAATGATGTTTCCCTGTAATCACTAAAGTCTACAAGTCAATATCTAGCAAAAGAAAAGCTCACTAAGTCAAAACCTATGAAGGAGACTTAGTAAAAAAAATTAAGACATCCCTTTGACTGTAACCTTGAAATAAACAGTTCAGGCAAAAAGAAGGGATAACAAAGTCAAAAGAAAAAAGGAGGTCACTATAAATCCTAAATAAAGAAAGATGACTGAATTTTCATATAAATATTTTGATTCCTGAATCATCACAAATGCCAGTGTTACAATTCCAAACTACTTTGGAACCTCAATGCATAAGTTAACCGAACATAGGACTGAAGAACATCACGAAGAATAGGTTGGGTACAAATAAATTTGAGCCTTTATCCTTTGTTTCTTAAACCGTGAACTAGACCACGTTACAACCCTTTAAAAGTCCTAACTGAAGTATGGTTAGTTCGAAAGTATACTGCTACAAAAAGGTATCCTGACTCCTTTAGGGCTTATTATAAAACTTGAGTTAATATCATAGTTTTCATAAAAATTATTTTTCTAAAATAACTCTTTTTCAAAACTTCAAGACAAACATAAGCATTGCATTTTTGAATATATTTGTTTGCATATACCTGAGTGTTTGACAAACAGAGAAACTTACAGGATGAATGTTCAATAAACCAAAGTCCTTTTGATAGACAAAGTTGCTTCCTGAATAAAAGCCAATGTATACAAGGGGCATAGTCACTGCTTCCTAATCATTAGGGCATACCATGATACTTCCTATTTCATTTGGGGCATCAGGTCAAGATTCAACTATGCTTAAGTAGCTAGGGGCAGATCTCCTTATCTATCTGAAGTACCAAGGGTAACATTACAGAGTTCATGATGCCAGGGGCATATTATTATATGGCCTTCTGTTTATTTCTCTTGAAGTAGCTCCTTTAAGTTACTTCCATTATGGAACAATTCATCCTCAACCAAGGGGCAACAATCTCTTTCCAAATCTAATACCCAGAGTGTATATGGTTTATCTCATTGTATTACCTTGATATTGGATTCTCAACAGAAGCCATTATGGAAATTAACAGTTTACGCCAGTAGTATCAGATGGTGTCAGTATCGGGTCTTTGGATCCAATCATAAGGAAATTACTCAGGGAAGTCAAGAACCTCAGAAGCTCTAAACCCAATTGGTTATACACTCTCAAAGTTGAAACGATTATGTTTTCGAGTTCAGCTTTACTTTTCCCTATTTATTCAGGATTACTTTTCCCCTTTTACTAAAGCGAAAAACGTTTGTTGTTTATGTTTGAATGTATATATGCTTTTGAATATGATTGATGTTTACCAGAAATGCATAAATAAAATAAAAGCATTTACTAAGAACGAACGGAGGAAGGAAGGAATTCAACGAAGCTTCGCCGGTTCATCCCCACGGAGTAATCTTTACAGATATCCTTACGGAATACCTCAAGTAATAGCTTACACTTCCCACTTGACGAAGTCTTCAAGAAGTTTCATATCCTCCGAAGAATTAAGTCTTCTGGATCTATGTCCATCTCTTTTATCCTCAGTCAGGATATTCAGGAACTTATTCCTTCAATAAAAAGCACAACGAACGAAGACAGGAGGTTCTGAGTACAATATTATTAAGCAAGACGGGAACGAAGTCCTCATATTCCTCAACAACGAACCGGGATTTATTTTCCCCAGCCAGCAGTTGTTATACAGAGACACCCAGACGCTTCAGGCTACATGATTCATACATACATCATTTACATTATATCATGGCATACGCATCCATAATCCATATGACATTCTTACTTAAGAGCATCATGCCATACATACATACATCAAATAATCTTGCATAAACTAACCTTTTTCTTTTCAGGATAGTTACATGCAGATAAACACTATCAAACAATTCAGAGATAATCGCTACGAAGATTCATTTCTGATGATCAATACAAGTTGTCCTTGAGATGGCACATAAATGGTCTATACGAAGACCTAGTGTTCAGTCCAGGATATTACCAGAAGCAATTCAGGAGTAATCGCCACGAAGATTTAATCCTGATGCTCAAGTTGTCTTTGGAAGGGCACGTAAATGATCTATACGAAGATCTAGTGCTTAATCCAAGATTTTTCCAGAGGAGATAATCGTTACGAAGATTTATTTTTGATGGTCAACTATCTCTGGGATAGTGTGTAAATGATCTATACGAAGATCTAGCACTTAATCCAAGAGATTCTTTCAGAAGAAGTTCAGGGATAATCGCCACGAAGATTTAATCCTGATATTCTTTTTTGTTCTTGGAAAGGTATGTAAATGGTCTATACGAAGATCTATTACCTAATCTGGGATATTTCCAGAAGAGATAATCGCTACGAAGATTTATTTCTAATGGTCAATGCAACAGTTTATCTGTGGAAGGGCACGTAAATGATCTATACGAAGATCCAGTGCTTAATCCAGGATATTTACAGAGGAGATAATCATTACGAAGATTTATTTCTGATGGTCAACTATCTTTGGGATAGTGTGTAAATGATCTATACGAATATCTAACACTTAATCCAAGAGATTCTTTCAGAAGAAGTTCAGGGATAATCGCCACGAAGATTTAATCCTAATATTATTTTTGTTCTTGGAAAGGTATGTAAATGTTCTATACGAAGATCTATTACCTAATCCAGGATATTTCCAGAAGAGATAATCTCTACGAAGATTTATTTCTAATGGTCAATGCAACAGTTTATCTGTGGAAGGGCACGTAAATGATCTATACGAAGATCTAGTGCTTAATCCAGGATATTTCCAGAGGAGATAATCGTTACGAAGATTTATTTCTGATGGTCAACTATCTTTGGGATAGTGTGTAAATGATCTATACGAAGATCTAGCACTTAATCCAAGAGATTCTTTCAGAAGAAGTTCAGGGATAATCGCCACGAAGATTTAATCCTGATATTCTTTTTTTTACCTTGGGAAGGTATGTAAATGGTCTATACGAAGATCTATTAGCTAATCCGGGATATTTCCAGAAGAGATAATCGCTACGAAGATTTATTTCTAATGGTCAATGAAACAGATGATCTTTGGAAGGGTACGTAAATGATCTATACGAAGATCTAGTGCTTAGTCCAAGATATTACTAGAAGCAATTCGGGAGTAATCGCCACGAAGATTTAATCCTGATATTCTTTTTGTCCTTGGGATGGTACGTAAATGGTCTATACAAAGACGTAGTGCTTAATCCAGGATATTTCCAGAAGAGATAATCGTTACGAAGATTTATTTCTGATGGTCAACTATCTTTGGGATAGTGTGTAAATGATTTATACGAAGATCTAGCACTTAATCCAAGAGATTCTTTCAGAAGAAGTTCAGGGATAATCACCACGAAGATTTAATCCTGATATTCCTTTTGTCCTTGGGATGGTATGTAAATGGTCTATACGAAGATCTATTACCTAATCCGGGATATTTCCAGAAGAGATAATCGCTACGAAGATTTATTTCTAATGGTCTATTCAACAGTTTATCTTTGGATGCTACATAAAAGATCTATACAAAGATCTTGTACTTAGCCCGAGATATTACCAAAAGCAATTCAGAAGGGATCGCCACGAAGATTTGATTCTGATACTTAAATTAAAGAATGTTCCTAAAGACGATTCAGAGACGATCTATACGAAGATCTAAGTACTGACACCTAATGAAGGATATTCTTTTCCCCCAGAGATAATGCAGAGACGATTTATACGAAGATCTAGTATTGACATTCAAGTCAAACCATGTTACAGGAATGATTCAGGGATGGACTATACGAAGACCTAGTATTGATATCCAGTGACAACCTATTGATACTATCACCTCCTGATATTATGGATGGCATCTATAAGCCCATCTCCCGTTCCTCTGATTGGCATCTTTAAGCCCATTCAAGCAATACAACTAATCAACAGTCTTACTCTACACACCGGCGAGTGCAAATTTTGGGCTTTTGTGTTCAATCCCCTTCAACCTTTCAAGTCACGAATGGCACACATGTCAATCTCACTCCTCAGGTTTTAGAAAATTGAACAGGGACAGCTGTTGCACCCCAATATTTGCCCTCCCCTAGTCAAGGCATTGTGCTCCAAGGTGTCCCAAGAGGTTCAAAAGGTTCACAAGGTTCAAAAGGTATCCCAAGAGGTTCACAAGGTTCACAATTGGTCAAAAAATGTGACAATTCATTCAGACAAAGCATCCTCCTAAGCAATGCACCCTAAACTAGGGTTTTGGATTTCATCAGGCTAAATGGACTTCCAAGGCCTCAAGTGAACTTCATAACATCTCACATGTCTTCAAGAATCCCTATGTCAAGTTTAAAGGCTTTCCCAAAAGGTTTGCTCAGTCAGATGATCAGATATGCAAAAATCAGTCAAAGTGGTTAAAAAGTCAAACTGAGGTCAACTGTGGTCAAACCAAAGTCAAACTTCATGATTTTTTGCCAACATCAAGTATATGAATTAAAATTCATCATTTGATAAAGGGTTGATTATGATTCATCAAGGAGATTTCAGATCATCAAGAATCAGGAGTTTTTAAATTAGGGTTTTCATAGGAAAAGTCAACTGAACTTTGACCAACCATAACTTTCACATGCTTCATCAAAAATTTCCCATACAAAGCTCATTTTGAAGGAAATTGAATTCTCTACAACTTTGTGTCTCACAAGCCAAGCCTAAAATTCTTCATTTGGAAGGTATGAGCTAAGACATTATAGGTCATTTCAAAAGTCAACAAAAAGTCAACATCTTCCAAAGGGCATAATTTGAAAATGGTAAAAGATATGGACATGAGACCAATGAGTTTGGTTAAAGGACTCTCTAAGATTTCCAAAATTTCTAAGAACACCTTCATAGCCTTAAAATTGAGGGATTTGTGTCTTTGCAAAGTTGGGAAATATTTGAGAGGTTTATTGAGCAAATGGGGTCTTAGAACCAATTCTTTCCATATGGGCTTGCATTTTTATGACCCAATCTCTACCATGACATCATGCACGAATCAAATATCATTTATTCAGATTTTTATTAGTTTATTTTTATTTATTTTGATTTTATACATTAAAAATCATTTTAAATCAAAATAAAATATGAAAAACTTAATATTTGATATGATTCTCATTCTAGAAACTCTTAAAGGATATTCAAAGCTGATTGGTATCATCAAAATTCGTGCTCACCTAATTTAGAAAGGTTTTATAAGATTTTTGAGGATATTTGAAAGTGGTGAAACTTCATGATCAAGCAACCACCAAAAGCCCACAAATCCACAAAGTTTTAACCTAATTCTGTTCCATACATATACACAAACTAAAGACAATCACAAGGACACGAATTGGCTGCCTCCAAGAGCAAGAACAAAATCTCAAATTTCACAAAAAAATCTCATAATCGGATTCTTATTTCCAGGCCATCTCCAAAGCTTTTTGAAGGTTGCAAATCATTCCTTGAAGATCACTAAATGTTTTTGGATCATAAAATCATCCCTTCATGCATTGAAACATGCTAACCGAATCATTCTTGTTCTTCAAAATATTGTTTTTCGATTTCACATATTTAGCTAATATAAACTAATTTTGTTGTTTGATTTGTGTCAGTCATGATCTATAGATGGTTTCTGGGCAAAGAGATTGAAGAACCATGACCTAAACCAAAAGTTGCCATTGTTAGGGTTCTTGGACAAAATTTAGGGTTCTTCGATTTAACCATTATAAATTAATTCTAAAGCTGTAAATGAATTGTATGATGTTTGTGGATCATGACCATGTGATCAATTTGATGAATCAATACGTATTGATGATGATATGAGATTTGCAGGTTTCGAACGCAGGTAAATTCGCAGGAAGCATCAAAGGAAATTTCGCAGGAAATTTGAATGAAGAAGATGAAGTTTTGGCGCGGAAATTCAACCTTGATATTTGTTTTATTTTATAATGATTAGTGTTGGTTAATTATTGAACGCGCCCCACATGGCTCAGCTGGTTGGAGTGTTTGTGTGTTATTGCAATGGTCCTGGGTTCGAATCTCCCCCAGGCCATTTTGTTTTGTGTTTTATTTGATTTTGGCAGGTTTAAAATAAAAGAATTGATATTCACTTCATACACACCAAGCACAGGTGGCCTAGTGGTGATGATGCTGGACCAGAGAGAGAGAGCCTAGAGCGTGGGTTCGAATCCCAGCCTCAGGTATGTTGTTTTTTTCTTCAATTTTTTGTACTTTTATTTGTTTATATTATTATATTCATTTAAATTCTTATAAAACTAATTTCTAAACAATATTATAAAATTTTCTTATAAAAAACTTTATATTTTCAAAATCATAATTTATTTTCTTAAACTTAAATTGGTTCTATTTATTTTTTAATATGTTTATATTTATTATTATCATATATATATTTTTGTAAATAAATTAAATAATTAGGTTTAGAATAATTTTCTTACCCTAATTTAATTAACCCTAATTTTCTCAACCCTAATTTATTAACCCTAATATTTAACCTAATTTTTTTTCTCTAAACCATAATTAACCATTAATCATTATTTTTAATATGTAAATAGTTTATTATTTGTTTATTATTAATCTTATTTTCTTAATTAATTCAAAAAAACTTTTCTAACATTAATTTTTCTTGCTAAATTTATTATTTCTTTTATCTTATTATTCTAACATTTATTCTTATTTTATTACTAATATTTAATTATTGCTTATTTATTATTATTATTCTATTTATCATTATTATTATTTCTCGATTATATTGTAATGGTCCCAAAGCCTTGTAATATTTTTAGGTTTATATTTTTGCTTTATTTATCGTAAATATATTTATTGTATGATTAGTAATTTAGGGTGTGTAACATGTTTGTAATTAAAATCCATTTAGAAAAATTAATTCAATAAGATAAATATTTGAAAATAAACCCGCACACACGTAAGTCGATCTTTGATCGCCATCTTGCACTTCCTAGGGTTGCCTCTCAGTTGCCTATTTCAAAAGGTCAAGTAGGGTGTCTTAAGCAAGTCCCTTCATAAATATCATCAAGTCCCTATAATTTTAAAGATCAAGTCCCTTCGAGGTTGCCTACGATAAATGATCTTGTCCCTTCGAGTAAAAGATGATAAGTCCCTACGAATTGCTAAAGACACCTTACAGTTGCCTATATCCAGATGTCCCTACACATGTCCCTTAATACATCCAAGGTAATGACTACCTATTCCTTAATAATAGGGATAGTCTTACCATTGAAAGAACATAAGAACAGTAAAGACTTAATATAGGGTAGGTTTCTCTTAATTACTTGCTCACATTTCAAAATACTCTTTACACCCCATTTTTCAAACAATTTTCAATTAAAACAAGGCTTTGTATACATCCATACGAGGATCATTACAAAGTATTTAGAATTTTTTTAATCACACACTACACTCTTGCAAACAAACGAAGTGAACTAAGTAACTAAGAGCCCATGGATAACCATGGATATAAAGGGTGCTAACACCTTCCCTTTATATAACCTACCCCCCGAACTCAAGTCTTTTAAAAATAGGCCTTTCCTGTTCTTTTATGTCCTTTCCTTTTGGATAAAATAAAAGTGGGTGGCGACTCTTGCTATCCGCAACATTTATAGAAAGTCAGTTCTCCCACCGTGTTACACATCTGTTAACACAAGGATTTCAAACTTTCAGCATGATGTCAACCAACAATTCTCATACATATATTCTCATCTCTACATACCACCTTATGATCCATCCAACCCGGCTGCCCCACCAACTCGCCAACCACCTCTCAACCAACAATTTCCTAACCAAGACCCTTTTGACCCCAATATGGATTTGTTTTTAAAATGTTTTCATGTCTCTTGTTTGGATGTTTTCTTTATGTGGTCTTTTATGCTTACTAGTTGTAATGTCTCATTTATGTTTCTTTTGTTTCCGTATGTTTCGTTATGTTTCTTTTTAAATGTAAAATTTTGCATTTATGCTATGTATGCACTTCAAGTTTTAATCTATAATATGTTATTTCTAGTTTCATTATTTCTTGTTTATGGTTATTATTTTCACCCATCTTTCCCTTCTTTTTGATAATGTCAAAGGGGGAGAAAGATGTTATGCTTGTACATTTTCTTGTTTTGAATTTCCTAAAGGTACAAAGCTCTGATTCACATACAAAGGGGGAGATATGCATCTTAGGGGGAGAAGTATTCCGAAAATGTTAAAAAATCTAAGAAGATCGTTTGTCATCATCAAAAAGGGGGAGAATGTGAAGTCAAGCTTCTCCATGGTCATCACTTGTTTTGATGAAGACACATCTCTTAGCTACAATATGATAAAGAAGGCAAAGATGATTTTCAAGATTAATGCATCATGTTCAAAGACTTATCTCAAAGAAGATGTTTCATGAAGGTATATTAACAATTATTCACAAAAATTAAAGTCTTAGATGCTCAATCAAAAACCTATATCATGGCATAATCCTCTCTTAACCTTAGCATAATTTAAATTTGCATTTTTCAAGTTTAAGCTTGTGTAAATCGATTTCACCATACATGCAATCGATTTACATCTGTTTGTTTTAAGCATTTTTGGCTTTTTTACTTGGTGCAATCGATTGCATGTTTCAAAACTTTGAAAAATTTGGAAACGTATGCATGTGCAATCGATTTGCATTATAGTGCAATCGATTGTAGCCTGTACAAATTTGAAAAATCAGTATTTTTCATAACACCTCTTCATGTATCTTTTCATGGAACCTTTTCATGATGCATTGACATTTGTTCATGAATTTTTACTGTTATTACATTGTTTCATAAGGGTGTTATGTGCATATAAATTCCAAACTTTTTCAAATCATTTGTCACCTCTTTCAAAAATATTTTCATAGAAAAAATTCACAAAACTCTTAAACTTTTGACAAGAATTTTTCTGCATTACTTCATATCATATAATCAGAAAATTCTTGAGCTATCTAATATTTTATGATTGTGAATTATTGTTAGTGAAAGAGAAGATCAATTGTTATATTGATAAAAAATCAAAGCTTCATATTTCTATCTTATAAAATTCAGAATTATTATTTTGTTCTTGTTATCCGGATTGTGGATACAAGAAGTCTTTTATTGAGAGGATTGTTCTCAATAAGACATAGTGGAAAATTCCAAGAGGATTGATCTTGGTGGATATAGTTTAGTGACTTTTATAGAAAGACTAGGAAGAGTCTTGTATTTGTCCAAAACTATAGTAAATTCTCTTTCGTGTTGAAAGGGGAGTGGAGTACTCTCGGATTGTGAGGGGAACCACTATATATCGCCGTGTCCACTTTACTTTTCCGCTTTACCGCATTTTAAACTTAGAACAATAATCAAGAATTATTCATCCATCGATAAAATTCCGGAAAAATTTCTAAGAACCTAATTCACCCCCCCCCCCCCCTCTTAGGCGCACTCGTATACTTACAAGAAAGACCATACAAACTATTGGTCATCACAGTAAAGCCTGGTGGAGAATCTACATTCTGAAGGTTGATTCTCAACATAGCTCCCGACGGCTTCCAGTATGACATTTTACCTCTTGACACTGCTCAGTCTTTCTTCAAACTTTGTCATCTTCCAACGGTTACCACTTGTTCAGACTGAATACCAGGAAATCAGTTGGTTGGTCACAGACAAAGGAGGAAGGATTAGCTTTCTGGAAAATGATATGCAATGTTGATGAATGCGGATGCAATATGATGATGATAAAGATTCAAAGACATGGGATCAATGACTGGTATCTGTTTGGATGTGGAATACTGAACCAAGAACCAAGTGTCTGTAATCACAGGATCTGTGTATAATAACCCAGAATAGATAACCAAGGACCAAGAATTCCAGGATCTCAAGAACCAGATCAGAACATAGAACAACACTGATAATAAGGGTATTGATAGTTCTGTAGCTTTTGTTGTTGGAATTCATTTTGGTAAAATTGATTGTGATTGATATATTCCTATAAAGATGTTCTAACTTTTGTTTTCTGCTGCTGCATTTTCCTCTAATATGATGTGTATGATCAAATTATGTTTTGGAAAAAAGTGTGCCAAAGGGGGAGATTGTAAGTTATGAGTTGGCAGCAATTTTTGCAAAATATTTTGCTCGGGAAAATGCTTTGAAGAATGTCTTGACATAAGAATAGTACACCACTGCAGGTGTGAAAGGTTAAGTGTGTTTCTGTTTTAGCAGGATGTCAAGATTGATGTCATGACATCTTTGTTTGGTGTTGAAATCATAACTGTCTAATTTTCTGTCTGCATGAGTTTTCAGAAATATTCTTTAACCATTTTGTTGAGATTTATTAGGAGCTATGTTTATAAGGTTGTGATTCAGCATGCTTCAGAATATTGAAGAATATATACTTTCTAAATATAGAGATATTTTAGGAAGTTCTAGCTTGAAGATCTTTTTGTAGCAGATTTTTCTACATATTTGTAGCAGTTGTTGATGTGGTTTTAGGCCCAAAATCCAGTTGGGATTAGGTTATAAAAAGAAACCTTCTAACCTAGGTTTAGTAACCAGCCAAAGATGTAAAAGTCATATCATTAGGGTTGAGTTCTTAACAGATGTATGCTGAAAAGATGTAATCTTCAGGGTTATTTCTTTGTAAACCTCGAAGTTGTTAAGTAAGAGGTGTATTGTTCTTGGAGGAAGCTTTTAAGTAACTATGAGATGTTGTCATGGAAGTGTGTCTTATGTTTTTCCTTGTTGTTTAGGTAAAGAGTTGTCAATATCAGCAACTGAGAGTTGGGACTGTGAGACACCATTGCGGTGATTGGGAGTGAGATGGGTTTCTCATACTTAGGATTTCCTAAGTAGAAGTTGTATTGGTAGTGATTAAGTGAGAGGATTGTAAACTGAGTGGTTTGATGTGGGTCCTTGAATTGATACTACATAGTGGATTTTCTTATTAGCTTGGTAGCTCCTAGAGTAGATGAGTTTGCATCGAACTGGGTTAACAATTTGAATGTGTTCTTTACTGCTTTTCTATTTTATATATTATGCAGTATTCTTGTTGAATGTTAAATCAGATGTCTAAACATCCTGTAGGATAATTAGAATCTGATATATCAGAATTGTATGATGTTGTTGTTTGTACCTTGCCATGTTTAACAAGTAACAGATATGATGTCTCAACATCGTATTCGACATCTGAGTCTGTCATACCAGAATTTCAATTGGTATCAGAGCAGGCATCGTAGTTTGTTTTTGGATGAGATCCAAGGGGGATACTTTCTGGTTCATGGTCAAGGTTGAAGATCTTTTCTAAAAAGTTGTTTATTGTGTGAATGGTCCCTAGAAGTGGAGGATGGATTATTCTATTGTTGCAACCTAATGGTAAGCTGATGTTGTAGTAGGTTTGATTTATTTTTCAAACCTATTGTAGTTTTGTGTCACCTGGAGTATGTTGCTAGGGCTGATATGTGACACCTAGAGTGTTTGAGGAGTTTATGTGTTAATCCGCTGCATAGCTATATGAAAACTCCTGATGGTGTGAAGAGATGCTTTGGGGGCCAAACTAATGTGGTTAAATCACATGTGTTTGGAACCTACTCCTGATTTAGAAGAGGATGCATCTGTATCTGATACGTTTCTATCCCTGGAACTGATCTTGATATGTGTGTTGGTCAAGGAGTGATCAACATGTTATGTTTTCCTGAGGATAATTTATGTTTGGTCCTTGCTGCAGGAATAAAGTACTTGAGCTTCAAGGAGTATTACCCCTAAGAGACTCCTTGTACATGAAGGTCAAGTTGTGGGATGTATTAACTTGTGTAGTTGACTGATGTGGATATAGTTGGTCAATTGATATATTGGGTGTGAAGACATCTCAAGTTAGACAATCTAAATACTAAGTCTGAAGGAGAAGTTTGTTGAGATGGTTTTGTTGTTGCATATGTTCATTTATTGGCCTGAAAGCTTGATATGCTACTGATGGATGATTCCCTTGTGTTCCCCTGTGTGTGCATTACTATGAAGGATGCCTTCAAAGCCATAGTAATTTGTGAAGCTCTTTATGACTGAAACTAATGTATGAAAAGATGTTAGAACATCAGACGCTTGCAAAAGTAGAAGAAGTCAGACTACTCGTCCTACCTTGTGTGGGAAGGTAATCTTGTCTGAGTAATAGTAAATACCTTGACGGGATACTTGGTATTTTTCTATTATTGTTGTGATGCATATGATTGAAGATGGGTACTTTGACGGGAGACTTGGTATTTATCTAGAAGTTATGCATATCTACAGTCTGAACATTATGTTTCAAAAAGTGTGCTGAGAATCTGGTGCTCATCTTCATAAAGAGCTTTGATTGTTCTTGTAAGGGGGAGTTAAGAGTGTTATTTGTGGTCTTTTGGTGCAAGGGTGCAGTTTGTTGCTGAGGATGATCATAATAACTATTGTGCATAATCATAAAGGGGTCTTGTATCATCTCAGAGATGGAAATGATAGATTGTGTAGACATCATGATTTTAATGACCACTTGGTATGGTTTATTTCTAGTTCAGGTGCAGACCAGAATAATTATCATAAGGTTAGAATATATAACATTATCAGAACTTTATGAAGAGTGCTTTACTCAAAGAAAGATGTCATCCTTGGTATGGCTGTGAGGTGTAGTTCTTAACTATTCCTTCTGAAGTTTTAGACAGTGCCAAGTTTGATGTCTTTGGAGAAACATTGGCAGGTTCTCATCAATGTGTAATATTGGTAGGGACTACTGGAGAATCAACAAAATAGAGGTTTTCTACTCAAACTTGGTTGGTGAATCAAGTCTATGAGAGCATGAAACTTTTGTTCTGTTAAGGGAGGAGGTTCTTTCAAGTGGCAGAAGAAGGAGTTGAGTTCAACAGCTGGATGTGGAATGATAATGTTCAAACATCTAGTTCAACATCAAAATCTCAGTTTGTGAAGTGGCACATCAATTAAAGATAGGATGATTTACAAAATAAGTAGATCAGAATATTTTCTATGACAATTCTGACAAACATGAAGAAGACAAAGTGTGGCAGTTGGCTTTTTCATATGAGGGTTCCTAAATGAGGTGATCCAACTATGGCTATTGGTTGAACTCTTTAGTGGATTCTAAGAATCAAGATAATTAGAGTGTGACGGCTAGTTAGTTTTGAGGATTTTCTTGGAACAAGTTACTCTTAGGAAAAAAGGTGATGAGTTGAAGACTCAAGGATATTTGTTCTTCTTGAAGGTGGATGAGAGTTTATCTCTTTTTATGGATTTCTGATTCAAGCCGGTGGCATGACATTGTTGAAGGTATTCATTTCTTGGATTAATATGTTTTAGTAAGTCCAGTTGGTGGAACATATCAAGAATCATGGTGATGATGTCTTGGTGTATGGAAGATGTTCTAATTGGTGTTAGGACATTATCTAGGGTGATTGTCTTCTTTGTATCTAATTTGAATCTACCTAATCATATGGGAGAATGATGAAGTAGATGATTTGTCTTGGAAGAAGATTGACTGAAGTAGATCAGGTATTGATTGCTTGAAAGTATGAATGTGGATATTCACAAATTAATGTCAGAATTAGTTTGGATGAGTATTGTCTGGAGTGTATAGACAAAATAATGTGAAGGTAATGTAGGCCTAATGTCAAGTCCTGCTAGCAAGAAGTTGATCAGAAGTTGTAGCTTGTGGTAACAACAAACCAAGAAGGGATCATGTGTTTTGGTACAAGGGGTGATTGTGTTCAATTAGGGATTGAATAGAGAGTGAGCTCTTGAAGAAATGAAGATGCATTTTATGTTTTCCATTCATCAAAGTACAAAGAAGCATGTTTATCCTTGATAGAGGAGAGTGTTACAATTTTGTGCACTTGGACTTGTAAGGTTAATGGGGAGCAGTGTTCTTATTGGTGTTCTAGATGGTGCTCCTATTATGGCTAAAAAGGGGGAGAAGTAACTAACATCAGGTGTCCCTTGGTTGAAGGGGAGTTGGATGGGTGTTCAAAGAAGGTTTTAGCGAAAATATGCCAAAGGGGGAGATCGATAGTTATGTAGCTTTTGTTGTTGGCATTCATTTTGGTAAAACTGATTGTGATTGATATATGCCTATAAATATGTTCTAACTTCTGTTTTTTGCTGCTACATTTTCCTCTAATATGATGTGTATGATCAAATTATGTTTTGGCCAAAAGTGTACCAAAGGGGGAGATTGTAAGTTCTAAGTTGGTAGCAATATTTGCAAAACATGTTGCTCGGGAAAATGTTATGAAGAATGTCTTGACATAAGAATAGAACACCACTGCAGGTGTGAAAGGTTAAGTGTGTTGATGTTTTAGCCGGATGTCAAGACTGATGTCATAACATCTTTGTCTGGTGCTGAAATCAGAACTACCCAATTTTCTGTTTGCATGAGTTTTTAGAAATATTCTTTAAGTGTTTTTGTTGATATTTATCAGGAGCTATTTTTAGAAGGTTGTGATTCACCATGGTTCAAAATATTGAAGAATCTATACTTTCTAAATATAGAGATATTTTAGGAAGTTATAGATTGAAGATCTTTTTGTAGCAGATTTTTCTGCATATTTGTAGCAGCTGTTGTTGTGGTTTTTAGGCCCAAAATCCAGTTGGGATTAGGTTATAAAAAGAAACCTTGTAACCTAGGTTTAGTAACCAGCCAAAGATATAAAAGTCATATCATTAGGGTTGGGTTCTTAATGGCCGTATGTTGAAAAGATGTAATCTTCAGGGTTGTTTCTTTGTAAACCTCGAAGCTAATAAGTAAGAGGTGTATTGTTCTTGGAGGAAGCTTTTAACCAACTATGATATGTTGTCATGGAAGTGTGTCTTCTGTTTTTCCTTGTTGTTTAGGTAAAGAGTCGTCAATATCAGCAACTGAGAGTTGGGACTGTGAGACATCATTGTCGTGATTGGGAGTGAGATGGGTTTCTCATACTTAGGAGTTCCTAACTAGAAGTTTCATTGGTAGTGATTAAGTGAGAGGATTGTAAACTGAGTGGTTTACTGTGGGTACTTGAATTGATACTACATAGTGGATTTCCTTCCTGGCTTGGTAGCCCTCAGAGTATATGAGTTTGCATTGAACTGGGTTAACAATTTGAATGTGTTCTTTACTGCTTTTCTGTTTTATATATTATGTAGTATTCTTGTTGAATGTCAAATCAGGTGTCTAAACATCCTGTAGGATAACTAGAATCTGGTATATCAGAATTGTATGATGTTGTTGTTTGTACCTTGCCATGTTTAAAAAGTAACAGATCCGATGTCTCAACATCGTATTCGACATCTGAGTTTATCATACCAAAATTATTTCAGGTATGTTGAGGCCAGGGTTCCTACAAACCTGTAAACACCCCTCCCAATCTCACTAGTATGTTCTGGGTCAACATCATGGACTCTCAAAGCCGAGCAGCGATAATACATTCACCATTTCTGAGAAATGGTTTAATATTACAATCTCAGGGAAACGGTTTAGTATTATACACTACTCAGTGAGGTCTCAGTTGAGTCCGGGAAGAACAAGCATCCCCCATAAGTTCCCAGCTTCAAGCATTGAAATCGAGAAACAATAGTACATTCATCCCGAAGGGTACGATACTATTGTCATACGACCATTTGCTTTAACTGAGTTCCTATGAGAGAACTAGGCCATCCTATGTAAGTTCCCAGTGGGCCCTCGGGTGCGAGTGGGTTTGCCATCAAATGTGGTCTGCCACTGTCACCACTGGAGAGGGTTGTTTCCACAAATGTTTTCAGTGATCGGTCCCCATATACACATAACTATCAAGGTAGTATCCTCAAGTGGGGGAAATCCCCACACAGAATATTTCCAAGATGGTCGCAGTCTGGGTGTGGAACACACAGCCACTCATCATGATGATGTATCATGGAAGTACAGTGTTTATCCATGCTAAAACCTAGGGTGCACTCGAGCCTTTGTATTGGGCTCCTCACTCAGTAACTCCCATCCCACCAAACAGAAAAAACCAACACAGTCCAGTCCAACACAATATATGGCAGTAATACAAATTCAATAAAGTAAATTCAATTAAATAAATGTGAAAAAGCAAGTAAATAAAACACAAAAGCAAATAAAAGCAAACAGATACACACCCAAGAACAGAAACACACAAGCGCTAGGATTGACTCTCATAGGGAACCAGAGTCCCCAGCTATCGCAACGTGAAAATCAACTGGCGAAAAATAAAAGAGTCTCCATCGATATGTTTTTTATCTCGACGAAGGAAAGGAGAACAATCAAAGAAAACATGGGGGAAAAGGAAAAGACGAGGTCATCACAACCAAGTCTAGGCTCAGGAGTCGGTTACACGAAGGGAAGGTATTAGAACCCTTTTGTGTCTATCGTACTCGATGGGATCCACGCTTGCAGCTCTGCTCAAAGGGTGTAGTCATTTGAAGCTTCATCTGATGCTAAACTGGAAAGAACGGGAAAGGAACGAGAACGATAACGAAAAACAAAAATGAATCGGTGATAGAAAGAAACGGACTCGAGAGGGCATCACACCCTAGCTTTGTGTGTCTCGTCGCAACGAGAATTAGAGTCAACATAGTTCTGAACTGAATGGGGTTTGAGTCGACAAGCATCACGCTTGTGCCTATGTATCTCCTAATGAGAATCATACCACCGTAGTTCGGCTAACTAAGGGTGACCATGGTCTTTTGGGTTTTTTAAGGCTTGAATTGTTTATGTCTATGCTCAGGTATTGCAGGCTCGTCTGGCACGAGTGCATTTACCGTCTTGCAAAGAGACAAGTATGAGCAAGTTCTTACATTAAGAGTGAAGAAGATGAGAAAAGAATTCCCTCAGGAAAGACGATTGAAGCTTGGTTCAAGTCTTCTAAAGAAATGTTTTTTGTTGTTTTGTTTGTGAAGCATCCTCATGATAAGACTTATTCATCATGATAGATACTCTACACGTCATCCCCATATGTAATATGTGCAAATATCCCATGGCAAAGTCTCTTGGCAAATGAAGAAGTTCATCCTTTATTAGGTGTTTTTGGATTTTCTTTAAGAGGAAGAAGAGAAAGACTCAAAGGTTTAAAAGAAAAACACTAAGGGGGGTTTGATCCTAAAAGCTATCATGCAATGATTGATCCTACAATTGAGGTTTCTATCTTATTCCAACTTAATTCAATATTAAGTTTGACTAGGCACCTAAATGAAAACTTGTGAACTAGGCACAAGTGAACCAACAGATAAACCAAACATGAATGAATGTAAACTCAAAATTTAAGCAAATCTCAAGTAAAAAGAAAATAAGACATGAGATGAAGAAAAAGTAAGTGTGCAAGTGAAATATGCAACAAGGATGAGAGGAAGATGCAACATCTAGTATTTAACAATGCGAAAACAAAGCCTACTCAAGGTAGGACTCCAGATGTACCAGTATGCTCCTAGCATGGCCTCAGGACTAGAGAATGGGGCATTAAAATTTATTTTCCAGTGGTACCTAACGGAGGAGGTTTGTTTCCTCTTCTATACGTGGCAGGAAAAAAATCAAGAAATATGTCACCAGCTTCACCAGTATGTCAAAGTATCCTCGAGTGTCCACATCACAAATCATCGTAGTTAGTTCAATCGAAGTTCTAGAAAGAAAACTCAACAAAGTCAACAAAAGTGCAAAATAAAGGTCATGAACATGTAATTAATCCAAAACTAAAATCAAGGTTCACATCAAAGTTAATATCTACTTAAAATGAAATCAAGATCAACATCAATGTTAAGATTCAAAATATCATAAATAAATAAAAATATTTAAAAGAAACAAAATTAACTAACAAAAGTTATACAATAAAAAAATAGAATAAACAAGAAGGGAGAGGTTTGGACGCTGGATCCTTGTATGCTGATAGCAGGATCTGGTGCAGGCCCAAGCTTTTTTAGGCCCGACTATGTTTGGTTGATCTCCCAGGAGTTAAGGAAGTGAATGACTGGTGTGGAAAAGAAAACAAACACTGGGATTGGCCCATCATCAACAATAACAATCAACTTAAAACCATTATAGAGAAAAAAAACGTGTTCTTATATACAAGAAAAAAACAAAAGGAAAATGAATCCCCAGTTCATCAATTTCAAATCTCAGAAGAAGAAAAATCCTCAAAGATTGGTCTCCTCTTCTTCACAAATCTCTCCGGCACCGTCAAGAAGGATGAAGAAATCATCACCGGCCATTCTTACTCCTCTCTGTTTCAGATCGTGATTTTCTTCAACTTTCTTTCCTGTTTTCGGTTTCATTTTGAATCTCCTTCGTTCTCTTTCTTACTCAAAATACGGCATCGCCCTTCTTCCTCTTTCACCGTTGAAGCTTCTTTAGTCAAATCACACAATTCCCTCTCACTCTCTCCTCCAAACGATTGCTTTCTCTTTCAAACCTTTGTCGTCGTGCACAATATTGTCGCGACTTTAATGTTTTTGAATGTTGCGAGAATTGTTGTATGTGATGTTGAGAGGTTGTGTGAAGGAAGTGGTTTGAGAAGATTTGATGGTTTGTGCGGTGGTGCGCTGATGGTGAAGAGCATAGTTTTGAGATGGAGGTTACGGTTGAGGTTTATAGGTTGTTGTTCGATGTCGAATTTGACGAACAACTTCTGGTTTTCCAATCTTACTGAATTGGTTTACTTGCAGGACCAACCACACAAATCCTAGGACACATGTGCAAATTTATATGAAATTCTGAACTCTTAGAGTAAAAAGTCTCTTGATCCTTTATTTGGTTGGTTAAGTTTTTCATATATGAATGATTTTGATTAAGTTATTTAAATAAAAGTTTTGACAAAGTAAATTTGACAAAGTTGAAATTTGCATAAAAGTAAATAATGAAGAATAAATGGCTGGTAAATGTAAAGAAAATAATTAATAAAGAACTTTGAATTTGATAAAAACTTAAATAAATGGTGTTGTTCACACATATATTTTCCAGATAAAACTCTTTTTCTCTCACACGGGTACTTTAGAGTATTTTTGCAGTAATTTTGTATAATTTTTTCACACACTAAATCTAACAAACATTATCCTATTTATATACAAATAAAATAACTGCTATCAACGGGAAAATCCTAAGACTAATGACACTTGGATTTCTGCATGTTCTCCTTTCTTCAAAAGCTTCCACGTGTCCTTCTTCCAAACGAAATAACTGTCTGAATTTGAATTTATCCTTAATGTCGAAACAACGCGTCCCTTCAGGCTTTTCGAATTGTCAAAAATATAACGTATCAACCAAATTTGTAAAAATGATACATCGTCTATCTTTGTCGAAATGTTGAATGCTTCAATTGTCACCCAATTTCTATCAAACTGTCGAAAACATGTCAACTAAATATTGTCGAAATATCTCTTCTAATATATTTCTTCAGTTTTCTTCATTTGTAAATATCTTTCTCTGTCAAAGAAAATCATTTTATCTTTCAAATCATGCTGTCAAAAATATGTGTCTACAAATTGCCCCCCAGCAAAGGTTTTTTCGACTATTTTGGAGAAAATTCATTTGTTGTCGAGAATTGCTTCGACGCCATATCAACTTTTTATTTTCATCATTTCCAAGGTTAGATATTTCAAATCCCCAGAAATCTTCATCATCGTATCTTTTCTCAAAACGTCAACTCAACCCACGTTCTAGATAACTACTCCACTACCCCTAAGGCTAGGAAATCATGAGTTTCTCAACTGCCATCAGCCCACTTTCTTTATGAGATAAATTCTCCATGCGGCCCATGATTTAATTTAAACTTAACCGTTTCAATCTCTTTTGCCTATAAATACTAAACCATTTTCTTTCTTCCAAACTTTTCTCACAACCTTCTTATTCCTAAAGCAAAGAATTTCATCACTCTAAACCGCAAAGAGACTTCACTTCAGACAATAATAGCTTCCAAGATAACTTCCAGCAGCAAGACAACTAAAAGCTCGACTACACTAACATACACACACAGACTAAATGGACCCACGATCATTAGAAACCAATAGTACAGTCCAGAGCCTCCCAATGAAAAAGAAAAAGATAGCATTTACATGTCTTAGGTATTAATTCCTATACTGGTTTCTGGTAGTTGTCATTCTATTTTAGGATATCTCCCCAATCTAGACCTTAACCCAGATAAGTTAAGAGAATATTTCCCTTCATATCAACGTTTGAAACCCATATGAGCTAGGGTAAAATCCAAACAAACTGGGGAACCAACTGAGGGTTCAAATTCGACCACTGATGAAGGTATGAATTTGCTTCACTTAAACAATGCTAGGATCTTTAGAATAAGTCACATGGCAAAAGATCCCTCTGACTATCTTGCTTGGTTGGCAAAGATTGAAAAGGTTAAAGAACCCTTTTGGGGAGAAATGGGAATCTTTGACTTAATCCAAATGTCAAAAGTAGGACCTAGCTATTGTCCCAACATGATTTTAGCATCTCTCTTTTTATGGGATAACACCTACAACAACTTTCACCTTCCTTGTGGAATGGTCACACCAACCCTTTTCAACCTAGAAGAAGTATGTGTACTTAGCCCTCTAGGATGGAACTTTGACCCAACTCTTTAAAACCAAGATTCCATTAATTTCGACACCAGCAAAGCCTCTTACTCCGATTTTATCAACTACTATCATGATAAGACAACTAATACAGTATCTAAAGAAGAGCATATAGCCTTCTTAACTTTATGGTTGTTGAAGTATGTCTTCTGCTCTCGTTCCTTGCAAGTGGCAAAGAAATTTGTCACCGTAGCTAATCAACTGGAAGAAGGGATCAGACTATGCTTGGGCGAAATTATCTTGGCAAACATGTATGAGTCCTTAAGTGAAAGCGTATATTTCCTGAAAACTGCCACTGACAAAGGGAAACTTGGCATTTCAGGACCCCTATGGCTATTACAATTGTGGCTTAATACCACTTTCGAAACTTCTATCCCTGTTAAGAACATAGTGAACAAAGAAGAAGTGAAAGATAGAGATGTCGAATGGCCCAAGTTAGCACAACTGACACCATATGATGAAGGACTCAGTCTTCGACAAGCTTTCACGAGTTACGTCATGATGTTCGCCAAGAGGTATAATTTCACTCCTTCCATGTCACCTTTTTCCCATAGAACAATTGGCCCTAAATGGGTTACCTCACAACCTCCCTTTGAGATGGAAGAGGCTGAACGAAAAATCCTTGATGTTTGGGAAGCTTTCTTAATCCCTAGACTCCTTCTCTCCCACCATAATGTGACAAAGACTAAAATTTCTTTAATCGTTTACCAACCCAACCTAGTTGCTAGACAATTTGGATTGGTCCAATCAAAACCAAAACCTGTCTTTTCGAAGAAAGGTTCCATTATTTTCTACAACTCCTACCACTCTGAGGAACAAAGTCTCCAACTAGCGAAGAAATATTTTGATGGTTTTGTTGATATCTGCCCAGTGGTTTTTCGACCTTCTTTTCTTTGCACACATGAATTTTATGTTTAGTGGAGGGAGTATTACCGCACCAAATTCTATGATGTAAAAGCATTCACAACTCACCTGAGCAATGCATTTACTCTTGTGCAGAACCGGACGAAAAAAGGTAAAGGATGAAATATCCAAGAGATACAAAAGTTTCAAAAATATTTTGAAACCATTTATAGGCCAGAGGAACTTAGTCGAACCATAAGCGAAGCAGCAGTGACTTTAAAACATAAGTTGACGGAGAGATTAGATAGATTGAAATTTCCTTCATATGTTCGACAAGAACAACGATATGAGCTAGCTTTCAATATTTATCCACCAAGGTTTCCCCTTCATCATTCTGCTGGCTTTGGGGTGGCGTTGAGCCCTCCATTTCCAAATTGGTTTGTTTGTGGGGATTATTTGAAAATCCTTCGTCAACAATCCAAAAAACCTGCCGAGTGAGTGGTTCCGACTAAGTTCACTTTAGATGATTACAAAGGACACCTTCATATTGGAATAGAACACGCTCACGTGGAAACTCCCATTCTTGAAGGTGTTTTAATCGACAACGGTTTCTTTATTTTTGATATTCTGAACATGTCTCTTTTTTTTTTTTATTTCTGACTTCATTTTGTTTTCTTCAGCTACCAAGGTCCAAACCAGAAGGGCTGCTGTCAAAAACACCACTAACGTGATGGAGGAAGATCCCCCTGTTGCCACTAAGAAAACTTCGACTAAGGTACAAGTCTTTTTCTCTTAGATTAACCTGCCTTTTCACCTTTTCAAAAAAACTAAATTGTCTTTTGTTACCATATCCAGACAAGTCGAAAGCCACCACTTACACCCAAAAGAAAACAACTAGAAGAAAGGGTGTCTAGTGAAGAATCTGGTGACGAATCACCAGAACTAAGTCAACCCCAAAAACGAAAGAAAACTACAAAAGCTCCCACTCCAAAGTCCAAAGCCAAATTGATGAAAGAAACTCCTCCACCAAGTCCAGCTGCAAATGTGCAAGTAAAGGACGCAGAAAGTGGGAATTCTGGTTTTCACACTGAGATTCCTCAGGTAAGTCCTTGTTCGACTGTTTGACTTTTATCTTCTTAATATATTTTCTTTCTATTGATTTCCTGGGCTATTTGCAGGTTAGTTTTGACAATATTCCACAAGATCAAGAAACAGAACAAGATATTCCAACACATCGAAGCGCTAGTCTAACACCCTCTTCTCCTAAACAACTGACGAAGGAACCAAAAGTGGAAGAACCACCAACGCCTGATTCTCCTCAATATTCTGACGACCGCTCTCCTTCTCCACCTCTAAATACGAATACTCATCAGCAGGACGAAGACCTGAAGGTTGATGCTGAGGTCGAAGGTGACACTATCGAAGAAGGGGTTACTGGCGGTGATGGTGACAAGTTGAATGAAGAACACGTTGGGTCTCACCAAGGGCAACCAAGTCAGCCAAATGCTGACTCACAGAAAAGAGGGTCAACTGGTTCGATAACTCTTTCTCGTGAAGAGAGTGAGAATCTCAAAGTACATAAACCCTTGGAGTATCTTAAAGTTATACTTAGTTCCCGCTTCAACTTTCAAGACTCTTCTCAAAGCACTTCGACCACTTCAGGAGCCACTTCCAGCGCATATTCTCTTGAAGCTGTCATAGATGAGATCAAGGCAAAAATCCTTGACGTGGACTTGTTCAAAGTTTTGGATGCAAATTCAACTACTTGCTTCGAATTGAAGAATATCCTAAAACAAGTCAATGTCTTGGAGTCTCCTGCTGAAGTGAGCAGTCTTGTGATGGACCTGACCACCCTGGTCGACATGGTGAGTGCTGACTTAAATCGTCTGAAGGATTTTGCCAAACAAATCTCCAAGAAATATGAAACCCAGCTTGCTGAATGGGATGCCACCATCGTTTCGACCAACAAAATCACAGAGTTGCAGAAGGTCTCTGAGGCTTATGACAAAGAGATTGTCGAATGCGACACCAATATTCAGAAATGGGAGGAGGAGATGGCTGAACTTCAAAAGAAAATTTCTCAGGAGAAGAAATGCAAAGAGACTCTTCAGAAGCTCAGGAAATTGAGACCCTTTCGACCAATAAAAGCTTTTGTGAGCGTCGACTCCAAATTCAGAAGAAAAAGTTTGATGAGTTGAAGAAATCGTTTGAAAAAATTCAATTGTAATAGGGATAGTGAATATATTTTTATGTACTAGTTAATTCGCCAGTAAATTGTTTGTAATGAATCTGCTGCCTTTTGTTTGGCAAAGTACACTATTTTCCCTTATATGCAATTTTAATTTTCGGCTATCTTTACTTCTTGCAATATTGACTTATACTTTTTTAAGTACTTGCCATTTATCTTTAGTATTCTTTTATTTATGTCCATCTCTTCGACCTCATATGCGCCATTTGAAAAAACCTTTAAAAATTGGAACGGTCCTTCCCACTTAGGATACCATTTTCCCATTAATCTATCCTTTCGATCCATAGGAAGAATCACCTTCCAAACAAGATCACCCACTAAAAGGGTTTTTAATTTCACTTTCTTGTTGTAAAACTTTTTCGACTCTTTCTTTTTAACTCTTTATCAAATCTAAAGCACGCAACCTCTCTTCATCCAAATCAACTAATTCGTCCATCATCGTGCTCCAATAAATTTTTGATGGGATTTCATGATGCCTTTGAACTCGTATCGGCTGTAAATAAATTTCGACTGGTAGCACTACATCATGTCCAAAAGTCAATTTGAATGGGGTAGAGTTTGTTGCTTCTTTGGGAGACGTTCGACAAGCCTATAAAATTTGATCCAAAGTCTTATGCCAATTTCTAGGTTTTCTACCTATGTGTTTTTTGATCAAATTTATCACAACCTTGTTTGCTGCTTCGACTTGTCCATTTGCCGGGGCATAATAAGGTGTCGAAGTTAATAGTTTAAAACCTGTTTCTTTTGCAAATATTTGCATGTTTTTCCCAGTAAATACAGATCCTTGGTAAGTAGTTATTGTTTCTGGTATCCCAAATCTATAGATTATATATTTTTGGATAAACTCTATAACTGCCTCTTGATCCACGTTTACCAATGGTATAGCTTCTATCCATTTAGTAAAATAATTTATTCCAATAAAATGTACTTTTGTCCTTTTGAAGAAGCTGGTCGAATTTCTCCAATTAAGTCCAAAGCCCAACCCCTGAATGGCCAAGGCTTTATAATTGAATGTAACTCACTTGCAGACATGTGGTATACCTGCATGTAATTGGCATTCCTGACAGCCTTTTGCAAATTCGACACAATCTTTCAACATTGTTGGCCAGTACATACCTTGTCGAAATAATAACCATTTCATTTTATGGCTTGCTTGGTGCGCGTCACATGCACCACTGTGCATGTTCGATAAAGCTATCTAAGCTTCATCTTCGCCCAAGCATTTCAGTAAAAATCCTTCTGCAGTCTTTTTATATAATTCATTTCCAAGAAGCACGTAGCTTAAGGCTCTGTACTTTACCTTTCTTTCGACCTTCTGATTTGGGTCTTGTAGATAATCCTTAATGTTGTTGAAAGATTTATGAAAAGAGATTTGAAGTTTGTTAAAAAGAGTGGGGGAGATGCTTGAGTGAGTGAAGCAGAGAGTGTGTATTTTGTGTCTGTTGTTATGGAGCAGAGGAAAAAATGTGTTTTCTAAGAATGAGGGAAAACTATCGTAGTGGTTGTGTGTGTTCCATTTATTTGTGTAGCTGACCGAAATTGTGTGTTGAAGGTGGGGGTAGTGGAATTGTTTTGTGCAGGTGGGGTCCCTTAGTGAGTGTTGAAAGTTTGTAAGTGAGTGTTATATGACTTCGTTGCCAGGAGTTTTGGCTGGTGGGGTCATGATGCGGGAAATTTTCATGTAGAATGAGTGTGTGTTAACGGATGGAAAGTTTTATGCATTTGCATGTGGGAGGAATTGTAATATAATGGGTAATGCATTTGGCTGATAAAGTGGGACCATATGTGTGATGGCTGCAAGTTGTTGTGTGATGGATGTTGAGAATTGTGATGGTTGAAGAAACTTGGTTCCCGTTGACAATCATGTGGGGTCACCTTTGAATGTAGCTTTTCATGTGGCCCATAAATTACCTTACCTCTTCTTCTAATTATTTTTTGTAATTCTTTTTGATAACGCTGAATTTTTTGTGTTGATAAATGAACATGTAAAGGGCCTTATATATATATATATATATATATATATATATATATATATATATATATATATATATATATATATATATATATATATATATATATATATATATATATGAAACATGAATGGTTTTGTGGATGAACAATGCTTTGTAGTTAATGAATATTGACAAATATATGAAACATGAATGGTTTTGTGGATGAACAATGCTTTGTAGTTAATCAATATTGACAAAAGAATTCAAAATGAATAATGGATTTGAAAATTTATTAGATGGTTATTTGGACTAAGAAAAATAAAAATGGACTTGGTTTTGAAAAGTGAATAGGAAATTAGATGGAAAAAAATTGGGTAATAGTTTTGTAAATGGACATGGATTTGGATATTGGAGAAGAAATATGGATATTGAAAAATGGATCTTAGAATTGGATTATGAATTAAACCGAAAATGAATTGAAATATGGATAACTGGATTATGGACAAAACAAATAAATGATGATGACTTGAATGACTCCACAACTTGGTTGAATTTAACCCCACAACTTCACTCAAACTTTTTCCACGCATCTCTTACAAAAATAAATCTCCCGAACAAACTGAATAATTTGTCACCGAAACAATGATCATCTGAATTAACCATCTTCTGAACTCCTGACCAAATAAATCATGAATCAATTTGAATTCGTCTGAGTCAATCACCAGGAAAATAAATCCACAGATGAACACAACTGAACTTGCGATGATCCTGATAAACTTGGTTTTCTGAACCAAACCTCACACGAACCACTACCTGATAACCTGAAAAATCTCACACACAACAATTTGATCTTGGGCGCATACACACTGGCTGAGAAATAAACCACTAAGACGATCAACTTGCACTTGAAGAAATCTCCTAATAGTTTGACCAAGATTAGGTCAAACGTCCATCTGAACTGAATCACGACGAACAAACACACTTGAAACGAAATCAGAGCTTTTGAGGTGTTGAGAATGAAGAATAACTTGAGATGTTGAGAAGAAGAATAGCCTTGTAACTTGATGAAGAAAAGACCACTTATTCACACTTAACTGGTTGAAGAACCAGAACAATCGATGAATATTCCTTACATGTGAAATCCTTGAAGACCACTGAATTAGGGAAATAAACCATAATCGAGTGACAGGAATATAAGAAGATGATGTCATTGGTGGTTGCATAGCTGAAACCTTGAATTCTCTTAATAATCCACAAATAGGGTGTGAAACCCCAATTCCTTCTGATGATATTGATCTCATGTCTTAGGAGCTTATGCAAATGATTGAATGCAAAGTGTTAATGACCTAATGAAGATGCATATGAATGTGAAGCGAAAAGTCAACTAAAGATAGAAAAATTCAGAGGACAAATTTTGGGGTGTTACACTTAGTTTTAATTGAGTTAGTTATTTTGTAATTATTTGGAGTACAAATAATCTCATTTATAAATAGAGAGGATCTCAATTTCATTTTTCTATAAGTCTTTGTATTAGCATTGTATAATTTTAGAAATCAGTTGTGATAAATATATATTGTAATAAACACTTAGAGTGCAATTTACTTCGATGTATTTTAATCAATATTGATTCAGTTAACTTTAAAATTATAGTTTTCCAAAACAAAATGGAGGGGATGAACATCTTTTATTTATTTTTTCGTCGTTGCCAAAATTACTTCCTTACATGTATTTTTTTCTTACAAGTAAACAATATATTATGAGAAGCACAAAGCGTATTCAACTCCTAATATAAGAAAAGGACAAAAAATAACAAAAGAGTCCCGAGAGAATCAAAAAATTACACAGAGAATTAAATCAAACAATTAGATGGATCCTCCATCCAAACCTCCCAACTCAAATGTGAGGATTTCGAGTAAAAACCATGGAACCATTCCCAACTAAATCGTTTCATCAAAACAGTTCCAAACGACTCCTTCCTTCAATTTGATAATTAACAGATTACAAACACAACTCCAAACCAAACTACTTCCTATATTATTATTTGTTGCAACAATAGGATATTGTCATCTTCAACAATCCGATAATTAGATATAAATATAAACAATGCATTCTTGCATAGAATCTTTTCTAACCTAAGGGCATCATGTTCTCTACCCCAAGTAATTTTAAAGCAACAAAGGTCAATAAAAAACCGACAAGTTATACTTAAAATTCTCCCTAGTAATGGATTTAAACCAAATCCAATTCGCTTTGCGTTGGTGCTTACGCTTACGAACAATTCAAAATGCTAAATCACTCCATTCTTACATAATTAAATCCGGCCATATTAATCACGTTTTTCTCTTAAATAACATGATCTCTGTTTATTCTAAGTGTTACAGTTTCAATGATGCATGTAACCTGTTCGACGAAATGCCTCATAGAAACATAATTTCTTGGACAACAATGGTCTCTGCATTCACCAATTCTGGCAGGCCCCGTGAAGCTCTAATGCTTTATAACAATATGTTAGAATCCAAAATAGAACAACCTAACCAGTTCTTGTACTCTGCGGTTCTCAAAGCATGTGGTCTTGTGGCGAATATTGAATTGGGCAAGCTGGTTCATCACCATATATTTCAATCTAAGTTGGATGTTGATACTGTTCTCATGAATGCCCTCTTGGACATGTACGTCAAATGTGGGAGCTTGAAGGAAGCTCAACAAGTTTTCTACGAAATCCCGTGTAAAAATGTTACGTCGTGGAACACGCTCATTCTGGGACATGCTAAACATGGTTTGATTGGTGATGCGATGAAACTGTTTGATAAAATGCCGGAACCGGATATTGTATCTTGGAATAGTATTATTGCTGGTCTTGTAGATAATGATAGTCCTCATTCTTTGCAATTTGTTTCTATGATGCACATGAAAGGCCTTAAACTGGATGAATTCACATTACCAAATGCTCTCAAAGCTTGTGGTCTTGGTGGTGAGTTAATGTTAGGGAGGCAGATTCATTGTTATATTATTAAGTTGGGGCTTGAGTCTAGCTGTTATTGTATATCGACATTGATTGATATGTATTCGAATTGCAAGTTGTTGGGTGAAGCAGTGAAGATTTTTGATCAATTCTTTGGGAGTTCTCCTGTTTCTGAAAGCTTGGCACTTTGGAATTCTATGATTTCTGGGTATGTTGCCAATGGATATTATGCTGAGGCTCTCAGTATGATTTCTCATATGCATCATTCTGGCGTACTCTTTGATTTTTATACCTTTAGTACTGCTTTAAAGATATGCATTTACTTCGATAACTCAAGTTTGGCATCCGAAGTGCATGGATTGGTCATCACTAGTGGCTATGAGTTAGATTTTGTTGTTGGGAGCATTCTTATTGATCTATATTCAAAACAAGGCAATATTGACAATGCATTAAGACTGTTTGAGAGGTTACCGGATAAAGATGTTGTGGCTTGGTCTAGTTTGATTGCTGGTTGTGCTAGTTTCGGTTCAGATAATTTAGCTTTTTCCCTTTTCATGGATATGATTCATTTGGGTCTTCAGATTGACCATTTTGTCATCTCAATTGTTCTGAAAGCTTGTTCAAGTATGGCATCCCACCAACGTGGCAAGCAAGTTCACACTTTATGTATTAAGAAGGGGTATGAATCAGAGAGAGTAATTACAACTGCTTTAATTGATATGTATGCAAAATGTGGTGACATCGAGGATGCCTTAGCTTTGTTTGGTTGTCTGTCAGAAATAGATACCATGAGTTGGACAGGTATAATTGTGGGATGTGCACAAAATGGAAGAGCTAACGAGGCAATTGGTCTTCTGCTTAAGATGATAGAATCTGGTACAAAGCCAAACAAAATCACCATTCTAGGTGTTCTTACTGCTTGTAGGCATGCTGGTCTAGTTGATGAGGCATGGGCTGTGTTTAATTCTATGGAAACAAAACATGGATTGATAGCATGCCCAGAACATTACAATTGTATGGTCGATATACTTGGTCAAGCTGGACGTTTTGAAGAAGCAGGAAAATTGATTAGTGAAATGCCATTTAAGCCCGACAAAACTTTATGGTCTTCCTTGCTTAGTGCCTGTGGAACTTACAAGAACCGACATCTTGCAAACATTGTTGCTGAGCATATCCTTGCTACCTCGCCAGAAGATGTTTCTGTATACATAATGCTGTCAAATGTCTATGCATCTCTTGGAATGTGGGATAGTTTAAGCAAAGTCAGAGAAGCTGTCAAAAAAATAGGCAAAAAAGGAGCTGGAAAAAGCTGGATTGAGATCTCAAGTTGAGAATGCTTGTTTGGCATATAGCTTAATCCTCATACATAAGATATTTCCAGACGAGTAGAAGATTATTCTAGCTTATAAGGAATGACATGATTGAACCTTGAATTCTGGAAGGAAGTTTTCATGTTTTGGTAATAGCACAGAACTATCAATCATCTCATTCCTACTGAACATATACAAAAGTTTTCTATGAAATCCTATGTTATTTATGGAACACCTTGATTCTGGGACATGCTAAACACGGTTTTATTGGTGGTGTGCTGAAAGTCTGAAACTGATTTATCCAATTCTGGAATCAGGTCTTGTATCACCGTTGCTGGTCATGCGGATAATGCTAGTCAACATGAATCGCAATTTGTTTCGTGGTGCGCACAAAGGGCCTAAATCTTGCCTGATAAGCTTGTTTGATCTGAATGCCGTAGTTCAATCCAAAAAGCTTGTAATACATACTTGCTATTCCCACGAGGTTTCAGTTTCACACATCCAAGTTTCGCATCACCCATCAAAAGTTGAAGAGGTAACTCAATTGTACTTGTACCACTTGTGATTTTTACCACTTGTCTTTTTAATTAAATAGTTTTATGTTAACCATTGGTGTTAAATGACGGTTATAGCGGCGCCGTAGCCCATAGCACTATTGCATAGAGAAAATTGAACAAATCTCTACTGTTCCGCTATTCGCTATTTAGTGCAAAGTATTATGAAATAGAGACTATAGCGATGCTATAGCACTGCTGCTTAGCGGAACAAACTGTTATTTTCTGCGATCTACAATTAACAACATTGGTATTATTCACAACACGATTAGCCATATGCCACATACTTGTTCTATTAACATCGTTTTTTGATAAGCTTTATCGAAAGTGGTTCGGAGTCTCTTTTCTCAGCCACAAATTGTTATATGTGCGCCAAGTCCGAAGTTACAATTTGTAGCTTTACAGGAACCATGGAAAAACACACACCGGGGCTCGAGAAGTTGAGAAGCTTACACAATTCCAATCATTCACAAACTCAAATTCGATCAAAATCTAAGGTAGCACTTTTACCACGATTGCCAATGCACTTTAGGCATTGTCATTGTTTTATAGCTACATTAGTGCCAAATTCTCGTCGAACAAGTATTCTCTTTTTGTTCACTAGTAACGCCATTAAACAAACCTACTCTTTCTGATATTTTTTATGTTCTACTCTTTGCTGTTTACAGAAGTCATCGGGTATCAGCCCATCTCTTAGTTTGGTTGAGCAGCTTGACATTCCCAGGGTTTCTTTGAAATTTTCACTCTGATGAGCATGTGGTGAGAATGGTGTATTTTATTATTTGTTATGCCTATTGATGGTGGATTGTCTTGACAAATATATTCATAAAACCAATGTAACATATGATTGAGACTCAAGTATCTACTATTTATGTCGCACTTTGTTTATTTTATTCATTTGAAAATAAGAGAAGATTTGTATGCATGTTTATCTAAAACAGGTGGGTGGAAAATTGCAAAAGAAGCCTGTAGTAGATTGTAAGATATTAATCGGATAACTAAGATTTACTCGATTAGGACTTGTATCCTCTGCTGCAAAACCCTTTGCAGCTCCCTCTACTACAATCTCTCTTCCACTTTTCCGTATTTTATTTGCCTGAGTGTATGGATCCATGTCCCATTTTATCTCAATTTCCTCTCTCTTCTTTCACACTTGTTTTCCCTGGTGCAGGGGCAGCACACAAAAGTATAATTTCCTTTGGTTATGTGGATTTCTGTTGTTTTAGATCCAAAACTGACTCATGCTTATATTTTTTAATAGACTTAAAAGATATCTGGATGTTTTTTAATAGCAACTTTATCTGTTAATTTATTTTAGTTAAAGTGCAATTACTTGTCCATGTGCTGGCACAAGTAACTTAAGAATTTAGGAGATATAACTATTGAAGTTGGTTCCACACAGGTATGAGTCAGGGTATGAAAATGGGCAATAGAACTTTACTAATACCATTGATTAATACACATTTTGTTTATTCTGATTACATCCTATCCCAAGGTTGTTGCATACAGGTTGATCCTCCACTAGGAAGCAAGGAATCATGGTGGGGTGGTCGCAAACTCCTTGAGTATGTACATCACTTTTATATTATTAGAAAGAAGGGAAATTTGATTACAACGTCAGAGGAAAGCAGTGATAAAACACCGCTCCTGGTTCGACATGCAACAATATTTCAAAACCACAGATCCTTTGTTATGTTTTCATCATTATGTTTCTGTACTCTGACAGTCATTCCATTTGTACGAAAAGTTGAGAAAAAAAGTGGTCACTTTTGCAGGGACTTTGACGTTATGTATGAGTACTATAACCTTGGCCTTAAATGGAGCCGTTTCTTTGAAGATTATCTTTGATATTTTTCAAGCCATATAGTGTTAGTAACAAGTTAAAACGACGAAAACCTTTTTGTTTTAAATAGAAAGAGCAAGCTTATTACTACTAGGCAAACAGCAAACCTTATTACTACTAGGCAAACAGCAAACATAAGATCTTGTCTGAGTGGGCCCCACTACCAGGATGGTGGACCCCACATTAACATTATTATCACTGTTACCTGCATGCTTCCATAAGGCCTAGTCATTGTTGTGCAACGTCACCATCTCATTCATGCTACTAGTGCTAGTGACAGTTTCTTAAATTCAATCCATAGAATTTTCCACTCATTTCTCATGCTTCGTTTATACTTTTCTATCATTGCACCCACAGTACCTTGCTCTTCTACTATTCTACTCTGACCTACTGTAGTATCTTTCCTTTTTGTTTCCATCTTCACAACCATGACATGCCAATGCCATCTTGTGATTCCTTCACGCTTTTCACTATAACTAGCCTTTCACACAGTCCAAAAATTTGCCACGCTAAAATTCCCTTTTCCCACTCTCTTTTCGCGCCTTCTTTAGTCAGCTATGATGAAGCTATGTTTGTAATGTAAGTACTAATGAAAGATAAACACTTATAAGTGCTTTGTTTCTACTTGTATTTTAATATTAACCGCAATTTTCGTGTTAAAATAAACCCATGCTGAGTTTGGTCTAAACTTTGGATTACAGATATAGAATGAGTACAAAACAAGAGTCAATTAGAAGTATGACTTGTCCCGGATTTCATGGAAACACACCACACAAATCTAGTTCACACACCGGACCGCGAGGTAGGTGTACTTAATTAATGTATCCTCCATTCTTTGTTTGAAGGGTTTGTCAAAAAAAAAAATCATTGTTTGAATGGAAACAAAAGTTTCAGCTACATTCCTAGATTAAGTGTTTCCATTGATTTTTGAGGGACTGATACTATGATACCATCAAATCAAATGCATGCCAAAATATAGTTCTACTATAAAGATCCGAATTTTGCTACAAGACAGACACTACAAATAAAAACATAAAAACACCAAGTAACATTCAAAGAAATTCTATCTCTAAATCCAACATACATGCATGATGCATCATCGAATTCAAAAGCCTCTATAGATTACAACAAAGCAAGGCAAAATAGCTCGAGGATTGTAGACATACAACTCATCCAAATTTGAATAAGCGCCAACATCACCAGCACTAACAGAATCATACTCTTCCATACCATTATTACTACCACCTTCCATATTCTTCTTCACTCTCCCTGCTATCACCCTACAAACCAACATTGCTCTTTTTTCATCACCGCCCTCGTAACCTGAAACATCCAAAATGCTACTAGCTTTGTCGTGTGCTTTGCCACTCGTCGCTGTCGTCAATATCCCTTCCCCTCCGCTACTCAACTTAAACCCGTGTTTTATTATGCTGCACACGTTGCATTGCGGTGATGAGTTGCAGAGATTCGAGGAACCGTTTAGGCCTAAAGAACAAACAAAGGTTGTGCAGTGAAACCTTAGTAGCTCGTTTCCGTCTGCTATGCAGCGGGGGTGTTTTTTCGAGAGATTGGTTGCTTTCGCTTTGATTGAGTCTCGGTACTCTTCGAATTTTGTTATGGTTTTCTGTGTGTTGTGAACTTTAAGGATGCGGTCGATTTTGCAGACCGGAGATTGCTTCTTTAGCCAGCTTGAATGGAATATGATTTCGACTATGTTCTTGCTTGTATCTTCTGGACCCAGCTCAGAAACTAATATGCACAAACAATGACAAAAATATGAGATTGGTTTTCACACACTACAAATCACAGTTAGTAGTGTGTCTAACATATAGATATACCTGCATGTTTGACAGCTTGATGATGTTCAAGGCTTTCAGTTTTCATGACTTCACCACAATCAGGACAAGAACAAATGGAGCTTCTTAGAGAAGAGTCTCTGGTGAAACCGAGAACAGGATCAACAACCATTCGACACTCGTAACAACCGGAGAGTCTCCTAAACGGCATTCCCCTAAACGAACCAGCGCCGGATGAGTTAGAAGATGCCGCTGATTGCGAAGAAGACGACAAAGCTGAAGCGGTTCTTCCGTTAAGTTCATTAAGTGGAGCTTTCATGGATCTGCTAGAGCTTGAAGCTAAGTTGGTTTTGGAGCCACCAAGTGATGCTTTTTTCTTGTGAATATCTGTAGTTGTTCTTGTTGTTGATGTGGCGGCGGCTGCAGCTGTTGCTGTTGTTGATGTTGTTTCTGGCTTGGACATCATTCCAGTGTTGTTGCAGAGTGAACCTGAACATTTCATCTTCTTGCATTTCTTGTTGTTCTCTTCAGGAAGTCTTTCCTCTTTCAGCTTTCTTTGTTCTTGTTTCTTCTTAGGTTGTTTTGTTTCTGCTACATGTTGAGGTTGTGGTTGTGGTTGTGATTCTTGTCTTTCTTCCTTTTGTTGTTGCTGTTTTTGGACTTCAACATTCCTACAAGCCAAAAAGCCTCTAACAACTGCCCAAGAGGGTTGTTTCTCAGTTTTCTGAGGCTTTTGATTTTCTTTCTGGCTTACATGAGTAGTAATAGTAGGCTTTCTTTGAGCTTTGGATTTGCTCATTGTAAAATGGTTTTTCTATGGCATGGAAAGCATAGGAGTAGCAGAGAAATTTGAGGCAGAAGCTTTCTTATAATAGAAAACTAGAATATGATATGTAATGATTCTGGTTTTGGGTTTTTTTGGGAGATGGGAATGTGAGTGGAGTCTCTTTATGGTTATTACTTCTAAGTTTTTTGATTATTAGGTAGTGTATTATTATAACCTTTGAGAAAGTTTTAGTTTTTCTCTGGGGAAGATATATACTTTAAGATGAGTATCTGACCGTTGATATTTCTCTAGATTTGTTTTATTCTTTTGTAATTTTTGTGGGAAAAGTAAAGCCCTCGACTTTTTATGTTGTGTCTTGTTCTATAATATGTACAGTATAGTACAAAAGAATACTACAAGTATTGCATTTTTGTTAATATTAGACTGATAAAGTCTATTAGCCCCATGAGTTTGCTAACTCTCACACGATGTGTAAAGTACTTGAATTTCATGGTTAATGACAGTTTATTCTTTTGATACAGTTTTTTTAGTTTACTTATTTAGAGCTTTTTGTTTTGTTTTAGAGGGAGGATGTTAAGTTGGCTGTAAACTTCCAAATGTCCACTATCAGCTTAGTAGTTGAGATTTAGCTTGAGTGGGAAGAGATGAAGGATAGACCATATAGCCGGGGAAGTAAATTTTTTTTAAGATTTAGGGGGTGTGGGTGTCTCTAATAATGGAAGTGTTGTGATAAATGATATCAAATTTTTGAATGAGAAACGGAGGTTTTTTTTATGAACAATGAAATGGTTATGATAGAGAGAGAGTTAGGGGGTGTGGGTGTCTCTAAGTGTTGTGACAAACGATATCAATTAATAAATTCTTAAAGAGAAACGGAGTTTCTTGATGAACAATGAAATGGTTGGAAGTGTTGTGACAAACGATATCAATTAATAAATTCTTAAAGAGAAACGGAGTTTCTTGATGAACAATGAAATGGTTATATGTGTGTGTGTGTGTGTGTGAGAGAGAGAGAGAGAGAGAAAGAGAGAGGATAAATTGTTTTTCTATTCACTTACTCAATTAGGATTCAAAAGATTACAAATGAATAACAACAATTGACCTCTCTCAACAATAGGAGAGAACTAGCCTATTTATAGGCTACAAGGTAATTTAATCAACAAGCTAACTAAACAATTAGATCCATAACACAATGCCCGATTTGACATGCATATTAGAACTAATTTCAACTACATGTAAAACTTCGACATCAGCATGGGAACCAGCTTCGACTACATGCCCATATGTCGAAAACTTGAAAGATGTCTCTGCTAACAGCACTAGAGTTCGATCAAATATCTCACAGATCTCCACCTTGGAACAAAATCTACAATAAAAGAAAATAAATTAGCTTTCATCATGCAGATTTATCAACTGCATATAGTGAAAAACCTTGCTACTTGACAATGCCTTGGTGATCATATCAGCAACATTGTCATCAGTTGAAACCTTCAACACTTGGACTTCACCATGCTCGATTATCTCTCTGACGAAGTGCAGCCTCACAACGATAAGTTTGGTTCGCTCATAATAGGTTGAATTCTTCGACAGGTGTATTGCACTTTGACTATCATATTTAACAATGATAACTCGATCTTGAAGTTTCAGCATCTTTGCAAAACCTTCAAGCCACGATGTTTCCTTCACAACTTCAGTTAGGGCAATATATTATGCTTTAATGGTTGATAAGGCAACAACCTTCTGAAGTGTTGCTTTCCAACTGATTGTTGTGTCAAACATAGTGAACATGTATCCAGAAATAGATTTTATGGAATCCATACAACCTACATAATTAGAGTCGACATATCCTTCGACTGTTGCTTTACTATTTTCACCCAAGGCTCCATCCTAAATTAGGACTTTATTCAGAGACTCGTTTATGTACCTTAGAATGCACTTTAATGTTTGTTAGTGCGCCTTCCCGGGGTTGGCCATATACCTGCTTACAAGGCTCACTCCGTATGCTATGTTTGGTCTCGTACAGACCATAGCATACATCAAAGAACCTACTATACTAGCATATGGGATGCTATTCATATAGGCTCTTTCGACTTCAGTACTAGGAATTTGAGTCATACTCAACTTGTACTGAGAATATGTCGGTGTTAAAACAGACTTTGAATTCTACATATCAAACTTGTCGAGAATCTTCTCCAGGTATGTCTCTTTAGATAAGCATAATCCCGACTACTTTCTATCTCTCTGGATGTCAATCCCATGAATTCTGGAGGAAACTTCCAAATCCTTCATGTCGAACTCCTTATCGAGTTCAAACTTTACCTTCATAACATCTTTGACATTTTTTCTTGCTATGAGAATGTCATCCACATAAAGCAACAAAATAACAAATGAATTCTCAGGTTGAAATATGAAGTAAACACACTAGTCGAATAGACTCCTAGTGAAATCAATGTATGACATGAACTTGTTGAATCTCTTATTCCATTGTCGAGGAGATAGTTTCAGGTCATACAAATACCTATTTAGCTTGCACACATAATCTTCCTTTCCTTTCTCTACATACCCTTCAGGTTGCCTCATAAGGATCGTTTCATATAGATCACCAATGCAGGAAGGTTGTCTTCACATCCATCTGTTTAAATTCTAAGTCAAACTTCTCCATCATGGCTAACAACATTCTAATGGATCAATGCTTTACAATAGGTGAGAACACATCATTTAAGTCGACGCCTTCTTTCTGAGTGAATCCCCTAGCAATCAACCTTGCCTTAAAACACTTCTACATCACTCATTCGATTCCTTTCTTGATCTTGAAAATCCACTTACAACTGACTAACCTGGCACCTGCAGGTTTTTCGATGAGCTCACAAGTAAGGTTATCATGAAGAGATTTCATCTCGTCATCCATGATTTTTCGCTATTCAGTCTTATTTCGACTCCTCATAGTTTCCTTGTAATCTCTAAGTTCCTCCTCAAGTACCTCACTTGTAGAGATTAAGGCAAAAGCTATAAGATCTACATAACCAAGTCTCTGAGGTGACTTGATGACTCTTCTCGGCCTATCTCTTACCAGTAGCCAGTAGGTAGTCATCGATAGTTTCCTCAATCTCTTCAGCAGTTTTCTCTTCTTCTTCGACTCCATCTGGGTTATGCACTTAAACATCACTAGGATCCACCTCAACAGGAATTTCTTCATGTTCCAGCTCCTCTTCATAGATTTCTACACTTCGACCAGCATCACCAGTTTTCTTGAATGCCAACTCGACTTCATTGAAAACTACATAACGACTTGTGACACATCTTGTGTGCCCTGGTTCTAGGCACCATAACCTATAACATTTGTCTCCATTAGAATATCCAAGGAACATGCATCTTAGAGCTCTAGGTTCGACTTTGTCTTGCCTAATGTTAGCATAGGCTAAACAGTCAAATACTCTTAGTTTGTCGAGAATTGATGGATGACCCGACAAAAATTCTTCAGGTGTTTTCACTAATACAAAACGCGCAAACAACAATGACAAGTTTACGGATTTTTACACACCGTTGTAATATGTTAAAATTTTCGCAGTTGATTTATAACGTCAGATTTAACGATGGTTAAATTGAAAACCGTTGTAATAGAGGCATATTTAACAACTGTTGACTTTAAAACTGTTGTAATACATGAAATGACAAGTATCGATTCCCAACAACTACATTTTTTCTGTTTGTTTAAATTTTAAACATATATTTTATTTCATTTTTTAGTGTTACGAGAACTTTAACCTCAAAACACAACATTCATCTTTGTTTTTCTATTTTCTATTAATTCATTTTTTAATGTTAACCTTTAAACTTTATTTTCAAAAAAAATAAAAGAGACAAGTATATATATATATATAAGAGAAAACTTCATTATAATTCCATAAAATAAGAGTACATTGATAATCATATATTACATATATTATCAAATGTTCGAGCCCATTCCAACAAAAGCATATTCCGGATCAAGGACTCTCTCCTCACTTCCCTCATTAGAATTATAAAAAAAATCTCATATGTGTCGTACCTCGAAAAATATGATCCTAAAACAACAACAGAGTCGCCACCTAATTCTATTTATTCTAACTAAAAGAAAAGGGAGATATAGACACAACATAAATCGGATAAGAAAATGGTCAACGAAACCACTAATCTAATTTTGGGAGTTAGTTACGCAAGAGGAAGGTATTAAGCACCCCTCACGTCCGTCGTACTCAACGGGAACCTCTTAGTCTAATTTGCGCTTAAATGTTGATTTATGCTATTGTCTTCTTTTTGTTAAGATTGCTTTTAAGGAAATATTTTATTATTTGTTATGGGGAAGGGTTAATTTTTTTATTATTGTGCTCGCGAAGCATTAAAATCCTTGTGCCTACGTATTCCCTTGTGCAATGGGAAAGTTAGAGCTTCGTAGTTCGTGCAACTACGGTTTGTGTTTTTAATGAACAATTGCTTAAAATAATTTCTACTGCTAAGCGTTGGCTTTTACTCACGGTGGAGGCTAAAGCGCTAGCTTGTTTTGCGAGGTAGAAAGATTCAAACAATTTTCGTTTAGAGAAAAGTGTTTGACCTTTATTAAGGTGTTTTAAACGAAATGGCGAATGAACTACGTCGCGTGGGGCTAGCCCGGGAGTGTTTCAATTCAAGAATTATGAGGAGTACTAGACTCCAGAATTCAGTTCCTTCGCTGATTAATTATAAAAGGATTTTGTATTGGTTGGTAAGTTTTAAATTGTATTTTGAAAGAAAAAGAGAAGTCGTCATCTCTAAGGGAGGTATCTCACCTATTTCACCACAAAAATTTGAGGAAATGAAATCGAAAGAAGCTTTAAACTTGGATACGGTGATCGACAAGCAATGCCACATTCTTTCTTTGAGAAAATAAAATCGGAAGAAGCTTTAAACTTGGATACGGCGATCAACAAGCAATGCCACATTCTTCCTAGATAGAAATTGTTTGATAAAATTTATTTGTTTGTGGAGATAGGAGGGACATATTTCCTATGGAGATGAATCATGTATCATCTATTGAGTTTTTAAATGCGTTGAATACGAACGAGTGAATAAATTTCAACCTGAAGGCTAGCCTCAAGAGTAATTCAATTCAAGAACCCGAGGAATGCTAGATTCCTGAGTTCAGTTCTTTCGTATAATTAATTGAAAGATTCGGTATTTTAGGAACGAGGGGGCGAATAAACCACGTCGCGTGGGGCTAGCCCTGGAGTGATTTTATTCAAGAATTATGTGGAGTGCTAGACTCCAGAATTCAGTTCCTCCGTTATTTAATATGTGAATTAGGTAAATGCATTTGTTTTGGATGTTTTAGGGTTTATTGTTTTATAACGAAGGAGTAAATGAAACACTACGCGTGGGGCTAGCCCAAGTGTGATTCATTAAAGACCCGCGAAATGCTAGATTATGAAGTTCAATTCCTCGTTAATTAATTAAGACGCGTAAAAAATTGTGCAGATGGCAATCACATAGTGACTGACTTACGTGTGTGCGAAGTGTAGGCGAAATGAATTAATTGATTGATTAGTTAAGTGGATTCGATTTCTAGTCCCTAAAGGTGTTCCTAGTAATACGAAACCGTAAAATAAAGGTGGAAAGATAAATTGCGTACAAAGTAAACAGGAGAGGGATACATGATAATTTACACGGGAATGTGATGAAATAAATGGTCTCGTTGTAATTTGCCCAAGAGAAAATGTATGTGCAGTATATGAATATTTTGGAACCGTTAGAATTTGATATTATATAAAAATACGAAAATAAAGTAAATAAATAAATAGACTTAATAAATAAAATAAAATTATGGAATAAAATTAAATTAAGCTTATGGAAATAAAATAAAACAAATGGCCTCATATTGGTCACGATTTATCGTGGCTTTTTATTATATCATTGGCCCAAAAATAAATAGATAAACTAAACAAATATTTTTAACGCATTTTTTATAACAAAGAGAGAAATAAAAATTAACAAAGGAGATTTATAAAAAAAAAGTAAAATAAACATAGAAAAACAATTACTAACTTTATGGATATATAAAAAAAGAGATAATAAAAGTAGATAAAATAAAATAGAGAATGATGAATACAGAGGGGTTGAATCGATGGGCTATGGTGGTGTAGTGAGGAAGGAAAACCAAACGGGCTTAGAGAGCCCACGCATAATCAACAATCAGGGTATAACAAAAATAAAACAAAACAAATGAATAAAAAAAACTTATAAAAACAGATTAGGAAAATAAAACTCAGTTACATGCCTTTTCTTCTCCAACAAGAACACGGTAAAAAAGAAAACGCAACCCAACCTTTAAACCATTTCAACTAGCGATCTCTCCCTCACGCGGACCTGCGTTTTTCAGATTCGTATTCAGTTTCCTCGCTCACTCTCGATATGTATTTCCGTTGTTCTGGTTTGGCTTGGTTGTGTTTGGAGCTCGGTTCAGATCGCAAGTTTCAGATTCGGTTTCTTTTTTTTTTTTGGTTTCAGAGTTTGGGGGTTCGTTGGTGAAGGGGGTTGTTTGCGTGGTGGTTTCACGAAGGTTTTCGTAGGGATTCGCGATTTGATGTGTTTGGTTTGGGGATTCGAAGTGGATCGGTGGAAGGTCAGTTATGGTTTTGATTTTTAGGCGGTTGAGTCGAGGTGATGAAGAAGGAGGTGAAAGGTGGATCGGTGTTGAGTTTGTGAAGATTTGTTCTGAAAATAAAAGAAAAGGTTGCTCTTAGTTCTCTCTGTTTAATTCTTTTTTTCAGTTTTTTTCAATGTTTTTTTCGTTTTTGTAAATCCCCCCTTTCTGAAGATCTCCCCCTCCTTTAAAACCAAATAAAAATCTCCTTTTCCAAAATTTTCAAGGTTATTTGTCTAGTTATAATGTTCAGTCTCTCTCAATGCAGGTTGTGTGTAGAGATAGCAGAAGTTTGACTTTTTTTGGGAATTTAGCAGGGGACCTTTTTGTTGCAGGTTTTGAGTTTAATCCATTTTGATGTATTGTGCAAAGGTCTTGTAGTTGGCTTTGAGTGTAGAACAGGTGTTGCTATGCAGAATTTTGGACTGGTGTGTAATGAAGTTGGTACAGTTTTGGCCAAAGTTAGGGAGCAAATTATATGGCTTGTAGTAATAAAACAAGAAATTATCATAGAAAAATAAATATACTAACTAAACTTAGATCTGAATAAACTTTTAAATAAATAAAAAAACAAACTTAGTTTTTTTTAAAGATTAAACTTAAATTAGAAATTTAAACTAATTAAAAAATTGAATTAAAATATAAACTGAATATATAAATTAGACTCAAAAATAAAACCTTATTAAAATAGACTAACTAAAAAAAAGTCTAAGATAAATAATAAAATGATGGTGATAATAATTAAACCATAAAATGAGACAAACATCCTATTTTTAAAATCAAAACGAAATTCTACAAAAATCAAGGATATAGATAAAATGATGTGAAACGATAAAATCAACTAAAAAAAATATGATTAATGATTAATGGAATGCCTCGTGCGAAAATGACTGACATTACGACGAAAATGCGTCAAATGAAATGCCAGTTTTTTTTAGAAAATTTCTGGTCAAAATTTAGAGTATGACAGTTGTCCCTATTTAATCATCTTGAACCTGAATGTACGAATTACAAAAAAAAATTTTGGGACTTTTAAAGTGGAAGAGGATTAAATATCAGAATACCTAAAATTTTGACCGAAAATGCGGATGAGAGGATATGACATGCAATGTAAAAATGCAAGACAAATGCCACAACTCTACTAGGAAAGAAAATTGACACTACTGGGGATTAGACACACATGTCTAGAGTACAATCCACACGACGGATTTTCTTTTAAGCGAAGCTAGACGAAAACTGTCTACAAGTCCCAAGATGAAGTCCCTGGATAAATCCCATCGGAGAAGTCTTCTGCTGAGATTTAGAACATCACTCTCGATCTGTATTTTCGCTGTTCTGGTTTGGCTTGGTTGTGTTTGGAGCTCGGTTCAGATCGCAAGTTTCAGATTCGGTTTCTTTTTTTTTCGGTTTCAGAGTTTGGGGGTTCGTTGGTGAAGGGGGTGATTCGCGTGGTGGTTTCACAAAGGTTTTCGTACGGATTCACGGTTTGATGTGTTTGGTTTGGGGATTCGAAGCGGTTTGGTGGAAGGTGAGTTATGGTTTTGATTTTTAGGCGGTTGAGTCGAGGTGATGAAGAAGGAGGTGAAAGGTGGATCGGTGTTGAGTTTGTGAAGATTTGTTCTGAAAATAAAAGAAAAGGTTGCTCTTAGTTCTCTCTCTTTATTTCTTTTTTTCAGTTTTTTTCAAAGTTTTTTTTTCGTTTTTGTAAATCCCCCCCTTTCTGAAGATCTCCCCCTCCTTTAAAACCAAATAAAAATCTCCTTTTTCAATTTTTTCAAGGTTATTTGTCTTGCTATAATGTTCAGTCTCTCTCAATGCAGGTTGTGTGTAGAGATAGCAGAAGTTTGGCTTTTTTTGGGAATTTAGCAGGGGACCTTTTTGTTGCAGGTTTTGAGTTTAATCCATTTTGATGTATTGTGGAAAGGTCTTGTAGCTGGCTTTGAGTGTAGAATTGGTGTTGCTATGCATAATTTCGGACTGGTGTGTAATGAAGTTGGTACGGTTTTGGCCAAAGTTGGGGAGCAAATTGTATGGCTTGTAGTAATAAAACAAGAAATTATCACAGAAAAATAAATATACTAACTAAACTTAGATCTGAATAAACTTTTAAATAAATAAAAAAAACAAACTTAGTTTTTTTTAAAGATTAAACTTAAATTAGAAATTTAAACTAATTAAAAAATTGAATTAAAATATAAACTAAATATATAAATTAGACTAAAAAATAAAACCTTATAAAAATAGACTAACTAAAAAAAATCTAATCAAAAGTAACTAAATAAAAATATGAATTAAGTTAAAATTAGTATTGAAATTTAACTACTTAATTTTAAATAGTCTAAGATAAATAATAAAATGATGGTAATAATAATTAAACCATAAAATGAGACAAACATCCTATTTTTAAAATCAAAACGAAATTCTACAAAAATCAAGGATATAGATAAAATGATGTGAAACGATAAAATCATCTAAAAAAATATGATTAATGATTAATGGAATTCCTCGTGCGAAAATGACTGACATTACGACGAAAATGCGTCAAATGAAATGCCAATTTTTTTTAGAAAATTTCTGGTCAAAATTTAGGGTATGACACTCTGCTTCTTTTTATTCTTCGGCTTCTTCTTCTTCTTGGTCTTCCTCACCCTTAAGGTTGTATCCCTGACAACCAAGGATCTAGATGGTGGGCCTTCCTCATCTTGCCGTTGATGTTGTTCATTTGGATCCTCATTGTGATGTTTGTGTTAGCATTGTTATTTGTTGAACTCATTTTTACAAAGAATGTATCATTAATAAATGTAAAACCGTCTATTTTAGATGAGGTTGTAGATGAAAAGTCTGATATTTAGGTGCTTGCAATGATGATAAATTGTAATGGTTGATATTCTCGAACGATATTTTTTTTAAAACGGAGAAAATCATAACTCCTTATTATAATTGGGATGAGTGTTTGTCACTACAGGGAAGAGCAAAAGTTGTATTATTACAATGGTTTGTTATTATAACCGTTGTGATATATTATGTAAAGTTGATAAAAAAAATTGTTGTCAGTAACCGAACCTTGTACCATATAAAAGGTGAATCGCTACGGTTGTTTGCGATAATCGTTGTGAAATATATACCCATATAAGCGAGTTAAGTGACTCATTGTCGTTGTTTCATTCACAGTAAAACCCTAGCATCCATTTTTTCCTCTTGCGCTTCATACATTAAGGTATTCTTATTCTTCCATTAATTTATTTACATATTTCTCATTAAGATATTCTTCATTATCTCTTTTGTTGCAAGTCTTTTATTATTATTCTTTTTTCATCTTAGGCAGCAAATTTCGTCTAGTTTTAGAAACAATGAAAAGAAATATAAGAAGTATGAAACTTTTGTGTAAGCTTCTTCCTCCTTGTATTTATTTTTCATTGCTTGACAAAATAGATGAACATGGTGATGATGCAAGTGTAATGTACATATTGTTTGTGTAGCTATGGAAAATAAGGTATTTTTCTACTTCAATATTCTTGTTAGATAGTTCTCATTATCTTGTTTGCTTCATGTTGTTTCAACTTAGATAACAGTCTCACTTAGGTTACAGTCCCATTTCTTAGGATTTTTTTCAACTTTTTTTGGTTTTGTTTTGAATACTAACTAATTTCATTGTTTGAAATAGTTGAAGCTGTATAGAAAATATGATACATGGTGATGATGGTGGTGGTAGCAAGTTTGTATAAGTTGATAAGGTACATATATATGAATTCATTTTGATATTGTATATGAAATTTAGTTTATTATATATTATGTATAATATTGTTTGTTTCATTATTCTTTTATTGAAAATTCAATCCTTTAAATTGACATAGAAACGTATAATCTGAAAAATTAAGATGTATTTGAAAATCAGCCTATAACAATCAATGTTTTTCGAATAGTTTGCATCTCATTTTGTATACTTTATGTTCCTTAACATATATATATATATATATATATATATATATATATATATATATATATATATATATATATATATATATATATATATATATATATATATTATGATCATGATTGTTATGATGGTAAAATCGCGATGATTTTTGGAGATGATGAGGTAAACTATTATAATAGATATCAATGGATTGAAAGAAATCGATCATTGAATCATATTTATGTTAAAGAACATAAAATATGCATGATGAGACACATACAATTAGGAAAACAGTGGTGAGTTTAAGTTGGTTTTCAAGAACAGTTTTATTTATATATTATATATTTATTTACCAATTTAATGGTTGTATTTCTTTAATTAGGTGTATGGTAAAACAAGCAATATATGTATGTATATAATAAGCTAATGGTACGTTTCACAACGGTTGAAACTGATAACCATTGTGATATTCAGTATATATTACAATGGTTGTTACACTTAACTGTTGTAATAAAACGCGTACTTTTCAGAATACAACAACTGTCACATGTCCTTCATTATAAGTAATGTACTTACAATAACATTTTATATAACAATGCCTTGATTTGCGTCATTATACGTAGTTCCCAACCGTTGTTAAATGGGTTTCTATAATAGTGCTCCATTCCCAATGCCATCGAGGGACATCTATTTATCAGATAAGCTACTGTCAAAACAGCCTCCGCCCAAAACAACATATTTAATCCAACACTAAACAACATGAATCTAACCCTTTTAATTATTGTTCTATTGAATCTCTCAGCTAGACCATTTTGCTGAGGAGTACCTGATATAGTCTTATGTCTTGCAATCCTAGACTCAAAACAGTAACTGTTGAAAGCTTCATTGCAAAACTCAAGACCATTATCGATTCTCAGCCTCTTGGCGTTTCTTCTAGTTTGAGTTTCAACTAGAACCTTCCAACTTTTGAAATTCTCAAAAGTTTCATCCTTAGTCTTTTGAATGAAATACCCATAACTTTCTGGAATAATCATCAACTATAGATTGAAAATACCTTACTCCTGAATGTGAAGGATTCCTTGCAGGCCTCAAGGATTAGCATGAATGTAATCAAGGGATACATGTGTTCCTTGTTTACATTTGTTAAACTTCATCCTACAAGATTTACCAAATACACAAGGTTCAAAAAACTCTAACTTCTCGACTTTGTCACCACCTAGTAGGTTCTATCTCCCCAGTTTGATCATGCCTCTTTCGCTGACATGGCCTAATCTCAAGTGCTATAATTTTGTATTTGACACGGGTTTCATGGATGAAAAATCTGTTGAACCATTTATAACCTTAGCCTCAAGGATATATAAGCCTCGTTTCTACACACCTCTCAAGACTTCCTTTGACCCCTTCATGACTTTCAGGATACCTTTATCTCCTTTGAAAACATATCCTTTCTTGTCGAATTCACCAAGAGAAATCAAATTTCTCTTAAGATCAGGTACATACCTGACACCAGTCAATAGCTTTATTGACTCATCCAGGAGCTTGAATTTAACAGATCCAATACCTTAAATCTTACATGCTTTATTGTTTCCCAACAACACTGATCCACCATCTTGATCACATTGTTCCTCAAACACATTCTTTTTTAGAGTCATATGTCATGTACATCTTGAATCCATGATCCACTTTTTGAAAGAGTTACTGCTTGAAAACACAAGAACATCAGATGATTCATAATCATCTTGCACGATAGTTGCATTTCCATTGTCCTTTCCTACATGATTATTCAGGTTCATGACACACCTTTCTTGTGGGTCCCTCTTTCTTACAGTGATAACATCGAATACCAGATGCCTCATCACTATAAGACTTCTGCTGACTTTTATCTTTCTTCTTGTCCAACTTACCATCTTTCTTCAAGAATTTCCCCTTAGCGGACAAATCTTCTCCAACCGATGATGGTTTATGCTCATTTCTTTCGTTCGAATCCTTAGAATACAAAGTTGATTGAACTTATTCAAAGGTCAGAGACTCTCACTACTACGAAAAACTCATTTAACAACGGTTGGGAAAGATATATAATGACGTTTGCGCATGCGTTGTTATGTAAAGTGTTGTTGTATATATTGTACTTACAATGACGGTTCTGGAACCGTTGTTGTATTCGTGAAGCGTGAACCATTTCACAACTTTTAGTTTACACAACCGTCGCGATATAACTAAAGGTAATCTGGTTTGATTCTCAGTGAAAACATTATTTTATTTATATTATTCAACATATAACTACGGTTAGGTTTTGTAACCTCTGTCAAAACATTTGTTCTAAATATAAAAATTCACTATTTATTATCAAATTATTTCTCTATTTTATCCTGTCAAAACAACTTTTGTCTACCTATAACACAATATGTAAAACAAACTGAAATTATGTTCATCAAAACATTGGTTGTTTACATATATAACACAATTTGTGCATCAAACAGATATTATATTCATCAATTTTACATCAAAGACTAAAATTATGTTCATCAAACTCTCAAAATCACTATATACGTACATCAAAAGCTAACTGTCAAAACAGGTTTGTTTACATCAAAAAATATGTGCAGCAAAATATATGTTGAGGAATTTTACTGATAAATCAAATAACTTATTAACCCTTAAGCAGATTGTGCATATACGCCCAACGTTTGCGAAGATCTACAAAGTCCTCGAGGGAGAATGGGGTTTGGTCGTTAAACACCTACATAAGAAAGAGAAAAATATTGAATCGGGCATGATAACAATTCAATAGTCAACTTATATATTAATGAAATATATATTTTATCCCATGAGTTAACAATGTCGCCAAGAACAATGTTTAACATGTGTTTCATGACATAATACCCATACTCGTAAGTCCCTGATTGTCTCCTCGTCTATAAATTTATGAAATAATTACATGAATATAACCACACGTGAATGTAAATGTAAAGAAATAATTACATAAATACTATCTTAGGAGTCATCCATGTCGGCTTTTTTTTAACATTCCTCAACATATTAACTTGCTCCATATAACTGCACATTGAAAATGAATTCAATATATTACATATGATAAACTAATTACAATTAATGTCAAAGAAAAGGATATTAAACATAGACACTTACATTTGAATCATTTCTTTCATTGATTTGTGGAATGGAGTATGCAAGGAACACAATGTAGTCACCGTATTTGTCCTAAATGATATTATGATCAATTTCCAATGATCACTTAATGAACACGAGAATATATATATATATATATATATATATATATATATATATATATATATATATATATATATATATATATATATATAAAAAAAATTACAACAATACTTCCCAACAGAGGAATGGTGCAGGGTAACATTCTTTTCCTCCCTCATTTAGTCGGCTTCTCAAGTAATTTTTCATGATTTATTTTCATTATACGCCCATATAATATAAGTTGACTCCAAGATTCCATAAATACTTGATTTATTCAACTCTATATAAAGACGGTGCATGTACCTAAATGGTCAAAGAAAATGAATCAATTAAGGGAGAACATACAAAAAATGATAATGTTAATGACATGTATATTCGACAATATAAGTACGTGCACCAAAATTGCAAAATACATATGTCAAGACATTTAAATCCTGCGATAAATTCTCTTACATCTTCAGGACCGTAATACATTACGTCCAATTGCAGGCAATGTTCTAACGAGAGAGGTTGCAATAAATTTTTTGTTGTGATGAAGATGTATAAATTGATTATTTCATTTGGACTAGGGTCTAATAATCCATTGCGGTTATGCACATGGGGGTTGTATTACTTCCTCTTGTAGAAGTGCGATTTACAACACTTCTACTTGGAGTTTGATGATCATCACCATCAACGCAACGATTATCTTCATTTGTTCGTTGTTCGAGGTTTTCACTTAATCTCTACATTATAACATTGAATTACAACATAAATAAAAAATAAGCACAATATATATCATACATCTCAAGTAAAGCACATACGGAATATAACTCTTGTAACTTTTCCATGTATTTTTCCCTTTTCCCTCACCTCTTCAAATATCCTTCGTTGTTCTTCTAACTGCCTCTCAACATTTTCAATATTTTGTCGTCGAGCATTCAATTCAGGGATGTTGGTGCTTCTCCTTTGAGACCCAAAGTATGACCTAAAGTCGATACCTTCTCCAACACTACGGACACGACCTCCATGCTCAGTTGTTCCGATAGCTTCCACTAATATGTCATGTCGTGCTTCCGGAACAAATGTGCCTTCACGGACCGCCACAACCAAATTATCCTACTCAACATGAGCAACTTACATATGCAAACACATTTAAATAACATAAGCAAAACAAAACATATACTTACAATTTTCTCAGCAACTACTCTTGAAGCCTCAGAGGTGTACTCTTCATTAGGTCTTACTCGAGCCCTCATCCATTTCTCGTGTCTTCACTACTATAAAATGTGAAATTAACGACGCCATGGTCACCACGGTTTCTCCCTAGACTGTGGTGACATATCTTAACTAAGGAGCTGCCTTATTTAGCTATTTATTTATTTATTTATTTTTTAATAAAATTATTTGTATATAACAACAGTTTCAGAATCAACCATTGTGATACAATTAAACTTTCATTGATTTGAACCTCAGTGCATTAATATATTTTACCCCTTTAACATTAAGGCACACCTTTTCTTTTTTATTTATTTTATAATCACCAATAAAAGGGGTATCACTACGATTACAATTATAAATCGTTATGATTTATTTATAATATTTATAATACTTAGAATCTTGTGCTTCATACATTAATGTATTCATCTTCTTCCATCTAGTGTAACATATTTCCCATTATATCGTTTGTTTTACTTTGAGGTTTAACAATGTCGCATCTGAAAACAAACTTATCCAAAGGCGTTTCTATGTCTTCTACCGCAGTAAAATCTCGATCTGAAAATTTATGTGGTTGTGATGGTCGTATAGTTTCATACCAATGCAAGAAAGGACAAAATAAAGGAAGGATTTTTTAGAGATGTCCATTTTGGAGGAGTGATGAAACCTGTAACTTGTTCATATGGGATGAAGACATGGGAGAAAGAGATGTAAATGAAGATAAGAGCATTATGAAGTCAGAGTTGGAAGTTGTGTGTTATTTGAAGATTATGTATGAGGATTCAAAGAAGAAGAACATTAATTTGAAGAATAAACTGAAATTAAAGAGATTTTATGGAAATCTCAAGATGTTATATTTTTTAGTCTCATTTCTTTTTAATGTTTACTTTTCTATGAAATGTAATAGTAATTAGGGTTTGAATTACATTGTTGATGTTTATGTTTCTCTTCTTAATTTTTTTTAAAAGAGTTATCACTACAGTTTTCCTTGTTAACCAATGTGATATATTTATTATTAATAAATACTTATAATTTGGGTCTTTTTTTTATTATACACTTATCATTACGATTCTTTTAGAAAACCGTTGTTAAATATTTACCTATATAAGGGAATTAACTTTCCCTTATTGACAGTAGCGTCGTTTCCTTCACAGCGAAACCCTAGCACCCATTTTTCCTCTACATTTTCTGCAGTAAGGCTTCATTTTTATTTTTAGAATCTGCAAAAAGGAATACAAGAAGTATGAAGCTTTTTATTTAGGCTTCTTTATACTGTATTCCTTCTTGTAGAGTCTAAAACTAAATGAATATGGTGATGATGTTGGCGGTAGCAAGCGTAATGTGCATATTGTTTATGGAAAATAAGGTATTCTTCAAGGGTTTTGTTTCAAAATTTGCTTGTTTTGTTTTGTTTTGTTTTATTTTGTTTTGTTTTGTTTTATTTTGAATACTAACTAATTTTCTTCATTTCTTCCCATTTCTTAGGGTTTTGTTTCACATGGTGGATGATGATGGTGGTAGCAAGCTTAAAGTATGAGTTGTTGAGGTACATATATATATATATATATATATATATATATATATATATATATATATATATATATATATATATATATATATATAAGATATTTTTCTACTTCAATCTTTTTGTTAGATAGTTCCCATTTTCTCGTTTGTTGCATGTTGTTTTTGTTGATTGTTCTCATTTTTTTAGATCCGTATTCTCGTCTGTGGAACTATATGTAGTAAACGAGGAAACAACTGTGGAAGAAAATCTTACCTAGTTTTAGAAACAATAAAAATAAGTATAAGAAGTATGAAGTCATTGTGGTTAAGAGGTATGTTCTCTTGTAATAATTTAATATAGTATGTGATAAATTATAGTATTTGGCTCTGGTGTATGATAAATTATAGTATTTGGTTCTGGTGTATGATGTTGTTTGAGTTTATTATATTTTATATAGATTTTTTGTTTCACTAATATGCCTCACTTAAAATACATTCATTTAAATTGAGGTGGATACCTATAATTTGTAATTAAGTTATATTTGAAAACTAAATTAAACAAATCATTGTTGTTTTTGGATTGACATGCTTCTTGTCATTCATCTCACGTTGTTTACATTTATTATGGTATATTGATCAGACACCTCTGATGCATCGCTGAATTCATTTATAGTTAAATTTCCATAAGAAAATTTGATCGGATAGTCCACCTCCTCATCCTCATTGATAATCGTAAAAAAAATTGAGTATAAAAATCAGGATAATAAGTGATGATGAGAAGATAGATTGTCCGATCAATTTTTCTTATGAAAATTTAACTATAATCGAATTCAACAATGTATTTAAGGAGTCAGATCATTATACCACAATATATGTAAACAACATGAGATGAATGACGAGATGCATGCAATTCAAAAACAACAATAGTTTGATTAAATTGGTTTTCAAGAATAGTTTAACTTTTCAAATTATATACTTCTTCGTCAATTTGAATCCCTGTATTTCTTTAGTAAGGGGTATATAAAACAAGCAATTTATATAAAATATAATAAACCATGGGCCTTTCACAACGGTTATCTATTCTAACCGAGGCTAAAAGTAACTTTTGTTTTTGTCTAAATTTGTTGTTGATGGGTTTTGAACTTAGTATCTAAGAGTAAATATCACAATGGTCCGTAAGCATAACCGTTGAGATATGTGGTGCACGTCATGGATTACAACAACGGTTTCCAGATCGTCGTAGAATTAATGAACTTACAATGACCCTCTACTTAACAACGGTATGACCAGCGTGATGCTAGCCCTTTTCCAACTGTTGTTAAAGGGGTTTTCCGTAGTAGTGCTTGATGGTGGAGATGGAATGTCACCAACTCCCATTTGTTGTTGTTTTTCAAGCATCATTTTCTTCTCAAGTTTCCTATAACCCCCACGAGACAATCTATGGGGATACATGTTTTTCGCCTTGTTTTGAACCCATACTTCGCTTTTATCCTGTTATTAACAAAGTGGTTAATGTGTATGATTAGTATCTATAACTCATTAGCATAACATTATCGATTAAATAAGACTAGTACTAACCCTGAATTCCTCAAAACAATGTTTCTTCGCAAACATGTTCCACACCTTCCTCGATATAAAACTATACAAAATCCATGGATGTTCAAGGCCGCTCTTAGGCCTCGTAATGTAGTCAGTCGTGAGACGTGACTTAAATCCCCTCCAACGAATACCGATATAAGATATCCACCTATTTTTCAATTTTGAGTTATCTACAATCTCAAAATTCAACTATATTCAAGTCAATACATAAGTATGAATCATAAACTATAGTTAGTGAATTAGAAACTATAAAGTATGAATTAGAAACTATGTAATACCTTAATGTATTTCCATATGTTATCTTTGACATTATTATCCACATCTCTCTAGTCATCTATCAGTATACTGACCTTGCTACATGCAAGGAAAGTAACGTAACTCTTAAAAGTGGAGTCATGTGGATAATCCACTACTCTATACAACGAATCAAACTCGGTCAAAATTTTCACACCAGATGAGTTGCAAACTGATGTGAATTGGGGCATCATTGTGACACCTCTATGTGATTTTTTCATTTGATTTGTATTCGCATAACACTCAATCTTTTGAGTATCTTCGCTACTTCTTGTTGAAGAACTCGACAAGGTCGACATCTATGTTCAAAAACAACAAAAACAACATCAACAATAACAACATGAACAATAAGAACATAAACAACAATAAAATGAACAACAATGGCAAATGAGTTAATTCTGGATGCATGGGGAAAATATTTTGCGTACCCTAAATGTGATGGCTAAGTTAATGATGTTGGTGTTGGTGTTGTCTTCCTTCCTTGCGATAACGACAGTGTTGTTGTTATCTTCCTTCTCGGCGGTGACAATGATGACGACAGTGTTGGTTGGTGCGTAATATTCCTTTTGTAACGATGATGACGAAAATGACTACAACACAGTGAATAATGGATACTGATGATGTAAGATTTGGTTGAAATCGATTATTGTTTCACAATATTGAACATTAGAGTTTAGGGTTGAAATCGTTTATCGTTTCGTCTAGTTTCTATTTTCAATGGAAAAAAGGATACTGAAGAGACAAGTAAACTAGCTAGGAGTATATTTTAAAGTTACTACGAAGGTCTATACATCAGTTGTTATGATACAAAAAATATTGAAACTATACTACGACGATCTTTATTACAAGCCATCATGATATATTCTTTTCATAATGAAATTTCATAATGAAGCGCCAGAGTCATATTTAGAATAAAAAATTAAAAAATCATACAAAATATATCACAACGGTGGAAAAAACAACCGTAGTCATAACCTTTAGGCTATGTTTGGATTGATGGAACGTAACAGAGCGGAACGGAGTGGAACATAGCGAAGCGGAATGGAGCGGAGCGGAATGGAATATAGATCCCACTCCATTGTTTGGATATCTTATTAAAAATATCACATTCCATCACATACACCCCAAATTGGATGGAACAAAAATGAGGATTTGGATGGAATGGGATGGAATGGATTCCATCATGTTCCATTCCATTCCATCAATTATTTGCAAATCCAAACAATGGAATCATATTAGTTACCACTCCATTCCATTCCATTCCATCACATCCCACCAATCCAAACATACCCTTAAGTTTTTTAATTTAAAGTAAATAAAAAAAAGAAAAAGCGCGCCTTAACATAAAAGGAATAATATATATGATGACTCTGAGGTTTGAACCCATGAAAGCTTGATGGTATCACCACGGATGGCTTATCAAATGTTGTTATATACAAATAATTTTAAATAAAAAAACAAGTATAATACAGTAGCGCTATAATTTACATATGTCACAGCAGTGTTGGGATGAACTGTGGTGAGCCTGGCGTCGTTGTTTAAGCGTTTTATAGTAGTGTCTCTTCCAAACAATATGATTTCTTTGAAGTGAGCATGAAATTTAGGTAAAGAACACAATAGTAACAATGCTTAATCTTCATCACTGATGGTAACATCAATATTTTCAAGATCAAGAATCAACTTGCTGAACGTATCCAGCTGCTTCGTCAAAGCTTTATCTTCATTAATCTTATATGAATACAAAGATTGCTTCAACTAAAATCGATTCAACAAATATTTTTTCATATACAATCCTTCGAGTTTCAGCCACACACCTGATGTCGTCTTCTCCTTTGAAACTTGTCTGAGAACTTTATCACCAAGACTTAGAACAATGGCACTGTAGACTTTCTCGATCATCGTTGTCGTATCCTTCTCCATCAATGCAGCATCCATGGCTTCTGCTCCCTTCACTGCTTCTAGCAAACCCTGTTGAACAAGAAGGGCTCACATCTTCAAGCACCATAGACCAAAATCATTAACTCTGGTGAATTTCTCAAATTCAAACTTTGTTGACAACATCTTCTTCTTCACGCTCACCGCACCAGTTTGTTCTAACAAACGATACCAATTAACAAATTCTTGAATGAGAAACTGAGTTTCTTGATGAACAATGAAACAATTATGATAACAAAAGAGATAGAAGAAAAAAAAAATAGAGAGAGAGAGAGAGAGAAGATGGGTAAACTGTTTTTGTATTCACTTACTCAATTAGGGTTTAAAAGATTACAAGTGAATAACAACAATTGACCTCTCTAAACAATAGGAGAGAACTAGTCTATTTATAGGCTACAAGATAGCTTAATCAACAAGCTAACTAAACAATTGGATCCATAATACAAGGCTCAATTCAACATACATACTATAACTAACTTCGAGTACAACATGTAAAACTTCGACATCAACATGTGAACCAGCTTCGACTACATGATTGCCCCTGTGTCGAAAACCTGAAGTTATCCCCACTAACAACACTAGAGTTCGATTCAATATATCACAGAAAGCTTAGAGCATCTCTAATACATAATATTCTTAACTTATATGTAAAGTTATTAGTTTTATAGTTTAAATTTTTTAGTATTGGAGCATGCGCACGTGCACGTTACATTTTTGTTGTTTAAATTTTTATATAATTTTATTTATAAAACAATATAAAAAGTTTGTTGTTTATTGGTTGTGTCAAATATAAATTGCTTATTGAAATTGTATTGAATCTTGAATCAGAGTACAATTGTATACTTATAACTAATTAAACTTAATCTAACCTTACAAAGAATAGAAAACATTACGTAGTTAAAAAAGAGAAATGAACATCATCATAGTTGATTATCAATCTCTACAAACCTCCACCTTGGTTCGGTAGCTTTTTCTTTAGTTAATTCAAAATTCATTAAAATAAAAATATAATAGTATAAAATATTGAGGGAGATAGAGTCTAACCCAATGAATAAAAAATTAAAGCAATTTAAATTAAGACCAATATTCATATAACATGTGTAAAATATAGTGAACCGCTTACAATGCAAAATCAAATTGGAAAAAAAATGAAATATGAATCGATCCTCATTAAATTCATATTATGAGAACAATGAATGAAATTGATCGCCAACACGATAACAAATTCATTAACCAATAACTTACGAACAAACTACAGTAAGTAATCACAATCATTTCTGGTCAAACAGTCTGAAATCAATCACAATTAACTGAAGTGGATTTTAATACCGCAAAGGTAGTAGACTCGAACCAGAGCAAGAATCCACGAATCACCTCCAAAATGAACAACCAAAAGTTCTTTGACGCAATAGAGACAAATAACATCTTGAAACATGTAAATCTCAATAGATTTGGAAGCAAACTTAGATTCAAGAATAATAGAAGTCAACATTCACGCATCAAAGAAGGTGGGGCTTAGTTGCAGCTAAAACCGACACCGAAAAAGGAGATGCACAACCGCAACCAAGTTGCATCACACAACCATCGTTAGCAAACACTTCCTCCACCCACACACTAAAATTCGATTAAGACTCAACCAAAAAAGCAAACAACTGAAAAAGAAAAATCAACACAACTCCAAATATGAAGAAATTGAATCCCAGTTTGTCTGGATCAAGCAACAAACAACCTGACCAACCGTCGTTGAAACCCGTCGGAGCAACCACCCAATAATGATCATCTAAAAAGGATAGCCCCATGAAGAGTAATTATAACTATGGAAGATCAAAAGTAATTGTTGGTTTTGTCGCATAGTGGACTTAAGATAACTTAAGTTGAACCAAGTATATACAATAATAGAACTTATTGCTTGGTAAAAATTTAGTGATCATGCCAGATGAGTTATCTTCAGTAACAACTTTCTTAACATTTATAGTTCCTTTTAAGATGACTTCTCTAACAAAATGTAGCTTGATGTCCACATGTTTAGTTCTCTCATGATAGAATTGATATTAGGTCAAGTGTATTGCACTCTAATTATCACAATACATTATGATAATATGATCTTGAAGGTTGAATTATCATGATATTCCTTTAAGCCACTCCTTCCACTATCTTTTCCTTCAGATGAGGCTACGTCTGCAGAGTCTGAACAACCTTCAGAAGAAGGTTCTTCTCATTCTATTCTGAAGCCTCAAAAGAAGAAGAATAAGAATAAGAATAAGAAGATAAGAGTCAAGAAATTTGACTACTCGTTCCCAGAACCAGAAGAAGAAGAAGAGCCAGTTGATACTGAGGATGAAGAGGTTGATTATGACAAAAATGGACGGCACTTCTACAAAGATGCCATGGCTAGGGATTTATTCTAGACTAGGACATCTTGTATTATTTTAATGTAATCCTCTATTTTTCTTGATCAATGAAAAAGTTTCTTTTACCTTAAACTGAGTTATATTTGAATGCATGTTTATCTAGTAATTAACTCTTAAGACATTCTGAACAAACATTAATTAAATAAAATGACACGAAATTGACAGTTAGAAACTGATTAAACATAAACTCAGGGCTATTAAAAGAATCTTTAAATAGGTCATATTGTTAGATACGTTACTCAAGAGTTATCATTAAAGTATTGATAAGATTTGGCCAACACTTAAATCATATTAAACTCATAACAATGTATCAACACATCTATAAAAAAGACTCAGGTAAGTCTTCTTTCATCATCACTTAATCCCTAGAACACCAGGATGTATAAGCAAAAACAAATATGGTTCAAAAGAGAGATTTCAGAAAGGCAGCACCACTGAATGCAACAACTCAATCAAACAAAGGCAAAGCAGGATCTGAAGAATCTGCATATGAGCAGACAACTTCAGAAACACTCTCCTCTTTAACATCCTTTGTGAAAACACACAGAAGAAAGAGATCTTTTGGGTCTAGACGCAGACAACAGTTGAAGAAATAGGCCTTAGAGTTTTATAGGGAAAATGGCAAGATTTCTTAGATAATCTTGATATGTCAAATGATCCTAGGGAGTTTCTTAGGGAAAATCCAACATAGTAGAGAATATAATTTATATTGTAATTTTTCCTTTAAAATTAATAAAAAGAGTGCCTTCAATGAGTTATTTTCTCCTATTCCCTTAAGCAAACTCTTTTGAATAACATAAAATGAATATTCAATAGTTAAAAACCGAACACAAGCATAAACTAACAAAAAATTAATAATAAGAAGTTTTATTCATTAATTTCAACAAATATACAAAGCATAACTAAGTAAAATCATAACATTAGAATCTTTCATAGATAGCTTCAAACTTTTATCTTCAAATCTTGGATGAACTAGCCTCAGAATTTATGTTAACCCCCTATTGAACAAGTAATTCAGAAACCACTTGTCTATAAGGAATGGAGAAAGATTTCCCTCTTGAAAAGAAGAAATAAACTTCTTCAGATGATCAAACATAACTTGAGGTAGATCAAGATCTTTATCCTTGGAAAGTAAGTTTGAGTTCAGAATCTGACACCAAACAACATCTTCAAGAAGGAGATTTGAGACCTCTGATGCTTTGGAAGGATCTACAAAAGATACGCCAAGTAGGAAGATAGTAGTCCCAAACAAGAGTTCTTGGAATCTCACCAATCTCTTCTCAATTGATTACATTAGCAATTGCTTTAGAAGAAACTTGACAAATCTACAGAGAAAAACAAAATAAAAAATGAGTCAACATGGTGATGTGGTGATACAGTAAAAGAAGGGTCTATCATAGATTCATAGGTATACATAAACAATGAAAAATTATATACTGTTACGCCCCAAAAAGATAACAAAAAGACAAAGCACATAAACAAATAACATACATTTCGTGCCTTCAGTTACACGATTATCTTCCATCGGTCTGATGTGATGGAAGGAATGGGTGATGTAATATAAACAAAAAGGAATAAAAAAACACACTAATATGATTGTGATGGAAACACACTAATAAATTTTTATAAAAATATGTGTAATCAATACATTGAAAATTGAACTATTCAAAATTTTCAATAAATAATTTCTTAATATGGAATACTGAAAGAGTGTCCTGAGGACACTTAGTTAACCAGACCCTTCAAAATAATATTTTTGCAAATAAATCATTAATTTGTGCATTTGAAGCACATGGAGGGATTAGATTTAATCAAAGGTGTGACTCGTGAGAGAAAGTAATACTAATTGGTAGTAATTTCATACTCCAGCTAACCCTGCGTGGTACAATTAATTAGGGTTGTCGTTACTCTAAGCCCAATGTAGACTTTTTTGGGACAAAACACATTGCACCATTTGCAAGGCACTCAAGTAATAATTACCCCATAATGGTGCCTCCTCCGGGGAAAAAGCTGATTTCTTGATTCCATTTTCCTCAAAATCATGCGAAACCCATCTTCAAATAAATCCCTGTACTTTTATTTTAATTAATTACTCCTACTAACCTAAAAACAAAGATTCTCTAAAGTTTTAAATTTTTTGATTTAAACGCAATTAATACTCCTAACATTAATTCAAGCATTAAATTTTGAACCGTAAAAAGTTTTTGTAGATGTTGATCACATTGTCTGCAGTTGGAAGAGGTGTCAAGGTTAATCTAAGAACCAACAATCATTTTAACACTTGATTATGGTTATGATTCACACTTGCGTTAGGGAAATGGAAAATCTTTTTCTCTTTAAAGCTAATGGAAATTGGTCACACAACTTTGATTTACTTCTTTTAATGGGACATTAAGACAACAACTTTAATCTTTGCTTGGTTAAGAGCACACCTAGTTTTAAATTTCAAATAACCATGTGATTTAAGTATGGCCGTTAAAGTTTGTTTCCAATTTTTAAACCTAGAAATGAAAAAACACAAAACAATTATTATTTTTAAAAGTGGAAATGAAAAAACACAAAATAATTACTAAGGAGTACCTTAAGACATTCTTTAAGGATTTCAAATTAAAAAATTATTCTTTAAAAAATTTTAATAATTTAATTTTTAAAGCACTGATTGCATATTAACTACACATATTTTTATAAAAATTTATTATTTAAAATTATTAAAAAATATCATGAGGACACTCATTAGTATTTCCCATTATTATTTACTATGTATCAATTTATAAAAGAAAATGAATATTTATATTTATTAGTCAAAAATTTAGATTTTGTGTCTTTTTTAAAACTATGTGTTACTTGTGTGTTGGCACGGGTACTAGCGTGGATCGTGGAATTGTCACAAGATTGTTATAAAAATTTAAACAAATTAAAAAATATCAAAATATTATCGGAAAAAAAAAATAAAAATAGACTGAAAGATAATTATATAAATATTTAAAAACAGTTAAAAAAATATTGATAGTTATAATAAAAATGATTTATAAAGTTTACTGAAACAAATAAATATCCAAAAATTTACTATGGTTTAAAATATAAAAAATGAAAAGTCAGTAGTACAACTGACATCATTGTTACATTTATTTTCTTTAAATATACAAAAAATAATAAAAACTCGTGCTTTCGCACGGATTTTGGTATGATTACTCGTGTATTCACACAATACTGATGTATTACCCGTGCATTCACACGGTACTGATGTGATACTCGTGCGTCCGCACGGGTACCGGTCTGCTACACACACTTTTATTTTCAAAATCTCAAACAATTTTAATAATCTGGCAATTTCAAAATCTCAAACAATGCAATTTATTTAATTTTTTATTTAGTTTTTGTTGAAGTACATTAACTTATTGATTTCATTTGAGTCTTTTAGGTTCCACGACTTGTAAAAAGCAACACTTTTAAAACCAACCATCTGATGTGTATTAATTTATTGATTTCATCTTAGTCCAAACCAATCAAATGAACAAAAAGCAACGCTGCTAAGTCAAAGAAAATTTAGTTTCTTTCAAGTGCAGACTCTTATTTTGGAATCTCCTAACACTTTTTAATTGTTCAGTAATGGAATTTATGATTATATATATATATATATATATATATATATATATATATATATATATATATATATATATATATATATATATTCATGGGCATCATGGCTAAACGAATAAAGTTAATTTATGCCATTACAATATATAAATTTCAATAAAACCTAAATTTATAAATGGTCCATTTATAGTAACATCTCATATGTTTTGTTAATAAATCACACAACAAAATAGAAAGTTATATTAAAAGACGAATTATATGAGAAAGAAGCAAAATGAATCCAAAATTTGAAACTAAATCCCAATAAAACCTAAGGATATAATTTTTACCATAAATATAAGAGAACGATGATTAGTATAAATACATTCATTGTTTCAATCACGAAATCAAAATCTTAGACCCGAAAAAAAAATTCCCATGTGTAGTCTGCTTCATCATCATCGTCAGACTCAAAGATTTGGAGTTCTTCTTCTTCAACATCAGAATGAAACCTCTTCATTCTTCGTCGTTTTTTGATGATTTCCTCCTCCTTCTTCTGGTCCTTTGTTGTGGCACATCAACTAGTGTATGGACCGGGACATGATCTTCGGGAAGTTGTTGCAGTTGCTACACATATAGAACACTAGATGGATTTTGGACGATTATGGAAGAGCGAGCTTGAATGCAACTTGGCCGTTCCTCTGCAAAATCTTGAAGGGGCCGAAGTAACGCTTGGCTAACATCTGAGAAGAACGACATTGGATTGAGGATTGTCTATATGGATAAAGGCGAAAGAGTACCAAGTCGTTCACTTCAAAGGTAAGGTCTTGACGTTTTTTTGTTATAGTGTTTTTCCATTTTTCCCGACTTCTATCAAGATTTTGTTTCAAACTGCTAATGATTTCATCTTTTTTTTAAGAGACATCTCCACTTCTTGGATAGAAGAGGAACCAGAGGTGTGCTGATGAAAAGTCGAAGGTGGCCGTCCATAGAGGGCTTCAAAAGGAGTCATACCAATCGAGCTATAAAGGGTTGTATTGTGCCAATATTCAGCTAAATGTAAGTATTTGAACCACTGCTTTGGTTGTTCGCTTGTAAACCAACGGAGATACGTTTCTAAGCAGCGATTAACCACTCATGTCTGCCCGTTTGTTTCAGGATGGTATGATATGCTATACTTAAAGGTAATACCTTATGCACAAAACAACTCCTTCCCGAAGGAACTAAGGAAGAGGGGGTCGCGGTCAGAGATAATAGACTTGGTGTGCCATGGAACCAACAAATTTCAACTTAAAAACGCAAGGCAAGGTCTTTAGCTGAAAAGTTTGTTGGGAGAGCAATGAAATGGTAGAACTTAGTGATCCTGTTACATATCACCCAGATGGCCGTGTGGCGGAAAGAGATAGGTAAATGAGTGATAAAATCCATGGTTAGATCCTCCCACACTAGGTTAGGAATTGGTAAAGGTTGGAAAAGTTCATGTTTATTTTGAGTCAAATGTTTATTTTGTTGGCATACAACACATTTTTGAACAAAAGCTTTTGTGTCCCTATAGATTCTTGGCCACATAAAAGAAGATGATAGATGAGCCAAGGTTGGTTGCAGGCTTGCGTGACCATCCACAGGAGTCGAGTGGAATTCCTTGATGATATTTTGTCGCAACTCATCAATAGGAGGTATGTAAAGCTTGTTTTTGTAATATAAAAGTTCTTCCTTAATTTGAAATAGAGGCTGAGAATTTGGGTTTGTTATAATTTTGTTCATGAGCTTCTTACCTCGGTCCTCTTTTTTGTAGAACTTCCCGATCTGAGAGATGAGAATTGAAATCGGTGACGAAATTAAGAAGAACACATATGTGTCCTCACTTTGAATATGACTCAGTGCGTCCGCAACTTGGTTCGACTTTCCAGGTTTGTAAAAAATATCAAAGTGAAAACCTTGTAGTTTTGTGGCCCATTTTTGTTGTTATGGAGTCTGAATGGTTTGAACCAAAAGATTCTTCAAACTTTTCTGGTCTGTGTATATGTGAAAGTGCCTCCCAATTAAGTATTAACTCCATTTTTTATATATTCCGTAATCGCGTACATCTCTCGAACATATACCAATGAGGCTTGGAGGCGGTTGCATAACTTCTTGCTGAAAAATGCTAGAGGATGACCTTATTGAGATAAGACATCACCAATTGCAATGGCAGAAGCATCAGTCTCGAGCACAAAGGTTTGGGGAAAGCCGGGAAGGCACAAGACAAGAGTCTCCGCCATCTTTTGTTTTAATGTTTTAAATGTTATTCCTGCTGATGTACTCCAACCTAATTTAGTGGAAGGCAATAAAACAATGAGAGGAGCAGCAAGAGTGCCATAATATTGAACAAATCGACGATAAAAGCTGGTGAGACCTAAAAAATCCTCCTGAGTGTCGTGAGTGAACGTGGCCTAGGCAAATCAATAATTGTTTGAATCTTGACTGGATCTGGGGTTACACCATCACTGGAAATGATATGACCTAAGTAATCAACATTAGGGACATCAAAAACACATTTGGATAATTAGGCATAAAATTGTTTAGATCTAGGGTTCTAACAACTATTTTCCACAACTATTTTCTATATCTAGGGTTCTAACAAAATACAACACAAATTAGAAGAAAGATGAAATAAGTTCTCATTAATTTTATGCCCTCTCTCTCTCAAATGCAAATGAGCTTAAATACAAGTAGACCCTAATAGATCAAACAAAAGGGCCAAGCCCAACAACAAAACCATAATTGACTTAAAAATTTAATAACTAATTTTATTATAATTCATAATCATCCATCCATTTGGGCCTTTATTTAATTTGTATGGGTCTGCTAACATTTCCTCATATTTAAGGCAAAAAATTACTACTACAAATAATGCACTTTGATGACAAAACCATATTCTCTATATTTGTTTCTAGTGAGTAATCAAACATTTTACTAACTGTATAACCACATCAATTCACATTCTCTCTTAATATTTTACAACGCTTTATGGAATGAGAGAATATAGTGTAAATACATTGTAGTACTCCAAGAAAATCTTTTCCTTTAGAACAAGAATTTTCAATGTCACATAAAAAGTTGGTGTCATGTGCCACTGCTCCTCCTGAACACCCTTCGGGACCCCCTGATGAGAATAATCAGGTATGGTAATGATCGATTTATTAAAAATGGTCAGTTTATTAGGAGTGAGAAATCACATAAAGTGAGTATTATGGAGACTTTTGGAAAATATTCTTCACCTAAAGAATCTCATCATGTTAGTGTCTATATAGTTGTGTTATCGTCGTACAACACAAATAGACAATAAATAATTATTCACTTGAGCATGAATGTGACTTAAGCATTTATTAGGATCCAGTCACGCTCATACAAGTCATGGAAAGCTGCAAAGAAATTTCTTAGGTACTTACAAGGCACCAAAGATTACATGCTCACATATAGAAGGTCAAATCACCTTGAAGTGGTTGACTACTCGGATTTAAACTTTGTAGGATGTGTGGACTCAAGGAAATCCACATTTAATGATGTTTTCTCCTTACCGGAGTAGAAATATTATGGAAAAGTTGAATTTGTGGTATGCTTTGAAGCCATAATTCAATTATCATGGTTGCAGAATTTTACTTTAAGGCTTAATATTATCGAGAGTATAGTTAAGCCACTAAGGGTTTATTGTGATAATTCTGCAATTGTCTTCTTCTCTAAGAATGATAAAAATTTAAAGGGTGTTAAACGCATACAGTTAAAGTACTTATCAGTTAAAGAAGAAGTGCATAAACAAAAGTGTCATTTGAACACATTGGTAAAGATTTAATGATAGTGAATCTGTTAACTAAAAGGTTTACCTTCCAAGACATTTGTTGACTACATAGAAAATACGGGTGTGATGTGAAAGTCGCTGTTAACATTATAATATAATTGGTATATATACATGTATAGTTTATGTTCATATTGTATGACACTTGTGAATTCAAGTAAGGTTATGTTTCTGCTTAGTTTGCTATCCATATTAGGTTTACGTTATTGTTAATATGTTATGAGAAAAGTGTCTTTGAAAAGACATGAATGACACATTATTATATCCCTTGCAGTTACTGGAATTGGATTGATTCGTGATACATAGAAGGAATCAAGTTGATGAATAATTTGTGATCGCCATGATTCAACCATTTCACTTCATTAAAGATAATGATTTAATGTTTTCTATGAATGGTGCACAATTATGGTATAAGATTGAAACATCAAGTCATCACACGAGTCAAGTGGTAGATTGTAGGATTAATTTATTAATCCATTAAAATAACTCATGTAAATTAAAGATTGACTTAAATAAAAGATATCTTAATGTGATGATTGTTTAGGTGGATGGATAATTAAGTTAATGGTTAATTTTGAATTTCAAAATACAATTTAAATTCATCTTCTCTCTCTTCATAGCTATCGGGATATGACCGTTGGGATATGATAAGATTGTTGGAATAAAATGTCTATAAATACGCACCATTAGAAAAGTAAAGATAACAGTTCTCATTCTTTTTTGTTATCCCAATTATAAATAAATGAAAAATATCTTAATCATCAAAGATACATAAGGAAGAAGGAAGAGAGAAGAGAACAATTCAGATCAAAAACCGAGAACTGAACAAGAATCCACGTCACGAATCCGAGTACATTTTTATTGTTCTTCATAGAAGTTAGAGCACTGTGAAAATCATAATATCAAAATCTTAAATCTAAAATTTTCCTAATAGACATTTTAGCTTTTAATGTCACTTCTCGTAGAATATTTGTTAACCATCAAGATTTTAAAGAAGGCGAAGGACAAAATCTGCCGCAATTTAAGATAAGTATGCTTATATCAAAAGCTGAAAGGCTGATTTTTTCGAAAAGATCATCCATGATAGGGAAAATAACCATGTAAATCTTTTTGATGGATTCCAAATGATGAGTTTTTGGTGGAATGTAGTGTAAGGAATGAGGGAGACAAGTCTCTTCACTCTGGCTTGATGAATGAAGGATTTTTTTTAATGAATGTTATGGTTTTGTTATCGAGACATGATTAAGACAAATAAGTGTTTTCAAGAAATGTTGAGGAAGGCATCTTACAAGATTTTGGTGGGTTAAAACATGAGAAATCAATGAGGTAAATAGGAGAGGGATTTGAGAACATTTTTTTAGAAGGAAACAAAGTAGGAGGAATAATATAGCAGAAGAAAATGGGAGTGATTGCATCTTGAAAGGAGGTAGTTTGATATGAGGTAAAGCGAGTATCTTTGTTGAATAGACAAACATAGTTTTGCTTATAAGTATCTTCCATTAGTGTGGCAATAAGAGTGTTAAGTTTTAATCATTTTTCATTTGTATCCTTTTTATATAATGTCGTGTGTAACTTTTGTTGTGCTACTTATTATTTATTTTGTGAGAATAATAGTTGAGTTAACTTTCTTCTCAATATAAGTGTGACCCTGAATCCCACCTATTAGGGGTGGACAATCGGTCGGTTTGGACCGAAATCGGACCAAAAACTTAAATCCGATGCAAACCGCGGTTTTATTATTAAGGTCTGATTCCGACCGACAAAATTTTGGTTTTTAACGGGTTCAGTTTAGTCGGTTTAACGGGTAAATCGGGTGAATTTAGTCAGTTAATATTTATTAAAATAAATCAATAAAAATGACTCATCTTTTATAAAATTCACAAATTTTCATTTTTAATTTTTTTAATAAAAATATCAAAATTTTAGAATAACTTAAAAAACTATTTTTTTATCATTAAAAAAACGATATTATCACGTTATAACATTTCAAATATATTTGATATTAATTTGCTCATTATCATACTTTAAACGACAAATTAAATAACACTAAAAATTTTGTATTGTATATTTTGTATTTTTATGAGTATACAATGTCACCATTAAATTATAAAAATGATAATAACTTGATAATATTATGAACCTCATTTTTACAATAGTTCGATTCTAAAGTAATAAAAAATATATAAAATAAATATTATTTAAATTCGGTCGGGTTCGGTTTTCGATGAATCCAAAATAATCATCCGAGCCCGGCCGAATTAACCATATAATACCCGAATTAAGTAACCCGATCAACCCGACATCCGATCCAATCCAATCCATTTGCTCAAAATAGACAATAGGTCGGTCGGTTTGGATCGGACGGTTCAAATTTGTCCACCCCTACCACTTATATCGGTCTCACTAGTTCCTACTTCAACATTCCATGCTTAAAAGCCTATAACAAAAACTTGGAAAAACCTATTTCAACATGGGCATTCACCGGCACACAAGTGGATATATTCACTTATAAACACCGCAGAGGAGCAAACCTCTTCCTTCATCTCAACGGTTGATCACATTTCTAAGACGAATATTTTTTAAGAGAGATTTTATTTAATTCATAAATTTTTTTAATTTGAACTCTTAACTAAAGTAAAAAAATTCAGTAAGGAAAAAGTCACTCAAGCATTTTAGTGTTTTATTTCTTTCTATTTTAATGTAACATCTTGTTAGAAAAATGATTTCACACTTTGATCATGAGTCTGTGGGTATATTCATGGGGAAGACGTGAAATGCTATATATCACCTAATTAACTAATGAATTGGATGGCATTTTCTAGTAAAAGGATTGTGAAATTGTAATGTTTTTCATTTTCATGGTTGCAAAGTATGACAAATTCTCACATATTGTTGCACGTCATACCAAATTTGTCCCTTTTTTACACCTTAATATATGTTGACATGCATGACTTAGCCTTATATGAATAAAGAGAAAAAATAGAGGAGGAATGACAAAGAACTTTTAATATTTCCTTTTTCTTTTTATTTTTGATAAATATAGGAAACACAACATTACATTATTTATTTACAAACATATACATTACTTATATAAAGGAGCAGTCCAATCGATTAAACAATTTAATGATGAAACATTTTTTTTCTACTAGATGATGAGGCCTTTTTGTTTATTTAAAAAATGTAAGAAAGAGTAATATAAAAATTATATTTTTAAACCGTCGATTTTTCGATTTTTATGAGTTTACACCGATTTTTACCGGTTCATATTGGTTCAATTACACATCCAATCTAACAATTGAACCAGATCGGTTACCACTCTAATTCTCGATTCAACCGATCTGACCGATTTCGATTTTTAAAACTATGCATGTAAGAGATACACTTGTACTTATTCTAATAATTTTCTTCCATGTGTTACAAACTTTAATTTCTTCTTTGGAACTTGCTCTTAATTTTTTTAACAATACATTATAAATTATAAATAAATAGGTAAATTAAATATTATTAAAAACAAATAAAAATGGATTACTTACCTTTTCTTATAATGTCCATCTCTTATATATCCATGTTGAATGATCTTACTATTGTTGGGAGATTTGTTCTTTACCGTATGATTTTCAACCATATAGAAATCAAGAACACAACACTAAACTAATCTTTATGGACTCATATCCTATTAACTCGTACCTGAATTCAAGATGAGGGTGAAAGTAGAAGCAACGTATCTTAGTTTGTCATTCAAATCACTGAAGATTACGAGTAAGCGATTTATCAATTTGTATAGTGCCTTATGTTTTCTTTATTCTCTTATGATGAGAATGAAAAGAGAAAGTTAGATAAACCGTATGAATATAGTTGGTCTACAAATGGGGACCATAACCCAAATAAGTAACTATTACTTAGGTAACCACTTAGTTTTTAATATTCTTAATTTGACTCCTCATCAAATTAGAATATATACTTATGGTATCTACACAATAACATTTCATGACATATATACCTTAGCAATAGAATTATTATCAATTATACCACTTTAATCTTTGCTAATCAAATAATAGCCTTAACACATGCAGTATTACATTTGTGATCCAAAATTTCAACAAGGGTTAAATATGTTGTTGGTCCTCATAAATACTACTGTAGCGGTAAAATCGTGAGTGTAAGCTATTGATTAACTTAACTCAAGGTACACAGAGTCGCCACTGCGCTTTTATTTATTTCCAAAAGGAAAAAGGTAAAAGAACGAATAAAAACCTAAGAATCTAAAAGCAAAAGCTAAAAGAAACAAACAGAGAACGGGTAAGGGGATTGGTTACAAGCCGGGAAGGTTTTACGCACTCGACTCGTCCGTGGTACTCCACGGGAGCCCTTTGAAATATTTATTGCTTTTTGGTCTGAAATTGGTTTGCTTGAAAATGATTGAAGGGATGAGAAGAAAAATGTTTTTTAATGATTTTGTGTTTGATGAGGTTTTAACGCCTCATGCCTACGTACCCACAAAGTGCAATGCGAGATCAAAACCTCGTAGTTCGTGGTACAAAATTTGAAAAAAAGAAACAATGAGTTGTATTAATTTTAAAATGTAGAGATAAGTCGTCATTCTTTAGCGAATAATTCCGCTAGAAAGAATGAATCATATCTAAACATATGAAAAGAAAAGTGCACAAAGGCACAAAACAATTGAGTGAGTTTTGGATTTTTAAAGTATGTAAGAAAAGAATTTCGATATATTTACATGGATTAAAGTTTATTAAGAAAAATAAAGTGAAAAGGTTAAAATCACTTGACCTAAGTCAAGGTTTGTTTGCAAAAGTGTTTAAAGTTTGAAAACAAAGAAGATTTTAAAATAGGGAGAAGATTTGAAAATTTAAGAAGTGGGAGGAGATGAAGGGACTATCCTAAGACTTGAATTAAAAGGTTAAGAGAAGAACGATCAAACCATATTATGAACATATCTTCATGGTAACCGGAATTCCATCTTCAAAGACCAATGAAATAACTTGAGGCCAAAGTTTCCAATCCATCAAAACTTGAGCAAGGGGAGAGATCCTAAAATCTAAGTCCATACTCCAATACTAAGGATAATAACCATAGTCCGAAATTAAAGTCACCAATCTTTTTTTAATGTTTAATCCTTTATTAATGTTTTGGTGTCCAAATGGACAAAAGAAAAATCACAAGCAACAATATAAACATAAACAATATGATATATGATATAATATGATAATAGCATAATAAAAGAGATAAGGAGCGATAAATTGAAATAAAGAGGATAAGGTGCGAGAGATTGAATTTAAATGGATTATATTCACATTATTATAATATTTACATATAAGTGGTATGATGAACTTAATCAAGCACAACCACGAAAAAAAATAACAAAATCGAGGCAACCGGATCCAAGTGGATCTTATTCCGAATCGGGACAAATTTAGGTCTATGTTAAGCAATCGCCGAGTAATTTACGGAGTAATTACCCTACAAATGAGGCCGGCCACCACTAATTAAAGTGGAAAATATTTGTGCTAATACATGTTAGAGAAATGATATTATTAATCATTCTCCGAAAACATGTCGCACTAAAAGAAAAAGAACGGTCTAATCTTAATCGAGATTTTCGTTGAATTTATCGAAGGCAACCTATCACGATCTCAAAGTATGGAGAATGATCCAAATGATCATTCATCCATAGATTTGAAATAATGAAGATTAAACCTATTCGAAATTCAACAATCACGAATCGGAGATTTTCATCGACCAAAAGTAAAAAAAGATGAAAGAAAGCATGGATCTAAAAAAAATAAATCCATAAAGGAAATTGAAATATTTTTTAAATCCTTTTTCTAAAATCTCTTTTCCTAAAATCTTTTCTAAAACAATTTTCTAAATCTTTTTACTAAAATATATTTTCTAAGACTTTTTCTAAAATATATTTTCTAAAAAAAACTCTTATATCAAAATAATTTGTAACAATAATATTTTTAAAAAAAACATAAAAGAAAACTAAAGAATGAAAAAAAAAAAAGAAATGGAAGAGGGAGGGGGGAGTCAGCGCATGGATAGGTGGTGCTGGATAGGAATATGGATCCAATTGGCCTAAAGGCCCAAAACCACACACATCAGATTTTTTATTAAAATTAAATAAAATAAAAATATGAAAAATAAAAAAAATAAACAGAATTGTAAGATCAGAATGCGCCTAAGAAGGGGGAGGGGGGGGGGGTGAATTAGGTGTATATAAATTTTCTCGATTCTTTTTCTTTGATGGATAGAATTTTTCTTTTAAGTTTGTATGGAAGGAAAACAGTAAGGCAAAAAATAAAAACGACACAGAAAGTTATCCTGGTTCCCTTCACAGTCCGAAGGTATATCCAGTCCCCTTTCAACTTGAAAGAGATTTCCACTAGTTTTTAGAAATAGTACAACCTATCACACCTTCAATGGTGAGGCCTACTTTCTAACAAACTATCATACAAGTGTGCAAGAACAATCCTCTTGCCACACTTACCCTTATGTCCAAACAAACCTTGGAACACAAGTCACACAATAGAAATACCTTTCTATATTTTTAATTTTGAGTGAGTAATACAAAGATTTTAATATCAATAATGATCTTCTCCTATGTACACAATTCTCTTTTCAAAAATCAATACAAGTGTTCAAACATGAAGTATGAAAGATGAATATCTTATGAACACTTTTGAAAAGTATGAAAAATATTTGAAAATTGATCAATTTGATTCAAGTGATTTTTTATAAAAATTGTAGGAGGTATTTTTTGAATTTGAAAAATTCAGATTTTATATAATACATGACACCCTTTTGAAAAGGTGTGAAAATTATGAATCAAAAAGTTTCTTGAAGAGATATAATCAAAAGGTGCAATTTGAATTTCAAAGGAAAAATATTTTTCAAAATATTACAGTGTTAACTGGTTAACCAAATGGTTAACCGGTTAACGCCTATGAACGTTAACAGGTTTTCTGAAAATTTGAACCCGTTAACCGGTTAACCAAATGGTTAACCGGTTAACACTGTTAAAACCAGAAACAGAAGGTTTTTTAAAGAGTGTTAATCGGTTTGAAAAATATGTTAAATTATTTTATGCAATATGCTAGTATATGATTGAATGCATGAACACTTGTACATCAATTTAAAAAGGGATTGATATACCTAACCAAAAGCATCCAAGCATGAAGTTGAATGATGATGAAAACGAAGCTTGATAGCGAAGCCGGTTGCTTGAAGCTTGATCTGTTGGAGTTCTTGACTTTTTGCAGGTCTGAAATATATGCGCCGTGTTGTCTTCATCAAAATCTCCGAGATTGAAGGCGTGCTTCTACATTCTCCCCCTTTTTGATGATGACAACCGAAAATTCTGCGAGAGCTTTGATCAATGTTTCTCTAAGCGAATTCTCCCCCTATGGGCAGCAACTCCCCCTAACTGATAGCAGTAGTAACGAAAAAAAATTCTGCATAGAGAGTCATTAGAGAAACAAAGGTCTTCTCCCCCGTTGGCATTAGCAAAAAGGAAGGGACCAACAAACATGAACATGAAAGATAGCATCATACAAGCAATCATACAAGCAATCACACATATAAAATGCAAACATAGTGCAAGTAAACCAAAAATGCCTAAAAACTTAGGACTTAAGTTTGAGAGTACAAAACATAACATGATTAAAGTATAAAACAACATAATAAAAAAATTTAAAAGTTTAAAAAAAATGACAGAACCTGTCACGCAGGCAGGGACTGCTGTTTTGAAGCTGTTAACTGGTTAACCGATCCGTTAACCGGTTAACGGACAAAAAATTTCAAAAATTTTAAAAATCCAGCAGCTTTGGTGGGGAAAAATGGGAGGGATTTTTCAAAAAAAATTTCCATAAAGTGTTAGCACTTGTCATTCCGCAACTTTCGATCAAAAAATATTTTGAAACCGATTAATTTCGGGTATATGAAAGTGAGAAAAACCGAAAACGGTGAAATGTGAGTGCTAGCATTTTATGACTTTAAAGTGAGCAAAAACACATATAAACACACATAATGCAATAAAAACATATAACAACCAATTTTTAGGTTAAGATTAGATGTCACCTTCATTGAGAATCCCAAGTTCTCGTCGAATCTTGAAGAATTGTTCCTTAGCCAATGGTTTTGTGAATATGTCGGCTAGTTGATTGTGTGTATCTACGAATGTAACATCGACATCTCCATTTAAAACATGATCTCGAAGGAAATGATGTCGGATATCTATGTGCTTTGTTCTTGAATGCATGACCGGGTTCTTTGTGATATTGATGGCACTTGTGTTGTCACACCGGAGAGGGATACAACCGAGATCTTTACCGAAATCGAGAAGTTGTTGTTTGAGCCACAAGATTTGAGCACAACAACTTCCTGCTGCAATGTACTCCGCTTCGGCCGTGCTAAGTGCAGCGCATGCTTGCTTCTTGCATGCCCACGACACTAGTGCATTCCCGAGAATGTGAGAAGTACCACTTGTACTCTTTCTATCGGTCTTACATCCTGCATAATCAGCGTCAGAATAACCAATTAAAGAACAAGTACTACCTTTAGGATACCATAGTCCGACGTGCGTTGTTCCTTTGAGATACTTCATGATCCTCTTCACGGCAGTGAGATGTGATTCCTTCGGATTAGCTTGAAAGCGGGAACACAAACAAACACTAAACATAATGTCAGGACGGCTCGCCTTCAAATATAAGAGTGAACCGATCATACCTCGATATTTTGTAATATCTATTGAAGTGCCGGAAAGATCTTGATCAACATACGTTCCGGATCCCATTGGAGTAGACATCTCTTTGCAATTGTCCATATCAAATCTTTTCAATAATTCCTTGCAATACCATGATTGATTGATGAAGATGCCATCCTTTGTTTGCTTGATTTGTAAACCAAGGAAGTAGTTCATCTTTCCCATCATGGACATCTCGAATTCGCCTTGCATCATAAGAGAGAATTCTTCGCAAAGATCTTTGTTTGTTGAACCGAATATGATGTCGTCGACATAGACTTGAACAAGTAGGGTGTTACCCTTAAGATTCTTGATGAACAAGGTCTTGTCAACCTTTCCTTTAGTAAAACCTTTCTCACATAAGAAGTTGCTAAGGCGATCATACCAAGCCCTTGGTGCTTGCTTTAAGCCATAAAGAGCCTTCTTCAACTTGTAGACATGAGATGGGTTCTTGAAGTCTTCAAAACCGGGAGGTTGTTTGACGTAGACTTCTTCATTGATGTAACCGTTTAGGAAAGCGCTTTTGACATCCATCTGGTACAACTGAAAATTCATAGAGCAAGCGTAAGCAAGTAATAATCTAATTGCTTCTAACCTTGCTACCGGAGCGAATGTTTCATCAAAGTCGATTCCTTCTTCTTGGTTGTAGCCTTGTGCGACCAATCTTGCTTTGTTACGAACTATGATTCCATTCTCGTCAAGTTTGTTCTTGAACACCCATCTTGTGCCAATGATATGCTTGTTGTCCTGTCTTGGTACAAGAGTCCAAACTTGGTTCCTTTAGAATTGATTGAGTTCTTCTTGCATAGCTATTATCCATTGATCGTTGCCTAAGGCTTCATCGATTTTTGCTGGTTCAATTTGAGACACGAACGCCATGTTGAGGCAAGCATCCTTGAGATTGAGTCTAGTTGCAACGCCTTGGCTAATATCACCAATCACTTTATCTATTGGGTGATCTCTATGAGTTCTCCATTCTTTTGGAAGATCTTGATGTTCTTCAATGGTTGGTGACTTATCTTCTTGTGATATTGCTTGTTCTTTTGATATCTCCCTTTGTTGTTGTGATAGATCTACATCATCATCATCATCCACAATAATATTATCCTCTTTCGAGGGGTTAGTCTCACCAAACGAAACATGTATGGACTCTTCAATGGTAAGAGTACATTTATTGAAAATTCTAAAAGCTTTACTTGATAGAGAATATCCAAGAAAGATACCTTCATCGGATTTCTCATCAAACTTACCAAGGTTGTCCTTACCGTTGTTGAGAACGAAGCATTTGCATCCGAATATGTGGAAGAAGGATATGTTAGGTTTCCTTCCCTTGAACAACTCATATGGGGTCTTCTTGAGAATAGGTCGAATATTGACACGGTTACTTAGAAAACAAGCCGTGCTAACCGCATCCACCCAAAAATATTTAGGAAGATTCGAGTCGCTAAGCATTGTCCTTGCAAGTTCTACTAGTGCCCTATTCTTCCTTTCTACGACACCGTTTTGTTGAGGAGTCCTTGGTGCGGAGAAGTTGTGAGAGATTCCATGCTCTTCACAAAAATCTTCAAATGATGAGTTTTGAAACTCGCCACCATGGTCGCTTCTTATGGAAATAATTGAGAGTGACTTCTCATTTTGAATTTGCTTGGCATACTTCTTGAATGCTTTAAAGGCATCGCTTTTCTGCACTAAAAAACAAAGTCCAACTGTATCTAGAGAAATCATCAACAATAACTAGTGCAAAAACGTTACCTCCGAAGCTTTTTGTTCTTGATGGACCGAAAAGATCCATATGTAACAATTGGAGTGGTCTTGTAGTAGATATCACTTTCTTGGTCTTGAAGGATGTTTTGGTTTGCTTCCCCTTTTGACATGCGTCACAAAGCTTATCCTTGATAAACTTCATCTTTGGAAGACCAACAACTAGATCATGCTTTAATAATTTATTCAAATGCTCCATGTGAATGTGAGCAATCCTTTTATGCCAAAGTCATGCATCGTTGTTGTTTGCCATTAAGCACTTCACCTTCAAGAGAGAGTCATCAAAAGAAATCATAAAAATGTTATTAAATCGTTTACCTTTTAGCAAGAGTTCATGAGTGACTTCGTGTTCTATCAAACATTCCTCCTTCGTGAAGTTGATTCGGAACCCTTTGTCACACAATTGACTTATGCTAAGAAGGTTGTGTTTAAGGCCTTCCACATAAAGGACGTCTTCGATGATTGTATGAGGAGATGCACCAATGGTTCCAACTCCAAGAATTCTTCCTTTATTATCATCACCGTAAGTAACGTATCCTTTGGCCTTAAGTGTTAGACTTGAAAATTTGTTGATGTCGCCCGTCATATGCTTTGAACAACCGCTATCGAGATACCATTGCGTAGAAGTTGTTTTCAAGCATACCTACAAAATAAAATCAGGTCTTGTTAGGTACCCAAATTGCTTTGGGTCCTTGGTAGTTAGTACCCTTTTCAACCCACACATAATGCCCTTTAGCAACACCAATGTTGCGCACATAGCAAGCATTAGGTGTATGGCCTTTTATTCCACAATAAAAACACATAGGTTGAAATTGACTTTTGAATTTAGGAACATAATTTTGTTTCTTAAGATTCCTTTTCTTTTTATGACTTTGATGCATAGGTTTAGCATTGTTAGTCTTTTCCTTAATAATTTGTTCACTAGCTTTTACGAAAATGGTTTCACTTGTGCTTGGTTTGGAAAACTTAGAATATCCTAGGCCACTTTTATCATTTGGATATCTTTGGTGCCTAAGAATTTCCTCCAAGCCAATTTGACCTTTTTCATATCTTTCTAAAACTCTTTTGAGTTGAACAATTTGAAAGGACAATGACTCACAATTTTTACATGTAAGACTTTGTTCTTCATCCATTATCTTTTGTTTTTCATTTTCAATGTATTTTTCAAAAGATGCAGTTTGTTCTTCTAAAGATAATATTTTCTTCTTTTGGGATGAGATAGTTTTGTACAATGTCTTACATTCCTTAATAAGTTCATCTATGAATTCTTGTGCATCATTTTCATAAATTGAAAAATTACTACTAACCTCGTCATTTTCTTCATCGGAGTGATGTGACGCCATTAACGCCATATTTGCACATTCGTCGCTTTCCGATTCCGATGAGGAACTAACTTCATTGTCATCCCATGCGACATAAGCCCTTTTATTCTTGAAGTCCTTCTTGCCTTTGAATCCTCTTTTCTTTGCAAGTCTTGGACAATCCGGTTTTATATGACCTTGCTTTCCACATTCATAGCATGTAACTTCTTGGTTCGATGTGGATGCATCCTTCTTCCTGAAATGTTTATTCTTTTTAGGAAAAGAAGAATTATTATTTTTGTTAAAAAACTTACCAAGCTTCTTAACAAGAAGCATGAAGTTCTCATCATCGGAGATCTCGTCATCTTTGTCATCCTTCGTGTCAATCTTCAAGGCAATTCCTTTGGACTTTTTCTCTTGACTTTCATGTTTTTCGAGCATTCCAAGTTCCAACTCGTGCTCTTGAAGTTTGCCGAATAGAGATGCGGATGTCATTGTTGAGAGACTCTTCTTCTCCGAAATTGCGGTCACTTTCGGTTGCCATTCCCTTGTCAAAGACCTTAGAACTTTCAAATTGAGATCATCATTGGTGAAGGTCTTTCCGAGTGCAATCAAATGGTTGGTTAGATGAACGAATCTTTTTTGCAAAGCCACAATAGATTCTCCGGGCTGCATGCGGAACATTTCGTATTCTTGACTTAACGTGTTAAGCCTTGATCTTTTAACTTCTGTTGTTCCTTCATGTGTTTCTACCAAAGTATCCCAAATCTCCTTTGCCGATTTGCATTGGGATACACGAAAAAATTCGTCCATACTAAGAGCACTTTGAAGTATGTTGATTGCTTTCTTCTCATTTAGGATCTTTCTTTTATCATCTTCATCATACATATTCTTCAACTTCGTCGTTCCAACACCGTTGATTACATTGACGGGATTATGCGGACCTTCTTCGATTGCTTCCCATATGCCTTCTCCTTGGGCTTCAAGATGTGCCCTCATTCTGATTTTCCAAAAATCGAAGTATTCGCCGGAGAAGAGAGGGGGCTTGTTGCTACTTCCACCATCTTTGAAAACGGGATTCGAGTTTGCGGAAGCCATAGGATCTTATAGGAACAGGTTACCTAAACCTGCTATGATGCCAATTGTAAGATCAGAATGCTCCTAAGAGGGGGGGGGGTGAATTAGGTGTATATAAATTTTCTCGATTCTTTTTCTTTGATGGATAGAATTTTTCTTTTAAGTTTGTATGGAAGGAAAGCAGTAAGGCAGAAAATAAAAACGACACAGAAAGTTATCCTGGTTCCCTTCACAGTCCGAAGGTACATCCAGTCCCCTTTCAACTTGAAAGAGATTTCCACTAGTTTTTAGAAATAGTACAACCTATCACACCTTCAATGGTGAGGCCTACTTTCTAACAAACTATCATACAAGTGTGCAAGAACAATCCTCTTGCCACATTTACCCTTATGTCCAAACAAACCTTGGAACACAAGTCACACAATAGAAATACCTTTCTATATTTTTAATTTTGAGTGAGTAATACAAATATTTTAATATCAATAATGATCTTCTCCTATGTACACAATTCTCTTTTCAAAAATCAATACAAGTGTTCAAACATGAAGTATGAAAGATGAATATCTTATGAACACTTTTGAAAAGTATGAAAAATATTTGAAAATTGATCAATTTGATTCAAGTGATTTTTTATAAAAATTGTAGGAGGTATTTTTTGAATTTGAAAAATTCAGATTTTATATAATACATGACACCCTTTTGAAAAGGTGTGAAAATTATGAATCAAAAAGTTTCTTGAAGAGATATAATCAAAAGGTGCAATTTGAATTTCAAAGGAAAAATATTTTTCAAAATATTACAGTGTTAACCGGTTAACCAAATGGTTAACCGGTTAACGCCTATGAACGTTAACAGGTTTTCTGAAAATTTGAACCCGTTAACCGGTTAACCAAATGGTTAACCGGTTAACACTGTTAAAACCAGAAACAAAAGGTTTTTTAAAGAGTGTTAATCGGTTTGAAAAATATGTTAAATTATTTTATGCAATATGCTAGTATATGATTGAATGCATGAACACTTGTACATCAATTTAAAAAGGGTTTGATATACCTAACCAAAAGCATCCAAGCATGAAGTTGAATGATGATGCAAACGAAGCTTGATAGCGAAGCCGGTTGCTTGAAGCTTGATCAGTTGGAGCTCTTGACTTTTTGCAGGTCTGAAATATATGCGCCGTGTTGTCTTCATCAAAATCTCCGAGATTGAAGGCGTGCTTCTACAGAAATCAGATCTTCTTCTTCTTCGCGGAACAAGAGCAGAAACAGGGGAGTATCACACGGCGGTAAACCCTCACCTTCACAAAATCAAACCGAACAAAATCGCAAATCTCTCGTCTCTTCCGCGAATTTCAACTCTTCTTCTTCTTTGAAATCGCGGAACTCTATCTCTCTTTGTTCATCTCTTTCCTTTTCTTTGTTTCAGATCTAAGGTGTTTTGAAGGTGATTGAATGAAGATGAGAAAATTGGTTTATCAATATTTGAGTTTTGATTTTGGCAGGGGTTTAGAGGCTTTGAAAAGCTTGAAAAATTGTGAAGGAAAAGGGTCCAATTTATAGAAGGGAAGAGCTGTTTTTGAGCTGCCGTTTTTGGGTTTTTGATTGCGTTTCGGATACTCACGGAATTCTCGTGTGCATTTGCGTTTAGGCCTGTGCATTTGCATGCGTTTGCGCGTTGTTGCTTTGACAGGCTCGTGCGGGATGACGTTTTGAAGCTGTGAGTGAAAAGCTGATGTACGAAAAGTTGGGCGTGAAAGGCTTGCAGGTTGTTTCGGCTGGAGGTGTGGTATCGCGCGTGCGGCTTGAACTTGCGTTTTGCCTTTAGTTGTGTGAGGCTTGCAAAGGCTTGGTGTGTGGCTTTCTGATGTTTTGATGTTGTACGGCTTGGGCTTGGGAAATGTTTTGGAAGCTCACGTGCGGAAGCTAAAGTGAGATGCTGGATGATGTGAATTCATGGCTTGGCTTGGGAAATGTTGTTTATTGTTTTATGTTATAGAAAGTATTGTACACATTTTTTTTTATATTTTCATGGGCCTTTGAACTAATGTATGGGCTAAAAGAAAAACATGGCCCAGTGATGAATCTAAGATGGATGATAAAAAAAAATAGAGAATAAAAAAACGATTTATGAATAAAACAAATGAAAATTGGATATTATATAGTAAATGAAAAAAATATATATATTTGGTAAATGAATTGTAGGAATTGATGTGGATATAAAATTTGGGTATAAATGGATAAAAATGGGAAAATGATAATTTTGACATTTGGTAAAAAAAATGGATAATAGGGATTTATTGATGTTTTGTGAAATGGATAAAAAATGCTATTGAATATGGATAATCGATAAAAAAATGGAAGAAAAGGTGATCATTGGATAAGATGGATAATGGAAATTGGAAAATAAAATGATTTAATGGATATTGGATATGAAATTTGGTCTAAGCCCACGACCAACTCTTGATTTTTCTTGCACAAGCCTCTGATGAAAGTGAACACAGCCAACACAGACCCACTGGATATTTCACAACTTAAGCCAACTGTCATCTGAAAATTGTCTGATTATTTCCCTGATAAACTGAATCCATACTGAGGAAAATAAATCCTTAGGTGAATTATTGTTGAACTGATGAACCGATGAACTGATAAACACTGAAGATTCAAACCAAACTTCGCACAAAACACTGCCTGATAACTGATGCCTTTTGTACACATCACATCTTGAATCTTTGAACACACACTGTCTAAACCACTGGCACACACAACTGGCAGTCAAAACAAATTTTGATAGTTTGACCAAATTAGGTCAAACATCCATTTGGATCGAATTGTGACTGAACAAACGCATCTGAACGAAATTACTGTCTTATCTTCGCAAACCTGCAACACAAAGAAGAAGAAGAGGAGCACTGCAACATATATTTTTTTTTTGGTGTTTTGGTTAGAAGTCAGTAAATATAAACAAATAATGAAGTAAAAACAATGGTGATCCCCTGCGAAGCATAGACCCTCATCTGAGAAGAAACTGAGAAACCAGGCGATCTTGTTTGTATGCAAAATGCAGATGAAATGCGAAGAAATCTTAGGGAAAAAATTAGGGTGTTACAGCTACAATTTTTTATTTTAGTCCCTCTAAATACTTCTTTCAAAGAATGGTCACTCAAAAGTTTTTCGTCCATACAATTGATCTCTAACGTTAAATAAGACTAACAGAGTTGACGTGACACGCCACATGACTTTGCAACCATGGTCAAATGCTGACATGTCATACCACATGGCTAAGATCAACATCATATTTGAACCCATAAAATTTCGTTGTTAATCGGTAACTAATCTATAGCCTATTCATACTTCTACAAGAAACGAAACTGATTCCTGTCATCCTCATTTATATTTATCCAAACATGTGAATGTGGCCATGTAGATAAATTTCTATATATATATCCAAGATCAAGGCTTCGTCTTAGATGTAGTCATTTTATGGTCCTACAAAACCAAATCATTTTTATGAATATGTGTTACTATTGAGAAATGAGTTGTTGGAGATTGGAAACTATGTATTACGAGATCATTCTTTTCTATATCATACTTTAAAGATGTTTAGCATTAGTAGGTGGTAGTGAATTTCAAAATTTATATATGTTTAAATCAACTTGTAATCATACTATTGAGGACAATTTTTTTAAGGAAAAGAAAATACATATTTTTTCTTTAAAAGTTAGCTAAGCCAAATCTTCAATAAATTTATTTATTAAAGTTATTTTTAATTATGCTACCTCAATGCTATTGGAATCATCTTTCATCCTTGCTAATGTTGCCTTTAGACTAACAATATGGCAAAGAAGACGATAGAAACAATCAATGACGAAAGTGAATAATTTGAAGGTATAGAGGTTTACGGTTCAATTCAGGAAAACTAAGAACAAACATGAAAAAAAAAGTAACTATTGAAATATAACCAAAATTTTTGGAATATTTTTTTTTTGTTGAGGTATTTTTTAGACCATAATTCTTGCAATGGATTTGCTAGAGATTAGCTACGACTTTACTTACATATTAACTACGATTTTTACTTTACTTCCAAACATTTTAATTATTTGTCTTTTATTTTAAAATTTAAATTGAATATATTTTGTAAATATTCTTAAGAAATAATGTTCCCAAAAATAATATTATAAGGATTATTGTAACACTCCATTTCTACCGACTTTAATATTAAATCAGAGTTATAAAAATTCATCAACAAACATGGGATATCACATTTTCAACTTAAAACCAAATAACATAAACTTCATTAATGAAATACTTTTAAAACAACGCAACGGATTCATCAAGTTACAACTTCACATACTTGCAACTTTAAACTACTTCAACATGGTTTTTCAAATTAAAGCAACTGAAACAAGTTCATCAACTTAATAGGAATTCAACATAAAGCAAGACATGCGTTCATCCCCCCGAAGTGCTACGTATCAGAGCGACACAGACAAACTCGAAGCTACAAAGTACTCGACTCTTTGTTACCTGCACGTTACCAACATAAGGGCAACATTCAAACAGAAGGGGTTATATATCGAATAATATAAACAAAATAAGATAACCCATACATAAACGAGAAAATCATACAATCACACCACTTCACACAATAGGCAACATCAACGTACGACTTGCAACCAACAAAAATTAACAACATAGATATAATGCAACTTGGATACGACTCAACTTATGTATATGCATGTGGTACCCTTTAGAGTAAAACTCGCAACTTGAAATCTTTCTAGTTTATCGAGGCATCAATAACTTATTTGCCAATCCAGGCCAACTTGAATTGAGCATTCACTCCAACTTGAAAATATGAAAATGTATGCAACTATGAATGGCATACAACAACAACAACATAAACAACAACTCAACAACATGAATCAACATTGGTCGAAAGACCTGCAACTTAATAATTCCCCAAGATCGAAACAACGCAACTTATAATAACTTAATACAACTTCAACACGGAAAACAGATAATTACGGCTTAATTAATTAGATTTCTAAATTAATCATTTTTAATCCTCGAATTCACTGTAGTCAACTTATTTTATCTCTACTTAAAGGTCTAAGATCAACTCAACTCGAAACGGATGCAAAAACAGGACAAATCGCCTAAAACTGCAATTTTTGCACACCATTTTATCCATGCGCGTATAGACATGCCCATACATGTATAGAATTGCTTCCACGCCACCCTTTACACGTAATGCTTTCTCATACGCGTAATGCCTTAGTTTCCTACGCGTCACATACATTAATGGCCAGAGGGCCTTCCAAACTCTCTTCCATTACGCGTAATGCTTGTGTAACACGCATGTACTACGCGTAATGTGTACACCCTATTTCTACCCGACCATTATCGACAAAATCAGAGTAATAAAAGTCCAACTTATAATTTAGAAATAGGATGCCACATTTCAACTTTCAAGTATATTCATTTTCGTTTCATAAAACACTGATACATAACTCTTTTATTCAAATGAACCGTACAAGATTTTTCATACTTGAAATAAAACAACTTTCATGACTAGCAGCGAATACAAAATTATTCGACTAAATATAATATAACATCTTATTCAACTTAAACAACTTTGTAACAACATATTTTAACTGAAACAACTTAAAACAACAACAAAACAACTAAGCGTTCATCCCCGGGGGTGTTACGTATCAGAGCATCGACACCGACTCGAACTAACAAAGATAACCATCTTCCTTCAAGCTACCTTCACGTTACCAACATAGGGTAACATTCAAACAGAAGGGGTGAGACATCGATAGTTATAAACGATATATGATAAATAATACATAGACAAGAATCATATAACTATCACCACTTCACATCAACAACAACAACTTAACAATCACTCACATTTTATCGACTTACTACACCTATCAATATTTACTACGTAATCAACATAATCGACTTAACAACTTCAACAAAACTAATCATATAAGCAACTTTATTAACATAATCACATAATCAACTTAGTTTATTGTACACTATAGTCAACCTAAACATATAATCCACTTAAGCAACATAATCAATTTCATTGACATAACCTACATACACAACTTAATCACTTAATCAACATAAACCACTTCATCAACTTAATCAACATGAACTCATTAATCAACTTGAGCAACATAGATAGCTTCATCAACTTCAGCAAACATAAGCGACATAAAATAATGCAACGCAAGATGCGACTCGACTATGCATATGTATGTGGTACCATTGGAGTAAAACTCCCAACTTAAAATATATCGGGTTATCAAGGTATCTGCAAGGCATAAGCCTTCAACTTAATAATTTTTCCAATTTATAGAGGCATCAAGGCATAAGCCTTCAACTTTCAACTTAGTGTCAATCCAGACCAACGTGGTGTCAGCAACGGCTCCGACATAACATGCAAATATACTATAAGACATAGCCGACTTCACAACGCAAACAACATAACAAACTCAGTAGCACAAATAACTTATACGACATGAACAACTTAAAATCAATGTTGGCTTATCAAGCCTCCAACATGAACAACTTAGAATTTTTCGTAAACCGGAACAACTTACCAATTCAGTTGTACCTGCAACTCGACTTTTCCAACAACATTTCAACAAAACAATACAACAGAAATCACCTACTAAAACACCCAACTTACCCCGACAATTTTTGTTAAATTCCTGGAAAATAAGTTTTTTTTTCCTCCTAATCCGATTAAACCGACATAACCAATATTGTTTTAATGTTTTGCGATAAAATACGAACACTTTACGAAATTATGTCAAAAGTTGTGTTCTGGTAAAATCTTAATTGTCATAAGAATATATACTCAATTATGTTTTTCTGTCAAAAATCCAACACAGTAACACTACCAAAACTATTTTGTTTTCTTTTCGCTACAGATAGTTATGCCCTGCTCCTGATTCTATAAACTTAACACCAACTCTGATTTTTAACAAAACATGATTCATGAAATTAGTATATTTAGAAATATTCTACGGATTTTTAATTTAGAAATTAGAACCACCAAACTGTAAAACAATTCTAAGTGGATTATTTAATTAAGTTAGGCATAAGGTAATTAGCTGACCTCCTTCTTATACAGGGTGGCTTGCACCACCCATGACCTATAAAACAATGTGGCCAGCGCCACCTTCTGCACTTTGGTGGCCACCAAAAATGTGGTTGGTACCATATTTTATATGGCTTGCGCCATATGTAGCATAAGGGAGCATGGCTCCCGCCACCTCCCGAGGTGGCTTCCATCTCACCAAATGTGGCTCCCGCCACATGCTCTCTCACAACTTTGGGTGGCTTGCATCACCCATTCACTTGGGTACAATGTCATCATCCTCAAATTCCAATTTCCAGAAAATCACGACTTCGCTGCAACATACCAAAAATCAGAATTTATACAAAATCAACTTAGGAACAACTTTATCATCACCAACCAGTCAACAATTATACAGAATCGATCAACAAAATATTAACAACAATAAAATATATGAATCAACATAAATTGACATCAACATCAAACAATTCACAGCAACACACAACTCCCCAATCCTAGTACCGATTATCATACCCGGTTATAAAAATGAACTCACCCTTACCTTGGATTAAAGGCAGCCTTAACTCGATCGGATCCCGAAAAAATGCTCCAATTGCAGTTTTTCTTCCATAACCTCTTCTCTCACGATCGTAGTATGCTCTCTTCTAATTTCCACTTTCTGATAAAAACCCAACTTCTATTTATTTTATTTCCTTTTTATCAAATAACATTATTCCAATATATTAACTAATGGGCCTAAGTCTTGCACCCCTACAATTACTCATTCTGACACGATTCTAAGCCCACTAATCAAACACACTCCAATAACAATAATATTATTTCTAATATTATTTCTCCGACTTCCTGACTTAATATTCTGACTGAACGACTTAATTCACCGCAACACAAAATCAACTGAATATATAATTCACGAATAACTACTTTCTCCTGACTTAATAGATTAATTACTGATTATCAACCAAATGATCCAAACGATCTAATTAACATATTCAACAATAAACGGGAGAGTACTCCATATCGTCTTCCACAACTTATATCAACTTAGTTAATTAAATTCGACTCAAACCAACTTATAACCATCAACGTAATATTCCGATATTTCGGAAATCAACTTGAATCAACTCAAATACACAAATCAACGCAAATCAGCACAACATAATACAATTATATTTAATTAAATAATTAATTAAATAAACTAACGTTACATAATGCCTAGCATTGATACGCGTAACTAGATCTACTACGTGAATCACCATAATGCACACCAATTCCACTTTTGCTATGATTTACACAACTTCATCACTCATTTCAAGCCTAATTGGATTTCTACATTAATCTTAGACTCCAATTATGTAGTACCTATTCATCTAATAATTTCTACGACTGATTTTACGAGTCCTAGTCCCCTTCTCTAGATGATTTCCTGCAACAACCAGTCCAACAATACAACAACATGAAAAATCTTAAGTGTAACACCCCAAAATTTTCCCTCTTATTTATTACTAACCTAAATGGCACGTGTTTGACTTCATCTGCATTTATAGTAGGCCATAACTTTGCCTTTGTTTATTGGGATGGAATCACTAAAACATGGGATCAGGCTTTTTCTGGTGATAAGAATTTTTCGATTTAAAAGTGGTTCATTTGGTTATTACACTCAAGGCAAGGTTGAGCTCTCATTGTCATGAGCACTTTATCATCCAAGGTTGTTTCTTAAAGGCCTCAAGAAATTAGGTCTTTATCACCATTCTCGATGGAAAAGAGCCATGGACTAGGGTGGTTCATCACGATTTAAATGATAATGAGAAAGTCTGGAGACTTGTTTCAAGCGTGGCCATTAAGTTCGATTCAAGTGAGGTATCCAAGGTGATAGTCGGCGTTGTCATCCATTAAACATTGAATTCAAATTTTTGTCCTATTATGGCAAAAGCATTCCATTGTTATTCAAAATCCAAGTGTTAGTTATGCCATCCAAGTTATGTTAGCAACATGATATATTTGTTGTTCTGGTCCAAATAATAATACAACTTTATAGTCATTTATTTGTTCCAATGATACATGAGGACTTGGGTGAATTTTAAGGTGGCAACTAAAAGTACATTTCAGCCAAGAGAAAAAAAAAAGAAAAGAACATTTAAGGACGGTTTGAATTATTTGGGTTGAAGTTATCAATGTGCAGCCAGACAATGGAGTTCGAAATCCTTACAGAAGAAATGTGATTTGGATTTGGTTCTTTCATATGGAAAGCATCATTAAATACATACAAGTCAAAACAAAAGCAGGAGACAAAGAAGAAACGCTTAGAAAGGCATATCGAATTCAAAAATTCATAAAAAAAATTCTTTCAAAAGAATACAATTACACATCCATAACAAGATCATGACAAGAAAAATCTGAGGGAAAAAAGAGGAGATTCATACAAAAATCATTTACAAATTTTTCAACAGAAAGTTATAACAAAAGGGATCAGAAGAATAAACTTCAAAAAAATACTAACAAACTCTCACAACTCTAACTGATACATCTAAAACTCAATAATAGTTATGATGGCTAACATAATCTGAAACTGGATAGAAAATCAGTCGCAGGATTTTAACAAATTCTCCAACCGCATCAATATTTCTCCTGCATAATCGCCAAAAATTCGGCATTTTCATGACGGCAATCTCCCTTCAATCCCTTATCCTCATTCTCACTTTCATAACTCTGCAAGTACCTACAAAAGAGGAAACACTTAGAACTCAGAAACAAGAAAGAAAAAGGGGGACTTTACACTAGAAAATCAGAAACAAAAGCATTGAATCAATGCCAAAAGCTGAGAAGGAGAAGAAAATTGCGAAAGGAGTCAGTTACAACAAACTCTAACTAACCACTAATAGATTTTCAGATAGAGATATACCTCATGGCATCTCTATAAGTGGGAGGACCTTCTTCATGGAGGGGATTCCTCTGGATTTTCCTTTGGATTCATTTGGTACTTTTCTTCTTCATACACCCTTCTTCATCACCTTCACCCATCAACTTCTCTTGATTCTAACTGTATCGTGCCTTCATTATCATCATCAACGACTTCACCATCAATCTTCCCCTCCGACCCCTTCAATCTTCTTCAATCAATCCTCCTCTCCGACCCCTTTTTCTTCAACCTGCGGGACTCCAATCTTCAACATGCTTCATCATCATTGACATATCTGAAGCAAACTCAACAAGAATCTGGATCTTCTATTGTCAATAACTTACTCCAATCACCGCCAAAGCAGAACCACACCTTCATACATAACCTTCAATCACCTGAAAATATTCCAAGATCATCAATCAGCAAAGGATTGCCATAACAATTTCGGATTCTCAAGAAGAGGTAAGTCGCATCTGTAGAATATAAAACAAAATCTAGGTCGTGAACGAAACGCATACCTGATTTCGCCTCATTCATCATCGTCGCCACCACTCTCTATATACCATTCTTCTCTCGTCAACAAAGCACTCATCACCATCAGAAGCATCCGCCAATATCTCTTCTAGCCTCATCATCGTCTTCGATTCGAAAGCACACATCAAAGAACTTGTTCAAAGCTAAATCTGCAAAATCAGGAACAAATTACATCTACAGCTCAGAATCAAATTCACATAAGGAAGGGAAGTTTTGAAATGAGTCGCATTTGAAGCCTACCACAACCGTACCTTCAATCTTCATCAGAAAAATCACAGTGGCGGTAACAAAAAATCGTTAACCACGAACATCAGTGAATCATTGACCACGTTCTTCGCATCGGTAAAATTCTTCGCGCCGTCAATTAACAGGTGCGAATAGGAATGTTGTTAGAGCATGTTTATTGTTGCGTATCATGTATTGTTTGTGGCTAATAGAGTGGTTTTGTTCGAGTACGATTTAAGAGGTTTCGGATTCCGAATTTGGAAGGTCGATTAGATTAGGTTTTGGTTTTTGTTTCTTTTGCGGTTGAAGGACGGAGTGATGGTGAGCCGCCGTCGGAGCAAGGTTCGGTAGGAGAAGAATGGGGAGAACCTAGGTGGTGAACTGTCGGCGGCGGCGTTAAGAGGATGAAGAGTGAGATTAGGGTTCGTGAGTTCTTGTTTGTCTCAGTCTTTTAGTTTTTGAAGAAGTAATAGTGCTATATAAGAGTTGAGAAAATGAATTAGGTCGTGTAGAGGGTGAAGCTCTGTCGGTGAAGCAGTCTTATGGTGGCGGTGGCGAGGGAATTTGAGAGAGAAGAGGAAAGGTGGCTAGGCGAAGAAGAGTTTTTAGGGTTTCTTTTGGGGATACTGAGTTCATGTTTGGGGGGTGAAGTTATAATTTGTGTTAATAATATTTGAAATGATAAAGAATCATAATCATAGTTAATTCAATTTAATTATAGTTAATGGAAATTAATCCACCATTTCTGATTACTATTGGATAAGGATTAGATTGTTTGTGAGTTTTAACCACATCGGCGGTGACACGTGTCACCGCCCGGTAGGTCTTTCCCAGGGTGATCCTGCGCGTGCGGGAGTATAATAATTATTGTGCATCTTCGCGTTTAAACCATCAGATACGATTACAATTGAAAGACTCTAAATCAACGGCCCTCTTGGAGTCAACTTTGTTGACTGAGGTCTCATAATATGTCCCCTCAAGAAGCCTGTACGCATGGGCTTATTTTCTTGCTTTTCGCACCCCATACGCAGGCCCATAGGCTCATATTAACCATTAATTATTTCTATTTTCACCCCTTTTATTTTCTTCTATTTTAATTTTCTGTTTTTATACTTCTTCAATTTAAATTCATAAAAAATACTAAAATTTGGGATAAAATTCTACAAAAATTACAGTAGAATTCTAATTCATTTTAGAAATATTACATTTTTACTTTCTGAATTTAATCATTTTTCAGTTTAATTTCGATTTTTCATTTAATTGATTTTATATTGAATTCTCACATAGACACATAAATTTGTACATTTTATTTCTCCCACTTCATGTAACATTTTTGGCCCATTCTTTTTGCTATGATTAGAGGACAAATAATAGAACCTAGAATAGTTTTTGTTATATTTTTTAGGATATTTTCTCCACTATTTTGGTAGTGTGATTTGTGTAAAATTATGAGTGAACCTTAGATAGATTTAAGTGACCATTTGACATAGTTAGACTTTGAATTTTTAGGAGATTTTTTTACAAAATGTTATTATCAGGTTAGAGACCCTATGGAATTAATATCATATTTTTTCCATGACTTTTGATATTTTTGTCATTTTAATTCATTTCCATCATATTATGCATATTCATGTTCATTTCATTTACTAACAGTTTCCTTTTTGTACAAGGTATTTTTCGAGGATTTGCTTATGGACTTGGATTATTTTTATGCCTCGATTATATTTTTTTACTTTGTGCTTTGTAATGTAACACTTGTATAGTTCCTATAACTAGGATAGAAAAGATAAAACGAATCGATAGAAAACCAAAATCTCAAAAAAATAAATAAGATACTTGATCCAACGTCGAGTAAGTTTTCAAATAAATAAATAAAGTTTCATGTGACTTTAGGATTCCTCGATCACCATCGTTTCACTCCATTACACCAAAAGCAAGCCTTGTATGTTGCACACCATAAGTCGTGCGTCTCAGCACCACGCAATCGATCCACCCGATCCATCGTTTCATCCCATTTACGTTTCATAAACGTTTTTTACCCACCATGACTTAGGAAGACCATGTTCATTACTTTTTGTACTCGCATTTCTATCTTAATATCTCTTAGGTAGATTTAATCTTCAAACCTCACTAACCATAGGTCATCTTCAAACTCAACTAACTTAGGGTAAGTCTAGTTTCCCTTAGAGTTTTTCCTTTTGCAACTTGAGTCTCACTTCACATCTTGAAAGAAAATCAAAACACTTAATAAAGGAAAATGTGTACAATGCGTCACGAGCCTTAAGCTATACGGGAAATGATTAGTGAAGGTCTCCTTCACTCTTCTAGGATGCTTTACAAACGTTCCATTGGGGGCGATCTTGGAAAGTATTCGCTCCTGTATCATAGTTTTTAGTGTTGTACATACGATAAACACAAATTCAAAACACTTCTTCTAAAAGACAACAAACACAAATTCAAAACACGTCTTTTCTTCTCATCTCAAACTCCTTGCGGACGAACATGACTTGTCTCGACAGTTCAAACAGCGATACGGTAAACACCCTCGAGTCAGAGGCGGTAACACCTGAGCTAGAGCTATGACAACGTCATCCTAAAAAACACAAACAAGTTTCAGCCTTAGTTAGACGAACTACGGCGACTCTGATCCTCATTTATCCCAATGAGGTACGTAGGTAGTGGGGTAGGGCCCATTCGAGCACAATCATTCTTTTTCCCTACATTTTCCCCCCTTCGTTCCATTTTCCTTTCCAATCTCTTTTCTCATTTCCATTCCATTTCAGATAGCCATTCTTTTATTCAAACAACATATTATTTCTCACCCTTTGAAAACAGACTTATAAGCGTGGATCCCGTCGGATACGGCGGACGGATTGGGGTGCTAATACCTTCTCAATTCGTAACCGACTTCCGGACCCAGATCTTTGGTTCGCAAGGCCTCGTCCTTTTCCTTCTTCCTTAGGTTTGTGCAACATTACCTTTCCCATTCCTTCGGGATAAAAATGTCTGGCTGGCGACTCTACCTTTTCCGCGCCACTTTCGAGTTTGTACTAGGATAAAAATCCCGGGAGCGAAATTAAGACATCAACACAACAAGAACAATATACTCAGCATAACAGATCCACATGAAATTTCACGACAACTCATACAAAACACATCAATAATTATACGAAAACCCAGCCTACATACGAATTATCTAATCCCGGTTATAGAATATGAACCCCACCCATACTTTGGATTGAAGGCAGCTCGGATTCACAACAACAATCTCTACGAAAATCCAACCTAGCCTCTTCTTGATCTTCCTATGAAACTTGTTCTCTCTCAAAATTTTGATTAACCTTCTAATTAGGTTTTTCAGCTTAATATCACTAAAACCTCACTAATCAACTAATTACTAATGGACCTAAAATAACAACCCCCAACTTTACTACTCACACTCCACAACTAAGCCCAACTTAATATTACATCATTATTACTTATTTTATTTATTCGACTTAATTAACTTAAACAACACAAACACGATTTAACCATCAACTTAATATCAACTTAAACAACCTAACAACACAAACGAAAAAACAACAACTAACAACAAATAATCGGGAAAACATGCAATAATATTTAATTTAATTAATTAATTAAATACGGCGTTATAACTCTCCCCCACTTAGAACATTTTCATCCTCGAAAATATTACCTTGCTCAAACAACTCAGGATAGGATTCCTGCATCTTGCTTTCCAATTCCCAAGTCATACATTCTTCGGTAGCTCCCAACCAAACAACTTTCACCAAAGCAATCTCTTTGCCTCTTAAAGTCTTCATCTCACGATCCTCAATTTGTAACGGAATTGTATCTATAGTGAGATTATCCCATACTTGCACATCATCCATACTAATCACGTGAGAAGGATCTAAAATATACTTCTGGAGTTGTGACACGTGGAACACATCATGCAAATTAGACAAATTTGGCGGTAAAGCCACTTGGTAAGCAACATTACCAACCCTGTCTGAAATATGATACAGACCAATAAACAAGGAGTAAGCTTCTTAGATTTCAACACTCGCCCAACAAATGTCACATGCGTAACTCTTAAGAATACATGATCACCAGCTTGAAATTATAAATCTTTCCTTCGCTTATCATGATAACTTTTCTGCCTACTCTGAGAAGCCTTCATCTTCTCTTGAATCAACTTCACCTTCTCAGTAGTCTCTCAAACTATCTCGGGTACAAGCACTACACTCTCTCTAGATTCATACCAATAAAATGGAGTCCTACATCTCTGACCATACAACGCCTTAAAAGGTGCCATTCTGATACTAGAATGGTAACTTTTATTATATGTAAACTCGATCAATGGAAGATAAGTATCCCACGAACCTCCCTGCTCAAGAACACAAGCTCTTACCAAATCTTCTAACGACTGAATCATCCTCTCAGTTTGACCATCTGTCTGAGGATGATACGCGAAACTCAACCTCAACTTAGAACCCAACGTTTCTTGCAAACTCTTCCAAAACTCAGAAGTAAACCTCGAGTTTCGATCTAACATAATACACAAAAGGACATTGTGCAACCTCACAATTACTCTGACATAAATCTCTGTCAACTTCGATACTGGAAAACTGATGTTAATATGAATAAAATGAGCTGACTTCGTAAGCCTATCAACAATCACCCAAATCAAATCATGTCCTCTTGAAGTATTAGGATATCCCATTACAAAGTCCATATAAATGCTATCCCATTTCCATTCTGGAATTTCCAACTGTTGCAACAAACCAGCAGGCTTCTGATGTTCAACTTTCGACTTCTGACAAGTTAAACAGGCATACACAAAACGTGATACATCATTCTTCATCCCAGGCCACCAAAACAACTACTTCAAATCTTGATACGTCTTAGTCGCTCCTACATGAATACTCAAATTACTTCTATGACTCTCCTCAAGAATCATTATTTTCATCTCTGCATCATCAGGAATACAAATCCTATCATGAAGCCTCAAAACACCATGCGCATCCAACTTAAAACCATTCTTCTCTGATTCACCACAATCAACTATGATATCCACTAGTTTCACATCCATTTTTTTAGCTTCTCTAATATTGTCCAGAAAATCATTATTAATCTTGAGCATACCTAACATAACACTCTTCAGCGTCACTTTGCAAACCAAACTCATATCTCGAAACCGCTCAATCAACTCTAACTCCTTAACCATCATTGCTGATATATGCAAAGTTTTCTGACTTAAAGCATCTATTACTACATTAGCTTTTCCAGGATGATAATTCAAACCAAAATCATAATCTTTCAATAGTTCTAACCATCTTCGCTGCCTCATATTCAACTCTTTCTGATTAAACATATACTTCAAATTCTTATGGTCGCTAAACACTTCAAATCTAGAACCATAAAGATAATGCTTCCAGATTTTCAGCATAAAAACAACTGCAGCAAGTTCCAAATCATGGGTAGGATAGTTCTTTTCATGAACCCTCATCTGTCTCGACGCATAAGCAATCATTTTACCATTCTTCATAAGAACACCTCTTAAACCCATCAACGAAGCATCGCAATACACCACAAACAGTTCCTCTGAATTCGGTAAAGTTAAAATCGGAGCCGATGCCAATCTCTTCTACAATTCTACAAAAATTTCTTCACATTGGGCATCCCATACAAAAGCTTTACTTTTACTAGTCAACCGAGTCAACGGAATTGCCAACTTAGAAAATCCTTCAATGAACCTTTGGTAATGTCACGTTAAACCCAAGAAACTTCTAATCTCAGTAGCCGACTTTGGAGTTTCCCATTGCAGTACAACATCTATCTTAGAAGGATCCACAATAATACCACTACCAGAAATCACATGACCAAGAAAACTGACTTCCTTCAACCAAAATTCACATTTGGACAATTTCGCATACAACTTCTTATCTTTCAAAACTTCTAATACTATCCTCAAATGTTTTGCATGCTCTTCTTCTGACTTGGAATAAACCAAAATATCATCAATAAACACAACCACAAAATGATCCAAATAAGTATGAAAAATACGATTCATGTAATCCATGAATACTCCTGGCGCATTAGTCACACCGAAAGGCATCAACAAATACTTGTAATGTCCATACCATGTTCTGAACACCGTCTTCTGAATATCCTCGTCTTTCACCTTAATCTGATGATAGCCTGATCTCAAATCGATCTTGCTAAACACACGAGCACCTACCAGATGATCCATCAAATCATCTATTCTTGGTAACAGATACTTGTTCTTAATTGTCACCTTGTTCAACTGTCTATAATCTACATAAAGCCTCATACTTCCATCTTTCTTCTTGACCAACAAAACTGGATCCCCCCACGATGATACACTTGGTCTTACAAACTTCTTCTCAAGAAACTCTTCCAACTGCTTCTTCAATTCAACCAACTCAGATGTGTACATCCAGTATGGTGCCATAGAAATAGGTCTAGTACCAGGTACAAGATCAATCGTAAATTCAACTTCTCTCTCAGGTGGTACATCAGGAATTTCATCAAGGAAAGCCTCAGGAAATTCATTCACTACTTGCAACTCTTCCATCTTAGCTTTACTCTCTACATATAACGACGCCATCAACGAAAATATTTGGGCATCCTCTTTCATCAACTTCTGCAACTCTTTAAATGACAACAATCTAACTCCTAACTCTTCTAGAGTAGAAAACCTTACTGACTTACGAAAACAATTAATATGAACATAGTTATACTCCAACCAGTTCATACCTAGGATTACATCCATCCCAGTCAACGGTAAACATACCAAATCAACATAAAAGTCTCTATCAAAGATAGATAACAGGCAAATCAAACACATTAGAGAAGTAGTTACCGATCCCTTAGCCGGAATCTCTACGAGCATTTCTACTTTCATAGCAGACAACTCAAGACCCAATCTCTTGACACAATCAACAACAATAAAACAATGGGTAGAACCCGTATCAATAATAGTAATTAAATTAATACTATTAATGAAACACGTACCTCTGACGAGCTTGTCCTCATTAGTTATCTGAGTCTCGGCTAGAGCGAACATTTTTCCTCTAGACTTTGCTTTCTTTGGCTTCTGGCACTGGCTACCAATGTGTCATTCTTCACCGTAGTTAAAACAAATCATTTCTTTATGCGTGCAGTCATATATTTCATGCCCAGCTTTCCTACAACGGAAACAACGCTTCACTTCTGCAGTACACACATTACTCTTGTGTCCAGCTTGTCCACACTTGAAACCAATGATACCAGCAGGAGCATCTCCCCCACTAGTTCTCTGACCCGAAGCAACTTTTTGCTTACCCTTACCAGCTGGAGTATCATAAGGCTTGCTACGGTTCTGTTGATTCTTGCCTCTCCTATCAGTAACAATCTTGTAATGAGCATTATTATCCTCTTCGAAGATCCTGTAACTATCAACCATATCGGCAAAAACACGAATCTTTTGATACCCCAACCCTTCTTGATCTCGGAGTGCAACTCGTTCTTAAACTTGATGCACTTCAAAAATTCAGTCGTCGCCGCATCATGGTTCATATAGAAGTTCAACAATTCCATAAACTTTGCAGCATAGTCTGTCACTAACATATTACCCTGTTTCAGCGCAAGGCATTCAATCTCTTTCTTTCCACGTACATCTTCAGGGTAATACTTCCTCATAAACTCTCTATGAAAAACAACATAAGTGATCTCTTCACCCGCAGCCTCCAACCTTTCTTTGGTTTCCAACCACCAATCATCAGCTTCAACTGCCAACATGTGAGTTCCATAACGAAATTTATGCGCTGGAGTGCAATCCATCACACAGAAAATTCTCTCAATTTCCTTCAACCAAGCCAATGTTGCATCAGGGTCATACTTGCCTTTGAAGGTAGGCGGATTCTCCCTCTGAAAAGTCTCCAAAGTACGAGACTCATCATTCCCGCAATCATTTGGTAAATTCTGCACAGCTTGTGTCATTGCTTGCATTGCAACAACCATTGCAACATCGTTTCTCCCAACCATCTCAACTTAACACTACAACACAAACAAATTTAGAACCATGTAACAATACTTGATTGTCAACCAACTACGACTCGACAACTTGATCGGACAGACCGACCTACTCTGATACCACTAATGTAACACCCCATTTCTACCCGACTTTAATATTAAATCAGAGTTATAAAAATTCATCAACAAACATGGGATATCACATTTTCAACTTAAAACCAAATAACATAAACTTCATTAATGAAATACTTTAAAAACAACACAGCAAATTCATCAAGTTACAACTTTAAAACAACTTCGTATACTTGCAACTTTAAACTACTTCAACATGGTTTTTCAAACTAAAGCAACTGAAACAAGTTCATCAACTTAATAGGAATTCAACATAAAGCAAGACATGCGTTCATCCCCCCGAAGTGCTACATATCAGAGCGAATAACACTAACTCGAAGCTACTAAGTACTTGACTCTTGGTTACCTGCACGTTACCAACATTAGGGCAACATTCAAACAGAAGGGGTTAGATATCAAATAATATAAACAGAATAAGATAACCCATACATAAACGAGAAAATCATACAATCACACCACTTCACACAACAAGCAACATAAACGTACGACTTACAACCAACAACAATTAACAACATAGATATAATGCAACGGATGCGAAAACAGGACGAATCGCCAAAAACTGCACTTTCTGCACACCACTTTGTCCATACGCATATAGACATGCCCATACACGTATAGACTTTCTTCCACACCACCCTTTACATGTAATGCTTGATCATATGCGTAATGCCTTAGTTTCCTATCGTCACCTACGTAAATGGCCAGAGGGCCTGCCAAACTCGCCTCCATTACGTGTAATGCCTGCATAACAGACATGTGCTACAACACACAACTATAACACCATCACACATAACTAATTACAACGGTTCACACAATCACAAAAATATACAAAATAAATAAATAAACAACGACTTAAATAAATTAGGGTGTTACAACTCTCCCCCACTTGAATATTTTCGTCCTCTAAAATTACCTGCCACAAATAGATTCGGATAAGACTCCTGCATCTTACTCTCCAATTCCTAAGTCATGTTCCCACCGGAAGCACCTCCACATACCACCTTCACGAAAATAATCCCATGTCCTCTCAAATGCTTCACTTTGCAATCATCGATACGCTCAGGTAAAGCCTCAATCGTAAGGTTATCCCTTACTTCCACGTCATCCATCGGTATCACATGCGACGGATCTGGAACATACTTCCGAAGCTGCGAAACATGGAATAAATCATATAAATTTGACAACCGAAAACACCACTCTATAATTAACTGGCCTAACTCTTGCCGAAATCTAATACAGACCAATGAATTTTAGAGTAAGCCTATTCGACTTCAAAACACGTCCAACGCTCGTTACCTGAGTAACCTCAAAAATACATGTACTCCCTCTTGAAATTCTAGATCTTTCCTTATCTTATCGTGATAACTCTTTTGTCTACTTTATGAAGTTTTCATCTTCTCTCGAATCAACTTCACCATCTCAGTGGTTTGCTGAACAATCTAATATCCAAGCATTATACTCTCACCAGATTCATGCCAATACAAATGTGTTCGACATCTTCTACCATACAATGCTTCAAAAGGGGCCATTCTGATACTGGAATGATAACTTTTATTGTAAGTGAACTCAATTAACGATAAATGATTATCTTAAGCACCTCCTTGTTCAAGTACACAAGCCTCAACAAATCTTCCAAAGATTGTATAATCCTTTTCGTTTGCCCATCTGTCTGTGGATGATAAGTGGAACTCAACCTCAACTTCGAACCCAACGCCTCTTGCAAACTCTCCCAAAATCTAGAAGCAAACCTCAGATCTCTATCCGACACAATGCTCAACGGAATCCCATGCAATTTTACGATCACACGAATATAAATCTCGGCCAACCTCTGCAATGAAAAGCTAATACCAATCGGGATAAAATGCGCCAACTTCATCAGTCGATCAACAATTACCCAAATTACACCATTCCCTCTTGGAGTGTTAGGTAATCTTGTAACAAACTCCATAGAGATATTATCCCATTTCCACTCTGGGATATCCAACTATTACATCAAACTAGTTGGTTTCTAATGTTCCACCTTCGACTTCTGACAAGTCAAACAAGCATACATGAAGTGAGATAAGTCACGCTTTAATCCAAGCCACCAAAATATGTTTTTCAAATCCCGATATATCTTTGTAGCTCCCGGGTGCACACTCAAACTACTTATGTGACCTTCTTAAAAAATCATTCTTTTCAGTTCTGGATCTTCAGGAATACAAATTCGCTCACGTAATCTTAACACACCTTGATCAACCACACGAAAATCACCATTTCCCTTATGCTCATCTCTAACCATCAATTCTACAAACTTCACATCTAACTTCTGGCTCTCTCTGATATTAGCGAGAAAATAATTGTTAATCTTCAACATTCCCAATTTTACACTATACGATGTCTGCTCACAGACCAAACTCATGTCTCTGAATTTCTCAATCAACTCCAACTCTCTCATTATCATAGCCGACATATGAATTGTTTGCCGACTCAAAGCATCTGATATGACATTAGCTTTACTGGGGTGATAATTCAAGCCAAAATCATAATCCTTCAAAAATTCCAACCAACGTCTCTGCCTCATATTTAGTTCCTTTTTGTCAAACAGATATCTCAAGCTCTTATGATCGCTAGACACCTCAAATCTAGAACCATAAAGATAATGTATTTAGATCTTTAATACAAACACCACTGCTGCCAAATCCAAGTCGTGGGTAGGACAATTCGTCTCATGAATCCTCAATTGACGTGAATCATAAGCCACCACTTGGTTATTCTGCATTAATACTCCTCATAAAACCATCAGAGAAGCATCACAATACACCACAAACAGCTCATCCTGTTTAGGCAAAATCAAAATTGGAGCTAAGTCAATCGCTTCATTAGCTCAATGAAACTTCGCTCGCAATGAATATCCCACACAACCGCCTTACCTTTACAGGTTAACTGGGTCAACGGAAAAGATAACTTCGAGAACCCCTCAATGAATACTCGATAATAACCAGCTAGCCCCATAAAACATCTGATCTCGGTCACTAACTTCAGAGCTTCCTGTAATACCTCAAAATTTGCCCTCTCATTTCATCAACATCTTGCATAGCATTTAACATATCCTTTCATACATTGCATTGCATTTAGATCACAATTGCATCATAAACATACATGAACATACATCTCCATTTGAGCTTTCATAGGTTGTGACTGACCTTTATTTCTTCATGCGGCACGTGCACAAGAATCTCAGAAGAAGCCAAACGTTCTCGGTTGATTCAGAGGAGTTTAAGCAGAATATCGGCTTTATGCTGCAGTTTGCAAAAGTTGTAACTTATGCTCGAAAACTTATTTTGGCTTGAAACTCAATAGTTTAGAATGTTTCTGTATTTTCTACAACTTTTGTGTTCGGCTCAGAGGCCAATTCATCAAGGAAAATGGCGGGAATTATTTGTTTTTGAAATTTCGGTTTCGCCGATTAACTGTGCTAGCGGTATTCAAGAGTTCGTAACTTCTGATTGGGTCAACATGTCTGAGAGATTCATATGCCAAAAGTTCCATCTTTATATCCTTTCCAACTTTTGGGTTTTGTCCGAGAACTAATTCTTTGAAGAAGATCTCAGAATGTGGGAGTTTTTAGAGTCGACATAGTGAAAAACAGTGTTGAATCGGTGAGTTTTGAACACTAAAAAATTCATAACTCTTGGCTCGTTCATCGGATTGATGTCGTTATGGTGCCTAAAATTCCGTTTAGATGTTATCTTCATTATGTGAATTCAATTTGGGTTAGGTCCGAGCGGAAGGATCCCGAAAATGCGAATTTCCAGTGAGGTTCTTTGATGCAGTGCACTGTTTGTCAGATTTTGTAAAATTCATAACTCGGTAAATTTTCATCGAATTGCACCCGTTCTTGAAGTGTTGGTTCACAAATTTTATCCTCTTCAAGTTCAAAGACAAATGCGAGTTCGAACGGTGCTCCAAAGATTGTCGTTTTGGTTTATTTCACAAAACAGAAGTGTTGAACCAAAGAAAAAGGCTGGAAGTGGTTTCACGAGAAAATTCATATCTCCCTCGTCGTTTTTCCGGTTGAGCTTACATTTTAACACCTGGTCACTGACTTATAGATCTACAACTTTGCTGACAAAGTCGAGTCGAGATTATGCTCCGAAGAGGTTGACCTTGTCACATTTTCGAGTAGCGGACACCAAATAAGCCGAAAAAAGAACTTATTCAGTGACGTCTTGCCGCTTAAATGTATCGATCGCACTCGATTTTGATCGTATGACGTTCGTTCTTCTTACGTTGCAACCGTGATTCAGAAGCAGACGATGTTGTGGAAGGCTCAGAGTCGAAATTTCTTGCCGAAGATATTGTTATTTTCACTTAAGCCGAAATTATATCTTTTGCCTTTCATTTTACACTCCACTATATATTCTTTTGACCCACAATTTGTCTCATAACTTCAATCATAATTTACAAACACCAAAAAACTCTCACAAACTCTCTCTAAAGGATCGAAGTTCATTCTCTCAACTCTTTCTCAAGAACACAACAACAACTTCATCAAGAACATAACAATTCCGATCAAGCTTTCGGTAGCCGAGCCGCCACGAACCACCACCTCCGGTCAACTTCACCACCGTGCGACCACCATCTTCCGCCTCCGGCAGCCACGTGACCTCTCTTCCTATCCTCCATTCATGATTGGGTCTCACTTCCTCCGGATTCACAATTACTTCATTGATGCTTCATTCGGTAAGCTTCTTAAACTTTAATTCATGAATAATTGTTGAATTGTTTCTTGAATTGAATTTTGAAGTTGAATTAATCTTGTGTAGATTATGTGTATTGATTCATGATTTGATTATTGATTGATTCTGGATTAATTTATCCTAACAATTGTTGTGGTGCATGATTGAAAAGGCTTGGTAAAGTTGACATAGAATAATCGGTGCATGTTAGGTGTTTGATAAAATTCCTAAGAGAGCTAATTATTATGACTTGATATTGATTGAAGTGCTTGACTTTTGAATTCATGCTTGTTTCATTGTGTAAATTCGGAATAGGATAGGTTGAGGCTTAATTGTTGATGTTGTTCATGTGTTGCGTGTCGAAAATACGTTTTGGTCATAACTTCCTAACTGTAGCGCGTTTTCGTGAATGTGAATAGTGTAAATTTACTTTGTTGATTATTCCGGAGCCATTGGTAAGCTTTTTAGTCAATTTTGGACAATTTTTTCCGGCTATTTCGCTACTGCCAGCCAACGAAATTGGCCAAAAAGTATCACTTCCGAGCGTAATTTTCAAAAACCGATTGCATATTTGAATTCGTTGGCACATTTGCTAGTTACCATGCGATTTTCGTTCGATTCCGAGTCGGTGATTTTTGACGCATTTTTTCCGTTTTAAGGTTTTTTTAAGTTCGGTTTGGTGCGATTTTGATGCATTGATCTTTTTTTGACTTGTACTTATGTTTGTTGATCATTTGCCATTCATTTCATGTAAATTTGTTCGATTTCGGTTTGTATTTGCATGTTGTTTATGTTAGAGCATAAGTGCTGCCCCGTTTTGAAACGTAAATTTCAATGCATGTCCATGACTCGTATATTCATCTTTCTACTTGTTTTGGAGTTGTGAGGCATAGGTGCAACTTCCGGTTGTACCTCTTTTTGGTTTCTAATGCGTTCGTTGAGTTCATGCAAGGTTCTCGCAAAGATCTTAACGACGGTCGTTTGGTTGGTATTCCACTTTAGTTGTGGGATACCTTTGGATTCAAATGATATTTTGTGCCGTTGTTTTTGTTTCGATTATGGGGGATCTTCACAAAGCAATTATGGAAGATGAGCATTAATTTTTCTCATGGAATATTACAAGACTTTGCTTGGAGTTTTTTCGGATTTCTCTTATATGAAGAATCAGTACTTCGATCAAGTGAGTAATTTCGACTTTCCACTTTAACGCACCATTTTAGTAGTATGTGGCTTAGGATCATATAACTTAAGGTGCATATTGAGCCCTCCCATATGTGGCATTGGATTTATTTATGATTTTTGATTATATGTGTCGATTTCAGAGCTTAGGGATTAGGTTACAGATTGTAGAATTCACTTCCTCTCGCTTTCCCATAAAACATCGTTTTTTGCCCGTTTCGTCGCAATTATTAAAAATAGTTTCGTGTGTGATAAAATTCTGGAACAATTCATGAATGATCCTTATCCTCTTAATTAATTTTTCATATTTTTTTATTCCAGGTTTGATTGGTTTTAGTAATTAATTTGGATTTTTCATTTCAAGCTGTCCCAAAAGGAATGGTATTGAAATAAGGGACCAAAAACCATTTTTCCCCATAGGTGTTAGACCTATTTTTTGTGTGTGATTAATTACTGTAATTTGTGACATTTTGATGTTCCTTAGGCATTTTTTTCATAATTTTTGGTGCCCTTTTTTATCCACTTTGTGGAATTGTTTTTCAACGATCATGCCTTGTTACCTTGACCATTAAGAAATTGTTTTGGCACTTTGGTGCATAATTTTGTGAAATCCTTTTAGACCATGTAAGATACTGACTTCAAAATTCCAAGAATTTAATTTCATAATTTTAAAGCTTTTTTTCTATTTTTCCATGTCACTTATATTATAGGTCCAAATATGTGTTTATTTGCTCCATAACCTAGATATTAGAAAGACATTCATGCCATTTGCTTGAGGCACCTTTTGGTAACTTTTAGGAGTTGATTATAGTTCATTTATAGGTCCTTAATTCTAGTTATAGGTCACTTTTTGAACCATATTCATTTGGTTTGTTTTGGTGTTTCAAAATGCATACTTATGTGAACTAATTTTGCTTGAAACTAGTTTCTCTTCTCCTCTAAATAATAACGTGAATTATGTGGAAATCATAAATGGCTATTCATGCACACTAATTTCATCTCATAAATTGTATGCTACTTACCCACAATCATCTTATGCATATTCACATGTCATTCATTCTTAATTTGCATCCTTTGTGATCTTATGCGATGTTTGTTCGTTTCTTCTCACATCTTCTTCTCCTTGCTCCACATGACTAAGTCATTGCATCCATGATTATATACTCATTCATACACATTCATAAGCATTTACTACTGAATTTGATACTAATTTAATGTTTTAACTCATGCTTGTAAGCCATATGCATTCATACTTCATCCATAAACCCTAACTTGCATTTAGGTGAACTTTTTGTACATAGTTTGACATAGTTTGAATTTGTGAGGTATCTTAGCATCCTTAGGGACCTATAACATGTAGTTACTGACTTTATAAGTCATGTAACCTTTAGGTACCTTCACCTTTAGACTTAGGTCTTACTTTGAACCCTAGTTCAATTCTAGGACGTTTATGGTACTTAATCGCTTTTATGCTTTGATTTTACTTTCAATATGCATTGTCATGCTAACTTTTGTATTGTAGGGGGGAAGATTGAGGTAAGTATTACTTCTTTCCCATCTTTTATGCATTCTAAATGTGTTTTCCTTAGCACTTTGTGCTTTGCTTTTATAGGTTCCCCCTTTGTTCCTTAGAACTAGCTTAACTTCCTTAGGAAGTAAGTTGAGTTCTAATTCTCTTTTCTTCCTTTTTTCTTCCTTAGGATTAGAAAACCTCACAAACCATTAGGATCTCCTTTTTGTATATGATAACTAACTTAGGGTTGTGTCTTAGTCCCCCTAGTTTTTTCCCTTTTTCCACTTGAGTCTTTCTTTCTCACCTCATGAAGAAAATAATAAAAATACCTAATAAAGGTTGAATATTCTTATATGCCATGAGACTTTGTTGCGGAGTACTTATATATGTCCTGTTTCGGGGCGAGGTGTAAGTACTTACCACGGTGGATAGGTCTTAGTATGATAATGTTCACAAACAAATTCAAATCACTTCTCATAAAAGACAAAAACAAACAATAAGCGACTATCCTGCGGGAATTCTCTTCTCACCTTATTCATTCTCAACGTGAACTCGCGACGACTTGTCTCGCATGCAAGACGGTAAATGCACTCGTACTAGACGAGCCTGCAACACCTGAGCATAGACACACGCAGTTCCAGCTATAAAAAACACAAACAAAGTTCACGCCTGGTTAGGCGAACTACGTCGACTCTGATCCTCATATTCCCGATGAGGTACATAGGCAGCGGGATAGGGCCCGTTTGAGCACCTTCTTTATTTTCCCTACATTTCCCTCTTTCTTTCCAATTTTCTTTTCCAATTCCCTTTCTCCTTTTCCATTCCTATTCCAGTTCCAGTAGCAGTTTTATTCAGCAGCACTCTATTTTCTCACCCTTTGAAGCAAACAAACAAGCGTGGATCCCGTTGGGTACGACGGACGATCTGGGGTGCTAATACCTTCCCAGGTCGTAACCAACTCCCGAACCCAGATCTTTGGTTCGCAGGACCTTGTCCTTTCCTTCTTCCTCAGGTTTGTGCAGCATTACCTTTCCCATTCTTTCGGGATAAAATGCATGGCTGGCGACTCTACCTTTTCCGTGCCACTTTCGCGTATGTACTAGGTTTAAAATCCCGGGAGCGACACTTCCCATTGTAGAACTGCATCTACCTTGGATGGATCAACTGCAATACCATTACTTGAAATGACATGTCCAAGAAAACTCACCTCTTTCAACCAGAACTCACACTTAGATAACTTTGCATAAAGCTTATTATCCTTCAACACTTGTAATACAATCCGTAAATGTTCCGCATGTTCTTCTTCTGACTTAGAGTAAATCAAAATATCATCTGTGAAAACAATCACAAACTGATCCAAGTACTCATGGAAAATTTGATTCATATACTCCATAAATACATCAGGTGCATTAGTAACTCCAAACGATATCACCATATATTCCAAATGTCCATACCGATTCCTGAAGGCGGTCTTCTAAATATCACCATCCTTTACACATATCTGATGATAACCCGATCGCAAGTCAATCTTGCTAAACACCCGAGCACCCACAAACTGATCCATCAAGTTATCTATTCTCGGAAGTGGACACTTGTTCTTGCTCGTCACTTTATTCAACTGTGTGTAATCAATGCATAATCTAATAGTGCCATCTTTCTTCTTTACTAGCAACATTAGAGTTCCTCATGATGACACACTTGGTCTCACAAACTTCTTCTCTAACAACACTTCCAACTGTTTCTTCAACTCCGGTAGCTCTGACGCCGACATGCGATACGGAGCCATAGAAATAGGTCTAGTACCATGTACAAGATTAATATTAAACTCTACTTCTCATTCTGGAGGTACATCAATAATATCATCCGGTAATACTTTTGGAAACTCTCTCACCACTTGCAACTCATTCATTACAGAATCGTTCTCAACCACCAAGGATGCAAACAAAGCCAACACTTAAGCTTCTTCATCCAAAAGCTCCTTCAACTCTTTAGCAGATAAGTAACCCTGTTCCTTCTCTTCTTCCGTAGCAAGGAATGGCACAATCTTATTGTAACAATTGATATGAACATGGTTGAACTCCAACCAGTTCATTCCCAAAATCACGTCAAGACCCTCCAACGACAAACAAACGAGATCGACACCAAAGTCCTTACCATAAATCAAAAAAGGACACTTCAAACAAACCAGAGAAGTAGTCATCATTCCCTTCGCAGGAGTTTCAATAACCATCCTCCCTTCATCGACTAATCTTTTCACACAATCAGCAACAATAAAACAGTGTGTTGTACCAGTATCAATCATAGCAATCAAAGACGTATCATTAATGTAGCAAATACCTCTGATTAGTCGATCCTCACTGGAAGTCTGAGTACATGTCAAAGCAAAAAGTTTCCCTCTAGTTGAAGCTTTCTTCGGCTTCGGACAACGAATGTTGATATGGCCTTGCTTTCCACGGTTATAGCAAGTCACCATGTTAGTCTTGCAATATGCGGTTAAATTCCCAGGTTGTCCACATTTGAAGCAATTCTTCACATTACTCATGCCCTTACTGGCACGATGACCCAAATCACCATATTTGTAAAACTTTAGAGGAACAAAATCTCCTACCCCACTTGGCTTCTTGCCATTAGCCATTCTTTGCTTACCTTTATCAGCCGGAGTTGCATAAGGCTTCCCACAATTCATCTGTTGCTTTCCTCTCCTCTCAGATAAACCTTTGAAATGCTCTGATTGAGCCTTGATATCTTCCTCAAAGATCCTACAGCAGTCAACCAAATTTGGAAATCTTCTGATCCTTTGATAACCAATCGCCTGTTTGATCTCAGACCTCAAACCATTCTCGAATTTCACACACTTCGAGAACTCAGTAGTCGCCTCACTGTAATGCGGATAGAACTTGGCCAAATCTGAAAACTTAGCAGCATACTCTGTCACTGACATGCTACCCTGCTTCAATTCCAGAAACTTTATCTCTTTCTTCCCTCGAACATATTCAGGAAAATATTTCCTCAAGAACTCCCTCTTAAACACAGTCCAAGTGACTGCCTCACCTGACACTTCCAATCGTTGCTGAGTATCGAGCCATTAATCATCAGCTTTTCCTACCAGCTTTTGAGTACCCAACCGCAACTTCCGTGTCTTAGAACATTCCATCACCCGAAAGATCCTCTCGATCTCCTTGATCCACTCTTGCGCCCAATCTGGGTCATACTTTTCCTTGAAAGTAGGTGGATTGTTCTTCCATAATTCATCATTCTCGTTGTTCCCAGCATTAAGAGGATTCTTCATAGCTTGAGCCATAGCCTGCATAGCGGCTGCAAGTGCAACATCATTCCTTACATACATTCTCAACTGCTACGCAACAACAACAAGAAGCAACAATCAAAACAGATATACAGACAACGACCGACTATCACGGGCCTCAACCATGACAGTTGTAACGCCCCGATTCGATTTTTCCAAATTTTTGTGGAGTCTTTTATTTTATTGGTATGATAATTGTTTTATTTATGAAATTATCATGATGATATGATATGTTGAGGAATTAATGTGATAATATGATATGTTGTGTGATTTTACCGTTTTGTGAATTTTCGGGTAAAATTGGATAAGAGGGTATTTTAGATATTTGTTAATTAATGTTAAGTTAGAAATTAGTAGAATTGGTATTTTTGTGAGAAAATGATATTTGGTTGGAAAAAGTAGAAAATAGAAAATAGAGAGAAAAGAATATAAGAGAGTGAGAAAGAGTGAAATAGAAAGTTAGTAAGAAGAGAAAGAAAAAGAGAAGAGAAGAGAAAAAGAGGGAAAGTTGGAAAAGCTTCAAGATTGCTCCTATGAATCGGTATAATCGGGTAAGAGTGATAAGCATTGTTATCTTAATATTGTGTATAATTATGTATATGTTCGGTTGATTAGGTTTATGATTTGGAGAAGTTCTAGAGAATGTTAGGTTTAGGGTTTTGATGAGAAAACTTGGAAATTGGTGGATTAATCGGTTAGAACTTGAGATAATCGAAGTATGAGGATGAATACATGTTAATAATCATGTTTGTTGAGTTTTGGAAGAGTTTTGGGGGCTTTTTATAGGTCTGTTACGCAGCTGGAAATTCTGGAAATCGTTGTTGTCGCTCAGCGAGCGAGAGGGCGCTCAGCGAGCCTGTAGGTTTTGAGGGAAATTGTGTTTTATTCTGTAGCTTTAGTTTCGGGTATCCGTTTTTAGTGTTCCTGATATCGATTTGAAGCTAGAAACGCATAGAAACTAATGATGCTAGGAAAAGTAATTTTTAGCCGACTTTCACCCGACTTTTCCGATAAAACGTAAATGAATTTATTATGGAAATGTGGTTTGATGTAACGTTGTGGCCGTTTGGCAAATGAATGCATTGTTTGAATTGAATGTCAATGTATGTTAATTGAATGAGATGAATGCATAACTATATTGTGAATATGTATGCATTTTCAAGAATGTTGTGTGTCATTTTTGCATGTAAGCATAATGTATGCATTCTTGTGCTGTGGGATTCTTTGTGAATCTGTTGTAGCATCGTGTGCTCATGTGGAGTGTAAGTGATGACTACAACAAGATCATGTGCCCATGTGGGGTGTGAGCGATCGGATTGTGTGCCCATATGGGGTGTGAGCAAACCAGAAACATTGTGTGCCCGTGTGGGGTGTGAGCGATGGGTGATTTATTCACATTGATTGTGTGCCCGTGTGGGGTGTGAGCAATCGAATTGTGTGCCCGTGTGGGGTGTGAGCAATCCATAAACATTGTGTGACCATGTGGGGTGTGATCAATGAGGAACATCGTGTGCCCGACGGGGAGTTACTTTTGGTAACAAGCGATGATTCCATTTGGTTCCTGAGTGAACCCGCTGAAATGTTGAGTCGGTACCGCATTGCATCTGCATAGAGTCGTGTGTCGGTCTCTATGAGTTACATTTTATCATTTTAATTATGATATGCAGAAATAATCATGAATGTGCATATGTTTATTTGGAGTATTATGGAGATGATAGTATGTGTGATGAAATATACTTGTTTGTATATATGCATGTTTGATATATGTATATGTATGTGATTTATACATTTGTAATGTATATGTGTGATTAAACATAGCTAGACGTATGTTTATGTGGAATGAATAGAATTGAGGAATAAACATAAATAAAATGATGTTTATGTGAATTGGTGAATTATGAGTAATTAATATGTTTGATTGGTATTGATGTACACGTTGTGATGTGTATAGGTGATAAGGAATGATTTGTGGTGAGAATATATTTTATGCGTATTTTATATGTTGAGATATATAATTATATGCAATGTTATTATGATAATGTTTCTCACCCTTCTGTTGTTTTATGATGCTCTACGAGGCATTGTAGAGTAGGTTGCTGGATGGTATTTTTGTGAAGCTCGTCTTCATCTTTTGGTCGGTCGGCATTTTGATTTATTCTAAGTCTCAAGAAGAGCATGAAGAGCATTTAAGGATTGTGATACATATTTTGAAAGAGAAGCAATTGTATGCTAAGTTATCAAAGTGCGAGTTTTGGTTGTCGAAGGTAAGTTTTCTTGGGCATGTTATTTCTGATGGTGGCATTAGTGTTGATCCATCCAAGATTGATGCGGTAATGCAATGGGAAGTTCCTATATCGGTTACGGAGATTTGAAGCTTTTTAGGCTTGGCGGGTTATTATCGGAGGTTTATTGAAGGATTTGGAGGTTTATTGAAGGATTTTCAAAGTTGGCACTTCCGTTAACGCAATTGACTTGTAAAGGAAAAGCTTTCATTTGGGATATTCGTTGTGAAAAGGGTTTCATGGAACTTAAGAGAAGGTTAACAACGGCTCTGATCTTAATTTTGCCGAATCCGATGGAACCATTTGTGGTGTTTTGTGATGCTTCATTGTTTAGGTTAGGTGGTGTTTTGATACAAGATGGAAAAGTTGTAGCTTATGCTTCAAGACAATTGAGGGTGCATGAAAAGAATTATCCTACGCATGATTTGGAACTAGCGGCTGTGGTTTTTGCTCTAAAAATTTGGAGGCATTATCTTTATGGTGCAAGATTCAAAGTTTTTAGTGACCACAAAAGTTTGAAGTATTTATTCGATCAAAAGGAATTGAACATGAGACAAAGGAGATGGTTAGAACTTTTGAAGGATTATGATTTTAGTTTGAATTACCATCCGGGTAAGGCGAATGTGGTGGCCGATGCCTTGAGTCGTAAGTTGTTACATATGTCCGCATTGATGATAAGAGAATGGGAACTTTTGGAGAATTTTAGAGACTTGAGTTTGGTTTGTGAGATGACGCCGAGAAGCGTGAGACTTGTTATGCTACGTGTTACGAATGATTTTCTTGTAACCGTTTGTGAAAAGAAAAAGTTGGATTTGAAAATTGTTGATTTGATGATGAATGAGAATGAGGATTTCAAGGTTGATAATTTTGGAGTTTTGAGATTTCGTGGTCGTATTTGTATTCCCGATGATGAGGAGTTGAAAAAGATGATATTGGAAGAGGGACACCAGAGTAATTTAAGTATACATTCGGGAGCGAATAAGATGTACCAAGATTTGAAGAAGATCTTTTGGTGGTACGGATTGAAGAGAGATCTAGCTCATTTTGTGTATGTGTGTTTGACTTGTCAGAAGTCTAAGGTGGAACATCAGAAGTCTAGTGGTTTAATGCAACCGTTGGATATTCCGGAATGGAAATGGGATAGTATATCGATGGATTTTGTTACGGGTTTGTCGAATACGCAAAGAGGTCATAATGTTATTTGGGTAATTATGGATATGCTTACTAAATCTGCTCATTTTATTCTGATTGATATTAGTTATTCTTTGGAGATGCTAGCCGAGATTTATGTTTTTGTGATTGTGAAGTTACATGGAGTTCCTAAGAGTATTGTATCAGATAGAGATCCTAGATTTACATCGAGGTTTTGGGAAAGTTTGCAAAAGGCTTTGGGTTCTAAGCTAAGATTAAGTTCGGCTTACCATCTGCAAACAGACAGTCAAACCGAGAGGACAATTCAATCGTTAGAGGATTTGTTGCGTGCTTGTGTGCTAGAACAAGGTGGTGTTTGGGATAGTTATTTAGCATTGATTGAGTTCACCTACAATAACAATTTTCATTCGAGTATCGGTATGGCACCATTTGAGGCTTTGTATGGTCGAAGATGTCGAACACCTTTATGTTGGCATGAAATCGGAGAGAGAACGGTAGTTGGACCGGAAATGGTACAACAAACGACGGAAAAAGTAAAGTTTATTCGGGAGAAGATGAGAGCTTCTCAGAGTAGACAAAAGAGTTATCATGACAAGAGAAGGAAGGATCTTGAGTTTCAGGAAGGCGACCATGTGTTCTTGAGAGTTACACCGGTTACGGGAGTGGGTCGTGCTTTGAAGTTGAAGAAGTTGACTTCTCGTTTTATTGGACCGTATCAGATTACTACACGAGTGGGTGTTGTGGCTTATCGTGTGGCGTTGCCTCCGAATCTTTCGAATTTGCATGATGTGTTCCATGTTTCGCAACTTCGGAAGTATGTTCCGAATCCGTCACATGTTATTCCTATGGACGAGGTTGAAGTAAGAGATAACCCTACGGTGGAAACTTTGTCGATTATGATTTTGGATCATGAAATCAAGAAGCTAAGACGCAAGGATATTGCGCTTGTGAAAGTGGCGTGGGGAGGCGCTGCAGAAGGCAATATGACTTGGGAATTGGAGAGTAGGATGCGCGAGTCGTATCCGGAGTTGTTTGGATCAGGTAATATTTTCGAGGACGAAAATTTCTTAAGTGGGGGAGAGTTGTAACGCCCCGATTCGATTTTCCCAAATTTTTGTGGAGTCTTTTATTTTATTGGTATGATAATTATTTTATTTGTGAAATTATCATGATGATATGATATGTTGAGGAATTAATGTGATAATATGATATGTTGTGTGATTTTACCGTTTTGTGAATTTTCGGGTAAAATTGGATAAAAAGGTATTTTAGATATTTGTTAATTAATGTTAAGTTAGAAATTAGTAGAATTGGTATTTTTGTGAGAAAATGATATTTGGTTGGAAAGAGTAGAAGATAGAAAATAGAGAGAAAAGAATATAAGAGAGTGAGAAAGAGTGAAATAGAAAGTTAGTAAGAAGAGAAAGAAAAAGAGAAGAAAAAAAGGAAGAGAAGAGAAAAGAGAAGAGAAAAAGAGGGAAAGTTGGAAAAGCTTCAAGATTGCTCCTAGGAATCGGTATAATCGGGTAAGGGTGATAAGCATTGTTATCTTAATATTGTGTATGATTATGTATGTGTTTGGTTGATTGGGTTTATGATTTGGAGAAGTTCTAGAGAATGTTAGGTTTAGGGTTTTGATGAGAAAACTGGGAATTTGGTGGATTAATCGGTTAGAACTTGATATAATCGAAGTATGAGGATGCATACATGTTAATAATCATGTTTGTTGAGTTTTGGAAGAGTTTTGGGGGATTTTTATAGGTCTGTTACGCAGCTGGAAATTCTGGAAATCGCTGTTGTCGCTCAGCAAGCTATCCTCGCTCAGCGAGAGTTCCAGGGTTTTCCTCGCTCAACGAGCGAGAGGGCGCTCAGCGAGCCTGTAGGTTTTGAGGGAAATTGTGTTTTATTTAATAGCTTTAGTTTCGAGTATCTGTTTTTAGTGTTCCTTATATCAATTTGAAGCTAAAAACGCATAGAAACTAATGATGCTAAGAAAAGTAATTTTTAGCCGACTTTCATCCGACTTTTTCGATAAAACATAAATGAATTAATTATGGAAATGTGGGTTAATGTAACATTGTGGCCATTTGGCAAATGAATATATTGTTTGAATTGAATGTCAATGTATGTTAATTGAATGAGATGAATGCATAACTATATTGTGAATATGTATGCATTTTCAAGAATGTTGTTTGTTATTTTGCATGTAAGCATAATGTATGCATTCTTGTGCTATGGGATTCTTTGTGAATCTGTTGTAGCATCGTGTGCTCATGTGGAGTGTGAGCGATGAATACAACAAGATCGTGTGCCCATGTGGGGTGTGAGCGATCGGATTGTGTGCCCATGTGGGGTGTGAGCAATCCAAAACATCGTGTGCCCGTGTGGGGTGTGAGCGATGGGTGATTTATTCACATTGATTGTGTGCCTGTGTGGGGTGTGAGCAATCGGATTGTGTGCCTGTGTGGGGTGTGAGCAATCCATAAACATTGTGTGCCCATGTGGGGTGTGAGCAATGGGGAACATCGTGTGCCCGACGGGGAGTTACTTTTGGTAACAAGCGATGATTCCATTTGGTTCCTGAGTGAACTTGCTGAAATGTTGAGTCGGTACCGCATTACATATGCATAGAGTCGTATGTCGGTCTCTATGAGTTGCATTTTTATCATTTTAATTATGATATGCATAAATAAACATGAATCTGCATATGTTTATTTTGAGTATTATGGAGATGATAGTATGTGTGATGAAACATACTTGTTTGTATATATGCATGTTTGATATATGTATATGTATGTGATTTATACATTTGTAATGTATATGTGTGATTAAACATAGCTAGATGTATGGTTATGTGGAATGAATAGAATTGAGGAATAAACATAAATAAAATGATGTTTATGTGAATTGGTGAATTGTGAGTAATTAATATGTTTGATTGGTATTGATGTACACGTTGCGATGTGTATATGTGATAAAGAATGATTTGTGGTGAGAATATATTTTATACGTATTTTATATGTTGAGATATATAATTATATTCAATGTTATTATGATAATGTTTCTCACCCTTCTGCTGTTTTATGATGCTCTACGAGGCATTGCAGAGTAGGTTGCTGGATGGTATTTTTGTGAAGCTCGTCTTCATCTTTTGATCGGTCGGCTCTGATATGTAGCACCATGTTATACCCCAAAATTTGCCCTCCCACAATCAAGACAACCTCTCTCAAGGCTTCTAGATGATCACAAGATCCTCAATACTCCCAATTGGTCAAGAAGTATGGAAGTTTCCTCAGACAATGCCTCCTCCTAAGCCCAGTGTCCAAAACTAGGGTTTTGTGTTTCCTCAGGTTAAAATGAGTTTAAAGGCCTCAAGTGAGCTTCATAACTGTAAACACCCCAAATTTGCCCTCACCCATCCACACCATGGCTTGTGATCTCCTCATATGCATAAACTCAATCATAGCATCTCATATCACATTTTTGATTCATTGCATTGGCTCAAAGTCATCTGCATCTAGGGTTTGTGATCTGAGCAATCCAAGAGCTTCTTGAGCCACTCCAAAGGCCATCAATCACTTCAAAGGGGTCCATGTATGTTCAAGCATCATATTATATCCCCTCAAAGTCAAGAATGTCAAAAATCACAAGAACTGAGAATGGCATGGAAGCAGAGCCAGGTTTAACTGCACAGATGACCTAGAATTAGGGTTTTGGTTTCAGAGGCCATAACTCCAAATTTTTTGGTCATTTTTGTTTATATTGGTTTCTATATGGTATAGGGAGCATGCATATAAATTTTCCTGAAGAAATTCAATGGGGAAGTCATCTGATCAAGAATTGACTTTTTGAGCAAGTCAGTGTAAAATCAGGGCATCTGAGGCCCCCAGTGACCCAACCAAAGGGTGTTCTTCATCATTTTGATTGTGTATGATCTTTATTTGATCATAGAAGATGTTGGAAGTTCACAAAATTGAAGAATTTCAAGTCATTTGCAAAGTTGACCTTTTGGGAAAGTTGACTTATATTGAAAATTGCCATTTTAGGAAACGTTTTCAACCCTTGCTTTTTGATTCAAAAATGCTCCAAATGGAAAAACTTTGGTCATGAAAGTTATGGAATGGATCATTCCCTTTTCAAAAAGTACAAGAACATGACCTAATTCATTTTGGATCAAAAGTTATGGCTTGTCAAAGTTGGCTAAAATCACAAAATTTGAAGTTTTCTACCAAAGAGGTATTTTGCAAAATGGCATGATCAAGTGTTCTAAAGGCCTCAAATGTGTACTAATTCTTCACAACATGATCACATGACCTCTAAAATTCAGAATGGGCCAAGGAACTTTGCATTTTGATGCCTTGAATCACAAGAATTTCCAAAGGGGCCAAGCTTTATGAAAATTGCAAAACACTACACAAACCTGGATCAAGTTGCTGAATCATCTCATAAACAATTCCATGGTTCTCCCTAAACTCAGTTGAACCAAGACAAGCCAAAAAGCAAGTTGTACCATTGCCCATACCTCAAGTACAAATCAAGTTGACATTTTGGCCAAAGACCCATACCAATCACCATAGGCCACCAACAACTTTCTGACCTATCCCCTTTTGATACATGGACCAAAGCCAGCATAACACACCACTCACTTCAAGCTGAAACACACCACAAGCCATAGTTATCAAAATCTCTCCAACTTGCATTTTCATTCGAAACACTCAGTACAAGCCTCAAACACATAAACAAACTTCACAAACAAACTTAGCATGCTTCACTGATCAAGAACCACTCATCACCATAGCGTGAAACCCTCAGAAACCAAGATACGATTTCCACCTCCCTTTGAACAGAACTTCTGTAATCTTCCAAATCAACCAACATAAATTTATTCCAAGCATCAAGACTTCATCAGGAGCTCAAGAGGAGTGGATTGCACAAAGAGAGGAGGTCAGAAAGTTGCAAACTGAGAAAGCTCAAGCTCAGGTACCTCAAGAACTTTTTTTCCAGAAATGAGTTTTTAAGTTCCTAGATTGTTCCTCATGCTTTGCTGATCACTCTGATGTTTTTACTTTTTGAAATGGTTGAGAAATAAGTGTGTATTCGTGTTCTGAAATTTTTCTGACCTAAATGCATTTTGTTTCGATTCAGCCTTAATATGAAAAATAAATGAACTTTGGTTGTTGATTCTTGCTTTATGATGATTGGGGGTGGATCCTGGGCAGAAAGATGATGTTTTAGAGGCCTGGGGAGAAAGTTAGCAACTTTCAGGTGAGAGTCTCGCCGGAGAAGACGACCGGAAGTCTTCTCCGGCCACCTGAAAGTGTTTAGGGTTTAATCAGGGTCATTAATGAAGTTTGAATTTGGTACGTTGGATAGGCTGACCAGAGTTGACCCGCGCGCGTTTTGATGGCTAGGATGTGTCATTAGAAACCCTAATCCATAATTAACCTAATTAATTCAGTTTAATTAATATAAAATGGAAATTAGGCCAGTTTGAATCTCAACCCTAAGATCACGCGCGCAGTCTTTCCCTCCTTCCTGAGTTTGAATCCTGGCCACTGGATGCGCATACTTTTCATTTAATTCATTTTATTTTCTATTTTATTTCATTTGTTTTCTACATTTTATTTAAAATAGTAAAAATCATTGAAAAATTCTGAAAATTTTTATTCAAGCTTTTATTAATTTTCAGAAACCAAAAACATTTTTTATTTTATTTTTGCATTAAAAAAATATTTTTAAATCATTTAAAAGATTATTTTTAATTAATTAATGAGAATTAATTAATTAAAAATACTTTTAGGCATTTAAAAATCACAAAAAAATTCATGAAACATTTAAAATCATTTAGAAACATTGTCCAACTCTCAAACCAATTTTCTTTTTTGATCTTGATGTCTTTTGACAATTTTCCATGGAATTAATTTCATTTCAAGACATTATTTTGATCCAATCTTCAAAAATTCATTTCTGCCTAGTCTTTAAGAGTTGGACCTTGATTCTTTTTGCATTGCATCTTGTTTAGCATGTAGTTTATAGGATTAAATTGGCATGAATTGATCTTGCATTTTCTATTTGTTTGGCATTTTTCTTGACAAGGTACCATAAAACCCTAGCAATCTTGAGAAATTCATAACCCTAATTAGGTTAAGAGTTAGAACCCCTCCTTTGGGCAGTGAGTTTGTATAGATTTAGGGTTCCTTTGAATGCATTCTGAATTTTTTATCATGATGTTTGCTTCTGGTTTTGGTTTTTGTTTTGTGCATTGATCATAAACCCTAATTTGGGCTTTCATTTGCATCCATCTTCCATTTGTTTGCATACCATGACTTGCCATGACATTTTGTGCATCCATTTGATTCATAATACATCTTAGGACATGTTAGAATCATGTTTGATCATTGCATCTTTCATTTGCCATGTTATATGTCATTTGCATTTCATAACTTTTCATGTATATTCATGATTCTAAGCATGCTTCTCCTGCATCCACATGTTTGTATGATCATCCTCATGCCTTGTTTCATGTTTGCATCATCTCATAGCATCATTATCATCACACTCATGCTTCTAGTTTTGGTTTTCATCATGTCACTTCATCTCATTTTGCATTGCATTGCATTCCTTTCTCTAACTTTTCAGGTGGTAAGTTACTTTGAGAAGTGAATTTGCCTTCACTTCTCATAATCTCTTTTCATCTCCCTTATGCATCATTGCTACATTTTGTCTTTTGCTTGAGATTGAGATTTCTCATTCTTGCTCTTCTTACTTTCTTTCTTCAAGTGACTTGTCTTCTTAAATGAAGCAAGTTACTTTGCTTCTCTTTGCTCCTTTCATCTGCTTCCTGGTGGTTTCTCTGAAGATCTTTCTTGTAAACCTCAAAAACCTTAGGAACAACCAAGCATGACAATGATTAGGGTTTTGATTAGTTATCCCCACTTAGTTTCACCTTTGTGTCTCATTGAGTCTTCTCTTCTCATCTCATAATCAGGGACTAAACCCTAAAGGTTTTAAGGCTTTGTGATTAAGCTTATGCCTGCATCCTTCTATTAGGATGGAGTGTATAACTTTAATCCTAAGTGTTAAACCCTTAATGTGTTTAACTCCTTTAATAAATCCATCTAATAATCACCAAGACATCAAGCTTGTAACTTGGGCCTTGCATTAGGGTTCTAATTCTTCCTTAATTGGTTAAGAAGGACTAACCCTAGTGTTAATGGACAAGTCCCCCTCAAGTTGTCTTACAAATCATAAAACTCATTTCTTAATCATATCATTATTTAAAATCCACTTAATAAAGGCTTTGTTTTGTCATGAGGTTAATCCCTAATCATGGATTAAGTTGAGGAGCTTTCCTCAGCTTAAACACTCTCATCTATTATCCTTCTATTAGGATGGTGTAATGAGTCTGTTTAATCCCTGATTATGGCTTAATCTCATTACTTAACACTAAACAAAAAACCACAAAAACATCTAAATAATCACAAGTAGGTTAATGATATTAATCCTATATCAAAGGTGATTAAGTGTGAGATGCTGACTTTACACTTAAGGTATTCTCGTTACCCCTAATCAGAGGGAAGATGTGATGAGTTTACTAAATCCATTGGTTTAGGCTTAAGCTCATTAACTTATGACAAACTTTCAAAAGCATTAAAAGACTGAAAATACAAAAACAAACAATAATCGTCTCCTTCGGGATTCTTTTCTCATCTCATTCACTCACAAACGAGAACTTGCTTCTTCCGTCTAATGCAAGACAGTTTGCACCTGATCCAGACAGGTCATACACTTGAGCTTAGATAAGTAAGCAGTTCACAAGTCAATTCATCTTTCAGTCTCTTTGGGTCGAACTACGGTGTTCTGACTTCCTCATTGCACGAGAGGATACGTAGGCATAACTTAACGGTTATCGAACAAAAGTCTCTGTATATTCCCCCTCCTTCCAGCATTATTCTTTAAGCCTCATAATCTTGAGCATCTTATTCTTATTCTTACACTGACACTATACATACTACACTTCACACTTCTTTTACACAGACACCTGTACATCCTGTTTCAGCTCTTTTGTACACAGATTGCATAGATACTACCCCTTTAAAACACAAATCTTTTAAGCGTGGATCCCGTCGAGTACGACGGACAATCTGGGTGCTAATACCTTCCCAGGTTGTAACCAACCCCCTTTCTTAGTCTCTCTGGTTCGCAGCCGTCTTATCCATATCTTTCTAGGTCTATGCAGCATTACCTTTCCTTCGGGATAAAAATGCCTAGCTGGCGACTCTTTTCATTTCATCCTTTCGCCGACCGTTCGCGTCTGTACCTTATTTGAGCCAGCCTCATCTTTTGGGAGCGACAGCTTGGCGACTCTGCTGGGGACCCTTTTACTATAACCAGGGCTTCTGGTTCTTTTTGTGGGTTCCTCCTAGCGCTTGTTTGATTTGTGTTTACTGGGGTGTTATGTGCTAGTTGTGTTTGTATATTTATTTTGTTTATTTCTTTATGTACAATTGTTTTATTGCTTTCTTTATAGCTTTATATACATCATACTGTCATGATGTGTTTGGCTGGATCTGGTTTTGTCTTGGTGGGTGGGGTTCTATTGAGAGTTTAAGGTCCTATACCTGGGACCTGAGTGACACCTAGGCTAGAGTGGTTCATGTTCTTTCCCATTCCATTTCGGTCTGGTGCGGGAATATGAAACACGGTTCAGATGTGGGTTTCTTCTTGAGAACTCTGTGCTACAGATTTCCTGTAGTGTTAGGGCTATCTGGGAAGCCTGCTAAGTCTGGATGACCTTTATTATGACCTTCAGAAACTGAGGTGAATTAGAGGAGGATCTTTTATGGTTATTGTAAACACTGTACCTCCGGGTTATAAGTGTTTACACTTCTCATAACTGATCCAAGTCTGAGGATCCTTGTTTTAGAACACCACCTGTGAGGGGGTTGGGCTGTTTACAGGTTTGCAGGTACCCTTGACCTCAGCATACCCTGTTACTTTGTTTTGATTAAGAGTACTCCATTTTGGGACAGTTCTTGTGATTTTAACCCTGGACATGTGACTCTTTATTTGAGTCCCCCACCTTGGTTACTGGACTTATGAACCTCCATCTGGATTTCTTGAACATACATGGACTTATATCAAGGCAGTTAATCAGATCCAGCTTGATCACAAACCCTTGCATATCATGTGCATACATCATCATTGCATCATTTAACATTTGCTTATTTGTTTTTCAGGGTATCCATATTATATTTTGGCTTGGTTTTGACCCCTTCATCAGCATAGGCCCTTGTTCACCAGCTATCTGCTTCAGCTACATTCATCAGCTACCTGCTTCAGTCACCTGCATTACCAGCATCAGCCTATCAGTGGCCCATCTTCTAGTATCAGTCATCATCATCAGCATCTGTTTCAGCTCTTCCTCAGCAACATGGCACCCAAGAAGAGCAACATCTCATATCATTTCTTTGAGCCTGAGCTGACTGGCATCAGGAAGATCCAGGCCCTTATTACTCCAGACCATATACCACTATTCAGAGAACATTTTGGAGACATCCTTGATGTGGTTATGGATTTGGACCCTTCTCAGAGGAGCTTGATTCACACTTGCCTACAGTTCTATGATCCTCCTTTGAGATGTTTCACTTTCCAGGATTTTCAGTTGGGGCCTTTATTAGAGGAGTATTCATCACTGGTTGGAGTACCTGTTAGGGGTGGTATCCCCTTCAACCCAGAAATGGTTTTTCCCAGCAATGAAGAAGTGGCAAAGGCACTGTATCTGGAACCTTTTCTGATTGAGCAAAACATGACAACCAAGGCTGGAATCTCTGGTCTACACTTGGATTTCTTGACTTCTCAGGCTACCCTGAAGGCCTCCTTGGGAGAATGGAAGGCAGTCTGTGCACTGTTAGCCCTCAGCATATATGGGGTTATACTTTTTGCAGATGAGCCTAAATTTATTAGCAATAATGCCATTCACCTTTTCATTCTGAGGAACCCAGTGCCCACCTTACTGGGAGATTTCTACTACTCTATTCATCAAAGGAATGAAAAGCAAAGAGGAAGATTGGTGAGATGTTGTGCTCCCCTGTTCCATACCTGGCTGCTCAAACACTTGCCCAAGACTGATGCATTCTTGAATCCTCACCAGCAGAAGAATTGGGCTAGAATACTCATTGCTTTGACCTCAGATGACATCAGGTGGTGCACCCAGAGCACCAAAGGCAGGGACATCATTACTAGTTGTGGGCAGTTCCCCAATGTACCTCTGATGGGAGTGAAGGGTTGCATCAACTACAATCCTCTGCTATTCAAAAGACAATTGGGCTATGCATTGGTCCACCCTCCTAGAGCACAAGACTTGGCTGAAACCCTTTATTGTGAGATTAAGCCTAATCTAGCTGTTGTCAGGCAAGCATCCTGGGCTTGGGACAATGTCCAGACCAAAGGGATGGCCATTCTTGGGAGATGCAACAATGTGGCCTCAGCTCAGTACTATGAGTGGTCTCATGCCAGGGCTCAAATTTCTGGGATGCCCTTCACCATTAAGGATGCACCTGGACCATCCACAGCACCACCTCCAGCCACTGTCAGCCTGGAAGAGTTTGAGAAGCTAAAAGAGAGAAATGAGAATCTGACTCAGGCTCTACAGAAGACCCTCTGGGAGAGGAGTGATGGTCGTCTGGACATTGAAAGGTTGGAAAAGCTTAAGGTGGAGCATCTAGCCAGGATTGAGAAGTCAGAGGACTACATCAAGAAGTCAAGGGCTGGGGAGCAGATTTTGAAGAATGCCTGTAAATAGGCCCAGTTCCAAAAGGCTAGGACTGATCTCTATCTGAAAGAGAGTCAAGCTAGGTGGGTCAGAATCACTGAAGCTCGCACTCAGGAAGATAAGAGAACTCAGGACAAGATTGAGCAGTTGGAGGCTAGTGCAAAGGAGCAACAGGAAGCCCTGCTAGCAGCCCAGAAGGAGATCTCAGAATTAAAGCTTAGGGCTGGTGTGAAGAGGTCAAAGGACCAAGGCAGACACGAGAAGCTAACCACTGCTATCACCACCAGGAATCTTCTTATCAGGAACCTCACAGAGCATCCAGCTGATCCGGTAACTGAAGCACTCCTGAAGGAGGTTAAGGAGGATTTGTTTGGTCTTGGTGTCTAACTTTTGTTTGTTGTTGCTTTCATTTCATGTACTTTTCTTTTTCTTATGTTGTATTTTGACCCCTCAGGGGCATGAATTGTAAAAAACAAACTATGTATCATTCACTTTTTGTAATATATTGGTTTGTTTCATTTGAATCCCTTTCTCTCAAAGCAACATCAAAGTATCTTCTTCAAGGGTCTGGAAAGGTCAAAACCAAATGCCAAGCCGGATACCTTGGAAACAAATAAGCATACTGCATTGCATACTAACTTTTGTTTTGTTTTGTAGGTTTTGTTTTGTTTTTGTTACTAACTCTGTTGTGATTCAGGAACTATTGCTCGACGTCGGGTGTTCCCACTCAACCGTCCGCACAGATATCTTACCCGCAACAACCTTCCGGGTATACAAATGGACCAAGTACAGCAGGACCTTACAGAAGTCAGGGCTCAAATGGCCAATGAGAGGCTAGAAATGAGAAACCAGATGACTCAGTTCATGGAAGTGATGAATGGTTTGGCTCAGAGCCAAGAAAGATTAAGAGCATTGGTAGAGAGGCAGACCCAAGAAGAACCCCATCTGGGGACTGGTGGAACGAGCAACAATGAAAGGGTTCATCCTCATGTCAACCCACCTGTGTATGGGCCTCATCTTCACCCAGAGATCAACATCCCTGCTAATGTACAAGGGAATGCCACTGCAGGCAGAGTATTACAAGAAGACCACCAAGAGGATCAATTCACTGTGATGGGAGCTGGGGATGAAGCCTATGACAGAAGGCTAGATGAAATTGCTGAAAAATTGAGATCTCTGGAGTCTCAAAATTCCCTGGGCTTTGATGTCATGGACATGGGATTAGTGGACGGGGTAAGGATTCCCCACAAGTTTAAACCTCCGTGCTTTGAGAAGTACAACGGAACCTCCTGTCCACGAACCCACTTGCAATCCTTTCTGGGGAGGCTGAAGGCATACACCATGGATGAAAAACTGTGGATGTTTTATTTCGAAGATAGTTTAACAGGAGCTTCAAGGGAATGGTACTCTCATTTAACCAGAGCAACCATCAGATGCTGGAAGGACCTAGCTGAGGCCTTCATCAGATAGTACCAGTATAACCTAGACATGGCTCCTAACAGGACCCTCCTGATGGGAATGTCCCAGTCATCCAGAGAAAGCTTCCGGGAATACGCCCAGAGGTGGAGACAGCTTGCTGCTGCTGTCCAGCCACCCATGTCGGAAAGGGAAATGGCCGACATGTTTATGAACACCCTCCAAGGGACATACATTGATAGGCTAGCTGCCTTTTCTTCCACCAGCTTCGCTGATGTAGTCATAGCTGGAGAAAGAATTGAGAGCCTTCTAAAGATGGGTAAGATTTCCGACAATGGTGCGAGTTCGTCCAGCAACCCCAGAAAGCCTTTTGTGGGCCCAAGAAGAACTGGTGAGACTAATGCTATTCAGATCAACAGGGGCAGACCACAGTATGTTCATAGATCAGTGGCAGCTGTCACCATTCCCGCTCCAATTCATCAACAACCAGCATACCAACCACAACAACAAACCCACTACCAGCAACAAGCTCAGTATCCACTTCAGAGAAATTATAACAACAACAACACCAGCAACAACAATCAGCAAAGACCTTTTCAACAAAGACCATCTCAGGCCAATAGGGTGATTGATCCAATCCCTATGCCTTATGCCGCTTTATTGCCACAGCTCCTGAAGCTCAACTTGGTTGAGTTAAGGACGTTGGCACCTCCAGATCCTGCCAGTCTGCCCAGAAATTACGACGCCAACGCCAGATGTGCTTTTCACTCAAATGCACCTGGCCACAGTACAGAGAAATGCAGGGCTCTGCAAATGAAGGTACAAGACCTGGTAGATTCTAAAGCTCTAAACTTTGCACCCCCTCCAAATGTAAACAAGAACCCCATGCCCAACCACGGAGGGCCCAGAATTAATGCTATTGAGGAAGATAAGCCGTCTTTCTTAATAACCAGTGTTGGGCAAATCCGGACACCCCTGGTAGAGATTAAAGCTCAACTCCTTGAATGCCAGATATTCCCCAGATGTGAGCTCGGGTGCGGTTATTGCAACATTTCGGTAAATGGGTGTGATAACTTGAGAAGCGTCATAGATGGTCTCATCCAGAGTGGCCTACTTCAAATCACAACATCAACACCTCCAAATCCAGCAAATTCTTTGACAACAATTCCCGAGTCTCCTACAACTGCAACAACAATTATTCCAAACAATTCATCAGCACTATCAACAATGGCTCCATCCATCATATCAACAAACCATACGTCAACAAACATCTCTTCTACAACATCAGCACCCCTTTATTCAAAATCTTCTACAACAACAACACCCATTCATTCAACAGATCCTTCTACAACATCAACAGATATCTCAGCAGTCACTATTTATTATGATCCGTCAAGTATTCCTCCGAACAACGATTTTCAACAACAAACAGTGGCATCTCCTGCCAAGACACCGATCACCATCTACTATGATCCACACACTATTTCAACACCCTCCTCTGTTGCAGTCAGTCCGGTTACCATCACGGTACCTGGACCAGTTCCATATGAAAGCAGTAATGCCATCCCTTGGCATTATGGCTCTGACCTTTACTGCAATGGGGAAAAAATCACTCTTGACTCTTCAACCTCTTCTCCACAGATTGACAATGTCGGGGGAGGCGGAGGCTTCACCAGAAGCGGACGCCTCTTTGCCTCGCAATCACAGAAACCTAATGCCGAAGCAGAAGCTGCTGCCAAAGCAAAGGGAAAGAGTGTAATATCTGAAGAACCCATTCTCAAGGAAACACAGAAGACATCTTTTGAACAAGATGTAGACGAGTTTATGAGAATTATCAAGAGGAGTGATTACAAGGTGGTGGATCAGCTTCACCAAACTCCCTCAAAAATCTCCATTTTATCCCTGCTGATGTGTTCCGAAGCTCACCGGAATGCATTACTAAAAGTTTTGCACGCAGCATATGTGCCAGAGGAGATCATCGTTAATCAGCTGGAGACCGTGGTAGCAAATGTCAATACCAGCCATAGGTTGGGTTTTACCAATGCTAATTTAACAACGGAGGGATGTAACCACAATAAGGCTTTGCACATCACCCTGGAATGCAAGGGTGTTGTCCTATCACATGTACTGGTAGACACTGGGTCTTCACTCAATGTTTTACCAAAGAAAGCCCTAGTGAAGCTGGAATATGATGGCTTGGCATTACGCCCAAGTAATTTGGTGGTAAGAGCATTTGATGGCTCTAAGAGATCAGTGCTAGGTGAGATTGATCTGCTTGTGATGATTGGCCCACAGACTTTTAAAATTACCTTCTATGTGATGGACATTCAGTCGGCCTACAGCTGTTTGTTGGGTAGACCTTGGATCCATGCCGCTGGCGTAGTTACGTCTACCCTTCACCAGAAGTTGAAATTCGAATGGGAGGGCCAGATCATCACCATCTGTGGTGAAGAAGATATCTTTGTTAGCCATCTGGCTACATACAAATACATTGAGATGGATGGAGAGATCCATGAAACCATGAGCCAGGGATTTGAGGCCCTGAACATTAATGAAGCATCTGTTGTACTTGGAACCTCCATGACATCTTATCAGCAAGCCAGGAAGGTTGTTGAAGAGGGGACTGCCCAAGGCTGGGGCAAGCTGCTGCCAGTGGAGAAGAAGGAAGACAGATTTGGGTTGGGTTACAAACCAACTCAACAAGATCAATCAGAGGCTGCTAAGAAGCCCAACTTTGTCAGTGGGGGGATGCTCACCCCAGATGCAGTGAACAATTTGGAAGATGAGTCGGAAGATGAGCGCAACCTGGAGAGCTGGATACGTCCAAGGATCCCGGGGAGCCGTATCTCAAACTGGTCTTCCCAGGAAATTATAAGGGTTACTCCTGCAGAGTAATTATTATTTCCTGTATATTTTAAGCATGCATCAAGTCTTGCATCTTGCCCAAGATGACAAGACTCATTTTGTAATCGGGCCATCTGTAATTTTGTGCAAACAGATCAATCAATGAATATCGGACATCTTTTGCAAATGAGTCTTTTTCTTTTCCGCTCACTGTTTTTCATTTTTCTTTTTGTACAAAAATAAAAATGGCAATGTTTTCCAAAATGATAAACTTCATTTCACTTTTTCTAAAACAAGATTAAAATCAATCACTAAAATGAACAATCTAAACCCTTGCAGAGAGTGCCTTTCAGACTGCACCGACAACAGCACAGCTATGAAATCGTATGACTTTGACAATCCAATCAATCAAGCTGATGAAGGGGTTGAAGAAGATTATGAGCTTCCTGAAGAGCTAGCCAGGTTGTTAAGGCAAGAGGAGAAGGTTATCACTCCTCATCAGGAGGAGATCGAAATGGTTAATCTTGGTACGGAAGAAGACGTGAAGAGGTTAAGATCGGGGCCTGCTTACAAGACTCAGTGAAAGAGCAACTGATTGACTTGCTTCGGGAATATGTGGATGTGTTTGCTTGGTCTTACCAGGATATGCCAGGGTTGGACACCGATATTGTCATGCACAAGCTGCCATTAAGAGAGGACTGCCCGCCAGTAAAACAGAAGTTGCGCCGTACTCGCCCAGACATGGCAATGAAGATAAAGGAAGAGGTACAAATACAGTGGGACACCGGGTTCCTTGCTGTGACTAGTTATCCGCCGTGGGTTGCTAATATTGTACCTGTGCCTAAGAAAGACGGCAAGGTGAGGATGTGTGTTGACTACCGGGATCTGAACAGAGCAAGTCCGAAAGATGATTTCCCTTTACCTCACATTGATGTATTGGTGGATAATACGGCTCAGTTCTCGGTGTTCTCCTTCATGGACGGATTTTCAGGATACAATCAGATCAAGATGTCACCTGAAGACATAGAGAAGATGACTTTCATCACACCCTGGGGCACGTTCTGTTATAAGGTGATGCCATTCGGACTGAAGAATGCTGGTGCAACGTATCAACGGGCTATGATAACATTATTCCATAACATGATCCATAAAGAAATTGAGTGTTATGTGGATGACATGATTGCCAAGTCCCTCACAGAAGAAGGCCACCTGGTAAATCTGCTGAAGTTATTCAAGCATCTGAGGAAATACCAACTGAAGTTGAACCCCAACAAGTGCACATTCGGGGTGCGATCTGGTAAGCTGCTGGGATTTATTGTAAGCGAGAAAGGGATTGAAGTTGACCCTGATAAAGTCAAAGCCATTCAAGAAATGCCTGCACCAAAGACAGAAAAAGAGGTTCAAGGTTTTCTAGGTAGATTGAACTACATTTCAAGGTTCATATCTCACCTTACAGCAACCTGTGAACCTTTGTTCAAGCTGTTAAGAAAAGAACAGACAGTCAGGTGGAACGAAGACTGCCAGAGGGCTTTTGACAAGATCAAGGAATACTTACAAGAACCTCCAATCCTTATGCCTCCAGTTGAAGGAAGACCTCTAATCATGTACTTGACAGTATTAGAAGAGTCAATGGGGTGTGTGCTGGGCCAGCATGACGAGTCTGGTCGAAAAGAGTATGCAATTTACTACCTAAGCAAAAAGTTTACCGACTGTGAACAACGTTATTCACTGCTCAAGAAAACTTGTTGTGCTTTAGCGTGGGCTGCTCGCCGACTGAGGCAGTATATGTTGACCCACACTACTTTATTGATATCAAATATGGACCCAGTTAAGTACATTTTCGAGAAGCCAGCGCTTACCGGACGGGTTGCAAGATGGCAAATGATCCTCACAGAATATGACATCCAGTACACATCTCAGAAAGCCATCAAGGGCAGTGTATTGTCTGATTATCTTGCTGAGCAACCTATTGATGATTACCAGCCTATGAGATTTGACTTCCCTGATGAAGACATCATGTTCATAAAAGCAAAAGATAGTGAAGAGCCTATTCACACTGAAGGGCCTGACCCGGAAGAAGAATGGACTATGATGTTTGACGGGGCTGTTAATATGAATGGTCGTGGTGTTGGTGCAGTACTCATTACACCTAAGGGGGTTCACATGCCTTTCTCGGCAAAGCTCACCTTTAACTACACTAACAACGAAGCTGAATACGAAGCTTGCATTATGGGTCTTGAGGAAGCCATTGACATCAGGATCAAGACATTGACTGTATTCGGAGATTCAGCTCTGGTAGTTAATCAAACCAACGGCAAATGGTACACACACCAGGATCATCTGATACCTTACAGGGATTATACAAGGAGGTTATTGACTTTCTTTACAACAGTCAAGCTTGAGTATATCCCTCGGGACGAAAATCAGTTTGCAGATGCTCTAGCTACCATTTCATCCATGATCAAAGTTCAAACTGCCAACTTTGTACCTCAAATTTCAGTGTCCAGACTTGACAGACCAGCATATGTGTTCGCAGCAGCAGATGTTGTCAAGGATGATAAGCCTTGGTTCCATGACATTAAGTGCTTCTTGGAGGATCAAACATACCCACCTGGGGCATCCTCCAATGATAAGAAGACTTTAAGAAGGCTTGCTGGTAGTTTCTTTCTGAACACTGACGGTTCCCTGTACAAGAGAAACTTTGATATGGTGCTCCTCAGATGCGTTGATAGAACAGAAGCAGACTTGTTGATGCACGAGGTGCACGAAGGATCCTTTGGTACCCATGCAGGAGGGCATGCCATGGCTAAAAAGTTGCTAAGATCGGGATATTACTAGATCACAATGGATGCCGACTGTTGTGCCTACGCCAGAAAATGCCATAAATGCCAGATTTATGCGGATAAGGTGCATGTGCCTCCCAATCCTTTGAATGTGATGTCTTCACCCTGGCCCTTTGCTATGTGGGGCATTGACATGATTGGCAAGATTGAGCCAACTGCTTTGAATGGCCACATATTCATCCTGGTTGCCATTGACTACTTCACCAAGTGGGTTGAAGCAGCTTCCTATGCAAATGTTACAAGGCAAGTGGTAGCCAGATTTCTGAAGAGAGATATCATCTGTCGATACGGAGTTCCCGAGCGAATCATTAATGATAATGGTTCCAACTTGAACAATAAAATGATGACAGAGCTATGTCGGGACTTCAAGATCCAACACCACAATTCTTCTCCTTACAGGCCAAAGATGAACAGCGTTGTTGAGGCAGCTAATAAGAATATCAAGAAGATTGTGCAGAAGATGGTAGTCACTTATAAAGACTGGCATGAGATGCTACCGTTTGCCTTACATGGGTACCGTACTTCAGTCAGAACATCCACTGGGGCAACACCGTATCAGCTTGTGTATGGTATGGAAGCAGTCCTGCCAGTTGAAGTTGAATTACCCTCCCTACGGGTACTGATGGATGTCAAGTTGAACGAAGCAGAATGGGTCCGATCCCGATACGAACAACTGAGTCTGATTGAAGAGAAAAGATTGGCTGCAATCTGTCATGGGCAGTTGTATCAGAGAAGAATGAAGAAAGCCTTCGATCAGAAAGTCAGGCTCCGAGAGTACCAAGTAGGGGATCTTGTGGTAAAAAGAATCCTCCCTCCTCATACAGACCACAGGGGCAAATGGACTCCAAACTATGAAGGACCATTCGTAGTAAAGAAAGTTTTCTCCGGTGGAGCACTGATGCTCAGTACTATGGATGGTGAAGACTTCCCGTCCCCTGTGAATTCAGATGCAGTTAAAAAATACTTCGCATAAAATGACCCGCTGGACATAAAAAACAGAATGAAAGTCCAGGCAAAAATAGGGCATCTCGGCGAGTCAAAAACAGAATAAAAGACTCGGGCAAAAATAAGGGAAAATAAATAAAAAAATGTGTACACCCGCTGAGTTGAAAAGCCGCATTGGACAACTCAGGAAAAAATGGGTATCCCGATGGATTGAAAACCCGAAAGGGCGATCCATGCAAAACAAGGGAATAAGCGAACAACTGTACTCTGAATTCGTCTGTATTACTTACAACTTGGTAAGCTTCAAAAAGATTCAAGCGCCGGTCAGAATCAGCCTTCTTCAGAAAGCAAGACGAGAAGAACGTCAAACGTCATACGAGTCATAGCAAAATGAAGCTCCTTGAAGCGTCATCAACATTGCCAACATCTTTTGCTTCTCAATTTGTAACAATCTCCTCATTTTAGGGGATCTGTTTCTCTGACTGTATCTCGCCAATTCAGGGCATATAAATCAATAAAATCAGATTTTCAGTCATGTTTTGTCTCGTACATTTTATTTTCATTTGCAAAATGTCTGATGTCCTTAGGATACTGATTGCATAAATACAGATGCTTCTCTTAAAACACGTGCTTGCAGGAAATATACTTACTCCCGGGGGTGTTTAAACTCCTATGATGGAATCCGGTAAGGGATACCTCGGGATTACTTGTACATTTCTCTGTCTTTTCAGGATTGCAGGTATTCAAAGCACAACATGGGGCCTGAAAACTTCACCCCAGCCAGCTGGCAAATCAACACTCACTCAGTCTTAGCACCCAAAGTGTCTTTTCCCCAGCTGAGTTGCCGCTTGATATTTCTCCCCAACCGAGGTGCCAATCATTCTTCCTCCTCATCCCAGTACAAAAGCCAGGGAACCACTTCCCCACAGAGTTTCAGCCTCTATCCAGAAGAGCAATGCATGAAGGAATCACAACAGAGTGACGAAAGCTTCTACAAACCCCAGCTGGGTCCTTCATTTACTGGAATAGGTCTATCATTGACCCATTTCCCCAAGCAGAATCATATGCGTTAGATCTACCAATGATCTCATCCCCAGCTGGGATGTCTACTTCAAGCAGATCAGCCAGAGATCTCCACAGTAACGGGATTCGAGTCCTGGATCGGTCCTTACATAATCATAGCATTCGCATCATATTCGCCCCCACAAAGCGTAGCATTCCGTCTAAAACGGAGCATTACGGAAAAAATCCAACATATTGCATAATCATAAGCCATGTTCTGAATCAAGCACTTGTGAATAATGACAATCCATCAACAATATACAGAATGCTCCCCAGATTCCCCAGCGGAGAGCTAAAGCTAAAGCAGTTGCCTTACACTCACAAACATCAGTATATACTCCTTGTGACACCCGTCCGTGTCATATCCCCAGTAGAAAGCCAAAGCATCCTCTTTGCACTCACAGATACTCATATATATAACTTTCTTGACATCCGTCCGTGTCACTTTCCCCAGCACAGTAACCTGAACACTTTGTATATCAGATATTTGTTTATACTATACTTTTCTCCTTTTGACACTCGCCCGTGTCACTCTCCCCAGCAGGTTAAAATACCCGTCTATACACTACTCATACTTATTACTCATATTTCACTCGTACGGATACTCGTCTGTATCTTATATGCACCACTTATATCATCTCAGATTCAACACTCGTCTGTGTTCTTTGTTAACCAGTTGATACTCGTCCGTATCATCATCTCAGAACATGTGTCAGCATTTGTTTCTACCTGATACTCGTCCGTATCATAGTCTTAAGGATGCTCGCCCGCATCTTTAATCCATACACGTGTCAAACACTCATGTCTTCTTGAATTTAGACACTCGTCTGTGTCTACTATTCCCCCAGAAGAGTCCCCTCAGATGCGACACTCGTCCGTGTTCTCTGTTAACCAGTTGATACTCGTCCGTATCATCATCTCTGAACATGTGTCAGTATTTGTTTCTACCCGATATTCGTCCATATCATAGTCTTAGGGATGCTCGTCCGCATCTTTAATCTATACATAGCGTCAAAACACTTATACCTTTATTTCTTGGATATAAACACTCGTCCGTGTTTACTATTCCCCGGTAGATCGCCCGCAAGACAAAATTTCCTTTCTATCTGACATTCGTCCTGTGTCATGATAAACCCTTAGAGCAGCCGTACCCTGCTAGGTGACCGTCCTTCACCTCTTGATGATCGTCCTTCATCATGCTCATCCGATGGCCGTCCCCATCGTTGATCTTTTCTATCCGACATTCGTCCTATGTCGTGATATTCAGCAGCCGTCCCCTGCTAGGTGATCGTCCTTCACCTCTTGATGATTGTCCTTCATCATGCTCATCCGATGGTCGTCCCCATCGTTGACCTTTTATCCGGCATTCGTCCTATGTCGCGATATTTTTGGCAGCCGTACCCTGCCAGGTGATCGTCCTTCACCTTAGATGATCGTCCCTCATCTTACCCCTTTCAGAGCAGCCGTCCCCTGCTAGGTGATCGTCTTTCACCTTTGATAACCGTCCCTCATCATTATTTCATTTATTCTTTAACCCGATGACCGTCCCCGTCGTGGTCCCTTTTCCTTTTCCTGATGATCGTCCTTCATCAGTTTAGCCCGATGGTCGTCCCCATCGTTGTTTACATTACTTTATGAACCTGATGGCCGTCCCCATCATTTTTCATTAATCCCCAGAGAGTCGTATAGCTTTACTTGATGGCCGTCCCATCATAATCCCTTTTATCCCCAGCATGTCGGTCGTCCCCGTCATTGCTTTATTTCCCGCACTTTTCCCAGCGTGCCGGCCGTCCCCGTCATTGCTCTTTCCCCAGCATTCGTCCTCTGCTCGACGGTCATCCTCCGTCGCCCGCACTTTACAATATACTTTATTTTCTTTTACAATCTATATCCCTTTTCTTCTTCATTCTGTGAGTGCAAATTTTGGACTGTCTTTTGGTATTCAACCACAAGTTATCTTGTTTGCTTGTCAAGCCGTTGCTTACCACCTGCACAGCTAACTCATGTTTGAATAGGGGCAGCTGTAAACACCCCAAATTTGCCCTCACCCATCCACACCATGGCTTGTGATCTCCTCATATGCATAAACTCAATCATAGCATCTCATATCACATTTTTGATTCATTGCATTGGCTCAAAGTCATCTGCATCTAGGGTTTGTGATCTGAGCAATCCAAGAGCTTCTTGAGCCACTCCAAAGGCCATCAATCACTTCAAAGGGGTCCATGTATGTTCAAGCATCATATTATATCCCCTCAAAGTCAAGAATGTCAAAAATCACAAGAACTGAGAATGGCATGGAAGCAGAGCCAGGTTTAACTGCACAGATGACCTAGAATTAGGGTTTTGGTTTCAGAGGCCATAACTCCAAATTTTTTGGTCATTCTTGTTTCTGTTGGTCTCTATATGGTATAGGGAGCATGCATATCAATTTTCCTGAAGAAATTCAATGGGGAAGTCATCTGATCAAGAATTGACTTTTTGAGCAAGTCAGTGTAAAATCAGGGCATCTGAGGCCCCCAATGACCCAACCAAAGGGTGTTCTTCATCATTTTGATTGTGTATGATCTTTATTTGATCATAGAAGATGTTGGAAGTTCACAAAATTGAAGAATTTCAAGTCATTTGCAAAGTTGACTTTTTGGGAAAGTTGACTTATATTGAAAATTGTCATTTTAGGAAACTTTTTCAACCCTTGCTTTTTTATTCAAAAATGCTCCAAATGGAAAAACTTTGGTCATGAAAGTTATAGAATGGATCATTCCCTTTTCAAAAATTATAAGAACATGACCTAATTCATTTTGGATCAAAAGTTATGGCTTGTCAAAGTTGGCTAAAATCACAAAATTTGAAGTTTTCTACCAAAGAGGTATTTTGCAAAATGGCATGATCAAGTGTTCTAAAGGCCTCAAATGTGTACTAATTCTTCACAACATGATCACATGACCTCTAAAATTCAGAATGGGCCAAGGAACTTTGCATTTTGATGCCTTGAATCACAAGAATTTCCAAAGGGGCCAAGCTTTATGAAAATTGCAAAACACTACACAAACCTTGATCAAGTTGCTGAATCATCTCATAAACAATTCCATGGTTCTCCCTAAACTCAGCTGAACCAAGACAAGCCAAAAAGCAAGTTGTACCATTGCCCATACCTCAAGTACAAATCAAGTTGACATTTTGGCCAAAGACCCATACCAATCACCATAGGCCACCAACAACTTTCTGACCTATCCCCTTTTGATACATGGACCAAAGCCAGCATAACACACCACTCACTTCAAGCTGAAACACACCATAAGCCATAGTTATCAAAATCTCTCCAACTTGTATTTTCATTCGAAACACTCAGTACAAGCCTCAAACACATAAACAAACTTCACAAACAAACTTAGCATGCTTCACTGATCAAGAACCACTCATCACCATAGCCTGAAACCCTCAGAAACCAAGATACGATTTCCACCTCCCTTTGAACAGAACTTCTGTAATCTTCCAAATCAACCAACATAAATTTCTTCCAAGCATCAAGACTTCATCAGGAGCTCAAGAGGAGTGGATTGCACAAAGAGAGGAGGTCAGAAAGTTGCAAACTGAGAAAGCTCAAGCTCAGGTACCTCAAGAACTTTTTTTCCAGAAATGAGTTTTTAAGTTCCTAGATTGTTCCTCATGTTTTGATGATCACTCTGATGTTTTTACTTTTTGAAATGGTTGAGAAATAAGTGTGTATTCGTGTTCTGAAATTTTTCTGACCTAAATGCATTTTGTTTCGATTCAGCCTTAATATGAAAAATAAATGAACTTTGGTTGTTGATTCTTGCTTTATGATGATTGGGGGTGGATCCTATGCAGAGAGATGATGTTTTAGAGGCCTGGGGAGAAAGTTAGCAACTTTCAGGTGAGAGTCTCGCCGGAGAAGACGACCGGAAGTCTTCTCCGGCCACCTGAAAGTGTTTAGGGTTTAATCAGGGTCATTAATGAAGTTTGAATTTGGTACGTTGGATAGGCTGACCAGAGTTGACCCGCGCGCGTTTTGATGGCTAGGATGTGTCATTAGAAACCCTAATCCATAATTAACCTAATTAATTCAGTTTAATTAATATAAAATGGAAATTAGGCCAGTTTGAATCCCAACCCTAGGATCACGCGCGCAGTCTTTCCCTCCTTCCTGAGTTTGAATCCTGGCCACTGGATGAGCATACTTTTCATTTAATTCATTTTATTTTCTATTTTATTTCATTTGTTTTCTACATTTTATTTAAAATAGTAAAAATCATTGAAAAATTCTGAAAATTTGTATTCAAGCTTTTATTAATTTTCAGAAACCAAAAACATTTTTATTTTTATTTTTGCATTAAAAAAATATTTTAAATCATTTAAAAGATTATTTTTAATTAATTAATGAGAATTAATTAATTAAAAATACTTTTAGGCATTTAAAAATCACAAAAAAATTCATGAAACATTTAAAATCATTTAGAAACATTGTCCAACTCTCAAACCAATTTTCTTTTTTGATCTTGATGTCTTTTGACAATTTTCCATGGAATTAATTTCATTTCAAGACATTATTTTGATCCAATCTTCAAAATTTCATTTCTGCCTAGTCTTTAAGAGTTGGACCTTGATTCTTTTTGCATTGCATCTTGTTTAGCATGTAGTTTATAGGATTAAATTGGCATGAATTGATCTTGCATTTTCTATTTGTTTGGCATTTTTCTTGACAAGGTACCTTAAAACCCTAGCAATCTTGAGAAATTCATAACCCTAATTAGGTTAAGAGTTAGAACCCCTCCTTTGGGCAGTGAGTTTGTATAGGTTCAGGGTTCCTTTGAATGCATTCTCAATTTTTTATCATGATGTTTGCTTCTGGTTTTGGTTTTTGTTTTGTGCATTGATCATAAACCCTAATTTGGGCTTTCATTTGCATCCATCTTCCATTTGTTAGCATACCATGACTTGCCATGACATTTTGTGCATCCATTTGATTCATAATACATCTTAGGACATGTTAGAATCATGTTTGATCATTGCATCTTTCATTTGCCATGTTATATGTCATTTGCATTTCATAACTTTTCATGTATATTCATGATTCTAAGCATGCTTCTCCTGCATCCACGTGTTTGTATGATCATCCTCATGCCTTGTTTCATGTTTGCATCATCTCATAGCATCATTATCATCACACTCATGCTTCTGGTTTTGGTTTTCATCATGTCACTTCATCTCATTTTGCATTGCATTGCATTCCTTTCTTTAACTTTTCAGGTGGTAAGTTACTTTGAGAAGTGAATTTGCCTTCACTTCTCATAATCTCTTTTCATCTCCCTTATGCATCATTGCTGCATTTTGTCTTGTGCTTGAGATTGAGCTTGCTCATTCTTGCTCTTCTTACTTTCTTTCTTCAAGTGACTTGTCTTCTTAAATGAAGCAAGTTACTTTGCTTCTCTTTGCTCCTTTCATCTGCTTCCTGGTGGTTTCTCTGAAGATCTTTCTTGTAAACCTCACAAACCTTAGGAACAACCAAGCATGACAATGATTAGGGTTTTGATTAGTTCTCCCCACTTAGTTTCACCTTTGTGTCTCATTGAGTTTTCTCTTCTCATCTCATAATCAGGGACTAAACCCTAAAGGTTTTAAGGCTCTGTGATTAAGCTTATGCTTGCATCCTTCTATTAGGATGGAGTGTATAACTTTAATCCTAAGTGTTAAACCCTTAATGTGTTTAACTCCTTTAATCAATCCATCTAATAATCACCAAGACATCAAGCTTGTAACTTGGGCCTTGCATTAGGGTTCTAATTCTTCCTTAATTGGTTAAGAAGGACTAACCCTAGTGTTAATGGACAAGTCCCCCTCAAGTTGTCTTACAAATCATAAAACTCATTTCTTAATCATATCATTATTTAAAATCCACTTAATAAAGGCTTTGTTTTGTCATGAGGTTAATCCCTAATCATGGATTAAGTTGAGGAGCTTTCCTCAGCTTAAACACTCTCATCTATTATCCTTCTATTAGGATGGTGTAATGAGTCTGTTTAATCCCTGATTATGGCTTAATATCATTACTTAACACTAAACAAAAAACCACAAAAACATCTAAATAATCACAAGTAGTTTAATGATCTTAATCATATATCAAAGGTGATTAAGTGTGAGATGCTGACTTCACACTTAAGGTATTCTCGTTACCCCTAATCAGAGGGAAGATGTGATGAGTTTACTAAATCCATTGGTTTAGGCTTAAGCTCATTAACTTATGACAAACTTTCAAAAGCATTAAAAGACTGAAAATACAAAAACAAACAATAATCGTCTCCTTCGGGATTCTTTTCTCATCTCATTCACTCACAAACGAGAACTTGCTTCTTCCGTCTAATGCAAGACAGTTTGCACCTGAGCCAGACAGGTCATACACTTGAGCTTAGATAAGTAAGCAGTTCACAAGTCAATTCATCTTTCAGCCTCTTTGGGTCGAACTACGGTGTTCTGACTTCCTCATTGCACGAGAGGATACGTAGGCATAACTTAACGGTTATCGAACAAAAGTCTCTGTATATTCCCCCTCCTTCCAGCATTATTCTTTAAGCCTCATGATCTTGAGCATCTTATTCTTATTCTTACACTGACACTATACATACTACACTTCACACTTCTTTTACACAGACACCTGTACATCCTGTTTCAGCTCTTTTGTACACAGATTGCACAGACACTACCCCTTTAAAACACAAATCTTTTAAGCGTGGATCCCGTCGAGTACGACGGACAATCTGGGTGCTAATACCTTCCCAGGTTGTAACCAACCCCCTTTCTCAGTCTCTCTGGTTCGCAACCGTCTTATCCATATCTTTCTAGGTCTATGCAGCATTACCTTTCCTTCGGGATAAAAATGCCTAGCTGGCGACTCTTTTCATTTCATCCTTTCGCCGACCGTTCGCGTCTGTACCTTATTTGAGCCAGCCTCATCTTTTGGGAACGACAATAACATCCCACATATATTCAAGAACCCCCGTTCCAAGTTTCAAGGCTTTCCCAATAAGTTTGCCCAGTCAGATGATCATATATGCAAAAATCAGTCAAAGTAGTTAAAAAGTCAAACTGAGGTCAACTGTGGTCAAACTAAAGTCAAACTTCAAGATTTTTTGCCAACATCAAGTTTATGAAGTAAAATTCATCATTTGATCAAGGATTGATCATGATTCATCAAGGAAGTTTCAGATCATCAAGAATCATGAGTTTCTAAATTAGGGTTTCTTAAAGAAAGTCAACTGAACTTTGACCAGCCATAACTTTCACATGCTTCATCAAAAATTTTCCATCCAAATCTCATTTTGAAGGAAATTTAATTCTCTACAACTTTGTGTCTCACAATCCAAGCCTAAAAATGCTTCATTTAGAAGGTATAAGCTAAAACACTATAGGTCATTTCAAAAGTCAACATCTTCCAAAGGGCATAATTTGAAAATGGTAAAGGATATGGATATGAGACCAAAGAGGTTGGTTATAAGACTCTTTAAGATTTCCAAAGTGTCCAAGAACACCTTCATAGCCTTAAAATTTAGTGATTTGTGCCTTTGCAAAGTTGGGAAATTTTTTAGGGGTATATTGAACAAATGAGGTCTTAAAACTAAATCTTTTCAAGTGGGCTTGCAATTTTGTAATCCAATCCTTACAATGACATCATTCACGACCCAATGATTATTTTTTTAGATTTTTATAGTTTATTTTATATTTATTTGGATTTTATTCATTAAAATTCAAATTAAATATATATAAAATATGAAAAGTCAAATGAAGAATGAAATCTTTGATTGAAAATTAGTTGGATTATATTTGGAATGATTGGAAATCAACTAAAGTCAGATTGGATCAAAAATAGAAAGGTTAGATGAGATTTTTTGAATATTTGAAAGTGATGAAACTTCATGATCAAGCAACCTTCACAAGCCCACAAATCCACAAGTTTTTGACCTAAATTCAATCACTATATATACATAAACAAAAGCATACACAATGGGACGAATTTTGCAGCCAAGAACACCAAGAACAAAAGTCAAAAATTCCAAGGAAAAGTGAAATTCGGATTTCATCATTTAGGCTGCTTATTAAAGGTTTTAAGGTGTAAAATCATTCCTGGATGCTTCCTAAACCTTTCCCAATCATCAAAAGCATCACATTGACTCATACAAGCATAAACTGAATTCATGTTCTTGGTCTTTTTTTGATTTTTCGATTACATTGATTTGTGCATAAATAATTGATTTGAACTATATAATATTGCTTATTTGATGATGTAGATGGATTCTGGATATTTGGTTTTAAGCTTTGATGCGGGAATCGCACGATGCCATTGTTAGGGTTTCATAAACTTGAAATTGGGAACCACTGCTAAGAGCAATTTCACTTGAAATCGATGGATCAATTGGACTTAGAGACATAATATTAACTTGTTTGAACCATTAAAAGCAATTTATTCTTGTTCTCTGTGATGTTTGAATGCGCAGGACCTTTAGTGATGGAGAAAATCCGTCACTACAAGCTTTAGTGACGAAAGGTTGTCACTATAACCTAACTGGATAGCTAGAGGAAGAAGATGGAGTCTGGCACGAATTTTGATTTTTAAAACTTTGTTTATTTTATTAGATTTTGTTTGCGTTTATATTTCAGATGCGTTGCTTAGCTCAGTTGGTTGGTGGTACGCGCGTGGAGGCAGGAGGGTTGGGTTCGATCTCTGGTTCCAACATTTTTCACATATTTATTTTTGATTGCAGGTTTTAAATATAATGATTGCATCTCATATAAGTATCACCAGCGCGTGCTGGCTCAGTTGGTTTTGTGCTATGCTGTTGAGGTAAAGGACCTGGATTCAAATCCCAGGTCCTATCTTTTTAGCTATTTTCCCACTTTTTTCTCATATTTTCTTATTTTTCTATTTTCTTTATTTTTGATTAATTAATTAATTAAATTTAAAATCAATAATATTTTTATAAATCTTATATTTTCTAAAACTTATAATTATTTCTTAAAATTTATTATTTGTATTAATTTTATAATATATTTGTATATAATTATTATATATATATTTTGTAAATAAAAAATAATGTATTTTAATTAAAAAACCCTAATTTCTTTAACTAAACCTAATTTTTTCCATTAACCCTAAAAACCTAATTTATTTTCTTAAACCCTAATTAAAATATTTTTATAATAACTTTTTATTTTGTATAAATGCTTTATTCTCTTATTATTATTATTATTTAAACTTATTGTTTTTCTCATAAATTCTAAACAATTTCTAACTTATTTAATCTCTTTAAAAATACTAAATTTTCTCTATTACTTCATTATTATTTTCTTTTAATTCAAATATCCTAATATTTATTGCTTTATTATTATTATTGCTCTATTTATTTGCTTCATTTTTATTATTACTCTATTTATTTGCTTTATTATTATTTATTTTTATGATTATATTGTAATTATCCCAAAGCCATGTAATAATTTTAGATTTATATTTCCGCATTATTTATTTTTATTGCTATGGTTAGTAATTTTAGGGTGTGTATAACCTAAATGAATAAAATGACTTAGAAAATTAAATAAATAAGATAAATATTTGAAATAAAACACTCACACACGTAAGTCGATCTTTGATCGCCATCTTGCATTTCCTAAGGTATTCCTCTTGGTTGCCTTATCTAAATGGTCAAGTCCCTCGAATATAGGGGTGTCTTAAGCAAAGTCCCTTCAAGTATAAATCATCATAGTCTCTTCAATTAAAAGATCAAGTCCCTTCGAGGTTGCCTACGGAATAATGATCTTGTCCCTTCGAATAAATGATGATAGTCCCTACGAATTGCTAAAGACACCCTTAAGTTGCCTTCTATGACCATACGATGACCCTACGCTTGTCCCTTAACAAATCCAAGGTAATGACTACCTATTCCTTAATAATGGGGATAGTCTTACCCTCGAAAGAACATACTAGAACATGAAAGACTTAATCTAGGGTAGGTACCTCTTAGTTGTTTGCTCACATTTCAAAATACTTTTTACACCTCACTTTCTTAAACATTTTTCAAAACAAGGCTTTGTATACATCCATACGAGGATCATTACAAAGTACTTAGAAAAATTTCTAATCACACACTACACTTTCCAAAAACAATTAAAGTGAGCTAAGTAACTAAGAGCCCATGGATAACCATGGATATAAAGGGTGCTAACACCTTCCCTTTATATAACCTACCCCCCGAACTCAAGTCTTTTAAAATAGGTCTTTCCTATTCTTTTATGTCCTTTCTACTTGGATAAAATAAAAGTCGGTGGCGACTCCTGCTATCCGCAAAATGACTAAAAGTCAGTTCTCCCACCGTATTACAGAACTGCCGACTCTGCTGGGGAGTTACTAAGTAAAAGAGGGGTACCCTTAGGAATTAGATCACTTTAAATTGTTTGTTTTGTTTGCTTTATATTACTTGTTGGGCTTTATGTGTGAAAGATCCTAACCCGGATCTAGTGTACCCTAGGTAAATGGAAATAGACCAAGGAAACTGTACGGCGTATACCGATATGGTTGATCTGGTGGCCATAGTTAGTGTGACTTCTTGGTTGGTGCTTATGTTCCTTAAGTAAGTTAAGGATAATATGGGGCTGCCATATGTTGTCAATACACTAACTGACTTTTAGAACCCTAGTTATCCCATCTTAGCCTTTAGAAAGTAGTGAGATAACCGGCTTTGGTGAAGACTAAAGTTGGTTGATACTCGATACTACGCTTATTGAGATCCTAAACTTGGAGGGTTTTGGTTGGCAAGTAAGTTGCCTACTGAACAACCACCCTTGGGAAGGATCAGTGATATTGAGATCCCTTAGAACCTGGTTACTTTTGTAGGACAGGATGAACCAACTAAACTTCAGGGGAGGGTACTTACCTTTATACCTCATGCAAGCCTTCAAACCTAGGGCTATTGTGTGGCTTGTTTGTGTGTGCCACATGTTTGTGATTTGAGCATAACATCATGACATCATGAATCATAAGCATAGCATTTTCACTAACCATTTCAAGGACCAAAGCATTTATCTTTGTTCTTTGTTGCAGGTCATGGCTTTTGCTCGTAGGAATACTATCCGGATCAACTTTGTAGGAATACCTCATAAGCTTAAAGAATTGGTCTCTCAAGTTTCTGAAAACTCCCAATTCATCAAAAGGCATGGTCACCTACTGGATCTAGTCACTTCAGGGTTCAATGAAGACATGATGAGTGTCCTGTTTCAGTTCTTTGATCCTAAACATCATTGCTTCACATTCCCCGACTATCAGCTGGTTCCTACAATGGAAGAGTTCTCCAAACTACTGAGTATACCTATCCTTGATCAGAGACCCTTCACAGGCTTAGAGAAGGAGCCTAAACCCGAAGTCATTGTTGCAGCTCTACATCTGAAGAAATCAGAAATTGTCCTAGAAACGAGAAGCGGAGTTAAGGGTATTCTTGCTAAGGTATTAATGGAGAAAGCTCAAGTGTTCTTGAAGGCTATAAGTTATGATGCTTTTGAGAAGATCCTAGCCCTATTGATCTATGGCTTAGTATTGTTCCCTAATCCAGACCAGTTCATAGACGTACAAGCCATCAACATATTTTTGACTCATAATCCAGTGCCTACATTACTTGGAGATATCTTACATTCTCTTCACACTCGTAATACGAAGGCGAGAGGAACTCTGATGTGCTGCATACCTTTATTGTCTAGGTGGTTTATTTCTTACCTTCTTCGATCAATGATGAAGAATGAACAAGGGTTCAGGTGGTCTAAGAGGATCATGTCACTTTCTCATTCAGACATTCGTTGGTGCTCTTGATCTATGGAGAGTGTTACTATCATTGATCGTTGTGGGGAATTCCATAATGTGCCACTCCTTGGCATAAGAGGAGGAATTACCTACAACCCTTCTTTAGCACTACGTCAGTTTGGTTATGCTCGGAGTAATGGTCCTCATGACATACTTATTCAGGGTATTGTGTTCGACTACGACAACGATCTTCAGGGTTACCATCAAAGGTTTATACGAGCTTGGAGCAAGGTGAACAGGATTGATAGCAACACTTTGGAGAAAAAGTATTCTATTCATATGGAGCCTTATCTCAGATGGGTGTGATCTCGTGCTCAGACTCTTATGATGCCATATCCTGTTGTTCTACCAATCACTATGGAGCCTGTTGCTGAAGGAGATGTTCCTTATACCATCCTTCTTCCAGACATGCCCACTGATTTGGATGAGTTGTGGAAGTCCTGGATTCAGCTGAAGGAGCAAAGGGATACTTTTGAGACTCATTTCAGAGCTGGTCAAGAAATAATTCTGGAGCTAACAAGGCAACTTCACGAAGAGCAAAACCTCAACAAGTACCTCCACGCAAAGAGGAAGCGTCCATGGGAGACTTAAAACCCCATACATTTATCTTTTGTATCTTATTATTTCTTTGTAAGCCGAAGGGGCAAATCTTATATTAAAATATTTACTAATAAAATTTTGTTTTTGTTTTTCGTTTAAACAAATTTAAATCCTGCGGTCCTTGAAAACATTGCATATGCATCTACATACCATATCATTGCATCACAGGTTTCTTATGAACAAGTATCTTATCTTCTCGCTGTTTATTTCAGCAGAAATGGCTCTCGAACAAATTGTTAAGGATCTCCAGACTCAGAATGCCCAATTTCAAGAAATGATCCTGAACCTGTCCAAGGGACAAGATGAGCTGAAGACACTTCTGACTAAGAAAAAGAAGAAGACTAGAAAATCAGTAGGCCTCATCAACCTGGGTAGAAGATTCAGAGGTCTTGTCAAGACAGAAGAAGAAGTTGAGAATCTTGAGTCTGAAAATTCTGAGAGAGAAGGAGGCAACCTTCATGATACTGTGGAAGATTCTGATTTTAAGGAGAACTATTATCATGATCCTGCTAGTGAGGAGAAATAAAAGATGTTGTTAGACAGAATGAATGCCATGGAACTACAGGAGAATTCTGGGTTTGACTTTGAAGATTTGAGTTTCATTTTTGGAGTCTCCATCCCTATAGGTTTCAAGGTTCCTACTTTTGTGGTGTATGATGGTGTGTCTTGCCCAAAACTGCATTTAAGGTCTTATGTCAGAAGAATTCAACCTCGTACTCCTGATAAGAAGTTATGGATACATTTCTTTCAAGAGAGTTTGTCTGGATCCCAACTAGAATGGTATTATCAGCTGGAGAGTACCAACATTCGTAACTGGAATGATCTTGCTGAGGCTTTCTATAAGCAGTATCAATACAATTCTGATTTAGCACCAACTCGCATGCAACTCCAAAGCATGTCCATGGATGTTGTAACACGGCGGGAGAACTGACTTTTAGTCATGTTGCGGATAGCAAGAGTCGCCACCGACTTTTATTTTATCCATAAGGAAAGGACATAAAAGAACAGGAAATACCTATTTTAAAAGACTTGAGTTCGGGGGGTAGGTTATACAAAGGGAAGGTGTTAGCACCCTTTATATCCATGGTTATCCATGGGCTTTTAGTTACTTAGCTCACTTTAAATTGTTTTGAAAAGGTGTAGTGTGTGATTAGAAACTTTCTAAGTACTTTGTAATGATCCTCGTATGGATGTATACAAAGCCTCGTTTTTTGAAAATTTGTTTGAATAGTGTGGTGTAAAGATTATTTTTTGAAAGGTGAGCAAGTAATTAAGAGAAACCTACCCTATATTAAGTCTTTACTGTTCTTATGTTCTTTCAATGGTAAGACTATCCCTATTATTAAGGAATAGGTAGTCATTACATTGGATGTAATTAAGGGACATGTGTAGGGACATCTGGATATAGGCAACCGTAGGGTGTCTTTAGCAATTCGTAGGGACTTATCATCTTTTATTCGAAGGGACAAGATCATTTATCGTAGGCAACCTCGAAGGGACTTGATCTTTAAAACTATAGGTACTTGATGATATTTATGAAGGGACTTTGCTTAAGACGCCCTACTTGACCTTTTGTATAAGGCAACTGAGAGGCAACCCTAGGAAGTGCAAGATGGTGATCAAAGATCGACTTACGTGTGTGCATGTTTATTTTCATATATTTATCTTATTTAAGTTAATTTTCTAAGTTGATTATAATTACAAACATGTTATACACACCCTAGAATTACCAACGATACAATAAATATATTTATAATAAATAAAGCAAAAATATAAACCTAAAAATATTACAAGGCTTTGGGACAATTACAATATAATCGAGAAATAATAATAATGATAAATATAAATAATAATAAATAAATAAGCAATAATTAAATATTAGTAATAATAAGAAATAAGAATAAAGATTAGCATAATAAAATAAATAAGAATTTTAGCAAGAAAAATTAATGTTTAGAAATTTAGGTTAAATATTAGGTTTATAAAAAATGATTTAATTAGGGTTTATAAAAAATTAGGTTAAATATTAGGTTTATAAAAAATGATTTAATTAGGGTTTAAAAAAATGATTTAATTAGGGTTTATAAAAAATTAGGTTAAATATTAGGTTTAAGAAAATTAGGGTTAAGAAAATTAGGGTTAATTAAATTAATCTAAACCTAATTGTTTAATTTATTTACAAAAATATACATGATAATAATAAATATAAACATATTATAAAATAAATATAAATAATTTAAATTTAAGAAAATAAATTATGATTTTTGAAAATATGAAGTTTTTTGTAAGAAAATATTAAGGATTATTATTTAGAAATTTATTTCAATTAAATTAAATTAAAATAGAGAAAATAGTTAAAAAAAAATAGAAAAAAATGAAGAAAAGTACTAAAAAGATAGGACCTGGGATTTGAACCCAGGTCCCTTACCTAAATCAACAACACTCAAAACCAGCTGAGCCAGCACGCGCTGGTGATATCCATATGACTCCAAATCATTATATTATAAACCTGCCAAAATCAAAATAATTGTGAAAAAATGTGGGAACCTGGATTCGAACCCCTGCACATCAGCCAACAACCAAACACTCTAGCCACTAAGCCACATGGGGCGCGTCTGCTAGACAACAACAACAATTCATAATATATTAAGTTACATGAATAAATGAAAAATCAATAAAAAGAATGCTGCCACCAAGAATCGAACCAAGGTCATGAACAATAACACGCGCAACCATTACCACTGGGCCAAGCAACATCAACTGATATCATATTCAAACAATTTCATAAAATATTAAATCAGAAATTCAAATCCCAGTTGCGCGCCAAGCAGCTTCATCTTCTTCCTTGTACCTGCAATATTTCCTGCGAATTTACTTGTGAAACTTCATGCGAATAAAAACCTGCCAATCTCATATCATCACAAATACATAATGTTTCATCAAATTGATCACATAATTATGATCCACAGACATCACACAGTCTATTTACAGCTTTAGAATTAATTTATAATGGCTAAATCGAAGAACCCTAAATTTTGTCCAAGAACCCTAACAATGGCAACTTTCGGTTTAGGTCATGGTTCTCCAATCTTTTTGCCCAAAAATCATCTAAACATCACAACTAACACAAATATATGGTTATAATTCATTATCATTACACAAATAATCAAAATCGAAAAAAATAAGAACAAGAACAATATTGATTCGGTTTATGCTATATGTCATGATTTGGATGCTGCAAATGATTCAAATAGGTTCAGTGATCATCAAGGAATGTGTTGCAACCTTCAAAACCTCTTGATATGGCCTCTAGGTCAAAAACCGAATCTCACTTTTTGGATGAAAATTTGAAGTTTGATGAATGTTCTTGGAGGCAGGATTGCGTCCCCTTATGCTTGTGATCACTTATGTACATATAGTAGAAGTAAATTAGGTCAAAAAATCAGTCCATTCTTTGGGCTTTTGGATAGCTTGATCATGAAGAAAGATATGATTCAAAATATGAAAAAAAATCTAATATTTCCTTGCTATTTTGGGTGTGCACGAATGTGGACTATCCCAATCAGCTTTAAATCATGTTTATGAATTTCTAGAATGAGAATCATATCAAATATTCAGCTTTTCATATTTTATTTTGATTTAAAATGATTTTTAATGTATAAAATCAAAATAAATAAAAATAAACTAATAAAAAATCTGAATAAATGATATTTGATTCGTGCATGATGTCATGGTAGAGATTGGGTCATAAAAATGCAAGCCCATGTGGAAAGAATTGGTTCTAAGACCTCATTTGCTCAATATACCTCCCAAAAATTTCCCAACTTTGCAAAGGCACAAATCCCTCAATTTTAAGTCTATGAAGGTGTTATTGGACATTTTGGAAATCTTAAAGAGTCCTCTAACAAACCTCTTTGGTATCATGTCCATATCTTTTACCATTTTCAAGTTATGCCCTTTGGAATATGTTGACTTTTTGTTGACTTTTAAAATGACCTATAATGTCTTAGCTCATACCTTCCAAATGAAGCATTTTTGGGCTTGGCTTGTGAGACACAAAGTTGTAGAGAATTAAATTTCCTTCAAAATGAGCTTTGGATGGGAATTTTTTGATGAAGCATGTGAAAGTTATGGTTGTTCAAAGTTCAGTTGACTTTTCCTATGAAAACCCTAATTTAGAAACTCCTGATTCTTGATGATCTGAAATCTCCTTGATGAATCATGATCAACCATTTATCAAATGATGAATTTTACTTCATATACTTGATGTTTTCAAAAAATCATGAAGTTTGACTTTGGTTTGACCACAGTTGACCTCAGTTTGACTTTTTAACTACTTTGACTGATTTTAGCTTATCTGATCATCTGATTGAGCAAACCTTTTGGGAAAGCCTTGAAACTTAACATAGGGATTCTTGAAGACATATAGGATGCTATGAAGCTCACTTGAAGCCTTGGAAGTTCATTTAGCCTGATGAAATCCAAAACCATAGTTTAGGATGCATTGCTTTTGAGGATGCTTTGTCTGAGGGGATTGTCAAACTTTCTGACTAATTGTGAACCTTGTGAACCTTGTAAACCTCTTAAGATACCTTGTGAACCTTGTGAACCTCTTGGGACACCTTAGTACATAATGTCTTGTCTAGGTGAGGGCAAATTTTGGGGTGCAACAGCTGCCCCTGTTCAATTTTCTGAAACTTGAGGGGTTAGATTGGCCTGTATGTCATTCGTAACTTGGAAGGTTGAAGGGGATTGAACACAAAAGCCCAAAAATTTGCACTCGCTGGTGCGTAAAGTGATACTGCTGATTGGTTGCATATGCTGGAGTGGGCTTAAAGATGCCACTTAGAGGAACTGGAGATGGGCTTATAGATGTCATCCGTAATATCAGAAGGTGGTAGTATCAAAAGGTTGTTACTGAATATCAGTACTAGGTCTTCGTATAGGCCGTCTCTGAATCATTCCTGTAACATGATTTGAGTTGAATGCTAGCACTAGATCTTCGTATAGATCGTCTCTGCATTATCTCTAGGGGAAAAGAATATCCTTCATTAGGTGTCAGTACTTAGATCTTCGTGTAGATCAGATCTGAACCATCTTTAGGAACATACTTTAAATTAAGCATCAGAATCAAATCTTCGTGGCGATCTTTTCTGAATTGCTTTTGGTAATACCTTGGGCTAAGTACAAGATCTTCGTATCGATCATTTATGTACCATATCACAGATAAACTGTTGTATAGACCATTAGAAATAAATCTTAGCAGCGATTATCTCTTCTGGAAATATCCTGGATTAAGTAATAGATCTTCGTATAGACCATTTACATACCTTCCCAAGGATAAAAGAATATCAGGATTAAATCTTCGTGACGATTGCTCCTGAACTTCTTCTGAAAGAATCGCTTGGATTAAGTGCTAGATCTTCGTATAGATCATTTACACACTATCCTAAAGATAGTTGACCATCAGAAATTAATCTTTGTAACGATTATCTCCTCTGGAAATATCCTGGATTAAGCACTAGATCTTCGTATAGATCATTTACGTACCCTTCCAAGGACAACTTGTATTGATCATCAGAAATGAACCTTCGTAGCGATTATTTCTGAATCAAGTATCAGCACTAGATCTTCGTATAGATCGTCTCTGAACTGTTTTGAGTTGTTGATAGTGTTTATATGCCTGCAACTATCCTGAAAAAAGGTTAATTTATGCAATATGTATGCATGTATGGTATGATGCACCTAAGTAAATGTTTTATGCATTACAGATGCGTATGCGGTGATATGATGTTAATGATGTATGTATGAGTTATGTAGCCTGAAGAGTTTGGGTATCTCTGTATAACAACTGCTGGCTAGGGAAAATAAATCCCGGTTTGTTGCTGAAGAATATGAGGACTTTGTTCCCGTCTTGTTTGATAGTATGGTGCTCATAACCTCCCGTCTTCGTTCGTCGTGCTTATTATTGGAGGAATAAGTTCCTGAGTATCCTGACTGAGGATAAAAGAGATGGACATAAATCCGAGGGGAGATATTACTTGAAGTATCTGTAAAGATTACTCTGTGGGGATGAACCGGAGAAGCTTCGTTGAATTCCTACCTTCGTTTGTCCTTATTAAATACTATTACTGCATTTTATGCATTTCTGGTAAACATCAATCATATTCAAAAGCATACATACATTCAAACACAACCAATGGACGTTTTCGCTTAGGTAAACAGGATAAAAGTAAATTTGGATTCAAAAAACAAGATTTTATTTATTTTAGAAAGTAGTCTATACACAGGCAAGTTTGTACAAGGAGACAGAAGCCCTAGTAAGAGGAATTCGTCGTAAAAGTTTTACAAAAACAAAGAAACACAGCTATGTGAGAAATAATCCTATTGAGTTTCAATTCCACTATTGCCATTATCTTCAAGTATCTCATCCTTTGTTGTTGAGATGGAAACGATTGGATTGAGCTTTATCTGTTTGAACTTGATTTAGGTAGCACCAACAGTTGGAGTTACATGGCTGATCCAACGAGACATAGTCATACGCTTTAATCCCTAACTTTTTCCTGGATTGCCTTTTCAGGTTTTCAATCCACCGGGATACCCTTTTTTGCCCAAGCCGCCCTTTCAGGTTTTCGACTTGCCGGGTGTACATTTTATATATATATATATATATATATATATATATATATATATATATATATATATATATATATATATATATCCCTAATTTTTGCCCGAACCCCTTTGGTTCGCTGGGATGCCCTTATTTTTGCCTAGGCCAGTCAACCTAGCGGGTCTCTTTTTATGCGTAGTATTTTTTAACTATGTCTGCATTTACGGGCTGTGGGAAATCTTCACCATCCATAGTAGTAAGCATCATGGCACCTCCTAAGAATACTCTATTGACTACAAATGGTCCTTCGTATGTAGGAGTCTATTTTCCCCTAGGATCACCCTGTGGTAATATGATACGCTTGATTACCAAGTCACCAACCTGATATACCTTTTGCTTAACTTTCTTATTAAAAGCTTTGATCATCCGTTTCGGGTAAATCTGACCATGACAAACAGCTGCCAATCTTTTCTCATCAATCAAATTTATCTGGTCAAGTCGAGTCTGAATCCACTCATCTTCATCCAAGCCTGCATCCTTCATGATTCTTAAGGAGGGTATTTGAACTTCAATGGGCAGAACTGCTTCCATACCATAGACTAAGGAGAATGGAGTTGCCCCTGTTGAAGTACGTATTGTAGTACGATAACCATGAAGAGCAAATGGTAACATCTCATGCCAATCCTTGTAAGTAACAATCATCTTCTGTAGAATCTTCTTGATGTTCTTATTAGCAGCTTCCATTGTCCCATTCATCTTTGGACGATACGGAGAAGAGTTATGATGCTTAATCTTGAACTGCATGCAGAGATCAGTAATCATGGTGTTATTCAGATTAGAGCCATTGTCTGTGATAATCCTTTCAGGGATGCCATACTGACATATGAGATTATTCTTAATGAATCGAGCCACAACATTCTTCGTAACAGATGCAAATGAGGCTGCCTCCACCCACTTGGTAAAGTAATCAATGGCAACCAAGATGAAACAATGTCCATTAGAAGCAGTAGGCTTGATCTCCCCAATCATATCAATGCCCCACATGGCAAAAGGCCAAGGAGCAGTCAACACATTCAATGGAGATGGAGGTATATGCACTTTATCAGCATAAATCTGACATTTGTGACATGTTTTAGAATGTTGATAGCAGTCAGCTTCCATGGTAGACCAATAGTAACCTGCTCTCAATATCTTCTTTGCCATGGTATGACCACTAGAATAAGTGCCAAAGATCCCATCATGCATGTCTTCCATAATCTCTGTTGCCTCTTTCTTATCCACACAACGAAGCAAAGTCGAATCATGATTACGCTTGTACAAAATTCCGTTACTCAAGAAGAACTTAGCAGAAAACCTCCTCAGAAACTTCTTATCTTTGACAGATGCCCCTTTAGGGAATTCCTGAGTTTCAAGATATTTTTTCACTTCATAGAACCAAGGTTTTCCTTCTATTTCTTCAGTGTCAATCTCATTGCAGTATGCAGGCTTCTCAAATATGTCAATAGTAATCTTGGGAGCTTCATCATCCCAGCTAATCTCAAACATAGATGCCATGGTGGCTAGTGTATTTTCCAACTGATTCTCTCCTCGAGGAATATGTCCAAAGGAAATCTCTTCAAAATGTGGGATCAAAGAAAATACACGCTCTCTGTAAGGAATGAGATTTTCATGCTTGGTATCCCAATCTCCTTTAATCTGACTAACTACCAGGGTTGAATCTCCATATACGTCCAGGAACCGAATCTTCATCTCAATGGCAACTTTGATACCCATGATACATGCCTCATACTCAGCCATATTATTGGTATAATAGAAACAAAGTCTTGCAGTGATTGGGGTATGACAACCTTCAGGGGAAATGATCACAACACCAAAACCATTACCAAGCGCATTAGAAGCTCCATCAAAAACCATAGTTCCTCGGGATCCTTGTTCAGGTTTGTCATATTGTCCAGGTTCTTTTGTAATAATCATAATGTCTTCATCCAGGAACTCAAAATTCATTGACTGATAATCATCCACTGCTTGATGAGCCAAATGATCAACTACCACACTACCCTTAATGGCCTTCTGAGTGGTGTAATGTATATCATATTCTGTTAAAATAATTTTCCATCTCGCTATGCGTCCGGAGAGAGCAGGTTTCTCGAATATGTACTTGATTGGATCCATCTTTGAAATTAACAAGGTAGTGTGAGTCAACATATACTGTCTTAGTCGGCGAGCAGCCGATGCCAAAGCGCAGTAAGTTTTCTCGAGCAGTGAGTATCTTGTTTCACAGTCGGTAAACTTTTTGCTAAGGTAGTATATTGCTTGCTCTTTTCAACCAGAGTCGTCATGTTGCCCCAACACACACCCCATTGAGTTGCCTAATACTGTTAAGTACATGATCAAGGGTCTTCCATCAACTGGTGGCATCAAAATTGGAGGTTCTAGGAGATATCTTTTGATTTCATCAAAGGTTGTCTGGCACTCGTCATTCCATTCCATTACCTGATCTTTCTTCAGTAGCTTGAAGATTGGCTCACATGTAGCAGTTAGCTGGGAAATAAATCTTGCAATGTAATTCAGTCGTCCCAAGAAACCTCTAACTTCCTTTTCAGTACGGGGAGCAGGCATCTCTTGTATAGCTTTTACTTTTGCAGGATCCACTTCAATACCTTTTCCACTGACAATGAAACCCAGGAGTTTACCAGACCTAACTCCAAAAGTACACTTGTTTGGATTCAATCTTAGCTTGTATTTCTTCAACCTCTCAAACAGCTTATGTAGATGATCAAGGTGTTGATCTTCATTCTGGGACCTGGCTATCATATCATCCACATATACCTCTATCTCATAATGAATCATATCGTGAAACAAAGCCACCATAGCACGCTGATACGTTGCCCCGACGTTCTTCAAACCAAATGGCATCACTTTATAACAGAAAGTGCCCCACTGTGTAACAAATGTAGTCTTCTCCATGTCTTCAGGTGCCATCTTGATTTAATTGTAACCAGAGAAACCATCCATGAAAGAGAATACCTTATGTTGAGCAGTGTTGTCTACCAAAACATCGATATGTGGAAGTGGAAAGTCATCTTTAGGGCTGGCCTTGTTCAAATCCCTGTAATCTACACACATACGTACCTTACCATCCTTCTTAGGTACTGGTACCACATTTGCAACCCATTGGGGATAATAAGTCACAGCTAAGAACCCTGCATCAAACTGTTTCATCACCTCTTCTTTAATCTTTTCTGACATTTCAGGACGCATGCGACGAAACTTTTGCTTCTTTGGACGACAATCTTCTTTTACCGGCAAACGGTGAACCACAATGTCTGTATCCAACCCTGGCATATCTTCATAAGACCAAGCAAAAATCTCCACATAGTCACGTAACATCTGGATCAATCTGTTCTTAACACCATCCTCTAATTCAGCTCCTATCTTGACCTCTTTCCTGTTTTCTTCATTTCCCAGATTCACAACTTCGATTGGCTCTTCATGTGGCTGTATAGCTTTCTCTTCTTGTTGTAACAACCTAGCAAGCTCTACAGGTACTTCACAATCTTCCTCCTTTCCATCTTCAGCTTGATAGATCGGATTCTCGAAATTATAATTGGCAATAGTAGAACTGTTATCAACAGGATCCAGAGTGGATGAGGATCTGCATTTTAGTGATGTGGGTGTGTGTAAGAACACATAGCTGATAAAACAGAAATATAAATAAAAGAAAGACAAAGAGCACAATATTTACGAAAACGAAACGTCCATTGATTTTATTGAATGAAGTATGCAAATGAAATGACATCCCGAAACAAGCATACCATTGTTTCCCGGGCAAGACACAAGGCTTAAAAGGTTTTATTGTTCGAAATTACAAACTTAAAACAAAACATAGTAATAGTATTTACTCCTGACTAAAGGAGATAGGAATAACGTCTTCAGTCTTCCAATTGTTGAGCCCATCACCCATGGTAGGAAAGATCCAATCATCCAGGTTGTACTCTTCATTACAGTCACCCACAACATCGATTTGATCTCTTATGACCCCTTGATTGGTGATACGAACAACACGAGCACGACGAACAGTCTTCTGAGATTCTGCAGTGAAACCCAAACCAAACTTGTCAGACTTGTAAGGGATGTTGGGAAGCTGACCCCAAATAGCAGAACCACCCTTTGCAACCATAGCCTCAGCATCTTTGAGAGAGGCTATTGCAGGAGGTATGTTATTAACCATAGGAACTCTTTTAGAAGCAGGGACAGACTGAGGAACAGGAGCAGAGCAAGGAACAACTTCAAATGTTTGACACGGAGTTTCAACCATTTCACCATCCATTTCTACATATTTGAAAGTATTCACATGGCTAACCATGTACTCTTCTTCACCATAGACAGTGACAATTTTTTTTCACCGGATATTTCAACTTCTGATGCAAGGTGGAAGTCACAGCACCTGCCCCATGGATCCAGGGGCGCCCAAGCAAACAAGAATACGCAGGACGAATATCCATCACATAGAAAGTAGAATTGAAGACTTGAGAGCCTACTTTGATTGGGAGATCTACTTCTCCATGAACCACTCTTCTTGAACCATCAAAGGCCCTTACCACCACATCACTTGGTCTTAACACAACATCTTCAGGATTGAGCTTGTCCAGAACCTCTTTAGAGAGCACATTTAATGAAGATCCATTGTCCACCAGTACATGAGACAAAGTGGTGCCCCTACATTCAATGGAGATATGCAGAGCTCTGTTATGATTCCTCTTGGCAGGAGTCAAATCAGCATCAGAAAAGCCCAACCCAGTATCACTAGTCAGATGTGCGACACAATTCTCAAATTGATCCACATAAATTTCATTTGGCACATGAGCAGTCTTTAAGAATTTGATTAAGGCTTTAGCATGAGCCTCAGAACACAGCAGCAAAGATAACATGGAGATTTTGGAGGGAGTATACCCCAGCTGGTCAACAACGTCATAATCACTCTTGCGAATGATCTTCAGTACTTCTTCCATCTGTTTAGAAAGATTTTCAGCAGTCGGTGCCTCAGCTTGCACAGGTTCAATTACAGGACCCTTGCCCCGGGCATCAGTACTTGGCCCAGAAGTGGAGTTAGTAGTTGGAGTAACTTCACTTTTAGAGGTATTTTGAGGAGAGAAAATTCTTCCACTTCTGGTGATCTTACTAGATCCAACAATGTTATCAACATCAAGATTAACATCAGTAACAGGTGCATCAGTCAAAGGTTCTTACTTGACACCATGGATGTAAACATCAGAACCATAGTTCTAGGGTATAGCTTTATCAGAAGTATAAGGAATAGGGCCAGGAGTGGTAATGATCATGGGAACCACTCTAGCTTCAGCAACGGTCTTCACAGGGCCTTCAGCAGTAATCCTGACAGGACCTTTAGAAGTGATCCTGATAGGGCCTTTGGAAGTAATCTTCACTGGCACTTTATCAACAATAGGTATATCTTCAAGCTTCGCACTTCGAGTCAGATGTTCACACATACTTCCAACAGAAGGTGTCTTCTCAAACAATATAGTGTAATTGTCCATAAGGCATTGAATACCATCTTTCAACTTCCAGCAGCTATCAGGTTTGTAGGCATAATAGAAACAGTCTTCATTGCAACCTGGAAAGAAACCAGCCTGCACCAGCTTCTTCTTGATAATGGATAGAGGAGTAGTCACATCTGCTACTGAGGAAACATAGGAAACCTCATCAACAACATTAACAGTCTTCTCATGATTGGGCATAGGAGCAGTGATCACATTTGGGGTCCCAGGAGGGTCAAATTCAATTTCCCCGGCTTCAATCATGTCTTTTATCTTGTTTTTCAACACCCAGCAGTTGTTGGTGTCATGTCCCAGACTATTAGAATGATATGCACATCTTGCATTAGGATTGTACCAAGGAGAGGATGTATTAGGATTCTGAGGAGGATACCTCAAAGTAATCAGTTCCCCTTTCAACATGTGTTGCAAGGCTTGGGCCAGTGACATGTTGATTTTGGTGAACTGTCTTCTAGGCTTCTGTTGATTGTTTTGTTGTTGCTCTGGTGCTGCAGGAGCAGGATTGGAGATGTGAACTGCTCCCACAAATTGGTGACTCTTGTTACGACTATGTTGACCATACACAACATTAGACTCCTTCTTTCCACTAGGGGGCTTCTTAGCAGTGCTTGATGAAGAGGCACCCACCTGTATCTTACCACTTCTTATACCACTTTCCACACGTTCTCCAGTCATTATCAGCTCAGTGAAACAAGATGATGAGCTTCCAATGAGGTGACTATAGAAAGGACCATTCAACGTACTCATAAACATATCCACCAGTTCCCTATCAGTCAGAGGAGGTTGAACTCTGCCAGCCAGGTCTCTCCATTTTTGGGCATACTCTTTGAAACTCTCCTTAGCACCCATAGACATGCTTTGGAGGTGCATGCGAGTTGGTGCTAAATCAGCATTATATTGGTATTGCCTATAGAAGGCTTCAGCAAGATCATTCCAATCACGAATATTAACACTCTCCAGTTGATAGTACCATTCTAATTGAGCTCCAGACAAGCTCTCTTGGAAGAAATGAATCCATAGTTTCTTATCAGCAGTATATGGTTGAATCCTCCGGACATAGGACCTTAAATGCAACTTAGGACATGAAACCCCATCATACACCACAAAAACAAGAACCTTGAAACCAATAGGTATAACTACTCCAGAAACTAAACTCAAATCTTCAAAATCAAGCCCATAAGAATTTTATAGCTCCATAGCATTCATTCTGTCTACTAGTATCTTGTACTTCTCTTCACTAGCAGGATCATGATAATAATTTTCCTCAGAATCAGAATCTCCCACAGTATCATGGAGACTACCTCCCTCTTTCTCAAAATTCTCAGACTCAGAATCCTCAACCTGTTCTTTTGTCTTGATAGGACCTCTGAATTTTCTTCCCAGGTTGATAAGGCCTCCTGATTTTCTAGTCTTCTTCTTAGCCAGCAGTGTCTTCAACTTATCTTGTCCCTTGGACAAGTTCAGGATCAACTCTTGGAATTGTGCATTCTGAGCCTGGAGATCCTTAACAGTTTGTTCGAGAGCCATTTCTGCTGAAATAAACAGCGAGAAGATAAGATACATGTTCATAAGAAACCTGTGATGCAATGATATGGTATGTAAATGCATATGCAATGTTTTCAAGGACCGCATGATTTAAATTTGTTTAAACAACCAGAAAGTAAACTTTTATTAGTAAGCAATAAACTTGTTTGCCTCTTAGGCTTACAACAAAAATGAAATGAATACAAAGATGGGGTTTTAAGTCTCCCATGGACGTTTCCTCTTTGTGTTGAGGTATGAGTTGAGATTCCGCTCCTCGTGAAGTTGTCTTGTCAGCTCCAGGATTCTTTCTTTACTAGCTTTGAAATGAGTCTCAAAAGTATCCCTTTGTTCCTTCAACTGGATCCAGGACCTCTGCAACTCTTCCATGTCAGTGGGCATGTCTGGATGAAGGATGATATAAGGAGTATCTCCTTCAGCAACAGGCTCCATGGTAATTGGCAGGATGGCAGGATATGGCATCATAAGAGTCTGAGCACGAGATCACACCCATCTGACATAAGGTTCCATAGGAATGGAGTACTTTGGTTCTAGAGTCTTGCTGTCAACCTTGTTCACCTTACCCCAAGCTCGTATGAACCTTTGACGGTAACCTTGCAGATCGTTGTCGTAGTCGAACACAATACCCTGAATAAGCATGTCATGGGGATCATCACTCCGAGCATAACCAAACTGGCGTAGAGCTAAAGAAGGGTTGTAAGTAATGCCCCCTCTTATGCCAAGGAGTGGCACATTAGGGAACTCCCCACAACGGTCAATGATAGTAACATTTTCCATGGATCTAGAGCACCAATGAATGTCTGAATGAGAAAGTGACATGATCCTCTTGGACCATCTTAACCCTTGTTCATTCTTCATCACTGATCGATGAAGGTGAGAAATAAACCACCTAGACAATATAGGTATGCAGCACATCAAAGTTTCTCGTGCCTTCGTAGTACGGGTATGGAAAGAGTGTAATATGTCTCCAAGTAATGTAGGCACTGGATTATGAGTCAGAAATATGTTGATGGCGTGTACGTTTATGAACTAGTCTGGATTAGGGAACAACACTAAGCCATGGATCAATAGGGCTGGGATATCCTCAAAAGCATCATAACTCATAGCCTTCAAGAACACTTGAGCTTTCTCCATCAATACCTTAGCAAGGATACCCTTAACTCCACTTCTTGTTTCTAGGACAATGTCTGATTTCTTCAAATGTAGGGCTGCTGCAATGACTTCAGGTTTAGGCTCTTTTTCCAAGCCTGTGAAAGGGTCTCTGATCAAGGATAGGTATACCCAGAATCTTGGAGAACTCTTCCATTGTAGGAACCAGCTGATAGTCGGGGAATGTGAAGCAATGATGTTTAGGATCAAAGAACTGAAACATAACACTCATCATATCTTCATTAAACCCTGAAGTGACTAGATCCAGTAGGTGACCATGCCTCTTGATGAACTGGGAGTTTTCAGAAACTTGAGAGACCAATTCTTTAAGCTTAGGAGGTATTCCTACAAAGTTGATCCGGATAGTATTCCTACGAGCAGAAGCCATGACCTGCAACAAAGAACAAAGATAAATCCTTTGGTCCTTGAAATGGTTAGTGAAAATGCTATGCTTATGATGCATGATGATGTTATGATGTTATGCTCAATCACAAACATGTGGCACACACAAACAAGTCACACAATAGCCATAGGTTTAAAGGCTTGCATGAGGTTTAAAGGTAAGTACCCTCCCCTGAAGTTTAGATGGTTCACCTTGTCCTATAAAGCAACCAGGTTCTAAGGGGATCTCAAAATCATTGATCTTTCACAAGGGTGGTTGTTCAGTAGGCAACTTACTTGCCAACCAAAACCCTCCAAGTTTAGGATCTCAATGAGCGTAGCATCGAGTATCAACCAACTTTAGTCTTCACCAAAGCCAGTTATCTCACTAATTTCTAAAGGCCACGATGGGATGATTAGGGTTCTAAAAGTCAGTTAGTGTATTGACAACATATGGCAGCCTCATATTATCCTCAACTTACTTAAGGAGCATAAGCACCAACCAAGAAGTCACACTAACTATGGCCACCAGATCAACCATATCGGTATACGCCGTATAGTTTCCTTGGTCTATTGCCATTTACCTAAGGTACACTAGATCCAGGTTAGGATCTTTCACACATAAGAGCCCCAACAAGTAAAGTAAAGCAAACAAAGCAAACAAATTTAAAGTGATCTAATTCCTAAGGGTACCCCTCTTTAAACATCCCCAACAGAGTCGCCAGTTCTGTAACACGGTGGGAGAACTGACTTTTAGTCATGTTGCAGATAGCAAGAGTCGCCACCGACTTTTATTTTATCCATAAGGAAAGGACATAAAAGAACAGGAAAAACCTATTTTAAAAGACTTGAGTTCGGGGGGTAGGTTATAGAAAGGGAAGGTGTTAGCACCCTTTATATCCATGGTTATCCATGGGCTCTTAGTTACTTAGCTCACTTTAAATTGTTTTGAAAAGGTGTAGTGTGTGATTAGAAACTTTCTAAGTACTTTGTAATGATCCTCGTATGGATGTATACAAAGCCTCGTTTTTTGAAAATTTGTTTGAAAAGTGTGGTGTAAAGAGTATTTTTTGAAAGGTGAGCAAGTAATTAAGAGAAACCTACCCTATATTAAGTCTTTACTGTTCTTATGTTCTTTCAATGGTAAGACTATCCCTATTATTAAGGAATAGGTAGTCATTACCTTAGATGTAATTAAGGGACATGTGTAGGGACATCTGGATATAGGCAACTGTAGGGTGTCTTTAGCAATTCGTAGGGACTTATCATCTTTTATTCGAAGGGACAAGATCATTTATCGTAGGCAACCTCGAAGGGACTTGATCTTTAAAACTATAGGGACTTGATGATATTTATGAAGGGACTTTGCTTAAGACACCCTACTTGACCTTTTGTATAAGGCAACTGAGAGGCAACCCTAGGAAGTGCAAGATGGCGATCAAAGATCGACTTACGTGTGTGCATGTTTATTTTCACATATTTATCTTATTTAAGTTAATTTTCTAAGTTGATTTTAATTACCAACATGTTATACACACCCTAGAATTACTAACCATACAATGAATATATTTATAATAAATAAAGCAAAAATATAAACCTAAAAATATTACAAGGCTTTGGGACAATTACAATATAATCGAGAAATAATAATAATGATAAATATAAATAATAATAAATAAATAAGAAATAATTAAATATTATTAATAATAAGAAATAAGAATAAAGGTTAGCATAATAAAATAAATAAGAATTTTAGCAAGAAAAATTAATGTTTAGAAATTTTTTTTAAGGATTAATTAAGAAAATAAGCTTTAATAATAATAAATAAATAATAAACTATTTACATATTAAAAAAATGATTTAATTAGGGTTTATAAAAAATTAGGTTAAATATTAGGTTTAAGAAAATTAAGGTTAAGAAAATTAGGGTTAATTAAATTAATCTAAACCTAATTGTTTAATTTATTTACAAAAATATACATGATAATAATAAATATAAACATATTATAAAATAAATATAAACAATTTAAATTTAAGAAAATAAATTATGATTTTTGAAAATATGAAGTTTTTTGTAAGAAAATATTAAGGATTATTATTTAGAAATTTATTTCAATTAAATTAAATTAAAATAGAGAAAATAGTTTTAAAAAATAGAAAAAAATGAAGAAAAATACTAAAAAGATAGGACCTGGGATTTGAACCCAGGTCCCTTACCTAAATCAACAACACTCAAAACCAGCTAAGCCAGCACGCGCTGGTGATATCCATATGACTCTAAATCATTATATTATAAACCTGCCAAAATCAAAATAATTGTGAAAAAATGTGGGAACCTGGATTCGAACCCCTGCACATCAGCCAACAACCAAACACTCTAACCACTAAGCCACATGGGGCGCGTCTGCTAGACAACAACAACAATTCATAATATATTAAGTTACATGAATAAATGAAAAATCAATAAAAAGAATGCTGCCACCAAGAATCGAACCAAGGTCATGAACAATAACACGCGCAACCATTACCACTGGGCCAAGCAACATCAACTGATATCATATTCAAACAATTTCATAAAATATTAAATCAGAAATTCAAATCCCAGCTGCGCGCCAAGCAGCTTCATCTTCTTCCTTGTACCTGCAATATTTCATGCGAATTTACTTGTGAAACTTCCTACGAATAAAAACCTGCCAATCTCATATCATCACAAATACGTAATGTTTCATCAAATTGATCACATAATTATGATCCACAGACATCACACAGTCTATTTACAACTTTAGAATTAATTTATAATGGCTAAATCGAAGAACCCTAAATTTTGTCCAAGAACCCTAACAATGGCAACTTTCGGTTTAGGTCATGGTTCTCCAATCTTTTTGCCCAGAAATCATCTAAACATCACAACTAATACAAATATATGGTTAGAATTCATTATCATTACACAAATAATCAAAATCGAAAAAAATAAGAACAAGAACAATATTGATTCGGTTTATGCTATATGTCATGATTTGGATGCTGCAAATGATTCAAATAGGTTCAGTGATCATCAAGGAATGTGTTGCAACCTTCAAAACCTCTTGATATGGCCTCTAGGTCAAAAACCGAATCTCATTTTTTGGATGAAAATTTGAAGTTTAATGAATGTTCTTGGAGGCAGGATTTCGCCCCCTTATGCTTGTGATCACTTGTGTACATATAGTAGAAGTAAATTAGGTCAAAAAACCAATCCATTCTTTGGGCTTTTGGATAGCTTGATCATGAAGAAAGATATGATTCAAAATATGAAAAAAATCTAATATCTCCTTGCTATTTTGGGTGTGCACGAATTTGGACTCTCCCAATCAGCTTTAAATCATGATTATGAATTTCTAGAATGAGAATCATATCAAATATTGAGTTTTTCATATTTTATTTTGATTTAAAATGATTTTTAATGTATAAAATCAAAATAAATCAAAATAAACTAATAAAAAATCTGAATAAATGATATTTGATTCGTGCATGATGTCATGGTAGAGATTGGGTCATAAAAATGCAAGCCCATGTGGAAAGAATTGGTTCTAAGACCCCATTTGCTCAATATACCTCCCAAAAATTTCCCAAATTTACAAAGGCACAAATACCTCAATTTTAAGGCTATTAAGGTGTTCTTGGAAATTTTGGAAAGCTTAAAGAGTCCTCTAACAAACCTCTTTGGTCTCATGTCCATATCTTTTACCATTTTCAAGTTATGCCCTTTGGAAGATGTTGACTTTTTGTTGACTTTTAAAATGACCTATAATGTCTTAGCTCATACCTTCCAAATGAAGAATTTTTGGGATTGGCTTGTGAGACACAAAGTTGTAGAGAATTCAATTTCCTTCAAAATGAGCTTTGGATGGGAATTTTTTGATGAAGCATGTGAAAGTTATGGCTGGTCAAAGTTCAGTTGACTTTTCCTGTGAAAACCCTAATTTAGAAACTCCTGATTCTTGATGATCTGAAATATCCTTGATGAATCATGATCAACCATTGATCAAATGATGAATTTTACTTCATATACTTGATGTTGGCAAAAAATCATGAAGTTTGACTTTGGTTTGACCACAATTGACCTCAGTTTGAATTTTTTAACTACTTTGACTGATTTTAGCTTATCTGATCATCTGACTGAGCAAACCTTTTAGGAAAGCCTTGAAACTTGACATAGGGATTCTTGAAGACATATAGGATGCTATGAAGCTCACTTGAAGCCTTGGAAGTTCATTTAGCCTGATGAAATCCAAAACCCTAGTTTAGGATGCATTGCTTAGGAGGATGCTTTGTCTGAGGGGATTGTCAAACTTTCTGACTAATTGTGAACCTTGTGAACCTTGTAAACCTCTTAAGATACCTTATGATCCTTGTGAAACTTGTGAACCTCTTGGGACACCATAGTACACAATTTCTTGTCTAGGTGAGGGCAAATTTTGGGGTGCAACAGATGCCAAAGAACGTTTCAAGGAGTATGCTCAGAAATGGAGAGATCTGGCAAGTAGAGTTCAACCCCCTTTGAATGATAGGGAATTAGCTGATATGTTCATGAGTACTTTGACTGGTCCTTTCTATAGTCATCTTATTGGAATTTCATCATCTGGCTTCACTGAGCTGATAATGATTGGAGAACGTGTGGAAAGTGGGATACGAAGTGGAAAGATTCAGATAGCCGCTTCTTCAGGTATTACCAAGAAGTCCCCTCCTGGGAAGAAAGAATCCAATGTTATGTATAGCCAGCGTAGTCGTAATGATCGTAATCAATTTGTGGGAGCTGTTTTGATTTCTAATCCTACACCTCCACCACAAGAGCAACAACAGAATAATCATCCCAAGCCTAGGAGGCAGTTTACCAAGCTCAATATGTCATTGGCTCAGGCTTTGCAGCATATGTTGAAAGGAGAATTGATTACTTTGAAGGACCCACCACAGAATATCAATACTTCCTCTTCTCGTTACAATCCCAATGCAAGGTGTGCATACCATTATAATAGCCCTGGCCATGATACTAACAGTTGTTGGTCGTTGAAGAACAAAATTCAAGATATGATTGAGAATGGAGAAATTGAGTTTGATCCTCCAGAAACTCCTAATGTGATTATTGTTCCCATGCCTAAGCATGAGAAGACTGTTAATGATGTTGATGAGGTTGTTTATGTACGTACTGTGGCTGAAATAACTACTCCTCTAGCTATTGTCAAGAAGAAGCTTGTGCAAGCCGGTTTATTTCCGGGTTGCAGGGAAGATTGTTTTTACTGTGCCTATAAACTTGATAGTTGTTGGAGGTTGAGGTCAAGTATTCAACGCCTGATAGATAACTATATTATACTATTTGAGAGGACCCCTTCTATAGAGAGTCTGTGTGGAGGTTTGGCTCAAGATGTGAAAATTGAAGATGTGGCTATGGTTAACAAGATTCCTGTGAAGATTACTTCCAATGGTCCGGTGAGGATCGCTTCTAAAGGTCCTGTGAAGATTACTGCTGAGCCAAAGGTGGTTCCAATGATTATTACTACTTCGGGTCCTATCCCATACACTTCTGACAAAGCTATACCCTGGAATTATGGTTCTGATGTTTATATCCATGGTGTCAAACAAGAACCTTTGACTGATGCACCTGTTACTGATGTTAATCTTGATATGGACAATATTGCTGGATCCAGTAAGGTTACCAGGAGTGGAAGAATTTTCTCTCCAGAAGACACCTCAAAAGTTGTTGCTACTCCAGTTCATATCTCTAACTCTGGGCCAAGTACTGAGGCTCGGGGCAAAGGACCATTGATTGAACTTGTTCAAGCTGAAGCACCAGTTAATGAAGATCTCTCTAAACAGATGGAAGAAGTACTGAAGATCATCCGCAAGAGTGATTATGATATTGTTGACCAATTGGGGCATACTCCCTCCAAAATCTCCCTGTTATCTCTGCTATTATGTTCTGAAGCCCATGTCAAGGCTTTAATCAAATTCCTGAAGATTGCTCACGTGCCACATGAAATCTCTGTGGATCAATTTGAAAATTGTGTTGCTCATCTAACCAGTGATAATGGCTTAGGTTTTAATGATGTTGATCTGACTCCTGCCGGCAGAAACCATAATAGAGCTCTGCACGTCTCCGTTGAGTGTAGGGCCACTGCTTTGTCTCATGTATTGGTGGATAATGGTTCTTCATTAAATGTATTACCTAAGGAGGTTCTAGACAAACTCAATTTGAATGATGTAGTGTTAAGACCAAGTAATGTGGTGGTGAGGACCTTTGATGGTTCAAGAAGAATGCTGCATGGAGAGGTGGATCTTCCAGTCAAAGTAGGCTCTCAAGTTTTTGATTCCACTTTCTATGTGATGGATATTCGTCCTACGTACTCCTGTTTGCTTGGTCGCCCCTGGATCCATGGGGCAGGTGCTGTGACTTCCATTTTACATCAGAAGTTGAAATATTCGGTGAAAGAAAAGGTTGTCACTATTTATGGTGAAGAAGAATACATGGCCAGTCATGTGAACACTTTTAAATACATTGAGATTGAGGGTGAATTTGTTGAGACTCCTTGCCAGATATGTAAAGTAGTTCCTTGGGTCGTTCCTGCTACTAAAGCTCCCCCTGTTGTTAAAAGAGTTCCTGTGATTACTAGAGTGCCTCCTACAATGGCCTCCCTCAAAGATGCTAGAGTTGTGGTTGAAGAAGGTGGTTGTACTATTTGGGGTCAGCTTCCTGACATTCCTTACAAGTCTGATAAGTTTGGTTTGGGTTTTACTGCAGAATCTCAGAAGGTTGTTCGTCGTGCTCGTGCTGCTCGTATTACTCATGGAGGAATCATAAGGGACCAAGTCAATGCTATGGAAGATTATGATGAAAGTTACAACCTGGACGATTGGATTTTTCCTACCATGGGGGATGGACTCAACAATTGGAAGGCTGAAGACATTATTCCTATCTCCTTTAGTCAAGAGTAAATGCTATTTCATTTTTTCTAAATTTATTTTTGTAACTTTGAAAAATTAAAAAACTTTTGAGCCTTGTGCCTTGCCCGGGGCACAATGGTATGCTTATTAGGGTTGTCATTTCATTTGCATATTTTCATTCAATAAAATCAATGGACATTTCTCGCTTTCGTAAATATTGCACTCTTTGTCTTTCTTTTATTCTTTTCTTTTTTTCTAAAAAATAAAGCTATGTGCTCTTACACACACCCACATCACTAAATGCAGATATTCATCCACTCTGGATCCTATTGATAATAATTCTGCTATTGCCAATTATGACTTCGAAAATCCGATCTATCAAGCCGAGGATGGAAAGGAGGAAGATTGTGAAGTACCTATAGAGTTGGATAGATTACTACAACAAGAATAGAAAACTATATAACCACATGAGGAACCAATTAAAGTCGTGAACTTAGGAATCGAAGAAAACAGGAAAGAAATCAAGATAGGCGCTGAACTAGAGGATGATATCAAGAACAGATTGATTCAAATGTTACATGACTATGTGGAAGTTTTTGCTTGGTCTTATGAAGATATGTCAGGGTTGGATACAGATATTGTGGTTCACCGTCTACCAATGAAAGAGGATTGTCGTCCGATAAAGCAGAAAGTTCGTCGTATGCGTCCTAATATGTCAGAAAAGATTAAGGCAGAGGTGATGAAACAATTCAACGCAGGATTTTTAGCTGTTACTTCTTATCCACAATGGGTTGCAAACGTGGTTCTAGTGCCTAAGAAAGATGGTAAGGTACGCATATGTGTAGATTACAGGGATTTGAATAGAGCTAGCCCAAAAGATGATTTTCCACTTCCACATATTGATGTTCTGGTAGACAACACTGCTCAACATAAAGTATTCTCTTTTATGGATGGTTTCTCTGGGTATAATCAGATTAAGATGGCACCTAAAGACATGGAGAAGACTACATTTGTTACACAATGGGGCACTTTTTGCTATAAGGTAATGCCATTTGGTTTGAAGAATGATGGGGCAACATATCAGCGTGTTATGGTAGCTTTGTTCCATGATATGATTCACCATGAGATAGAGGTATATGTGAATAATATGATAGCCAGATCTCAGACTGAAGAAGAACACCTTGATCACCTGCACAAGTTGTTTGACAGGTTGAAGAAATACAAGTTGAGGTTAAATCCAAACAAATGCACTTTCGGAGTTAGATCTAGTAAACTTTTGGGTTTTATTGTTAGTGGTTGTAGATGTTTAAGAATTGGCAGAATTTTTGACCAACAAGAAATGTTGAATTCAGTTCAGAATGTCCTATCAGATGTTGGGACATTATCAAACAGAGGATAAGAACTTAATTCAGGATGTCTCACCAGATGTTGGGACATTGTGTAAATGACTTAAGTTCAGTTTTTCAGGATGTCCCAACAGATGTTGAGACATCTCAAACCTGCTACCAGAATTAATTAATGACTAACTGATCAGAGATATTTAAGGAGAGTTATCTGGATTTAATTAATGATGGATAAAAACAGAACAAGGCGCATCTGTAGGGAGTTTTATATTGAGGATTCAGATTAAAACAGAAGACCTAAATCACCTAGAATCTAGGAAGTAACAAACCCTAATTCAAGGTGGAAGCTGCATGCGAATTAGGGCTGGATCATCCTACAGAAAGCCCAAATTACAGACACCTATTTAATCAACAGAAACTCACAGAATTGAGTACGAATTTCAGAAGACTAAATAGGGTGTCTAGTGTTTTAATAGCAGGTGTTTTTATTGTACCACTTTATGAGCTTTTAAGAAAAAGTGTATTTGTGACTTGATTGAAACTGTGAAGTAAGATCAAGCTGTTTTGTCTGAAGTATGACTTCAATTTCATTAAACTTGTAAACAAAATCATTGTGTGATTGAGGGGGAGTGAGTAGGGTACTCTTATCTAAGTTGTGTCTTAGGTAGAAATTGCATTGGGTAGTTATTAAGTGATAGATTAAACAGGGTGGTTTAAGTCTAGAATTAATATTACTTATAGTAGATTTCCTCTTGGCTTGGTAGCCTCCAGATGTATGTGTGGTTATACACTGAACTGGGTCAACAAACTTCTGTGTTGTTTACTTTTCTTGCTATTTAAGTTTTGATTAAATCTGTCAAGTGTTGGGACATCTCTTAGGACATCTCATACCTGATCACAGAATTTTAATTGGCATCAGAGCAGGCACCCTGCCTGTTTATACTGGGTGAGATCTAGGGAATACAAATTCTGTAACATGGACAGAGATATAGGGTCAGTAAATAGACCACCTATACTGGATGGATCTAATTATGACTACTGGAAGCCAAGAATGATTGCATTCTTAAGATCACTTGACAACAGGGCATGGAGAGCAGTCAACATTGGATGGGATCATCCTGTCCAAGACACCAAAGATGGATCAAAAGTGCTGAAACCTGAAGAAGAATGGAGTAAGGAGGAAGAAGATTCAGCACTAGGCAACTCAAAGGCCTTAAATGCTTTATTCAATGGCATTGATAGGAACATCTTCAGACTTGTGCATCACTGTGAGCTGGCCAAAGATGTTTGGGACACTCTCAAAACAACTCATGAAGGAACATCAAAGGTAAAAATGTCAAGGCTTCAACTTCTCACCACCAAGTTTGAAAACCTGAGAATAAAGGAAGATGAGTCAATTTATGAATTCTACATGAATATCTTGGATATAGCCAATACCTCTGGAGCCTTGGGAGAAAAAATGACTGATGAAAAGCTTGTAAGAAAGATTCTCAGATCTTTGCCAAAAAGATTTGACATGAAAGTCACAGCAATAGAAGAAGCTCAAGACATATGCACAATGAAAGTTGAAGAGCTCATTGGTTCCCTTCAAACATTTGAGATGGGAATGAATGACACAAATGTAAAGAAGAACAAAAGCATAGCCTTGGTGACAAATACTAATGAAGAAGAAGATGATAAATCAGAAACTGGTGAAAGCTTATCAGACAACCTTGCTATGCTTGGAAGACAATTCAAAAAGATTCACAGAGGAATGGAAGGCAAATCCAAATCCAGTGGAAGATACACAAACTCTTCTGAGAACAAAAGATCTTATGATGCTAACAGAAGATCAAATTATGATGAAAAGACCAGTCAAGAAAAAGGAATTAAATGCCATGGATGTGAAGGATATGGACACATCAAGAATGAATGTCCTACCTTCTTGAAAAGGCAAAAGAAAGGACTCTCTGTAACCTAGTCTGATGAAGACTCGGGAGGTGATTCATAAGAAGAATCAGCTAAGCATATCACTGCTCTAGCTGGATTATGTGAATCTAAAAGTGAATCCAGTGATGGGGAGCTTACTGTTGAAGAACTTGAGCAAGCATACAAAGATCTATACAAAAGAAGCACTGAAATATGTGGTGAAGTTATAAAGCTCAAGAAGCAGAATGAGGCACTAAAGGATGAAAAAGCAAGTGATCTAGAGATCATTGACACCTTAAAAAGTGAAGTAAGTCTTCTTAACTCCAAGTTGGAACACATGTCCAAGTCTGTTAGAATGCTGAACAGTAGCTCAAGTACACTAGATGTTATTCTCAACAAGAATAAGCATCCGGGGGACAAAAGTGGACTGGGATATAACAGAGCTCATAAGGATGAAGCTAGCTCAAGCAAAACTTATTCAAAGTCCATACAGTCAAACAAGATGTCCCAACAGATGCTTCAACATCATGAAAAGAATACAAAGTCAAACATAATGTTCCAACAGATGTCTCAACATTCTGAAAAGAACAAAATGAAGAAGAAATATCAAAGATGGAGATGTCATCATTGTGGAAGATTTGGACATATCAAACCTCATTGTTATAAGCTGCATGGATATCCAAATCAGATGTATCAGCAACCTTCTAAGCAGAAAATAGAAGTTACCAAGAAAGTGCTGCATAGACATCAAAGAAATCAGCAACCTCCTAAGAAAAAGACAGAGGTCATCAAGAAGGTATGGAGACCAAAAGCTAGCATTCAGGCTGATCAAAGCCACATACCCAAGAACAAGATCAACAATCAATCTTGGAGATCCAATAATGAACAACACACAGGGCAGAGGCATCAAAAGAAATCTCAACTCAAATGGTTAAAGAAAAATGCTGCATATATAGCACATACATCACTAAGAGTATCAGCTAAAGAAGACTGGTACTTTGACAGTGGATGTTCAAGACACATGACTGGATTGAAGAATCTGCTAGTAGACTTAAAGTCTCATTCATCCAGATATGTAACCTTTAGAGATGGAGCTAAAGGAGAAATCAAGGGAGTTGGGATCTTGGACTGTCAAGATGTACCAAGACTAAATGATGTGCTACTAGTTAAAGGTTTAACTGCTAACCTGATCAGCATAAGCCAATTATGTGATCAAGGGTACAGTGTAAACTTCTCCAAAACTGAATGCATAGTGACTAACAAAGAACAAGAGGTTGTCATGAAAGGAGCCAGATCTAAAGACAACTGTTACATGTGGGAATCACAAGACCTCAGTCTCACTTCAACTTGCTCTTTAGCTAAAGAAGAAGAAGTGAAACTATGGCACCAAAGACTAGGTCATCTTCATTTCAGAGGCATAAAGAAGATCATATCTATGGATGCTGTAAGAGGTATTCCTAAACCGAAGATTGATGATGGAAAAATATGTGGTGAATGTCAAATAGGCAAGCAAACCAAGATGTCCCATCCAAAGCTCCAACATCTGACAACCTCCAAAGTTTTGGAACTTTTGCATATGGATCTTATGGGACCTATGCAGGTTGAAAGTCTTGGTGGTAAGAGGTATGCCTATGTAGTGGTTGATGACTTTTCAAGATATACATGGATAAATTTCATCAAAGAAAAGTCTGATGTATTTGATGTATTCAAAGAATTATGCCAAAGAATACAAAGGGAAAAATCCAGTTGTGTGATCAGAATAAGAAGTGATCATGGAAAAGAATTTGAGAACCAAAAGTTCTTAGATTTCTGCTCTTCAGAAGGAATCAATCATGAATATTCTTCACCAATCACTCCTCAACAGAATGGGATTGTTGAGAGGAAGAATAGAACTATTCAAGAATCAGCTAGAGCTATGATCCATGCTAAAAAGTTACCTTTGTACTTCTGGGCTGAAGCTATGAACACTGCTTGTTACATCCATAACAGAGTTACTTTAAGGAAAGGAACTTTGTCCACAATATATGAAGTCTGGAAGGGCAGAAAACCCACAGTTAAGTACTTCCATGTGTTTGGAAGTAACTGTTATATTCTGGCAGATAGGGAGCAAAGGAGAAAAATGGATCCTAAAAGTGATGAAGGGATTTTTCTTGGTTACTCTATAAACAGCAGAGCATATAGAGTATTTAATTCTAGAACCAAGGTTATCATGGAGTCTATAAATGTGATAATTGATGATGCTCCTACAGATGTCCCAGAAGATGTTGGAACATCTGCTGATATCAAGATTGAAGCTGAAGAAAAGAGTGATCATTATGACTTCACTAAAACTGATGCAAGGACAGAACAATCAAGCAAACCTCCCTCCATCAGAATACAGAAGGATCATCCCAAAGATTTGATAATTGGTGATCCCAATAGAGGTGTGAGCACTAGATCAAGAGAAGTTATTTCAGGTTCCTGTTTTGTTTCTAAAATAGAACCTAAAAACATCAAGGAAGCTCTTACTGATGAATACTGGATTTGTGCTATGCAAGAGGAATTAGGCCAATTCACAAGGAATGAAGTTTGGAATCTTGTTCCTAGACCTAATGACATAAATGTGATTGGAACTAAATGGGTGTATAAGAACAAGTCAAATGAGCAAGGAGTTGTTACAAAGAACAAAGCTAGACTTGTAGCTCAAGGATATACACAAATTGAAGGAGTAGACTTTGATGAAACCTTTGCACCAGTAGCAAGGCTTGAATCAATCAGACTACTTTTGGGAATTGCTTGTATCTTAAAGTTCAAGCTATTTCAAATGGATGTGAAAAGTTCCTTTCTAAATGGTTATCTTAATGAAGAGGTATATGTAGAACAGCCTAAAGGATTTGTTGATCCAAGCTGTCCAAATCATGTATACAAACTAAAGAAGGCTCTTTATGGTCTGAAGCAAGCTCCAAGAGCATGGTATGAAAGGCTGACTACTTTTCTCATCAAGCAAGGGTACAGGAAAGGTGGAATTGACAAAACCTTGTTTGTTAAAGATGAAGAAGGAAATGTCATGATTGCTCAAATCTATGTAGATGACATTGTCTTTGGTGGGATGTCTGATAGGATGGTCAAACATTTTGTCAACCATATGGAATCTGAATTTGAAATGAGCTTAGTAGGAGAATTAACCTACTTTCTTGGACTGCAAATAAAACAAATGGAAGACTCCATGTTCATTTCCCAAAGCAAGTATACCAAGAACATAGTCAAGAAATTTGGAATGGAAAATGCTACTCATAAGAGAACTCCTGCCCCCACACATTTAAAGCTGACTAAAGATAAAAAGGGTGAGAATGTAGATCAAAGCTTATACAGAAGCATGATTGGAAGCTTGTTATACTTGACTGCTAGCAGACCAGACATAGCATTTGCAGTAGGTGTATGTGCAAGATATCAAGCTGATCCAAAAGTCAGTCATCTCAATCAAGTCAAGAGAATTCTTAAATATGTTAATGGTACTTGTGACTATGGCATAATGTACTTTCATGGATGCAAACCAATTCTCACTGGCTTCTGTGATGCTGATTGGGCTGGAAGTGTTGATGACAGAAAAAGCACTTCAGGAGGATGTTTCTTTCTAGGAAACAATTTGATTTCTTGGTTCAGTAAGAAGCAAAATTGTGTATCTCTATCTACAGCTGAAGCTGAATATATAGCAGCTGGAAGCAGTTGTTCTCAGTTGGTTTGGATGAAGCAAATGCTCACTGAGTACAATGTCCCACAGGATGTCATGACATTGTACTGTGACAACTTAAGTGCAATCAACATATCAAAGAATCCTATCCAACATAGCAGGACCAAACATATTGATATCAGACATCATTTCATCAGAGATCTTGTAGAAGAAAAGGTGATTTCATTGGAACATGTAGCTACAAATTTGCAGTTGGCTGATATCTTTACCAAAGCATTGGATGCTACACAATTTGAGAACTTAAGGGGCAAACTGGGAATCTGTTTATGTGAGATTTAGCAGTTAATGAGATGTGCCAACATGTCATATGACATTGTATGACATAAGTTCCAGATGGCAACACCAGTCTGGTCAAGAACCTTGGGTATTCCATTCCTAATAATTTGCAATGTAACGGCTACTTATTTAGTAACAGCTTATAATCAGCTATCAATATTCTCATCACTCTATCAAAAGCGAATCATATTATCTAGTTGTTCTTCAGAAATCATCAACCCTAAAACTCTTCATCCATCTTCCTTGACAATGTCTCAAAACCCTAACACTCCTGAAGAAGTTCTCAACAAAGAAGATGTAGTTCATGCAACCCCCATCTCTGTGGTACCAATGAAATCAACCCCATTGGACGAAATCAGAGGAAGTGCTTCTCATGCTAAAAAGCCAAGAACTCCAAAAAGAGCAAAAGATCAAGTCTGCAGCAAATCCAAAGGCATTCCTTCACCAGCTAACATGCCCCCAAAATCTTCTGAATATGTGGATGCTTCCATCAAGGAGATAGTTAACAAGATTCTTTTTGAACAGAGAGTGGTTAGTGGGATTTCTATTCCTCTGAACACCATGCCTGCCCCTCAAGAAGAACAAGCTCAAGCTGCAAAGGACACTCCTGCTCAACAGGATGTTCCAATAGATGTTGGAACATCTGAGGATGAGAAAAAGACCTCATCTGATGCTGATATTGAACAAACTGAGGACCAGAAAAAGGCCTCAAATGAAAGTGATGAAGAAGACTCTGAGGATCAGACCAAAGCCTCATCTGAAGATCATATCTCTGCTAATCAACCAGCTGAAGAGGAGACTGCTCAATCTCCTCCTGTGGTGAACCTGGAGCAAGATTCTGATACAGAGATCATAGCCTCTGTAAGACCTAGCATAGCCAAAAGGCTCAGGTCTAGGAAAGGAAAGATGCAAGCAGAACTTGAAATTCCTGAGAAGAAGAAAGCTACCCCAAAGAAAGACAAAGCTAAAGCTGCCTTTGGTCCAACAAAACAATGGAGTAAAGTCCAAACCCAGAAGAGGAAAGCTGTCACTCCTCCAGACTCAGATGTTGAAACAGATGTCCCAACATCTCCTCCAAAGAAGAAACCAGCACCCTCTAGGGCTTCAACTGCTGTTCCAGAAGCTCCCTTAGACAACATCTCATTTCATCATGTTTCAAGTGTAAACAGATGGAAGTTTGTGTACCAAAGAAGGGTAGCCCTTGAAAGAGAGCTGAGCAGTAATGCACTTGAGTGCACTGAACTGATTGATCTCATCTCTGCTGCAGGCCTCTTCAAAACAGTCTCCAATCTCTCTCCCTGCTATGAACTTCTTGTAAAAGAATTCATTGTGAATCTTCAGGAAGATTGTGCCAATGGTAAGTCTTCTGAATTTAGAAAAGTCTTTGTTAGAGGCGGGTGTGTAGAGTTCTCTCCTCAGATCATCAACCAATACCTGGGAAGAGAAATAGATGGTCCAAATGAACTAGGGAAAACTGATAACCAGGTCTGCAAGGTTATCACTGCAAACCAGGTCAAGGCTTGGCCAGTGAAAGGAAAGCTCTCAGTGAGCATGCTGACAAGAAAATATGCCATGCTGAACAGGATTGGTACAGCAAACTGGGTGCCTACCTGAAATTCTGTGATCAGGTATGAGATGTCCTAAGAGATGTCCCAACACTTAATAGGACATTTGACAAATTTAACCAAAACTTAAACAGCAAGAAAAGTAAACAACACAGAAGTTTGTTAACCCAGTTCAGTGTATAACCACACCTACATCTGGAGGCTACCAAGCCAGGAGGAAATCCACTATTAGTAATATTAATTCTAGACTTAAACCACCCTGTTTAATCTATCACTTAATACTTACCTAATGCAATTTCTACCTAAGACTCACTTAGATAAGAGTACCCTACTCACTCCCCCTCAATCACACAATGATCAAGTTTACAAGTTTACAGAAATTGAAGACATCCTTCAAACAATACAGCTTGATCTTACTTCACAGTTTCAATCAAGTCACAAATGCACTTTTGCTTAAAAGCTCATAAAGTGATACATAAAACAACCTGCTATTAAAAACACTAGACACCCTATTTTGACTTCTGAAATTCGTACGCAATTCTATGAGTTTCTGTTGATTAAATAGGTATCTGAATTTTGGGCTTTCTGTAGAATGGTCCAGCCCTAATGAGCAGCAGCTGTCACCTTGAATTTAGGGTTTGTTACTTCCTATATTCTAGGTGATTTAGGTCTTCTGTTTTAATCTGAATCTTCAATATAAAACACCCTACAGATGCGCCTTGTTCTGTTTTTATCCATCATTAATTAATTCCAGATACTTCTCCTTAAATATCTCTGATCTGTTAATCAATAATTAATTCTGGAAGCAGGTCTGAGATGTCTCAACATCTGTTGGGACATCCTGGAAAACTGAACTTAAGTTATTTACACAATGTCCCAACATCTGGTAGGACATCCTGAAATAAGTTCACATACTCTGTTTGCTAATGTCCCAACATCTGATAGGACATTCTGAACTGAATTTAACATTTCTTGTTTGGTCAAAAATTCTGCCAATTCTTAAACATCTACAAACTCCCCCTTTGGCTAATTTTTGGCTAACATCTTTTCTGGTTTTCAGAGTGCAGCAGAAGTTCTTTTTATCAGAGTATAGCATTACTTTTCTGTTGATTCTTATTTGAGATTACTCCCCCTCAAACATATATGTATCCAATTTTGTTGCAACAGAAGAAAAACTCCCTAAACAGTTCAGAAGCAAACACACAGATATTTCATTCATACTAACATACTAAAACAGCAATTACATTTGATGTTGTTCTCCCCCTTGATAGACACAAAATTAGGGGCCAAAGACACTACTACTGTCATTACATTGCTGTCAATACATTTGCCTCACATACATTGATCACTCAGATTCATCACTCTCAGTTGCTTCCTCCACCTCAGTGTCTTCATCTTTATCAGCTTCACTTTCTTCATCAGCCTCACTGTCTTCACCAGATGCAGCATTCTGATCTTCTTCACTTTCCAACCTTTTGATGATTTCCTCAAGCTTCTGCTTTCTAGCTTCAAGCTCTTTGCAGGTGCTTTTGAGTTCAGCAATTAAAGTCTTCCTGGAGATTGGATTCTTAGCAGTGGAGGGACCAGCAGATGTCCCAGAAGGTGCTTCAACATCTGCAGCATGGTGACTTAGGAATAATTTGTAGTGAAAAGCCAGGGGGCTCTCTCTCTTGCAGACTGTGTCCTTCTCATTTAAAATTCCAGGGTATTGACTTAGAACAATACCACACAACAATGATGGAAAAGCTATTGGCAGCTTTGTTGCATTAGAGATGGCATGCTTCATGGTTTGATCAAAGATGAAAGCTCCATAGTCCATCTTGGTTTGAGTTCCCACAGCATATATAAACCTGGCTAGACCAGTTGAGATTGAGGAAGTGTGGTTGGTAGGCACCCAGTTAGCAGTACCAATTCTGTTCAGCATGGCATACTTTCTGGTAAGCATGCTCACAGAAAGCTTTCCCTTCACAGGCCATGCCTTGACCTGGTGTGCAGTGATCACCTTGCATACTTGATTATCTGTTTTACCTAGCTCATTGGGTCCATCTGTTTCTCTTCCTAGGTATTCATTTATGATTTGTGGAGAAAACTCTACACATTTACCTCTAACATAAACTTTTTGAAACTCAGAGGACTTACCATTGGAGCAATCCTCCTGAAGATTCACAATGAACTCTTTGACAAGAAGTTCATAGCAGGGAGAGAGATCTGATACTGTCTTGAATAGTCCTGCAGCAGAGATGAGGTCTATCAGTTCTGTGCACTCAAGTGCATTGCTGCTCAGTTCTCTTTCCAGGGCTACCCTTCTTTGGTACACATATTTCCACCTGTTCACACTAGAGACATGGTGAAATGATATGTTGTCCAAGGGAGCTTCTGGTACAGCAGTTGAAGCTCTGGATGTTGCTGGTCTCTTCTTGGGAGGAGATGTTGGGACATCTGATCCAACATCTGAATCTGATGATGTGGCAGCTTTTCTCTTCTGGGATTGGACTTTGCTCCATGGTTTTGTTGGACCAAAGGTAGCTTTAGCTTTGCCTTTCTTTGGACTAGCCTTCTTCTTCTCAGGGATGACAGGTTCAGCTTGCATCTTTCCTTTCCTGGACCTTAGTCTTTTAGCAATGCTGGGTTTCACAGATGATATGATCTCTGCATCAGAGTCCTGCTCCAGATTGACCATTGGAGGAGATTGAGCAGCCTCCTCTTCAGCTGGTTGATCAGCTGGGATTTGATCTTCATTTGAGCCTTGAGCCTGTTCTTCAGAGACCTCTTCATCATTTTCTTTTGAGGCTTTGTCCTCAGTTTGTTCCAGATCAACATCAGATGAGTTCTTTTTCTTATCTTCAGATGTTCCAACATCTGTTGGGACATCTTGTTCTGCAGCAGTGTCCTCTGTATCTTGAGCTTCTTGAGGTGCAGGAATGGTGTTCAAAGGAACAGAGATCCCTTTCACCACTCTTTGTTCAGAGAAAACTTGGTTGACAATCTCCTTGATGGAATCATCAACATATTTGGAGTATTTTGAGGACATGTTAGCAGGAGAGGGAATGCCTTTAGCTTTGCTTCTGATTTGATCTTTACATCTCTTTGGTGTTCTTGCCTTTTTAGTGTGAGAGGCGCTTCCCCTGAGCTCGTCCAATGGTGTTGATGACATTGGCACAACAGAGATTGGAGTGGCATGAACCACGTCTTCCTTGTTGAGAATTTCCTCAGCTGTTTTAGGGTTTTGAGACATTGTTGAGGAAGATGAATGTGCAGCTTTAGGGTTTATGATTTCTGAAGGATTGCTGGTTAATGTGATTCGCTTGTGATAGTATGATGAGAATCTTGATGGCTGCTTATAAGTAGTTACTAAATAAGTAACCGTTACAGTGCAAATGATGAGAGATGGAATTCCCAAGGATTTTGTCCAGACTGATTTTGCCATCTGGACCTTATGCCATGCAATGTCATATGACATGTTGGCACATCTCATTAACTGCTAAATATCACATAAACAGATTCCAAGTTTGCCCCTTAAGTTCTCAAATTGTGTAGCATCCAATGCTTTGGTAAAGATATCAGCTAACTGCAGATTTGTAGCTACATGCTCCAATGAAATCACCTTTTCTTCTACAAGATCTCTAATGAAATGATGTCTGATATCAATATGCTTGGTCCTGCTATGCTGGATAGGATTCTTTGATATGTTGATTGCACTTAAGTTGTCACAGTACAATGTCATGACATCCTGTGGGACATTGTACTCAGTGAGCATTTGCTTCATCCAAACCAACTGAGAACAACTGCTACCTGCTGCTATGTACTCAGCTTCAGCTGTAGATAAGGATACACAATTCTGTTTCTTACTGAACCAAGAAATCAGATTGTTTCCTAGAAAGAAGCATCCTCCTGAAGTGCTTTTTCTGTCATCAGCACTTCCTGCCCAATCAGCATCACAAAAGCCAGTGAGAATTGGTTTGCAACCATGAAAGTACATTATGCCATAGTCACAAGTACCATTAACATATTTAAGGATTCTCTTGACTTGATTGAGATGACTGACTTTTGGATCAGCTTGATATCTTGCACAAACTCCTACTGCAAATGCAATGTCTGGTCTGCTAGCAGTCAAGTATAACAAGCTTCCAATCATGCTTCTATATAAACTTTGATCTACATTCTCACCCTTTTCATCTTTAGTCAGCTTTAAATGTGTGGGAGCAGGAGTTCTTTTATGAGAAGCATTTTCCATTCCAAATTTCTTCACTATGTTCTTGGAGTACTTACTTTGGGAAATAAACATTGAGTCTTCCATTTGCTTTACTTGTAGACCAAGAAAGTAGGTTAATTCACCTACTAGACTCATTTCAAATTCAGATTCCATCTGCTTGACAAAATGTTTGACCATCTTATCAGACATCCCACCAAACACAATGTCATCAACATATATTTGTGCAATCATGACATTTCCTTCTTCATCTTTAACAAACAGGGTTTTATCAATCCCACCTTTTCTGTATCCTTGCTTGATAAGAAATGTGGTCAGTCTTTCATACCATGCCCTTGGAGCTTGCTTCAGACCATAAAGTGCTTTCTTTAATTTGTATACATGATTTGGACAGCTTGGATCAACAAATCCTTTAGGTTGTTCTACATATACCTCTTCATTAAGATAACCATTAAGAAAGGAACTTTTCACATCCATTTGAAATAGCTTGAACTTCAAGATACAAGCAATTCCCAACAGTAGTCTTATTGATTCAAGCCTTGCTACTGGTGCAAAAGTTTCATCAAAGTCTACCCCTTCAATTTGAGTGTATCCTTGAGCCACAAGTCTAGCTTTGTTCTTTGTAACAACTCCTTGTTCATTTGACTTGTTCTTATACACCCATTTTGTACCAATCACATTTATGTCATCAGGTCTAGGAACAAGATTCCACACTTCATTCCTTGTGAATTGACCTAATTCCTCTTGCATAGCACAAATCCAGTATTCATCAGTGAGAGCTTCCTTGACATTTTTAGGTTCTATTTTAGAAACAAAACAAGAACCTGAAATCACTTCTCTTGATCTAGTGCTTACACCTCTGTTGGGATCACCAATTATTAAGTCTTTGGGATGATCCTTCTGTATTCTGATGGAGGGAGGTTTGCTTGAATCTTCTGACCTTGTATCATTTTGAGTGAAGTTATATTGATCATTCTTTTCTTCAGCTTCAATCTTGATATCAGCAGATGTTCCAACATCTTCTGGGACATCTGTAGAAGCATCATCAATTATCACATTTATGGACTCCATGATAACCTTTGTTCTGTAATTAAATACTCTATATGCTCTGCTGTTTATAGAGTATCCAAGGAAAATCCCTTCATCACTTTTAGGATCCATTTTTCTCCTTTGCTCCCTATCTGCCAGAATATAGCATTTACTTCCAAACACATGAAAGTACTTCACAGTGGGTTTTCTGCCCTTCCAGACTTCATATATTGTGGACAAAGTTCCTTTCCTTAAAGTAACTCTGTTATGGATGTAACAGGCAGTGTTCATAGCTTCAGCCCAAAAGTATAGAGGCAACTTTTTAGCATGGATCATAGCTCTTGCTGATTCTTGAATGGTTCTATTCTTCCTTTCAACAATCCCATTCTGTTGAGGAGTGATAGGTGAAGAATATTCATGATTGATTCCTTCTGAAGAGCAGAAATCTAAGAACTTTTGATTTTCAAATTCCTTTCCATGATCACTTCTAATTCTGATCACACAGCTGGATTTTTCCCTTTGTAATCTTTGACATAATTCTTTGAATACATCAAATACATCTGACTTTTCTTTGATAAAATTTATCCATGTATATCTTGAAAAGTCATCAACCACCACATAAGCATACCTCTTACCACCAAGACTTTCAACCTGCATAGGTCCCATAAGATCCATATGTAGAAGTTCCAAAACTTTGGAAGTTGTCAGATGTTGGAGCTTTGGATGGGACATCTTGGTTTGCTTGCCTATTTGACATTCACCACATATTTTGCCATCATCAATCTTTAGTTTAGGAATACCTCTTACAGCATCCATAGATATGATCTTCTTTATGCCTCTGAAATGAAGATGACCTAGTCTTTGATGCCACAGTTTCACTTCTTCTTCTTTAGCTAGAGAGCAGGTTGAAGTGAGACTAAGATTTTGGGATTCCCACATGTAACAGTTGTCTTTAGATCTGGCTCCTTTCATGACAACCTCTTGTTCTTTGTTAGTCACTATACATTCAGATTTGGTAAAGTTTACACTGTATCCTTGATCACATAGTTGACTTATGCTGATCAGGTTAGCAGTTAAACCTTTAACTAGCAGCACATCATCTAGTCTTGGAACATCTTGACAATCCAAGGTTCCAACTCCCTTGATTTCTCCTTTAGCTCCATCTCCAAAGGTAACATACCTGGATGAATGTGATTTTAAGTTTACTAGAAAATTCTTTAATCCAGTCATGTGTCTTGAGCATCCACTGTCAAAGTACCAGTCTTCTTTAGCTGATACTCTCAGAGATGTATGTGCTATGTATGCAGTACTTTTCTTTGACCAGATGAGATGAGATTTCTTTTGATGCCTCTGCTCTGAGTGTTGTTCAGCTGATCTCCAAGCTTGATTGTTGATCTTGTTCTTGGGTATGTGGCTTTGATCAGTCTGAATGTCAGCTTTTGGTCTCCAAACTTTCTTGATGACCTCTGTCTTCTGCTTAGGAGGTTGCTGATTTCTATGCAGCACTTTTTTTGTACCTTCTACTTTCTGCTTGGAAGGTTGCTGACACATCTGATTTGGATATCCATGAAGCTTATAACAGTGAGGTTTGATATGCCCAAACCTTCCACAGTGATGGCATCTCCATCTTTGATATTTTTTCTTCATTTTGTTCTTTCCAGAATGTTGAGACATCTGTTGGAACATTATGTTTGTCTTTGTGTTCTGATGTTGGAGCATCTGTTGGGACATCTTGTTTGACTGTGTAGTTTTTGAAGTAGTTCTGCTAGAGCTTGCTTCATCTCTGTCATATCCCAGTCCACTCTTGTCCCCTGAGTGTTTATTATTGCTGAGAATAACATCCAGTGTGTTTGAGCTGCTGTTCAACATTCTAACAGATTTGGACATATGTTCCAACTTAGAGTTGAGAAGGCTTACTTCACTTTTTAAGGCTTCAATGATCTCTTGATCATTTGCTTTGTCATCTTCTAAAGTCTTATTCTGCTTCTTTAGCTTTATAACTTCACTGCATATTTCAGAGCTTCTTTTGTATAGATCTTTGAATGCTTGCTCAAGTTCTTCATAAGTAAGTTCTTCACAACTGGAATCACTATCATATTCACACAGTCCAGCTAAAGCAGTAATATGCTTAGCTGATTCTTCTTCTGACTCTCCTGAGTCTTCATCAGACCAGGTCACAGAGAGTCCTTTCTTTTGCCTCTTTAAGTAGGTAGGACATTCAAACTTGATGTGTCCATATCCTTCACATTCATGACATTTGACTCCTTTATCTTGACTGGTCTTTTCAGCATACTTTAATCTTTTGTTAGCATCATAAGGTCTTCTGTTCTCAGAGTTTGTGTTTCTTCCACTAGGTTTGGATTTGCCTTCCATTCCTCTGAGAATTTGTTTGAACAAGGTTTTCTGATAAGCTTTTATCATTTGCTGATTCATCATCCTCTTCTTCATCTGTATTTGACATTAAGGCTATGCTTTTGTTCTTTTTGGCATTTGTGTCATTCATTCCCATCTCAAAAGTTTGAAGGGAACCAATGAGTTCTTCAACTTTCATGGAGCATATGTCTTGAGCTTCTTCTATTGCAGTGACTTTCATATCAAATCTTTTTGGCAAAGATCTGAGAATCTTTCTTACAAGCTTTTCATCAGTCATCTTTTCTCCCAAAGCTCCAGAAGTATTGGCTATATCCAAGATGTTCATATAGAACTCATGAATTGATTCATCTTCCTTCATTCTCAAGTTTTCAAACTTGGTGGTGAGAAGTTGAAGTCTTGACATTTTTACTTTTGATGTTCCTTCATGAGTTGTTTTGAGAGTATCCCAAACATCTTTGGCCAGCTCACAATGATGCACACGTCTGAAAATATTCCTATCAATGCCATTGAATAAAGCATTTAAGGCTTTTGAGTTGCCTAGTGCTGAGTCTTCTTCCTCCTTACTCCATTCTTCTTCAGGTTTCAGCACTTTAGATCCATCTTTGGTGTCTTGGATAGGATGATCCCATCCAACATTGACTGCTCTCCATGCCCTGTTGTCAAGTGACCTTAAGAATGCAATCATTCTTGGCTTCCAGTAGTCATAATTAGATCCATCCAGAATAGGTGGTCTATTTACTGACCCTAAATCTCTGTCCATGTTACAGAATTTGTATTCCCTAGATCTCACCCAGTATAAACAGGCAGGGTGCCTGCTCTGATGCCAATTGAAATTCTGTGATCAGGTATGAGATGTCCTAAGAGATGTCCCAACACTTAATAGGACATTTGACAAATTTAACCAAAACTTAAACAGCAAGAAAAGTAAACAACACAGAAGTTTGTTAACCCAGTTCAGTGTATAACCACACCTACATCTGGAGGCTACCAAGCCAGGAGGAAATCCACTATTAGTAATATTAATTCTAGACTTAAACCACCCTGTTTAATCTATCACTTAATACTTACCCAATGCAATTTCTACCTAAGACTCACTTAGATAAGAGTACCCTACTCACTCCCCCTCAATCACACAATGATCAAGTTTACAAGTTTACAGAAATTGAAGACATCCTTCAAACAATACAGCTTGATCTTACTTCACAGTTTCAATCAAGTCACAAATGCACTTTTGCTTAAAAGCTCATAAAGTGATACATAAAACAACCTGCTATTAAAAACACTAGACACCCTATTTTGACTTCTGAAATTCGTACGCAATTCTATGAGTTTCTGTTGATTAAATAGGTATCTGAATTTTGGGCTTTCTGTAGAATGGTCCAGCCCTAATGAGCAGCAGCTGTCACCTTGAATTTAGGGTTTGTTACTTCCTATATTCTAGGTGATTTAGGTCATCTGTTTTAATCTGAATCTTCAATATAAAACACCCTACAGATGCGCCTTGTTCTGTTTTTATCCATCATTAATTAATTCCAGATACTTCTCCTTAAATATCTCTGATCTGTTAATCAATAATTAATTCTGGAAGCAGGTCTGAGATGTCTCAACATCTGTTGGGACATCCTGGAAAACTGAACTTAAGTTATTTACACAATGTCCCAACATCTGGTAGGACATCCTGAAATAAGTTCACATACTCTGTTTGCTAATGTCCCAACATCTGATAGGACATTCTGAACTGAATTTAACATTTCTTGTTTGGTCAAAAATTCTGCCAATTCTTAAACATCTACACTACCAATCACACATCTTCAATATCCACTGGCTTGGGCAGGTTTATTTATGCTGTGGGGACTCAGACTAAGCTGGATTATGGTGCCTACATATTTGATCAGACCTTGAAGCATGCTAGCTCTTCTGCAACAAAGCTGCCAATAGCTTTTCCCTCCTTGCTGTGTGGTATAGTGCTAAGTCAATACCCTGGAATCCTCACTGAGAAGGACACAGTCTGCAAGAGAGAAAGCCCTCTGGCCTTTCACTACAAACTGTTCCTAAGTCATCATGCAGCAGATGTTGAAGCACCCTCTTGGACATCTGCAGGTCCTTCAACTGCCAAGACTCCAATCTCCAAGGCTGCATTGATTGCTGAACTAAAGACCACTTGCAAAGAACTTGAAGCAAGGAAGCTGAAGCTTGAGGAAATCATCCAAAGGCTGGAGAGTGAAGGAGATCAGAAAGCTGCCTCTGATGAAGAAACTGAAGATGATGAAGAAACTGAAAGTGAGGAGTCTGAGTGATCATTGTATGTGAGGAAAAATGTATGACAACTGCATTGTTAGTCTCTTTGGCCCCAAAATTTGTGTCTAACAAGGGGGAGAACAACACCAACAACAATGTGTAATGATGTTTGATTATGAATGAAAAATCTGTTTGCTCCTGAACTGAATAAGTGTGTTTTTTTCTGTTGCAACAAGATTGGATACATGTATGTTTGAGGGGGAGTAATCTCAAATATGATTCAACAGAAAAGTAATGCTATACTCTGATAAAAGATCTTCTGCTGCACTCTGAAAACCAGAAAAGATGTTAGCTAAAAATTAGCCAAAGGGGGAGTTTGTAGATGTTTAAGAATTGGCAGAATTTTTGACCAACAAGAAATGTTGAATTCAGTTCAGAATGTCCTATCAGATGTTGGGACATTATCAAACAGAGGATAAGAACTTAATTCAGGATGTCTCACCAGATGTTGGGACATTGTGTAAATGACTTAAGTTCAGTTTTTCAGGATGTCCCAACAGATGTTGAGACATCTCAAACCTGCTACCAGAATTAATTAATGACTAACTGATCAAAGATATTTAAGGAGAGTTATCTGGATTTAATTAATGATGGATAAAAACAGAACAAGGCGCATCTGTAGGGAGTTTTATATTGAGGATTCAAATTAAACCAGAAGACCTAAATCACCTAGAATCTAGGAAGTAACAAACCTTAATTCAAGGTGGAAGCTGCATGCGAATTAGGGCTGGATCATCCTACAGAAAGCCCAAATTACAGACACCTATTTAATCAACAGAAACTCACAAAATTGAGTACTAATTTCAGAAGACTAAATAGGGTGTCTAGTGTTTTAATAGCAGGTGTTTTTATTGTACCACTTTATGAGCTTTTAAGCAAAAATGTATTTGTGACTTGATTGAAACTGTGAAGTAAGATCAAGCTGTTTTGTCTGAAGTATGACTTCAATTTCATTAAACTTGTAAACAAAATCACTGTGTGATTGAGGGGGAGTGAGTAGGGTACTCTTATCTAAGTTGTGTCTTAGGTAGAAATTGCATTGGGTAGTTATTAAGTGATAGATTAAACAGGGTGGTTTAAGTCTAGAATTTATATTACTTATAGTGGATTTCCTCCTGGCTTGGTAGCCTCCAGATGTAGGTGTGGTTATACACTGAACTGGGTCAACAAACTTCTGTGTTGTTTACTTTTCTTGCTATTTAAGTTTTGATTAAATCTGTCAAGTGTTGGGACATCTCTTAGGACATCTCATACCTGATCACAGAATTTCAGTGGTAAAGGTATTGAAGTAGATCCTGCAAAGGTAATAACTATACAAGAGATGCCTGCTCCTCGTACTGAGAAAGAAGTTAGAGGTTTCCTGGGACGATTGAATTACATTGCAAGATTTATTTTTCAGTTGACTGCTACTTGTGAACCAATCTTCAAGTTATTGAAGAAAAATCAAGTATTGGAATGGAATGATGAATGCCAGACAGCTTTTGATGAAATTAAAAGGTACTTACAGGAACCTCCCATATTGATGCCACCAGTTGAAGGAATACCCTTGATTATGTACTTGACAGTATTGGATAACTCAATGGGGTGTGTGTTGGGGCAGCATGACGAGTCTGGTCGAAAATTGCAGGCAATATACTACCTTAGCAAAAAGTTTACCGACTATGAAACAAGATACTCACTGCTCGAGAAAACTTGCTGCGCTTTGGCATGGGCTGCTCGCCGACTAAGACAGTATATGTTGACTCATACCACTTTATTGATTTCAAGAATGGATCCAATCAAGTATATATTTGAGAAACCTGCTCTCTTCGAACGAATATCAAGATGGTAAATGATCTTGACAGAATATGACATACATTATACTACTCAAAAAGCAATCAAAGGAAGTGTAGTAGCTGACCATTTGGCTCATCAAGCAGTGGATGACTACCAATCTATGAATTTTGAGTTTCCAGATGAAGACATTATGATTGTCACTAAAGAACCTAGACAATATGAAGGACCTGGACAAGGATCCCGATGGACTATGGTTTTTGATGGAGCTTCTAATGCGCTTGGTAATGGTGTTGGTGTTGTGATTATCTCTCCTAAAGGTTGTTATACACCAGTTACTGCAAAGCTTTGCTTTAAATGTACCAATAATATGGCTGAGTATGAAGCGTGCATCATGGGTATCAAGGTTGCTATTGAATTGAAGATTCAATTTTTGGATGTGTATGGAGATTCAACCTTAGTAGTCAGTCAAGTTAAAGGGGATTGGGACACCAGGCATCCTAATCTTATCCCTTACAAAGAGCATGTTTTGTCTTTGATCCCGTATTTTGAAGATATTACCTTTGGACATATTCCACGAGAAGAAAATAAGTTGGCCGATGCATTAGCTACCATGGCATCTATGTTTGAAATCAGTTGGGAGGATGAAGCTCCGAGAATTATTACTGATCGATTTGACAAACCTGCATACTGCAATGAAGTGGGTACTGAAGGGAGTAGAAGAAAATCATTGGTTCCATGAAGTGAAGAGATATCTTGAAGCTCAGGAGTTCCCTGAAGGGGCATCTGTCAATGATAAGAAGTTTCTAAGGAGGTTTTCTGCTAAATTCTTCCTGAGTAATGGAATTTTTTACAAACGCAACCACGATTCAACTTTGCTTCGCTGTGTGGATAAGAAAGAAGCAGTAGAGATTATGGAAGACATGCATGATGGGATCTTTGGTACTCACTATAGTGGGTATACAATGGCTAAGAAGATTCTGAGAGCAAGTTATTATTGGTCTACCATGGAAGCTGACTGCTATCAACACTCTAAAACTTGTCACAAATGCCAGATTTATGCTGATAAGGTTCATGTGCCTCCAGTTCCGTTGAATGTTCTAACTGCTCCATGGCTTTTTGCCATGTGGGGCATTGATATGATTGGTGAAATCAAACCTACTGCCTCTAATGGACATCGTTTCATCCTTGTAGCTATTGATTACTTCACAAAATGGGTAAAGGAAGCTTCATTTGCTTCTGTTACTAAGAATGTTGTGGCTCGATTCATCAAGTATAATCTTATATGCAGATATGGCATCCCTGAAAGGATTATCACAGATAATGGTACTAATTTGAACAACACTATGATTACTGATCTCTGCACGCAGTTCAAAATTAAACATCACAATTCTTCTCCATATCGTCCAAAGATGAATGGCGCAGTGGAAGTCGCCAATAAGAATATTAAGAAGATCTTGCAAAAGATGACAGTTACATATAAGGATTGGCATGAGATGTTACCATTTGCTCTACATGGTTATCGTACCACCATGTGTATTTCAACAGGGGCAACTCCATTTTCCCTTGTCTATGGTATGGAAGCAGTTTTACCCATTGAAGTTCAGATTCCCTCTTTGAGAATTATGAAGGATGCAGGCTTGAATGAAGATGAATGGATTCAGACTCGACTTGACCAGATAAACCTGATTGATGAGAAAAAACTAGCAGCTGTTTGTCATGGTTAGATGTATCAGAAGCGGATGATCAAAGCCTTCAATAATAAAGTTAGGCAGTAGGTGTATCAGACTGGTGATTTGGTAATCAAGCGTATTATATTACCACAGGGTGATCCCAGGGGCAAATGGACTCCCACCTATGAAGGGCCATTTGTTGTTAAGAAAATATTTTCTGGAGGTGCTATGATGCTTACCACTATGGATGGTGAGGATTTCCCACAACCTGTGAACGCAGACATAGTTAAAAAATACTATGCATGAAAAGAGACCCGCTAGGTTGACTGGCCTAGGCAAAAATAAGGGCATCCCGGCGAACCAAAAGGGTTCGGGCAAAAATTAGGGATATATATAAAAAAAATGTGTACACCCGGCAAGTCAAAAACCTGAAAAGGCGGCTTGGGAAAAAAACGGTATCCCGGTGGATTGAAAACCTGAAAGGGCAATCTAGGCAAAAGTTAGGGATTAAAGTGTATGACTATGTCTCGTTAGATCACCCATGCAACCTCTACTAGTTTTGTTATCTACGTCAAGTTCAACAGATACTGATCAGTCCAATCGTTTCCTCTCCAATAGCTGAAGATGAGATAATTGAAGATAATGGCAATAGCAAAGTTGAAACTCAATAGGGTCATGTACACATAGTTATTTTTCCTTGTAAAAATTTCTTTGACATGTCTAGTTATAGGTCTATTTCTAAGAATAAGAAAAAATTCCATTTTTATATTCAACTTTACTTTTCCCTCTGTATTCAGCTTTACTTTTTCCTCTTTATTCAGCTTTACTTTTCCCCTTTTACTAAAGCGAAAAATGTCCATTGATTATGTTTGAATGAATATATGCTTTTGAATATGATTGATGTTTACCAGAAATGCATAAAATACAATAATATCATTTACTAAGAACGAACGGAGGTAGGAATTCAACGAAGCTTCGCCGGTTCATCCCCACAGGGTAATCTTTACAGGTATCCATACAGAATACTTCAAGTAATATCTTATACTTCCCACTCGACGAAGTCTTCAAGCAGTTTCATATCCTCCGAAGAATTAAGTCTCCCAGATCTATGTCCATCTCTTTTATCCTCAGTCAGGATATTCAGGAACTTATTCCTTCAATAAAAAGTACGACGAACAAAAACGAGAAGTTCCTAAGTACAATATTCTTAAACAAGACAGAAACGAAGTATTCATACTTTTCAGCAACTAATCGGGATTTATTTTCCCCAGTCAGCAGTTATTATACGAAGCTACTTATACGCTTCAACTACATAGTTCATACATACATCATATCATATCATACACATTCTCATTAAATATTATCTTGCAAGTTGTTATATATATCATTATACTTGCACCCAACTAACCTTGTTTTTTCAGATAAATTCTCCAGCAGATAAACTTCACCAACAACTTACCTTGAGTCGTCGTTTATTCTTCCCAATGGTTATCTTGTTACCTCGGGCCTTCGTTTATTCTTCCCGCAGGTTATCTCATTTTTGGGCCGTCGTTTATTCTTCCCAGAAATCAACTTACCTTGGGTCGTCGTTTATTCTTCCCAATGGTTATCCTGTTACCTTGGGCCGTTGTTTATTCTTCCCGCATGTTATCTCATTTTTGGGTCGTCGTTTATTCTTCCCAAAAATCAACTTACCTTGGGCCGTCGTTTATTCTTCCCAATGGTTATATTGTTACCTCGGGCCGTCGTTTATTCTTCCCGCAGGTTATCTCATTTTTGGGCTGTCATTTATTCTTCCCAGAAATCAACTTACCTTGGGCCGTCGTTTATTCTTCCCAATGGTTATCCTGTTACCACGGGCCGTCGTTTATTCTTCCCGCAGGTTATCTAATTTTTTGGCCGTCGTTTATTCTTCCCAGAAATCAACTTACCTTCGGTCGTCGTTTATTCTTCCCAATGGTTATCCTGTTACCTCAGGCCGTCGTTTATTCTTCCCGCAGGTTATCTCATTTTTGGGCCGTCGTTTATTCTTCCCAGAAATCAACTTACCCTGGGTCGTCGTTTATTCTTCCCAATGGTTATCCGGTTACCTCGAGCCGTCGTTTATTCTTCCCGCAGGTTATCTTATTTTTGGGCCGTCGTTTATTCTTCCCAAAAATCAACTCACCTTGGGTCGTCGTTTATTCTTCCCAATGGTTATCTTGTTACCTCAGGTCGTCGTTTATTCTTCCCGCAGGTTATCTCATTTTTGGGCCGTCGTTTATTCTTCCCAAAAATGTCATCTCCATATTTAAGAAGCATATCAGAAGACTCTTTATTCAAATGGCATCTTTAAGCCCATTCAAGCATCATGATCAACCAATAATATCATTCTACGCACCAGCAAGTGCAAATTTTTGGGTTTTTGTGTTCAATCCTCTTCAATCTTCAAGTCACGAATGGCATGCATGCCAATCTAACTCCTCAGATTCCAAAAAATTGAACAAGGGGCAGCTGTTGTACCCCAAAATTTGCCCTCCCACAATCAAGACAACCTCTCTCAAGGCTTCTAGATGATCACAAGATCCTCAAGACTCCCAATTGGTCAAGAAGTATGGAAGTTTCCTCAGACAATGCCTCCTCCTAAGCCCAGTGTCCAAAACTAGGGTTTTGTGTTTCCTCAGGTTAAAATGAGTTTCAAGGCCTCAAGTGAGCTTCATAACATCCCACATATATTCAAGAACCCCCGTGCCAAGTTTCAAGGCTTTCCCAATAAGTTTGCCCAGTCAGATGATCATATATGCAAAAATCAGTCAAAGTAGTTAAAAAGTCAAACTGAGGTCAACTGTGGTCAAACTAAAGTCAAACTTCAATATTTTTTGCCAACATCAAGTTTATGAAGTAAAATTCATCATTTGATCAAGGATTGATCATGATTCATCAAAGAAGTTTCAGATCATCAAGAATCATGAGTTTCTAAATTAGGGTTTCTTAAAGAAAGTCAACTGAACTTTGACCAGCCATAACTTTCACATGCTTCATCAAAAATTTTCCATCCAAATCTCATTTTGAAGGAAATTTAATTCTCTACAACTTTGTGTCTCACAATCCAAGCCTAAAAATGCTTTATTTAGAAGGTATAAGCTAAAACATTATAGGTCATTTCAAAAGTCAACATCTTCCAAAGGGCATAATTTGAAAATGGTAAAGGATATGGATATGAGACCAAAGAGGTTGGTTAGAAGACTCTTTAAGATTTCCAAAGTGTCCAAGAACACCTTCATAGCCTTAAAATTTAGTGATTTGTGCCTTTGCAAAGTTGGGAAATTTTTGAGGGGTATATTGAACAAATGAGGTCTTAAAACTAAATCTTTTCAAGTGGGCTTGCAATTTTGTAATCCAATCCTTACAATGACATCATTCACGACCCAATGATTATTTTTTCAGATTTTTATAGTTTATTTTATATTTATTTGGATTTTATTCATTAAAATTCAAATTAAATATATATAAAATATGAAAAGTCAAATGAAGAATGAAATCTTTGATTGAAAATTAGTTGGATTATATTTGGAATGATTGGAAATCAACTAAAGTCAGATTGGATCAAAAATAGAAAGGTTAGATGAGATTTTTTGAATATTTGAAAGTGATGAAACTTCATGATCAAGCAACCTTCACAAGCCCACAAATCCACAAGTTTTTGACCTAAATTCAATCACTATATATACATAAACAAAAGCATACACAATGGGACGAATTTTGCAGCCAAGAACACCAAGAACAAAAGTCAAAAATTCCAAGGAAAAGTGAAATTCGGATTTCATCATTTAGGCTTCTTATCAAAGGTTTTAAGGTGTAAAATCATTCCTGGATACTTCATAAACCTTTTCCAATCATCAAAAGCATCACATTGACTCATACAAGCATAAACCGAATTCATGTTCTTGGTCTTTTTTTGATTTTTCGATTACATTGATTTATGCATAAATAATTGATTTGAACTATATAATATTGCATGTTTGATGATATAGATGGATTCTGGATATTTGGTTTTAATTTTTGATGCAGGAATCGCACGATGCCATTGTTTGAGTTTCATAAACTTGAAATTGGGAACCACTGCTAAGAGCAATTTCACTTGAAATTGATGGATCAATTGGACTTAGAGACATCATATTAACTTGTTTGAACCATTAAAAGCAATTTATTCTTGTTCTCTGTGATGTTTGAATGCGCAGGACCTTTAGTGATGGAGAAAATCCGTCACTACAAGCTTTAGGGACGAAAGGCTGTCACTATAACCTAACTGGACAGCTAGAGGAAGAAGATGGAGTCTGACGCGAATTTTGATTTTTAAAACTTTGTTTATTTTATTAGATTTTGTTTGCGTTTATATTTCAGATGCGTTGCTTAGCTCAGTTGGTTGGTGGTACGCGCATGGAGGCAGGAGGGCTGGGTTCGATCCCTGGTTCCAACATTTTTCACATATTTATTTTTGATTGCAAGTTTTAAATATAATGATTGCATCTCATATAAGTATCACCAGCGCGTGCTGGCTCAGTTGGTTTTGTGCTATGCTGTTGAGGTAAAGGACCTGGGTTTAAATCCCAGGTCCTATCGTTTTAGCTATTTTCTTATTTTCTTATTTTCTTTATTTTTGATTAATTAATTAATTAAATTTAAAATCAATAATATTTTTATAAATCTTATATTTTCTAAAACTTATAATTATTTCTTAAAATTTATTATTTGTATTAATTTTATAATATATTTGTATATAATTATTATATATATATTGTAAATAAAAAATAATGTATTTTAATTAAAAAAACCCTAATTTCTTTAACTAAACCTAATTTTTTCCATTAACCCTAAAAACCTAATTTATTTTCTTAAACCCTAATTAAAATATTTTTATAATAACTTTTTATTTTGTATAAATGCTTTATTCTCTTATTATTATTATTATTATTATTATTATTATTATTATTTAAACTTATTGTTTTTCTCATAAATTCTAAACAATTTCTAACTTATTTAATTTCTTTAAAAATACTAATTTTTCTCTATTACTTCATTATTATTTTCTTTTAATTCTAATATCCTAATATTTATTGCTTTATTATTATTATTGCTCTATTTATTTGCTTCATTATTATTATTGCTCTATTTATTTGCTTTATTATTATTTATTTTTATGATTATATTGTAATTATCCCAAAGCAATGTAATAATTTTAGATTTATATTTCCGCATTATTTATTTTTATTGCCATGGTTAGTAATTTTAGGGTGTGTATAACCTAAATGAATAAAATGACTTAGAAAATTAAATAAATAAGATAAATATTTGAAATAAAAGACTCACACACGTAAGTCGATCTTTGATTGTCATCTTGCACTTCCTAGGGTATTCCTCTTGGTTGCCTTATTTAAATGGTCAAGTCCCTCGAATATAGGGGTGTCTTAAGCAAAGTCCCTTCAAGTATAAATCATCATAGTCCCTTCAATTAAAAGATCAAGTCCCTTCGAGGTTGCCTACAGAATAATGATCGTGTCCCTTCGAATAAATGATGATAATCCCTACGAATTGCTAAAGACACCCTTAAGCTGCCTTCTATGACCATACGATGACTCTACGCTTGTCCCTTAACAAATCCAAGGTAATGACTACCTATTCCTTAATAATAGGGATAGTCTTACCCTCGAAAGAACATACGAGAACATGAAAGACTTAATCTAGGGTAGGTAACTCTTAGTTGCTTGCTCACATTTCAAAATATTTTTTACACCTCACATTCTTAAACATTTTTCAAAACAAGGCTTTGTATACATCCATACGAGGATCATTACAAAGTACTTAGAAAAATTTCTAATCACACACTACACTTTCCAAAAACAATTAAAGTGAGCTAAGTAACTAAGAGCCCATGGATAACCATGGATACAAATGGTGCTAACACATTCCCTTTATATAACCTACCCCCCGAACTCAAGTCTTTTAAAATAGGTATTTCCTGTTCTTTTATGTCCTTTCTACTTGGATAAAATAAAAGTCAATGGCGACTCTTGCTATCTGCAACATGACTAAAAGTCAGTTCTTCCACCGTATTACACACCGGGTAGCTAGGGTTGGCTTGATGCCTTTTTGTGATGCATTATGTACATGTATCTTTTGGATGGATGTTTTGTATAAACATGAATATTTATTGTTGGCATCAAACTTGTTGATATATATATATATATATATATATATATATATATGAATGGAAATATATATGTTTGATGTTGTTGAAATGTTTCCGATGTATAATTATTTATCGTTTGAAAATTACCCTATTGTTACATATCTTTTATGAGCAGGTGTTGTATGTTTTTAATTTCAAGCATAATGTGACATGCCTCTTTTATACCATGTTTAATTATACTTTGATGAAATTTTTAACATGTGCCTAAATGATTTAATTGATTATTTGGGGGTATATAAATGGGGTGTTACAACAATAACATCAACTCAACGACTTGGTCGGACGAACTGACATGCTCTGATACCAATTGTAACACCCCTAATTTTCCCTGTCATTTTAATAAATAAAATATGACAATATCAGAGTAAAATGTCATTTACAATTCAACTTTCAACCAACATAAAACATGCTCTTAAAATTTGATTCATAACATGAACAAAAAACTATTCAAATTAAGCAGCGGAAAAACCAAACTTTAGCGATATCATTGAAATAGAAAATAGTTTGAAAACTTCTAAAACAACGTCAACTTGTTCCAAAATATAACAAATGAACAAAAGCAAGAAAACGACGTTCTCGACTCCCATGTTACGTATCAGAGCGGGCGTCATGACTACTTCTGAGCATCTACACGTTACCAACATAGGGGTAGCATTCAAACAGAAGGGGTGAGATTCTTAAACCAATTAAAAGAGAAAAATGATATAAATATAAGGCATATATCACATAAGTACAACAACAACATAATTATCACGACAAGAATCACAACCCAACTACACATCTACAACAAACACATCAATAACATATACATCCATGTCATACACATCAATAACATATACATCCACATAATAACAATGCATGCAAATGAGACTCAACCATAGAATCAATGCATGTGGTACCAAGAATCGATCCCTATTTCATGATCCAGTTCCTGTCGGAACTCTCGACCCCTTTTCCATGGTCCAGTGTAACCCCTCTTTCATGATTACACCCTCGACCCATATTCCATGGTCCAGTGTGATCCCTATTTTATGATCACACCCTACGTCATGATTGAACATAATCTCCTCACCAACGACGAAAACATGCAACAATGACAATATGCAACAACAATAACAACACTTCATGCATATTCTTTCTCATACTAACAATTTTTAATCACCAACACATACACAAATAAACATACATCATGCATTCAAATGTTTTACATAACAACATTCAACATCGACAAAATGCACATACAACCTCTCTAAACCTGCTCACACTACATCAACAACACACAAACCTTCCTAAAACAAAAAAACACAATTTTTCATGAATTTTAATAAATTAAAAACACATTTCTCCCTTCCAGGTCTCTCTAAGCGACCCTATAGCTCACTAAGCGTGCAAGCTACTACCTTGAAGAGGCGGAAGTTTCCAACGGCTCGCTAAGCGAGCAAGGCGAATTTGGTAGAAAAACCCTGCGATTTCTGCATTTCTCCCTTGCGACTCTCACCCTCAAATAGTGTATAAAACCAGTCCAAATCACTATTCTCCACCGGAAAACTCACATCTAACACTACCAACATAAATATACAATTCAGACATTAGGAATTCCTCAATTTCATACCACATTCATCAATTTATCAATCACCCAATCCCACTAACAAACCTAAGGACATCTACCCTAACATTCATATCATAATGCCCTTAAAAGATGAAAGAGATCCCACACTTTACCTTAATTTGATGAAAAATCTCTTCCTTTATCACAAAATCTTTGCCTCTAGCCTTGCCCTAACCCTTCTCCTCTTCTCTTTCCTTCACGCTCTTCCAAAATTCGACAATCAGTTTTTTCCACGAATGATTCCCCCAATTCTCCTAATTCCAAACATAACCCTTGGAACCCTAATATTGAAATCCCTATTATGTCCTCACTAATTCATCATCTAATTACCGTACCACCCTTTCTCCTTATTTCTAATATTATGAATTAATTTAATATAACACTCCACAACTTAATTAATTAATTCCAAATTAGAAACTTAGGATAATTTAATTATTCTGCTCGACACATCATCAAGTTTTACATTATTAGTCCAACACTTTACCTATGACTAAATCTACCCTTCACCATGAGTACACAACACACAACTGTAGCACCACCACACACACCTAATCACAATGGTTCACACAATCACACAAATATACAAAATAAATAAATAAATAACGACTTAAATAAATTAGGGCGTTACAACGTGGATGTCTTTCTTCACAACAGGCCACACCTGAGGATGTCCTTGTTATTCAGCATCAGCCGGTGGATGCTATTGAGAGAGATGTTCCGGAGGATTTTGTTGTTAGGAATGTGGTAGAGGAGATTGATATTAGAGTTTCAGCAGATGGCGTGCAATAGGGTGATACTGATGGTGAAGGTGATGGCACTGGAGGGGCCACCGGTAGATAGACTGATGATCACATCTCATGGATCCTAGATAAGGAGTTATCAAGTTTTGACATAGGTATGAATATTAGGAGTAATATTTATATTGGATTGACCCACTATGAGAGTACTACATAGAATGTTATGCAAAGTGTCATAAGTTACTCTCATGGTGATATTGGTGTATACCACCCTTTGACCTGAAAATACTATGCATCCTAGATGTAAAGTCAAGTATTTTATTGTTGATCAAACATTGTTCGTAACTGGATGATCATAAAGATAATTGATGGGTACTTCATAAAGCATGCTGAGGGACATGAGTAACCTAGATGCAATATGCCCATCCTGCTTAACAGGATAAATGTCTAAGGGCCCAATATTGAACTGGACAAGGATGACACAGTATATGCCTTGTGTTAAATATAGACATAAGGGCAAAAGGGTAATTGCACACACAAGTACTATCATAAAAGGTTTTGTCATATCACATGACAATTTTGTGACTTGGGTAGCAATGATGTGTTACTGGATACCGCTCACTGTTTATTATGTTAAATACATGATTTAATATAATTGCCAACATCGCGAAATCTTACAGGGTCACACACATAAGGACAGATAGAGAATGGGCAGAATAAATAAGGTACACCGTAAGGTACGGTGAACTTGAATAGAATACAAAATATGGTAAGGTACCATATGCTTAATTGACATATGATATAATAATAGTTATTATTATTAATTTTATAATAGTTATAAAATACAATAATAATAAAATTATGTTTATTACAATAATAGTTATTACAATAATATAATAATATTATTATTGAGTTGGACTATTAGCTTGAAGCCCACACAAGTAGTTCTATAAATAGAACCCTAGTGTAGAAGCTCAAAGATTGTTGTTGTTGAAACCCTGTCGTATTCTATTTTTCCTGTCCCTCACTCTAAACCTTCAATCTAATCAGCTAGCATTGTGACTGAAGAAAACTGTTCGTGTGGACTGAGTAGAGGCGTTGTTCATCACATACCGCCCGTGATCATCCATCATTTCAGATTCAAAGGTTTCATCGCCACAAGAGGTAACCTTTGTATCACAGATCATGACCTTTCGTAAGGATCTCTAAAGGGAAATTTGTTTTCCGATGCGTCTAGATCTCAAATTTCCCTTCACTGGAGGGGCCGCCGGTACAAGAGACATTGAGGAACCATTCAGATGGATGTGACGGTTGACGATTCCTTCAACCAAGACCTCTCTACACACGGAGCCAGGATTCCCTGGTGGGCCGATAGATAGATATGTGCTTATAGAGTATAGTGAGCATGTAGTTTTGCGTCTATAGCAGGGGGAGATATTTGGTTTTTACGTTTAATTTTAACATTTGTTTATTAATGCATACATTGTTTATGTATTAACAAATTTTTTATTGGTTGGTGTCACAGGTGCGACTTGTATTGAGGGTCCAGTCTCACGATGCGAAGATGAAGGGTTTCCCTCGTATTCCCTTCTCTGATGCTGCAAGGACGATTGTGAGGGACTTTGACTTGATTCATTTTGGTCACTGCTCCTTGACCATGTTGGATGCAGAGTTGCTCAATGCCTTCGTCGAGAGGTGACACAAGGAGACATCATCATTTCATCCCCCATTTAGAGAGATGATTGTGAATTTAGATGATGTCGCTTCCTTGTTCCATCTCCCTATCGACTGCATATTCTGGACAGATCCTTTATTGAGTGTGTCTCAGGCACAGGAGCTGGTAGTTGGTGATCTTTATTTGCCTGAGGCAGTTGTGGCATATGAGTTCGCTGATACACGAGGTGCTCACCTTCGTATGTGGTGGCTGCGGGATAGGTATGTCAAGCTCGTTACTGGTGGTAGATATCAGGTTGCCTCTAGGGCGTACATGCTGCATGTAGTAACATGTACTCTCTTTGCGAGCAAGTATGGTACATATGTGAATGCTCGCTATCTATGCCTCTTCAGCGATCTAGAGTCGCACAATTGGACTTGAGGTTGTGCAACTCTGACTCAGTTGTATCATGCGCTCGGGGAGGCGACCCGATTTGATACGAAGCATCTAGCTGGGTATCTTAGTTTGTTACAGGTATATCTTAATTCATTTTCTTACTTACTTTTTGTTTTATTTTTATAATAGTATTAATTCTAATTTAATGTTTATTGTGATCTCAGTGATGAATCTATGAGTATTTCCCGAAGATATGCGATAGGAGGATCCAACCCTATACATTAGGGGAGCCACATGCGAAGAGGTGGAAGGCGAGGCAGAAACACGCAGGAGGCATACTTGAGTACATGAGGAGATTGGATGAGCTGACCATAGATGATGTCATCTGGACACCCTACGATGAGCATTGAGTCGTACATGCGTTTGAGAAGTTATCATTATACTCCGACTATATGCGGCGTGAGACTTTGATTGCCACGCACCTGCCAGTGAGATGTCTGCATCAGTTTGGGTACATTCAAACCATATCACCAGGAGTTTCGGATACACCCTCTGAGGGTATTGATAGGTGGTTTCAGACGCACTTTATCACTTCTGCACGCACCATTGTTAATAGATCTGCACATGTGCAGTACCCCTTACAGTGTGGGAATGCCAACTTGGAGTGGTATCTCAGCGTATTCCATCCACGCATCACTCCACCAGCGGCTGAGAAAGCACTCTCAGAGGATGTACCTTCTGGTGGCCAAGATCATGTTGGTGACGTTCCTGCTCCTCTTCCTGTTCCAGCACATCACCATTATGATGCACACCAATTTATTATGATATGAGTGCTGGCTGATGAACTCACGCACTTGATAGACCCTGATGGTAGTATTGCTGCTGGATTAGCTAGGATTGCACACTTAGCCCGTAGGGGGCCTATTTAGTATTATTTTTACTTTTAGATGATTTGTATATTATTGTATCATATGTATATTATGGCAGAACAATATATTATTATTATGTCTTCATTTATCCCCTTACATTGCAGTGATCTTGATTAAAAAACTTAAACAAATAAGAAACCAACATTACAACATTGATTAATCAATATTAAAAACCTAAACACTACCAGATACTTCAGGGCGTTTCAACATTGTTATTATTTCATCAACTGATCTTGCCAGCTGCACATCTAATGCCAGCGGATCCCATGTTAGACGACAACGAAATAATCTCCACATTTTGCTGACGTCTTCATCATTCTTCAGCTCAATTAGATTATATTTCACACTACCATCCCCCAAATTCTCCCGAAATTCGATATTCAACATCTTTCTATTCTCACCATCATGCAACAATTCCTTCAACTTCGAAGTCAGGCCGACAAATGAGGTTGCGTCATCCGGGAGCATGAATTCGATAGGTTGAGAACCTCTCTTGAAGTAAACTTCTGCCTTAATTAAAAATATCGGAATAACCATTTTTTCATATACGTTTAACCACAAGACCTAACCCCTATTTATACAAACGTGCAACAATTCTGGACCACACAAACTGTCGGTGCAATCACAACCATACAAAACTGCCAGCAAAATCTCGACCGTTTAAATAAAAAATCTAAAAAAACTCTAAAATTATGCCTACCGAGAATTTCAAAGGATTAAAAATTTCCGTATCAACTGTAAATTTTCAAATATCCGATTTTTTTGGCAATATACCGAGAATTTGAAATTACTGATATACCGATAATTTTAAATGAACTACCGGGAATTTCATTACATACCAGAAATTTCATTATATCTACCGGGAGTTTGTTTTGGAAATTATATGTAAAAAATTTAGGGGCATTTTTGTCATTCTGAAAATTTAGAGGGTGTCAGATATGAGAGGGGGTAATAGGTCCTTTCCTAAAAAAAAACAGGTCCAAAAGAAATCGAAGCCCATGTTGAAAATAACGGTAACGTGAGCCCATGAGAAAAATGGAGGTAAACTGAAATTGAAATTGAAAATTGGAAATGCGGTGGAGATTGTTCCATGGATGGGAAGTCTAACCTTCCGATCAAGCCGGATCCTTCTTCCCCGAACTTCGTCCGCAACTTTCATGCCGCCTTGAAGCGCAACCGTCCTCTCGGTATTCCCCTTTTCCTTCATTTTTCTTTTTCATCCCCCAAGTCGGAGTTAGCTAGGGTTTTCACTTACCGTTTCTACTGCGTTTTATTAGCTACAGGACAATCCAATGTCATTAGGCCAAGACGCACACTTCTTTTTCAACCAAAGGATTCAGTCACACGCCGGAACAACGATTCTGAAGCCAGCACTGTTGTTAACCCTTCTCAAGATGCAAATGTTCACACCAAAGCTCCTCAAGGTAAATTTTTATTTTTATTTTTATAGAGTCAAACTAGGATTTAAATGAGAGGTCGGAGATTTTTAGACTAGCTTTCGAAGCACGCACATGTTACATGCTTTTCGCCTAAGCGGTAAGATGGAACTAAGATGTTGGATGTTGAGTTGGATGTGTGGAAAGATTAGATAAATGTCTTTCTATGGAGTATATGGAAGGTAAGTTCAGAAGAAGTCTTTCTAATATAAAGGGGTTAAAGTTGGAGACCATATCATCCCTAAGCTAGACTGTTGTTTAAATATTTTGGATCCGTAATACAAAATGGTGGAGAAATAAAAGGGAATGTAAATCATCGTGGAGAAGAGTTTCAGGTGTTTTATGTGACGCAAAGGTACTACTAAAGCTGAAGGGAAAATTTTACCGGATTGCGGTGAGACCTGTAATGCAATGTTGTATGAGATAGAATGTTGGGCGGCTAAGAATGAACACGAGAATAAAGTAAGTGTAGCAGAGACGAGGGTGATGCGTTGAATGTGTGGAAAGACTATATATAATAGGATTAGAAATGAAAATGTTGAATGTGTGGAAAGACTATATATAATAGGATTAGAAATGAAAATATTAGAGAGTGTTGGGGTAACGCATATAGTATAGAAGATGGTGTAAAGAGAAGACTTGTAGATTCCGTGGTAAGGAGAGTTGATCAAATGGAGAGATGTCAAACAACTAGAGGAAGAGGAAGACCTAAAAAGACTTTAAGTGAGGTTTTAAGATAGATCTCGAGATTAACAATTTGGATTGAAGTATGGTTTTGGATAGAATATTATGGCGAAAGTTGATCCATGTAGTCGACCCCACTTAGTGGGAAAAAGCTCGGTTGTTGTATTTTTATCTATATTCATTTTTTTTTTCTTGTTTGCTGTGTCTTGCTTGTGCTTGTGGGCATATTCCAAATATGTTTTTAACAATGCAGGGGCCAATGATGAAAAGGCCATTGAGTTGGAGAGTTTGTCTTCTTATATGAGTTCACTTGGATTCACAGAAATGGAATATGTTGAAGGCAACCAACATGAAGCTTCAATTGATGATTCAAAGCAAGCTAAAATTCAGAAGGCTGAGCCTGATGGAGGAGTTAGTTGCTCCGTGTTGCCGAGGAGAGGTACAGTTACACGGGATAATTTGCACCAGTTCAGAAACTTTCTTAGTAAGCCAGCAACACAGTCTTCTGTGGTTGGACCTTCGAGTGCCACAACTACCTCGGTCAATTCAACTTCAGCTCCTATGATGAATTCAACGACCCGTTTGCATTTAGAAAGTGGCCCTAGCGTAGCTGATCCTTTAGGAAAAGCTGAAAGAGTTATGGAATCAGCAAATATAAACAGTAGTGTCGAAAAAGCGAATAAATTATCAGTTGATAAGGCTGCAACTGCGATGCAAACATTTGATTCTTGTGTCGACTCTGAGTTGGCATTTAAAGGGAGTGACCGATCTAAGGAGCAACCAGAATGCATGTTAAAAGAAACTCACAATTCAAATTATGTTTCTGATGGTGACAAGTTGATCAAAGGGAAAGAGCCTGCAGATGTTGCCAGCGTACAGCCTCAGATTCCGGTGCCCAAAACATCATCTTTGGACGTGAAGTCTGAATATTCTAAGTTAGAAAAACAAGAGAAGGCTGTAAGTAGTAAAGGTTCCTCAGTCGCTAAGAAAAGGACTTATGACCCAGATTTATTTTTCAAGGTCAATGGCAAGCTTTATCAACGTCTTGGCAAGATAGGAAGTGGCGGAAGTAGTGAGGTGCACAAGGTGATTTCATCAGATTGTAATATATTTGCACTTAAGAAGATCAAACTCAGGGGTCGTGATTATGCTACTGCATATGGATTTTGTCAAGAGATTGAGTATCTTAATAGGCTGAAAGGAAAGGACAACATTATACAGCTTATAGATTATGAGGTACTGTGCTCAACAACTGGTCTTATATCATGCTATACTTTGAAGTTTTTTTATATTTTAGTTACTTTTGCTTCATATCTCTCTCTTCTAACATTTGATAGCACAACATAAAGAAAACAAATATTTTTTGGGTCGGTTTTCACTTGTTTGTGTGTTTGTATTGTTATTTTTTTTATATGTACCAGTGAATCTTATTTTAACTCAATGCATTAATTAGGTGACTGACAAGGCTTTGCTCGAAGAAGTTATGAAAGGCTCACTTTGTAATAAGGATGGCCGGGTCAAAGATGATGGTTATATATACATGGTTCTTGAATACGGTGAAATTGATTTAGCTCACATGTTGTCACAGCAGTGGAAGAAGCTGGGTGAATCAAACGAGATCATAGATGAAAATTGGCTTCGGTTTTATTGGCAGGTTTCAAAATCTACAAACACGTAGCTTTGAAAATATTATGTTCTCTCTAACACTTCCATGCCTAACCATGTCTACTTTTATGAGTTCTTGATGTTTATGCGATTCTTCAAATTTCAATTAGTATTTGAAATGTAGTTTATTTTAATTATTTTAATTTTGCTTTTTATTTAAATCTCATTCACACACTATTTCATTCATAATAATCAATTTGACATGATATTATTTCATGCATGTTGCCATTTTTATCCTTATATGGTTATAAACTGCTGTATTTCCCTTGGTTACGAATGATTGTATTTTCCTTGTTTTTTTCTGCCAGTTTAAATTAGCTTTGACTGTTTCTTTGACTCCTTTTGCAGCAAATTCTTCAAGCTGTCAATACAATTCACGAGGAGCGTATCGTGCACTCTGACTTGAAGCCTGCTAACTTCCTCCTCGTCAAGGGTTCCCTAAAACTAATTGATTTCGGTATCGCCAAAGCAATAATGAGCGATACTACTAATATCCAACGGGAATCACAGGTGTTGTTTATTTTCCACTTCTCCTATCCTTTTGACTCTTGTGTTTCCCTTACCCTGTGGTGTGTAATGTGTTTTACCTGTGCTTACTTTCTTGTTTTTGTTCATAATATGGATATGGATTTACAGCAATATCTTACTAAAGTTTTTCTCACATTGTTAACTGAGGTTCCTAATTGCTTATTAGTGATATATGAACTGTATCAAGTGGTTCTGGTGAGGATGGTTAAGTTTTATTTTAGCTAGCCTTCCTTTGAATATATAGTTTGTTCAGCTTTATAAAAATTTATAAGTCAGATAATTTCTATTTACTCGAGTTCAAAGAACACAATTTTTTTAGCAAATTTTTGGCAATAGTGTAAGGGAATTGCATCGACCTCCCCCGAGGTTAGTCTACAGTAGCTATAGAGGTGTTTTTTTACATGCAAAAGTAGGGGGTGGGATTTGTTACAGAATTAAAGGAAGTGAGTCTGTCTATGTAAAAAGTAGAGGGGTCTAAATGTTATTTACAGAGACCTCAAGGGGGAGTTGACTAATTTTCCCTAGAGTTTATTTAAAAGCAGTTTGTTGCAATTCTTTAATCATCATCTATGAAGTACAGACTTTACACAGACACCAAGACACGTACACGGCCACTCCGACACCGATAAGTATAAAATATAGGACACCGACACCGCTACATATATGATACCATTTGAGTTTCATCTATCCATCTATTATTTAAAGTGTTAAATATAATCTAATCAAAATTAATATCTTTAATTCTTCATCAATAACATTGCTTCCATACATGTCTAACCCTTTTAAATGTGTGAGATTTGTTCAAGAAACTTATAAGGCGTGTTGAAGCAAAGAAAAAACATTTTTTTATGAAACACTTGTATGAATTGTCCGACACATGTTTTATGAGTGGCATACGAGTGTCAGACACTGATCCTAAGAGTAGCGAATCAGATAAAAAAACCATTTTAATGGGAGACACTTGTCTGACCTTTTCGACACTCGTTTGACTTTTCCTATACGTGTTGTACGGGGGCCATACAAGTGTTGGACCCCGCAACACCTCTAGGCCTCTACTCCTAGAGGTGTCCATGCTTCATAGGTCATCATTCTTCTGTATTGAATAGAACACATGTCCTTTTTTTTTAATCAAATATGGTGATTTGCTGCAAGAACTTAAGGGGCACTTTCTCTCCATCTGGATTCATACTGGCCCGAGTCAATAATACTCTTAAACTGTTACGCTAATTGATTGAAAATTTTGAAATCCTAAACAATTAGATAGGCTGAGCGATGCATTTAGCACAACTCTATTATGATAATTTTATTGGTCTTTCTTACTGGCTTATTTTAAGAATGTGATTTCTTATTTCTGTGAAGTTGTATGAAAAAGCTCATCTTTGAACTTTTCATCTCAATTTTCAGTAACTGTCAAACTGACTTGAGTGTTAATTTTTCACCAAATTATTTTTCAAAGTGTAGGTGGGTACTCTGAGTTACATGTCTCCAGAAGCATTTTTGTGTAATGAGACTGATGCGAGCGGAAACATCATCAAGTGCGGCCGGCCATCAGATATCTGGTCTTTGGGGTGCATCCTCTATCAAATGGTATATGGAAGAACCCCTTTTTCAGAATACAAGACATTTTGGGCCAAATTTAAAGTTATTACTGATCCCAAGCATGAAATCACCTATGAACCACTTTCAAATCCATGGTTGGTGGATCTTATGAAGAGATGTCTAGCATGGGATCGCAATCAAAGGTGGAGAATTCCTCAGTTACTCCAACATCCTTTTCTTGCACCTCACGCACTACCTCACCCATCTTTGTCCCAAGACCATAGCTGTAAATTTGTACAACTTGTTGCTGAACATTGTGCACATGACCCTGAAGCATGCCAGCTTTGTCATCAACTCCAACGCCTACTGGTTGATCCACTTGAGTCAGCGAATCAGTCACTAAACTCAAGAGATCAACAAATAACACTCTTGTCCCAACTGTCTGAACTCTGTATTCGACTGCGGGAACGTTTGATGGGTATTGATATTGAGTAACCCGATGGCTGGCTAATCTTTTTTTGTCTTTTTTTAGTTCAATGTATTCCGATTGATCGGAGTGAGGTTAGTGTGTAGCTAGTGTATCAGTATAGTACATGTCTTGTATAAATTTGTTTAGGCAGGGAAAAAACACTAGCTTTAATGATTGGGTTTGAAAAATCGAATTACACATTGATGGTGTATATCTTTGAATATATAAATTTAAAAAATGAATTGTAATTCACTTTATTTTAATAATTTTATAACTTTTCTACCTATACATAATATTATTTTCAACCCAAGATTACATTATAGTCTCTTTTCAAAGTAAGGGTTGTTTATATTAACAAGACAAAATCCATTTCAGCCCAAGACAAAATCCATTCTATTAAATGTCATAAATACAAACGTGATATATACTTTAGAAATCCATTTCAATTTTCAACGATAGGCAGAGTTTAGTGTTTTTCACTAGTTCCTAAAAAAGTTTGAAAATGTAATTCGCTCTTTCAAAAGATTGCTTTAATCTTACACAATGAATAAAATAGGTTAAAAAGAACTAGTCTCAATGGAGTTATTAAGAAAACAAAAAGTAACAGTTACTATACAACCTTTAGACAGACTTTGAAATGGTATATTTAAGTGCATAAGGACCCAGCAAAGAAAACATAACGCAACCCCGGTCTATACAACAACCACTCCATTTCATAATGTACCATAATGAATTTCTTGTGACTGACGGCAAATTTCATCAGTTAACAACAAGTGCCGTCTTTAATAATAATTCTCAGCGATCAAGATCCAATGACTTGCTTATACCGCAGCTGCAATATTACTGTCATTAACTTGTCATTCTACTCCTCTTTGGAAGACAATTTGTAAGTTAATTCTGCACGGGCTTCCTCCAACATCGTCAAAAGTTCCTTAACAAATGGAGTATTTGTTCCATGAGTAATCCTTAGTATATCCACAGCCTTGGTCAATGATATAACAGCTTCCTCCGTGTCTTCAAGATACCTACATCAAGACAATTAAACTCAAACAATATGTATGTAAACAGACATGCACAAATGTACTATGTTGGAGAGAGAAGCATGATATTTAACATCCTCATATATGCTTCATTAGTAGAAGAATTTAATATTCACACTCAATGTGTATGAGTTTCAGTTGATCGATACTAACCATTCAAGTTTTCCACAAGTATAATATTGCAAGCCAAGCAGAGGGTGAACAGCAGGATATACTCCTGCAATGAAGTATAATATTGCAAATTAGGAATTTTTATTTTCCATTCAACCGGGTAAAACCAAAAATAGTAAGTATTTGAAGAGCAATATAGACAACTTTGAAATGGAAATAACGACTTAAACTACCAATCGAATCAGAGTTAAGAAAGCTAATAATTTTGTCAATTATTGAGGATAGAAGTTTGAGATGACATACTTTGATAGATTGGTATGGTCAGTTTGCAATATGCTAAAGCTTCTCTCCAATGTTCCAGCTTCATTAATGACTGCAGAAGACATCAGCAGGTCTTAAGATTAACTAATTCACAGTTAAAACTTAAAATATCAATTACTGCATAAATGGGTTATAAACACTTCTCCACAGTAGCTGAACTAAGTTAAAACATGTATAGAAAGGTTGAACTTGGTATCATCAAGCAATATATATTAATAGTTAATATTGGAATAGTAACAATAGTAGATAGAGAACTACAAGGATGAGCTTACCTTCAAAATCGTCTCACGTGTTTGCATCAAATTGATTGAGAAAGGATGATATAATTTTGTTTGCAGGTTCTCAATCATTTTATATATAGATATAGCTTCTTGATAATCTATATATAGTCAAGGATTTAATTTATGGGCATAAACTGAACGTAATTTCCTTTGTACATGGATCAAGGTTTCCAAAGAGGGTAAGAAAGAAAAAAGACTGGATGCAAATGTAAAAGAAAAATAGTTCAGGTGACAGCAATTGCAGTTACAAGTTCTAGTCAGAAATGTTAAAGGATACTGGCACTAGAAGAAGGCTTAGAAGCTTCTTCTGATAGCAATTTTATTTCAGTTGCAATTTTCTTTATTTCATCCTTGTCCCTAATCAACCCACATTCTTGGCATTGGAATGCTTTTCCATCTTTAGTTTAAACAGATCAAAAAAAGAAAAAACAAAAGGTCAGTAACACTTGGTGGACCACTTAAAAAGAGAGGATGTAATTAGACTACAAAATCAATAACTGGTAAGAGATTATATTGTTTCTTTTCGGCTACTTGACATTTGCTGAAGCCATAGACGGGGACATACCAGATGTACGGAGCAAGAAACCATCACATGTTTCATTTTTGCACCTGTATCCTTCTAGAATTGCATTATTTCGAACATCATCGTACTGACCCTTCAAAACTAACTTAACTGAATTAGCTAATGAAAGCATGACAGTTTTACTTAAATAGCAAGTACTATGATGTGCCAACAAAAAGTATCCCATATTAAGTGATATAGCAAATACCACTTTAGAGCAGAGAGGACAAACACAAGTGAATAGGTACTGCTCTTTGAGAGTCTTCTGTCGAGTCACGGTGCTTCCCGCTGTCTCTATATAACTTATCAATACCTTAAAAATACAGAAAATAACAAGTATTGAACTTTATGTAGACCAAAAATAAAGATGTAACGCAACACATTACCTTCTATGATACTATCATAAATTAGTCTAAGATACAATCAAGATATTTTTAATATTTTCCAACACTTTTCTATAAGCTAAAACCACAACTTGCTATAGATTTAAGGTTTTACCTTATTATAAATGTACTCTGTAAGAAAAAACAACTCATAAAATCTGCAATTGGAGGGTGATCGGCAGGCCACATCACATTTGGAACAAAAGATGGGACTAGTGACAACATTTAGAGCAAACTTCAAGGTCAGACTGCACTCGGAAAAGCTAGGACAAATCATAACTGGGGCAAAACATAAGGGCAGATTGCTTCTCAGGGATAACCCGGGCCAGATTGCTTCTTGTTTTAGGTAAGACCTCCTCATAAAAATGATGCCTTGATTTTTTTATTGTTGCCATAAATTGGCATATGAAATCTATATATGCCAAACTTTTCATAAATTTGTAGAGGCACAGTTTCTCCTCCGGTAGTTTGACTTCCATTTATATCTTCTAAGAGGTCATAATAGTAGTTTCCTAAAGAGGCTCAAATTAAAAGTGTAGATATCTTAGAGTACAATGAGATGGAGTATACAGAGAATAAATGAAGCTAATCATGAGAACCCAACTCTACGCCCAAGTTTTGCTGAGTTTGCATAAATAATCTTTAAATGACATCTCTTGCACTATAAGCTAGTGAACTAAATATTAGAAGTGTTAATTTCTACTTAAGCAAGAAGAAAAGAAACACATACCTCAGTCCCTCTGGGTAAGTGCTGCAAAGCACGTACTGATGCTATCCTCCCCTCAAAAACCAAAACTGAATTGGGCAAGCAGCTACATGGTAAAACCATGATTAGAAGAATAAAAACAAATAGGATATTAAGACATTATTTTCGGAACAAAAAATAATTTAAATGGTCACCTGTGATTGATAATGGAAACAACAGGATACAGTCCAGTTCCCAAAGGTCTCAACTCACTGTCACAAATGGTATGTGCATTACATGCAAACTAAAGGAACAAAAAGATCTTACTTTAGAAACCGTATCTAAAATCAATATGTGTAAATCCTCATAAACATAACATCGAGAGCGCTGTGTGTGATAGAATAATTGATGGCAATTATATAAACTAATTTAAGTTTTGAAGCCTAAAACCTTGGAAAAAATTTCTGCAATCTCTTTAATATTGATTTCAGGCCATTGTAGTATTAAGTGTACAAGATTAGCCATCTGTGCATACAACACCAGCTGCTCCTCTGTAATGTCAGACATGTCTTCGTGGAAGTAAGTGTTAAAAATAACAATCATGATGAACATGTTGGAAAACAAAATGCACTAAAGATTAAGAAAAAACTAGTAAAAGGATACGCGCCACTAATGCATCCACTAACTTGTAGTTGTCCATTGCAGTGCTTGGAATGATCTGAAAATAAAATGAACTTTAAAACTCTTTCATGCTTGTTCTATATTCATATTAATCATCGATAAAATAAAAGAAAAGCAGTTCAACTTAAATAGCACCAATACATTACACAAAACTAAACTTTCTTCACATTTACCTTCTCATCTTGCAACTTCCTTCGAAGATAGAGTTTGAGCATCAACCTTATCGACGGTGTAACAGATTTTCTCTTGCGGTCGTCTAACCTTGACAGAGCTTCACATTCAAGACGATGCAACCTCCACTCCGACTTCTAAATATCATCAAAAGAACCACAAGAACATGCCATATCAATATTATTGTTGTTCGAAACACATTGTATCTACTTTTTTCAAATATCTGTAACATCATGATTCATGATATAAAGTACTACATAACCTGACATGGTGTTCCACAATACCAAACAACTTGACAACGCGAACACTTGCTAAGGTTAGTTGTTCTGAAACAACCATCACACCTTTTGTGAGTTGATACACAAACATAAGGCTCTTGACTAAGAATCACCTCCCCTGCAAATGCAATGCAGCCTCAAAATCAAATTAGAAAAACATATTTTAACGCATTTACATCACTTTCCAGCATTACATTTACATATGAAGCATAGACATAGACACTGAACATTAACACGTCAACACCGATAATAATTTAAAAAATAAATAAACTAAACCTAATTACAAGTATCTGTGTAGGTGTCAACACGGAAACGCCTTTATTCAGAGGGGTGGATGCTAAAAGCAAAATACTAGTACAATGAAACTAGTTAGAAAGAGAGATACCCGGGTAGAAATCCCTAGTAGTGAAGAGAGAACGACCCTTTCCATGAACGGTTGAAACGGTTAAATCACGATCCTTTAGGGCTTTATGCAATTCCTCCATTTTCGGTTTTCACCTTTTGCTCTGTTCGCGTTATAGTGACTAGTGACGAAATTATAGATCCGACCCCATTGGAATGAGTCGGGTCGAAATCGAACCCGTTAATGAAAGAAAACCGCCTCGGGTTATCCGCCCCGATATTATAGTTAAATTCGTTTCCTTTTTCTGCGATTTTCTTCTTCGCTTCTCTTTCTACTGTGATCACTGAACGGTTGATGGTGTTACAGAACCCTTCATCAACAGCTTCGTTGTTATTAGCCACCACAACGAGGGTTTTCATGGCATCTTCAGGTTAGTGTTACTTTTTCATGGTTATTGAACAATTTTTTGAGTAAAGTTTGAATTTTGAAATTGAAATACTTGTTCCTCTCTTTTTTTTTTATCAGCTTTGGACAACACTTTGCTGGTTTTATGTGGAAAATCACTAGCTGAGAATGAAACTGCTATAGCAATTAAGGCTAATAACACTCTCAAGCTCCCTGATAAGGGAAAATTATCAGTTATTTTGCATTCACAGTTCAATAAAAGTGTTATGCAAATGCAACAAAAGTCCTTCCAATTTAGTTCCTTTGTGAATTCTCTTTCCACTAATCAATTTGGCAGGTTTCTCATATGGTCCCCAGAGTTATCTTCAACACATGATGTTGTGTCGCAGTATGTCGTCTTGCACTTGTTTCCTTTTATATGCTGTGTTTAAGACTATGGTTTGGTAGGTTTAAGATGTTATTGTTCTGAATTTCATGTTATTCTTTGCAGTAACTTTTGTGAACTTCCGATTGGGACAGTATGTGTTGCTGATATTCAGAACAAAGGACGAGGTTTGATTGGACAATTAGTATTTTACAATGATTCTGTCCCCTTAAACTTACATTTTAGTTTATTTTGAAGTTTCTCTGAGAGCTTAAACTCTTAGGTCGGTCAAAGAATGTCTGGGAGTCCCCGTTAGGTTGCCTCATGTTTTCTTTTACTCTGCAAATGGAGGATGGACGGGTCGTTCCTTTAGTTCAGTATGTGGTTTCCCTGGCTATCACAGAGGCAATCAAGGATATATGTGACAAAAATGTAAGCACCTGGTTTTTATGTACTGTCTTTACAGTGAATTTGATTCGGGAAACTAGTATTAAGTTTAATATTTAACTATTTAATTTAAGTCTGTATGCTTTCAAGCAATATAATTGTGCACGAGTTAGTTATTGAATGAATAAACAAACTGAAGTTTAATCTTCTGGTAAAAGTAATGGTTCTTCATGTGATTATTGAAAAAATAAACTGTGAAGTTGTATGTAGTTAGTATTAAGAATGTTGTTATTTGTAAAAAAAATCATTTTTTGATCCACTAAAATGCAAACTTGGTTGGTCTGTCTAGCATAGAATGTGTGTATAAACCCGGTAAGCATAAAGAACAAATGTGAGCAAAATTTCTGAATGGATCAAAGGTAGAAGAAGACAATTCCCATTATCATGGAGTTTCAAAAGCTGAATGATTTTTGGTTGTTGTCATATTATTTTGTTAAATAACAAATGTTTACTTTGTGCAACTTCCATGATTTGTTACAGTATTTTATTTTCTAGTTAGGCTCCTGTACATTTTATTTGAACACTTTTCATTCCAGGGATTACCATGCATTGATGTCAAAATCAAGTGGCCAAATGATCTATACTTAAATGGATTTAAAGTTGGAGGCATTCTTTGCACCTCAACATATAAATCAAAGAAGTTCAACATCAGTGCAGGTAATAAGGTATTCTTGGGTAGCAAATGTTTTCAATGATGACCAGCACCTCCATCCCATGTACTGTATTAATTAAACTTGTATATTAAATCCTGTTCACTGCAGAGAATTTGATTTATTTTAGTGTCATTTTGGTGAGGTCATAACAAATTCTATGATTTCACAGGAATAGGATTGAATGTCAATAATGAGAAACCAACAACATCCTTGAATTCAGTTCTAAGAGAATTGTCTGTGGGAGCTTACCAATTTCAAAGAGAAGATGTTCTGGCAGCCTTTTTTAACAAATTTGAGAAGTTTTTTGATCTATTTATGAACCAAGGTACTGTGCTAATTGTTTTATAAAATTGATCAAAATGTATATTATGCGGAAAGGGAAAAAGATCATGGGGAGCAGGATGCACTAGTGCAGTATATAATTGAAAATTGCTTGCTTATTTACCATGCAATTTTTTTTTACAATCCACTATTTTCCCTTTGCCAGAGTGAGTTCTTTTCCTCTTCTTCATGGCTGTGCTATTGACTTGTAAGGTGTGATTTAGAGCTATGATAAGGTTAAGTATTGTACATTTGGAGAGGATGCAAAAGTAATTCGGAAAGTTAGAGCAGTTAATTTTGCCTTTGAGTGATAAATGTTAGTATATTTAGTATTGTGTTGGCCCTCCTTATCACTCCACTCTTTTACTCTCCCACTCCAACCACGAAGTCAATCTTATAGGGGATTGGTTTGTTAAATAAATGGGGGGAAAATGTTAACTTGGTAGTTCTGAAAGGAGAAATCTGTTATAAATTGGAAATCAATAGAAGAGATTTCTTTCTCCTTTCCTATTTCTCTTGTATTCTAACTATTGGTCCAACCTGTCAGATATGAGATATCTTATTGGGGAAGGGAGAATTTCAGGGTGTTCTTAAAATGGACTAGCAATCATCAATTGCAACCTCTTTCCGGGGAGAACATTGTTGATCTTAAGAAGATACTGAAAGGGGAGCATAACGACTGAAGTTGATGTTTCAGTAATGACAGTGACGAGGGCTAAGATATGTGCTATTGTGTTGTTCCAAAACAGAAACAAAGTTTGGAAGACAGCAAGAGCTAGGGATGAAGTAGAGCCACCGGGGATAAGTCCCTACTAAGTTTTATATTGGGTCTAACCGATTCTTACAAAAACAGTTTTTAAAGTGAGAGATGTCACTCTTTATAAACTCATTTCAGGCCTTAACTCTTTTCAGTGGGAACTTGTGTTTTTTCAATACACCCGTTACACCCAACATTATTGGGGTTTGGTGCGTGAATATAAAGAGTAGGTGCTCGATGAATAGACTGATATTACATTAATCTATAAAGAAATATGTAAACATAGAAGTTGTAGGTGAGACTAGTCGTTTTTTATCATCGTGAAAGCACTATAGTATAGTTTCTGATCGAGAGATGACTAATGTGTGGTTGTATACCTTTGGTAGACACTAGACAGAAATTGACATTTACTCAAAAATAAGAAATGAACAACCAAAATGGTGTGTTTTTAGTTAAAATCTTATGTTGAGTTGTTCCTGAATTTCAACTTTTCTTAAACTTACTATGTTTTGTTCTGCTTAACTGTGAGGTACACACAGTATACTCTACCTTACTGTATATAATATTGAGAAAATTCGTAGCTTAACCGATTATGCTGAATACAGGATTTCAAACCCTAGAAGAACTATATTACAAGACATGGCTGCACAGGTAACTTAAATTTCAAGTATTATGTCTCTGTTTCTCCTATTTGTAATATGCTTTTATTCCCCTACTTTAACCTCAATCGCGAAGGAGACTATTCTGATACACCGAACATAGTTTCACAATATTAATTACTGAACAAAGAAAATAGAGTTTCACAATATTCATTTGTTTTAGTAAGCAGTTAAACCGGAGTTTTAAACATATCGTTGTATTCATCCTCATAGTTATCAACTTTTGGTTACAAAAACAAAACCTGTTACATTTGTTTATACATTCAAAATGGCATGCAGTGGGCAGAGAGTTATTGTACAGGAAAAGAACGAGGACAAAGTCGTTGAACATGTCGTAACTATTCAGGTATGATTGACGGAAACTGTCTAGCCACATTCAATGTTTATATTGATAGTTTAAATTCGATTATCAACTTGTCATCATCACTGGAAATCAATTAAACTTATTATATCAATAATTGCTTTTCTTCGTAGGGTTTAACATCCTCAGGATACTTGTTAGCCGTCGGTGATGACAATCAAATGTGTGAGCTCCACCCTGATGGTAATAGGTAATGAACAAGATCTCTTTTTCTTCTAACTAAGATTAAAATACATTGCACTTAATTGGTCTTTTGAAATTGAAAAACATATAGTTATTACAAACAATGACCTTGTCTCATCTCATCTAGCTACATTTAAAAATGAGCTGAATATTTCAAACTATATTATTGCATGACCTGATTAAGAGATATCAAACAAAATTAAGATAATTTTCTGCTATGGTCACAGCTTTGACTTTCTAAGAGGACTAGTCAGAAGGAAGCTTGAGTGAGAAAGATTCCATGGGCTCATGTGACAAGAGGCAACATATCTTATGTACTTTTCTATAATTTATTACTTAAGGATTAGCTTTATAGCATTTTTTAAAATAAATCTAATTTGTTTTTTGTGATTAGAATAATTATGCAGTAGCAACAAAAATAAATTATTATTATTATTTTCTCTTATTAGGACCAAGCTCATGATTGCTTTAGTTAATCATTTGTTAAGAGTTTGGTGGTCCTTTTTCGCCAGCTATAAAATGATTAGAAAATTAAAATGTTTATTTCTACCTGAATGATTCATTCTTGTAATAAAAAATTGTCTGGTTTCAAATAGTGTTAATTAGGTGCTTAATTAGATCATTCTGTTGATTGTCTGTCAACCATCTACCATACCATCACGACCAAGGTGTCATGCACATTCTTTAAATTCAAGCTATTTTTTCTCGTAACCAACTTTAGAGTTCGACCGACCGAGAGGTAAATAAAGTCTGGTCAAAGATTGTTCTAGCCATAATTTGAACTCAAAATCTCCTAAAACGATTTGTCTTTATTTAAAACTCGTTAACCATTTGAAAGTCAATAATTACACATTTGTATTGCCTTATGGTTGTCGCATTTCTGTACATTTAGGTACGAGATCAATAATAATATTAATAGTTGCATTTACTTATAGACTCTTTTTTTGACAACTACATTATAGACTTTGTTTTGTTTATTTAAATATGAGTTTCTTTTAATATTGTATTTTGTCATGTTCAAAAAATCTAATCATCGACGGAACAACCTTATTCTGAACAAAATATCTCAGGCATATAATGCATACAAGAATAAAACCATGCATAGGTTCTATATGGAATCCTATGTCTCCATGATAATGATGAAAGCTGAGTCATACTCAAAGGGAAAGAGATAAAACTTTCAGCTCATGATCATTGGTTTCTAGTCTTTTTCTTTGTTATTCTTTTTAGAATTGGATCTACCAGAAAGAACATGTATCCGCAAAATTTGGTTAAATAAAAGCTTTAGGTGAATTAATGAGGTGTTGATCTGTCTCTATAGAGACAATGAATGCTCTTGTGATTGTATGCAGCTGTTACTTGTCATTACGTCTCCAACCCCATATGGGAGAGAGTAGTGTTCTATTTTTAGGGCTGGTTTTATGTAATGTAGTTGATTATTTGGTATATGTCAGCATCACACTTCCCTCTCTAATAGTTATTCTCATCAAGTTTTGAAATTTTAGAAATAAAAAAATTTTAGAAATAAAAAAACTTCGCGGAACAGTTGATAGCAGAAGGCCAGCCGGTGGTTCGGTTCGGTCCATGGTTGTTTGAATTTTTGGTCATCTTATCCAATTTTTTTATTAACCAATAAGAGAGAAATAGCAAATAAATATAATATAAAAATTTATATAAAAGATATACAAATTAAAAAACGTCAATAAATTTAATAGATTTATTTTCTCAAAAATATCATTTATCTATTAATATGTGTAACTTTTAATTTGTATATTCTCAATATCGAATTAAAATATAACATGAAATATTAGGTTGTCTTGTATTCATAACTTAAAATCCGATTGTCATTTTCTTAGAGAACTGATTAATTGATTATCTTTTTCTTAAATATTTATTTCATAATAAAATATATTAATGAAATTGTAAAAGAAATAAATATTTTTTTTCTAATATTGAGTACAGCATATTTATAATTGATAGAGTGAGAATAAATTACACTTTTCTTGTTGGAAACAACAAACAATGTTTTTTATCAATAGATCCGATCTATCGTACATGTTTGTTTTTCCTGCATTTGCACGGATCGAATAATATTAATACATATTACTATATTGAAAAATATAAAATACGGATGGATATAAAAAAAAAATTTAATACATACCAATATATTAAGAAAAAAAATGAAAGACAATAATATGGATATATATATATAAAGAATATTTTTAATATATTTTATAATGAACTACAAATAAACAATTAATAAAATAGGATAAAAAAGAAATGTACATTACTAATTGGTTAAAACTACTTAAATTTTGATCATATATAATATTTATAATTTAGTCAAATGAGTAATTGTAGTTTGACCTGGTAATTTTAAACAATGATTCACATTATTTTGGTGATGTTTAAATTTTAAAAAAAAATGACAAATTTGTGTATTCATCAATCATAATTATTTATTTTTTATTATTAAAACAGATATTTAGCCTTTAACTTTATGAATTATTGGCACATTTAAACGTGATTTTTTTTATATATTACTAATCTTGACATTTTTTTAATGAATTACTTTTTAATTTTGATGTTTTGTTATCACATGAATAATATGATTTCTTCGTATTATTTTTAATAATAAAATTATTTTATGTTATTTTAAATGTTCAATGTAATAGAAAATTTTCTATTACATTAAAAGGAATGAAAAAAAAACTATTACATTTGTATTAGAATAAAGAGGTTATATTTAACTTAAATATTTTTTGACATGTTTGAGGAGCTCATAACATCAATTGTTTATTCTTAAAAAGAGGGATCCTTGACAATATTTTTTAGTGGTGAATAAAAAAAATCATGAAATTCACTCTCTTGAGATATTTCTGCAACTGCAACTACAACTCGAGAAATTGTGACAACACTTAATCATAAACAAAATGACCATCAAAGTTGCTCAAAATCCATTCAACAAATAATAAATAGAGGATTTTTTTAATATATATCATAAGTTTCTTAGACACCGCACGAAATTTTACTTATGTCCATGGTTCTGGATGTGCAAATCAGGATGCACCATGACATTAAAAAAATATGTGTTCCGAATATGCATATGCAAAAGGTCTTCGTATATGCAGATCCAGAATAATTGTTAATATATTTGAACTTGTATGATCACTCCCTCCATTCTCTCCATTCTCAACCTTTCTTCTTCCACACTTACTCTCACCAACCTAAAAAAAACTACTTCATCAATATCATTTCTCACTCAAAAACTCCAACTTTTTGGTGCGACAAATCAAAAGGAACAAAAGAATATTGAATTACAGGTAAATATTCAACTTCATCCACTACATTCCTCACATTATCAATCAATTTTTTGAAAAAAAATCAAGTTACGCGGCTTCCGGATGTGTAAATCCGGAACTTATTCAAGATGAACGTGTCCGGACGTGCACATCCGAAAAAATACCTGACACTTTTATGCACCGATTCCACCTATAATTTCCTTTATCGACGAGATGTCGATTTTTATGCACAATCATATCGACGATATCATCGATGTTGTAGGGGATAATAATTACGGTTGTCGAGCCGTTTCGACTCTACTTGGTATAGGAGAGGAAGGTCATGAGCTTGTCAGTCATCAACTTATCATAGAGTTGGAGACACATAAAGAATCATACTTGCGTTTGCTTGAAAATAAAGAAAACTACGACACAATTTACAAGTCACTTGTTCCATGATTGAGTGGTCCGACCCCAGTGTCGAAATGGATGAGCTTCCCCGAGATGAGTCATCTTGTCACATGTGCGTATGATATGTGTATTAATTTGACGCAGTACGATTTTTCGAAAATCTTTTTTCCACACCGCACCAAACCACCGTCCAATCCAAATGATCGCATTATGTGTATCGGATGGCTTGCAAAATCAAGACATTTTGTACAAGCTATCTTGAAACCGGAATGCCCATGCCACCTAAATCACTACAATGGGCGACACATGCAACCACAATTTCCGAGTCGTGGCCGAATATTTTTGTTGAAAGGATGATTGAATTCGATAGATTGAACGAAATTGAAAAGACATCAAATGCAGAAAAGTCCAAAGGCCATGCTCCGATAGATTTAGACAGAGACTTTTGTTTTAACTCTTTTGTATAATCGAACGACAAAATATAATTTTTTGAAGTGAAATATATTATTTTCTATCATATGTTTTTTTAATACACTAATGTCTTTTATTCCAATGAAAACATTGCATAACATAGTCAATTCGGTTTGAAATATGTATCAGTAAAATATTTTGATTTGCAGATACAGGAATGTTTCAGATGTGCACATCTAGAACAAACATTTATAGGGTTTTTCTGTATCTGTAAATCCGAAAATAAGTTAGGAAAAATTTACTTTACCCTAGGTTTTCTATAAATTAGGAGTTTCATTTGATATCTTTCACACAAACACAAAATGTCTCAATTGTATGAAATCAAGATTTGTTGCTGTGTCGCAAGTGTCTCCTACACCGATTGTAAAACACTTGGTCGCGTGTTTAAGTTAACGGCGCACCAATCCATCGATGAGATCGAACATCTCCTACCTTACTAAGACAAACGGAAGATTGTGAAACTTGAGTATCGTTCACCTTCGGATGACAACGAAGGGAACGTCGCTTATAACATTGTCGAGCTCAAGAATCCAGAGGATGTTAGAGCAATGTGGCAAACTTTTTTCGGTTACGAAGAACGATTCCCGCTCGTGTTCGAGGCGACCGTCCGAAGAATGGTCGATGACATCTTAGAGATGTGCAAGCGCCCACCGGGCTATTGATCCTTGTACTATTCAAATTTATGTCAATGTAATGCCGAATTGAATATAATACCGATTTTGTGTTATAAATGTGAGAAACAATGTTGAATTTTTGGTATTCTGAATCTGGATTTCTTCCATATTTGTAAATGCGAACTTATACCGGATGTGCACATCCGAAAGAAAACTGAAAAATTTAAAAAAAAAAGAAAAAAGTGTATTCTAATTTGCACATCCAAAACAATGAGATATTTTTGTCAACATGCAAAATGCCTAAGAAACTTACGAATGTGTTAAGAAATTGCCCGGTAAATATACTTGTACACGAGATCATACAACCAATACATTAAGTGTCCCTAAAATTTAGTAAGATGGATACAATATACGTTGAGGGTAAATGAAGTTCATCAATTCAAAATACAAAAGTTAATAAATAAATAAAAAACAATAAACTAAGTCACAAGTATAATTTACAAATTAAAATAACAATCTAAAGTATATAACTTAAAAAATTCAAGCATACATGAAAATTGTATTATTCCTCACTTTAATTTCATTATCTGTTTCTGCATTATTCATTTTAACCACTACAATACACTTGAACATGAGTCTATTACAGCTACTCATATGAGAAGCCATTTGATATTTCATTTAAATAAATAAAAAAACATCTTACATCTAAGTCCTAATGACCTTATCAACTAAGGACAAATTAAATTGAGTTTTGAGATTGTTGAAAATAAAAATCAGAAACCCTAATCCACAAAATAAATTCCAAACAAAATCAAGAAACATGATTGTGTACTTTTAAATAGTTGAATGGAATTCTAAAGGTTGATCTGGAGTAAACTCTGGATCTTAAAAAGAATATGTATGTTTACCAAATAGACGTATATATGAATCATGATTATGAAAAAAAAAATATAAATATTGAAAGTGACAAGTTTGTTCTCCTAAGGACGGCCACTAAGAAACGAAACAAATTTTTGCATTAAAATATGAAATATAAGGTTATTATAGGTTAGTAATGATTTAATGTGAGGGCTATTTAGATTATTAGTCTATTAGGTTAATGATGTAAGAAGGTTAAGAATTGAAATTACATTTAAGGATATAAAAGAACCTGTTTTATTAGATTAAGTGCAGGTAATAATGTAAAAATAATGGTAATTAACTTTCTTATTTTACATATATATATATATATATATATATATATATATATATATATATATATATATATATATATATATATATATATATATATATATATATATATATATATATAAACGGTATAAAAATATTTTATATTACACTATGCATATTTCTTTTTCTCAATGATTCAACTATCATCAAATTTAGTAAACTCAAGATTAAATCAAAGAAATAATGTAGAAATGTTGAAGAGACTTATCCTCATTAGTACTTGTCCATATTTATCTCTTATTTGTACCTTTCTTTTGTGAGATGAAATTCCAACTAACTAGTACTAAATTTTTCTTTACTCAAAACAATTTTCTCTTATCAATAATTTGTTTGCATCCAAATAAAGCACGAATCTCACACGTTACTACTAGTACTTTACCACCATGAATGCATGCATGATGATTCAAAAGTGAGGACAAATTAAAGAAGAAATGGATAAAATAAAGTAAAACCCTAAGAAACAATAAAAGCATACATGGGAGTACATAATGTGTGAGATCTCATCTCTCAAAAACATGGCCTGCAGTAACTAAAATTGTGCACCATAACGACACATGAATATGATTAATTTCAAAACAAAAAGATTAGTCAAAGATCCTTTAGATGATCACATGGGGAGACAGGCTTTGGTGGGACCAGTTAGTTGAATAAGACACCACTTATGATTATCATTTCTATGTAATGTAATTATCAAGCTTTGCTTTAATAAGATCTTAAGCATGGTGCTTTTGAGAAAAAGATCTTAAGCATGGTTTGCTTAATGTTGTTTATTGTATATTCAATATCATGTAAATGTGAAAGCCAATCATAAATCTTTACATTATCGAAATTGATATATGTGATGAGTACATGAATCATTAAAGTCAAATTATTAGTACTACTCACAAGGGAGTGTTTGGAAACCTAGGTCAAAAGAACAGTAGCTTTGGAAACCTATCTTCAATTTTCAAATATATTAATGATTTAGTTTTAGCTTTGGTAAACAATATATAAATATTTGTATGAAAATTATGATTTATTATAAACATTTATTCTTTTCTTTCTCTTAAAATAAGATTATAAGTATACAAGAATAACAAATAATTTCTCTTGCTTTTGAGTTAGCGTTTTATCTTCCTATTTTCTCTTATTATAAAGATAAGAGACTAGTATGATATTTATTAGAAAACTAACACACTAACCTAACAAGCTTTTTAACAATTACACATTACAAGCTAACTTATGGTTCAAGCTAAGTTAAACAATTGATCCATAACACAAGGTCCAATTAAACAACAACATATAAGCGGACTTCGACGACATGCTAAACCTAGAGTTCGCTCCAGTATCTCACAAATCTCCACCTTGGAACAAACTCTATAACAACAAGAAAAAAAAACTAGTTTTCACCATCCATGGCTTTCAGTCATTCAGTTTTATTTCGACTTCTCATATCTTCCTTATAGTCTCTAGGTTCTTCATCTAGAACCTCACTTGCAGAGATTAAGGCATAAGCTATAAGATCTGGATAACCAAGTCTCTGAGGTGACTTGATGACTATTCTCGACTTGTCTCTTACCAGCAGGTAGTCATTATCAATCTCCTTATCTTCAACAACAATTTCTGCTTCTTCTTCAACTTCATATGGGTCATGCAATTCAACTTCATATGGGTCATGCAATTCAACATCACTTTGCTTCACCTCAACAGGAATTTCTCACCGTTCCAGCTTTTCGTCAACATCATTAGTTTTCTTGAAAGTTGTTTCAGCTTCATTGAAAACTACATCTTGACTGGTGATACACCTCGTGTGACATGGCTCTAGGCATCATAGCCTATAAGCTTTGACTCCTTTAGGGTATCCATGAACATGAATTTCAAAGCTCTAAGTTCGACCTTGTCTTGCCTAATGTGAGCATAGGTTACACAATCAAATACTGTCAGTTTGTCGAGATCTAGTGGATGCCCCGACCAAACTTCTTCAGGTGTCTTCATATTTAACACAGTCGAAGGACATCTGTTTATCAGATATATTGTTGTCGAAACAGCCTCAGCCCAAAACACATTCTTCAATCCAACACTAACTGACATGCATTTAACCTTTTCAAGGATTGTTCGATTGAATCTCTCAACTAAACCATTTTGCTGAAGAGTACCTACTACAGTCGTATGCCTTGCAATCCCAAACTCAACACAGTAACTATCAAAAGTTTCATTGCATAATTCAAGGCCATTATTAGTTCTCAACCTCTTGACCTTTCTGCCAGTTTGAGTTTCGACCAGAACCCTCAAACTCTTGAAATTCTCAAAAGTTTTATCCTTAGTCTTCTGAATGAATACCCATAACTTTCTGGAATAGTCATCAACTATGGATATAAAATATATGCACCTGAATGTGAAGGATTTCTTACAGGACCCCAAAGATCAGCATGGATGTAATCAAGGGATTCATGTGTTATTCGTTTACCTTTGTTAAACTTCACCCTACAAGATTTACTAAATACACAAGGTTCACAAAAATCCAACTTCTCGACTTTGTCACCACCTAGCAGGTTTTGTTTCCCTAGTTCGACCAGGCCTTTCTCGCTGACATGGCCCAATCTCATGTGCCATAATTTTGTCTTCGACAACAATTTTGTGGATGCAACATTTGTTGAACCACTTACAACTTCAACCTCAAGGGTATAAAAACCTTGTTTCTTCACATCTCTTAAGACTTCCTTCGACCCCTTCATGACTCTTAGGATACTTTTCGCTCCTTGAAAAACATATCCCTTCTTGTCGAATTCACCAAGAGAAATCAAATTTCACTTCAAGTCAGGTACATACCTAAATTCAGTCAATAGCCTTATTGATTCATCATGGAGCTTGAATCTCACAGATCCAATACCTGCAATTTTGCAAGCTTTGTTGTTTCCCAGTAACACTGATCCACCATCTTGATCACATAATTCCTCGAATAAATCTTTGTTTAGAGTCATGTGCCAATTACAATCTGAATCCATAACCCACTATTTTCTTGAGTGTCCATTTGAAACCACAAAAATATCAGATGATTCGAAATCATCTTGAACAATGGCCGAGTTGCCATTATCCTTACCTCCATGATCTTTCAGGAGTTCAGGGCACACCTTTCGAATGTGACTCTCCTTCTTACAATGATAGCATTGAACACCATATGCTTCACCACTATAATACTTCTGCTGACTTTTACCATTCTTGTCAAACTTACCATCCTTTTGCAAGAATTTCACCTTAACGACCAAACCTTCACCTATCGTCAAAGGTTTATTCTTCTTTCGTTCGTTCAAGTCCTTAGAGTACAAGGCAAATTGAACATATTCAAAGTTCAGGGACTCTCTTCCATACAAAAGGGTTTCTTTGAAGTGAGCATGTGTTCTAGGCAAAACGCATAACAACAACAACGCTTGATCTTCATCATCGATATTCACATCAATATTTTCAAGATCAAGAATCAGCTTGTTTAACATATCCAACTACTCAGCCAACACTTTGTCTTCACTCATCTTGAATGAATACAATGTATGCTTCAGGTAGAGTCGATTCACCAACGATTTGGTCATGTATAAACCTTTAAGTTTCAACCATAAACCTGATATCATCGTCTCCTTTGATACCTTTTGAAGAATCTTATCACCTAGGCTCAACAATATTGTGTTGTGTGCTTTCTCAATCATGGCCTTTTTTTCAGTTGTCGTTAACGTAACATTCATGGTCGTCTCTCCCTTCAATGCTTCCAAGAAATCCTGTTGAACCAATAGGGCTTTCATTTTCAAGCGCCACAGACCGAAATCATTCACTTCGGTGAACTTTTCAATATCATACTTTGTTGAAGGCATCTTCTCCATGATCACTGCACCAATTTATTGTGAATCAGATACCTTAGAAAAAAGTATAATTGGTTCCTTGATCAGTCAAGAAACCCACAAGAGTTAGGGTTTAGGGTAACCAAAGATAACAACAAGGATTGATTATAAACTGTTATTCTTTCCTTTCTTTTGAAACAAGATTACAAGTATACAAGAATAACAAATAACCCCTCTCACTTTTGAATTAGGGTTTTATCTTCCTATTTTCCTTTATTATAAAGATGAGAAACTAATATATTATTTATAAGAAAACTAACACACTAACCTAATGGGTTTTTTAACAATTACCCATTACAAGCTAACTTAGGGTACATGCTAACTTAAACAATTGGATCCATAACACAAGACCCAATTAAACAACAACATGTGAGCGGACTTCGACGACATGCTAAACCTAGAGTTCGTTCCAATATCTCACAATGTATTTATGCTTTTACTTGGACATAACTGTGACATTATGTTGCAATTTTTATTTATTTATAATTTTGTTGTAACAATTTAGTAACTTAGACATAATTTGGACATAAGTTGGACATAATTTTGACATAATTTGGACATAATTAAACCTAATTTTGGCATAACATTACCAATTTTGATAGGAAATGAGCACATATAGTAAAAATTCCATAACAATGGCCATAATTTCATTACACGTTGATCCAAAATTAGCACATATTGACCATTTGTTAGTTGGTCCAGTGGTGATTGGCGTTGGATTTGGTAGGGAGAACTACAATTCGATCTCTCACAACTGCAATTGGAAAGAGGCCGAAACCACTTGATACCAGAACTGACCCCCGAACTAGATTAGTCGATTCAGTGGGTCGGATACTGCCAGTGAAAACAAAAAAAAATAGCACATGTTGTGCATAAAAGCGATGTTCCAAATTTAGCACATATTGTGCATAACAAAGATGTTCCAAAATTAGCACATATTGTAAATACATAGATTGGTCTTAAAATAAAATACAAACGATTTCATAATAAAAATTACATTACAAATTGTTTGTTTATCATGAATAAAGTTCCCCCATGGTAAAATATCAAACTGAATAAGTCCATGTCTGCAATTACAAATATAACTAATGTTAAAATACGGTTAACATGTCTTACCATTCACATTTTAATGAAACAAAACACAATTTACCTACACAGTGAAAACCTATCTTTGAAAAACTATATTTTTTTGACCCATTGCATTGGGACTAATGGAAATTATACAAAGTTTTAAGAATTTCACCTTTTTGATACCACCAATACTTGCACTTGTCGCAGAAGATAAAACAACAGTGTGTCAGCAAAAACGTGAACGAAAATGTCAGAAGAACCCAACTAGCTGAAGCAACTTTACTATAAGAATATTGTTATTGAAAGTTCAAAGAACCATGACTTTCGTATTTCTAGGGTGTAAAACGAAAAAGATGATGACTAATTTCCAATTTTAGGGTTTCTAAAAGTCCTTTTTATTATTCTTATTTTAAATGTCACTTGGAGTAATTTGGTCATTTACATGAGCTAAATACCCACATGGATTAAAATTTAAATGAAAAATGAGGGAAAAAAAAGTCATTACCACTTCAGCTTTTTTGATAACAGAATTTAATGAGCGAACAAAACAATGGAATCTTCAAAAGTAAGGAAGGGAATCAAAAATATTTTATGAATTACTTTATCTAAATTAAATTGGGGGATTTCCAATAGCATGTAAAAACTAATAAATTAAAATTCCTTCATTACTCTAATACAATTTTTTCATATTAACTGATGATGGAGGTGTTGTTGTCACAAAAGCTGCTTTTCTTCGGTCCTCACACAACAGTGTCGTTAATATGCAGGCAGGCACCCAATAATCTTATGCCTCCTGCTGCTGAGATTCTGCACTAGTTCTTACCTCAAGCAGATCTTCAACATTTGCGTGATATCATGTTCGCTCTTGAGCCTTCCATCAGTTCGAAGGATTCGGTTTTTTGGCAGTAGGGAGAAGACACAACCTTCAGGGTTTGCTCCTTTTATCGGTTGACTAGCTTCTTCCGCACTCCGTTCGGTCCTCCTAATAGGAACGACTCAGTTTTTGGTTTGCTTTGGAAAGCTACGGCGCCTACCAAAATCAAGGTGTTTGGTTGGAGATGTTTTTTTTGAATAAATCCCGACTAAAAATCTTCTTTTGTTTAAAGGAATTTTGTCTCCGAATAGTGATTTAAATTGTTTGTTTTGTATTTCTCAATCGGAATCGTCCAATCACATTATCCACTTTTGTACGGTTGATAGATTGGTATGAATGTAGGTTTCAGATTGAATTGGTTTTTTCGACAACAGTGATAGAGGCCTCAAAGAGAGCTTCTTGAATTGGTTCTCTTTTTGCAAATTCAAGGGGGTGAAGTCGGGAAGAGAGAGAAGTATTTGGCTTGCAGTTTGTTGGACCTTGTGGTTGTTTAGGAACGACATCATCTTTAGGAATTCAGAGTGGAATGTGGTTGACATTGTTTGGAAGGTGAAGTTTTTTGCTTGGCGTTGGTCGTTTATCGGGGATATTACCCACCCCAATTGTAATTTATACGAATTCAACAAAAACTTTTGTTTTATTTGTCTTAGGTTTCAATTGATCGGTAATCTCTTACGTTTTTTTTTTGTCGAGCCTCATCTCAGATTTTTTGTAATCAAGGTTGAGTACTCTTTGTACTCTTTTAATACATCTATTGCTTATAAAAAAAACTATTTCTTTTTTTAATTTTGTCAATTCATCTATAAATTTTAAAAGTTTCCACATTAATCCCTATAATATAATTTGAAATTCTTTTTCAAATTTTCAAAATTTGAAAATTGACATTTTAATTTGTTTAAATTTTACACACACAAAAATTAATCTTTTAAAAATATAGTATAAAAGTCTAATGACCTGTATTTTATCATTAAAAATTAAATAAATAAATGTCATAAATTCAAACTAACAACGTTGAATATGTCTAGAGATATTAATTAAATTTGGTTAATAAACATATGTGATCTGACCTAATCAGGAGGAACCTTCCAGTGATGAACAACTACAATGGAGAAACGAAGATGGGGGTATACCTGCAAGGTACTCCGATGCCAAAGTGAGAAAAAAACTGTGGAGTGCAAGTACATAAGGTAGTAAGTAAGAGAATTAGAATACCTGATCCTCTAGTAAAAAATGGTATTTGTAGAGTGCCCCAAGCGCTGGGCCAAAATTCTTCTCATGGGCTGGATTAGCTAGGCCCAAGGAAGAACTGCCAAGGATTGCATAGGAGTAGGTAAAACCTAGCATGTGGTTTTGACCTTGGTCCATCTGTCCCTAAATATTAGGAGAAAATAACGGGGTAGTTGACTGAGTACAACACGTGAGGGAGATGCTCTCCCCACGTCCCTATGAATCAAGCCAAGAGCCCATGGCCGACAGACTGGGCCTGTGCCCGACATATATAACGTTGGCCTAGTCCAAAATAGGGTTCTCTCCATGTTCCTATGTAGTGAGTCATGGGTCGTTCCCGACAGACTAAGCCTCTTCCCGACACACACTTCATAGGCCCAGTCCAGAACAAGAGCCCCCTAAGTCGCAACTCCGTCGCAGAGTGATGAATTAAGGATAAGTATGGTTGGGAAGGTGGTTTACAAGTAATAAGATTGATGGATGTCAGGGACATTTTCCCGTGTCCCCTGGGTTTGTTAAAGGTGACGCGGGCAAGGCCTCTGTGGAGTTTCAATTCGTCGAAGATGATTGCATGCTCGAGGGTAGTTGCGCACGAGGATTCTTTGCGTTTTTATGATATCGAGGACGGGTGTGCCCGATATTTAGGAGCGTAGTTTGGTGGCCTTTGGAGTTCCCGAAGGTGACGTGTCTGACTCTTTGTTTCTCATCATTGTGGCATTTAATGTGTCACTTTGTTTTACGTGTGACGACATATTAAATGCTTATGGCTGCCCAGGGGAATCTAGGCAGCCTAGGCAATGATGGCTAGGCACGTCTCCTTGTATGGGGTCTATAAAAGGGATGGAGGTGAGGGTTTCCCCTCATTTTTCTATTTCATTTCTCAAGTCTCCTCAGAAGTTCACCGGACGCTTTCAAGTTCTTGCCGGTAACTCATTGCCGCCGGCACTGCACCTGCGTCATATCTCCACCGGTGAACATGTCAAGTAAGTCTGTAACACAGTGGGAGAACTGACTTTCTATAAATGTTGCGGATAGCAAGAGTCGCCACTGAGTTTTATTTTATCCAAGTGGAAAGGACATAAAAGAACAGAAAAGACCTAATTTTAAAAGACTTGAGTTCGGGGGGTAGGTTATATAAAGGGAATGTATTAGTACCCTTTATATTCATGGTTATCCATGGGCTCTTAGTTACTTAGCTCACTTAATTGTTTTTGGAAAGTGTAGTGTGTGATTAGAAATTTTTCTAAGTATTTTGTAATGATCCTCGTATGGATGTATACAAAGCCTTGTTTGAAAACGTTTGAAAATAGTGAGGTGTGAGAAGTATTTTATTTTTGAAGAGTGAGCAAGTAACTATGAGGTACCTACCATAGACTAAGTCATTCATGTTCTTTTATATTCTTTCAAGGGTAAGACTATCCCTATTATTAAGGAATAGGTAGTCATTTACCTTGGATTTTATTAAGGGATGGGCGTAGGGTCATCGTATGGTCAATGAAGGCAACTTAAGGGGTGTCTTTAGCAATTTGTAGGGACTATCATCATTTATTCGAAGGGACAAAATCATTATCGTAGGCAACCTCGAAGGGACTTGATCTTTTAAATCTGTAGGGACTTGATGATTTATACGTGAAGGGACTTTGCTTAAGACACCCCTATATTCGAGGGACTTGACCATTTTAAATAAGGCAACCAAAAGGGATACCCTAGGAAGTGCAGACGGCGATCTTAGATCGACTTACGTGTGTGAATGATTTATTTCAGATATTTATCTTATTTAATTAATTTTCTAAGTCCATATTATTACAATAAGGTTATCACTCCCTATTTACTAGTCACACATTTAAATAATAATAATTAAAAGGACTGAAAAGTAAATCTAAGCTATTACAAGGCTTTGGGCAGTTACAAAATAATCGAGCGAAAAATAAATTACAACATACAAACCTATACATTTTTCTAATAAAAATAAGCAATAATAAAGCAAAATAAATGAAACAAAATAAATTTAAGATTTAAGTTTAAAAATTAGATTAAAGTTTTAATTAAAGAGAATTAAGTTTAGGTTAAAAGAAAAAATTAGATTAAAAAAAAATTAGGGTTAGTTAAACAAAATTAGGGTTTTTAGAATAAAATTAGATTAAGGATTTAATTAAAAAAATGGTAAATTTATTTAAAAAAATAAGAAGTAATTATTAATTAAAATATAAAAGATCATTTATATACATAATATCAAAATTTAGAATTTTTAATTATGATAATAGTTATTTAAATTTTTATTTAAAAAAAAATATATAAAGATTTATCTACAAATTTATTATTATAAGAAAAAAGAAAATAATTAAAATAAAGTTATTATTATTTATAAAAAAAAACATGTTTCTTTTTTGAAAAAGATTAATAAAACTTTAATTAAGAAAGATTTATTTTATTATTAGCTTAAATTGATTAGGTTAATTAATATATTAAAATAAAGTTAATTAAAACAAAAGAAATAAGAAAATATGAAAAGAAACAGAAAATTGCTCAAAAAAATAGGACCTGGGAATCGAACCCAGGTCCCTTACTTAGGGGTGGCAAACGGGCATGCCCGCCCCGCAAAAGCCTGCAAAAAAATGGGGCGGGGCGGTCAAATTTAAGAATGCGAGCCTAAAACCTAAGCTCTCCCCGCAAAAAAGTGAGGGCGGAGCGGGGAAAGCCCGCGAGCATTGCACTTTATAAGCCTAAAAATATAAAAATTTAAGTAAATATGCATGACCACAAAAGCCCGCGACGAAAACGGGGCGGGGCGAGGCAGACACTTTAGAGGGTGAGGGTCTAAACCCTTGGCCCACCCCGCACTAAAGTGCGGGAAAAACGGGCATGCCCAATGGGCCGGACCCGTTTTGCCACCCCTACCCCTACCTCAATGGCGTACCACAAAACCAACAGGGCCAGCGTGCGCTGGTGATAATCATACTGGACAAGACTATTGTATTTTGAACCTGCAAAAATAAATGAATTAAAAGAAAAACGCTTCAGGCCAGGATCGAACCCAGGTCTTCAAGGTTTACCACGCACGCGCCTCAACCACTAAGCTACCAGCATCTCTGTGTCAATGATACAACGTAATAACATAAAGTAAATAAAACAAATTCAAAAAAATAAATTCGCGCGCGCAGATGGCATCTTCTTCAACCTCTGGACTGCATATTTTGCTACAAAATTAATAGGGTTTTACTACGAAAAAGTCGTAGCTAAATGGCTTCCATTCTTACAACATCATAAATATGCACAACCAGTCCACAATTCTTGTATCAATCGAATGCCCATGACCTGCAAAGTCTAAATTCATCATCAAACAGTATTTATGTTGCTTAAATAAGGAAACCCCAATTGAGAGCTCCAAACCCTAACAATGGCCGTTTGTATATTTGGCCACGAAACTCTCATGTTCTTGCCCAGAAACAGTCTACACCACACCACAAACAACAAAACACGATCAAATTTCAATAATAATGCATAAATGAGTGCAATCGAAAAATAAAAATATCAAGAATAATATGGATTCGGTTAGCATGTTTTGGTGCATGAATGGATGTTTTTATGATCCAAAAACATTGTATGATTCCTCAGGAACGCATTGAAACCTTAAAAAGTCTTTGAGATTGCTTAGATGCTTGAATCCGATTTTCACTTTTCTTGAATATTTTTGAAGTTGGTTTTCACTCTTGGCAGCTGCAAATTCGTGTCCTTGTGTATTGGTTCAATTGTGTATATGTAGGAGAGTCAATCTAGGTCAAAAAACTGATGGATTATTGGGCTTTTGTGGTTACTTGATGGTGAAGAAATCTCATCCATAATTGTGATAAAAAAATCAAATATTTTCATACTCTTAAGACTTTGCATGAAATTGGAGAGCATCTAATCAACTTAAATGATGTTTATGAGAATCTAGAAGAAGAATCAAATCAAATATTTGAGTTTTTATATTTTATTTTGATTTAAATTGAATTTTAATGAATAAAATCCAAATAAATAATAAATAAATTATAAAAATTAGAAATAATTTGAATTGGGTCGTGCTTGATGTTATTGTTAAGATTGGGTTGCAAATTGATATGCCCATTTGGAAAAAATTGGATTTAAGACCTTATTTGCTTCATACACCCCTTGAAAATCTCCCAACTTTGACAAGGCATAAATCCCTCAATTTTAAGACTATGAAGGTGTTCTTGGACATTTTGGAAAGATTAAAGAGTCCTCTAACAAACCTCTTTGGTATCATATCCATATCTTTTACTATTTTCAAATTATGCTCTTTGGAAAAAGTTGAATTTTTGTTGAGTTTTGAAATGACCTGTAATGTCTTAGCTCATACCTTCCAAATGAAGAATTTTTAGGCTTGGCTTGTGATACACAAAGTTGTATAAAATTCAATTTCCTTCAAAATGAGCTTTGGATGGGAAATTTTTTATGAATCATGTGAAAGTTATGGTTGGTCAAAGTTCAGTTGACTTTTACTATGAAATCCTATTTTAGAAACTTCTTGATTCTTGATGATCTGAGACTTCCTTAATGAATCATGATCAAACCTTGATAAAATTATGAATTTTACTTCATAAACTTGATGTTGGAAAAAAAATATTGAAGTTTGACTTTAATTTGACCACAGTTGACCTCAGTTTGACTTTTTAACCATTTTGACTGATTTTTGCATATCTGATCATCTGACTGGTCAAACTTATTGGGAAAGCCCTGAAACTTGACATGGGGATTCTTTAATACATGTGGGATGTTATGAATCTCACTTGAGGCCTTGGAAGTCCATTTAGCTCAGATAAACTCAAAACCCTAGTTATGGATCCATTGCTTAGGAGGATGCTTTGTCTGAGATAACTCTCAATCTTTCTGACCAATTGTGAGCTTTGTGAACCTTATGATCATTGAGAAATCTTGAGAGAAATTTCCTTGATTGTGGGAGGGAAAACTTTGGGGTACAACAAATTCCCTTCTTTTTTTGGTAATAGTAGTTTTAATTTGCATTTTTATCTGGTGGTTCCTTCCACCGGAGTAGCCGAGGATGCCCTTTCTTCCTCGGAAAATTCATATGAATCTGCCGATGGAAATTACCCCAAAACCATCGAGAAAGACCCTCCTCGGGTGTCGATTAAAGGAATTCAGATGAATGTCCCGGATGCACTTTGAATTTGAAATGAATTTCCCGGGAATTCTAATGAATTTCTGATTAATGCCTCGGGCATTCTTTGAATTTCTGATGAATGTCTCGGACATTCTAATGAAGTTCTGATGAATGCCTTGAGCATTCTTTGAATTTCTGATGAATGTCCCAGGAATTCTAATGAATTTGTGATGAATGTCTCGGGCATTCTTATGAATTTCTGACGAATGTCCCGGGAATTCCTTGGAGTTGCAATGAACGTGTCAGGCGATTCTTTCCCCGACTCGGGCCTTCACCCTTTCACTTGAACTGCGGTGGAAGGGTGGATTTGATGCGACGTCAAATTCACCAATTTCCTATGCTTTTCAGGTAACGTGGACCCGCAAAGAAGAGCCGAGGATGTCCATGCGGATGACATCGACATAAAAGTGGACGAGGAGGAGGTGTATGAACAAGAACGAGATGTGGGAAGAAGTAGGCCCGCCGCTCCTAGGGCACCCGATTTATCTTGGCTCGGAGAAGAACCGCTGGAAATAGGATCATGCTTCATACTTGATTCTCACATCACCCACACGGTTGTGGAGGACTTGGCCCCTAAAGTTCCTCAGAACTAGGAGTGCTACGCCCCTCTTCCATAGCAGTGGATTTGCTCGGTTTTTAAGGGAACACGGCTCCCTATGTATGAATTCATGTTTAGAGAGGAGAGGACCCGTCTTAAATTTACTAGCTTCCAGGTGGGAATCTTCAGATGGCTCGACTTGGCCCCCTCCCAGCTACATCCCAATGCCATCACGTTCGTTTGGGCGTTCGAACTGGTGTGTCAGTACCTTGAAGTTGGTTTAATGTTGCCTCTCTTCTTCTGAGTTTTCCATTTGCAACAGTCGAGCATGAACGGGAGACACAGTTGTTTCGTTTAAGTAGCCGAGGAGGCTGTTTAAAACATATGTTGATTCTATTTGAAATTTCAAGGATAGGTGGTACACAGTAAAGTCTCTCACCATGCGGGCTTTACATAGTATATATACTGAGCAACGAGATGCCCGAGGCGAAGAGCTTCTTGTATCGACCATCCCGCTCGAGTGGCAGCATGCTCATTTCAACCGTGGCACGAACCAGTTTTTTGTGAAGCCAGAAAATTTGGGGCCCAAGGAGAGGGCGACCTATATGAAACTGGTCACTTACGTCAAGAGTTTTACCCCTTCCCTCTGTGTGGATCGATTGGATAATCTCGTCATGTCTGACGACGGGGAACCCCTCTTTGAAACTATTAATAAATTCCAAGGCAGTGCTTGAGTGTAGAACAGACGATGATTCCCTCCGTCTTTTAGGTAGTTTGTGTTCGTCTTTCTTTTGTCTTTGACTATTTTATTCAATAACTAACTTGTGCTCTTCTTTTTTCAGTTGCCATGCCTAGTCTCAAAGACCGTGTCCTGAAGCTATCGAACAAAGGTACAATCAAAGCTTCAAAGAAGTCAGCTAAGAGACTCATCCTGCCAAACGCCAGCGCGGTGAAGGTTCGTCGGGTGCTGCTGCTGCAGGCAAGGACCTGTTTGAGAACCAAGGAGCTTTTCAGCGGGGGAGGTTCCATCGGGGTGTCAGATGTCGAAGCCAAGGTGATCCTAGGTCTGGATAAGGCGACCAGACATGCAAATTTTTCTCAAGACATTGTTGCAATGATCAGGGTTATGGAGATGACCTTGGTCTTGTCCGAAAACACCTGTTCTCTATCTGAGCTAGAGGTCATCAAAGAGAAGTTGAACTCTTAGAGGGCCCATTAGGAGAAACTCTCCAATGATCTCTTCAATTACAAGGAGCGCCATAAGCTCTAGGAGGGATTAATGATCGAGATGGGGGAGGTTAGGCTCGAGTGGGATAGCTTGGTGGATGAGAACAAAAAGCTTAAGGACAAAGAGGTTGAGTTCGACGATGTTGTTGAGGAGAACAAGCCCCTACGATTGAGGATGGCGGAGTTGGAGAGCCTGGTCTCCCCCACAGAGGATGAAGGTGGGGAGGACAAGGCCCCGAGGACCCGGGCTGTCATGATCTCTCAGATCCGGGTGCTCGAGAGTGATTGTGTTCAAACCCTTAAGATGGATTTTGGAAATGCTATGGAGCAGCTTACGTTTGTCAACCCTGGGGTGGACCTCATAACGGAAGGGACGACTTTCAACAATGACATAGTCGATGGAAAAATCATCTTCCCAGTGGAGTGTTCAACTGAGGAAGAGGAGGAAGAATAGTTTCTCGACCTGCGTGTCGTAGTCATTTTGTCGGCCTACGTGCTTTTGTTCTTTTTCTAGGCATGTGTGCCATTTGTTTGTTTGTATTTGGGCGCAACCCCCACCCCTATTTTGTACTTTTGTGTCGCCCAGGTTTTGGTCGGCTGATTAAATGAAATGGTTTTGTTAATTTATTTTTGAACTATTACTGCTCGACTTGATAGACTCGTCGGTTTAAGGAACCAGCGAGGTTGCGGGTTATACGTCCACGGATAGGCGGGACGAGGACCACGATCAAGGTCCTTATCCCACAGCTTGGACTTCCCCATTGCGAGCTGGGTGTCCTGCCAATGTGGTACTGCGACATGTGAGTTTGTTTGAAGTATCCGTTGTCGAGGAAGGTCGTATCTGTCTCCCGGGACTGTGGTCCCTCCTTTTAATCGAGATGGAGAGTCATGGTCGTACCTCCCATGCTCTTGTGGCCGCGTCGTCGCCCCTGATCGGATTATGGTCGTGCGGGATGTTTAGCTATGATACTGCTTAAGATTTTTGGCATTCCAGGGTCGAGCAAGTTCTTCGCCTTGTAGTTTTTTGAGGTAGTAGGCTCCGTTATTTGTCTTGGCTCGGACACGATACATGCCTTCCCAGTTCGCGGTCATATTTCCTTCTCGTGGATTCTTCTAATTCCGTCGGAGGACGAGTCTTCTAACCTGGAATTCTCGTCTAATGACTCTTTCATTGTGGCACAGAGCCACTTTTTGTTTCAGGGATGACTATCGAAGAGACGCCTCAGACCGTATCTCTTCAACAAGGTCGATTTCCACTTAGAGGGCTTCGTCGTTCAACTCTTCGTTTAGAGGCGCTTCCGTTCGCCTCGAGGGTTCTCTAATTTCTACTAGGATGACCACCTCAGTTCTGTATATTAGCCAAAATGGGGTTTCCCCGGTTGTGGAGTGCGGGGTCATGCGGTAGGCCCATTGTACGCTATGTAACTCTTCGACCCACACTCTCTTCGCTTCACCTAGTATGCGTTTCAGGCCACTTAGATTACTCTGTTGTTTGCTTCTTCTTGGCCATTAGTCTGAGGATGCTCGACAGACGTGAAGTATTGTTTTGTTCCTAGGTTGGTGACACAATCTTGGAACCTTTTGTCCGTGAATTGTTACCCATTATTGGTGACGAGGACTTGGGGTATGCTGAATCGGGCGTGAAGGTTTTTTTGAAGAAATAAAGTATATTTTGAGTTGTGAGTTTAGCGAGGGCTTTTGCCTCAATCTACTTTATGAAGTGGTCGACGCCGATGATGAGGTATTTGTTCTGGTAATATCAAGTCATAAAGGGTCTGAGTATGTCCATCCCCCGCCATGTGAAAGGCCACGGGGATGACAGGGTCTTCAACTCGTTGGGAGGAGCTAGATGTATATCCCTGTGTCTCTGGCATCTGTCGCACTTCTTGACGTGTTCTTTCATATCGTGTTGCATTGTCGGCCAGTAGTAGCCTGCTCGGAGTGCTTTTCGTGCTAGCGATTTTCCTCCGAGATGTTGGGCGTTAATTCCCTCGTGGATTTCTCCCAGGATGTCGGGGACCTTTTCTTCGTCAACGCACTTGAGTAGTGGAATGGATAATCCTCGTTGGTAGAGTTTGTCTTTGACTAGAACTTAGGAGCACACTCTTCTTTTGGTCGCCGAAGCTTCCTTTGGGTTGACAGGTAGTTCGTCCCTCGTGAGATAGTTGTAAATCGGAGTCATCCAACAGTGGGTGTCACCGACGGTGTTCACGTCGAGCGGTGCAAACAGTTTTTCGATGCTCAGGCATGAGAGGATCTCCTAAATCACGTATTTGTTTTCGTCTTTCTTCTGTGTGCTCTCCAATTTAGAAAATACGTCTGCTCGCATGTTGTGCTTGCGTGGCACATGTTGGACTTCCCAAGAGTCGAATTTTTATATTTTTTCCTTGACAAGGGCTAGGTACTAGATGAGGTTGTCATTCTTAGTCTGATACTCACCTCGTACCTAGGATGCGACGAATTGAGAATAGGTGGAGATTTTTACTTCTTTTGCCCCTAGGTCCTCCGCTAGTCGTAGACCTACTAAGAATGCCTCGTATTCCGCCTGGTTGTTCGACGTCAGGAAATCTAGAGCCAGTGATACTTCGATCAAGATGCCATATTCGTTTTCGAGGATGATACCTGCCCTACTTCCCGTTGAGCTAGAGGCCCCGTCCACGAAGTCGTCCAGGACTTGCGCCTTCCAGTCTTTTTTGCTTTCTTATTAGATGTCGAACTCCGATAGTTCCAAGGACCATTTTAACATTAAGTTGGCCATATCGGGACATCCGAGCAGAAAACTTTCTCTATTTATTGGTACCGGAGCTTGGGACCCTATAAGGCCTTGCTCGTGAAGTAGATTAGTTTTTGCCTGTTGGTTGTTTCGCGAATGAGGGCCACGCTGACCGCCTCGGTAGCTACGAATAGGTATAGGTATAATTTTTCCCTTTCTTGTGGTCGCAAGAGAACTGGTGGCTCGGAGAGCACCCTCTTAAGATGGAGCAATTCTTGTTCGCACTCTTCGGTCCATTCGAAGGCGACCTCTTTTCGTAGTAATTTGAAGAAAGGAAACGCGTGCTATGCAGATTTGGCGACGAAACGAGATAGCGAGGCGAGCATCCCATTGAGGGACTGGATGAACTTCTTTGACTTTGGTGTCGGGAACTCCGAAAAGGCCCGACATTTTCAGGGTTGGATTTGATCCCTCTTTCGGTGAGGTAGAAGCCGAGGAACTTTCCTGTCCGTACGCCGAAGGTGCATTTCTTGGGATTGAATCTCATTTTGCACTTCCTCACCTGCTCGAAGACCTTCCTGGGGTGTTGGGTGTGGTCGTGCTCCTCGTGGGATTTTAAAATCATGTCGTCTATATAGACCTCGAGCATGTCTTTGATTTCTCCCCGGAAGACTTTGTTCATCATGTGTTGGTATATAGCTCTGACATTCTTCAGCCCGAAGGGCGTCACATTATAGAAGTAATTACCCGTCGGGGTCATGAAGGTCCTATGTCGTTTATCTATGTCCAACATGAGGATTTGGTTGTACCCACTACATGCATCCATGAAGGAAAAGAGTTTAAAACCTACAGAATTGTCTACCAATTTATCAATGTTAGGTAAAGGGAAAGTATCTTTGGGACATGCCCAATTAAGATCGGTATAATCAACGCACATTCGCCATTTTCTATTATTTTTCTTAACAAGGACTACATTTTAGAGCCAGGTTATGTACTGGGCTTCAGATATAAAATTTTCCTCTAAGAGGTCTTTTACAACCTGCTCGACAGCCTCCGTTTTCTCGGGAGACTGCTTGCGCCTAAGCTGCGCTACAACCTTAATGGTTGGATCTATGGCTAGATGATGGCATGCGAACTCTGGGTCGAGCCCAGTCATTTCGGCGGAGCTCCATGTGAATAAGTTTGTGTTCTCTCTGAGGTAGGTTGCGAGTTGTTCTCTTGTCGCTGATGGGAGACCGATGTCGATATTCACACCTCTGTCAGGGTCGTCGCCTAGAGGGATGAGCTCGAAACCACCGTCGGGGATCGGGCACACTGGATGGACTGGGGTTTACCCGTTGGAGGGGGCCTGGTCTTCATTTTTGTCTTCACCGAGTCTATTATCGAGGTCAATGGAGTTGATATGCGGAGAGGGTTGTCGCTCTTCGACCTGGGGTTTCTTGTTCCCTTTGGAGGCGTTGATCACGACATGTGCTTTGACTACTGCATCGAATCATCTTCAAGCTGCCTTTATGTCCCACTGCAATGTGACTACACTGCCCAACTTGGTGTAGTATTTCATTTTCAAGTGGACCGTCGAGGGCATTGCGGTTTGCTCGGCTAGAGTTGGTCGGCCAAGAATGAAATTGTATAGTGAAGGGCATTCAATCACCAAGAACTGGATTTTGACTTCTCTGGTTGTGTCATTTTCTCCAAACAAAACGAGGAGCTCTACATATCCTTATGGCCTCGTGGTGGCCCTGTTGAATCCATGAAGGTCAAATCCGACATACGGGGACAAATTTGTATTGTCGAGCCTGAGGGCTTTAAACAGGTGGACGCACATGGGTTCGACGGAGCTGCCATCGTCGACTAGGATGCGGAGAACATTGAAGCGGGCCATTTTTGCCCTTATCAGCAACAGGATGCTAGAGTTAGGAGATCCTCTAGGAAGTTCCTCGAGGTAGAAGGAGATGTGGTTAGATTTCTCTCGAGATTTGGTGATAGTTGCTAGCTGGTCAGATGTGGTCAGCAGGAGCTCATCGAATTTCCTTTTTACTAAAATTGTGGCATTCTCGTTGTTTATCCCGCCCCCAGAGATAACTAAGGTTGTTGGGAAGTTTTCCCAGGGGATGTGGGCAGCTAGATACCCTTCTGCATGTGTGTCGGGGAGGCGGAAGTCTTCAGGACGAGATACGCAAAGGGCCACGGGGAAAGAAGAACCGTTGGACGGGGTGTCCTCGCGGCTTCTCTTCGCCCCCTGGTCCTCGTCCCGGGGAGGTTCAGTCCTCTTAGTGTACTGTTTGAGGTGGCCCTTTTGGATCAACATTTCGATGTCGTCCTTCAGGTGGGCGCAGTCCTCAGTTACGTGTCCATGACTTCTATGAAAGCGGTAATACTTGGATTTGTCGGTGTGAGGCTTGGGTGATGTTGGTTTGGGGAACCTTACATTTCCCTGCTTGAACTCCGTATTGACGCATTCAGCGAGGATATGCTCTCGGGGAGTGGCCAATAGTGTGTATTCAGAGAAGCCCCCAGATGGACTTCTTCCTTCGTGGGCCTCGTGAGGTTTGTCGTCTTTTCGCCTTCCCCGGTGCGGCGGGGAGCAGGATAGTCTTCATGCTTTAGTATTTTGGTCGTCCTGACTGCGATTGCTCCTAAAGTTGTGGGTGACTTATTTTTCTTCGTACTTGATGTACGCTTGAGCTTTATGCAGAAGCTTGTCTAGAGAGCGGGGAGGCTCGATCCCTACTTCCCTGTTGAGTTTGCTACCGGGGAGGAGTCCTTTTTCGAGGAGATACTTCTTCATATAGTCAGTTGTGTCCACCTCGACGGCCTCTTGGTTGAATCACTCGATGTAAGAGCGTAGCATTTCATTTATTCCCCTAAATGATTGCCTCAAGTATGGCCTCCATTTTAGGGTGGCGTCGAGAGGTTGTGAAGTGCCTTGTGAACGCTGACCTAAGGCTTCTCCAAGAGGTGATGGATTCGGGAGCCAGACTTTTGTACCATGCCATGGCTCCCTTTCTGAGGGTCGTGGAGAACAACCTACATTTGACATTTCCCTTGATGTCATTGCGGTAGTCTAGCATGGCATTGATGTTGTCGACATGATCATCGGGATCAGTAGTCTCGTCGTACGTCGTAAGGTTGGTGACTTTTCCATGTCCACTGAGAGTTGGGTCTCCATGATGACCCGAGAAAGTAGACAGCGAGGGTCATCCTTGTCGCTCCTCAGGGGTGAGTAATCCTCGTTCCTAGGACTCTGGTCCAAGCGGGGAGATACCCTTGGCTGGCTATTGGACGGTTCGGGGCGTCATCTGGCTTTGTTTTTCTTGGGATCCGGGGAGCGTCGTCCCCGCCGAGAAGGGGAACGTCCGCGCTTTTTGGTGGCTTTCGAATGAGTCCATTCAAGCTGATGTCCGCGTCCACGTCCGTGGGGAGAGGGGTTGCGTGATCATCGGGGCCTCCGCCAAGGAGATTCGGCACGAAGCTATGTTTCCAGCGTGATGATTCTCTCTTGTTGTTGAAATAACATGAGGTTTGTCTGGTTGAGCGCATTGGTCATGGCTCTGATTGTGGCATCTCCTTCGACCGATATCAGAATGGACTGGAAGGTAGTCGCGATCTGAGGCTGGGGAGCACCGTTGGCCTCTGGTTCAGGAGATGGACTATCAGGTTGTCCATCTCGAGCGTCAGATTCATGGACGTCGGAGTGGTCTTTGTCACCACCAGTGGTGTAGTAGATGAGGCCCTGGACGCGGTTGTCACTGTGTTCGTTGGTCATGCTGGATGGTTGGGAGAGACGAGGTGATGTTTTGGTCCTTCGTTTTAAAAGACGGGGAGAACTTTTATGTTCCCATATAAGGCGCCACTGATTTGACCTGATCAGGAGGAACCTTCGAGTGATGAACAACTATGGTGGAGGAACGGAGTGGCAGTGTACCTGCAAGGTACTCAGATGCCAAAGTGAGAAAAAGTGTGGAGTGCAAGTACAAAAGGTAGTAAGTAAGAGAATTATAATATCTGACCCTCTAGTGAAAGAGGGTATTTATAGATTGCCCCCAGCGCTGTGTCGATATTCTTCTCATTGGCTGGATTAGCTAGGCCCAAGGAAGAACTATCAAGGATTGCGTAGGAGCAGGTAATACCTAGCATGTGGTTTTGCCATTGGTCCAATTGCCCTGTAATATTAGGAGAAAATAATGGGGGCAGTTGACTGAGTAGAGCACGTGGGGGAGATGCTCTCCTCACGTCCCTATGAGTCAGGCCAAGAGCCTGTTCCCGACGGACTGGTCCTGTGCCCGACATATACAACGTTGGTCCAGTCCAAAATATGGTTCTCTCCACATCCCTTTGTAGTGGACCATGGGTCGTATCCGACGGACTGACCTCAGTCCGACACACACTACATAGGCTCAGTCCAAAACAATATACTAATAAAATAAAATAAAAAGCATAATACACAATTTAAACTATTAAAAAAAGAAAATTTAAATAAGTAAATCATCTATATAATTTAACGAAATTTTTATTTTCGTATTCTATATTTTTTTCAAAATAATTTATGAATGTTAAAATCTTTTTAGTGTTCGTCTCTAATGTTAAAATTTATAGATTTTTTTCTATAATTTTAACATTAGTGAAAAATAATAAAATAATTTGAACTTTTAAAATTATTTAAAAATGAAAATACAAAAAAAATTGCTAAGCTAAAAAAAAGAAAGTATAAATACATAATCAACAAATGATTTGGTTATAAGTTATCCAACTATAATTCGTTATAAAGAAAAAAAGATGCCCTAGTCAAAAAGAAGTTGTCCATAGACAAGTTTGAAAAATGATTGATAAATGAATCAAAACACAATGTCATCAAAACACAATGTCCATTTTGTAGGCTTGATATGATATGTTTTGTCAACCACTTTGAATACTTAATATTTGTTTAGCATAACAGATTTGCATTTAGGCATAGACATGTTCCCAAGCAAGCAACTAAAGTGGAAGAAGATGAGATAGCTTTAAAGACAAGATGGTCAAAAACTAACTTTGGAATAGCAATCATTATTATCAATCTCACTAATTATTATTTATGTGGGTCCATTACTATTATTTGTTTAAAGAATTCAAATTTTGAGCCTTTTGCCTTTACACTATTTTTTGGACCATTTGGTCACATGATGTCCTTGAGGGGCTACTTACTTGTGACACAAAATATTGGAACAAGACATAAAGTCACTCCATGTTTAGAGGATTCTTTTACATAACATAGAGGATTCTAGTTCTTTGAGGAAATTTTGAATTTATTATTTAGTTGTTTCTTTTATTTTAATGTTATTTGAGAATTGTTTTTAATTGTTTAGTCTGTCTATGTGCAATGTTGAGTTTTGATAGTTTTGCATGAGTTATATATAGTGTCAATCATTTTGAAGAAAATTGATTTTGTTTTTTGAAAAAGAATTGTATCTATGTTTCAGTTTAATAAGTGGTGGAACCAAAAGACTTGGATAATGACTGATGAATAGTTGAAGGATAACACTAAATGAATTTAAGTGGTGTCTGTAGTGTCAAAAATTGCAAAAATATGTAAGAGATTAAATTTTTTTATTAAAAATAATTTAAATAAAAATAAAAGATATTAATTTAGTTAATAAAAATAAATAGTGATCATTTAAATTTTGTTTAACAATAATAAATTGCTCTTTTTTTTTTGTCAACATCGTCGGTTAAAAGAAATAAGTTTAATGAATAATTGGTATTTTTTTTTAAAAAAATGAAACAATAGTTAAACATGAGAAAATATAAATATATATTGTAGATAATTCTTATAAATTTTAATTATAATATATAATTATTTAGTATATGTGGTGGCTCCCCCTATTCACTGATACTATTATATAATATAAAATAATACAATATAATTTTTTATATTGTAGTGTGTTTAATGATTGATGCATTAAATAAGTTTATTTTCTTTCTATTTCTTTAGATATGTCTATGTACGAGATAAAATAATATATTTTTTATTATAATATTTTTATTAATATATGAAATAGTAATATATGAATATAATGAGAAGGAGAAAAAAAGAAAAAGATATAATTTTTTTATTCTATTTTGTTCGATATCATTATGCTTATAACTTTTATTATAATATTTTATATTGATAAATAAAATATTAATATTTATGAATTAAAATATTAAAATATGAGAAGTGAAAAAAAATGAAGAAAGTGTGATTTATTTTATTCTATTTTGTTTGATATGTTGATGCATATAATAAAAAATAGGATTAATACATCATTTAGTTCCTTAATGTTATAAGAAATTTCTCTTTAATCTCTTAACTAAAAAATATTACATAATAATTCTTTAACTTCACTTTTGTTACACACTTTGATCATTTATGTTAGGTCATTTATGTTAGTTTATATAAAAAAAACGTTAAAAGATGTCATATTGGATTAGATTTTAAAAGAATAGATTCATAATAAGCATACACATGGTTGAGAAATAAAAAAAAAAGGAAAAATAAATAAACATAAAACTAAAGTTGAAAACATAAGCATCAGAAAACCCATTACAATGTCTATTTCATCTCACTTTCTCTTTCATCTCACTTTCTCTCTCATAGATTTTTCTACAACATTATTTCACATCACAAAATTCAAATAACCTAGCCAAAATATAAATAATGAAACACAATAACATTCTAAGGAATTCAAGAACATTATCTAGAATATCATTATACAAGAGTTTTATTGGTACTGACACCATCATAAGTGCCTAATAGCATAATTCACATTCTTGACCAATTCTAAAAACAATACAATCTATAGGGCAAGACATGGACATTATACTAAAAAAAATAAAATACTAAGATCAATACAATATCCATTATTGTACAAAGATAAATGCACAACGGAAAAACTAAGACTATGCTTCTCTTGAAACATCCCGAGTATAACTCCACTTGTAAATCAACTTACAAAAGAAACCTGAAAAGCAACAACAATAGTGGGGTGAGATAACAACATCTCAGTGAGTTCCCTATCTTAGAGTTCTCTCGGCTCTAAAGATTCAATCTAAACATAGATTGAGTCTTTAGTCACTATCTCACAAGAAATCAAAGCAAGATGAAACAAAATCCATATAACACTCTCGACGTTATACGAGTATAACATCTACCTCAAGCCTTTACACAAGACTTTACGGAGGACTCGATGCAATACTCACCTCAAGTCTTTACGGACGCTTCCATGGGACCAAGATTCACCCTCCTCAAGACTTGCACAAGATTTCCCACATAATACAGCGTAGTAATCACCTCAAGCCTTTACGGACGCTTTCCGTGGGACCCAGATCCACCCACCTCAAGACTTACTCAGACTTCCTGGAGGGATAATGTACGTACACGTCTCAATTCTTTACGGACGCTTCATGTGGGACTCAGAGCAACCCACCTCAAGACTTACACAAGACTTACGGAGGCCCCTTCGTGAAATACACACCTCTAGCCTTTACGGACGCTTCCCGTGGGACCTATATCCACCCACCTCAAGACTTACTCAAGCTATAAGGAGGCCTAGTGTATAGCATGCTAATGGTTTCGCAACAACCTAGGGTAATCCTAATCATCTCATAAGTTACGTCTTTCTATTTCCAATAGCTCACAATTTCCTAACTAACATAATTATGGTTAATTAGAAAAGTAGGGTAAAAGTCAGCTCAAAATAATATTTCTCGGTCTCATAAGATAGAACCTATTATTAGCTTCAAATCGGTATAAAGTACAGTTAAATCGAATAAACGGTGAATGAGTTACGAATTTTCAAAATTATCAAAATAGTATTTTTAATCGGCATAAGATAAATAAATATTTTCCACTTCAAAATTAATATTTTCTTCTACCATTGGATAGTACATTTTCATAGCTTTCCAATGATATAAAGTTTGTTTCAATCGGATACCCGAGTAAAAAGTTATGAATTTTCTAAGAATTAATATTTTCCAAAAGTTACAGCGTTAACGGGTTAACCTATATGGTTAACCGGTTAACCAGTCAAAAATCCACTTCCAGAGGCGTATCAGGTCCCGTTAACCCATATGGTTAACCGGTTAACCGACAATCAGAAGCTGAAATTCTGTGTTTTTAACACTCTAAACTCCCCCAAACTCAATCCAAACATAATGGATCATCCAAGCAATCTTAGTAGGTTTAATATACATGTAACCCGACTATTCTACCCGATTATTTCAGTATTTTATCCGTTAGAAACTTTGATTTATCATATTAATCATTTTTAGTCTAAAACTCTAGAATTTCAAAACTCTAAAACAAAAGTTTCTATCTAGAACCCACATTGACAATGAAGAGGAGTTTGATGAAGATGGAGATGATTGATGAAGATGAAGATTATTCTTGATCTTGAGTTCCTAGGGTTTTCTCTCTTTCTTCTCCCATTCTTTGCCTTCTCTTCTCTCTTTTTCTTCTTTCCTTTCTTCTTCTTTCTCTTTTTATAACAAACCCTTATTTTTATTTTCTTTTTAACGAAACAACAATAGTTATACTGATATAACTATTAGTTAGTAACCTAACGGGTCCAAATTGAGAGTATCCAAAAATATCTCCGAGTCGAATATTTAATAAAACCTCGGAGTCATATAATACTTAATTAATTAATTTAAGTTCGTCAGTTGCTCTAATTATTTTAATTGAAAACTCTCAACCCTATTAATCTTAATTAATATTATCCAGAGCATTTAATTAAAAATACGTGGTATTACATGTCACAACGGTGTTGGGATAAACCGTGGTGAACATGACGTCATATTGTTTACGCGTTTTGTAGTAGTGATTTTGATTTTTATGTCATAACTATTGTGTTGTATTGGATTAGGGTTAGTTTATGAATGGATTCTCTTGTAAGAGATGTTGTGAAAATCTTGATGTTGAGTTAATGAATTTGAATATGGACGTGGAGTAAGAATGTGAATTTTGTTGTGTTCTTTATCCTGTAGGTATATTTCTAAAGCTATATTTTTCCCCTTTTTGTGTGTCAAGTATCAGTGTGTTGTAGTTGTGAAATTGTTGTAGGAAAATTTGTTCTATACAATATGTTTTATGTGTGTATGAGATAGTGTGAGAAAGGGGATTGTAGCATGTAGTATGACAAAGAAATTAAGGGACCAATTTGTAATGTATTTTTGTTCGGGGACTAAAGCAAAATTTCGCTTTAAGTTAAGAGACCTATGAACTAATTATGCCTAACAAATAATATATATTTTTTATTATAACGTTCTTTATCTATATAATATATATATATATATATATATATATATATATATATATATATATATATATATATATATATATATATATATATATATATATATATATATATATATATATATATATATATATATATATATATATTGCGTTGAGAGCGAAACTTGATCTATAATAAAATCTTATGTAGTCGTGTTTTGTTATTCTGATATAATTTTATAATAAAAAATGATTTATTATTTTGAACATTGTAAGATATAAATGTTTGTAAGCATAATTATTAATTAAATGCTTGGTATAAAGGTTGAAATTTGAACTTGTGTTAAAATGTTGCGTAAGAATTTCAAGGAACCAATGTTAACTTTTTGGTTGATATTGAAAATTTTCAATAAGCTATCCTTAGAATATGAAAGTAGGATTCGTGGTTTTTAGTCAAACTAGAATAATTTTGATGTGTGTTTTTATTTATCTCTAATCTCTTTTTATCCTTTTACCCTCTTCTTAAAAATTGATTTGAAAATTATTATTTTTCTTTAGCATTTAAGCCTAACTCTTTTATACACTAATCGTCTTAAGAAATAAGATATTCTAAAATAAAAAAATTTAAGTTGGGACATCGTATATATACCCTCCCATAAAGGTTATGGTCATGGGATAGAAATAATGGTTTTTTCTTCTTCTTAATGTTGTAGATTTTGATGTATGGGATGGAAAAACAATTACTTCCGGTATTGAAAAGTTTCTTCATGTATCAAATTATAACACTACAGAAGAAATGTTTGCCACCCTTAAAATTATCCATGAATATACTATTGAGATAAAAAAGACTAGGATGAATACATTAGTCAATACATTTGAGTTATTTAGTATAAAATTAAAAGAAAACACATAGCATATGTAAAATAAAATAAAAAAGGTTTATCCATAAAGTTAATCATCTTAAAAGTCTTGGAAAGAATTTCAAAAATATATATATTTTTTTACTAACAAGATTTTATTAAATTCTTAAATCGTAGTTGGATACCTAATGAAATTCATTACGTCAAACAGGATATTTAATAGCGCTTTAAAGTGTTGTCTAAAGTGGTGCTGCTGTAGGTAAAGACAACGTTTTTTTAAATTCAAAAACGTTGTCTTAGGTCCCCTTTAGACAACGGGTTTTCTTTAAAAAACGCTACCTAATGTGTATTATTTTCCAATTTTAGACAACGCTTTTTCAAGAAAAAAGTTGTCTTTCCCCCCTTGCAGCGCTTTTTAAAGCGCTGCCTAATGTGTCTCTACTTAATACTTTAAACAACGTTATTTTTATGAAAAAACGCTTTCTTTAGTTCCATTTTAGACAACGTTTTCTTAAATTGTTGACCTTGAATTTTTAGCTCCTTTGTAAAACCTTCAATCCACAATGCTTCCTTCACAGCTTCAATTAGGGTGATATATTCCGCTTCAGTGGTTGATAAGGCAACAACCTTTTGAAGTGTTGCTTTCCAACTAATTATTGTGCCATACATAGTGAAAACATATCCAAAAATAGATTTTTTGGAATCCATACAACCTACATAATCAGAGTCGACATATCCTTCGATTGTTGCTTTACTATCTTCACCCAAGGCTCCACCAAAAATTAGGACTCTATTCAGATACCCATTTATGTATCTTAGAATCCACTTCAATGCTTACCAGTGAGCCTTTCCAAGATTCGCCATGTATCTGCTTACAAGACTTACTGCACATGCTATGTCAGGCCTAGTACAGACCAAAGCATACATCAAAGACCCTACTATATTAGCATATGGGATGCTATTCATATAAGTTCTTTCGACATCAATATTGGGGCACTGATCTATACTCAGCTTGAATTAGGATTTGTCGGAGTCACAACAAGCTTTGAATTCGATATACCAAACTTATCGAGAATATTCTTCAGGTATTCCTCTTGTGATAAGTATAATCTCGTCTTCTTTCTATCTCTACGGATGTCAATCCCAATAATTTTGGATGCAGCTCCAGATCCTTCATATCGAACTCCTTATTGAGTTCAGTCTTCACCCTTATTGCATCTACGACATTGTTGATTGCTATTAGAATATCATCCACATAAAGCAACAAAATAACAAATGAATTACCCGGTCAAAATCTGAAGTAAACACAGTGGTCTAGCTGACTTTTGATGAAACTTATGCATGCCATGAACTTGTCAAATCTCCTATTCCATTGTCGAGGAGAGTGCGTCATCCCATATAAAGATATCTTCATCTTGCACATATAATCCTTCTTCCCCTTTTCGACATACCCTTCAGGTTGACTCATCAGGATTGTTTCATCTAGATCACCATACAAGAACGCAATCTTCACATCCATCTATTCCAGTTCACGATCGAACTGTGCCACCATGGCAAACAACATTCGAAAGGACATTTGCTTCCCAACATGAGAGAACACATCATTGAAGTTGACACTTTCTTTTTGAGTGAACCCCTAGTGACCAATATTGCCTTGTATCTCTTCAGCGTCGCTCCTTCGATTCCTTCCTTAACTTTGAAAATCCACTTACAACTGACTAACCTGGCACCAGCATATTTCTTGTTAAGTTCCCAAGTATTATTATTATGAAGAGATTTCATTTCATCATCAATGGCCTTCAGCCATTCAGTCTTATTTCGACTCCTCATAACTTCCTTATAGTCTCTAGGTTCTTTGATTAGACCCTCACTTGTAGAGATTAATGCATAAGTTATAAGATCTATATAACCAAGTCTCTGAGTTGGCTTGATGAATCTTATTGGCCTGTCTCTTGCCAGTAGGTATTCATTATCAGTTTCGTCATCTTCGACAACAACTTTTGTTTCTTCTTCGACTTCATCTGGGTCATGGAATTCAGCATCACTATGCTCCACCTCAACAAGAATTTCTCATTGTTCCATCTTTTCGTCAACATCATTAGTTTTCTTGAAAGCTATCTCAACTTCATTGAAAACTACATCTTGACTGGTGATACACCTCTTGTGACATGGCTCTAGGCATCATAGCCTATAAGCTTTGACTCCTTCAGGATATCCCATGAACATGCATTTCAGAGCACTAGGTTTGACCTTGTCTTGCCTAATGTGAGCATAGGTCACACAACCAAATACTCTCAGTTTGTCGAGATCTGGTGGATGTCCTGACCAAACTTATTCAGGTGTCTTCATATCTAATGCATTCGAAGGACATATGTTTATCAGATATGTTGCTGTCGAAACAACCTCAACCCAAAACACCTTTTTCAGTCCAACACTAACCAACGTGCCATTATGCCTTGAAATCCTAGACTCGACACATTAACTGTTGAAAGTTTCATTGTAGAATTCAAGGCCATTATCGGTTCTTAACCTTTTGACCTTTATGTCAGATTGAGTTTCAATTAGAACCTTCCAACTCTTGAAATTCTCAAAATTTTCATCCTTAGTCTTCTGGATTAATACTCATAACTTTCTAGAATAATCATCAATTATGGATAAAAAATACCTTGCACCTGAATGTGAAGGATTCCTTGCAGGCCCCCAAATATCAGCATGGATGTAATCAAGGGATCCATGTGTTCTTTGTTTACCTTTGTTAAACTTCACCCTATAGGATTTACCAAATACACACGGTTCACAAAACTCCAACTTCTCGAATTTTTCACCACCTAGCAAGTTCTGTTTCCCCAGTTCGACCAAACCTTTTTCGCTGACATGGCCCAATCTCATGTGCCATAATTTTGTCTTCGACACAGGTTTCATGGATACTACATTTGTCGAACCACTTACAACCTCAGCCTCGAGGGTATACAAGCCTTGTTTCTCCAAGCCTCTAAAGACTTCCTTTGAACCCTTTATGACTCTTAGGATACTTTTCTCTCCTTGAAAAACATATCCCTTCTTGTTGAATTCACCAAGAGAAATCAAATTTCTCTTCAAGTCAGGTACATACTTAACTTCAGTCAATAACCTTATTGACTCATCATGGAGCTTGAATCTTACAGATCCAATACCTGCATTTTTGCAAGCTTTGTTGTTTCCCAGCAACATCGATCCACCATCTTGATCACATAGTTCCTCGAACAAATATTTGTTTGGAGTCATGTGCCAAGTGCAACCTGAATCCATAATCACTTTTTTCTTGAGTCACAACTTGAAACCACAAGAACATTAGATGAGTCGAAATCATCTTGAACAATGGAAGCATTTCCATCAATTATCCTTACCTCCATGATCTTTCAGACGTTCAGGGCACACCTTTTGAATATGACCCTCCTTCTTACAATTATAGCATCAAACACCAGATGCTTAACCACTATAAGACTTCTGCTGACTTTTACCCTTCTTCTTGTCAAACTTACCATCCTTTCGCAAGAATTTCGCCTTAACGGCCAAAACTTCACCAGCTGTCGAAGGTTTATGCTCCTTTAGTTTGTTCAAGTCCTTAGAGTACAAGGAAAATTGAACATCTTCAAAGGTCAGGGACTGTCTTCCATACAAGAGGGTTTCTTTGAAGTGAGCATGTGTTCTGGCAAAACGCATAACAACAATATGCTTGATCTTTATCATCGATCTTCACATTAATATTTTCAAGACCAAGAATATGCTTGTTGAACATATCCAACTGCTCAGCCAACACTTTGTATTTGCTCATCTCGAATGAATACAAAGCTTATTTCAGGTAGATTCGATTCACCACCGATTTGGTTATGTACAAACCTTCAAGTTTCAACCACAACCCTGACGTTGTCGTCTCCTTTGATACATGTCGAAGAACCTTATCACCAAGGCTCAAAAATATTGTGTTGTTTGCTTTCTCAATCATGATCGTATTTTCAGCTTCTGTTAACGCAAACATTCATGGTCGCCTCTCCCTTCAACGCTTCCAAGAAACCCTGCTGAACAAGTAGGGATTTCATCTTCAAGCGCCACAGACAGAAATTGTTCACTCTGGTGAACTTTTCAATCTCATACTTTGCTGAAGGCATCTTCTCCATGCTTGTCGCACCAATTTGTTGTGAATCAGATGCCCTAGAAGTAAAGTATAAAACGATTTCTTTGGGATCAAGAAACTCACAAGGGTTAGGGTTTATGAAAAACAAGGATAACAACAAGAATTTGTTATAAGCTGATATTTTTTCCTTTCTCTTTAACAAAATTACAAGTATACAAGAATAACAAATAACCCTCTCACTTTTGAATTAGGATTTTATCTTCCTATTTTTCCTTATGCAAAAGATGAGAGACTAGTATGTTATTTATAAGAAAACTAACACACTAACCTAATGGACTTTTTAAAAATTACCCATTACAAGTTAACTTAGGGTATAAGCTAACTTAAACAATTGGATTCATAACACAAGACCCAATTAGACATACATACTAGAACTGACTTTGACTACAGTATGTATAACTTATGCACTAGCATGTGAACCAGCTTCAACTTCATATTAAAACCCATCTCGTATCAGAGTTCGATCAAATATTCCACACATATAAAATGAGAAACGTATAAGTTTTAAATGTGGCAAAGCAAAATTAATTTAATGTATGAAATAATACAATAAAATGAATAATGTTACAAATACCATTAATATTCCATTTAAAAAACATGAATGGGATTAATTTATACTATGAGTCATTTATTAAAAGAAAAAAAATAGAAACATTTGTTATTTACGTTAGAGGGTTAATCTACCATTTAATAAAAAACAGTTTTCTCCCATCATACGTTCAATGAATAAATACGTTCACTGAATAAATTAAGGAATTGGGAATATTGGAAAATGATAAATAGGTTGCCAATGCACGATCCATTGTGTTTTCTCCCATCATTATCTTACTATCTAAACTCAACAGAGTAGCCAAAGAGGCTTCATGTCATGAAAAGGTAGTGGAAAGCGGAGGTCTATGACAATGGAAGGAAAAACCAACACAAAGTCAGAATCCATCAGAGTGAATCCATCAGGGTAAGATTCTTCATATACTACCTTATTATGTAAACTCGTTATTCATCTTCCAACTCCATTAATGGGTAAGATTGAGTTGCATGCGTTGTTTGACACCATTTATTCATGCAATGAACACGAATAGGGACATTGAGGTAGTTGTGTTTGCGATATTCCGCTGAACATGTATGTATGAGAAAAGGTTTTTTTTGGTGTTGCATGGTTGTTGATCATTTAAATAGATAATAACTTGTATGTATTTTTATTTGTTGCAGTCGTGATCTTTTGAAAGGCGGCATGTGAGGTAGCCTAAAACGCACACAGAACGACATGTCATATGTGGCGTTCGAGGCGTCAAAGTCGTTGAAAATAGGCAAGACGAAGATAACTAACAGAGAAGATATGTTAAAGGGCAAGGGTCAATCTGGAATTGTTACTGAAGACAGGAAGGGGGGAAAAAGTTGGGGGCTTTGGTGAAGATGCATGGGGTCAGTGTGCAAAATGCAAGGGTAAGGTTGTGGAATATTTATTTGCGGGTGAGATAGATTGGGGTTGTAGTAGAAAGCAGAAAGGCATGGGTTCCAAGAAAGCAGGTTCTGTATAGAAAGCAGGTGTAACGCCCTAATTATTTAATTATTTATTTGATTAAATATTTCCTATGTTTGGTGTTTTCTTGCATCGATTTGCTAAGTTGGTTTGAGTTAAGTTAATTTAAGTTGTATTGTTGCTATTTGGACTAAGTTGAATTAATTAAGTTGTGGATTATTAGTAGAGTTGTGCTATTTTGATAAATGGGCTTGTTGGTAATTAGAAGTAGTAATTGTGGGGGGGGGGGGTGTAGTTTAGGCCTAATAGAATGATTAAGATTAATTAAAAGAAAAATCTTAAGTTAATACGAATTAGGAAAAACTAGGTATCAGTAAGAAGAACGAGAAGTTGGAAAAAAGTGGTTACATGAAGTTCTTAGAGAGAGAGAGAGAGAGAGAGGCAAAAGCTAGGGTTCCGATCAAGTGTTAGAGTCGCCTTCAATCCAAAGGTAAGGGTGGGGTTTTAACCTTATAATTGGGATTATATGATGAATTCGTATGGGATTGGGTACATGATTGTTGTTGTCAATTGTTATTTTGTGTGGACTAAGAAGTTGTTTGATGAATAAGTTTTTTTGATGAATAAGCTGCTTTTAGATGATTAAGAAAATCATAATTGTACTGTGTTGCTGTTGAAATTGTATGTTGATTTATTGGTAAATTAATCGGAGAAGTAATTTGACTGAGAAGTGTCACAATCCCAATTGTGACGAGGGTCACACGAAGCGTGACAATGGTCACACGAGGTTCTGGGGGAAATTGTAGATTGTATGTTGTGTTGTATTTTCTGTTGTCTACTAAATTTGGTCTGTCATAAATTGATTCTTGTAACATGAATAAGTTGTAGAATACTAGATGAGTGATGGAGGTCTTATTAATCAATTGACAGGGAGTTGATAAGTAATTAGGCATTGAATCAGTAGAAGAAAAATAAGTAATAGAAAAGTAGAATTGGTAGCAGGTTTGTATGTTGGATGATGTCATGGATTTAACAGAAACATGGAAATAAATTAATAAATAGTAGTAATAATAGAACATATTAATTAGTTTAATTAATTGGCTTAGTCAGGAGTTTGTAAATGAGAGTGTGGTATAATTGTTATACTTGAGTTGTGTTATTTGCTGTAAGTTGACAAGTTACTGGTGGTTGTTGTATGTTGTAATGCCTTATAAATGGCAAAATTATGAGTTATAGGCCTTTGGCCAAAGTTGGATTTTGTTGTGTCGTTATGTCTTTTTAGTTGTTGTTGGTTGATAATCATGTTGAGTCTCAAAGCATGTCATTATTAAAGTTGGAGCTGTTTGCTCGGTAAGTTGACCTCCATTGGCAAAATAAAGTTGAAGGCTTATGTCTTATGTTGAAGCCTCTATTAATTGGCAATATTATGAGTTAAGAGTTTTGCTCCGAGGGTACCACATACATCGCATTTGTCTAAGTTGTATATCAAGTCATATATTATGTTGTTGTGTTGTATTTTATGTTGATTCTGAGTTGTCTGTTAAGTTGTGAAGTGGTGATTTATGTAATCTAATTTAATATGTTATTTATCATATGATTGATTATATTTTTAGATATCTCACCCCTTCTGTTTGAATGTTGCCCTCTGTTGGTAACATGCAGGTAATCGAGAGTAGGACGAAGTACCTTAGTAAATTTGAGTCGAAGTTGTCGCTCTGATACGTAGAACTCAGGGGGATAACACTTGTTTTATGCTGATGTTGACTTTTGTTATAGTTGTTGAATTTTAAGTTGTCTAATTAAATAATTATTGTTTTCTTAAGTTGCTTTGATGTCGAATGCAATTTAAGTTGTTTTTTATGAATCCACTGCATAGTAACAAAGTATTTGTTTTAAAGATTTATCAAGTGTTGAATGATGTTTTAAAGTTGAAATGGTTGGAAGGAACGATGTTGCGATGGCTGCTGCTATGCAAGAAATTGCTCAGGCTGTGCAGAATTGGCTGAACACTAGAGAGGATGCCGGATCTCGTAGTTTGGCGACTTTCCATAGGGAGAATCCGCATACCTTCAAGGGTAAGTATGATCATGATGCAGCGTTGGCTTGGTTGAAAGAGATTGAGAGAATCTTTCGTGTGATGGATTACACTCCAGCGCAGAAGGTTCGGTATGGGACTCATATGCTGGCAATCGAAGCTGATGAATGGTGGCTAGAGACTCGTCAGAGATTGGATGCTGCAGGTAAGGAGATCACTTGGGTTGTGTTCCGTAGGGAATTTTTGAGGAAGTATTACCCAAAGGATGTCCGTGGAAAGAAGGAGATTAAATTTCTCAAGCTGAAGCAAGGTAACATGTCGGTTACTAATTATGCTAGAAGTTTGTTGAATTGGATTTTACCCGTACTACAATGAGGCAAATGCTAAATTTTCAAAGTGCATCAACTTTGAGAATTGGTTGCGTCCTAAGATTAAGAAGGAAATTGGATACCGGAAGATTCGTGTCTTCGCTGATTTGATCGATAATTGCAGAATTTATGAAGAGAATAACAATGCTCATTACAAGATCATTAATAAGAGGAAAAACAAGCACCAACAGGGTCGTGGCAAGCCTTATGATGCTCAAGGTGGGAAAGGTAAACAGAAAGTGGTTGATAGCAAGAGGACTAGTGGGAGAGATGCTCCTGCATGTATTGTCTGTTTCAAATGTGGGAAACCTGGTCACAAGAGTAATGTGTGTACTACTGAGACAAAGAGATGTTTCCATTGTGATAAGATTGGGCATGCAATATCTGAATGCAAGCATAAAGAGATGATTTGCTTCAACTATGGTGAAGAGGGGCACATTGGTAGTTAGTGTGAGAAACCAAAGAAGATGTAGACTGGAAAGGTGTTCCCGTTGGCTAGGACTCAGACAACTAATGAGGACAAACTCATCTGAGGTACATATTTCATTAATAGTACTCTTTTAATTACTATTATTGATATGGGTGCTACTCATTGCTTTATTGCTACTGATTGTGTTAAAAGATTGGGTCTTAAGTTGTCTACTATGAATGGAGAATTGGTTATCGAGATCTCAGATAAGGGATCGACGACTACTTCTCTTGTGTGTTTAAGGTATCCATTGTCTATTTTCAATAGAAAATTTGCTATTGATTTAATGTGTTTTTCGTTAACTGGAATGGATGTGATTTTAGGAATAAATTGGGTACAGTATAACTATGTTCATATCAATTGTTATAGTAAGTCGGTGAGGTTTTCTACTCCTGAAAAGGAAGGAGTTGGTTTGTTGTCTTTTAAAGAGTTGGAGCAGTTGATGAAAGAAAAAGCTCAAATGTTTTTGTTAATAGTGACGTTGTCTATTGAGAGAAAAGCTAAGATTGAAGAATTGCAAGTGGTGTGAGAATGTCCTGAAGTTTTCCCTGATGAAATTCCTGATGTACCGCTAGAGAGAGAAGTTAAATTTGTGATTGATCTTGTACCGAGTACTAGACTTATGTCTATGGCACTGTACATGATGTCTGCATCTGAATTATCGAAATTGAAGAAGCAATTGGAGGAGCAACTTGAGAAGAAGTTTATGAGACTAAGTGTATCACCGTGGGGAGCTCCAATGTTGTTAGTAAAGAAGAAAGATGGAAGTATGAGACTTTGTATTGATTATAGATAATTGAATAAGGTGACGATCAAGAACAAGTATCCGCTTCCGAGAATAGATGATTTGATGCATCAGTTGGTAGATGCTTGTGTGTTTAGCAAGATTGATTTGAAATTGGGCTACCACCATATTAAGGTGAAAGATGAGGATATTCAGAAGATGGCGTTCAAAACACGTTATGGACATTACGAGTATTCAGTGATGCCTTTCGGTGTTACTAATACGCCATGCGTATTCATGGAATACATGAACCGTATCTTTCATACTTATTTGAATCGTTTTGTAGTGGTGTTTATTGATGATATACTGATTTACTCTAAGTCTAAAGAAGAGCATAAAGAACACTTAAAGCTTGTATTGCAAGTTTTGAAAGAGAAGAAGTTGTATGCGAAGTTGTCTAAGTGTGAGTTTTGGTTGGAGGAAGTTAGTTTTCTTGGACATGCCATTTAAGGTGGTGGCATTGTTGTAGCTCTATCTAAATTTGATGTTGTGTTGCAGTGGGAAACTCCAAAGTCGGTTACTGAGATTAGAAGCTTCTTGGGTCTAACTGGTTATTATAGAACGTTTATCGATGGTTTTTCTAAGTTGGCACTTCCATTAACTAAGTTGACTTGTAAGAGTAAGGCTTTTGTGTGGAACGTTCAATGCGAACAAAGTTTTACCGAATTGAAGAAGAGGTTGGCGTCGGCTCCGGTTTTGACATTACCGAATGAAGGAGAACCATTTGTGGTGTATTGTGATGCTACAATGATGGGTTTAAGAGGTGTACTTATGCAGAATAACAAGGTGGTCGCTTATGCGTCGAGGAAATTGAGAATTCATGAAAAGAACTATCCTACACATGATTTAGAACTTGCTGCAGTTGTTTTTGTGTTGAAATGTTTAGTGACCATAAGAGTTTAAAGTATTTGTTTGATCAGAAAGAGTTGAATATGAGGCAACGAAGATGGTAGGAATTATTAACAAATTATGATTTTGGGTTGAACTATCATCCAGGTAAAGCTAATTTTGTAGATGATGCTTTAAGTTGGAAAACATTGCATATGTCGGTGATGATGATTAAAGAGTTGGAACTGATTGAACAGTTCAGGGATATGAGTTTAGGTTGCAGAGTGACGCCAAAGAGTGTTATGTTGGGAATGTTGAAGATTAACAATTATTTTCTAGACAGTATCAGAGAGGCTCAGGAGTTAGATGTGAAGTTGGTAGATTCGATGGTAGGAATCGATCAGTCTGAAAATAGTGATTTCAAGTTGGATGTGCAAGGTGTGTTGAGATTTTGTGACCAAATTTGTATTCCGGATGATGCAGAGATGAAGAAATTGATTCTTGAGGAAAGTCATAGAAGTAAGTTAAATATTCATCCATGAGCTATAAATATGTATCAAGATTTGAAGAAATTGTTTTGGTGGCCTGGGATGAAGAATGATGTGGCGCGTTTTGTGTATGCATGTTTAACTTGTCAGAAGTCAAAAGTTGAACATCAGAAGTCTGCAAGGTTGATGTAACAGTTAGAAGTTCCAGAATGGAAATGAGATAATATTTCAATGGACTTTGTGACGGGATTGCCTAATACTTCAAGAGGACATGATTCAGTTTGGCTGATTGTTGATAGGCTTACAAAGTCAGCTCATTTTATTCCTATTGACATCAGTTTCCCAATATCTAAGTTGGCAGAGATTTATACTCGCGTGATTGTTAAGTTTCATGGTGTGCCTTTGTGTATTATGTCAAATAGAGATCTAAGGTTTACTTCTGATTTTTGGAAGAGTTTGCAAGAGTCGTTGGGGGTTTAAGTTGAGGTTGAGTTCAACTTATCATCCTCAAACAAATGGTTAGACCGAGAGAACTATTCAGTCACTAGAGGATTTATTAAGAGTGCGTGTTCTTGAGCAAAAAGGTTCGTGGGATACTTATATTTCGTTAATAGACATCACTTATAATAACAGTTACCATTCTAGTATTGGAATAACACCTTTTGAAGTGTTGTATGGTCAGAGATGTAGAACTCCCTTGTGTTGGCATGAATCTGGAGAAAGTGTAGTGCTTGGACCCGAGATTGTTCGAGAGACTACTGAGATAGTGAAGTTGATTCGAGAGAAGATGAAAACTTCTCAAAGTCGGAAAAAGAGTTATCATGACAAGCGAATGAAGGATTTAAAATTCCACGCTGGTGATCATGTGTTTTTGAGAGTTACACCTGTAACCGGTGTTTTGCAAGCATTGAAGTCTAAGAAGCTCACTCCATGTTTTATTGGTCCGTATCAGATTTTGGACAAAGTTTGAAAGGTTTCTTATAAGGTGGCTTTACCACCTAAGTTGTTGAATTTGCATGATGTATTTCACGTGTCACAACTTCGGAAGTACATTTCAGATCCATCTCATGTGATTAATATGGATGATGTGGAAGTACGGGATAATATTACTGTTGAGACGATGCATGTACGAATCGTGGATCATGAAATGAAGACTCTAAGAGGTAAAGAGATTGTGTTGGTCAAAGTAGTCTGGTTGGGAGCAGCTGGAGAAAGTATGACGTGAGAGTTAGAAAGCAAGATGCGTGAATCTTATCCCGAGTTAATTGAACAAGGTAAGATTTTCGAGGACGAAATGTTCTAAGTGGGGGAAAGTTGTAACACCCTGATTATTTAATTATTTATTTGATTAAATATTATCTATGTTTGGTGTTGTTTTGCGTCGAGTTGCTAAGTTGGTTTGAGTTAAGTTGATTTAAGTTGTATTTTTGCTATTTGGACAAAGTTGAATTAATTAAGTTGTGGGTTATTAGTAGAGTTGTGCTATTTTGATAAATGAGCTTGTTAGTAATTATAAGTAGTAATTGTGAGAGTGTATGGTTTAGGCCCAATAAAATTATTAAGATTAATTAAAAGAAAAATCATAAGTTAATAGGAATTAGGAAAAACTAGGTATCAGTAAGAAGAATGAGAAGTTGGAAAAAATGGTTATGTGAAGTTCCTAGAGAGAGAGAGAGAGGCAAAAGTTAGGGTTCTGATCAAGTGTTAGAGTCACCTTCAATCCAAAAGTAAAGGTGAGGTTATAAACTTATAATTGGGATTATATATTATGAATTCATATGAAATTGGGTACATGATTTTTGTTTTCAATTGTAGTTTTGTGTGGATTAATAAGTTGTTTGATGAATAAGTTGTTTTGATGAATAAGCTGCTTTTAGATGATTAATAAAATCATGACTGTATTACGTTGTTGTTGAAATTATATGTCGATTTATTGATAAAATAATTGGAGAAGGAATTAGATTGAGAAGTGTTGCAGAGACGAAGCAGAGAGAAGCACAAAGCATTGCGGGTTTGGGAAGTGGGACGACCGTCCCTTATTCCTGACGTCCATCTGGTAACTGTGACGTTTGTCACATCCCTAGGACGGTCGTCACAAGCCCAATTGTGACGAGGGGCACACGAAGCATGACGATGGTCACACGAGGTTCTGGGGGAAATTGTAGATTGTATGTTGTGTTGTATTTTCTAATGTCTGCTAAATTTGGTCTGTCATAAATTGATTCCTGTAACATGAATAAGCTGTTGAATACTAGGTGAATTAGTAGAGGTCTTATTAATCAATTGACAGGGAGTTGATAAGTAATTATGAATTGAATCAATAGAAGAAAAATAAGTAGCAGAATTGATAGCAGGTTGGTATGTTGGATGTTGTCATGGATTTAACAAAAACATGGAAATAAATTAATAAATAGTAGTAATAACAGAACATATTAATTAGTTTAATTAATCGGCTTAGTCATGACTTTGTAAATGGGAGTGTGGTATAATTGTTGTACTTCTGTTGTGTTGTTTGATGTAAGTTGAAAAGTTACTGGTGGTTGTTGTATGTTGCAATTCCTTATAAATGGCAAAATTATGAGTTGTAGGCCTTTGGCCAATGTTGGATGTTATAGTGTCGTTATGTCGTTTTAATTATTGTTGGTTGATAATCATGTTGAGTCGCATAGCATGTCATTATTAAAGTTAGAGTTGTTTGCTCGGTAAGTTGGCATGGATTGACAAAATAAAGTTGAAGGCTTATGCCTTGTGTTGAAGCCTCTATCAATTGGCAATATTATAAGTTGGGAGTTTTGCTCCGATGGTACCACATGCATCGCATTTGTCTAAGTTGCATATCATGTCGTATATTATGTTGTTGTGTTGTATTTTATGTTGACTCTGAGTTGTCTGTTAAGTTGTGAAGTGGTGATTTATGTAATCTAATTTAATATGTTATTTATCATATGCTTGATTATATATTTAGATATCTCACCCTTTCTTTTTGAATGTTTCCGTCTGTTGGTAACATGCAAGTAATCAAGAGTAGGACAAAGTACCTTAGTAGATTTGAGTTAGTGTTGTCGCTCTGATACATATCACTCGAGGGGATAACACTTGTTTTATGCCGATGTTTCATTTTGTTATAGTTGCTGAATTTTAAGTCGTCTAATTACAAAATTGTTGTTTTCTTAAGTTGCTTTGATGTCGAATGCAATTTAAGTTATTTTTGATGAATCTGCTGCGTAGTAACAAAGTATTTGTTTTAAAGACTTATCAAGTTTTGAATGATGTTTTAAAGTTGAAATGTATCATCTCAATTTAATTTGTTGATGATGTCGAAAACCTTGATCTCTCCAATCTTAATCGTGAAAATTCTTCTCTTGTCCAAAAGTTCTCTTTGTCCTTGTCAAAAACTAGTCTAAATAATCCCAATTCACATAATAGTAGCATGAAATGCCAAAAATGCCCTCAAGTATCACTTAACACAAAAATCCAAGAAAATAGAAAGTTGTAGCGCCTTGGCCAACACGGGCTGTGTCAGGAAACACGGCTGGCCATGTCAGCTCACTGGATTTTACAAGCAGAATTATTTCAATCATAACTTTTGATTCGTAAGTATGTTTTGGTACCCATCTGAAGCGTCAAAAAGCTAATGAAGAGAATTATAACATAGTACATATAAGAGAAATGGTTGACTAATATATTTTATTATTGTTGATTTTATTTTGGTCCAGGTATCCTTCCAAAAACTCTTATGAATTCCCAGAACTTCCATTTTCTTCGTAATAGTCCTTTGGGCTTTTCCACTCAGACTTGGAACCATCGAAAACTGCCAAACCAAAGCATAAAATGCAACATAATTGAAATAAAACAACAACTCATAAAATGAGAGAATAAATATGAAAATTAAAATTAACTCGAAAAAACAATGAAAAGACAAAACAAAGTGTTACCAATTTTATGGATTTATGCCGAATAAGTGACAGAAACATATGAGAAATGATGATAGATCACAACTCCAAACTTAGCTCATTGCTTGTCCTCAAGTAATGCTCGAGACAGCATAACAGTCACCCTCAAATTACAAACTTACCACAATACCGTCGATGTCTTTTGCAACTCTCCTTTCACTTTTCTAGTCAAGTTTCCTCCTCCCCGATCTAAATTTTCTACTACACTTCCATATAAAAATATCTCTTCACCTGTCAGCTTTTTCCCACTCTCACCAAATTTCTCTAGGTTAAAGTGTTTACACTAATAGAAAGAACATGTAAAATCAACTCTTGAGCTTGAATACCATCTATTTTTCTTTCACTCACTCTCTCTCTCTCTCTCTCTCTCTCACACACACACACACACACACACACACACACACACTATACACACTTTTTGAGGTATTTTAAGGTTGTAACGGGACTTAGGGTCAAGGTAGGATAAACAAGAAAAACAGGAAAACACGTGGTTTTGGGCTCAAAGTTGGTGTCAATATTCTTTTTAATATGTTATTTGCATAGTTCCTAATTAGGGGTATCCGACACCTTTTAAACTGGATTTTTAGTTTCTACTCAAGTGTTTTTCTTGAGCTTGTCTTTTTTGATTATCAAACTAAATCTCTCCTCTAGGTGAGTCCATTATTCTTCTTCTCATATCTCTTTTTTTTCTAATTACAATCTCTTTTATTTTTTCAATTTCACTTACATAGTTCTTACATGTGTCCCATCTCCAAACTTAGAATTTTTTTATAGATCAAATACTAACAACACCTATCTGAGCAGGGTAGTGAATTATTTATGCTTATGGTTTAATGATATGGTGATAAAACAAACAAATGGTGAAAAGTTCAAGTGAAGTTAATGAAGGATAACGTAAAAGGGATGGCTAGAAAGACCCGACTTTAAAATAAAACAAATGCCTCAACGTGTATAAGTGTGTAGTGAAATTCCAACAGATAATACCCAAACTCGGAGTGATAGAAACATACCTGAATAAACTCTCATGATGACTAAATGTTTGTCTTTTTATATCTCACCATGTTTGGTATAGCTTAACAGGTTTCAAAGTACCTCTAGTGTGATGCAACTTCCTATCCGTCTCGGGTGAACAATATTCCAATATTGGTTCAGTGCCAGAAATTCGCGTTCAATCACCTTCTTCAGCAGTATCGACTTTTAGGAGTTTCCTAGAGAGCAAGTAAATGTCGCATTTTTTCACCCACTGATAATCCAGACCCATCACTCATCCGACAAAAACACCACCAATCTGTAACACAAGAAACACAAAACACACCAACATAAAGTTAAAAGTAAAAGAAATAAAATAACAGAAGCAAACACTAAAAACAACAACCCCCCACACTTGAACCAAACATCTACCTCAATGTTTTAGAACAAGATAGAAAGGGGAACAATAGGACTGACACGAAGCCAATTTTTCCATAAAGCTACAATAGGACTGACACGAGCAACCATGTCAGGCTACTGTAAAATCTCAAATTTTCATCTTTGCTAACATCCACTGACACTGGTCGTGTCCCGTGACACGAGTTCCCGTGTCAGGTCCCTATTTTATCACAATTTTGTCGTTTTTCCCCCGAGTTTTATCCATTTTTTTCATTGGCACATTGTATTCTACCGATGCCTGCTTAAATATCTCATTTTTTGGATTGCTTCCTCTCTCTTGTGAAGGACTATGTGCGTACTTAACACAACCTAAAGAAAAAACAAAAACAACTGAAATGATTAGAAATAAAACGCGTGAGTTGCCTCCTACAAAGCGCTTCATTTAACGTCGTATGGCTCGACGGTTCACTCCCCATTATTATGGGGGATATTTCAACTTCCATACTTTGTTGTTTGACCTCTTCGTAATAAATAACCGGTCGAGTTCGATTAAGATTATATACATGACAAAAAGATTTTATGAGTTTGTATATTAAAACATAACAAGAAATTAAGAAGGAAATAACTTTTAAGTTTATTTTTATAAATAATTAAGATTTCATTTTATATTTAATTTGTAAATTAAATAAGAAAATAGTGAAGGGGACCAGTGGTGCGATATATTGCCTAGCAACTAATGTGTTCATGGTTTGAATCCATATGAAGGCAATATTTTAGATGTTTGAAAAATTAAATGATCAAATTAACCTCTTTAAAAATTAAGGGACTAAAATATATCCAGAGATAAAATTAAAGAATAAAAATGATATATTTTTTACCCATATTTTAATCCAAGAATTTAAAATTAATGTTATTTGTGATTTTTAAAGTATTATTATTTTTTAATTATTACTATATTATACAAACCAAATCAAAAGAATGGATAATTATATTTGTAAAATGTACATTTCTTTTCTTTAAAATTCGGAATAAATTTGTCCATTATATTTATTAGTATTAACCAATTTTGTAATTTAAAATTTTAAATCTTAATTTTTTAACAATAAATATTTTCTTATACTATATAAACATAGTGACATATATGTAGAATATGCTTTTTTTTATTTATTTCAAAACAAAATTTGAATTATTTTTATATAACACGTAAAACAAAAAATTTAGGACAAAATAAGAATAAAATAACAAAACAGAATAAACAAAATATGACCATTAAAAAGAATATAAAAATGCAAAGTTAGAAAAGAATAGAGTAATAAATGAGTGCTCTTAGATGATCGGTATAATGGTCTGAATGATAATCAATGTTAAGAAAAAAAAGAAAAAAGAGACCAATAAAGTAGTGGCATCACTGTAAATATACCAAGTATATTTTTATGATTTTAAAACTTTAATAAAAATTATTTATATTTAAAATAAAATAAAAAACGATTCAACTTTCTTTTGTCAAACAGATTTTATTTTAAAATAAAAAACTCAAAACTCAAAACTACACACAAATATTAAAAAAAAAAAAAATCAATTCAACTCCCATTTTGAAATATTGACTGCCTTGTTTGTTGCTATAACAAATCAACAACCAACAACACAACAGAAAATGAGTACCAGCAGCAGCAGCAGCTTCCAATGTGACAGAGTACGTTCAATTTTGTGCAACTATACAATATCCGAATATTTCAATTAAATCCCCTGAAAAAACGTGGAAGCCACTGTGAACTACCCCGCGTAACGCTAAATCACGGTCAAAGTGTCAACACATTTAACCCTCATCAAACACAGCATCCTCCACGTGTCACTCTCTACACCCTCCACGCGTCACGCTCTCATTGTGCCGGCGGCATCTTTTTACTCTTATCCCCTGTTCCTCGTCACAGGCAATCATAACCCTCCTAAATCCACACAGAGTAAGACGAGTCAATCATCATCATAATAGTTGTTTTGTTATTCTCTCTCTCTCACAACCAAACCAACCTCTTTTTATTTAAATACTTTCAATCCTAACTCCCCACCGCCGTAACGTTCTTTCTTTTTCTTCCACCGGAATTATAACTAACTCCGATTACTTCTCTCTCCCAACACTCCATCTAAATTTCTCCAAATAAATTAACATATACTTTAACTTCCATTCAATTTCCATTTATTTAGTTTAATTAATACATATTATTCTGACGTAGTCTTTGTCTTTGTCCCTTCCATTTTCACATTACATTTTCCGTGAATTTTTTTTTCTATTTCTATTTTACTTGTAAATCTCCTACCTAGACGTAACCGTTTTTATTAATTTTTTTTCTTATAAACTCGTCTCACGCGAATTCCGCTTCCCGCCTCCGTTCCGTTTTTCTTTTTCTGACTCTGATCGCCCTAAGGGCCCATAGCATGAAGCTTCTTCTCTCAATCACCGCCGCAATCTCTCGCCGCCACGTCAGCTTCATCGATTTTACACTAACTCCCTTGCATTAACTAATTATTCCGGCTATTCCGCCCACATGCATCCTTTCTGCTGTGTATCCGCTATCTCCGATCAGGCCTCGCCGGGGAAACCCTCGCCCTCTCCTTTTCCTGACTTCACCATGCCTCCTCCTCCACCACCGCCAGCGGTGGTAGCTGTTAGATCCGACTCGGTTCCGAGACATAGCCTGAGCCAGAGTATCGGTAGTCAGCGGGAGTCGCCGGCGGTGGTTCTCGATGTAAAGATTAATGATCTCGTCGGAAATGGAATCTCCGGGATACTGCATAAGTGGGTGAATTACGGAAAAGGATGGAGACCTCGATGGTTTGTTCTTCAAGATGGCGTTCTCTCCTACTATAAAATTCACGGTCCTGATAAAATCATCGTTAACCATGAAACTGAGAAAGGTTCGAAGGTTATCGGTGAAGAATCTATTCGGAGGATCAATCGCAATCGCAATTCTCGTCCCTATCAAAACCGTCGAAAGCCCTTTGGTGAAATTCATCTCAAGGTTAGTTGATTAATTCATGATTCATCTATTTTAGAATTCAATTTTCTTCGAATCAGTATTCACAATTATTTAAATTTTGAATTTTATTTTAATAATATGTGATTTTTGATGTGTTAGGTTTCAACGATTCGAGAGAGTAAATCAGATGATAAGCGATTTTCGGTGTTCACGGGAATGAAGAGACTCCACTTGAGAGCAGAGTCACGTGAAGATCGTGTGGCGTGGATGGAAGCTTTGCAAGCTGTGAAAGATATGTTTCCTCGAATTTCCAACAGTGAATTGATGGCTCCTGTCGACAACGTGACAATTTCAACTGAGAAACTGAGAAATCGGCTTCTGGAAGAAGGTGTAGGTGAAGCAGCTATTCAAGACAGTGAACAAATTATGAGAACTGAATTTGCTGGGTTACAAAATCAACTAATGTTGCTTAAGCAGAAACACTCCATCCTCATTGACACCTTACGCCACTTAGAGGTACATCATCTAATTCAAAGCTGAAAACTTCAACTGGGTGTCTTAGCCTTAGAGGCAACCTTTTGTAAATTGTTATGTTTTCGTCCGTTGTCGCACAATACTTTTTTGTGAACACATTCAGTTTCATGGTTTGTATGCAGAATTGAGACAATCGTTACTAATATCGGTGGTGCAAGTAGGACTTTGGTATCGTAGTGTCACCGAATATAAATATTAAAACTGTGAGGTATGGGATTGTGGTCAATGAGTTTTTGTTTCGAAGTTTCAAAGCTCCGGCGCAAAGTATACATTTAACTTATTATGTATATGCTCAACCCAATGCTCTTTTCTGCAAAATTGTTGAAGTTGGTATCATCAAACTAGGAACCAGTTTCAAAAGTTAGAAGTTACTCCAAGCCAAACCATACTCTTGTATAATTTATCACGACCTTAAACTTTTTTTCCTGTTAAAAACGCTGATCAACTGATGCTAAATATTGTACCTAATTTTTCAGTATCTTCAACACTTAGTTCAACAATTAGACACATTAATAGATTCAGGAATATTTCTCCCTTCATTTGTGTCTTGCAATTTGCAAGTCCGTCTTCCCAAGTGAAAAACTGTTTATTTATCCTCTCAAACATTATTGCTCAGACCTGCAATCATCTTGACTAACGTGCCAAGAGTTAGGTATATTCTATATATGATGATTATATTAATTTTATTTTTTTAAATCAGATATCTATTAAATTCTGCGTTGATGATGGCATTACTTTAAATCCACCAAATTACCCAACATCCATGGTTTTCAACTTGTTTAACAAAATTGTTTCACTTGTGTATTGATTGATTATTCTTCAATTTTTTTTCTTCATGTTGCTTCCTAATGTGTTCAATTTAACGTATTAAGGATAAGGTTTTCATTGTAGTGTATGTTAATAAACTTTTATCCCATATTACATTATTGCAGACAGACAAGGTTGATTTGGAGAATACAGTAGTTGATGAGAGCCAAAGACAGTGGAATGATCAAGAAAATTCCAATGGATTAATGCTAGAAAAATTTAGTGGTATGTTTTTGTTTAATGGCTTGTTTATTAGGCATTGGTTTTCTCATACACTTATTTGTTGAAGTGTAGTCTTCACTTAGTTTTTAAGGCAGTGCCTTATGTTGGCAAATGGTTAAGACTTCAGATATTTCTTCATTGCCAGAGAGGTTAATGTAGATGTGTTATTGGTCTGGCGATTCATTTTCTCGAAACATGAAGTATTTGTGTGCCACTGTCTCTGATGCACTGTTTCCCCCTACTATTTTTCTGAGAACTCTTCTCTTCTTTATTTAAATAGTCTGTTCTCTGTAATATGTGCATGCTCGTGCCTGCTAACCAATTGTTATTACATAGCTGTGCTTTTTACACTTGTTTCATTTTCTATTTTTGATTCAGATGGAAGTGCAAGTGAATCTGAGGATGATAATGAAAGAAATGATGCTGCAGAGGAAGAAACAGATGAAGATGACAATGTCTTTTTTGATACCCGTGATATTCTATCATCAAGTTCTTTTAAAAGTAATGGTTCTGATTATAGAGTATCATCTTTCTCTTCTGATAATGATACCTTTGATTCAGAGGAAGATGTAGGTTCTTCAAATAAATATATTGGAACCAAGCATCCTCATGTTAAGAGGCGAAAGAAATTGCCTGACCCTGTAGAGAAAGAGAAAGGTGTCAGTCTTTGGTCAATGATCAAGGATAATATAGGGAAAGATCTAACAAAAGTTTGCCTGCCTGTTTACTTTAATGAGCCTCTCTCCTCCCTGCAAAAGTGTTTCGAAGAAATGGAGTATTCGTATCTGCTGGACCAAGCATATGAATGGGGAAAAAGGGTAAGTCTGGATTTAGCGAACAGATTTATATTGATCTGCCATATTACGTAAAATATGAGAGTTTCAATGAGATATAAGAAAAATGTTTCATGATTTTTTTGTCCTACCTGTTGGCCCTTTCGATGTAACAGTAGCGTGCTCATCTCTTTCTTTTAACCTATTGGAATTGCCATGCAGGGGGATAGCCTTATGAGAATTCTCTATGTCGCTGCTTTTGCTGTGTCTGCCTATGCTTCAACAGAAGGAAGAATTTGCAAACCATTTAATCCATTACTTGGGGAAACATATGAAGCTAACTATCCAGATAAAGGCCTTCGTTTTTTCTCAGAGAAGGTGCATAATCTTAATCCTACATAGTGATATTATGAATGTATTCTTTTTTACAAGTCAATAAAAGCACGATAATTTGACCTCAAATTTTCTTTATGATTTCATGGGGCCGGGTTCCTGGTTTCGTACATAGATCCACTCTTGTGTGAATGCATGCTTTTTCTGTAGTCATTTGAGGTCAAAACGAGATTTTCATGAATAAAAGGTGTAATTGAGTCCATCAATTTATACCTTATTAACATAATTTATTTATTTATTTAAATTTGGAGATACAATTTTTCTTTATTCAGTCCATGTTCTCTATATGAAATTATTAACATTTATGCTTCCTCTCAGGTCAGTCATCACCCTATGATAGTTGCATGTCACTGTGAGGGTACAGGTTGGAAATTTTCGGGGGATAGCAATTTGAAAAGCAAATTTTGGGGCCGATCAATTCAGCTTGACCCTGTTGGTATTCTGACTTTGGAATTTGATGATGGGGAGGTTTTCCAGTGGAGCAAGGTATGTTTTAACTACTGTAGCGGCTGTCATACCCTGCTTTGGTTTTAAATAAGTAAACCAAAATGGACCTTCCCTTTCAGGTTACAACATCAATATACAATCTCATATTGGGAAAGCTTTACTGTGATCACTATGGTACAATGCGTATAGAGGGAAATCAAGAGTACTCTTGTAAGCTGAAGTTCAAGGAACAGTCTATAATTGATCGAAATCCCCATCAGGTGCTTTATATCTGTTGCATAAGTTATATTTTTTTAGTTATAACATATTCTTTATATATGATATTAAATTGGCATTCCTCTCTGGTTTGTGTAATGCAGTGTCTTATTTTATAGATTTCAAATGCACACACTTTGTACCAATGCTCGGATTACAATTTCAGGAAAAAAAGAAAGAAATAAAATAGGCCTTCTAATAATTTTCCCTTCCATCATTGACAAATTTTGTTATTTAAATTTCATATATAGTTAATTTATTTGAAGAGGCCGTCCCTTACTATTTTGGTTTGCTTGCAATTTTAGGTTCATGGTATAGTCCAAGATAGGAACGGAAAAACAGTATCAACCTTGTTTGGAAAATGGGATGAAAGCATGCATTATGTTAATGGAGACTATACTGGGAAGGGGAAAGGTCATGAATCTTTGTCAGAGGCCCGTCTACTCTGGAAGCGAAGCAAGGCTCCTATGTTTCCCACTAGATATAACTTCACTCGCTTTGCCATCACATTAAATGAACTTACCCCTGGATTGAAGGTATGTTTTGTTAACCAACACTGTTTTTTGTGTTGCCACAATCTAATGCATTTTAAGAAAATAATATTCCAGAAAAAGAAAAGTTTCCTCTGCAATTTGTGCTATACATATACATGTGCTATAACAAATCCTTTTCTTAAACAAAGGTGAAGTATGGATAATTTCAAAATAACAAGAATATCCAAAAGAAGGAACAAAATTGTTCCATCCATTCTGTATATTCTTGTGTGTCCGTGTTTTGTACATTTTACTGGACATTCATTGTAATTTATTTGTGATTACACAGGAAAAGTTGCCGCCTACAGATTCCAGGTTAAGACCAGACCAGCGGTATTTAGAAAATGGGGAGTATGAGATGGCAAATTCAGAAAAGTTGCGGCTAGAGCAGCAACAACGCCAGGTGCATAGAACATTTGTGATCTATTATCTTTGCTTTTATTGTTTCATTTGTAGCTTGGTACTTTGAGAGATCTGAAGCTTTTTGGTGCTTCATGATGCCCCTTGTCTATGGATTTGTCAAAGTAGAATGTGTTAAGTTGACAAATCCCTATTTTCAAACTCTCCTCCAAGTAGAGCAATTTCATCTTTGATTCAAGTGGTCAATTATTTTATTCTTTCTGTTTAGGAAATCACTCATGGGGAAATGTATAAAAGGCTAAGAAAAATTCCAGTTTTTTTACTATACAACCTCCATGGAAACTGCAACATTTAGATAAGCTTGGAAAAGATGCCTTTGTGGGGAGGAAATTAGAGACCCTAAAACGAATCTGGATCTCATGTTATATCCTTATTTTACAAGTTTTATAGTTTCCAATATGATTAATGGTATATTTGCTTGAATGATATTCAATAGTGATTGATGATAAATTTGCTTGAATGATATTCAGGCCCGGAAGATGCAAGAGAGCGGCTGGAAACCACGGTGGTTTGCTAAGGATAAAGCAAGCGGGACATACCGCTATATGGGAGGGTATTGGGAGGCTCGAGAAAAAAGAAACTGGGACTCGTGTCCTGACATCTTTGGCCAAACTTCTGCTGATCATCTTTCAGATGAAATTCAAATTACATCTTAATTTTTCTGTTTATTCTTCCCTCCACATTTTTTATACAGATGGGTGCGCAGTCGTGGTACACCCATGAAATTGATGTAAGGTAATCAACCGAAAAAATGAGCGAGCAATAATGTAATTCTTTCTCTTAATTTTTTCAGTCCATTTCAAGTCGACTGCCTGAATCCAATTCTTAATATTTGGAAGGCAACATAAATACCGGAAATGGAGTTGGTGCAATCAAAATTACTACAATCAGATCACCAATTAAAAATCATATAGTTTAGATTTTCAATTTCTAACAATATGAGCTGTCCAATCTTTTGTATATGGATTTAAATTTCTTAACAGCATTCATATACAGCAGTGAATTTAGGCATTTTGTTACAAGATAATAGGTCTTAAGTGGAACTCAGAGTCCCATAGAGAGGGTTAGGAAAATACTTTGTATCGCATTTTTTTTCAACTCAACTTTCTACAGAGTAACTTTAAATCTGTCTCACTACTTTGAAAATGGATTTAAGTATCTTACCTTATGCATAAATTTAGTGGGACTCAAACATCAATTCATGAAAGAAAGTATGCTAGAAAGAGTATATATTAAAGTGTGTTGCCAGCGTTTCCGTTATATACCCACACAATTGCTCGAACTCTGGCAATATGTTTCGTTGAACTCTATCCTTAATATTTGAGAGCTACATTTACCCCACCTCTGTTTGAAAGTACTGTTCCTGACAGAATGAAATAATGATCTTTAATTTTGGGAAATATTTATCCCAATGGTGCCCCACACCTATCTGAAAATCCTAAAATTGTAACTGTTTTAAAAACCGGATCGGTTATTAAATTAATAAGGGTATTAAATTATTGGGTCAATGGCCAAACAACCATTGAGTAATTGATCAATTCTGGCCGGTTCTTGTTGATTTAATAATTTATTCGGTCCAACAATAAAATCAGACTGATGATCTTTTCGGTTCATGGTTCATTTGATTCAATCGTCCGATTCAGTTCGATTTTTAAAACACTGAAAATATTTTTACTATGTCTAGAGATGCATTTTCGGATGCATCTAAAATCATATTAGTCCTTTGTAATTCCGCCACACATCTCATTTTTGCTAAAATCTAGTTCGAAGATTCATCTCCGTAAATTTTCTATGATGTATCTGGAGATAAATCTTTGTAAAATTCACAGAATTCATTTAAGACTGTTGGAAGCCTATTTATTGCACATAATCAGAGATATTTCGAAGACGTATCTCCGAAAACTCCTTAAATGCTGTCACGGCAACAACGTTGTCCTAACTTTGACAGTTTTTTAGGCCAACTTATATTTTAGGTCCTTTTATGCTATAAATTAAAAAACGCATACATTAATTGATTCAACCATATTACGCATACATTAAAAAAAAGTCATACATTAATTAAATTAAATTGAAAATGTACCAATTATACATAACTTGTTCCAAAAATACAAAATATTATACAACTAAACCTAAATTATTGTGTATGTCTAACCCCCGACTTATCCGCCTTTGATGCAAGGCATTCAAGGCCTCAGTAATAATGCCTCCTATGAAGGTCAACTAGGGTCAATCTTTTTCAAAAATTCATGCCTCTATATTTGATCCCACCATATCCATAATACACCGATAAACACTGTGTACGTCCTGAGTATGGTCATCTCTAGTCTCTAATACCTCCTGATTAGAAGGCCTAAGTGGCCTTTCAAGAACACCTGGTGTCATGATAGGATGTGACATCCTATAGAACCATGCCATGTAGTCATTTACATAAGTCTGATGTACTAGAGCTGACATCCTACAGTAGTCCTCTGGTGCCAAATGACTCTCGAAATCCTCAAGTATGACATCAAGATTTCTACGGTGGACGGTAAGATGAGAAGACTCTGAGGGGTGTCTCATAATAACCTACAAATAACCAAACAAGCGTGTCACTCGCTCCGACAAATACACATACATCAGAGCTGACCCATAAGTCAGCCATCCAGAGTACAAAAAAATGGCGTCTATCTGGTGCGTCTCGCAGTGATCATTGCATGGGTAGAAGATAATGTCACCTGCTACATGTCGGTCAAGATACACTCGAAATGACTCGATCGCCTAATTCTTTGAGCGAGACAAAAATGACGTCTATGAATTCCATATCTCTGTAAATGTCGCCTACATGCCATGGTTTATGGTAATGTACGGATCAACACATAAATTAGTTAGCCCATAGTAACAGATAACATTTTTGAAACAATCATCATCAGGTTGTTGTAAATCCAAAATCTTCCTTTTTTGCTTTATGAATTTTAAACACGGACACTCATGTAAAAAATATATATCATCGTCAGTTGTAATGCAAAAGCAAGCAAATATACCCCTTCTTCCTTAGCATGTCCAGTTGCACGGTCTCCATAGATGAAGCAAAGAGATGTCTAATGTGCCTCCTGGATAAATATCTACAAGGGAATCCACATTAGAAACAGATTCCTCTTATGAAGTAGATGCACGAGACAGACGATTACGGTAAGTAGAATCAAATGGTTGTGAATCTCGATTTTGTGAACCATCAAACGAGGTAGCATTAACTCGTGACCCTGCACTTGACCCTTTCACATCGTACAAATGCTTGTTGGGACACACGGTCGAACCTAATTTTGTCCCGGTTATTTTCAACCAATGCACCTGTAATAAAACTAGAGAATCACATCAAAATGTAATTAAAATGCAGCCATGTCAAATTTGGAGATACATTTCCAAAAACAGTTCAGACAAAACCAGAGATGTATCTCCGAATGAAACCCCATTAGTGTCTTAAACGCCAACCAAATAAGAATGCATGTCTATACCAACTACTTGTTTGGAGTGTTTTATTATCTAATGCATCTTAAATGACCTATTTACCTAAAACATCATTCAAAACTTAAAAAATAAATGAAATGAGAAACTTACCAAATTAGAGTTGTGGATAAGAAGCTTGAATGCAATGAGTGGCTTTGCAACAAATGAAATATAATGGAGTGAGTGAATTTGAAGAAACTTGTTTAAATGAGATTTGTAAATGACTTTGGATAAAAAGAGCTCAAATGTGTTTTTTTAGTGTTTGCTGAAAAATGAATGAGGAAGAAGGAATGGTCCAACGCGAATATATGAAACAAACGTCAGGAGATTCACCTCCGAAAAAATCACTAAATTTTAAATTAATGATTTTAACGGAGATACATCTCCTGATTCATCCTATTGTTGATACTGAGATGCATCGCTGAATTAAATGTTGACAAAATAATGATGGTTCACTAATTTGCATTGAAGATTGTATAAAGAACAATTTCGACTTTTTAAGGTGGTAGGAGAGCACAATTCCCTTAATTTTTCAAACAGATCTCAGTCCTATTTTGAAAGCCCAAATACCTGGATATCTGCAATCCAATAAACTTTCTAAAGTGTGACTGATTTCTTTTTAACAGTCAGCACATATTCACGACACCAACATATTTGCATGAGAATAACCATTTCAATACAAAAACCTACAACAGAACAGACACATCATAGTATACGGTTTTAATTATCCTAAATTACTTTATCCCTCTGCATTTTATAAAAAAACATTATTTTTGTATTTTATTTTGCATACTGTCGGCAAAACCTTGTCAAATTTTGATGCTGAAATAGCACTACTCTTTTTCTATTGGAGACACATAATTCGCTAAGTGCCAACTATTCACATACGGGGCCTGGTATCATCCGGTCTGGTGAAGCCTTAAACTCGAGAGTTTTTATGGACTATATTTGACAGACAGATTTCCATAAGATAAATCAGATAGCGACCTATGCTGAAATTATCCATTACAAATCCCTCTACGTTCTAGCTATGATTAAAGCAATGACACATTTTATGAATAAATAATCAGGACTATGAAGTCGAGGAACATGTGAAAATTAGATGTAAATAACACTTTATTTTTGATTGATTATATTATACTTATAGTATAACTTAGTGCCATGATGGTAGTTCAGTAGTTGCCAGTTTTAGAATGAGACTTATAAATTACTCTAATGCAAGTTCTGTATATTTTAGCAAATTGTGAAGATTTCTTAGGTGATTTGTGGAAACACAATAATTATGACATGTGTTGTGTCTAGGCAAAACTATACGTTCTATTATTTTAATATTTAGTGCTTCCAAATTGTAAAATTTGTTACTCAAATGAATGGTGTGACTTGATATGATGTTTGCTCAATGCTGTCTCATAAAGGGAATAGCAACAATCTTGAGATGTATCAGAATAAACTTTAGCTTCACTAAAATTTGGTGGGTGCAAATCTGAAAAATAGAATGATGATAATTGGTTATGAAAAGTGTGTTGAGTAACCAACTAGGAAGACTTTAGAGGAATGAGTTAGATTTCTACAATTAGTTAGGGAAGCAAGGTTCAATACCGACATTTTTATTGTTTGACATGCCTCGATAAGAATTACATCTAGTGATGGATTCCAATGGAAAATGACGAGGTGTGTTTGTTCTATTTTCACGGTAGTTTATGAGTTATAAGTTAGTGTTGGATCAAACTCTATCGAAGTTGAAGAGTTTGTTTAGTTGTCAAAAAATGTTAGTTTGTTAGCATGTCGACATGAGCTAGTCTGTTAACACATTTATTTAGTATATTAGTTGATAGCTAAAGTTATAGTTTTCTTATAAATAACATATTAGTCTTCACTTCTTCATAACTCTAACCAGAGGAAAAAGTGGTGTGCTTGAGATTCAATAGTAAATAGTATTCTTTAATATGTAGTTAAATCAAGAATCTAAAGTTTTATACCACTTTGAATCATCTTTCTTTTCTGTCTTCTCTCTTTCTCACTTCGTGGTTTGATAAAGAAATTGTTTATACTCTATTTTGTGGCATCGTTTTCCCAACAAATTGGTGCAGTGAGTGTGGAGGTGAAGATGTCGTCAACAAAGTATGAAATTGAGAAATTCACCTTAGTGAATGATTTCGAATTATAGGGCTTGAAGATGCAAGCTCTTATTGTACAACAGGGTTTGTTAGAAGCGTTAAAAGGATCATAAAAGATGGATGTTTTCCTAACGACGAAAGAGAAGACAACGATGTTCAAGAAAACCCACAGTGTCATCATATTAAGTCTTGGTGATAAGGTTCTCCGACAAGTCTGGAAGGTGAAAACGATTGTCGGCGTATGGAACAAACTTGAAGGTTTGTACATGACCAATTTTTTATTAATCATCTCTACCCGAAGCAAGTTTTCTATTCATTCAAGATGAGTGAATGCAAAGTCTCGACTGAAAAACTGAATATGTTTAATAAGATGATTCCTGATTTGGAGAATATTGAAGTTAAGATCGATGATGAAGATTAAGTGTTGTTGTTGTGTGATTTACCGAGATCTCATGCTCATTTCAAAGAAACTCTCTTGTATGGAAGAGAGTTCATGACCTTTGAAAAATTTCAATCAACCTTGTACGCGAATGACTTGAATGAAAGAAAGGAGCATAAATCATCTTCTGATGGTGAAGGATTGTCTTTAAAAGGAAAATTCTCAAATAAAAATGGTAGGTTTGAGAAGAAGAAGGGTAAAGGTCAACATAAGTCTTATGGTAGTGATGCCCCTGCAATCAGGTGTTATCACTGTAAGAAGGGTCATACAATAAAGGTGAACGTTTGAATAATCATGACGGTAAGGATAATGGCAACATAATAATTGTTCAAGATGATTACAAATCATCTGATTTTCTGGTGGTTTCTAGCAGCAATTCTAGCACAAAATAGATTATCGATTCAAGTTGTACTTGACATATGAATCCAAAAAAATGTGTGTTTGAGGAACAAAATGATCAAGATGGTAGATCAGTTTTGTTGGGAAACAACAAAGCCTACAAGATCGTAGGAATTGAATCAATAAGATTTAAGCTTCATGAAGAGTCAAAAAAGTTGTTCACTGGTGTCAGGTGTGTACCTGATCTTAAAAGAAATTTAATTTTTCTAGGTGAATTAGACAAGAAAGGATAAGTCTTGAATGGAGAGGAAGGTATTCTAAGGGTAATGAAGGGGTCGAAGGAATTCTTGAGAGATATCAAGAGGCAAGGTCTGTATACCCTTGAGTCCGAGGTTTAAGCAGTTCAGCATATGTGGCATCCATAAAACCTATGTCGAATACTGTGTTATGGCACATGAGACTTGGCTATGTTAGTGAAAGGGGCATAGTCAAATTGGGAAAGCAAAATCTGTTAGGTGGTGACAAGGTCGAAAAACTGATCCTTAGATCTCTCTAGTAAAAGTATTCAAAGCTCTTTCAATGGATGTTCTTCTTATGCCCCAGCCCTTGCCTTTTCCTTTTTTCACCAAATTCTTATTTTTACGTATGAAAACTCTCACAACTCCTTACTATCATTTTTATTAATGACCTAATCACTTAATTAAAGACTTCCAACATTACCCTCACGTATCCTCATATTCACAGAATTGCCCTTATCATCTCTAATTTTATTTTAATAAAAATACTACTAATACCCATTATTTTCTATTATTCTATTTTCTCATTTTAATTAAATAATTCAATTAAAATACTATTATTTAATTAATAAAAATATACTCTAATAATTCTAGCTCACATCTAGTAATCTCATATCACTCTCCACACTCCCACCTCAAGGTCACACACCCTTGATGTAACATCCAAATAAAACCCACAGATATTCGCGATACAATTTAAATAAATTAATAAATCATAAATCCCAAAGTGGGTGTCACAACTTCATAAACACCTTACCACAACGGTCCTGCTCCGTAACACGGGATGCAACATAATTATAGTCAAATAGTGTATTTAACGTCATAGTAAAACAATCAGAAACTCTGCAGCAGATTCTTGAGTCTTAAACTCTTTTATAAAATAAAACACAATACCATAAAAGTAGTTAAAAAAACAATAAAGTAACTCAACCTACCTCCTATGGTGATCATCTCATAAAATCCAACTAAACACCAAATTATAAAACGGTTATAAAATTTTCACAAAACATCAAAGCATAAAAATATTCCTAATCGAACGACCCCAACCCTGGTGTTACGTATCAGAGTAAGACTCCCTTCATTTCTACGAAAATGATTAAGAACACTTCGAAGCAACTTCTAGACTTCCTTACCTAGTCTTGATTCACCTGCAAGTTATCCACATTCGAGACAACATTTCCAAGCACAAAGGGTGAGTAATCACAATTATTATAAAGAGATAAGGAATAGACATAATATAGTACATAATTAAACGACCACAATACAACACCATATATTCCAATATAAATAATAACAACAACTTCAAAGGCTTCATGTCAAAACGTCATTATTCCAAACACTCAACAATATACTTCACTCAAGACAAACATCATGTAATGCCACAAATATATGCAATGCAACATCATTGGAATCATGCATGCGGTAGCGAAACGTCACTGATGACTTAGTCATCATTATCTACAAAGATACCCACCAGTAGGATCGGTCCTTGCTTGGAACCAGAGCACATCATAATTTGCACTTAATCCGCACAATGAGATTAAGGCCATCACTGGACCTGAACGTCCTACAATTCGTCATGGGATTTTCATCCTGCAAAACATCACTGGACATCTCGTCCTAACAAATTCTATGAATGCACGATGCGTACAAGTCATAAAATACAACCATAACTAGTCAAGACGCATCATCATTCATAAAAAATCATCATATTCTCTTCATATATCTCATATGCATACATCATAGTTAACACATCATCATTCATCATAACAAATACTTAAACAAATCACTTCAAGACATCATCATTCATCATGTTCTGTTTACATACATCATACACATATATCACACATAATCACAATCAACACAACATCAATTTATCATGATAGTCATCAATTATTCACTTCAGGATATATTCATAATCCTTTACACAGTAAGCTGACGGATCCTAATTTTTAACACAAAACTTCATCACAGAATCCTGCAAAATAGTTAATGGAATTACTTTCTATTAACCTATAATGTGGATCATCCTGCTAGTTTTTCAATGTCTCAATTGCAGGTAAAGTAGAATCACGGTTTCAAAGTTTAAAATTATTCAATATGAAAACAGTAATGGACTCGCCACCTAAAATTATTTTAAAAGAATTTCATTGGCCACCTAATTGGCCAAAGTGGCAAATGCCACCTGAACTAGTGGCACTGGCCACTTAAATTAGCCCCAAGTGGCGCAAGCCACATATAATGGTGGCTCATGCCACCTAAATCTCCTATAGTGGTGCAAGCCACATGTAATGGTGGCTCCTAAGTCTCCTATAATGGTTCAAGACACATGTAATTGTGGCCTTTTCCACCTAATTCACCAATAGTGGCGCAATCCGCATATAGTGTTGGCCTTTATCATATCTCAATCACCAAATACTTTATTCTATGATACAATTACAGTTCCATCTATTTTCATCAATTCTCATCAAACTCTTCTGACATTCGTTATCGATTCAAAGTTCATACACCCTGTAACACGGTGGGAGAACTGACTTTAAGCAATGTTGCGGATAGCAAGAGTCGCCACCGACTTTTATTTTATCCATAAGGAAAGGTTATAAAAGAACAGGAAAGACCTTAGAGAATATTTTGGGTCCGGGGGGTAAGTTATGAAAAGGGAAGGTGTTAGCACCCTTTTCATCCATGGTTATCCATGGGCTCTTAGGTACTTAAGCTTACTTTAAATTGTTTTTTGAAAATGTAGTGTGTGAATAGAAAAAAACTTTCAGAATAGTTTAATAATAATCCATGTACGGATGTGTAGAAAACTTGTTTGAAAATTTGTTTGAAAATGTTAAGTGTTTGAAAATTTTTTGAAGTGAGCAAGTACCTAGGAGTAACCTACCCTAATGTTTAAGGTCTTTCTTATTCTTTATCCTTTCCTTGGTAAGACTATCCCTACTATTAAGGAGTAGGTAGTCATTACCTTGGATGTTAAGGGACATATGAGGGACATTCTGATTTTGAAAGCCATTGTGGGGTGTAATAAGCATAAAGAAGGGACTATCATCATTTTTCGAAAGGGACTCGATTCGTAAAGGCAACCATAAGGGACTTTGATGATTTTCTATTTTAAGGAACTTGCTTTATACACCCCACTTGACCATTATTTGTAGGCAACTTGAGGGATAACCTTAGAAATGTGAGACGGCGATTAAAATCGACTTACGTGTGTGTGAGTGTTTATTTTAATTATCTTATATTAACATGATCTAAATTCATTTTAAATAACATACATATTAGCACTCCCTAATTACTAACCATAGCAAAAATAATTAAAATAATTACAAATTTACATCCAGGAACAATTACATTATAATGAGCAAATAAAATTAAATAGCAAATAAATAAATATAATAGCAAGATATAAATAATAAGCAAAATAAATAAATAAGCAAATTATAATTAGGGGTTAGTAATAAGATAATAATAATAATTGAGAAATAATAAACAAGGTTAGAAATATAATAAAAATATAATAATAAATAATAATATGGTTAGTAAATAAGAATAAACAAAATTAATCAAGATATTATAATAATAAGAAATTAATAATTTTTAATATAAACAAAAACAAATGTGAATGAACAATTATTTTAATTTACAAATTATTAAGTTATTTTTAAATATATCATAGCTACAAAATTCAATTATTATAAATTCAATTATTTCTAAACAAAAATTATGAAAAAAAAGTATTTACTTAATATATAAAGAAAAAAGATAAATTATAAGTATATTTACAAAAATTTAATTTCTAATAATATGAAACATGTTTATATTTTAGATGATAGAAATAATTTATAATTATATTTATAATATTTACATGAATCATACTTAAATAAATAAATAACTATACATTATAATTATATTTAGAAAATAAAAATTATTTAGAAAAAAAAATAGAACTAGGTTTTACAAAATTAAAATGAGAAAATTATTTTATAACTTTTACAAAGTTAGGATTTTTATTAGAAAAATATTTAGGGTTTATAAAGAAGATATTTTTAGGTTTTTTTTTTTATAAACAAAATAACATAAATATAATGAATAAATTGAAAATAATAGAAAAAAAACTGAAATTGACCAAAAAAGTAAGGACCTGGGGTTTGAACCCAGGTCCCTTACCTCAATCCATAGGATGCAAAACCAACTATGCTACACGCGCGCAGGTGAAAGGAGAATGAGAAGGATTTGTTTTATATGTTTAACCTGAAAATCAGAAAAATAAGACAAAAACAAAAGGCCTGGGGCAGTGTTGAACCCAGGACCTTATAGTCATACACACACGCACGTTACCACCCGGCTGGAAGAGCCAATCTATTAATTCTTTGGCCATAATTGATAATATATTAGTCCTGCAAAACAAACAAAATAAATGAACAAAATGTCACCAACGGGGGATCGAACCCCAGACCAATGCCATGTACGCGCACACCCCAACCACCGGGCCAAGCAACCTGTTATGAAATAAAACCAAAACTAATTCATAAAATATTGTATTCAATTTTGAATTCTGAAAAACGCGCCAAAGGTCATCTTCTTCCTCTGCCCGTCGTCTTAACCTTTAGTGACAGTTGGTCCGTCACAATAGCCTATAGTGACGGATTTCTCCCGTCACTAGAACTCCTGCATCTCAAATCATGAAAAATACGTACAATAAATTTATTTTAAATGCCCAGATCAACTACATGAAGGCCGTAGGTTCCAAATAAGTCATTAATTTGGTCTGAAATTGGTTGTATGATAGAATCCCCAAACTCACAGTTGGTAAACCCTAACTATGGTGATTCATGGATTCGGCAGTGAAACTCCAATCTAAACATCCAGGAAGCTTTAATACAATGAAACAAACATAATTAAACAATCAAAATCAATTGAAAACCAACAAAATCGTGGAATCGAAAAAATTTAAATGTGGTATGAACACGGGTTTGATTCATGCGAATGAGGATGTTTCATATGTTGTTTATGATCCAAACATGATCAATGAAGTTCAATGAAGAAGAATCAACCTTCAAATCGTCTTGAAAGTGCCTGTATTTTGGAATCCGAATTTGAAATTTCTTATGATTTTTTGAAGTGTAAAACCTACCTTTGAGCTGCTGGATTTCGTGTCTAGGGCTAGGGTTTGTGTTAAGCATATATAGATGAGTGAATTAGGTCAGAAATAAGACTTGGTTATGTGAAAATTTGGATCAAAAAATATTGAAAAAGATCAAGTGTTAAAAGTCAAATATTTGTGCATTATGACTTGCTATTTTGGGACAATTCACATGATTTCATTCCTCTTTAACTCTAATCATCCTTTAAGACTTTCTAGATTCAATCACAACAATATATCTTCATGTTTAATATTTTATTTAAATTTAAAATGATTTTAAATGTAATAAATCATAATAAATTAATTAAATAAAATAAAAAATATGAAAATATCATGGAAATTTCGTGCATGTTATTATTGTATGGGTTGGGTCATAATTTGGCCAGCCCATTTGGAGAAAATTGCTTTTAGGCCCCCTTTTTCAATATAAACCATCACAAAATTGCCCAACTTTGCAAGGACACATCTCCCTCAATTTTAAAGGTATGAGGGTGTTCTTGGACTTTTTGGAAAGCTTGAATAGTCCTCTAAACAACCCCATTGGTTTCAGGTCCATATCATTTACCAATCTCAAGTTATGCCCTTTTGAAGTTGTTGACTTTTTGTTGACTTTTGAAATGACCTATAATGTCTTAGATCATATCTTTCAAATGAAGCATTTTTTGGCTTAACCTTCAACATAAAAGTTGTAGAGAATTCAATTTTCTTCAAAATGAGCTTTGGATGGAGACTTGGTGATGAAGTATGTGAAAGTTATGCCTGGTCAAAGTTCAGTTGACTTTTACTGAGGAAACCCTAATTTAGAAACTCCTGATTATTGATGATCTGGAATCTCCTTGATGAATCATGATCAACCCTTGATCAAATGATGAATTTTACTTCATATACTTGATGTTGGCAAAAAATCATGAAGTTTGACTTTGGTTTGGCCACAGTTGACCTCAGTTTGACTTTTTAACTGCATTGACTGATTTTGACTTATCTGATCATCTGACTGAGCAAACTTTTGAGAAAAGTCTTGAAACTTGACATGGGAGTTCTTACACACATATAAGATGTCATGAAACTCACTTGAGGCATTGGAAGTCCATTTAGCCTGATTAAAGTCAAAACCCTAGTTTTGGATGCACTGCTTAGGAGGTGCATTGTCTGAGGGAATTGTCAACTTCTTTGACCAATTGTGAACTTTGTGAACCTTGTGAACCTTCATGAAATGTCTTATGATACTCATGGGAGGTATTGGGAAGCTTGTGAACTTTGTGAACCTCATGAAGTGGCTTTGTAGACCTCATGAACCTCAGGAAAGCTTTGTAATCATTGTGTAATTTGTGGACCTTGTGAACCTTCAAAAAGCAACTTGTGGGCCTCATGAACCTCATGCAAGGTTATGTAAATGTTAAGAAAACTTGTGAACCTTGTGAACCTTCAAGAAGTGACTTGTAGACTTTATGAACCTCATGAAAGGTTATATAAGCATTGAGAAACTTGTGAACCTTGTGAACCTTCTTAGAACACAAAGTCTTGTATTGTGAGGGCAAATTTTGGGGTGCAACAGCTGCCCCTGTTCAATTTTCTGAAACCTGAGGGGTTAGATTGGTATATTTACCAATCGTGACCTGGATGGTTGAAGGGGATTGAACACAAAAGCCCAAAAATTTGCACTCACCAGTGCATAGAGTGATATTGATGGTTGGTTGAACATGATTGAGTGGGCTTAAAGATGCCACTAGGGGAAAGTTCTTTAGCAGTATAATGAGAGTTGTCAGGAGTCTGGAGTAATACTGATGTAACAGCATGTCTTCATGAGGATAGAGCAATCAATAATGATAACCCTAAAGCAGTCTTGAAGAAATAATATGATTTCAGGAGGATAGAGCAATCAATAATGATAACTCTAAAGCAGTCTTGAAATAATGATGTGATATGTCTTCAGGAGGATAGAGCAATGGATGGCTCTAAAGCAGTCTTGAAGTAATGATTTCAGGAGGATAGAGCCATGATAACTCTAAAGCAGTCTTGAAATAATGATTTCAGGAGGATAGAGCACTGGATAGCTCTAAAGCAGTCTTGAAATAATGATTTCAGGAGGATAGAGCAATGGATAGCTCTAAAGCAGTCTTGAAATAATAATGTGACTCCAGGAGGATAAAGTAACCCTGAGGTTACAATAAAGCAGTCCCAAAGTAATAAGAAGCTCATCAGGAGGATAAAGTAACCCTGAGGTTACAATAAAGCAGTCCCAAAGATCATAAGTTTGTTTGTTGGATAATTAACCTGAAACAAGGTAGCTTTTGTATAATAACATTAGTTTATGCTTTATGTATGTATGTATGATATGATGCACTTAGGTAATGTACCATATATCTATAGATATGTATGTTATGGTATGATGTAAATGATGTATGTATGATATGACACTGTCGGAAGCGTCTGGATATCTTCGTATACCAACTGCTGGCCAGGGAAAATAAATCCCGATTCGTTGTTGAAGAATATATAACCCTCCGTCTGCTGGGGATAACAGGGTATAGATAACCTCCCGTTGGTGAGGATGGCAAAGTATATATAACCTCCCGTTGTTGGGGATAGTAGGGTATATATAACTTTCGTCTTCGTTTGATAGTAGGGTAAGTATAACATCCCGTCTTCGTTCGTCGTACCCTTATTGAAAAGTGATTTCCCGTATATCCGTATGAGGATAAAAGAGATGGATATAAATTCCAGGGGAGATGAGACTTTATGAAGATGGATTTGTCCTACTGAGGGATTTGTAACTGTTTTGTTAGATGAACCGGCGAAGCTTCGTTGGGATCCTTCCCTCGTTCGTCCTTAGTAAATACTATTACTGCATTTTCATGCATTTCTGGTAAACATCAATCATATTAAGCATACATGTATTTCTGGTAAACATCAATCATATTCAAAAGCATACATACATTCAAATACAACCAATGGACGTTTCGCTTATGTAAATAGGGTAAAAGTAAATCTGGATTCAAAAGATGGAATTTATTTATATCAAGAAGTGACCCATATACGGGTAAGTTTGTACAAGGAGACATAAATCCTAGTAAGAGGATTTTGCCATAAAATTTTACAAAATAAAGAAAATCAGCTATGTGGGAAAACAATCCTATTGAGTTTCAATTCTACTATTGCCACTCAAGTATCTCATCTTCTTGCTGTTGAGACGGAAACGATTGGATTGAGCTTTATCTGTTCGAGCTTGAATAAGTAGTACAACTGGTTGCAGTTTCATGAGTGATCCAAACAAGACATAGTCATACGCTTTAATCCCTAACTTTTGCCTGGATTGCCTTTTCAGGTTTTCAATCCACCGGGATACCCTTTTTTGCCCAAGCCGCCTTTTCAGGTTTTCGACTTGCCGGGTGTACATCTTTTTTTTATATATATCCCTAATTTTTGCCCAAACCCTTTTGGTTTGCCGGGATGCCCTTATTTTTGCCTAGGCCTGTCAACCTAGCGGGTCTCTTTTTATGCGTAGTATTTTTTAACTATGTCTGCGTTTACAGGCTGAGGGAAGTCCTCTCCATCCATTGTAGTCAGTATCATAGCACCTCCTGAGAATACAGTCTTGACTACAAATGGTCCTTCATATGTTGGAGTCCACTTGCCCCTAGGATCACCTTGTGGTAATATGATACGCTTGATTACCAAGTCACCAGCCTGATATACCTTTGGCTTAACCTTCTTGTTAAAAGCTTTGATCATTCGCTTTTGGTACATCTGGCCATGACAAACTGCTGCTAATCTTTTCTCATCAATCAAATTTATCTGGTCCAGTCGAGTCTGAATCCACTCATCTTTATCCAAGCCTGCATCCTTCATAATTCTCAAGGAGGGGATCTGAACTTCAATGGGCAGAACTGCTTCCATACCATAGACTAAAGAGAATGGGGTTGCCCCTGTTGAAGTACGTATTGTAGTACGATAACCATGAAGAGCAAATGGCAACATCTCATGCCAATCCTTGTAAGTAACAGTCATCTTCTGTACAATCTTCTTAATGTTCTTATTAGCAGCTTCAACTGCCCTATTCATCTTTGGACGATACGGAGAAGAGTTGTGATGCTTAATCTTGAACTGCGTGCAGAGATCAGTAATCATGGAGTTGTTCAGATTAGTGCCATTGTCAGTGATAATCCTTTCGGGGATACCATACCTACATATGAGATTATTCTTAATGAACCGAGCCACAACATTCTTAGTCACAGATGCATATGAAGCTGCCTCTACCCACTTCGTAAAATAATCAATAGCAACCAGGATGAAACGATGCCCATTAGAAGCAGTAGGCTTGATTTCACCAATCATATCAATGCCCCACATGGCAAAGGGCCAAGGAGCAGTCAACACATTCAAAGGTGATGGAGGTACATGTACTTTATCAGCATAGATTTGACACTTGTGACAAGTTCTGGAGTGTTGATAGCAATCAGCTTCCATGGTAGACCAATAGTAACCTGCTCTCAAAATCTTCTTTGCCATAGTATGACCACTAGAATGAGTGCCAAAGGTCCCATCATGCATCTCTTCCATAATTTCTGTAGCTTCCTTCTTATCCACACAACGAAGCATAGTTGAATCATGATTGCGTTTATACAGAATGCCATTACTCAGAAAGAACTTAGCAGAAAACCTTCTCAGAAACTTCCTATCTTTGACAGATGCCCCTTCCGGGAACTCCTGAGCTTCAAGATATCTTTTCACTTCATAGAACCAAGGCTTCTCCTCTGCACCTTCTGTATCAATCTCATTGCAGTATGCAGGCTTCTCAAATCTATCAATGGTAATCTTGGGAGCTTCATCATCCCAGCTAATCTCAAACATAGATGCCATGGTGGCCAAAGCATCTGCCAACTGATTTTCTCTCCGTGGAATATGTCCAAAGGTAATCTCTTTGAAATGTGGGATCAAAGACAACACATGTTCTCTGTAAGGAATGAGATTATCATGCTTGGTATCCCAATCTCCTTTAATCTGACTCACTACCAGGGCTGAATCTCCATACACATCAAGGAACTGAATCTTCATATCAATAGCAGCTTTCATACCCAGGATACATGCCTCATATTCAGCCATGTTATTGGTACAATGGAAACAAAGTCTGGCAGTAATCGGAGTATGACAACCTTCAGGGGAACTAATCACAACACCAACACCATTACCAAGTGCATTGGAGGCACCATCAAAAACCATAGTCCATCGGGATCCTTGTTCAGGTCCGTCATATTGTCCAGGTTCTTTGGTAATAATCATAATATCTTCATCAGGGAACTCAAAATTCATTGACTGGTAATCATCCACTGCTTGATGAGCCAAATGATCAGCAACAACACTTCCTTTAATGGCCTTTTGAGTAGTGTACTGTATATCATATTCTGTCAAGATCATTTGCCATCTTGCAATTCTTCCGGAGAGAGCAGGTTTCTCAAATATGTACTTGATTGGATCCATCTTAGAAATCAATAAGGTAGTATGGGTTAACATATACTGTCTTAGTCGGCGAGCAGCCCATGCCAAAGCGCAGCAAGTTTTCTCGAGCAGTGAGTATCTTGTTTCACAGTCGGTAAACTTTTTGCTAAGGTAGTATATTGCCTGCTCTTTTCGACCAGACTCGTCATGTTGCCCCAACACACACCCCATTGAGTTGTCTAGCACTGTTAAGTACATAATCAAGGGTCTTCCATCAACTGGTGGCATCAAAATTGGAGGTTCTAGCAGATATCTCTTGATTTCATCAAAGGCAGTCTGGCACTCATCATTCCATTCCATCACCTGATCTTTCTTCAACAGCTTGAAGATTGGCTCACAGATGGTAGTTAATTGGGAAATAAATCTTGCAATGTAGTTCAATCGTCCCAAGAAACCTCTAACCTCCTTCTCAGTACGGGGAGCTGGCATCTCTCGTATAGCTTTCACTTTTGCAGGATCCACTTCAATACCTTTTCCACTGACAATGAAACCCAGGAGCTTTCCGGACCTAACTCCAAAAGTACACTTGTTTGGATTCAACCTCAATTTGTATTTCTTCAACCTCTCAAACAACTTGTGCAGATGATCAAGATGTTGCTCTTCATTCTGAGATCTGGCTATCATATCATCCACATATACCTCTATCTCATGATGAATCATATCATGAAACAAAGCCACCATAGCACGCTGATATGTTGCCCCTGCATTCTTCAAACCAAATGGCATCACCTTATAACAAAAAGTGCCCCACTGTGTCACAAATGTTGTCTTCTCCATATCTTCAGGTGCCATCTTGATTTGATTGTAACCAGAGAACCCATCCATAAAAGAGAATACCTTATGCTGAGCAGTGTTGTCTACCAGAATGTCAATATGAGGAAGTGGAAAATCATCTTTGGGGCTAGCCTTGTTCAAATCTCTGTAGTCCACACACATACGTACCTTACCATCTTTCTTAGGAACTGGTACCACATTTGCAACCCACTGAGGATAAGAAGTTACTGCTAAGAACCCTGCATTGAACTGTTTCATTACCTCTGCTTTGATCTTTTCTGACATTTCAGGACGCATACGACGAACCTTCTGCTTCTTTGGACGACAATCTTCTTTCACTGGCAAACGGTGAACCACAATGTCTGTATCCAACCCTGGCATATCTTCATAAGACCAAGCGAAGATCTCCACATAGTCACGTAACATCTGAATCAACCTGCTCTTGACACTGTCCTCTAAATCAGCCCCTACCTTGACCTCTTTTCTGTTTTCTTCAGTTCCCAAATTCACAACTTCGACTGGCTCTTCATGTGGCTGTATAGCTTTCTCTTCTTGTTGTAACAACCTAGCAAGCTCTACAGGTATTTCACAATCGTCCTCATTTCCGTCTTCAGTTTGATAGATCGGATTCTCGAAATTATAATTGGCAATAGTAGAACTGTTATCAACAGGATCCAGAGTGGATGAGGATCTGCATTTAGTGATGTGGGTGTGTGTAAGAACACATAGCTGATAAAGTAAAAATAAAAGAAAAAGAAAGACAAGGAACACAATATTTACTAAAACGAAACGTCCACTGATTTTTATTGAATGAAGTATGCAAATGAAATGACATCCCGTAACAAGCACACCATAGTGCCCCGGGTAAGGCACAAGGCTTAAAAGTTCAATTGTTCAAGAAATTACAAACTTAAAAGCAACAACACAGTAATAGTATTTACTCCTGACTAAAGGAGATAGGGATAACATCTTCAGCTTTCCAATTGTTGAGTCCAGCACCCATAGTAGGAAAAATCCAAGCATCCAAATTGTAATCTTCATCTTGATCTCCCACAGCATTAATCACCCCCTGATTGGTGATACGAGCAGCACGAGCACGACGAACAGCCTTCTGGGACTCTGCAATGAAACCCAAACCAAAATTGTCAGACTTGTACGGAATATCCGGAAGCTGACCCCAAATAGTACAACCACCTTCATCCACCACAGCTTTAGCATCATTGAGGGAGGCCATTGCCATTGTTGGAGATTTTCTGATGACCACAGGAACCTTCTTCACAGCAGGAGGAGTCACACAATCATTACCAACCCAGGGAACCACTTCAAATGACTGACATGGAGTCTCAATGTATTCACCTTCTACTTCCAGATACTTGAAAGTGTTTACATGGCTGACAAAGTATTCTTCCTCTCCAAAGACAGTAACAACCTTTCCATTCACCGGATATCTCAACTTTTGGTGCAATGTAGAGGTCACAGCACCTGCCCCATGGATCCAGGGACGACCAAGCAGACAAGAGTATGAAGGACGAATATCCATCACATAAAATGTAGCAGTAAACACCTGAGAACCAACTTTGATAGGAAGATCAATCTCCCCATGCACTACTCTTCTAGAACCATCAAAAGCCTTTACCACAATATTACTGGGCTTCAATACCGTATCTTCAGGACTCAGCTTATTCAGGACTTCCTTGGGCAACACATTCAGAGAGGAACCATTGTCTATTAGCACATGTGACAGAGTGGTGCCCCTGCATTCAATTGAAATATGCAAGGCCCTGTTATGATCCCTCTTGGCAGGGGTCAAATCAGCATCAGAAAATCCTAACCCATTATCATAGGTCAGGTGGGCAACACAATTCTCAAATTGATCAACAGAAATTGCACTGGGCACATGAGCAGACTTCAGAAACTTGATCAAGGACTTGGCATGAGCCTCAGAACACAGCAACAAGGACAACATAGAGATCTTTGAGGGAGTATGTCCTAATTGGTCAACAATGTCATAATCACTCTTGCGAATGATTTTCAATACTTCTTCCATCTGCTTAGAGAGATCATCAGCAGCTGGCACATCAGTAGATACAGGTTCAATAACAGGACCTTTGCCCCGAGCATCAGTGGTGGAAGTAGCAACAGGAGTAACTGCACTCTTAGACACAACTGGAGGAGAGAAGACTCTTCCACTACGAGTGATCTTGCTAGATCCAGCAATATTATCAATGTCAGCAGGTACATCAGGTAAAGGCTCCTGTTTGACACCATGGATGTAAACATCAGACCCATAGTGCCAAGGCACAGCTTTATCAGATGTATAGGGAATAGGACCAGGAGTAGTGATGATCAGAGGAGCTACTCTGGCTTCAGCAACAACTTTCACAGGACCTTCAGCAGTAATCTTGATTGGGCCCTGACGAGTAATTTTGATAGGACCCTTTGAAGTGATTCTTACCGGTACTTTGTCAACCATGTCAACCTCTTCAATCTTCTTACCCTGAGTCAGATGATCCACCATATCTTCTACAGATGCTGGTCTTCTTTCAAACACTATAGTATACTTATCCATGAGACGTTGAATTCCATCTCTCAGAATGAAGCAACTATCTGGTTTATAGGTACAATACAGACAATCTTCATGACAACCTGGAAAGATCCCAGCTTGTACTAACCTCTTTTTGATAACGGACAATGGTGTGGTCAACTCCATAACTGAATAGACATGCAGGTCTTCATCCATGTCTTCATCAATGGCATTGACAGTCTTCTCATGATTTGGCAGTGGTGCTGTAATCACATTTGGTGGATCAAATTCAATTTCTCCAGCATCAATCATATCTTGAATTTTGTTCTTCAAGACCCAGCAGTTATTAGTATCATGTCCTGGACAGTTTGAATGATATGCACATCGTGCATTGGGATTGTACTTGGGAGAGGTAACATTGGGATTCTGAGGAGCCTCCCTCAGGGTAATAAGTTCAGCCTTCAACAAGTGTTGCAATGCCTGAGCCATTGACATGTTGATCTTCGTGAACTGTCTTCTAGCCCTCTGTTGATTGCCTTGAGGCTGCTCTGTTGTTGCAGGAGTTGGATTTGAAATATGAACTGCACTAACAGACTGATGCCTTCTGTTACGATCAGATTGACCATAAACAGCATTGGATTCTTTCTTCCCAGTGGGAGGCTTCTTTGCAGTACCTGATGAAGAAGTACCCACTTGGATCTTACCATTCTTGATACCATTCTCTACCCGCTCTCCTGTCATGATCAACTCAGTGAAGCCAGATGATGAGCTTCCAATGAGATGACTGTAAAACGGACCATTCAGCGTACACATGAACATATCAACCAGCTCCCTGTCAGTCAAAGGGGGTTGAACTCTTCCAGCTAAATCTCTCCACTTCTGAGCATACTCTTTAAAACTTTCTTTGGCACCCATAGACATGCTCTGAAGCTGCATGCGAGTGGGGGCTAAGTCAGCATTGTATTGATACTGCTTGTAGAAAGCTTCAGCAAGATCATTCCAGTCTCTGATGTTGACACTCTCCAACTGATAATACCACTCCAGCTGAGCTCCAGATAAGCTCTCTTGAAAGAAATGGATCCACAACTTTTTGTCAGCAGTGTGAGGTTGAATCCTTCTGACATAAGACCTCAAGTGCAGCTTGGGACAAGAGACCCCATCATAAACAACAAAGGTAGGAACTTTGAAACCAATGGGTATCACAACCCCCGATATCAGACTCAAATCTTCAAAATCCAGCCCAGATGATTTCTGTAATTCCATAGCATCCATCCTATCCACCAGCATCTTAAATTTGTCTTTATTAGGCTCATGGTAGTAATTAGCCTCAGAATCAGAGTCCCCTATAGTGTTGTGGAGACTGCCTCTCTCTTTCTCAGATTCCTCAGATTCATAGTCTTCAACCTGTTCCTTGGTCTTGACAGGACCCTTGAACCTTCTTCCCATGTTGAGCAACCCAGCAGACCTTCTAGTCTTCTTAGTCTTCTTGGCCAGCAGTGCCTTCAAATCATCTTGCCCCTTGGACAGGTTCAAGATCAGCTCTTGGAACTGTGCATTTTGTGCCTAAAGATCTTTAACTGATTGTTCAAGAGCCATTGCTGAAATAAACAGCGAGAAGATGAGAAACCTGTGCACAATTATAAACCTGTGATGCAATGAAATGATATGGGAATGCATATGCAATGTTTTCAAGGACCGCAGGATTTAAATTTGCTTAGACAAAAACGAAAGTAAACTTTTATTAGTAATAACTTTGTTTTGCCTTTTAGGCTTACAAAAATGAAAATGAAATAAGTACAAAAGATGGGGTTTTAAGTCTCCCATGGACGTTTCCTCTTTGTGTTGAGGTAAGAGTTGAGGTTCCGTTCCTCATGAAGTAGCTTTGTTAGTTCCAGAACCTTTTCTTGGCTTGCTTTGTAATGAGCCTCGAAAGTATCCCTTTGCTCCTTCAGTTGGATCCATGATCTCTGCAAGTCTTCCATATCAGTAGGCATGTCTGGGTGAAGGATGGTATAAGCTGTGTCTCCTTCAGCAACAGGTTCCATGGTAACTGGTAGGACGGCAGGATATGGAATCATGAGTGTCTGAGCACGAGATCGTACCCATCTGAGATAAGCCTCCATAGGAATAGTGTACTTAGGCTCCAGTGTCTTGCTGTCAATCCTGTTTACCTTTCCCCAAGCTCGTATGAATCTCTGACGGTAACCCTGAAGATCGTTGTCGTAATCAAACACAATGCCCTGAATCAACATGTCATGTGGGCCATCGCTCCGAGCGTAACCAAACTGTCGTAAAGCTAGAGAGGGGTTGTAGGTGATGCCTCCTCTTATGCCTAGAAGTGGCACATTAGGAAACTCCCCACAACGGTCAATGATGGTGACATTCTCCATAGATCTGGAGCACCAATGGATGTCTGAGTGAGAAAGTGACATGATCCTCTTGGACCATCTGAACCCTTGCTCATTCTTCATTACTGAGCGAGGAAGGTGAGAAATAAACCACCTGGATAGTAAAGGTATGCAGCACATCAAAGTTCCTCTTGCCCTTGTAGTACGGGTGTGAAGAGAATGTAGAATGTCTCCAAGCAATGTAGGCACTGGATTGTGACTCAGGAATATGTTGATGGCATGAACGTCTATGAACTGATCTGGATTGGGGAACAATACTAAGCCATATATCAGCAAGGCTAAGACCTCCTCAAAAGCATCATAGCTCATGGCCTTCAAGAACATCTGAGCTTTATCCATTAATACCTTAGCAAGAATACCCTTGACTCCACTTCTCGTTTCTAGAACAATGTCAGACTTCTTCAGATGTAGGGCTGCAGCAATAACCTCTGGTTTGGGCTCCTTCTCCAAGCCTGTGAAGGGTCTTTGATCAAGAACAGGTATACCCAGAAGCTTAGAGAACTCCTCCATGGTAGGGACTAACTGATAGTCGGGGAATGTGAAACAGTGATGTTTAGGATCAAAGAACTGAAACAGAACACTCATCATGTCTTCATTGAACCCTGAAGTGACTAGATCCAATAGGTGACCATGTCTCTTGATGAACTGGGAATGATCAGACACTTGAGAAACCAACTCTTTAAGCTTGGCAGGTATGCCCACAAAGTTGATCCTGATGGTGTTTCTACGAGCAGAAGCCATGACCTGCGACAAAGAACAAAGATAAATCCCTTGGTCCTTGAAATGGTTAGGGAAAATGCTATGCATATGATGCATGATGATGTCATGATGTTATGCTCAATCACAAACATGTGGCACACACAAGCAAGTCACACAATAGCCCTAGGTTTAAAGGCTTGCATGCGGTTCAAAGGTAAGTACCCTCCCCTGAAGTTAGATGGTTCATCCTGTCCTACAAAAGTAACCAGGTTCTAAGGGATCTCAATATCATTGATCCTTCACAAGGGTGGTTGTTCAGAAGGCAACTTACTTGCCAACCAAAACCCTCCAAGTTTAAGATCTCAATGAGTGTAGTATCGAGTGTCAACCAACTTCAGTCTGCACTAAAGCCGGCTACCTCACTACTTTTCTAAAGGCCAAGATGAGTTAACTAGGGTTCTAAAAGTTAGTTAGTGCATTGACAACATATGGCAGCCTCAATATTATCCTCAACTTGACTTAAGGAATATAAGCACCAACCAAGAAGTCGCACTAACTATGGCCACCAGATCAACCGTATCGATATACGTCGTACAGTTTCCTTGGTCTATTGCCATTTACCTAAGGTACACTAGATCCGGGTTAGGACCTTTCACACATAAGAGCACCCCAACAAGTAATATAAAACAAACAAGGCAAACAATTTAAAGTAATCTTAATTCCTAAGGGTACCCCTCTTAAATAGATCCCCAGCAGAGTCGCCAGTTCTGTAACACGGTGGGAGAACTGACTTTAAGCAATGTTGCGGATAGCAAGAGTCGCCACCGACTTTTATTTTATCCATAAGGAAAGGTTATAAAAGAACAGGAAAGACCTTAGAGAATATTTTGGGTCCGGGGGGTAAGTTATGAAAAGGGAAGGTGTTAGCACCCTTTTCATCCATGGTTATCCATGGGCTCTTAGGTACTTAAGCTTACTTTAAATTGTTTTTTGAAAATGTAGTGTGTGAATAGAAAAAAACTTTCAGAATAGTTTAATAATAATCCATGTACGGATGTGTAGAAAACTTGTTTGAAAATTTGTTTGAAAATGTTAAGTGTTTGAAAATTTTTTGAAGTGAGCAAGTACCTAGGAGTAACCTACCCTAATGTTTAAGGTCTTTCTTATTCTTTATCCTTTCCTTGGTAAGACTATCCCTACTATTAAGGAGTAGGTAGTCATTACCTTGGATGTTAAGGGACATATGAGGGACATTCTGATTTTGAAAGCCATTGTGGGGTGTAATAAGCATAAAGAAGGGACTATCATCATTTTTCGAAAGGGACTCGATTCGTAAAGGCAACCATAAGGGACTTTGATGATTTTCTATTTTAAGGGACTTGCTTTATACACCCCACTTGACCATTATTTGTAGGCAACTTGAGGGATAACCTTAGAAATGTGAGACGGCGATTAAAATCGACTTACGTGTGTGTGAGTGTTTATTTTAATTATCTTATATTAACATGATCTAAATTCATTTTAAATAACATACATATTAGCACTCCCTAATTACTAACCATAGCAAAAATAATTAAAATAATTACAAATTTACATCCAGGAACAATTACATTATAATGAGCAAATAAAATTAAATAGCAAATAAATAAATATAATAGCAAGATATAAATAATAAGCAAAATAAATAAATAAGCAAATTATAATTAGGGGTTAGTAATAAGATAATAATAATAATTGAGAAATAATAAACAAGGTTAGAAATATAATAAAAATATAATAATAAATAATAATATGGTTAGTAAATAAGAATAAACAAAATTAATCAAGATATTATAATAATAAGAAATTAATAATTTTTAATATAAACAAAAACAAATGTGAATGAACAATTATTTTAATTTACAAATTATTAAGTTATTTTTAAATATATCATAGCTACAAAATTCAATTATTATAAATTCAATTATTTCTAAACAAAAATTATGAAAAAAAAGTATTTACTTAATATATAAAGAAAAAAGATAAATTATAAGTATATTTACAAAAATTTAATTTCTAATAATATGAAACATGTTTATATTTTAGATGATAGAAATAATTTATAATTATATTTATAATATTTACATGAATCATACTTAAATAAATAAATAACTATACATTATAATTATATTTAGAAAATAAAAATTATTTAGAAAAAAAAATAGAACTAGGTTTTACAAAATTAAAATGAGAAAATTATTTTATAACTTTTACAAAGTTAGGATTTTTATTAGAAAAATATTTAGGGTTTATAAAGAAGATATTTTTAGGTTTTTTTTTTATAAACAAAATAACATAAATATAATGAATAAATTGAAAATAATAGAAAAAAAACTGAAATTGACCAAAAAAGTAAGGACCTGGGGTTTGAACCCAGGTCCCTTACCTCAATCCATAGGATGCAAAACCAACTATGCTACACGCGCGCAGGTGAAAGGAGAATGAGAAGGATTTGTTTTATATGTTTAACCTGAAAATCAGAAAAATAAGACAAAAACAAAAGGCCTGGGGCAGTGTTGAACCCAGGACCTTATAGTCATACACACACGCACGTTACCACCCGGCTGGAAGAGCCAATCTATTAATTCTTTGGCCATAATTGATAATATATTAGTCCTGCAAAACAAACAAAATAAATGAACAAAATGTCACCAACGGGGGATCGAACCCCAGACCAATGCCATGTACGCGCACACCCCAACCACCGGGCCAAGCAACCTGTTATGAAATAAAACCAAAACTAATTCATAAAATATTGTATTCAATTTTGAATTCTGAAAAACGCGCCAAAGGTCATCTTCTTCCTCTGCCCGTCGTCTTAACCTTTAGTGACAGTTGGTCCGTCACAATAGCCTATAGTGACGGATTTCTCCCGTCACTAGAACTCCTGCATCTCAAATCATGAAAAATACGTACAATAAATTTATTTTAAATGCCCAGATCAACTACATGAAGGCCGTAGGTTCCAAATAAGTCATTAATTTGGTCTGAAATTGGTTGTATGATAGAATCCCCAAACTCACAGTTGGTAAACCCTAACTATGGTGATTCATGGATTCGGCAGTGAAACTCCAATCTAAACATCCAGGAAGCTTTAATACAATGAAACAAACATAATTAAACAATCAAAATCAATTGAAAACCAACAAAATCGTGGAATCGAAAAAATTTAAATGTGGTATGAACACGGGTTTGATTCATGCGAATGAGGATGTTTCATATGTTGTTTATGATCCAAACATGATCAATGAAGTTCAATGAAGAAGAATCAACCTTCAAATCGTCTTGAAAGTGCCTGTATTTTGGAATCCGAATTTGAAATTTCTTATGATTTTTTGAAGTGTAAAACCTACCTTTGAGCTGCTGGATTTCGTGTCTAGGGCTAGGGTTTGTGTTAAGCATATATAGATGAGTGAATTAGGTCAGAAATAAGACTTGGTTATGTGAAAATTTGGATCAAAAAATATTGAAAAAGATCAAGTGTTAAAAGTCAAATATTTGTGCATTATGACTTGCTATTTTGGGACAATTCACATGATTTCATTCCTCTTTAACTCTAATCATCCTTTAAGACTTTCTAGATTCAATCACAACAATATATCTTCATGTTTAATATTTTATTTAAATTTAAAATGATTTTAAATGTAATAAATCATAATAAATTAATTAAATAAAATAAAAAATATGAAAATATCATGGAAATTTCGTGCATGTTATTATTGTATGGGTTGGGTCATAATTTGGCCAGCCCATTTGGAGAAAATTGCTTTTAGGCCCCCTTTTTCAATATAAACCATCACAAAATTGCCCAACTTTGCAAGGACACATCTCCCTCAATTTTAAAGGTATGAGGGTGTTCTTGGACTTTTTGGAAAGCTTGAATAGTCCTCTAAACAACCCCATTGGTTTCAGGTCCATATCATTTACCAATATCAAGTTATGCCCTTTTGAAGTTGTTGACTTTTTGTTGACTTTTGAAATGACCTATAATGTCTTAGATCATATCTTTCAAATGAAGCATTTTTTGGCTTAACCTTCAACATCAAAGTTGTAGAGAATTCAATTTTCTTCAAAATGAGCTTTGGATGGAGACTTGGTGATGAAGTATGTGAAAGTTATTCCTGGTCAAAGTTCAGTTGACTTTTACTGAGGAAACCCTAATTTAGAAACTCCTGATTATTGATGATCTGGAATCTCCTTGATGAATCATGATCAACCCTTGATCAAATGATGAATTTTACTTCATATACTTGATGTTGGCAAAAAATCATGAAGTTTGACTTTGGTTTGGCCACAGTTGACCTCAGTTTGACTTTTTAACTGCATTGACTGATTTTGACTTATCTGATCATCTGACTGAGCAAACTTTTGAGAAAAGTCTTGAAACTTGACATGGGAGTTCTTACACACATATAAGATGTCATGAAACTCACTTGAGGCATTGGAAGTCCATTTAGCCTGATTAAAGTCAAAACCCTAGTTTTGGATGCACTGCTTAGGAGGTGCATTGTCTGAGGGAATTGTCAACTTCTTTGACCAATTGTGAACTTTGTGAACCTTGTGAACCTTCATGAAATGTCTTATGATACTCATGGGAGGTATTGGGAAGCTTGTGAACTTTGTGAACCTCATGAAGTGGCTTTGTAGACCTCATGAACCTCAGGAAAGCTTTGTAATCATTGTGTAATTTGTGGACCTTGTGAACCTTCAAAAAGCAACTTGTGGGCCTCATGAACCTCATGCAAGGTTATGTAAATGTTAAGAAAACTTGTGAACCTTGTGAACCTTCAAGAAGTGACTTGTAGACTTTATGAACCTCATGAAAGGTTATATAAGCATTGAGAAACTTGTGGACCTTGTGAACCTTCTTAGAACACAAAGTCTTGTATTGTGAGGGCAAATTTTGGGGTGCAACACACCCCAACAATATCTAATACCTAAATCAATTATAATAACCATAATTAGAAACCTCTTACCTTTGATTATCACCGTCTATTTGAATCTTCTTTGCATTCATCCAATTCCTCTTTCGATCTCCTCACGAAGCCATAACCCTTGTTCCATTCTTGCTTCCTCTTCTCCTTCAGTAACCGTACAAAATTAATCCTCCCAAAATTCTTCCATGCTTATGTAACCCTTATACCTAATTATACTTTCCCAATAATGCCCTCACTTATCTCTCACACATTACCATAATACCCTTATGTTCTCTAACTCATATATTATTCTATTTTCTTTAATAATATAATTCTCAACAATAATTCCAATTACTCAAAAATATTCGATAATCCCTCAGCACACTTAAACATCCCATAATTCAGAAATTCTTCAAAACCATCACATAATCATCATCAAGTCATCACCGAACTCAATTACATCACATTCACTCATATAATTCATATATTCACGCTAAATTAATTAAATAAATAATTAATCTAGAAATCGGGGTGTTATAACTCTCCCCCACTTAGAATATTTTCATCCTCGAAAATTTACCTGGAGCAATTAGAGTCGGATACAACTCCCTCATCTGATATTCAGGCTCTTAAGTCCAACTTTTTCCAGTTGGTCCACTTCACAACACCTTCACTAAGGAAATCTCCTTACCTCAAAATTGTTTCGCTTCTCAACTGTCTCTTTAACATAAAATCCTTCAAAATACTATCTTACTTCTAGTATGGAATGTTCAACGATTGTATCAAACCCAAGGCTTATGATGTTCAATCTTCGGCTTCTGACAAGTCATACAAGCATAACCAAATTCAGTAACTTCCTTCCTAAAAATATTCTTCTTAGGTTCTGAAACACATGTTTAGTTCCCAAATATCAGTACACCTTCCTTATCAACTTGAAATTTCACCTACATTAACTTGATTAACCAACATTAATTGATTAATCAATCTCAAATAAGGTTTCTGACCTTCTCTGATTTCTTCCAAAATATCCTTAGTCAATTTCAACATATCCCATTTCACGCTATTAGTGGTCTCCTCATACATTAAACTCAAATCTCTGAACTGCTCGATCATTCCTAACTCTCTCACTATAAGGATCGACATCTGCAGCGACTTCCTACTCAATGCACCAGTCCTTGCATTTGCTTTACCAACATGGTACTTTAAATCTAAATCATAGCCTTTTTAATAACTCAAGTCAACCAAATAATACCGCCAATTCTCATCACAAACATCATAGCTATTGATTTCTAATCATGCTTTGGATTATTTCCTCTCTTGGTTTCTAGTATTATCGACTCATAAGTAACAATACTCCTAAGACCTGTCTTAGACGTAATCACAATTCACCATATAAATCTCACTCTAATTAGGCAAAGTCAATACCGAAACGGTAGTCAAATTCTTTAATTACACGAATTCTCGTCACATGCAACGCCTCACACATAAGCTCGACCTTTGAAAATTATCTAAGTTAATGGTAACTTCACTTAGAAAAGCCCTTAAATATTTCTTAGGTAGTAACCCTCTAAACCAAGAATCTTCGAATCTCAATCACAAACTTCAGAGTTTCCCATTGCAATACAACATCAATCTTAGAAGAGTTTACAACAATCTCAACACTAAAAATTACAGTCCAAGAAAACTCACTTCTTTAAATTAGAACTCTCACTTTGACAACCATTCATACACCAATAATCCAAATTCCACATCATTAACCATAACAATCCAACAAGATGCAATGTTTGCGAGTTATGAACGTTCAAATTCATTTCACTGCTTGTCTCATCACTTTAGGACCTCATTTGCTCTTAGGCCGAAACACAACAATGTCATTACCATCACCATCAACATCGTCATAAGAACATCAACATAACCTATATTACTGACAATTATGTCACCCCACATCCGTTCCAAAATGTTGCGATTCCTCAATCGAACTTATACTTCAATACTTCTACCGACATGACAGTAACACGAAAACTATATAATAATTTTTTTCCACATAACACTTTCATTCGGGAATGTCCAATGGTCTGCATCATTCCTGCAATTGCCTAATGCTTGGCCATTGTCTCCAATAAGTCATATTCACATAATATACATCACGCTTCAATTTCACACTCTGATCATCTATCAGCCCCACAAGCTTCACATCTAGCTCTAACTCTCTTAAATAAATGGCAACGACTATTTTTTAGATAAGACACCTATTTACTTCACACACTTCCAAGCCAAGTCTCTCTCATAATCACTTAGCATCACACTAATGTTAAGTATCTCCAACTTAGGACATGCTAAAATACCAAACACATTACAAATAATTTCATTCCATTGGAAGTCTCTACCCACATAGAGGACCTTAACACGTCCATAAATCTTTAGTTTTCTTTTAAACCTCTCTATATCAAGGATCCATATATTTTCATATTTGAATCTCATTCCAATTCGCAATCTCAATACCATCTTCATATCCAGTTGCTATAGAAACCCTCTTAATTCTCTCTGACACAAACTGATACTTGTCTTCACAAGCATGATTCCAATCTCCCTTACATTTGTTTTTCTTTTAACATCACCGTCACAAGAGCTACCGACACTCCAATCATTCTCATTCAACATAAGCTACATCTCTATGAATTTCTACGATACCGTCACCTCCTAATTATTGTCGAGCATCTTACACCCGACCTTACCTTATCCATTTCCAACAAGAATTGTTCAACTTCAAACACACTCATCTCCTTCAATACATACCTCCCTGTAATACCCTAATTTTTTCCCTAAGGTTTCTTCGCATTTCATCTGCATCTTTCATACAAACAAGATCGCACTGGTTCCTCGGTTCTTCTTGGGTGTAGGTTTATGCCTCACAGGGGATCACCGTTGCTTTTAGTTGCTTTATTTGTTTTTGTTTACTAACCATTAATTAAAATCCAAAAATGTTTTGTTTTCTTTCATTAACATTTTCAGGAAGAAGAACAGGTGAAAATGCCAAAAATAGCAGTCCTGCAGCTCGAATAAAATTTCACAGATAAAAGTCGAAGTTGATCCGCAAAATTCAAATTTATCTGATCAAGGATTTCTCAAGTTAATTGATTTATTCAAGGAATTCCAAGGTTCATGTGTTTATTTCCATGCCTTCTTCGACACAAAAAAGAATCAGGCCAAAACAACCAAGCAATCATATTTAAACAAAATATTCAAATTTTAGCTTGGTTAACCAGTTAACCATATGCGTTAACCGGTTAACCAGTGCTAAATTTGAATATTTTGTTCAAATTCAGCACACTTTGATCATTGATCTCATTTGGAATATTCTAGATCCATTTCCCTCTGAATTCTCTACATCACTTTGATCATTTCCTACCATAAAACCCTCACTAATCACCACTCTTTTCCATTTCCCTCCAAATTTTCAATCGTCAAACCTAATTTGAATTACCAAAGCAAGCTCCATTCCACCAAATTCCCATACCTAAAGTCTTTAAATAGCACCATAATTTCATTCATTTGACAAGCTTTTGAGAGCCAAATTCACCTTGCAAAAATTTCTTGAAGCTTTTGATAGCCAACAAATCTCTTGCAAAATATCCCCCCAAACCAAAATTTCACTAAAGCTCTTCTTTCTTTCTTTTGAAGTTATCAATAATTCACATTGAATTCTTGATCAACTTGAGCTAAACCTTCATCCTACTTCTTTCTTGTTCATCAATTTCAGTAGATTAAGCTTGATTTGGTCCAATTTGAAGAAGTGCTTTTGGTAATTCACTCTTTCCATGATTCCATCTTCATCATCAACATTCAAGATGTAGATCTTTGGTGCCTTTGATTCTAGATCCATTGGATCTTAAATTGTTGTTTGATTGCAGGGATTTCACTGTATTTTGGTTTTAAAATTCGTGCTAATTCAGTTCATGATCATCAAGTGTTTGAAAAAAGGTTTTGAAAATGGATCATGCTGAATTTTAGTACTTTTTCTGTTACTGGTTCAATGTTAACCGGTTAACAATTTTCAGTATAATTTGGTTAACCGGTTAACCAATGTTATTTTACACAAGATTTGAATTTTTGCTGTGTTAACAGGTTAACCTATTTGGTTAACCGGTTAACACAATACCAGAAGCTATTTTTGGCTTATTTTGAACTTTTTTTTGTTAATCTTTCTTCTTCTTCTCCCTCCTTTTTATTTTTACCTTGGGGATCACTTTTGTGAGTGATTTCTCTTTAATTTCAATGGATGTTGGGTGTAGATTAGAGTAGTTAATGTTCATTAATTCAAAACTACCTTTAAGTGAATTATTCAATTCACTTAAGGTACTTTGCATTTGTGAGACATTTTCATGCTTGAATCAACCAAATGAGTGATTGAACTTAAAGATGGAAGAATACCATAAGTGTAACTCAATTTGGTATTCATCTTTAGTTTTGTGCGGTATTGCGTTCGAATAGCGATTTACATATCGTTCATCTCGCTGTCGCTCTCGGGATTTTCATCCTAGTACAAACGCGAAAGTGGCGCGGAAAAGGTTAGAGTCGCCAGCCAGACATTTTTATCCCGAAAGAAAGGGAAAGGTAATGTTGCACAAACCTAAGGAAGAAGGAAAGGACAAGGCCTTGCGAACCAAAGATCTGAGTTCGGGAGTCGGTTACGAATTGAGAAGGTATTAGCACCCCAATCCGTCCGCCGTACTCGACGGGATCCACGCTTATAAGTCTGTTTTCAAAGGGTGAGAAATAATATGCTGTTTGAATGAAAAGAATTGCTATCTGGAATGAAATGGAAATGAGAAAAGAAATGAAATCGACAAATGAGAATAAAGGGGGAAAATGTAGGGAAAAAGAAAGATTGTGCTCGAATGGGCCCTACCCCACTGCCTACGTACCTCATCGGGATAATGAGGATCAGAGTCGACGTAGTTCGCCTAACTAGGGATAACAAAGGGAAATTGCTTGTGAATTAAGGCTTGAACTGCCTATGCCATTGCTCAGGTGTTGCAGACTCGGACGACGAGTGCGTTACCGTCTTGCAAAATGACAAGTAGGAGCAAGTTCGCGTACGGAGCGAAAGAGATGAGAAAAGAATTCCCAAAGGAAAGACGCTTATTGTTTGTTTGGGTTCTTTTAGAAGCTTTTAGGAGTGAAGGTTTGCATAGGTAAGTGTACCTAAGTCTTACTCAATGGGATGTGTACGTCTCACATCATCCCGAAATGGAATGCGCAAGAGGCACACCTATCTATGGAGGAAATCCCCAAAGCTAGTCCCACAAGTGAAGGCTTAAGCACACTGGCCTATTACCATTATTAAGTATTTTTGTGGTTTTATGGTTAAGAAGTGTTTTTTTTAGCTTTTCTTTGTGAGGTACTCATGTTAAGACCTATCCACCACGAGTGATGACTCACACCTCGCCCCGAAATGGAACGCATGCAAGCATCTCATAGAAAAGTCTCATGTCACATGAAAGTACTCAACCTTTATTTGATGAATTAAAATTAAGTTTGAAGATGAGAAGAGAGAGAGCGCCAAAGGATCTCAAAGGAAAAATTCTAAAGGGGACTAAAGCAACCCTAAGTGTTAACATGCATGGATATCCTAAGGGTTAATGAGGTTTCTATCCTAATGAAGAAGGAAGAAGAAGAGAGTTAGAAACTAACTTACTTCCTAAGGAAGTTAAGTTGTCTCTAAAGAAAGGGAAAAACCTAAAAGAAAAGCACAAAGTGCTAAGGCAAACAAAATTAAAATGCATAAGAGATGGGAATGAAGTAATGCTTACCTCAATCTTCCCCCCTACAAAACAAAAGTTAGCATGACAATGCATATTGGAAGTAAAATCAAAGCATGAAAGCGATTAAGTACCATAAACGTCCTAGAATGGAACTAGGGTTCAAAATAAGACCTAAGTCTAAAGGTGAAGGTACCTAAAGGTTACATGACTTCTAAAGTCAGTAGCTACATGCTATAGGTCCCTAAGTATGTTAGGATACCTCACAAGATCAAACTATGTCAAACTATGTACAAAAAGTTCACCTAAGTTCACATAAATGCAAATTAGGGCTCATGGATGAAGTATGAATGCATATGGCTTACAAACATGAATTAGTACATGAAATGAACATCAAAGTCAGTAGTGAATGCTCATGAATATGTGTGAATGAATATACAATCATGGATGCAATGGTTTAGGCATATGGAGCAATGAGAAGAAGATATGAGAAGAAACGAACAAAAATCGCATAAGATCGCACATGATGAAAGTTAAGGAAGAATGGCATGTGAATATGAATGAAATGATTATGGGTCAGTAGCATACAAGGTATGAGATGCACTTAGAATGCATGAATAGGCATTAATGATTTCCATATAATTCATGTTATTATTTAGAGGAGAAGAGAAGCTAGTTTAAGTTAAAGTATGTCCAAATAACTATGCACTTTAAAGCACCAAAACAAACCAAATGATTATGGTTCAAAAAATGACCTATGACTGGAATTAAAGACATACAAATGACCTATAATTAACTCCTAAAAGCTACCAAAAATCCCCTCAAGAAAATGACATGAATTCCTTCTTAACATTTAGGTTATGCGACATATAAACACATGAATCAACCTAGGATCTAGGTGACATGGAAAAATAGCAAAAAGCCTTACAAAATTATGAAATTAAATCCCTGGAATAATAAATTCATTATCTTAAATGGTCTAAAAGAATTCCACAAAATTATGCACCAAAGTGCCAAAACAATTACTTGACTAGCAAGGTAGCAATGAATGATCACCCAAAAACGACTCCACAAAGTGGATCAAAAAGGGCATCTAAAATTATGAAAAAAAATGCCTAAGGAGCATCAAAATGTCACAAATTACAGTAATTAATCATACACAAAAAATAGGTCTCACACCTATGGGGAAAAAACGATTTCGGTCCCTTATGCCAAAACACCCCTTTTTGGGACAGCTTATGATCTAAAATCCAAATTAATTATTAAAACCACCCAAATCTGGAAACAAAAAATATGAAAAATTAATTAAGATGATAAGGATTACTCATGAATTTTTCCAGAATTTTATCTCACTTAAATTTTTTTTAATAATTGCGACGAAACGGGCAAAAAAGTGGATTTTAAGGGGAAGTGAAAGGAAGCGATCCTAATGGTTCGTAACCTAATCCCTAAGCTCCGAAATCTAAACATATCAACATAAATCACAAATAAATTCAATGCCTCAGGTGGGAGGGCTCAATATGCACCTTAAGTTATATGATCCTAAGTCGCATGCAACTAGAATGATGCATTAAAGTAGAGAATCGAGATTACTTACTTGGTCGAAGTGCCGATTCTTTCACATAAAAGAAATCCAAAAAAACTTCAAGCCAAGCCTTGTAATCTCCCATGAGCAAAATAAATGCTCATCTTCCATAATTACTTTGTGAAGATTCCCCATAATCGAAACAAAAACAACGACACAAAATATCATTTGAATCCAAAGGTATCCCACAAATAAAGTGGAATACCAACCAAACAACCGTCGTTAAGATCTTTGCGAGAACCTTGCATGAACTCAACAAACGCATTAGAAACCAAAAAGAGGTGCAACCGGAAGTTGCACCTATGCCTCACAACTCCAAATCAAGTAGAAATATGAATATACGAGTCATGGACATGCATTGAAATTTACGTTTCAAAACGGGGCAGCACTTATGCTCTAACATAAACAACATGCAAACTCAAACCGGAATCGAACAAATTTACATGCAATGAATGGCAAATGATCAACAAACATATATACAAGTCAAAACAAGATCAATGCATCAAAATCGCACCAAACCGAACTTAAAAAGCCTTAAAACGAAAAAACGCGTCAAAAATCACCGACTCGGAATTGAACGAAAATCGCATGGCAACTTGCAAACGTGCCAACGGATTCAAATATGCAATCGGTTTTTGAAAATTCCGCTTGGAAGTGATACTTTTTGGCCGATTTCGTCGGCTGGCAGTAGCAAAATAGCCGGAAAAAATTGTCCGAAATCGACTAAAAAGTTCACCAATGGCTCCGAAATAATCAACAAAGTCAATTTACACTATTCACATTCGCAAAAACGCGCTACGGTTAGGAAGTTATGACCAAAACATATTCTCGACACGCGACACATGAACAACATCAACAATTAAGCCTCAACCTATCCTATTTCAAATTTGCACATTGAAACAAGCATGAATTTAAAAGTCAAGCACTTCAATCAATATCAAGTTATAATAATTAGCTCTCTTAGGAATTTTGTCAAACACCTAACATTCACCGATTATTCTATGTCAACTTTAGCAAGCCTTTTCAATCATGCACCACAACAATTATTAGGATAAATTAATCAAGAATCAATCAATAATCAAATCATGAATCAATGCACATAATCTCCACAAAATTAATTCAACTTCAAAATTCAATTCAAGAAACAATTCAACAATTATTCATGAATTAAAGTTTAAGAAGCTTACCGAATGAAGAATCGATGAAGAAATTGCAAATCCGAAGGAAGTGAGACGCGATCATGAACGGAGGAGAGGAGGAGAGGCCGCGCGGCTTCCGGTGGCGGAAGATGGTGGTCTTACGATGGTGAAGTTGACCGGAGGTGGTGGTTCGTGGCGGCTCGGCTACCGGAAGCTTGATCGGAATTGTTGTGTTCTTGAGTTCTTGATGAAGTTGTTGTTGTGTTCTTGAGAAAGAATTGTGAGAATGAACTTTGATCCTTTAGAGAGAGTTTGTGAGAGTTTTTTGGTGTTTGTAAATTATGATTGAAGTTATGAGACAAATTGTGGGTCAAAAGAATATATAGTGGAGTGTAAAATGAAAGGCAAAAGGTAGAATTTCGGCTTAAGTGAAAATAACAATATCTTCGGCAAGAAATTTCGACTCTGAGCCTTCCACAATATCGTCCGCCTCTGAATCACGGTTGCAACACAAAAAGAACGGACGTCATACGATCAAAATCGAGTGCGATCGATACGTTTAAGCTGCAAGACGTCACTGAATAAGTTGTTTTTTCGGCTTATTTGGTGTCCGCCACTCGAAAATGTGACGAGGTCAACCTCTTCGGAGCATAATCTCGACTCGACTTTGTCAGCAAATTTGTAGATCTATGAGTCAGTGACCTGGTGTTAAAATCTAAGCTCAACCGGACAAACGACGAGGGAGATATGAATTTTCTCGTGAAACCACTTTCAACATTTTTCTTCGGTTCAGCGCTTCAGTTTTGTGAAATAAACCAAAACGACAATCTTTGGAGCACCGTTCGAACTCACTTTTGTATTTGAAATTGAAGAGGATAAAATTTGTGAACCAACGCTTCAAGAACGAGTGATATCCGATGAAAATTGACCGAGTTATGAATTTTACAAAATCTGACAGACAGTGCACTGCATCAAAGAACCTTACTGTAATTCGCATTTTCGAGATCCTTCCGCTTGGACCTAACCCAAACTGAATTCACATAATGAAGATAACATCTAAACGGAATTTTAGGCACCGAAACAACATCAATTCGATGAACGAGCCAAGAGTTATGAATTTTTTAGTGTTCAAAACTCACTGGTTCAACACTGTTTTTCACTATGTCGACTCTAAAGACTCGCACATTCTGAGATCTTCTTCAAAGAATTAGTTCTCGGCCAAAACCCAAAAGTTAGAAAGGATATCAAGAAGGAACTTTTGGCATATGAATCTCTCAGACATGTTGACCCAATCAGAAGTTACGAACTCTTGAATACCGCTAGCACAGTTAATCGGCGAAACCGAAATTTCAAAAACAAATAATTTCCGCCATTTTCCTTGATGAATTGGCCTCCGAGCCGAACACAAAAGTTGTAGAGAATACCGAAATAGTCTAAACTATTGAGTTTCAAGCCAAAATGAGTTTCCGAGCATAAGTTACAACTTTTGCAAACTGCACCATAAAACTGATATTCTGCTTAAACTCCTTTGAATCAACCGAGAACTTTTGGTTTCTTCTAAGATTCTTGTGCACGTTCCGCATGAAAAAATAAAGGCCAGTCGCAACCTGTGAAAGCTCAAATGGAGATGTATATTCATGTATGTTTATGATGCAATTGTGATCTAAATGCAATGCAATGTATGAAAGGATATGCTAAATGGCGTGAAAATGAGAGGGCAAATTTTGAGGTATTACACTCGCATGCATTAGCACTAACATTGTTCACCTTAATTGGTGGTGGTCGGCCTTATTTGTAGGGTAATTAATTCGTAAATTACTCGGTGATTGCTTAACATAGACCTAAATGTGTCACGAATTCGGAATAAACAATCCAATTGGATACTTGCACTTTCGTGGACCGGACCTCTTGTTGTTCGCGTAATCCCAAAGTGATTGGTCATTTTGCATTAAGAACCAAGACTTATGAATATTTGATGCGTATGTGCTTTGGGTCTCCCAATCTCCTTTCAAACTTCATTGAATTTGGTCCTATTTGCCTTGATTAATCACTATAGTGTAAGATACTAAGTGGATCCGGTTGCCTTTCGATTTTGGTTACTCTTTTGGTTGTGGTTGATTAAGTTCATCATACCACTATTATGTATATTATTATTACTATTACTATACTAACATTTAATTTCTTGCACCTTTATTGCTTTTATTTTATTATGTTTTATTATGCTTTATCGTCCATTATCATATTTATTATTTTTGCTATTATATTGTTGTGTTGATTTTTCTCTTGTCCATTTGGACACAAAAATATTAATAAAGGATTGAACCTCTAAAAAACTTGTGACTTTAATTTTTGGACTATGGTTACTATCCTTAGCATTGGAATGAATATTTTTGACTTAGATTTTAGGATACCCTTCCTTTGCTTTGATCTTCATGAAGTTGGTAAATTCGCCTTTATTTGGCCACTTGCTAGCTTATAAGGATGAATCTCTTATGCTCAAAATGGGAAGCATCATCAAGTTTGGTTAGGTCTTTCCTTCTTTATCTCCTTATTTTGTTTTTTAGGATAGTCCTTTCATCTCCTCCCATTCTTTAATTTTCAAAACTTCTCCCTTTTTCCAAAATCTTCTTTGTTTTCAAATTTAAACCGCTTTCATAATCAAACCTTGACTTAGGCCAAGTGGCTTTATTTTTTTTCTTCTTAATAAAATGCTAAAATACATAAACCTATTAAACCTTTTTTTTCCAAAATACTTTAAAAAATACAAAAACTCATTTAATTCTTTTTGTGCCTTTGTGCACTCTTCTTTTAAACTCTTTTACATGTTTAGATATGATTCATTCTTTCTAGCGGAATTATTCGCTAAAGATTGACGACTTATCTTTACATTTTAAAATCAATCCAACACAATAGTTTTCACTATTCGTACCACGAACTACGGGGTTTTGATCTTGCATTGCACTTTGTAGGTACATAGACATGAGGTGGTAAACCTCTCCAAACACAAAAATATTAAAAAAATAATTCTTTTCTCATCCCTCCACTCTCATTTGCAAACCATTTTCAAACAAAATGCAATAAATTTTTCAAAGGGGTCCCTTGGAGTACCACAAACATTTTGGGTGCGTAAAACCTTCTCATTGTGTAACCTATCCCCTTACTCGGTTCTCTGTTTGTTTCTTTAGCTTTTTGCTTTTAGATTCATTAGGATTTATCCGCTCTTTTCTCTTTTTCCTCTTGGAATAAAATAAAAGCGTGGGGGAAACTCTGTTTACTTTGAGTTAAGTTAATTAATAGCTTACACTCATGATTTTACCGCTACAGAAAAGTGGCGACTCTGCTGGGGAGTAGTCTCTAAGTGGATTCGGCCTACTTTGATTTATTTATTACTTGGTTTTGATTTGTTTGTTATTTGTTTTTTCCGTTTCGGTTTTGGTGATCCTCTGTGAGTGAGATATATTCTAACCTGGATCTGAGTTGAACTTATGATAGGACGACGATATTCGAAGTGATACGCGACGGAGTAGTCCAAAGCGATATCAATTCGATAATCTCCACTCGGTTAGGGTCTCTCGGATTATAGATGTCATAACAAGTAGTCGTAACATGGCATTATTTTCCGACCTTGAGCTGATCATACTGAGGAACGTAGAACCCTTAACCCTTCCAAGCTAATTTAGGAACATAGTGCGGAAACTATCCAGGTGTAGACCTGAGGTGGTTGTCACGCGATACTACACTTGGACGATATTTTTCTTAAGAATGTTATTGGTTGGGGAGTAGTCCAACATACCAATAATATTCTAAAGATGGCTGCTCACTCATGGCACCTCTATTAGCACCCTTTTGGTTTTCTGCAGGTACAATGAAGACAAAACTTTAGTACTTACCTATGTGGGATGTGTTCTTATCCTTGACTTCATGCACGTGACTTGGAACCTAAACCCGTGTGCTTTGTGTGATCTTGCTTGTGGTTGTTGTATACATGCACTCATGCATTCATGAGCATTGTTCTCAAGATTTCAAGGGACTTATAGATACCTTTGCCAATATTTCAGATGTCTATGGTTATAAATGTTGAAAAGAGGAATACAAGGAAGTAAAGTTTCAAGAGTCCTAATATGGTAGAGTTGAGAAAGCTAGGAGATTTAGTGGTTGATACCCATTAGTTCTGGAAACGTTATGGAAAGCTTTTGTTCATCTTGGATACCAATGTACCAGAGGGGATTCTCCCTACTTTGGCTTAGTTTTATGATACATTGCATCATTGTTTCACCTTTCATGATTATCAGTTTGTACCGACTTTGGAGGAGTACTCTCATTGGAAGGGTTTGAAGGAGTGAAAAACACAAGGAAGGGGGGTTGGGATTGGGTTTTAAAAACAATGACTGTAAATGACACTTTGATTTATCCTGGTTCGTTTGAACTCAAACTACATCCAGTCCAACCGCCAAGGTGATTTTGCCTCTATCAATGAGGTCTTAATCCAATATTCAAAAACTATGAATACAACCACTAAGACTTATAGTCAAAGTCTTCTTGAGTATACTGACTACACTAGTCACTCAAGGAAATAACAAAGAGTTTACGAAATGTTGTAACAATAATTGCTTCAGAAAGCTATTATCACTAGGTGATAGTTTTTACAGAAATTAAGTACAAAGTAAGAAATAAATTAATGTTACGCGCATGAGTGTTAGAACTCCAATTTCTTTAAGATATCTCCTTTATATAAGCGTTTGAATAGGAGATCCGTTGGGAACATCTGGTGCCACATTTGGATGTTTGTAAATAGCCATAATGTCCTTCCAAAAATAGAGATTCTGTTCCCAACCGTTATTCTTGATTCCCTCTTAATTATCCTTTATTATGAGAATAATAATATACTAAATGCCCATCAGAGTATGAGTGATATTTCGCAGCAATGAAAGCTTATTTGATGAGAACTTCTTTCTATCATCATACCTGTCGCACCTCGAAAAATACGATCCTAAAACAAAACAACAGAGTCGCCACCTAATTCTATTTATTCTACGAGAGAAAAGGGAGATATAGACACAACCTAAATAAAGGATAAGATTGGTCAACGAAACCACTAATTTAAGTTCGGGAGTCAGTTACGCAAAGGGAAGGTGTTAGGCACCCCTCACGTCCGTTGTACTCAACGGGAACCTCTTAGTCTAGTTTGCGCTTAAAAATGTTAACTTGTTATTATTGTCTTCTTTTACTGATTAAGCATCGATATTTGTTTATTATTTGCAATAGGGAAAGGTTAAAGTTTTTTTTATTATTGTGACGGAAAAATGATTGGATTTTTTTTATTATTGTGATTTATGACGGAGAAAAGATTAAGTTTTTGTTATTATGACGGAGAGATAGTTAATTTTTATTAATGTGCTTTATGACGGAGAAAATATTAAGTTTTTTATTATTATGCTCGCGAAGGATTAAAAATCCCCGTGCCTACGTATTCCCTTGTGCAATGGGAAAGTCAGAGCTTCGTAGTTCGTGCTACTACGATTTGTGTTTTTTTTTAATTGAACGATTGTTTGAAAATGCATTCTACTGCTAAGCATTGGCTTATCTGCTCACGATAGGAGGCTGAAGCGCAAGCTTGTTTGCGAGATAGAAAGATTTAAACAATATTCGTTTTGAGAAAAGATGTTTAATCTTTGTTAAGGATGTTTTAAACGAGAGGGCGAATGAACCACGCGTGGGGCCAGCCCATGTTGCAGTTGCATTCAAGAACGTGCGGAGTGCGAGACTCCGGAGTTCAGTTACTCGCCAATTAATTATGAAAACGATTTGAATTGGTTGGTAAGTTTTAATTTGTATTTGAAAGGAAGAGACAAGTCGTCATCTTTAAGAAATGTATCTCACCTATTCCACCACAAACGTTTGAGAAATGAGAAATCGAAAGAAGCTTTAAACTTGGATATAAGATCGACAAGCAATGCCACATTCTTTCTTTTAAGAATAAATAAAATCGGAAGAAGCTTTAAACTTGGATATAAGTATCGACAAGCAATGCCACGTTCTTCCTTTTAAAGTAAATAAAATCGGAAGAAGCTTTAAACTTGGATATAAGATCGACAAGCAATGCCACGTTCTTCCTTTGAAAGTAATTGTTTTTGTAAGATTTTTGTTTGTGTTTGTGGGGATAGGAGTAACAACTTTCCTATGGAGATGAATCATGCCTGATCCTTTAAGATTGTTGAATTGTTTTGAATACGAATGGTGATTGAACCAACGCGTGAGGCTAGCCCATTTGCAGTTCAATCCAGAACGTGCGGAATGCTAGACTCCGGAGTTCCTTTTTTCCATAAATTAATTTAAATGAATTGGTGGTGTGAATGGTGATTGAACCCTTGCGTGGGGCTAGCCCAGTTGCGGTCCAATCCAGAACGTGCGGAATGCTAGACTCCGGAATTCTGTTTTCGTAATTTAATTTAATTAAAGATTTGAATATTTTGGTGTACGAATGGTGATTGAACCAACGCGTGAGGCTAGCCCATTTGCGGTTCAATCCAGAACGTGCGGAATGCTAGACTCCGGAGTTCCTTTTTTTCTGTACAATTAAATTATGCGATTGATAAGTCGTGCAGACGGCGATCACTTGGTAATCGACTTACGTGTGTGCAAATGTGGGCGAGAAAGTTTCATTTAATTGATTTTGAGTCGAGTGTTCATTCATGACAAAAAAAACATTGCGTTAAAAATTAAAATGCTAAAATAAATTGAAAGAGTTAACATTTATCTAATATTTTTTTTTGGGATTTTTTTAATAATTTAAACTAACTAAGCTAAAATAAAATTAATAAGTTCAAATGAAGACAAAGTAAACTAAGAGTACCATTTTTAGATTTTTTTAATAATTATTACTAAATTATCATTCTCTTGAATTTTTATTGTTAATAACTTATTCTAATCTCAGATTTTTTTTAATTATTATTATTATTATTATTATTATTATTATTATTATTATTATTATTTATATTTTAGTACTAGAACTAAATTCTTAAGCCTAAATTGGAATAAACCCTATTTATATTACTATTAAAAAACACACTAAATACTACTAAACAAAAGGAAATAAAATCAAAATTAAGAACTTAAACCGGTCATGATAGTGGTACAGTAAGAGAATGTGTATAGAAACCAAAATATGAAATATTAACACATGAGATAAGCCCAATACAAAACTCAAATTAAGAAAACTAAAAAAAATAATCTTACTTAAATAAATAGAATATAAAAATATAAAAAAACAAGAAGTGGGAGAGTGCCGTGAAGATGTGAAGAGACAGCAAATATTGGGAAATCAGTTTCCAATAGACAAAGTCATTAACTCCTATTAAAACAAAATAAATTAAAATAAAAATAAAATAAAACTATTTGAATCCAACAAATAAAAAGTTCCCCTTTTGTGAAATATGAGCCACACAAACAAAACCTAATAACAGCATGAAGGAGAACAAATGGACCTAAGCCCATCCCACCAGAAAAAAACATAGATTAAAAACAAAATAGATTTTTAAAAAAAAAGGGATCAGTAACAAATTAGGGTTTTTATTAAACAGATGGAACCATGGAATTATAAAACTCTGTCAACGCAAGAGGTCACAAACGGAACAAAACATGAGAAACAAAACTACCTCCAGCAAAACAACGGCGCCAACGATTCGACTAGGTTCGCTTTGATCGTCCTCAGATCTCGTTCCTGCTTCTTCGACGGTTCCTCTTTCATCAGCTCACCGTCTCCCCTCGGTTTCTCGCGATTGCTCAGTTCGCAGTTCGTCTTGGCGCGACTTTCAATGGTTGTCGGATTTGTTTTTTTTGTGAAGGTGGCGGAGAGGTTCAGAGGATCAAGCTTTTGCTGTGAGAAGTTTCCAAAACGTTTTGTGTTGTTGATGTAATTTGAAAAGGTTTTCTGTGTGTTTGGCTGGGTATCAGAGTTCCCGCGACGGAGGGTGGTGGCTTAGAGTTTAGGAGTTGGTTTGACGGTTTGAAGTGGAAGAGCTTTGTCGCGATGGTGGTGGCTGTTTCAGATGGGTTGGAGTGGAAATGACGAAGGGAGGGTTAAAGGTTGTGTTCTGTGTGTTTCGGTTTGCTCGCGGTTCGCGGCGAGTTGTTGATGTTATTGTTTTTTCTGAAAAATGGAAAAGTTTGGTTCTAAGATTCGCAGGTTCAAGATGAGTTTTTCTAGTTTGATCGAAAGTGTGGTTGTAGTTGCGGGTTGGCTGTTCACAGGTGAAGAAAAGGGGTTGTTGGGCGGTGGCGGCGAAGAAGTTGGCCTGGTGGATTCGTGAGGAGGTGCTGTCGTTATGATTATGCAACTGGTTTTAAAATGGCGGTGATCTTTTCATATACTGGATTGTTTGTTTTTGCAGGTTATCAAGAAGGTGTAGTTGACTGATGAAGGAGTGTTATGGTCCTCCGTTCTCAAGGTTGAAGGAGCCTGTGTTCGTTTTGTTGTTGCCGATCTTTTGATCCGTCCCCCCCTTTCTTCAGGTTTGACGTCCTTTTGTTTTAATCCCCTGCTCCCTTTCTTCTGCTTTTGTTTTTATCGAAAAAAGAAGATCCTTCTGAAAATCCTCTCAAGTCCCTTTTTGCTGTTGACAGGTCTTTTCCTTGTGTCTGATGAGCCTCCCCTTTCTGGTGTTTTCAAGAAGAGTGTTTAACAAGAAAGATCCCTTTTCCCTTTGCCTTGAATCTCTCTTGCCTACTTTTTCTGATGCAGGCATTGCTTTTTGATATATTGGTGAAAGTCAATGGCATGATGTGGTGAGGGTACAGCAGGTTTTTTTTGTATTGTCAAGTCAGTGTAAGGATGGTACTGATAGAGTGTTGGAGAATTGAACATGTGATGGAGAAAGTTGGGGGAACCAACCATATGGACTAAATCAGAAACTAAATCTTAGTTACACAAACTATATATTATATTATTATTTTTATATAAGATAAAATAATCCTAAATATTAATTAGAGAAAAATAAACAGTTTAAAGAAAAAAATTAATTAAATAATAAAACTAATCTCTAAAATAAATTGTAATTAAACTAAATTGAAATACTTAAATTAAATTAATTAACTAAATTGAAATTAACCTAGATTAAAATTAAATTTTAAAAATAGTTCTAAACAAACTAATATAAATTAAACTCACATTTTTAAAATTACATTAACTTAGAAATTAGTATTAAAATTACAATTGAACTAAGTTAAACTCTAAACCAATCTAAAATAAATATTTAACTGGAAAAAAAACATAACTAAATTACAAAGTGTGACAAAATATTCTAACTAAAATTTTAAGATCGGATCAAATTCTAAAAGATCTATACAAAAATGATTAAAACACAAACAAACATTCTTATTTAAAAGAAACAAAATTCTAATAAATAAAAGATGACAATTGTGATGATGAAATGTATGATTAAATGAATGTTTTAACTTAAAAATGCAAAATAATCAATTTTGGTAAATCGACGAAAACATGTCAAAAATGAACAAAACTTTGAAAATTTCTGGTCAAAATTTAGGGTATGACAGCTGCCCCTATTTAATCATCCTGAACCTGAATGTCTGAGTGACAAAGGTTTTTTTTTAGGTCATTCAAGGTGGAAGATGATTAAATATCAGAATACCTGAAATTTTGACCGAAAATGCAAATGAAATGATATGATGTGCAATGCAAAAAACGTAAGACGAAAGCTATAACATTGCTGGGAAGAAAATGACACTACTGGGGATTATGCACATGACTGGAGTACAGACCACCCGTGGTTTTTTCTCTTGAGTGAAGCCAGACGATAACTGTCTACAGGTCTTAAAATGGCTCGAAATCTTCGAACAAAATTCCACTTTGAGGAAATCTACTGCCGAGATTTGAAACCTCATTTGGAAAAACTTTTTGTTGGTGTATCGAAACGAAACAGAAATCTACTGCCGAGATTCTGAAACGAAAACCAATTCTTTTGAAGTCTACTGGAGATCTAACTGCCGAGACTTGCCAGAGTTTCTGAGAATGAGATACCTTCTGCCGAGGTATCAAAATAAACCAAAAATCTACCGCCGAGACCTTGGTAAGAAAATAAATTCTATCGAAATCTGCTGGAGATCTACTGCCGAGATTACCAGAGAATCTAAGAATGGAATACCTTCTGGCGAGGTATCAAAATGAACCAAAAATCTACTGCCGAGATCTTGGAACGAAAACAAAATCTGTTGAAGTCTGCTGGAGATCTACTGCCAAGATTACCAGAGAATCTAAGAATGAGATACCTTCTGCCGAGGTATATCAAATGAACCAAAAATCTACTGCCGAGATCTTGGAACGAAGACAAATTCTTACGAAGTCTGCTGGAGATCTACTGCCGAGATTACCAGAGAATCTAAGAATGAGATACCTTCTGCCGAGGTATCAAGATAAAATTCCTACTGCCGAGGTAGACTGAGGATACACCTGCTGCCAAATCTTCTGCCGAGATTTAACTAAGGATGCCATTGTCGAGCTTGTAAAAGTAAATACCTTCTGCCGAGGTAGACTGGAAATCTTCTGCCGAGACTTACCAGAAATAAAAGGAAACACCTATTGTTAAATCTTCTGCCGAGATTCAACTAAGGATGCCAATGAATAGAATTCTCACCATACTTCCCTTCTTCTGAAAGAGACAGCCATATGATGGAGAAACAACTTCACGCTCAAACTTCTCGACTTGTATGGAAGAGACAGCCATTTGACGGAAATTGGAAAATTCACAACAAACTTCTCAACTTGTCTGGAAGAGATAGCCATTTGTTGGAAAAACAAAAGAGATTCATATCAAACTTCTCGACTTGTATGGAAGAGATAGCCATTTGATAGAACATTCATCATACTTCCCTTCTTCTGAAAGAGACAGCCATATGATGAAGAACAACTTCACGTTCAAACTTCTCAACTTGTATGGAAGAGATGGCCATTTGACGGAAATTGGAAAATTCACAACAAACTTCTCAACTTGTCTGGGAGAGATAGCCATTTGTTGGAAAAATAAAAGAGATTCATATCAAACTTCTCGACTTGTATGGAAGAGATGGCCATTTGACGGAAATTGGAAAATTCACAACAAACTTCTCAACTTGTCTGGGAGAGATAGCCATTTGTTGGAAAAATAAAAGAGATTCATATCAAACTTCTCGACTTGTATGGAGGAGATAGCCATTTGATAGAACATTGGAATCACGACAAACTTCCCATCTTGTCTGGATGAGATGCCATCTGCCGAACAAACTTCTCACCTTGTCTGGATGAGATGCCATTTGTTGAAAATTGGAATCACGACAAACTTCCCACCGTGTCTAGATGAGATGCCATTTGCCGAACAAACTTCCCACCTTGTCTGGATGAGATGCCATTTGCCGAACAAACTTCTCACCTTGTCTGGATGAGATGCCATTTGTTGAAAATTGGAATCACGACAAACTTCCCACCGTGTCTAGATGAGATGCCATTTGCCGAACAAACTTCTCACCTTGTCTGGATGAGATGCCATTTGACGGAAATTGGAAAATTCACAACAAACTTCTCAACTTGTCTGGGAGAGATAGCCATTTGTTGGAAAAATAAAAGAGATTCATATCAAACTTCTCGACTTGTATGGAGGAGATAGCCATTTGATAGAACATTGGAATCACGACAAACTTCCCATCTTGTCTGGATGAGATGCCATCTGCCGAACAAACTTCTCACCTTGTCTGGATGAGATGCCATTTGTTGAAAATTGGAATCACGACAAACTTCCCACCGTGTCTAGATGAGATGCCATTTGCCGAACAAACTTCCCACCTTGTCTGGATGAGATGCCATTTGCCGAACAAACTTCTCACCTTGTCTGGATGAGATGCCATTTGTTGAAAATTGGAATCACGACAAACTTCCCACCGTGTCTAGATGAGATGTCATTTGCCGAACAAACTTCTCACCTTGTCTGGATGAGATGCCATTTGCCGAACAAACTTCTCACCTTGTCTGGATGAGATGCCATTTGTTGAAAATTGGAATCACGACAAACTTCCCACCGTGTCTGGATGAGATGCCATTTGCCGAACAAACTTCTCACCTTGTCTGGATGAGATGCCATTTGTTGAAAATTGGAATCACGACAAACTTCCTACCGTGTCTAGATGAGATGCCATTTTCCGAACAAAAACCTTGCTGAGGATGAACAAAATGCTCGAAAAGAGAATGCCATCTGTTGATTTACTGGGAAATCCGTGGATAGGAAACAAGCTTCTCAAATTAGGAGACGACCACTTATTGATTCCAATTAGAGGTCCAGAGATAAGAACAAGCTTCTCCAATAAAGAGACTGCCACTTGTTGTCAGGTATAAGTATTCCAAGAGGATGTTGCAACAACACTGCTGGAAAACAAAGTTTGTCTTCAATGGAAGCCTTCAATACATTTCTTCTGGGAAACCAAGCATCCGAAGGTGCAAAATGAATTCACTTTCCACCTGGAACTGCTGGGGATGGAACGCCTGCTCGGAAAGAGACGGTCATCCGTTGATTTACTCAAAAGTTCGAAGACAAAACAAGCTTCTCAAATAAAGAGACGACCACTTGTTGTTGGGTATAAGTAATCCAAGGGAATGTTGTAGTAACACTGCTGGAGAGCAAAATTTGTCTTCAACGGGGAACCTCAAATTCCTTCTAGGAGACAAAGTGCCCAAAGGTGCAAAATAAATGCACTTTCCAATGGTAGTTCAATTATCAAAAATTGCCAACGACCAAAATTCAATCCAGGAACGAGCTGGAAAGAAACTGTCAAGCAAGACACCAACCCATGAGGAATAAACTCAATTGGGGATTAATCCTATCCAAGTGTGGAAAGGGGAACTAAAGCAAAAACCTTCCACGAGGGTAAGAACTCAGTGGGGAATTAGAAAGAATGTACATTTTCTGCCTAAGGCTGACAACTCTATTTTGAGAGAGACACATCACTTGGGGATAAACGCGACCAAGGTGAAGGAGGTATGCATTAATGAATGTGACATGAATATGCATATGAATATGAATTCAAATATGATGTACATGTATGTATATGTGTTATGTTTATGCTGACAGACAGACAAAACAGACACGAGAGGTGAACTGGTGATGAAATAAACATCACAACAAAACGGATACTCGACCAATCTCGTCAAAGTGTACGTAATCACTGAGGATAGGGTAGAGAGCCATCCATGGAACAAGTCTTGCTACAAAGCTCAAATCTCTTTGAGGAGAGAAAGATACTTCAAACGGGGAATAAATCCAAATAAATCTTCTAATTTCAAAGTCCCTTAGAAGGAAACAAACATACAAACTAAGTTTGCTTAGGATGAAGTAAATTTGTACTCTGTTGGGGAAGAAAATCACATTCAGCTGGAGAAGCTTGAATCAAAGCTCAATTGGGGATACTAGACTTAGTATCTCACTTGAAGCACTAAGTAGTAAAAGAAATCCCCCAGAAAAATAATGAGTCATGCCCCTGACACATCATAGCAACTTGGCGTAAGGACCCCGTCATCTGGAGATACTTGCAGGGCAAATCTCGAGAGCGTCTTGCTTAGGGGAACACGTGGTCATGCGCCCACAAAATGGTTTGTGAGAAGAGATCATCTCAAGAGGATTTTATAGAAGACTTGGCATTCAAAATGTCCCAGTGTCTTCAAACTCTTGTAGAGATTCGTCGAATCTCGACGTCACTGCCTCAGATTAACTGTACTTGGCACAAATGAGTCTTCAATACTTGTCTTTTAGGGATGATAAGGATGTGTAAGCACAAATTGGGAAACGACTTGCCCCTGTCTAGCAAGATCTTCAAGCAATCTGCTCCTGTCTGGCAAAGTATTAAGGCAACCTGCCCCTGGCTGGCAAAGTATTCCAACAACGTGCCCCTGTCTAGCAGAGTCTTCAAGCAAAATGCCCCTGGCTGGCAAAGTATTAAGGCAACCTGCCCTTGGCTGACAAAGTTTTCAAGTAACTTGCCCTGGCTGGCAAAGTAATCAAGTAACTTGCCCCTGACTGGCAAAGTATTCAAACAACATGCTCCTGCGGCAGAGTCTTCAAACAACATGCCCCTGTCTAGCATAGTCTTTAAGAAATTTGCCCCTGCGGCAGAGCCTTCAGGTAAAATGCCTATGGCTGACAAAGTATTAAGGCAACCTGCCCCTGTCTAGCAGAGTCTTCAGGCAAAATGCCCCTGGCTGGCAAGGTCTTCAAACAACTTGCCCCTGACTGGCAAAGTATTCAAGGCAAACTGCTCCTAGGGGTGATCATTCTCTGAAATGGTTGTTCAACTACTTACCAGAGTTTCAAACCTCAAGAAATTAAGCTCATCACTGGTACTCATACATAGGCTTCTATGATATCAAGCAAATGCTAACAAGCAAAAAGGTTAATGTTAGGACTGCTAATGCAACACACGTGTTTGTCTCGAAGTTTTTTTTTGTTTTTGAAAAGATTTTCACGATAGCTTGTGACCGAATCACTAGCTAGGAGGAGATATTCATTTTTTTTATAAAGCCAACACAAATTTCTGAGCAAAGCTCATGGGAGTCGGGAAACACTATCTTATCGAGTGTGTTTTTGAAATAAACCCTACTTCAATTAGGACTTTTGAGGGTTGTAATGTGGCTTGGTTCACGGTTTTAGAAACAAAGGATAAAGGCTCAAAGTTTATTTGGTGCCCACCCACTCTCCGTGATGTTCTCCAATCCTAGGTTCAGCTAATTGACACATACATTTGTCTTGATAGCGTAGAGATGAAGATCTAAGGTTTGCTTGAAATGAAAGTCATCTTATTTGTCCTCTATGGATATCAGTGACCCTTTGATTTTGGTATGGCGGTCACTAAATCTTATGTATTTGAGGTTGAAGATTTGAGGACTCTTCTAACTCGAATTTCTCTTTGGTCCCTGATTTTTGCCTAAGTCTCTTTTTGGGTGCTTGACTTAGCGGGATTTTGTTTTCTCTTTTTTTTTTTAATTATTGGAAGGATGAAAGTTGAGACTGTCAAGTCATTAATTGTAGTGGATTCCCTGATGGGATGTTTCATCTTATGATTTGAATGTGTAACCAGATTAATTGAACACTACCCTGTCCCAGGTTAAGCGTAAGGGTTTTGAAATATCTGAAAGAAACTCCTACTTCTAGGCTCGAAGCGGTTGACTAGGGATTAACTCCTTATTTCTCCAGTGTTTGGGAATTTGAAACAATGCCTGTACATCGTCAGTAGGGTTTTAATCAAAAGCACTCAACTAGAGGATTTGTGTTTTAATTTCGTCATCCTCCCTCCTATTCTCTGCCTAGGCAAGAGATGGGATAATATTGGCATTATAAAGTTGAAAAAGCATTATGAGTGAATACGAATGGATTACTTCAAGACAAACATATTCATTGCATTAATCATTCGAAACAAATAAGTTCTTACATGCCAAAACAAATGCATTAACAAAACATAGCAAAATACATATGAAAAGCAGTAAACGAGCTAAACATCTGAGAGGATAGCTCCAGAGCATCAAAACGATCGCGTGCATTCAGGAACTTGTCTTATGCTCCAGCAACAGATTGATTTGGAAAGGACTTTCTTGAGTTTTCTATCAGCACAAAGGCACTCCGTCAACAGATGGGATTCCTCCATTGAAGGTCAACACCCCGTAGTCGATCATCTCTTGAACCTTTTCCTGGAAGACTTTGCATTCTTCAATTGGATGCCCCTGTACTCCATTATGAAACTCGCATCTGGTATTTGGATTGATCCCACAGGGCCGAGACCTCGTGGCTCTGGTCTTTCTGGGTGTCATTATTGAGTTCCGGGCAAAATGAGACCACAATTGACTGTAAGTCATTGGAATTGGGTCAAACTGATGGGCCGCTCCTTCAGGACTGTTTGGAGACCTCCGCTGATTCTGACGTCGCTGACGAGTAGAGGTAGAATTTGACCGACGCTGGAAAATGGCCAAATCTTTGGCTAAAGAAATCAGTCGCCCTCTATCAATCTTCAAGATGTGAATCTCTTCCTGGAGTTCAGTGTTCTCCTGCACAAGGCTGTCTATTAGAGTCTTCATTGTAGTTGAGAATATTCCCATATGATTTCTTAAAGTCGTGACTTCACTTCTAAGCTCCCTGTTTTCCTGCTCAAGTTGGTCCATCTTTCTCTGGTGACTGGTCGAGCACAGTTGACAGACGGAGAATAAGACATGTGTGAGTTGGATTGTTGGAAGATGATATGCAATGCAAATGCAAATGCAAATGCAAATGATATGCGAATGAATGCAATGCCCAGCATGCTCAAAATCACAAACATAAACAGCTCCAGAATTGGATATAAAGGCAAGGTGTTGGATCCAAGGTACAAGTAACTCGGAATCTCCTAACTGGTAAGCCTTAAGTGGAGCGTTCTAAACTCTTTACCCATAAAGCCCACTCACAGGGTAGCTTCTATGGTGATGGTTTAAGGAAACTCAAGGTCACAGACGTTTATTGTATTAACGTCCCGCCGCAGGCTAGCTGCATTGTGACGATAATAACGATAAGGTCTACCTTGAGTGGAGTTCTCATGCTAGGCGTGCAAGGAGCGAGTCCTTGGAGCCTAACATTACACAACTACCAAAATTGGAACAGGTTCTAAGGGGTCCCAGAACCACAGCCCTTTCGTGAATCAGGTCACGCGACAGGCTAGCTGCGTTGTGACAAGATCTACGAAAAGTCTAACTATCTGGGGGAGCTTTCATGTTAGGCGTGCAAGGAGCGAGTCCTTGGAGACTAACACTAATAACATCCAATTCTAAACTTAGGTGTTCCCTCTTCTTTTTCAAAACTCAAGTACAAATTCATACCCGTGATATCCCGAGATCCAACAGGCAGATATAATGAGCAAATAATAAAGAAGGAAGCAATAGATAGAATACTAACAACAAATAAAGAAGACAAACAAACAAGTCAGCAAACAAACGCAAACTATCCTAAACTAGGCTCGACTCTCTTATGCCTAAGGCAATGCCGTCCCCAGCAGAGTCGCCAGCTGTCGCACCTCGAAAAATACGATCCTAAAACAAAACAACAGAGTCGCCACCTAATTCTATTTATTCTACGAGAGAAAAGGGAGATATAGACACAACCTAAATAAAGGATAAGATTGGTCAACGAAACCACTAATTTAAGTTCGGGAGTCAGTTACGCAAAGGGAAGGTGTTAGGCACCCCTCACGTCCGTTGTACTCAACGGGAACCTCTTAGTCTAGTTTGCGCTTAAAAATGTTAACTTGTTATTATTGTCTTCTTTTACTGATTAAGCATCGATATTTGTTTATTATTTGCAATAGGGAAAGGTTAAAGTTTTTTTTATTATTGTGACGGAAAAATGATTGGATTTTTTTTATTATTGTGATTTATGACGGAGAAAAGATTAAGTTTTTGTTATTATGACGGAGAGATAGTTAATTTTTATTAATGTGCTTTATGACGGAGAAAATATTAAGTTTTTTATTATTATGCTCGCGAAGGATTAAAAATCCCCGTGCCTACGTATTCCCTTGTGCAATGGGAAAGTCAGAGCTTCGTAGTTCGTGCTACTACGATTTGTGTTTTTTTTTAATTGAACGATTGTTTGAAAATGCATTCTACTGCTAAGCATTGGCTTATCTGCTCACGATAGGAGGCTGAAGCGCAAGCTTGTTTGCGAGATAGAAAGATTTAAACAATATTCGTTTTGAGAAAAGATGTTTAATCTTTGTTAAGGATGTTTTAAACGAGAGGGCGAATGAACCACGCGTGGGGCCAGCCCATGTTGCAGTTGCATTCAAGAACGTGCGGAGTGCGAGACTCCGGAGTTCAGTTACTCGCCAATTAATTATGAAAACGATTTGAATTGGTTGGTAAGTTTTAATTTGTATTTGAAAGGAAGAGACAAGTCGTCATCTTTAAGAAATGTATCTCACCTATTCCACCACAAACGTTTGAGAAATGAGAAATCGAAAGAAGCTTTAAACTTGGATATAAGATCGACAAGCAATGCCACATTCTTTCTTTTAAGAATAAATAAAATCGGAAGAAGCTTTAAACTTGGATATAAGTATCGACAAGCAATGCCACGTTCTTCCTTTTAAAGTAAATAAAATCGGAAGAAGCTTTAAACTTGGATATAAGATCGACAAGCAATGCCACGTTCTTCCTTTGAAAGTAATTGTTTTTGTAAGATTTTTGTTTGTGTTTGTGGGGATAGGAGTAACAACTTTCCTATGGAGATGAATCATGCCTGATCCTTTAAGATTGTTGAATTGTTTTGAATACGAATGGTGATTGAACCAACGCGTGAGGCTAGCCCATTTGCAGTTCAATCCAGAACGTGCGGAATGCTAGACTCCGGAGTTCCTTTTTTCCATAAATTAATTTAAATGAATTGGTGGTGTGAATGGTGATTGAACCCTTGCGTGGGGCTAGCCCAGTTGCGGTCCAATCCAGAACGTGCGGAATGCTAGACTCCGGAATTCTGTTTTCGTAATTTAATTTAATTAAAGATTTGAATATTTTGGTGTACGAATGGTGATTGAACCAACGCGTGAGGCTAGCCCATTTGCGGTTCAATCCAGAACGTGCGGAATGCTAGACTCCGGAGTTCCTTTTTTTCTGTACAATTAAATTATGCGATTGATAAGTCGTGCAGACGGCGATCACTTGGTAATCGACTTACGTGTGTGCAAATGTGGGCGAGAAAGTTTCATTTAATTGATTTTGAGTCGAGTGTTCATTCATGACAAAAAAAACATTGCGTTAAAAATTAAAATGCTAAAATAAATTGAAAGAGTTAACATTTATCTAATATTTTTTTTTGGGATTTTTTTAATAATTTAAACTAACTAAGCTAAAATAAAATTAATAAGTTCAAATGAAGACAAAGTAAACTAAGAGTACCATTTTTAGATTTTTTTAATAATTATTACTAAATTATCATTCTCTTGAATTTTTATTGTTAATAACTTATTCTAATCTCAGATTTTTTTTAATTATTATTATTATTATTATTATTATTATTATTATTATTATTATTATTATTATTTATATTTTAGTACTAGAACTAAATTCTTAAGCCTAAATTGGAATAAACCCTATTTATATTACTATTAAAAAACACACTAAATACTACTAAACAAAAGGAAATAAAATCAAAATTAAGAACTTAAACCGGTCATGATAGTGGTACAGTAAGAGAATGTGTATAGAAACCAAAATATGAAATATTAACACATGAGATAAGCCCAATACAAAACTCAAATTAAGAAAACTAAAAAAAATAATCTTACTTAAATAAATAGAATATAAAAATATAAAAAAACAAGAAGTGGGAGAGTGCCGTGAAGATGTGAAGAGACAGCAAATATTGGGAAATCAGTTTCCAATAGACAAAGTCATTAACTCCTATTAAAACAAAATAAATTAAAATAAAAATAAAATAAAACTATTTGAATCCAACAAATAAAAAGTTCCCCTTTTGTGAAATATGAGCCACACAAACAAAACCTAATAACAGCATGAAGGAGAACAAATGGACCTAAGCCCATCCCACCAGAAAAAAACATAGATTAAAAACAAAATAGATTTTTAAAAAAAAAGGGATCAGTAACAAATTAGGGTTTTTATTAAACAGATGGAACCATGGAATTATAAAACTCTGTCAACGCAAGAGGTCACAAACGGAACAAAACATGAGAAACAAAACTACCTCCAGCAAAACAACGGCGCCAACGATTCGACTAGGTTCGCTTCGATCGTCCTCAGATCTCGTTCCTGCTTCTTCGACGGTTCCTCTTTCATCAGCTCACCGTCTCCCCTCGGTTTCTCGCGATTGCTCAGTTCGCAGTTCGTCTTGGCGCGACTTTCAATGGTTGTCGGATTTGTTTTTTTTGTGAAGGTGGCGGAGAGGTTCAGAGGATCAAGCTTTTGCTGTGAGAAGTTTCCAAAACGTTTTGTGTTGTTGATGTAATTTGAAAAGGTTTTCTGTGTGTTTGGCTGGGTATCAGAGTTCCCGCGACGGAGGGTGGTGGCTTAGAGTTTAGGAGTTGGTTTGACGGTTTGAAGTGGAAGAGCTTTGTCGCGATGGTGGTGGCTGTTTCAGATGGGTTGGAGTGGAAATGACGAAGGGAGGGTTAAAGGTTGTGTTCTGTGTGTTTCGGTTTGCTCGCGGTTCGCGGCGAGTTGTTGATGTTATTGTTTTTTCTGAAAAATGGAAAAGTTTGGTTCTAAGATTCGCAGGTTCAAGATGAGTTTTTCTAGTTTGATCGAAAGTGTGGTTGTAGTTGCGGGTTGGCTGTTCACAGGTGAAGAAAAGGGGTTGTTGGGCGGTGGCGGCGAAGAAGTTGGCCTGGTGGATTCGTGAGGAGGTGCTGTCGTTATGATTATGCAACTGGTTTTAAAATGGCGGTGATCTTTTCATATACTGGATTGTTTGTTTTTGCAGGTTATCAAGAAGGTGTAGTTGACTGATGAAGGAGTGTTATGGTCCTCCGTTCTCAAGGTTGAAGGAGCCTGTGTTCGTTTTGTTGTTGCCGATCTTTTGATCCGTCCCCCCCTTTCTTCAGGTTTGACGTCCTTTTATTTTAATCCCCTGCTCCCTTTCTTCTGCTTTTGTTTTTATCGAAAAAAGAAGATCCTTCTGAAAATCCTCTCAAGTCCCTTTTTGCTGTTGACAGGTCTTTTCCTTGTGTCTGATGAGCCTCCCCTTTCTGGTGTTTTCAAGAAGAGTGTTTAACAAGAAAGATCCCTTTTCCCTTTGCCTTGAATCTCTCTTGCCTACTTTTTCTGATGCAGGCATTGCTTTTTGATATATTGGTGAAAGTCAATGGCATGATGTGGTGAGGGTACAGCAGGTTTTTTTTGTATTGTCAAGTCAGTGTAAGGATGGTACTGATAGAGTGTTGGAGAATTGAACATGTGATGGAGAAAGTTGGGGGAACCAACCATATGGACTAAATCAGAAACTAAATCTTAGTTACACAAACTATATATTATATTATTATTTTTATATAAGATAAAATAATCCTAAATATTAATTAGAGAAAAATAAACAGTTTAAAGAAAAAAATTAATTAAATAATAAAACTAATCTCTAAAATAAATTGTAATTAAACTAAATTGAAATACTTAAATTAAATTAATTAACTAAATTGAAATTAACCTAGATTAAAATTAAATTTTAAAAATAGTTCTAAACAAACTAATATAAATTAAACTCACATTTTTAAAATTACATTAACTTAGAAATTAGTATTAAAATTACAATTGAACTAAGTTAAACTCTAAACCAATCTAAAATAAATATTTAACTGGAAAAAAAACATAACTAAATTACAAAGTGTGACAAAATATTCTAACTAAAATTTTAAGATCGGATCAAATTCTAAAAGATCTATACAAAAATGATTAAAACACAAACAAACATTCTTATTTAAAAGAAACAAAATTCTAATAAATAAAAGATGACAATTGTGATGATGAAATGTATGATTAAATGAATGTTTTAACTTAAAAATGCAAAATAATCAATTTTGGTAAATCGACGAAAACATGTCAAAAATGAACAAAACTTTGAAAATTTCTGGTCAAAATTTAGGGTATGACAATACCTTCTATAAGAGGTGCATTTGGCTTGAGTACCATTAGAAGAAGCTGATCAACCTTAGAATCATTTTTTTCTTGAGAACTTCTATCATGCACATAGAGAAAGATTTAGTGTTATAATTTGTTCTTATAAAATATTGTTATCATCAAAAATATATAAGAGAAGTAGAATCAAAATATTGTTCTAACAATCTCCCCCTTTTTGATGATGACAAAACATTTATTTTGATTAAGAACAAAATTTAAAACATAAGGAAACTCCCTTTAGGTGGTGATATATTCTTTCAGAGTTTTCAAAAAGAAGTTCTTCAACTTATGCTCTATAATAAGTTCTTCAGTTTATGCTCTATAAGAAGTTCTTCAATTTATGCTCTATAAGAAGTTCTTCAGTTTATGCTCCCCCTGAGTTAATTACTTATCATGTTCTTTTAAAAACAATTTAGACAGTTTGATGTGAGTATTAATATGTTAGAGGCTTAGTCTTGATAAACTGTTATGGATCAAAATCATTTACATTTCTTCCCTTTTTTGTCATAACTCAAAAAGATGAAAACAAATAAATAAGAAGATTCAAAAGAAAGGATCTTCATTAATAAGAGAATCATATAGAACATATAACACAACAATGAATTACCAAACAAAAACAAGAAAGCAAAAAACAGGAAAAAAACATGAAACAAAATCAGGGTTGGGGGTTGATCCTGGTAACTAAGGCTTCCAGAAGAGACTTGATCTGAGAAGTTGATTCAACTTGTTGTCCAATCATTGATTTGAGTTTAGCATTAGTCTCATTTTGCTTGTCCAACCTCTGATTGACAGTTTCATTTTCTTTCTTAAGCTCGTTCAGAGTTTTCAGCACCAAGGATGTTGGAAGTGATTCTTCAACTATTGCAGCAGCTTGAGTGTATGGTTCCTCAGAAGATTCTTCAGCAGAAGGTACTTCAGCAATTTCTTTTCCCTTGTCTTCAGCAAATGGAACTATCATCAGCTGAAGTGCAGAAGATGATTCCTTTGGTTCAGATTCTCTCCAAGGCTTGTCATCTAGAAGGTGAGTTTTCTTATTCTCAAGACTAGTGACCACTTCTTTCAGACTTTCACAGAAGTTCTACTGAGCAATATCATAACATATATCTTTCAGCTTTTTGGTCTCATCATTAAACCACTTTCTGAAGGAAGTCCAAAAAGAATCAAAAGCTGCAGGATCAGGAATTTCTGCACAGGCGAGCTTCAGATCTTCCAGCCTAAGTTTCATTTCTGCTTCGAATGCTAGCAATAGTGGACCAACATCTGATTTGGTTGGTTTTGGTGTAGGTACTGGTATGGCAGTTTTGTTTGTGACTGAAGATATTTTTTGTAGAGCTTCTATATTAATGGATGTTCTAAGGGGATATCCGGGTTCATTTGTAGGGGAGGGACTATCTGGAATGGTAATGTAAGATGGATTTTTTGGTGGAGTGGATTCATAGGATGATAGGGATGCTTCACGAATGGGGGACAGGTCAAAAACAACTCTATGAAAGTCAGAGTTTAGAGGAGGGTTAAAGCCATGTGTTTGTTGAGTAGATGGAGTTGAAGGTGGATTAGAGGATTGAACTTCAGAAGCAACAACAAAATTTGGAAAAACATCAATATCAGACATAACTTATTGAAGTTCTGAATGCATTTCAGTGAAGGTTGAGGTGTTCAGATCAAAGGGAGGTGTTGGATCTATTGGCATGTCAAAATCTTCTAGAGTTTGAGGAGAGTGGTGTTCAGATATGTTTGGTGGTGAGGTAGTGTTTTCAGGTTGAGTATAAGGTGGAGGAGGTATTTCAGAAGTGATGGGATTTGAAGATGTAGGAGTAACATAAGGAATGGTATCAGAAGAAGGATTTTCATATATGACCACTGTTACAAATTCTACAATAGAAATAAACTCAGATTGAAAAGAGGAAGTACCTTTCTTTTTGATTTTCTTTGGAGCCTTATGAGAAGTTTCTTCAGAGGATTTCCTCTTCTTGTTCTTTTTCTGAGCTCTTCAGGATTGAATAGAGGATCAACACCACCCAGCTTGCAAGATTCCAAGTATCTGACCACAAATTCTGGTGGTGTGTCAGCAGAGAACATAGGAAAGTCCTTTTGAAGAATTTTCCTGGCGGTGATGACTTCTCTAGAATGCATAACTGGATCCTTCTTGATGGTTTCTATGAATTTCATCTTCTTCAGATTCTTAGCATTCAGAGGCTTCCCAGCTTCTGCTTCCAAAAGTTCAAATTGTTGAGCCTCCATCAGATGATCTACCAATTTGTTTTCAATTAGAATGTCAGAGATGAGTCTTCCCAGAGGAATCCAATCTCTTTGGTTTTCTCATCTTCTCTGGTTTCTCTTATGTTGTTCTTTAGATGATTGAAAAGTGAATGATCAAGATTGACCTTTTTGTTCTTAGAGATGAAGTATTGCAGAAACTGTTGATCCACATTGATGTAATCTGGGGAATTAGTTGCTTTTCTGTGACAAATGCAACCTAAAATTATCTTTGCCTAAATTCTCAAATGATCCTTCAGATCTTTAATATTGTTGTAATGTTGCCCATTTGAGAAGATTTCTTTAGAAACGAGTGTAGTATCTGAAAATTTATCCATCTCACTGCACTTGATCCCATTGCCATCAGATTGTATCAACTTTGAAATGTGTTCTTCAGTAATAATGACCCTCTTACCCAGAATGTAAGAAGTTACATGAGAGTTAGAGGCACTTGCAAAGATCCAAAATTCCTTTACTAGCTTAGGAAAAACTGGACCCATCAGACGATCAAAGTATTTCTCCCAGCCTTGAGCCTTGACTACAGGTGTAAGATCAAACCAATTTTCCTTCAAACTGTCAAAGTCAACAAAAAGCTCATAGAGAACCTCTAGCTTGTCTACAGGAGTAAGAAGGGTTCTGACTGGAGAGATATGGAGTTCTTCTGAAGTTTGATCTTGTTGAGTTTGCTGAGCAGAAGTAGCTTGATGAACGTTTTGAGATGAAGAGACCATTTGTTACCAGGATGATGGTTTGAATACAGGTGCAGAGAAAAAAATAGAAATAGGAGGTGAAAGTGAAGGTGAAAGTGAAAAGTGAAAAGTTTTTGTGAGGTGGAAACATACATTTATATAGAATTAATCAGTAGTAAAAGAAAAGCACAATTAGTGGAAAACATTAATACATAAAACATCATGATTAATTGAATTTAATGAGTTCTGACAAGGGAGTGGCGTAAAGATTTTGGAACAGTTACCAATGTGACTAGCGCCTCAATTGTGTCTTTTCAACCGTTTCAGTTTCCCAGAACTTGAACACGTATTCTTCTGCATAGGACAATTGTCCAAATGCATGTTCTGTCCATCTTCAGAGTATGAACACATATTCTGATTCTTTAGGATTCCTCAGAGTTTTATTGACACGTGTTGATGTTATGATCTGCATGTTAATCTTTTAACACAGAAGTATGAGAAGTAATCAGTCAGATCATTTTAAAAACTTCTGAACAAAAAATATAGATCTTCTAAGAGTTAAATGCATATATTTAAACATTTTCACTTTGGGCATAATTCCATATTGAGATTAGTCAGAATGAAATTAAATCTATCTTCAGCCAGAGGTTTTGTAAAAATATCAGCCCATTGGTGATTTGTATCTATAAATTTTAAAAACAAAATCCCCTTCTGAGTATAGTCCCTAATGAAATGATGTTTAACTTCTATGTGTTTAGCTCTAGAGTGTAAGATAGGGTTTTTAGAAAGACAGATAGCATAAGTATTATCACAGAGGATGGGAATGTTACTCTCATAGATATTGAATTCCTCAAGCTGGTTTTTCATCCAGAGCATCTGAGTACTTCATCCAGCTGCTGCTATGTATTCAGCTTCAGCAGTTGATAGTGCTATGGTTGATTGCCTTTTGTTGGACCAGGATATTAAATTGTCTCCCAGAAATTGACAACTTCCAGAAGTATTCTTTCTTTCTGTTCTATCTCCAGCAAAATCAGCGTCACAATATCCTACGAGCTTGTAATTTTTGGACTTTCTGTAGCATAAACCAAGATTAGTAGTACCTTTCAGATATCTAAAGATTCTCTTAACTGCTGTTAAGTGAGTTTCTCTAGGATCTGATTGGAATCTAGCACATAAACACACGCTATACAAAATATTTGGTCTTGAGGCAGTTAAGTAGAGAAGATAGCCAATCATACATCTGTAGATCTTCTGATCTACTTTCTTACTTACCTCTTCCTTTTCCAGAATACACGTGGGGTGCATAGGAGTTTTAGAAATCTTACTATCAGACATATCAAATTTTTCCAGAAGTTCCTTTACATATTTGCTTTGATGTATATGTGTTCCTTCTGGTGTTTGATTGATTTGTATTCCAATAAAGAACTTTAATTCTCCCATCAGACTCATTTCAAATTCTGCCTGCATAGACTTAGAAAATTCCTTTCCCAAGGGACTTTTAGTAGAACCAAAAATAATATCATCTACATATATTTGACAAATGAGAATATCATTTTTAAAGGTTTTGCAGAAGAAAGTTGTGTCCACTTTCCCTCTGATAAAATTATTTTCCAGAAGAAAATTACTTAGTCTTTCATACCAAGCTCTGGGAGCTTGTTTTAGACCATATAAATATTTTTTAAGTTTGTAAACATGTTCTAGAAATTTGGTATTTTCAAAGCCAGGGGGTTGGTGTACATAAACTTTTTCATCAATATAGCCATTCAAAAATGCACTCTTGACATCCATCTGATAAAGAGTGATGTCATGATTAACAACAAATGAGATTAAGAGTCTAATTGATTCTAACCTTGCCACTGGTGCAAAGGTTTCTGTGTAGTTTATTCCTTCTTGTTGACTATAACCTTGTGCAACCAGCCGTGCTTTGTTTCTGACGACTTCACCTTGTTCATTGAGCTTGTTTCTGAATACCCATTTGGTGCCAATAATGTTGAATCCTTTTGGTCTAGGAACTAAATCCCACACGTCATTTCTGGTGAATTGGTTTAGTTCTTCTTACATTGCAAGTATCCAATCATTTTCTGAAAGTGCTTCTTCTACAGAAGTTGGTTCAATCAAAGAGATTAATCCCATTAGATATTCTTCAGAGTTTCTGAATGATGACCTTGTTCTGATTGGATCATCCTTCTTTCCCATAATCTTATATTCTGGATGATTTAACGTGCTTCTGAATTGTTTCTTCTGAATAGGTTCTTCAGTATTAGTTGAGGTTATTGTCTTATCTTGTTCTGTGGCTGGTTGATCTTCAGATGCTCTGTCTTCAGTGATTTGAACTTTTATGTCTGCAAGAGATTCATTCTGCTTTGGTTTTTCAGAACCAAGCTTATCATCAAATCTGACATAGATGGATTCTATCACAATTCATGTTTCTGTGTTGTATACTCTGTATCCTTTCGAACGTTCAGAGTATCCTAACATATAACATTTTTGTGCCTTAGAATCAAACTTGTTCAGAGGATCGTTAGTATTCATAATAAAATAAGTGCATCCAAATGGATGAAAGTAAGAAATGTTGGGCTTTCTGTTCTTCCACAATTCATAAGGAGTCTTCTGCAGAATAGGTCTTATAGAGATTCTATTCTGAATGTAGCATGATGTATTTACTGCTTCTGCCCAAAAATGTTTAGCCATGTTTGTCTCATTGATCATGGTTCTGGCCATCTCTTGTAATGTTCTGTTCTTACGTTCTATAAATCCATTTTGTTGTGGAGTTCTAGGGAAAGAGAAATTATGAGAGATGCCATTTTCATTAAAATATAATTCCAATTTTTTGTTTTCAAATTCTCCACCATGATCACTTATGACTCTAACAATTCTAAACTCTTTCATTTTGAACTTGTTTGCAGAAGTTAGAAAATACAGCAATTGACTCATCCTTGTGTCTAAGAAACTTTACCCATGTACATATGCTATAGTCATCTACAACACTAATCCATACTTTTTATCACTGATAGAGGCAGTTTTCACTGGAACAAATAAATCAATGTGTAGAAGTTCTAGTGGTCTAGAGGAAGAGACAACATTTTTAGGTTTAAAAGCAAGTTAAGAAAATTTTCCTTTCTGACATGCTTCACACAGAGCTTATGAGTTGAACTTCAAGTTAGGAAGTCCTCTGACCAGATTGAGTTTGTTAATCTGAGACAATATTCTCATATTAACATGTCTCAATCTTCTATGCCAGACCCATTGCTCAGTGTCCACAGACATTAGGCATTTTACATTCTGACTTTTCAGTTCAGAAAGTTTTATTTTATATATGTTGTTCTTTCTCTTTCCACTAAATAGGATTATTCCATCTTTCTGACTAACAACCTTACAAAACTTTTTATTGAAGATTATGTCATAACCATTATCACTTAATTGACTTATGGATAACAGATTATGTATTAATCCTTCTACTAACAAAACATTAGAGATAGAGGGAAGTTTACCGTTACCAATAGTTCCAGAGCCAATAATCTTTCCTTTTTGATTGCCTCTGAAGCCTATGTATCCTCCAGCTGTCAGCTCAAGACTTTGGAACATATGTTTTCTTCCCGTCATGTGTCGTGAGCATCCAGAGTCCAGGTACCAAGAATTGTGTTTCAGTCTGGTTATCAAAGACATCTGCAACATACACAATTTTATCTTTGGGTACCCATATCTTTCTGGGTCCTTGTTTGTTAGATTTTACAAATTTCTGATTGAGTTTGAATTTCTCATCAAAACGTGTAGAACAGGATGACTCACTAGTATATCTCAGATCATGATTATAACCATATGTGAAATGAGAACTTAAAGGAGTATTAACTTTTATAATCATGTCATCAACTTGTTTAAACTTCAAAGGTTTTTCTCCTTTAGTTTACACATAAAATATACCTTTTCTACCGTTTCTTCTAACTCCATAGATCATTGAGGCAAATTTTCTTCTATCTATGTTCTTAGTTAGAAATTTCTGAAAGCTGTAATCATATTGCTTTATGATATTATCAGAACTGTGTAGAATTTCTGATTCAGTTTCCTTTTGAGTTCTAAATTTTTCAAAGGAAATTTTGCATTTTAAAACGTTTTATTTTAACTCAGAATTTTCTGACCTCAGTTTTCTAACTTCCTCCGATTCAGATACTAGACTTTGTTTTTTGTCTTTGTATTTGAATTGAAGTTTCTGATATTTTTCAAGAATTTCTGAGAGGTTATCTTCTAATTAAGATCTAGTAAGTTTAGAGAATACCTCTTTTATATCAGAATCTGATTCTTATTCTGATGAGTTGACTTCTTCTGGTATCTTTGCCATTAATGCAATGTTGGCATGTTCATCTTCTGAGTCTGAATCTGCTTCAGAAGATTCTGAATCATCCCATGTTTCCATGAGACTTTTCTTCTTCTATCTGTTGAATTTCTTTCTAGGATTCACTTTCTGAAGTTTTGGGCAGTCACTCTTGTAGTGTCCATGTTCCTTGCATTCATAACATACTACTTCTTTGCTCCTGGGTTTCTTGTGACCAGAGGATGATTCTGAGTAATTTCTTGATCTTCTGGGATTTCTGAACATCTTCTGATGATGCTTCTAGAGTTGTTGAACTCTTTTGGATAAAAGAGACAGTTCATCTTCTTCTGATGAGCCTCCATAACTTTCTTCTTCTTCTGCCTGCAAAGCTTTAGAATCAGATTTGTTAGATTTAAGGGCAACACACTTACCTTTCTTCTGGGGTTCATCTTCTTCTATTTCTATCTCATGACTTCTCAGTGAGATAATTAATTCTTCAAGAGATATCTCATTCAGATTCTTTGATAGCTTCAAAGCAGTGACCATGGGTCTCCAAGCCTTTGGCAAGCTTCTGATGATCTTTTTCACATGATCTGCTATTGAGTAGCCTTTGTCCAGAACTTTCAGTCCAGCAACCAGAATTTGAAACCTTGAGAACATCATCTCAATTGTTTCTGTGTGACATGGCATGGTTTTAATGTGTAAAAAACTTGGCATGATTGAAAGCTTGAACGGTTCTAAATGAAAAAGCAAGGATTGACATTTTTGGAAAAATATACTGAATGAGCCGACTCAAATTCATCAATGAGCTGACTCATTCAGTGTTAAATTGATGACAAACGCACGGGTCCAAACAGGCTTCCTGATGCATCATTTTTGATCGACTCATGAGTGTGGATGAGTCGACTCAAAACCCTTCATGAGCCGACCCATTCAATTTTAAATTGGTGGCAAACGCACGGGTCCAAACAGGTTTCCTGGTGCATTACTTTTGGTAGACTCATGTGTGAGGATGAGCCGACTCAAAACCCCTCATGATTCGACTCATCAAGAAGTGTTTTCTTCTCATTTTCCACGGGTCTCAACAGGCCGCCTCTCTGTTTATTTTGGTCAACTCATCTGTTAGTTTGAGCCGGCTCATTTAATGATTTGAGTCGACTCATTACTGTGCTGACTCACTTTTTCATTTAATTTTTCCCTCTCTTATGTTTATTTTCTCTAACTAATATAAATAGTTGTTTTATTTCTTTTGAGAGGTGTGAACAAGGAAAGTGAAATATATACACATAGCTCTCTTCATCTTCTTCATTCTTGCATCAATCAAACAATTACACACAACAATCTTTGTTTGATCTTGGTGTTCATTTAGAAGATAACGTTCAATCGTGAATCATAATATCAGATTGGGTTTAGAGTGTGTGGGTTTTCCTTGGAAAAATCCGAAGGGTTTTATCCTCCAAGATCATTGAAGATTTGGGGGTCTTGCACACATTGATAGTTCGTAGATTCAACCGAGTGAAGAAGATTGAAGATCAAGTGAATCGTTCTCTCATATCACGGTAGACGGAGGATTGCGAAGGTCTTTGTGGGTTCACAAGTGTAGGAGAAACTCAGTCGTGCTCAAAGTTTGAAGAATCGTGTATTCTTGCAATAAGGAAGCAATTAATCGGAGGCTTTCTCGACACGCGTGGAATACTTGATTCTACTTTGAATCAAGGGACAAGAAGAAGATTTGACAGCACATTCAACGTGGTTTGGTTTGTTGGTTAATTCATTTATCTTCTTGTAAAACAATTATGATTTAATAAAATTGCCCAATTCAATTTCGAATTGGGGGAAGAGTACTTCGAGCGAGGACGACGAAGGAACTGCCTCAACAAATTCCTTGTGTTCTTTTCATTTCTCGCATTTTACTTTTATTCATATTGATATTGTGTGCTTGAAAATTCTGGTGTATCAAATTAGTGCATTTAAAGTGTTTGATAAATTGTTTCACTCAAAAGTGATAACTAGAGTAGATAAAATTATGCACTATTTGATACAACAAAATTGTCTTTGGTGAGTGCACTCCAAGTGTTTGATAAAAAGCTCAATCACACAAAATCAATATCGTTGTGCTTGATTTCTTCTACAATCATTGTTAAGAATAGTTTTATCAAGTGCTGAATAATCAAGTGAATCATTTGTGAAATATTAATTCTTCTAGTCATCATTTCATTCTAATTGGGTTTTACGCATATCCGATCTTCGGTGACTTCTAATTTGAACTAGACGATTTTCTGGGAAACTTCCGCAATTCTCTTTCAACTTAATTTTGAAAAGCTAATTTTTAAAAAGGGATCTATTCAACCCCCCTTCTAGATCCGCGCTATCGTCTAACAAGTGGTATCAAGAGCACCGGTTCATCTAGTGATTCACATACAACTTATTGGAAAATGGACAACGTTCCAACGGGGGCGTACAATAGAGCTCCAGTTTTTACCGGAAAAAACTATAGTCACTGGAAAGATTGTATGTGTATCCATATCAACTCTGTTGATAGAAAAATTTGGAAAGTTATTCAAGAAGACCCTTTTCAAATAACTATGGCCGGACCGGATAATGTCCAAATTGAAAAACCGGAAGCACAATGGGATGATAATGATGAAAAGAAATATAGCTACGATTGGAAAGCTCGAAACATACTCATAGCTTCTTTGGGAGCGGATGAATATTTTCGAGTTTCTCATCACACATCGGCTAAAGCTATGTGGGAAGCCTTACAAGTTGCCCATGAAGGAACCGATAATCTTAAGCTTGCTCGAATTAATACTCTACAACAAGAGTTCGATCGTTTTCACATGAGCCAAGGGGAAACCGTTGGTGAAATGGGAAAAATATTTTCTCACTTGACAAATCGATTAAATGCTCTTGGTAAAACTACTCCTAATGATGTAGCAACTAACAAGATTTTGAGATGTCTTACTAGGGAATGGTTGCCAAAAGTTACGGCAATCAAAGAAGCCAATGATGTAAGAACTTTGGACCTAACTACTCTCATTGGAAAACTACAAAAGCACGAACAAGAGCTCTTAAACTTAAATGAGCATGAATACAAAGAAAAGAAAGAAAAGATCGATAAAAATAAAGATCATGAGAAGAAGAAGAAGTCTATTGCATTAGAAGCTTCTTCCTCAAAATCCTCCACAAATAAAGATAGTGGGAGTGATACGAGTGATGATGAAGACGAATCAAATGAAGATATGGACTTATTCGTAAGAAGATACAATCGGTATCTCAAAAAGAATGAGATTTCTCATTCGGACAAGCGTCTCATCAACTATCGAAGAAAATCTAATCCTTCCAAGCAAGAGTATGTTAAAAGTACTAAAGGCAAGGGATCTTGTTACAACTATGGAAAACCTGGACATTACAAACCGGATTGCCCTATGTTGAAGAAAGACAAGGCAAAAGACAAATATCAAAGAAAAGGCAACAAGGCTAGAAGAGCATATATTGCTTGGGAAAGCGATAGTGAGTCGTCTAGCAAAGATACCTCAAGCGATGAGGAAGAGAGAGTAAATATTTGCCTCATGGCTCATAAGAAAGACAAGAAAGAGGTAAGACATGCTAAATATGATTATGCTGAAAAATTGTCTTATAATGATTTGCTTAGTACATTTAATATTCTCCATCAAGAAGCTAAAGAAGCTTTCAAGCACATTGCATCCGATAAAAGAATTTTTGCACATTTAGAGAAAAAGGTTTCGGATAGTGAAAATGCTATGAAAGCTCTTAAGGCATCGATGGTAGAATCTATAGTAGAAGACAAACGAGAATGGCACAACTTTCATAGTTGTGAAACATGTTGGATTTGGCAAAAGGAATTCAAAACTCTTCAAGCCAAACTAGACAAGTTGTCACAACCAAAAATGACATTCACTATTGATCGTTCAAACTTTAGGGAATCAATGAACAATACATATAAAAAATATACCTATGTTGTGAAGGATCAAAATAGTCAATGCAAACCTAAACCATTCTTGAAATGTCACTATTGTTGCAAGGAAGGTCATACAATTGCCAAATGTTGTTTTAGGAGATACTTGGTCCCAAAAGGCATTTTTCAATGGTTGCCTAAAAGCAACAAAAAATTTCACACACACTCTAGGACCCCATGAAAATTGGGTACCTTTCTCTCTTGTCTAATCATATAGGTGGAGTGTCTTGAGACTATGGAGAAACGGTGGTTTCTTGATAGTGGATGCTCAAGACATATGACAGGTGATATTTCCCTATTCTATGACTTTGTGGCTAAGAAGAAGGGCTTTGTTACCTATGGTGATAACAATAAGGGAGCTATACTCGGCAAAGGTAGTGTAGGTAATCCCTCTTCTACATCTATCTCTAATGTCCTTTTAGTTGAGGGTCTTAAACATAAACTTGTTAGCATTAGTCAATTATGTGATAAGGGATATAATGTCTCATTCTCTAAAGAAGGATGCATAATTGAACATAATGAAAACAAAGAGGATGTGTTTAAAGGCTTGAGGGTTAACAATGTTTATATGCTTGATTTGAATTCGATGACCTTGAGTGATCCTAAATGTCTTATTTCCAAAAATGAAGAGTCTTGGCTTTGGCATAGATGTTTAGCTCATATCAACTTTGACTTGCTAAATAAGGTTGTGTCCAAAAACTTAGTAGTCGGTTTGCTTAATCACTAGAGGTTATCTTTGTAATGCTTGCCAAATGGGAAAGCAAACTAAGATATCTTTTAAATCAAAAAATCTAGTCTCTACTTCTAGACCTCTTGAACTTCTACACATGGATCTTTTTGGTCCTTCTAGAATCAAAAGTATAGGAGGGAACTATTATGGTTTTGTTATTATTGACGACTACTCTCGATTTTGTTGGACAGTCTTCTTAGCTAGTAAAAGTGATACCTTTTCGGCCTTTGAAACTTTTGCCAAATTATCTCAAAATAAACTTGGCACAAACATTGTAACTATTAGAAGTGACTATGGAGGTGAGTTTGAAAATCATCTCTTTGAATTTTTTTGTGAAAACCATGGCATTGATCATAACTTCTCCGCTCCTAGAACACCACAACAAAATGGTGTTGTGGAACATAAAAATCATGTGTTAGAGGAATTGGGAAGAACTATGATTAATGATAACGGTCTTCCTAAATATTTTTGGGCCGATGCTATTAGCACCGCTTGCTATGTTTTGAATAGGATCACTATTCGACCTATTCTAAACAAAACGCCCTATGAATTATTAAAAGGAAGAAAGCCTAATGTTTCACATCTTCATGTTTTTGGTTGCAAATGTTTTGGGCTTAATAATGGAAAAGAAAATCTTGGTAATTTGATTCAAAGGCGGATGAAGGCATCTTCCTTGGATACTCTAATTCAAGCAAAACATATAGAATATTCAATAAAAGGTTGCTTATAGTTGAAGAATCTGTAAATGTATCTTTTGATGAAACTTATCCAAATGTTGTCAGAAAAGGTAGTGTTGTTATTGGTGCAGGTGCCTCTTCTAGTGAGATTGTTAAAGACATTGATATTTCTCGTGTTGAACCCTTTCCGGATGTTGTTAATAAGGAGTCGGATGATGTGTCTAGTCTCAAAGATGAAGGTCAAGCATCCTTTCAAAATGATCTACCATTGGAATGGAAGACATCAAGAGATCATCCTATCGATAACATCATTGGAGATATCTCAAAGGGTGTCATTACTAGATCAAGACTAAGTAACTTTTGTTTTTATTATGCCTTCATATCCAAATTGAGCCTAAGAATGCCAAAGAAGCCTTACTTGATGAAAATTGGTTCCTAGCCATGCAAGAGGAACTAAATTAATTTAAAAGAAATGAGGTTTGGGACCTTGTTCCACCTCCGCTAAATCATCGAGTAATTGGCACCAAATGGGTTTTTAGGAACAAATTGAATGAAAAAGACATTATCATTCACAACAAGGCTCGTCTTGTTGCTCAAGGGTATAACCAAGAGGAAGGCATAAACTATGAGGAAACTTATGCTCCTATTGCCCGCCTTGAAGCTATACGCCTTTTACTTGCATTTGCTTGTTCATAAAACTTTAAACTATATCAAATGGATGTTAAGAGTGCCTTCCTTAACGAATATATAAATGAAGAGGTTTATGTGTGTCAACCTCCTGGATTTGAAATCTTTGAAAAACCAAATCATGTTTACAAACTAAAACGTGCTTTATATGGTCTCAAACAAGCTCCTAGAGCTTGGTATGAACGCCTAAGCAAATTTTTAATCAATCAAGGATTTTCAAGAGGAAAGGTTGACATTACTCTCTTTATTAAACGTGAAGGAAAACACTCTATATTAGTTCAAGTATATGTAAATGATATTATTTTTGGATCTACTAACATGAAGTTGGTTAAAGAATTTTCAAATTCTATGCAAGGTGAGTTTGAGATGAGTATGATGGGGGAGTTAAATTTCTTCCTCAGACTTCAAATTAGACAACTTGAAGATGGAACCTTCATAAGTCAGACTAAATATTGCAATGAGTTGCTCAAGAGGTTTGATATGACAAACTCCAAGTCTATTGATACACCAATGCCTACGGCGGCAAGTCTTGATCGTGATGAAAAAGGTAAGGATGTAGATAAAAAAAGGTATCGAGGTATGATCGGATCTCTTCTTTATCTTACCGTATCGCGTCCCGATATTATGTTTAGTGTATGTATGTGTGCTAGGTTTCAATCTTGCCCTAAGGAATCACATTTAAAATCAGTTAAACGCATACTTAGGTATCTTTGTGGTACGTCTAAGTTTGGTTTATGGTATCCTAAGGGTAGTGATTGTTCTTTGGAAAATGAGAGGTGTCCTAAAATCTAAGTCCAAAACTTCATTCCAATGTCAAGGATAGTAACCAATAGTCCAAAGATTAAGATCACAAGTTTTTTTTAGAGGTTTAATCCTTTATTAATGTTTTGTGTCCAAATGGACAAAAGGAAAATCAATACAACAATAATAAGAGCAAAAATAATAAACATGATAATGGATGAATAAAGCATAATAAGATAAATGCAATAAAGGTGCAAGAAATTAAATGTTAGTAGCAAAAGCAATTAAAGTACAAGAATCTAAAATATTAATAGTAGTAATAGTATAATAATATTTACATAATATTGGTATGATGAACTTAATCAACCACAACCAAAAGAGTAAACAAAACAAAAGGCAACCGAATCCGTTTAGTATCTTACACTATAACGATTAATCAAGGCAAACTGAACCAAATTCAATAAAATTTGAAAGGCGATTAGGAGACCCAAAACACCTACGCATCAAACATTCATAAGTTTGGTTCTTAATGCAAAATGATCAAACGCTTTAGGATTACGCAACCAACAAGAGGTCCGGTCCACGAAAGTGCAAGTATCCAATTGGATTTTTTATTCTGAATTCGGGACACATTTAGGTCTATGTTAAGCAATCGCCGAGTAATTTACGAAGTAATTACCTACAAATGAGGTCGGCCACCACCAATTAAGGTGAACAATGTTAGTGCTAATGCATGCGAGATAAACGATATGTAAATCACTATCCGAACGCTAGATCTACTGAAATTGATTAAAAATTGATACTCCCTCAGTCCTACAATGAGTTATCCATTTGAAATAAAAGAGTGTCCCAAAATGAATGACCCATTTCAATTTCCAATGCATCTTTTTCCAATTTTACCCTCTAAATAATATTACTTTCATCATTCCCAATACATGATAAAAATATTCTACTTACTCCGTCCCACATATTGAATGACCCATTTTGAATAAATTAGTGTCCCAAAATGAATGACTCATTTCAATTTCCAATGCATTTTTCCAATTTTACCCTCAAATTAATATTACTTTTGTCATTTTCAATACATGATAAAGATATTTTAGTAAAAATATCATTCTCTTTCCTTCATTTATTCATTTTTCTTAATATGTGTGAAAACTCAACAGAGTCATCATTGTGGGACGGAGGGAGTAGTAAAAATATCATTATCATTCTTTCAATTATTCATTTTTCTTAATCTGTGTTAAATAGTCAACTAAATCATTCATTATGGGATAGTCAACTAAATCATTCATTGTGGGACAGAGGGAGAATCATGTAAGAATTATTGACATTATCATTTCATTCATTATTTATCTCCTAATGATTATAATACAATCATGACAAATCATTTATAATAATTTCTATCCTAAATATAAATATATGCATATACTTTCTCTTTATAATAATTTGTATCCTAAATATAAATATATGCATATACTTTCTCTTTCTCAGTTCCTTTTTAAATGTAGCATTTTTACTTTTTATACACACTAAGGCAAAGAGAAGTTTAATTTACTAGTATGCTTTTTTCTGAGATTTTGAAGGGAATAGAGTGAGCATTATGGTGTAGATGTTATTGACAAGGACAAGATCATATGATGTTGAGCGCACATGGAAACATGATAACGAATCGTGAGACAAGGAGCTATGACATTGGTTAGTTGAGTTAGCTGTTGAATTTTGTTGATCTTCATGTTATGTTGTTTTCATATTCTTGAATGAGATTGCTTTCTTCCTATATTTGACTTGTGCGACAATACCAGTGTTTCGAGATTTCCACTATAAATGCCAATGCTTTCTTTACCTATCCAACCAACTACTGCTTTCTAGTACATGTCTTTGTTTCTCTATATTAAAATGAAAAACTCCAGATACATCTTCATCTTATGAGAGATCAATAAAAATACTATATTCTTTAAAATAACTGCATTGCCGAATTCAGACTCAAATATTTAAATTAAATATTCAAATAATAATGCATATAATATATTTAAGTTGTAATTTCAAATGATTAAAAATATCTTAAAATAATTACTTTTGATTTTTTACTAATTTGAAATTATCAATAATTGATTCTTAAGTTTGGGAGGAAAAATCACTCTCCTTAAATCGGTTTTAGAAAGTCTTCCTATTTTCTAATTATCCTTTTATAAGGCTTTGGTGAAGGTGTGGAGGGAAATTATCAAACTTCATAGTAGTTTCCTATGGGATAGTTCGAGTGAGAAGAGGAAAGTTCATTGGCTTAATTGGGATACTTTTTGCTTGTCGTTGGATAAAGGAGGATTAAATCTTAGAGATCTAGAAGATTTCAATGTTAGCCTTCTTAGCAAGTGGAGATGGAGGATCCGAGTGGGATCGGAGGACCTTTGGTTTCAAATTCTAAGAGCTAGATACGACGATGTTAGACTTCTTATCTCGAAGATTGGTTATTTAAGGGCGAGTTGGAAATCCTATTCTTTTTGGTGGAAGGATGTTATATTATTATCAAAGAATCATTATATAGACACATTTTTGGAGATTTGTAAGCTTATTCTTGGAAATGGTTACCACGCCTCCTTTTGGCTCGGAGATTGGATGGGGAAGGGAAACTTGAAGGAGCTAGTTATTTCCGAAGCTTTTCACGTTGTTAAAACTTAAGGATGTGACAGTGACGGTGATGAGAGGTTGGAAAGGAGGAAGATGAGAACGTGGCGACCTTAGATTATCTCACATTTTTTCTTCTTTTGCAGGTACAAGAGCTAATATTACTGATCTTGCTAGGACTGTTAATACTGGGCCGAATTTGGTCTGTATTAAGTCTTAACAGTGCTTTGGACCAACATGTTTCTACGGAAGCTGCTAATGACAATTTTGCTTCTGAATTTGTTTTAGATGTAGTCAGCGCTCAACATGTTTTAGCCTCTTAGAATTTACGTTCTCGTTATGTATCTCAGCTTTATTCAGCGGAAGCACTTGGAACAGACTCATCCAACTATATCTCCCAGATTGTTCCAGTTTCCCAGCCCTCTTCAGCGGAGAATGGTACAACAGTAAGAGTTTATAGCAAAAATTCAGCACATGCTCTTACTGAAGCAGTTTACAACAGGGGTCAACAAGTTGATTTACATTCGTCTCAGGATACTCATATTCCTGGAAGTGGTGAAGAAGAGTATAGGGATCTTTTACAGCTTCTGTACAATTTCTTGCCGACAGAACACAAGGTAGATAAGGTTTTATGGACTTTGTAGGGTAATGAGGTGTTCTCGGTAAGATCCTGTTACAAACAGATTTTTCAAATTTGTATACCTATAGGACCGAGACAGAAACATGATTCAGCTTTACGGTTGTTGTGGGAAGTGATAGCGCCATCGAATATCAAAGTTTTCGGATGGTGATGTCTATTGAATAAGTTACCAACAAAAGATCTATTACTCCATAGGGGTATTTCCATTCCATATAGCGATCTTTAATGTGTTTTTTTCTTCAAATCTCAGTCGGAATCATTAACTCACATTCTCCAAAATTGCTCAGTATCTAGTTCAGTTTGGGACAAGGTAATGGAATGGATAGGAGGGGAGCATGAAAGAGGATCTAATTATATGGAGAGTTTTATGTTTTGGCATGATTCTTGTGGATCGAAACGTATGAAAGCCGATGGGGAAAACTTAGTTTAGTTGGCCACTTGTTGGAGTTTATGGACTCTAAGGAATGAAATTATTTTTAAGAATGCGGAGTGGAATGTGATGGACATTGTTTGGAAAATTAAGTTTCATTTGTGGCGATGGTCTCTTATTGGCGAAATTATCAATCCAAATTGTAATCTATACGAATTCAATAAAAACTCGATGTTGTATTTAGCTTAGATGGCAATTGGTTGGTAATTTCATTTTTGTCGAGCGATGTATCATTTCTGTGTAATCAGGTTGAGTACCTTTGATACTCTCATCAATATACTTTTTGTTTACAAAAAAATATACAGACTCAGAATATATGTGCAGTTCGTTTTGCTTCTCAATTTCATTCTTGAAAAAGATGTTCAAATATATGAATAGTCATGATGAGACGGAACAACCAATCAATTAAGAAGTAAATGTTCCATTTAAGTTGCAACTAACGATGGACATAAATATTGAATAATTAATATTATCTTCGTCCCTAAATAAAAGATCCTAAAGAATAAATCAGAGGAATTGAGAAATTTGGTTGGAGTATTAATTTTGTTAACTATTTATATAAACTAGTAAAAGACACGTGCATTCGTACAACTTGCGCAAAGTCAATATAAATATAAAATAAATATTGTATAGTTATTGTTAACAAATATACGAATTTAACGAAAAAATATTTCAATGATGATTGTCATCTACTAGTGCGTAGGGATGACAATGGACAAAGTTTATGTAGAGTACCATAGATTGTGTCCCCAAACCCGCAATTTAAAAAGTTCCTGGTACCCGATCTCATACCTGCGTACTCGTACCCTATATGTATCTATACCCATATACTTTTACCCACATTTCTAATAAAAAATTAAATAGCTATAATCGATAATATAATTGATTAATTATCTTGGATAATAATAATTTTATATACATTTATTGTATCAATTATAGTCTCCTAAAATCATTTATATATTTAATAATAAATTGAATAAATTATCCATCTTTCTTATAAATATTTAATACATAATAACTTGTTCTCTAATTGATTATATGTTTTAAAGGTAGTCAATTTTCTTTTCTTCTTAATTGATTTTATAGGTAATGATCAACGTATAAATTAATATTGGATAATAAAATTATTTGATTGTGTTAGGTTTTTTAGATTTTAAAAATACATAAAAATCAAAATATGGAATATTAAAACAACGTATATTAAAAATAATTTGAAGTAAAACTTCACAGCGGGAAAACGAAATGCAGGTATCAGTAACAAAGTTTTATGAATAAGTAAACAGAAGAAAAGCATGTGCAAATAATTTTGAAAACGAAATGAACTATGGCCATTGTACCTCTGCAATGGTATAACAAAATGAGAATGAAAATGTTTCAGATGAATTGATCTAGTGAATATGAAGCATAAATATATTGTTAGGATTTAACTTTCTTATATTAGTAATAGATTTACAAGTTTATCCTTAAGTGAGAGAATTATTTAATGTTTGTGTAAGTATTTAATGCAGATTGCAGAAAAATATGTAATATAATTAGGGATATATGTGTAAGAAATTAATCAATGCATTTAGATATTTGAAGAAGGTCTTATAAAAAGGGACAAGAAAAAAACTCGAGAGGGTCTTATAATTAGAGACGGATGTAATAAATTCTTCAAACTCAATTTTGGATAAGCGTCAATAATAAATTTCGAGCTTGAAATTACAAGCTAAACATCTCTTGCTCATTATAATCCATGGGATAATATTTTTCAACTAGAGTGATAATACTATCAAAGTTATTAGAGTTGTAATTATCTTTTGGAGGCAAAACACAAGTTGGAGTTAATAAATCAATTGTTTTCTTACTAAATATGATATTCAACTCTCGTAATTATTTTGTTAAACTGTAATTCAAATTCAAATAGTTAATTTCATTTCATTTAAGTGTTATGTGAGTTTAAAGTTAATTTGGTTTTCATCTGAATTTCATTTCAGATTCTGAATTTGTATATAAATTGAATTTGTATTTCAGTTAGAAGTAGAATCATTCATTGTAACTGATTTTTGTTGTAAGGAAAGTTAGTTATAAAATCTCTCTCTATCTATCTATCTATCTATCTATCTCCCTCTCTCTAATCTTCTTCATCTCCAATCTTGTGCACCAATAATTGGGTGGAAGCCATCGCCTGTGGAGGAGGTGGTTATGTCATTTGAGAGAAAAAAGATTTAGAGAAAAGCAATGGTGGAGAGAGAGAGAGAGATATGAAATATGAAAATGAGGAAAAATACTCTTTTGATTATTTGATAAAAGGATTGAGGAAAGGAGAATCTAAGGGAGACAATGAAGACGAGATATGTGGGGATTTCTTGAAATGACTAGGAAAATATGATCTTTGAAATGGCCAAGGGTCTGAGGAGAATCTTAATGAATGTACTGAAGGAGAGGACATGGATGATAATGATCTGAATGAAATCTTGATGAATTAATGGACTTGATGAGATAAAGTGAAAATCAATGGTATGGAAGATTTAGAATCAAAGAATTATCACACACACACATATATATATATATATATATATATATATATATATATATATATATATATATATATATATATATATATATATATATATATATATATATATATATATATATATATATATATATCATGTTAACACATATTTATTGAACAACAAAATGTATTATTTTTAATCCAGAAAAATACAAATTGAATAAAGATTAAAAGGAAATATTATTATTCTAACTGAATTATACATTGAATTTTATTATAAAAATATATATTTTTTAAAAATAAAACAAACTCTTCATTCCAATTAGCGAAATTAAATGAGATAGTTTTCTTTTTCATTCTTCCATTTGCAAATCAAGTTATAGTAAAAAGTCATTCACCACTTCACTTTCCCAACCTGTAATATTCCATTACAGCCATTTCAGATTTTGTTTTCCAAATTGGAAGCACCTTTGGAGAAGTTGAAAAAAGATGTATCTCATACTCAATATTATTGATAAACCTTTCAAATCACACATCTTTATCATATTTCCTTTTTTGTTGGAATCAATCTCTTGCCATTAATATTAAGTTGATACAATAAGATGATGGAGTCACTCCCAACTTAAATAGAGTCTGAATTCATAACAGTGTTAAATATTTTAAAGGAGAATTTTATCGTTTATTGTGGTTTTATAAAGCTCGTGACGCATTAAAAGAATTAATGCTAAAAATGAGTGAATATTTTTTTATAATGCAAGTAATTAGTTTTATTAATCATTTAGTGGCCTTGGCATCGATACCAACCATTCAATCTACAATGTATTAATATCATCGAGCACAATATGTGTAGGGGAAGAAAACTGTGCAGAATATGTGCTAGTAATAGAACATGTACTAGTTCATTGAAACAAAGAAAAATATGTAATACAAAAAGTAGATATTCTACTAATTAGTGGTGTATTTTTTGGACAAAAACTAGAGGTAGAATTTTATGTACAGGAGAAAAATTATTCTATTGTTTTTTTTAACTAAATAAAATAAATTAAAGAAAATAAGGTTACAAAGAGGGCCAAAATCTGCACAAAAAAAAAAATTTTATAAGTAATTAATGATTATAATTTATCTTTTTAAAATCGACTAAATAAAATATTGTAAATTTGAATCCATATATATATATATATATATATATATATATATATATATATATATATATATATATATATATATATATATATATATATATATATATATATATATATATATATATATATATATATACGGTTCACCGTATTTATACGGTGAATAGTTTATTTTTGAATAAAAATATTTTTTATTAATAATATCAATGAGTAGTAATCTGTAGATGAATAATGTATATGAACATAATTTTTAAAGTAGTGAACAAAGTTGGTTAATCCAGTGTAAAAATTTTGTTAATACAGTAATGAAGTTAGTTAATAAACGTTCAGGTATTAAAAATAATTTTTAACAGTCACTAAAGTTTGTTAATCCAGTATAAAAATTTGGTTAATATAATAATGAAGTTGGTTAATAAACGTCTAAATATTAAAAATAATTTTTAACAGTCACCAAAGTTGATTAATGCAGTGTAAAAACTTGATTAATGCAGTGATAAAATTGGTTAATAAATGTTCAGGTATTAAAAATAATTTTTAGCAGTCATCAAAGTTTGTTAATGTAGTGTAAAAAATTGATTAATACAGTAATGAAGTTGATTAATAATCGATCAGATATTAAAAAAAATAAAACAAAAATTTAAAAAATATATTTTTATATTATTTTAGAAAAAATATATATTATTATAATATTTCACAAATGAATCGTATTGGTGAATATTGAAATACAGTGTAGGTGTAGAAAATTGTGTATGAATAATATATTTTCTTTTAACAGAGGAATATTGTCTTGATTGTGGGGGGGAAAATTTTGGGGTACAACAGAGTGTATCGCTGTGGGGAGCACCGGTATTGTTGGTAAATAAGAAGGATAGTAGTATGAGGTTGTGTATTGATTACAGGCAACTGAATAAGGAGATGATCAAGAATAAGTATCTGCTTCCAAGGATAGATGATCTGATGGATCAGTTGGTTGGTGCTCGAGTGTTTAGTAATATCGATTTACGATCGGGATACCATTAGATAAGAGTGAAAGATGAAGATATTCAGAAGATTGCTTTTAGGACTCGATATGGACACTATGAATATGTAGTGATGCCATTTGGAGTTACTAATGCACCTGGTGTATTCATGGAATATATGAATCGGATTTTCCATGAGTATTTGGATCAATTTGTTGTTGTTTTCATAGATGACATTCTGATTTATTCTAAGACAGGAGAAGAGCATGTTGAACATTTGAGAATGGTGGTGCAAGTGTTGTAAGAGGAGAAGTTGTATGCGAAATTGTCGAAGTGTGAATTTTTGTTGACAAAGGTGAGTTTTCTTGGTCATGTGATTTCGGAAAGAGGGATTGTTGTGGATCCATCCAAAGTAGACGCAGTGCTACAATGGGAGACTTCGAGGTCAGTGACAGAGATTAGAAGTTTCTTAGGATTGGCCGATTATTATCGAAGATTTATTGAAGGGTTTTCGAAGTTGGCACTTCCGTTGACCCAATTGACTTGTAAGAATAAAGCTTTTGTGTGGGATTCTCAGTGTAAGAAGAGTATTATTGAGCTGAAGAAGAAGTTGACTACTGTCGCTCCCGATAAAATGACACCGGGTCAAAAGGGGTACAGACGCGAACGGTCGGCGAAGGGAACAGTGAGAACACACAGCCGTGAACCCACTGGAGAATGAATAGAGTCGCCAGCTAGGCATTTTTATCCCGGAGGAAAGGCAATGCTGCATAGGCCTAGAAAAAGAATGGATAAGACGGTTGCGAACCAGAGAGACTGAGAAAGGGGGTTGGTTACAACCTGGGAAGGTATTAGCACCCAGATTGTCCGTCGTACTCGACGGGATCCACGCTTAAAAGATTTGTGTTTAAAAGGGGTAGTGTCAGTGCAATTTGTGTGTAAAGAGCTAGAAAGCAAAATGTACAGGTGTCAGTGTAAGAGAAGTGCAAAGTGTATATGTACAGTGTCAGTGTAAGAACAGGAGTGAAATGCTCAAGATCATGAGGCTTAAAGAATAAGGCTGGAAAGAGGGGAATATACAGAGACTTTTGTTCGATAACTGTTAAGTTATGCCTACGTATCCTCTCGTGCAATGAGGAAGTCAGAACACCGTAGTTCGACCCAAAGAGACTGAAAGATGAATTGACTTGTGAACTACTTACTTGCCTATGCTCAAGTGTATGACCTGTCTGGCTCAGGTGCAAACTGTCTTGCATTAGACGGAAGAAGCGAGCTCTCGTTTATGAGTGAAGGTGATGAGAAAAGAATCCCGGAGGAGACGATTATCGTTTGTTTTTGAGTTTTCCGTCTTTTATTGCTTTTGGAATTTGTCGTAAGTTAATGAGCTTAGGCCTAAACCAATGGATTTAGTAAACTCATCACATCTTCCCTCTGATTAGGGGTAATGAGGATACCTTAAGTGTGAAGTCAGATTCTCACACTTAATCACCTTTGGTGTAGGATTAAGATCATTAACCTACTTGTGATTATTTAAATGTTTTTTGGTGTTTTTGTTTAGTGTTGAGTAATGAGGTTAAGCCATAATCAAGGATTAAACAGACTCATTACACCATCCTAATAGAAGGATAATAGATGAGAATGTTTAAGCTGAGGAAAGCTCCTCAACTTAATCCATGATTAGGGATTAAACTCATGACAAAACAAGCCTTTGATTAAGTGGATTTTAGATTAATGGTAAGATGATGAAGTGAGTTTTATGATTTGTAAGACAACTTGAGGGAGACTTGTCCATTAACACTAGGGTTAGTCCTTCTTAACCAATTAAGGAAGAATTAGAACCCTAATGCAAGGCCCAAGTTACAAGTGCAATGCCTTGACTCTTATTAAGTGAATTGATTAAGAGATTTAAACACATTAAGGGTTTAACGCTTAGGATTAAAGTTATACACTCCATCCTAATAGAAGGATGCAGGCATAAGCTTAATCACAAAGCCTTAAAGCCTTTAGGGTTTAGTCCCTGATTATGAGGTGAGGAGAGAAGACTCAAGAGAGACACAAAGGTAAAACTAAAAGGGGGGACTAATCCAAACCCTAATCATTGTCATGCTTGGTTGTTCCTAAGGTTTGTGAGGTTTACAAGAGAAGTCTTCAATGGAACCACCAGGAAGCAGATGAAAGGATCAAGAGAAGCAAAGTAACTTGCTTCATTCAAGAAGTCAAGTCACTTGAAGAAAGAAAGTGGGAGGAACAAGAATGAGCAAGCTCAATCTCAAACACAAACAAGAATGCAGCAATGGATGCAAGAGAGATGAAAAGAAAAGTTATGAGAAGTGAAGGCAAATCCACTTCTCAAGTTCACTTACCACCTGAAATGTTAGAAAAGAAATGCAATGCAATGCAAAATGGGATGAGATTACATGATGAGAAACAAAACCAGAAGCATATACATGATGATAATGATGCTATGGGATGTTACAAACATGAGGCAAGGCATGGAGATGATCATACAAGCTTATGAATGCAAATGATGCAAGCTAGGAAGCATGAACATACATGAAAAGTTATGAAGTGCACATGGCATACAACATGGCAAATACATGATGCAATGATCAAACATGCTTTCAATATGTCTTATGATGTCAAATGAATCACATGAATGCTTGAAATGTCATGGCAAGTCATGTTATGCAAGAGAATGCAAGATGGATGCATATGGAAGCCCAAATTAGGGTTCATGAACCAAACATCAAACAAAAAACCAAAAACAGAAGCAAACCCTAAGATAAAAAATTGAAAATGCCACACAAGGGACCCCTAATCCTATTCTAAACCACTGCCCAAAGGAGAAGTTTCTACTCTCAATCAATCTCAAGTTATGAATTTTACATGTTTTTAGGTTTTTTAGGGTTCCTAAACAAAAGAAATGCCAAACAATTTGAAAATGAGGAATCAAATCATGGCCATTTTATCTCAAAAACTACATGTTAAACACATTGCAATGCAAGAAGAATCAATGTCCAACTCTTCATGGATAGGCAGAAATGATTTTTTTGAACTTAGGATCAAATTAATGCATAAAAATGATTTTAATTCAATGAGAAATTCTTAAAATGCATCAAGATCAAAAAAGAAATTTTGTTTGAAGGTTGGACAATGTTTCTAAATATCTTAGAACATTTCATGAATTTTTTGGTGATTTTTAAATACTTATAAGTATTTTTAATAAATTAATTTTCATTAATCAATTAAAAATAATCTTTTAAATATTTAAAAATACTTTTTTAATGCTAAAAATAAAAATAAAAATATTTTTGTGTTTGAAAAATTAATGAAACTCAAGATAAAAAATTTCATAATTTTTAAACAAGTTTTGCTATTTTTAAATAAATATGCAAATAAAATGAAAAGAAAAGAAATTAAAATGAATTTAATCTGATTTAAATGAAAGTCAACACATCCTAGGGTCTGGATTCAAAGTCACACGCGCGGGAGTTGACTGCGCGCCACATCTCACGGCCAGAATTCAAAATTCACTAATCAATGCTTATGCCCTAATCCCGCCGTTAAACACATTCAGATGACCGGAACAGTGTTCCAGTCATCTTCTCCGTTCACCCAAAATCCCTAACTCACTCCACACGTATCTAAAACGAAATCTAAGAACACAGGAATGATCCCCACTCACTCACGAATCAAAACCCCAACTCAAAACAAATTTATCATTCCTACAATGGCTGAATCGAAGCAATCTATTTCTAGGGCAAAAAGTTTCAGAAGCATGGTAAACTCTCATCTCTCCACCATTTTCAAAACCAAATGCATATTCATGATCAGGAAGGCATATAGAACAGATTAAGAACTTAAAAAATGATTTCTGGAAAAATATTTCTTGAGCTACCTGAGATTCGAAGCTTTCACTTCAGCAACTTTCAGGCCTCCCCTCCTTGTGAAATCCACTCCACTTGACCTCTTGATGATGCTTGAATGCTTTGGAGAAGTTTATGTTGGCTGGATGAAGAGTTTGAGCAGCTTCTGCTCAAGCTCAGTTGAAAATGGCCATGGTGATTCAGGCTATTTCTGGCAAGGGTGAAGGGTGCTTTGTGGTCCAGATGATGAGTGGAGAAGGTTTGTGGAGTTTGTTTGGATGTTTGTGAGCTGTGGAGAGAGTTTCGAATGAAACTGCAAGTTGGGGTGAAAATGGTGAAATGGAGTTATGGCTTGTTTCAGGCCTGGTTCTTGGTTGCTTTGGGCTCAATGAAGCATGATGAGTTGATTGGTGAAAATGGTTTGGATGTTTGAAGTCTGGGCAGAGAGATTCGAAGAAGTTTGCAAGAGGGAGTGTGTTTGAGTATGTGATGATGTGCGTTGTTTCAGCCTTGCTTCCTGAGTGTTATGGCCAGCATTTTCCTTGCATAAAGAACTCCCATTGGTCAGGTGATGTGACCTGGCCTGCTGTGATTGGGATGTCCACTTTTGCAAAATGTCAACTTGTTTGTAAGAGAGGCATGGGCTTGGTTCTAGCTTGGTACAAGGGCTAGGGCTGGCGCAGCATGGTGTGGTGAGAGACTATGGCTGGTTCAAAGGCCAAGGCAGCAAGTGGTGAGAAGCATAATGATGGTTTTGCAAGTTGGCACACTTTTGAAACTTCATGGAAAAGTCTTGTTACACAAACCATAACCATGTGAAACCTTGGTCCAATTCTGATTTTTAAGGCTCATAGAATGTTTGTGTAATGGTTTGATGCCATCTAGAAGTTACAATTTGCCTTGGTTCATGATTTTTGCAAAATTTCCATTTGAAGCATGTCTTGAAAATCAATGATTTTTGCCAACTTTGTCACACCATAACTTTTGATCCAAGAAGAATTAGATCAAGTTCTTGTACTTTTTGAAAAGGGAAAGATGTGTTCTACAACTTTCATGACCAAAGTTTTTCCATTTGAAGCATTTTTGGATCAAGAATCAAGGCTTGAAAAGTGACTTAAAATGACACATTCTTGAAAAATCAACTATACCCAAAAAGTCAACATTTGCAAAAACTCCAAATTCTTGATTTTCATGAACTTCAACCTTCTTACATGATCAAATAAAGATCATATACACTCAAAATGATGAAGATCACCCATTGGTTGGGTCATTGGGGGCCTCAGATGCCCTGATTTTACACTGACTTGTCCAGAAAGTCAACTCTTGATCAGATGACTTCCCCATGGAATTTCTTCATGAAAATTGATATGCATACTCCCTATACCATATAAAGACCAATGGAAACAAGAATGACCAAAAATTTGGAGTTATGGCCTCTGAAACCAAAACCCTAATTTTAGGTCAACTGTGCAGTCAAACTTGGCTCTGCTTCCACACCAATCCCAGTTCTTGTGATTCTTTTGAAATCTTGACTTTGAAAGGATGGAGTATGATACAAGAACACATATGGACCCCTTTGAAGTGATTGGTTGCCTTTGGAGTGGCTCAAGAAGTTCTTGGATTGCTCAGATCACCAACCTTAGGTGCAGATGACTTAGAAACTATGCAGTGAATCAAAAATGAGATATGAGATGATATGATTGAGTTTATGCATATGAAATGATCACAAGCCATGGTGTGAATGGGTGAGGGCAAATTTGGGGTGTTTACAACTACTGCATCGGTTTTGATTTTATCGAAAGTGGATGAACCGTTTGTGGTGTATTGTGATTCTTCTTTAATGGGTTTAGGTGGAGTATTGATGCAAGATGGTCAGGTTGTGGCTTATGTTTCGCTTCAGTTGAGAATTCATGAGAGGAATTATCCTACTCACAATTTGGAGTTAGAAGCTGTGGTTTTTGTATTGAATATTTGGAGGCATTATTTGTATGGCTCGAGGTTTGAGGTGTATAGTGATCATAAGAGTTTGAAATAATTGTTTGATCAGAAAGAGTTGAATATAAGACAGAGACGTTGGTTAGAATTTATGAAGGATTATGACTTTAGTTTGAATTATCATTCAAGTAAGGCTAATGTTGTAGTTGACGCCTTGAGTCTAAAGACATTACATATGTCGGCTATGATTGCTAGAGACTTGGAGTTGATTGAGAAATTCAGGGATATGAGTTTGGTTTGTGAACAGACATCTCATAGTATGATGTTGAGAATGATGAAGGTTAACAATGATTTTATTGATCGTGTTCGGGAGAGTCAGAAGTCGGATGTGAAATTGGTGGACTTGATGGTTAATGATGAACATGTTGGAAATAATGAGTTTCGGGTTGATGATCAGGGAGTACTTAGATTTCGGGATCATATTTGTATTCCTGATGATCTTGAATTAAAGAGAATGATTCTTGAAGAAGGGCATAGAAGTGGTTTGAGTATTCATCCAGGAGCGACGAAAATGTATCAGGATTTGAAGAAGATATTTTGCTGGCCTGGTATAAAGTGTGACGTGGCTCAGTTTGTGTATGCGTGTTTGACTTGTCAGAAGTCAAAATTGGAACATCAGAAACCTGCTGGTTTGATGCAACCGTTGGATATTCCCGAGTGGAAATGGGATAGTATATCGATAGATTTTGTTACGGGGTTACCTACTACTCGAAAAGGGCATGATGCCATTTGGGTGATCGTGGATAGTTTGACTAAGTCAGTGCATTTTATACCGATTGGTATTACTTATTTTATGCAGCAATTGGCAGAGATATATGTTGGTGTGATTGTGAAATTGCATGGAATACCTTTGAATATTGTGTCGGATAGAGATCTGCAGTTTACTTCGAGATTTTTGGAGTGTTGGCAAGAGGCATTGGGTTCTAAGTTGAAGTTGAATTCAACTTATCATCCTCAGACTGATGGACAAACGGAGAGGACGATATAATCTTTAGAAGATTTGTTGAGGGATTGTGTGCTTGAACAAGGATGTGTTTGGGATAGCCACTTGCCATTGATTGAGTTTACCTATAAGAAAAGTTATCATTCCAGTATCATAATGGCACCATTGAAGCTTTGTATGGTCGAAGATGTGGAACACCTTTATGTTGGCATGAGTTAGGTGAGAGTGGTGTACTTGGAACTGAGATTGTGAAACAGACTACTAAGATGGTGAAGTTGATTCGAGATAAGATGAAGACTTCACAGAGTAGGAAGAAGAGTTACCATGATAAGAGAAGGAAGGATCTTGAGTATTAAAAAGGAGATCATGTGTTATTTAGGGTTACTCCGGTGACCGGTGTTGGACAACCTTTGAAGTCGAGAAAGCTTACTCCTAAGTTTATTGGACAGTATCAAATATTAGCGAGAGTTTGACCTATTGCTTATAGAGTGGCGTTTCCACCGAGATTGTCCAATTTGTATGACGTGTTTCATGTTTCGCAGCTTCGGAAGTATGTTTTGGATCCATCGTATGTGATATCGATGGATGAAGTTGAGGTATGATATAATCTTACAGTTGAAGTATTACCAGAACGAATTGATGATCAGGAGGTAAAGTAGTTGAGAGGAAAGGAGATTTTCCTTGTGAAGGTGGTTTGGGGAGGAGTTGTCGGTGGGCATATAACTTGGGAATTGGAGAGTAGGATGCGAGAGTCGTATCCGAATCTTTTTGCTTGAGGTATGTTTTCGAGGACGAAAACCTTTTAGTGGGAGAGAGTTGTAACGCTCCAAATTTTATTTAATTATTTTATTTGGAATGTTGTGTTTTGGTGTATGAATAATAATATATTATCGAATATAATTTTAATTGAGAATTATATTATGGTGGATATCATTATTATTATTATTGGATAAATTAAATAATTGGAGAATATGAGGTGAGGGGCAAGGTGGTCATTTGGTGGGTTTAGTGAGGGTAAGAGTGGAAGTCCCTAAGTTGTTCTAAGGGATTAAGTTGTAAAGAGGAAAAAGGATCGTATTATTGAGAACGCAGAAAGATCGTGAAATTGAGAAGAGAAGAAGATAAAGGGCTAAGGTTGAAGAGAAGAATCCGCGAGGGAGAAGAATTTCTCGTCAAAACTAAGGTAAGGGTGGGATTCTTCCGTCTCTAAAAGGGTTTTATAATGGGAATTGGGTAGGTTGAGGATTAAGGATTGTTGTTTTGGTGGATTGAAGAAGAATTATGTTGAGTAGTTAGTAGTTTGTTGTTGTTAATTGATAATTACATGAATTAGATGAAAAAATTGGTAATTACTATGAATTATGGCTGGTAATGGTGTTTTGGTATGATGTTTTCATAGCAGAATGAGTGTAGAGCGCATATGAGGGATTTGCAAAATCGCAGAGCCCGCTTAGCGAGCAAGTTAGTTTTTGGAAAAACTCAGAACCCGAGAGTAGCTCTCTTAGCGAGCAATGACCCTCGCTCAGCGAGACCTGGAGCGTGAAAAGTCGATTTTTAATTCCGAAAAATTCCTTTAAATTACTTAAATGAGTTAGTAATGCTTAGGAATCGATGTGGTGTAGTTGATGGTAGTAAAAGTGGAGTTGTACACATAATGGTAGGGATAATTAGTATAACTTGAATATAAACATAGTTGATATGTTTGTTGGATTTGTTGTCGTTGTGATGAATTGTTGTTGTCATGATAAGGTATATATTATTGATGTTGATGTATGTGTATGTATTATGATGTTGTATATGGTGTTACTCCGTTTGTGGTGGTTGAAGTTGATTTATGTGGTTATATGCTAAAAAATGCACGATGTTGATTATAATTATGGTGATAACGAATCGTTGTATGTTGATCGGTGTTGTGATTAGTAGAAGTGTATGAGTTGTGTTGTTGATGTTATATAATGAAATCGTTACATGTATGCATATATGTCATTGGTGTTGCATGACACGTTGCATAGTTGGATAATATACCAAGGCGGGGTATGTTAGTCATTGTGATGTTGGTGCGGTCATGAAATAGGGATCGTACGAGGGTGTGATCATGAAATAGGGATCATACTGGACCATGAAATAAGGGTCGATGGGTGTGATCATAAAATAGGGATCATATTGGACCATGAAAGCGGGGTCGAGAGTTTCGACGGGAACTGGATCTTGAAATAGAGATCGGATATGGTACCGCATGCATAAAGTCAAGTAGGGTCTCATTGCATGATTGTTGTTATTGTTGTATATGATGTTGTTTGTATATGATGTTGTTGCTACATATGTTGTTGTTGTTGTCGTATATGATGTTGTTGTGGTATATGATATTGTTGTTTACGTGTATGTTGTGGAGGAATATGATGTTGTTGTGGATAAGATGTGGTTGTGTAGTGTTGGTGGAGAAGTGGTGTTTTATTTTCAATACTTGCTAATTCTTATTATATTACTCTTTTGTGATGTAAGTATCTTACCCCTTCTGTTTGAATGTTGGCCCTATGTTGGTAACGTGCAGGTGAGTAGGATAAGTCGAGTGGTGGTCAGTGAAGTCGGAGTACTTCACGTTGTTAGGATGTCGGCTCTGATACGTCGCTTTGGGTGCCGGGACGATGTTCCATTTATTTATTTTTATTTTGGGAAAAACCTTTTTGTGATGAAAAGATTATATATTATTTTGAATTCCGCTGCATGTTGAACAATTATTTTGAAAACGTATCATTGAGCCTTATGTTGGTTTTTGAAGTAGAATTATGACACTCAAATAGTTTGATGAAAATTTTACTCTGATTTTATTAATAATTTCGTGGGGTAATTTGAGTGTTACAGAAAAACTGCAAGGTGAAGAACTTGCTCGACCATGGAACGCCGAAAAACTTAAGCAGTATTATAGCTAGATAGCCCGCACGACCCAAATAAAAGGAACAACACAGCCACAAGATCATGGAAGGTATGGCCATGACTCTCCATATCAATCGAAAGGAGGGCTCATATTATGATGAGACAGATAGAACCCCTCCTCGACAGAGGATACTTCAAACGAACTCCACTATCGCAGTACCACGCCGGCAGGACACCTAGCTCACGATGGGAAGGTCCAAGCTGCAGGATCAGGAGCCCGACCGCGGTCCTCGTCCCGCTACCCCGCGGAAGTAAAACCCGTAACCTCGACGGTTCCCTAAACCGAAGAGCCTAACATGTTGAGAAACAAGTGTTCCAAACTAAAAGAAATACAATATATCAAAAACTTCATTTATTTAATCAACCAAACAAAAACTTCTCGGCACAGAAAGTACAAAAGGGGGACCACGTCCGCAGTTACACAAAGGAATTAAACCTAAGTACAAACAATGGCACACATGCCGAAAAATTAACAATGGCACACAAGCCGACAAAAAAACAACGACGTGCAGGTCGAGAAAGTTTTATTCCTTGTCATCTTCTTCCTCCTCCTCAGCTAAATCCCCAACGAGGCATACGATTTTTTCCTTGACCACGTCATAGTTGAAAGCAGTCCCCTCAGTCACGAGGTACACCCAAGGGTTGATGACAAGGAGCTGCTCCACAATGTTATTGAAACTTAGCTTAAGAGTCTGCACACAGTTGCTCTCAAGCTCCCGAATCCGGGAAATCAAGTCAACCTGAGTTCTCAGATCCTTGTCTTCCTCACCCTCCTCCTCATCGGGGGCGACCAGGCGTTCCAGCTCCGCCACCCTTGTCCGGAGACGATTGACCTCCTCGACAGCCTCGTCAAACTCAGCCTCCTTGTCTTTCAGCATCTTATTTTCATCGACCAGAGCATCCCGTTTGAGAAGGACTTCCCCCAGCTCGAACATCAACCCCTCTTGGAGCTTGTGGCGCTCCTTATACTCCAAGAGGTCACTCTTGAGCTTCTCCTTCTTGATCCTCACAGCCTTCAGCTTCTCTTTGACGGACTCCAATTCAGACTTCGGGAAAGTATTATTGGACAAGACCAAGGCCATCTCCATGACCCTGATCACGACAGTGATGTCCTTGGACAAGTTCACCTATTTGGTCGCCTTATCCAGTCCCATGATCGCCTTGGCTTCAGCATCCGACACTCTCACAGAGCCTTCCCCGCTGAAAAGCTCCCGTTGAAGATGACAGGAAGGCAGGAGATACGTCCCAAGGTTCTCAGATAAATCCACGCTCGCGGCAGCCCCAGTCGGCAAACCTTTAACACGTTGGTCCTTAGCAGAAGGAGTCTCATGACTAGAAGACTGGTTGACAAGAGTCCTTACGACGGGAGAAGAATGAAGGGTGGAGTAAGAGTCTTCGAACCATCGGCCACCTCCTTAATAATTACTTGGCCGACACGACCCTTAACAGCCTTCTTCGAAGCTTTTCCTGTTTCCTTGTTTGACAACTTCAATATGCGTCCGTTGAGGTTCGGCATGGAAGCTGCAAGAAAAAAACCAAAATATAGGTCAGTCACCAGATAAAAGATACCTATAAAAAAGAAAGAAGTCGAATACAGCCTACCAAAGAGTCGGAGAGACTCCTCGCCCTTCTTACATTCGAACATTGCCTTAACATTGATCAGGCGGGCATCATAGACAGGCTCCTCGGTTTTCGACAAGATGGCCCGATCTTGTCGATCCACTCACAAGGAAGGGGTGAAACTTTGAGCAGACACCACCAATTTCTGGTGGGCATCCGTGTCCTCGGGCCCCAAATTCTCGGGTTTCACAAGAAAATGATCCGTAGAGCGATTGTAATGAGCTCGGTGCCACTCGAACGGGATGGTCGAAACAAGATGCTTCACATCGTGGGCGTCCCGCTGTTTCAATGTGTACCATCTGTCCTTTAAATTTCTGACAAAATCGACGTAAGTCTTAAATAGCCTCCTCATCTTCTTAAATGAAACCCAGTTGTGTCTCCCATACACACTCGACCGTTGTAGATGAAAGACCCGAAATAACAGGGGCAACGTACAGTCGATCTCGAGGTACTGGCACACCTGTTCGAACTCCCGAACAAACACAATAACATTTGGATGTAATTGGGAAAGGGCTAAGTCGATCCATCTAGAAACGCCCGCTTGAAATTCGGAGAAAGGGTGATGGAGCCTCGCCTCCCTAAATGCAAATTCATACATAGGGAAGTGCATTCCCCAAAGATCGAGCAAATCCGTTGTTCGGGGCGAGGAGCATAACATTCTTAATTTTGGGGGACCCCCAGAGTTAAATCCTCCACGACGGTATATACGTTATGAGGATAATCCATGAAGCAGGAACCTGTTTCCAACGGCTCCTCCCTAACCCAGGACAAGTCGGGCGCACCGTAAGTAGTGGGACCATCTTAATCCACCTCGTGCTCATTCAAATCATGCTTGCCCACCTCTTCTTCATCCACCTTTATGTCCACTTCATCCATTAGAGTATCCTCGGCCATTCCTTGCGGGTCCATTTTACTTGAAAAGCATAGGAAATTGGTGAATTCGATGTCGCATCAAATTCACCCTTCCACCGCAGTTCAAGTGAAAGGGCGAGGATCAGAGTCAGGGAAAGAAACGCTCGACGCATTCATTTGAAAATCATAGGATGCTCGGGGAATTCATCGAAAATTCATAATAATGCCTGGGACATTCATCGGAAATTCATATAGTGTTCGGGACATTCATCAGAAATCCCTTAATTGGCACCCAGAGGAGGGTCTTCCTCAAGAATTTTCAAGAAATTCCCACCGGAAAATTGATGTGATTTCCGACAAATTCATGAGAAGACTCATATGAGCATACCGAGGAGTGACCTCCTCGGCTACTCCGATGGAAAACCACCAAGAAGAAATCAAAGAAAATCTACCACTACTGAGAAAAGGGGAAGGAATTACTAGGAATGTACGGCGACGAAGAAAGCGTTGTGATGGGTGTAACGTCGGGAGAACGTTTTCCGATAAGAGCAGAACTTCAGGCGATCCTCTAAGGAAAATTGAAAAGGGAAAAGAGAGAAGTGATGGGAAGTCCCCACCACCAACTCTTTTATAGGCGTCCACACAGGGAAACTCACATATACCATCATTGCCTAGACTTCCTAGATTCCCCTGGGAAGTCATAGGCATTTAATGTGTCGTCACGCGTAAAACGAAGAGAGTAGCGTTAAATGCCATAATGACACGGAATGAAGAGACAGACATGTCACCCTTGGGATCTCTAAAAGCCACAAGATTGCGCTCTTTAAAGCACCGGGCACACTACCCTCTTCAACACCCTGAAATGCCAAGGAAAACTCATGTGCCCGCCATGGCCAAGTTACGGCCACAACTAACCTCGAGCACATAATCTTCCCCGACGGCCTAGAACGCCAAGGGAAGCCTTGCATGCCCGCCATCTCAAACAACAACCTCAAGAGGCCTTAAGAAAGTGTTATTTTCAACTCCTACCAGTCATTTCCAGAATCTTCAACCCAGCTGCCCGACAAATCTATCCTCAAGTCATCACTCCACATCAGAGTTGCGACTTGGGGGCTCTTGTTATGGATTGGGTCTGACTCTAGGCATGTCGGGTACGACCCAATCCGTCGGGTATTCTATTCCACTTCTTCCATCAACTCCCCGCAATAGTCTCTTAGTCTTACGGAGCAGTTGGACCAAGGACTAAACCATCTGCTAGGTCTTATCTGCTCCTACGAAAACCTTGGCAGTTCTTCCTTGGGCCTAGTTGATCAAGCCCATGAGAAGAACCTTGACCCAGAGCTGGGGGCCCACTATAAATACCCTCTTTCACTAGAGGGTCAGATATTCTATTTTTTACTACTTTTTGTACTTGCTCACTCCATAGTTTTTTCTCACTTTGGCATTTGAATACCTTGCAGATACACCCCCCATTTTCTCCACCGTAGAAGCTGCTCACCACTGGAAGGTTCCTTTTGATCAGGTTACATCATCACTATATAAAGAGAACTAGAAAAATAATTATATATAATGATTAGAATTTTATTTTTGTATAAATTAATCTTTCTTTTCCAAATTTAATTTAAATTTTTTTGAATATATCTACAAAAATGATATCAAAATTTAAATATATAATATAAATATTATAAAATCAAAACAAACAAATTAAATTAGAATAAGTATTATAACTAAATTATATGTTTAATTACAATTTTCATCCTCTATTTTATGTGATTAACGAAATTGATTTTCTATTTTAAATTTAAACAATTTTGATCCACTATCATATTTTTTCACTTAAAAGTTAACGATATTTCTATTTTATAAATAACAAAAAAAAATTAAAATATATTAAATGTGAAACTTTATAAATAAAAATATTTGTTAAAGATAAATATATCATTGATTTTTATAAAAATATGAAAGGAAATAAAATATATAAATTTAAAATAAAAATTAATTTTATTAATTAGATCGAAGATCAAAACTATAATTTAAACTAAATTGTATATAATAAAATAAAGATAAATTTCACAATTTCATGATAGAACTATAAATTTGAAACAACAAAGAATATCACAATGGAACTATAAATTTGAAACAACAAAGACTCGCACTTTTATAAAGTTACATTAATTTTTTTACATATTTTATTTTCTAAATAATTTAGTATACCTTTTATACATATAGATGATACCAAAAATATATTTATATTAGTCAATTTCTTAATAAAAATATAATTTGAATATATCGAATATGTTAGGTTGGAGTGGATAAACTAGCCATAAGATATAACTAAACTTGTTGTTATTCAAGGTCTGAACTCTGAACAACTGTGTCTATATGAACAATCCAATCTTTTCTTTTCACAAGTTTTGAACTTCTCTATGCATGCATGCTACAAACAATTACTTCTTTCACCATATCTCACGCAAACCTTTTTTTCAATATACATTCCCACACTGTCACCAGACACATATAACCAATTTGCTACATAACTTCTGTCATATCACATCTTGAGTTTTTTCTACCAATTCTCCACGATTAAATATTCCATATTCAACATAGTGACCGAAAGAGAAAAAGTATATATACTAAATTAATTGACTATTTTTCATACCATATTTTAGAAGCTCGAATCTGATACACATTATGGATAATAAATTAGGACCACTTGTGGAATTCTATTAATTAAACTTGTACTATATCTTTGTAGTTGATGGTTATTTTAATTATGCATAGTGAATCAAGTACCAAAGAATATTCACCTTTCACGTTCTGAACAACTTACAAAGCAATTAATGTACTAACATTTTTTTTATTAAGTTTATGAGTTGTCAACACCACACATAAATGGTCCTGCTATTGTATTACTCAAACTATATATAGGCTTGCTTGTTTCTCATGCATTTGAAGGATTTTTTTTTTCTTTTTGATTATTTAAATATCAAATTGCATGTTGAAAAAAAAAAATTCTGTGTGTAGAAGGTTTTCTTTTAATGATGATACATATTTAGTTAGTTGGTACTTAACATTATCCTTTAGTTCTTAAATAGATTGCAGAATCTAAGGTAGAGATTGGTAATAAGAGTGTTTGGTTTGTGAGTGTGAGTGTGTGTAACGTGACAATGCAAAAACTAGTATATAATGAAATGTTTGAAGAATGAATGTGTGTATATTGTGTAACCTTTAGATCTTTAAAACTAGAACAAGTGGCATGTTGCAGTTTAATATTAGTTATGTGTTGGTAGTGTTGTATGTCTCTGTTTTCACATGTTTTATCTTCTATGTTTACACAGGCATTATTTATGATAATGTTGTCGATTTTAATATGTTTATTGGACAAGAATTAACATGATATAAATAGCTGGTTTAGGTTTCGTTGGGCTATATATTATAATTTTCTGCTATGAGGTTACTTATAATTTATTTTCACAATTCAGACGTTGGAATCCTAAACGTGATGAGATATGTTAAGAGTTATTATTACGAAAAAATTCATTTAACAACGGTTGAAAATGACATATAATGACACGGGCGATGACGTTATTATGTAGAGTATTGTCGTAAGTACGCTACTTATAATCACGGTCCTGGAACCGTTGTTGTATTCTGGAAAATGCGCGTTATATTACAACGGTTATGTTTATCAACTGTTGTGATATATATAGAATATCACAACGGTTATGAGTTTCAACCGTCGTGGAATGTACTTTTAGTTTATCATAAACAAATATATATTGCTTGTTTAACCATTGCAATATATATATATATATATATATATATATATATATATATATATATATATATATATATATATATATATATATATATATGGGACTTGGTTTTTCCAATACACTCATTTGCGCCCAACATATTTTTGGGCTTGATGCACATATTAAATGGTGGATGACCTGAATCGATAAGCTCTTGATACCATGTTATAATTAGAGTTTGGCCTAACTCATCCCTACAAAACCGGTTGGTAAGTGTAATACCTCAAAATTTGTCCTTTCATTTTTATATCATTTAGCATATCCTTTCATGTATTGCATTGTATTCAAGTCATACAAAAATAAAGCATACAATCATTGGTTGAAGCATAGGGTATGTGATCAGGTGATTTCCAAAGTTTTGATATTCCTAAGCCAAAGAACAAGAGTCAAGTGTCTCCCAACAAGCTTCAAAGGTCTCTTACATCCCATATCACCTCATTTGATCCCTCAAGTCATTTGAAGATGAGAATTGATCAAGAAGTTGAATCAGTGCATCACCTCCCAAGTAAAATGGTCCTAAATTAGGGTTTGAGATTCAAGCAGTCTCCTGGTGAAATTTTGGTTCAAACTTGATCACAAGGGTTTCTATATGCTATCAAGTATCTAAGGATGGAAGATTTCTCATTGGATCATTTTAGATGGTTTTCCAATTGATCAGCTACTTGAGAATCAAGAAATTGGGGGAAAGTCAACCGTGTAGAGGAAAAAGTCAACTCCTGACTTTTTGATGTCAAATTCATGGTCCACAAGTTGAATATAATTAATGGTGAAGATTTGATCTAGAAATTTCAAGAGATTCATCAAAAATCAAGACTTGTGCAAAGTTTCCAAATTGGGATGATTAGGGTTTCTTAAAATAGTAAGTTCTAGCCATTTTGACACTCCCCTTTGGAGCATTCAAAATTAAAGGCTCAATGCATAAATCCACCAGGCCACAATAAAAGACCTTGTTCTAAGCTTCAAATCTATAACAAGAACATCTTCATTGGATCAAAATTGAGAGAGATATGATCAATCCAAGTGGAGCAAAATCAAGGCAACTTGGTTGGACAACTAAGTCATGGGCGAGCCAGAAGCCTCTCATCTCATCAAACATGTGGTGTGCCAAATGTCAAACCATTTTTCTCCATCAAGAAGGCTTCCAATGAAAAAACCTACAACATGAAATTTGTTCATTTCCATGTCATCTACAACTTTGATGTTTGAAGCTTTTTCATATGATCAACCTATGAGAAGGTATGGTGGCTCGAAGTAGGGAAATCAAAACTGAATTTTCCTTGGGTATCTTGCCAGGAATGACCACTATCTTGGCACACCAAACACCAATTTCATACATGCATGTTCTTAGCCATTTTCAAACACTTTCCATGCCATATTTCAATTCATTTCAAACACCAAAATTGTTCTATTTTGTTTCCTCTTGCCATAGAGCTCAAAAGCTCATCATTCCCTCGATGGAGTTGTGAGAATTCCTCCATTAAAGATCATCATCTTCATTATGATTTGGAAGCCAATTATAGTAATGTTTTGTGGCATTGTTGTAATTTTTTTTCACTACAGATACAAGCATCTTCCTCATACATCATCATCTTACTTAAAATAACCAAACACTCACATACATACACAAAGGTTATGCATCATCATATTGGTGTCAAAGAGGAAAGTTAGGGAACAAGCTAACACTGTAACAACCCGGGCCCCTCGCAAGGAAATCCCGACACTGCCGCCTCACGATCTTCTATACCCCCATCTCTAGTAGATTTTTTGCCTTCCGTGGGAATCCAATTACATGTTAAATCCATTCCCACTACCACTTGAGATCTACTTGAAACCCAGGGTACAAGGTTCGATTCCCACGGAAGGAAAAAAAACTACTAGAGATGGGGGTAGAGAAGATCGTGGGGTGGTAGTGTCGGGATTGCCTTGCGAGGGGCCCGGGTTGTTACAGATACCACTGCATTGCTTTTTATACAGTCTCCATCACCACCATTCATTTTATTTTTTCATCAAAGCATACAATAACACCATGAGTTCACTTTACAAAAACATGAGCCAATTCAAGTTCAAATTGCTCAAGACACCTCATTCTTACTTCAACCACCATTATTAACTTAACCCAAGGTTTAACTGTCAACCATTTGGGTTAAGGCTTAACCACACCTATATAAGAAACTTCTAACAAAATTTGGAGGAGATGGATCATTTTTCACAATTCATAAAATCATTCTGAAATTTCTCTCTGATTTTTCTCTCTCTCTCTCTCTCTCTTTGCCACGAGCTCTACAGTTTTCACCTTCAATCTTCCTCATTCATCAATCTTAAGGCGTTGGTGTAGTGAATATAGCTTGGATCTTCATCAATTTCAGATTTATCTCACTGAATTTTCAATCAATTATCAACTTCTACGAGCATTTATTTTGCTCAAGCATGCTCAAGAACACAAGCATGTATCTCTGGACTTCTTTTGATCCAATATTCTCCAAGTTTCAGGTTCCTAATTCTTCAACTCTTGCTTCATATCTTACTGATTTGAGTTTTTTTGTTGATTTAATGTTTAATAATGAGAATGAATTGGCTCTGGATAGTAACTAGACCTCTTAGAGGTATTTAAGCATTTTTAGGGAAAACTTCATGTTATCAAATCTCTACATATGTGTGTTGTATGTGAAAATTGATTGTGGATTTAAAACCTCCTTGATTTTAGGTTCATTTTGATATGTGGTTTGAGGATTTCTGGTAATGTTGATCAGTTACAAGGGTCGGAGTTGGCCAGAGAAGATGATTGGAGGTCATTCTCCGGCCGGTGAAAGGTTTCAGGTAGGGTTTTGGACTTTATAATGTGGTCGTTGGATTTTCTTGAGTGAATGATCATAACTTTGCCAACACATTAATGAGTCATGTGCCTCACGCGTGCCCTTGATTTTTGTAAATGTTGACTCTGACTCATTACTTGTGTGTGCCTGTATGTTATTTCCTGTGTATGTGCATTATGATACGCTGGATCTGATTGCTTTGCTTGATCATTTGTCTTGACTGAGTCATGTGGATAAGATTGAGTCAACCTGTTGACTGAGGTTCACCATAACATTCATGATCACACGCGCCTTAGGACTTGGACATTTTTTTATATCCACACCCCTGCTTTCTAAGGTCCAATCTTTTTTAAACTGATTTTTTACTTTCGTGACACCCCTCCTTAGGTTTGCTTGCACCCCAAGCCAAAAGCCCAAAAACTATAAAAGTCAAAAATATCTATTTTGGAACTAAATCAAATCGAGACCTAAAACCAAATCTAAATCTAATCTAAATCAAATATGGCATAATGAATTACACTTTCAACACACCACCCAATTTATTGTGTCTAAACTATCTACATTCATCATAGCTCTTAGTCTTTTGAATACTTTGATCTGCACTTCCTTCGTCATGATATCTGCAATCTGATTCTCAGTTATGCAGTGTTATAAGTTCATATTCCCTTTGTTGCACCCCAAAATTTGCCCTCACAATACAAGACTTTGTGTGCTAAGAAGGTTCACAAGGTTCACAAGATTCACAATGCTTTCAAGACCTTTCATGAGGTTCATGAAGTCTACAAGTCACTTCATGAAGGTTCACAAGGTTCACAAGATTCACAACACTTACAAGGCCTTTCATGAGGTTCATGAAGTCTACAAGTCACTTTATGAGGTTCACAAGGTTCACAAGATTCATAATGTTTACAAGACCTTTCATGAGGTTCATGAAGTCTACAAGTCACTTTATGAAGTTCACAAGATTCACAAGGTTCACAATACATCCCATGAGATTCACAAGACATTTTATGATGGTTCACAAGGTTCACAAAGTTCACAATTGGTCAGAAGAGTTGACAATTCCCTCAGACAATGCATCTCCTAAGCAGTGCATCCAAAACTAGGGTTTTGACTTTAATCAGGCTAAATGAACTTCCAAGACTTCAAATGAGCTTCATAACATCTTATATGTATGTAAGAACCCCCATGACAAGTTTCAAGACTTTTCTTAAAAGTTTGCTCAGTCAGATGATCAGATAAGTCAAAACCAGTCAAAGCAGTTAAAAAGTCAAACTGTGGTCAAACCAAAGTCAAACTTCATGATTTTTTGCTAACATCAAGTATATGAAGTAAAATTCATCATTTGAGCAAGGATTGATCATGATTCATCAAGGAGATTTCAGATCATCAAGAATCAGGAGTTTCTAAATTAGGGTTTTCTCAGTAAAAGTCAACTGAACTTTGACCAGCCATAACTTTCACATGCTTCATCACCAAGTCTCCACCCAAAGCTCATTTTGAAGGAAATTGAATTCTCTACAACTTTGTGTCTCACAAGCCAAGCCCAAAAATGCTTCATTTGGAAGGTATGAGCTAAGACATTATAGGTCCTTTTGAAAGTCAACAAAAAGTCAACAACTTCAAAAGGGCATAACTTGAGATTGGTAAATGATATGGACATGAAACCAGTGGGGTTGGTTAGAGGACTCTTCAAGCTTTCCAAAATGTCCAAGAACACCCTCATAGCATTAAAATTGAAGGATATGTGCCCTTGCAAAGTTGGGAAATTTTGGGTTGGTTTATGATGAAAATGGAGGTCTAAAATCAATTTCTTCCAAATGGGCTTGCCAAATGATGACCCAATCCATACAATAACTTCATGCACGACCCAAACCATTAAAAATCATATTTTTTATTATTTTATTTTTATTTATTTTGATTTAATTCATTAAAAATCATTTTAAATAAAAATAAAATATGAAAATATAAGATTTGAATTGGATCAAGCTTCTAGAAAATCATAAATTTGATTAGAATTGAAGAGGAAAGAAATCATGAGGATTAGCCAAAAATAGCAAGTGTTCATACATGAATATTTGATTTTTAAGGCATGATCATTTTGAATCTTTTCATATCAAATTTTCCACACAAGTGATCAACTTTTTGACCTAAATTCAGTCTCCTATAAGTACTTAACTCATTACAATCACAAGCCACGAATGGACACAGCCTCAAGAGTAAGTTCACAACTTCAAAAAAAACCTCTCAAAACTAACATTCGGATTCATTGATACAAGGTGTTTGAAGGTAATCTAAAGACATAGCAATGTTCCTTGGACATCCATGAAGCAATACCAATGCTTATTTGCATCTAAAACCTCTCCATTCGCATAATCCGATTCAAAACATTCTTCACATTTTAATTTTTCGATTCTGGTTATTGAATGGTTTTTAATGAATTTTGATTGATCAATCTTGTTTGTGTGATAGTATAGATGCTTTCTGGACAAAAAAATTGGAGCTTCGTGACCTAAATCACAAACGGCCATTGTTAGGGTTTCACCTTTGAATTTAGGGTTTTATGATTTACTGAATTTAAATGAATTTGAAGGACATAATGTGATTGTATGGACTGTGAGGATCATGTTTCATTGATCAATTTGTAGAAATTGCACTGTCTTGCTATTATTTGAAATTCGCAGGTTTGTGTCCGCAGGAAAATTCGCAGGTATTTCCCTAGATAATTTCGCAGGAAAACCTGCGAATTCAATGAAGAAGATGAAGTTATGCTGGCGCCAAAATTCAAGTTTGAAAAAATGTTTTAAAATATTATGAATTAATCTTGTTTATGTTTCACAAGCACGCGCTTGTCCCAGTGGAAAGTCAGGCATGCGTATGATGAGAGTGCAGGGGATCGAATCCTGGCTGTGACAATATTTTTTGAGTTTTTCTCTTTTATTCACTAAACATAATATATTATCAATTGTTGTTGGTTAGTTGGCAGATGCGCTCACCCAGCAGGATTGGTCATGTACTTGTGTGCTTGTTTGAGAGGTCCTGGGTTCGATCCTCCCCCAGGCCTTTTGCTGTTTTCATTATTTTTATGATTTTCCAGGTTTAAAGAACAAAACAATTTGGAGCTCATTCTTCTTGCACCATCAGCGCGCAGCTCAGTTGGTAATCCTCCTCATCATCCAGGTATAGGACCTGGGTTCAAATCCCAGGTCCTGCTTCTTTTGGTTTATTATTTTCTTTGCTTTTATTATTATTTTCTATATTATATTAAAATGATTTCTAAATTATAAAAGGTATATATTATGTTTTCTAAATTCTAAAAAATTTATTTTCTAAATTCAAAAATTAGTTTTTATTATTATGTATTTAAATGTATGTATGTATTATTTAGTTAAATAAATTATTATTATAAATTAAGTCTTAATATTTTTTGAATATACATTAAACCTTATTTTTTCCAAAACCCTAATTATATAATCAAACCCTAATTTTATAAACCCTAGTTTATTTTTTCTAAACAATTATTAAAAACCTAATTTTATTTTCTAATTTTTTTGTAAATATAATTATTATGCATATATTTTATCTAAAATAATTAACTTATGATTAAATCCATTTTAATATATAAATATTCTATCATTATTTATAATTAATTATATATGTAAATAATTTCTAAAATTGCAAAATTTAATAATTTCTCATAATATGTTCATAATTTATTTAATTTGTTTATAATTTTAAATTTTATGATTAATTAATATAATTGTTCTTATTTTTCTATTAAGCCATTAAAATTTTATTTTGTTTATTATGCTTATTACTAATCCATATATTTTTAAATTATGCTTATTATTATTTCACTAACCTTATTTATTTTTAATTGTTACTAACCCCTATTATAATTATTATTGCTTATTTATTTATTTTACTTATTATTTATATTTTTGCTATTTATTTTTAATTGCTTTATTTTTATTATTATGTAAATGCTCCTGGATGTAATTTTTGTAATATTTAAGTTATTTAATTTTCATGCCATGGTTAGTAAAATAGGGAGTGTAAACATGTATTATACTTAAAAATTGAATTTAGATCACTTAAATTATAAGATAAATATAAAATTAAACACTCACACACGTATGTCGATCTTTGATCGCCATCTCACTTTCTAGGGTTACCTCTCATTGTTGCCTAATCATAAGGTCAAGTGGGGTGTATAAAGCAAAAGTCCCTTAAAAGAAAAGTCATCTAGTCCCTTCACAATAAAAGATCAAGTCCCTTAATGGTTGCCTTTCAATATGATCTTGTCCCTTTCGAATAATGATGACAGTCCCTCCTAAATGCTTAATACACCCTACAGTTGCCTTCATTAAACAGATGTCCCTCATATGTCCCTCACATCCAAGGTAATGACTACCTATTCCTTAATAATAGGGATAGTCTTACCACTTAAAGGATAAAGAACAGAAAGACTTAAACTTTAGGGTAGGTTCCTCGTAGTTACTTGCTCACTATTCAAACTTTTCAAACACTTCATAAATTTCAAACAATTTTCAAACACAAGTTTTTTATGCATCCGTACATGGATCATTATCAAACTCTTATGAAAAATTTTATTCACACATTTCACATTTTCAAAAACATTTTAAAGTGAGCTAAGTAACTAAGAGCCCATGGATAACCATGGATGTAAAGGGTGCTAACACCTTCCCTTTACATAACCTACCCCCCGGACCCAAAAATCTTTTAAAAGGTCTTTCCTGTTCTTTTATGCCTTTCCTTTGGATAAAATAAAAGTCGGTGGCGACTCTTGCTATCCGCAACATAACTAAAGTCAGTTCTCCCACCGTGTTACAGAACTGGCGACTCTGCTGGGGACTTAATAAAAGAGGGGTACCCTTAGAAATTAGATCACTTTAAATTGTTTGCCTTGTTTGCTTTATATTATCTTGTTGGGGTGCTCTTATGTGTGAAAGGTCCTAACCCGGATCTAGTGTACCTTAGGTAAATGGCAATAGACCAAGGAAACTGTACGACGTATATCGATACGGTTGATCTGGTGGCCATAGTTAGTGTGACTTCTTGGTTGGTGCTTATGTTCCTTAAGTCAAGTTGAGGATAATATGAGGCTGCCATATGTTGTCAATGCACTAACTAACTTTTAGAACCCTAGTTAACTCATCTTAGCCTTTAGAAAGTAGTGAGGTAACCGGCTTTAGTGCAGACTGAAGTTGGTTGACACTCGATACTACACTCATTGAGATCTTAAACTTGGAGGGTTTTGGTTGGCAAGTAAGTTGCCTTCTGATCAACCACCCTTGTGAAGGATCAATGATATTGAGATCCCTTAGAACCTGGTTACTTTTGTAGGACAGGATGAACCATCTAACTTCAGGGGAGGGTACTTACCTTTGAACCTCATGCAAGCCTTTAAACCTAGGGCTATTGTGTGACTTGCTTGTGTGTGCCACATGTTTGTGATTGAGCATAACATCATAGCATCATCATGCATCATAAGCATAGCATTTTCACTAACCATTTCAAGGACCAAAGGATTTATCTTTGTTCTTTGTTGCAGGTCATGGCTTCTGCTCGTAGAAACACCATCAGGATCAACTTTGTGGGCATACCTGCTAAGCTTAAAGAGTTGGTTTCTCAAGTGTCTGATCATTCCCAGTTCATCAAGAGACATGGTAACCTATTGGATCTAGTCACCTCAGGGTTCAATGAAGACATGATGAGTGTCCTGTTTCAGTTCTTTGATCCTAAGCACCATTGCTTCACATTCCCCGACTATCAGCTGGTTCCAACAATGGAAGAATTCTCTAAACTTCTGGGTATACCTGTTCTTGATCAAAGACCCTTCACAGGCTTGGAGAAGGAACTTAAACCAGAAGTTATTGCTGCAGCTCTACATCTGAAGAAGTCTGATATTGTTCTAGAAACGAGAAGTGGAGTCAAGGGTGTTCTAGCTAAGGTGTTGATAGAGAAGGCTCAAATGTTCTTGAAGGCCATGAGTCATGATGCTTTTGAGGAGATCTTAGCCTTGCTGATATATGGTTTAGTATTGTTCCCCAATCCAGATCAGTTCATAGATGTTCATGCCATCAACATTTTCCTGAGTCACAATCCAGTGCCTACATTGCTTGGAGACATCCTGCATTCTCTTCATACCCGTACTACAAGGGCAAGAGGAACTTTGATGTGCTGCATACCTTTGCTATCTAGGTGGTTTATTTCTCACCTTCCTCGCTCAGTGATGAAGAATGAGCAAGGGTTCAGATGGTCCAAGAGGATCATGTCACTTTCTCACTCAGATATCCATTGGTGCTCCAGATCTATGGAGAATGTCACTATCATTGACCGTTGTGGGGAGTTTCCTAATGTGCCACTTCTAGGCATAAGAGGAGGCATCACCTACAACCCCTCTCTAGCTTTACGACAGTTTGGTTACGCTCGGAGTGATGGTCCTCATGACATGTTAATTCAGGGCATTGTGTTTGACTACGACAACGATCTTCAAGGTTACCGTCAGAGATTCATACGAGCTTGGGGAAAAGTAAACAGGGTTGACAGCAAGACACTGGAGCCTAAGTATACTATTCCTATGGAAGCTTATCTCAGATGGGTGCGATCTCGTGCTCAGACTCTCATGATGCCATATCCTGCTATCCTGCCAGTTACCATGGAACCTGTTGCTGAAGGGGACACTGCTTATACCATCCTTCACCCAGACATGCCTACTGACATGGAAGATTTACAGAGGTCCTGGATCCAGTTGAAGGAGCAAAGGGATACTTTCGAGGCTCATTACAAAGCAAGCCAAGAAAGAATCCTGGAACTAACAAAGCAACTTCACGAGGAGCGGAATCTCAACTCATACCTCAACACAAAGAGGAAACGTCCATGGGAGACTTAAAACCCCATCTTTTGTACTTATTTCATTTCATTTTTTGTAAGCCCAAGAGGAAAAACAAATTTATTACTAATAAAAGCTTACTTTCGTGTTTGTTTAAGCAAATTTAAATCCTACGGTCCTTGGAAACATTGCATATGCATTCACATATCATTTCATTACATCACAGGTTTATAATTGTGCACAGGTTTCTCATCTTCTCGCTGTTTATTTCAGCAATGGCTCTTGAACAATCAGTTAAGGATCTCCAGACACAAAATGCACAGTTCCAAGAGCTGATCCTGAACCTGTCCAAGGGGCAGGATGAATTGAAGACACTGCTGGCCAAGAAGACTAAGAAGACTAGAAGGTCAGGTGGCCTGATCAACATGGGAAGAAGGTTCAAAGGTCTTGCCAAGACCAAGGAACCAGTTGAAGACTATGAATCTGAAGAATCTGAAAAAGAGGGAGGCAGTCTCCACAACACTATGGGGGACTCTGATTCTGAGGCTAATTATTACCATGATCCTAATGAAGACAAATTCAAGATGCTGGTGGATAGAATGGATGCTATGGAGTTGCAGAAATCTTCTGGGCTAGATTTTGAAGATTTGAGTCTGATATCTGGGGTTGTCATACCCATTGGTTTCAAGGTTCCTACCTTTGTTGTTTATGATGGGGTCTCCTGTCCCAAGCTGCATTTGAGGTCTTATGTCAGAAGAATCCAACCTCACACTGCTGATAAGAAGTTGTGGATCCATTTTTTTCAAGAGAGCTTATCTGGAGCTCAATTGGAGTGGTATTATCAATTTGAGAGTGTCAACATCAGAGATTGGAATGATCTTGCTGAAGCTTTCTATAAGCAGTATCAATACAATGCTGATTTAGCTCCCACTCGCATGCAGCTGCAAAGCATGTCTATGGGTGCCAAAGAAAGTTTCAAGGAGTATGCTCAGAAGTGGAGAGATTTAGCTGGAAGAGTTCAACCCCCTCTGACTGACAGGGAGTTAGTTGATATGTTCATGTGTACGCTGAATGGTCCATTTTACAGTCATCTCATTGGAAGCTCATCATCTGGCTTCACTGAGTTGATCATGACAGGAGAGCGAGTGGAAAATGGTATAAAGAATGGCAAGATCCAGGTGGGTACTTCTTCATCAAGTGCTGCAAAGAAGCCTCCCACTGGGAAGAAAGAATCCAATGCTGTTTATGGTCAGCCTGATCGTAACAGAAGGCATCAGTCTGTTAGTGCAGTTCATATTTCAAATCCAACTCCTGCAACAACAGAGCAGCCACAGGGCAACCAACAAAGGGCTAGAAGGCAGTTCACGAAGATCAACATGTCACTGGCTCAGGCATTGCAACACTTATTAAAGGCTGAACTCATTACTCTGAAAGAGGCTCCTCAGAATCCTAATGTTACCTCTCCCATGTATAATCCCAATGCACAATGTGCATATCATTCAAACTGTCAGGGACATGATACTAATAACTGCTGGGTCTTGAAGAATAAAATTCAAGATATGATTGAGGCTGGAGAGATTGAGTTTGACCCTCCGGGTACTCCAAATGTGATTACTGCTCCCATGCCAAATCACGAGAAGACGGTCAATGCCATTGATGAAGATTTACATATCCATTCAGTTGCGGAGTTGACCACACCATTGTCTGTCATCAGAAAGAAGTTAGTACAAGCTGGGTTCTTTCCGGGTTGTCGTGAAGATTGTGTTTATTGTGAGTATAATCCAGATAAGTGTTGGAGGTTGAAGGACGGAATTCAACGTCTCATGAATAATTACACCATAGTGTTCGAAAGGAGACCACCTTCCGTGGAAAGTATGGTAGATCATATTACGCAAGGTAAGAAGACTGAAGAGGTTGACATGGTTGATAAAGTACCGGTAAGAATCACTTCAAAGAGACCTATTAAAATCACCCATCAGGGTCCAATCAAGATTACTGCTGAAGGCCCTGTGAAAGTTGTTGCTGAAGCCAGAGTGGCTCCTCTGATCATTACTACTCCTGGTCCTATTCCATATACATCTGATAAAGTTGTGCCTTGGCATTATGGATCTGATGTTTACATCCATGGTGTTAAGCAGGAGCCCTTAACTGATGTGCCTGTTGATGTTGACAATATTGCTGGATCTAGTAAGATCACACGAAGCGGAAGAGTGTTTTCTCCACCAGTTATTTCCAAGAATGCAGTTACTCCTGTTGCTACCTCTACCACTGATGCTCGGGGCAAGGGTCCTGTTATTGAACCAATATCTACTGATGTGCCAGCTGCTGATGATCTCTCTAAGCAGATGGAAGAAGTATTGAAAATCATTCGCAAGAGTGATTATGACATTGTTGATCAGTTGGGACATACTCCCTCAAAGATTTCCATGTTATCCTTGTTGTTATGTTCTGAAGCTCATGCAAAAGCTTTGATCAAGTTTCTGAAGACTGCTCATGTACCCAATGCAATTTCTGTTGACCAGTTTGAGAATTGTGTTGCCCACCTGACCTATGATAATGGGTTAGGATTTTCTGATGCTGATTTGACCCCTGCCAAGAGGGATCATAACAGGGCCTTGCATATCTCAATTGAATGCAGGGGCACTACCCTGTCACATGTACTGATAGACAATGGTTCCTCTTTGAATGTGTTGCCCAAGGAAGTCCTAAATAAGTTGAGTCCTGAAGATGTTGTGCTGAAGCCCAGTAGTATTGTGGTGAAGGCTTTTGATGGTTCTAGAAGAGTAGTGCATGGGGAAATTGGTCTCCCAATCAAAGTTGGGTCCCAGGTTTTTACTGCTACATTTTTTGTGATGGATATTCGTCCTTCGTACTCTTGTCTGCTTGGTCGTCCCTGGATCCATGGGGCAAGTGCTGTAACCTCTACATTACACCAAAAGTTGAGATATCTGGTGGAAGGAAAGGTTGTTACCTTCTATGGAGAAGAAGAATACTTTGTCAGCCATGTAAACACTTTCAAGTATCTAGAAATGGAAGGTGAATACATTGAAACTCCGTGTCAGACATTTGAAGTGGTTCCCTGGATTGTTAATGATTATGTAGCTCCTCCTGTTGCGAAGAAAGTTCCTGTGGTCACCAGAAAACCTCCAACAATGGCAATGGCCTCCCTCAATGATTCTAGGGCTGTGGTAGATGAAGGTGGTTGTACTATTTGGGGTCAGCTTCCTGATATCCCATACAAGTCTGACAAATTTGGTTTGGGTTTCACTGCAGAGTCCCAGAAGGCTATTCGTCGTGCTCGTGCTGTTCGTATCACCAATCAAGGGGTTATGAAAGATCAGATCAATGCTGTGGGAGACTATGATGAAGACTACAACTTGGATGCTTGGATTTTTCCTACTGTGGGTGCTGGACTCAATAATTGGAAAGCTGAAGATGTTATCCCTATCTCCTTTAGTCAGGAGTAAATACTATTACTGTGTTGTTGCTTTTAAGTTTGTAATTTCTTGAACAATAAAACTTTCAAGCCTTGTGCCTTACCCGGGGCACAATGGTGTGCTTGTTACGGGCTGTCATTTCATTTGCATACTTCATTCAATAAAAATCAGTGGACGTTTCGTTTTCGTAAAAATTGTGTTCCTTGTCTTTCTTTTCTTTTATTTTTTTGCTTTATCAGCTATGTGTTCTTACACACACCCACATCACTAAAATGCAGATCCTCATCCACTCTGGATCCTGTTGATAACAGTTCTACTATTGCCAATTATAATTTCGAGAATCCGATCTATCAAACTGAAGACGGAAATGAGGACGATTGTGAAGTACCTGTAGAGCTTGCTAGGTTGTTACAACAAGAAGAGAAAGCTATACAGCCACATGAAGAGCCAGTCGAAGTTGTGAATCTGGGAACTGAAGAAAACAGGAAAGAGGTCAAGATAGGGGCTGATTTAGAGGATAGTGTCAAGAGCAGATTGATTCAAATGTTACGTGACTATGTGGAGATCTTTGCTTGGTCTTATGAAGATATGCCAGGGTTGGATACAAACATTGTAGTTCACCGTTTACCAGTAAAAGAAGATTGTCGTCCAAAGAAGCAGAAAGTTCGTCGTATGCGTCCTGAAATGTCAAAGAAGATCAAAGCAGAGGTAATGAAACAGTTCAATGCAGGGTTCTTAGCAGTGACTTCTTATCCTCAGTGGGTTGTAAATGTAGTACCAGTTCCTAAGAAAGATGGTAAGGTACGTATGTGTGTAGACTACAGAGATTTGAACAAGGCCAGCCCTAAAGATGACTTCCCACTTCCTCATATTGATGTTCTGGTAGACAACACTGCTCAGCATAAGGTATTCTCTTTTATGGATGGTTTCTCTGGTTACAACCAAATCAAGATGGCACCTGAAGATATGGAGAAGACAACATTTGTTACACAGTGGGGCACTTTTTGTTATAAGGTGATGCCATTTGGTTTGAAGAATGCAGGGGCAACATATCAGCGTGCTATGGTGGCTTTGTTTCATGATATGATTCATCATGAGATAGAGGTATATGTGGATGATATGATAGCCAGGTCCCAGAATGAAGAGCAACATCTTGATCATTTGCATAAATTGTTTGAGAGGTTGAAGAAGTACAAGTTGAGATTGAACCCAAACAAGTGTACTTTTGGAGTTAGATCGGGTAAGCTCCTGGGTTTCATTGTCAGTGGAAAAGGTATTGAAGTGGATCCTGCAAAAGTGAAAGCTATACGAGAGATGCCAGCTCCCCGTACTGAGAAGGAGGTTAGAGGTTTCTTGGGACGATTGAATTACATTGCAAGATTTATTTCCCAATTAACTGCCATCTGTGAGCCAATCTTCAAGTTGTTGAAGAAAGATCAGGTGATGGAATGGAATGATGAGTGCCAGACTGCCTTTGATGAAATCAAGAGATATCTGCTAGAACCTCCAATTTTGATGCCACCAGTTGATGGAAGACCCTTGATTATGTACTTAACAGTGTTAGACAACTCAATGGGGTGTGTGTTGGGGCAACATGACGAGTCTGGTCGAAAAGAGCAGGCAATATACTACCTTAGCAAAAAGTTTACCGACTGTGAAACAAGAGACTCACTGCTCGAGAAAACTTGTTGCGCTTTGGCATGGGCTGCTCGCCGACTAAGACAGTACATGTTGACCCATACTACCTTGTTGATTTCAAAGATGGATCCAATTAAGTACATATTTGAGAAACCTGCTCTCTCCGGAAGAATTGCAAGATGGCAAATGATCTTGACAGAATATGACATACAGTATACTACTCAGAAGGCCATTAAGGGAAGTGTTGTTGCTGATCATTTGGCTCATCAAGCAGTAGATGATTACCAGTCAATGAGTTTTGAGTTCCCTGATGAAGACATTATGATTATTACCAAAGAACCTGAACAATATGACGGACCTGAACAAGGATCCCGATGGACTATGGTTTTTGATGGTGCCTCTAATGCACTTGGTAATGGTGTTGGTGTTGTGATTAGTTCCCCTGAAGGTTGTCATACCCCGATTACTGCCAGACTTTGTTTCTATTGTACCAATAACATGGCTGAGTATGAGGCATGTATCCTGGGTATTAAAGCTGCTATTGATATGAAGATTCAATTCCTTGATGCGTATGGAGATTCAGCCCTAGTAGTAAGTCAGATTAAAGGAGATTGGGATACCAAGCATGATAACCGCATTCCTTACAGAGAGCATGTGTTGTCTTTGATCCCACATTTCAAAGAGATCACTTTTGGACATATTCCACGAAGAGAGAATCAGTTGGCAGATGCTTTGGCCACCATGGCATCCATGTTTGAGATCAGCTGGGATGATGAAGCTCCCAAGATTACTATTGATAGATTTGAAAAGCCTGCATACTGCAATGAGATTGACACTGAAGGTGCAGAGGAGAAGCCTTGGTTCTATGAAGTAAAAAGATATCTTGAAGCTCAGGAGTTCCCTGAAGGGGCAACTGTCAAAGATAGGAAGTTTCTGAGAAGGTTTTCTGCTAAGTTCTTTTTGAGTAATGGGATTCTGTACAAGCGCAATCATGATTCAACTATGCTCCGTTGTGTGGATAAGAAGGAAGCTACAGAAATTATGGAAGAGATGCATGATGGGACTTTTGGCACTCATTCTAGTGGTCATACTATGGCAAAGAAGATATTGAGAGCAGGTTACTATTGGTCTACCATGGAAGCTGATTGCTATCAACACTCCAGAACTTGTCACAAGTGTCAAATTTATGCTGATAAAGTACATGTACCTCCATCACCATTGAATGTGTTGACTGCTCCTTGGCCCTTTGCCATGTGGGGCATTGATATGATTGGTGAGATCAAGCCTACTGCTTCTAATGGGCATCGTTTCATCCTGGTTGCTATTGATTACTTCACGAAGTGGGTAGAGGCAGCTTCATTTGCATCTGTTACCAAGAATGTTGTGGCTCGATTCATTAAGAATAATCTTATATGTAGATATGGCATCCCTGAAAGGATTATTACTGACAATGGCTCTAATCTGAACAACACTATGATTACTGATCTCTGCACGCAGTTCAAGATTAAGCATCACAACTCTTCTCCGTATCGTCCAAAGATGAATGGGGCAGTTGAAGCTGCTAATAAGAACATTAAGAAGATTGTACAGAAGATGACTGTTACTTACAAGGATTGGCATGAGATGTTACCATTTGCTCTTCATGGTTATCGTACCACAATACGTACTTCAACAGGGGCAACCCCATTCTCCTTAGTCTATGGTATGGAAGCAGTTTTGCCCATTGAAGTTCAGATCCCCTCCTTAAGAATTATGAAGGATGCAGGCTTGGATGAAGATGAGTGGATTCAGACTCGACTTGACCAGATAAATTTAATTGATGAGAAGAGGTTAGCAGCAGTTTGTCATGGCCAGATGTACCAGAAGCGAATGATCAAAGCTTTTAATAAGAAGGTTAAGCCAAAGGTATATCAGGCTGGTGACTTGGTAATCAAGCGTATCATATTACCACAGGGTGATCCTAGGGGCAAGTGGACTCCAACATATGAAGGACCATTTGTAGTCAAGACAGTGTTCTCAGGAGGTGCCATGATACTGACTACAATGGATGGTGAAGACTTCCCACAGCCTGTAAACGCAGACATAGTTAAAAAATACTACGCATAAAAAGAGACCCGCTAGGTTGACAGGCCTAGGCAAAAATAAGGGCATCCCGGCAAACCAAAAGGGTTTGGGCAAAAATTAGGGATATATATATATATAAAAAGATGTACACCCGGCAAGTCGAAAACCTGAAAAGGCGGCTTGGGCAAAAAAGGGTATCCCGGTGGATTGAAAACCTGAAAGGGCAATCCAGGCAAAAGTTAGGGATTAAAGCGTATGACTATGTCTCGTTTGGATCACCCATGAAACTGCAACCAGCTGTACCACTTATTCAAGTTCGAACAGATAAAGCTCAATCCAATCGTTTCCGTCTCAACAGCAGAAGATGAGATACTTGAAGATAATGGAAATAGTAGAATTGAAACTCAATAGGATTATTTCCCACATAGTTGATTCTCTTTGTTTTGTAAAATTTTATGACAAAATCCTCTTACTAGGGTTTATGTCTCCTTGTACAAATTTACCCGTGTATGGGTCACTTTTTGATATAAATAAATTCAATCTTTTGAATCCAGATTTACTTTTACCCTATTTACATAAGCGAAACGTCCATCGGTTGTGTTTGAATGTATTATGCTTTTGAATATGATTGATGTTTACCAGAAATGCATGTATGTTTTTTTAATATGATTGATGTTTACCAGAAATGCATGAAAATGCAGTAATAGTATTTACTAAGGACGAACGAGGGAAGGATTTCAACGAAGCTCCGCCGGTTCATCTCTACAAAACAGTTACAAATCCACAGTAGGGCAAATCCATCTTCATAAAGTTACATCTCCCCTGGAATTTATATCCATCTCTTTTATCCTCATACGGATATTCGGGAATTTACTTTCCAATAAGGGTATGACGAACGAAGACGGGATGTTATATCTACCCTACTATCAAACGAAGACGAAGGTTATATATACCTTACTATCCCCAGCAGACGGGAGGTTATATATACCTTGCTATCCCCAGCAGACGGAAGGTTATGTATAATATATTATCAAACAAGACAGGAACAGGTTCCTTATATTCTTCAACAACGAATCGGGATTTATTTTCCCTGGCCAGCAGTTGTTATACGAAGATATCAAGACGCTTCAGGCAGCATCATATCATACATACATCATTTACATCATACCATAACATACATATACATAGATACATAATACATTACCTAAGTGCATCATGTTATACATGCATACATAATGCACAAGCTAATACTATCATACAGAATGCTACCTTGTTTTCAGGTTAATTATCCAGCAAACGAACTCGTGATTATCAGGACTGCTTTATCCTCCTGAAAGTTATCATCCCTCAGGATTGCTTTATCCTCCTGAAAGCATACTACCATCTCAGGACTGCTTCATCCTCCTGACAGCTTCTTGTACCTCAGGATTGCTTTATCCTCCTGAAAACATACAATTACCCCAGGAATGCTTCATCCTCCTGGAAGATTATTACTACCTCAGGATTGCTTTACCCTCCTGATAGCTTATTGTACCTCAGGATTGCCCTACCCTCCTGAAAGCATATCATCAAATCTCTCAAGACTGCTTCATCCTCTTGAAAGCATATTACTACATCAGGACTGCTTTATCCTCCTGAAAGCTTATTATTACCTCAGGGCTGCTACATCCTCCTGATAAGCTATTATCAATATCATCAGGACTGCTTTATCCTCCTGAAAGCTTATTATTACCTCAGGGCTGCTTTATCCTCCTGACAGTTTCTCATACATCAGGACTGCTTCATCCTCCTGACAGCTATCATCATTACTTCAGGATTGCTTCATCCTCCTGAAAGCATATCACTACATCAGGATTGCTTCATCCTCCTGAAAACTATTATTATACCTTCATATTTTGGACTGCTTTATCCTCCAATAAATGCATCTGAAGAACTTTTCCCCCAGTGGCATCTTTAAGCCCACTCAAGCATATTCAACTAGCCATCCATATCACTCTATGCACTGGCGAGTGCAAATTTTTGGGCTTTTGTGTTCAATCCCCTTCAACCTTCCAGGTCATGACTGGAAAATATACCAATCTAACCCCTCAGGTTTCAGAAAATTGAACAGGGGCAGCTGTTGCACCCCAAAATTTGCCCTCACAATACAAGACTTTGTGTGCTAAGAAGGTTCACAAGGTTCACAAGATTCACAATGCTTTCAAGACCTTTCATGAGGTTCATGAAGTCTACAAGTCACTTCATGAAGGTTCACAAGGTTCACAAGATTCACAACACTTACAAGGCCTTTCATGAGGTTCATGAAGTCTACAAGTCACTTTATGAGGTTCACAAGGTTCACAAGATTCATAATGTTTACAAGACCTTTCATGAGGTTCATGAAGTCTACAAGTCACTTTATGAAGTTCACAAGATTCACAAGGTTCACAATACCTCCCATGAGATTCATAAGACATTTTATGATGGTTCACAAGGTTCACAAAGTTCACAATTGGTCAGAAGAGTTGACAATTCCCTCAGACAATGCATCTCCTAAGCAGTGCATCCAAAACTAGGGTTTTGACTTTAATCAGGCTAAATGAACTTCCAAGACTTCAAATGAGCTTCATAACATCTTATATGTATGTAAGAACCCCCATGACAAGTTTCAAGACTTTTCTCAAAAGTTTGCTCAGTCAGATGATCAGATAAGTCAAAACCAGTCAAAGCAGTTAAAAAGTCAAACTGAGGTCAACTGTGGTCAAACCAAAGTCAAACTTCATGATTTTTTGCTAACATCAAGTATATGAAGTAAAAGTCATCATTTGAGCAAGGATTGATCATGATTCATCAAGGAGATTTCAGATCATCAAGAATCAGGAGTTTCTAAATTAGGGTTTTCTCAGTAAAAGTCAACTGAACTTTGACCAGCCATAACTTTCACATGCTTCATCACCAAGTCTTCACTCAAAGCTCATATTTAAGGAAATTTAATTCTCTACAACTTTGTGTCTCACAAGCCAAGCCCAAAAATGCTTCATTTGGAAGGTATGAGCTAAGACATTATAGGTCCTTTGAAAGTCAACAAAAAGTCAACAACTTCAAAAGGGCATAACTTGAGATTGGTAAATGATATGGATATGAAACCAGTGGGGTTGGTTAGAGGACTCTTCAAGCTTTCCAAAATGTCCAAGAACACCCTCATAGCATTAAAATTGAAGGATATGTGCCCTTGCAAAGTTGGGAAATTTTGGGTTGGTTTATGATGAAAATGGAGGTCTATAATCAATTTCTTCCAAATGGGCTTGCCAAATGATGACCCAATCCATACAATAACTTCATGCACGACCCAAACCATTAAAAATCAGATTTTTTATTATTTTATTTTTATTTATTTTGATTTAATTCATTAAAAATCATTTTAAATAAAAATAAAATATGAAAATATAAGATTTGAATTGGATCAAGCTTCTAGAAAATCATAAATTTGATTAGAATTGAAGAGGAAAGAAATCATGAGGATTAGCCAAAAATAGCAAGTGTTCATACATGAATATTTTATTTTTAAGGCATGATCATTTTGAATCTTTTCATATCAAATTTTCCACACAAGTGATCAACTTTTTGACCTAAATTCAGTCTCCTATAAGTACTTAACTCATTACAATCACAAGCCACGAATGGACACAGCCTCAAGAGTAAGTTCACAACTTCAAAAAAAACCTCTCAAAACTCACATTCGGATTCATTGATACAAGGTGTTTGAAGGTAATCTAAAGACATAGCAATGTTCCTTGGACATCCATGAAGCAATATCAATGCTTATTTGCATCTAAAACCTCTCCATTCGCATAATCCGATTCAAAACATTCTTCACATTTTAATTTTTCGATTCTGGTTATTGAATGGTTTTTAATGAATTTTGATTGATCAATCTTGTTTGTGTGATAGTATAGATGCTTTCTGGACAAAAAAATTGGAGCTTCGTGACCTAAATCACAAACGGCCATTGTTAGGGTTTCACCTTTGAATTTAGGGTTTTATGATTTACTGAATTTAAATGAATTTGAAGGACATAATGTGATTGTATGGACTGTGAGGATCATGTTTCATTGATCAATTTGTAGAAATTGCACTGTCTTGCTATTATTTAAAATTCGCAGGTTTGTGTCCGCAGGAAAATTCGCAGGTATTTCCCTAGATAATTTCGCAGGAAAACCTGCGAATTCAATGAAGAAGATGAAGTTATGCTGGCGCCAAAATTCAAGTTTGAAAAACTGTTTTAAAATATTATGAATTAATCTTGTTTATGTTTCACAAGCACGCGCTTGTCCCAGTGGAAAGTCAGGCATGCGTATGATGAGAGTGCAGGGGATCGAATCCTGGCTGTGACAATATTTTTTGAGTTTTTCTCTTTTATTCACTAAACATAATATATTATCAATTGTTGTTGGTTAGTTGGCAGATGCGCTCACCCAGCAGGATTGGTCATGTACTTGTGTGCTTGTTTGAGAGGTCCTGGGTTCGATCCTCCCCCAGGCCTTTTGCTGTTTTCATTATTTTTATGATTTTCCAGGTTTAAAGAACAAAACAATTTGGAGCTCATTCTTCTTGCACCATCAGCGCGCAGCTCAGTTGGTAATCCTCCTCATCATCCAGGTATAGGACCTGGGTTCAAATCCCAGGTCCTGCTTCTTTTGGTTTATTATTTTCTTTGCTTTTATTATTATTTTCTATATTATATTAAAATGATTTCTAAATTATAAAAGGTATATATTATGTTTTCTAAATTCTAAAAAATTTATTTTCTAAATTCAAAAATTAGTTTTTATTATTATGTATTTAAATGTATGTATGTATTATTTAGTTAAATAAATTATTATTATAAATTAAGTCTTAATATTTTTTGAATATACATTAAACCTTATTTTTTCCAAAACCCTAATTATATAATCAAACCCTAATTTTATAAACCCTAGTTTATTTTTTCTAAACAATTATTAAAAACCTAATTTTATTTTCTAATTTTTTTGTAAATATAATTATTATGCATATATTTTATCTAAAATAATTAACTTATGATTAAATCCATTTTAATATATAAATATTCTATCATTGTTTATAATTAATTATATATGTAAATAATTTCTAAAATTGCAAAATTTTAATAATTTCTCATAATATGTTCATAATTTATTTAATTTGTTTATAATTTTAAATTTTATGATTAATTAATATAATTGTTCTTATTTTTCTATTAAGCCATTAAAATTTTATTTTGTTTATTATGCTTATTACTAATCCATATATTTTTAAATTATGCTTATTATTATTATTTCACTAACCTTATTTATTTTTAATTGTTACTAACCCCTATTATAATTATTATTGCTTATTTATTTATTTTACTTATTATTTATATTTTTGCTATTTATTTTTAATTGCTTTATTTTTATTATTATGTAAATGCTCCTGGATGTAATTTTTGTAATATTTAAGTTATTTAATTTTCATGCCATGGTTAGTAAAATAGGGAGTGTAAACATGTATTATACTTAAAAATTGAATTTAGATCACTTAAATTATAAGATAAATATAAAATTAAACACTCACACACGTAAGTCGATCTTTGATCGTCATCTCACTTTCTAGGGTTACCTCTCATTGTTGCCTAATCATAAGGTCAAGTGGGGTGTATAAAGCAAAAGTCCCTTAAAAGAAAAGTCATCTAGTCCCTTCACAATAAAAGATCAAGTCCCTTAATGGTTGCCTTTCAATATGATCTTGTCCCTTTCGAATAATGATGACAGTCCCTCCTAAATGCTTAATACACCCTACAGTTGCCTTCATTAAACAGATGTCCCTCATATGTCCCTCACATCCAAGGTAATGACTACTTATTCCTTAATAATAGGGATAGTCTTACCACTTAAAGGATAAAGAACAGAAAGACTTAAACTTTAGGGTAGGTTCCTCGTAGTTACTTGCTCACTATTCAAACTTTTCAAACACTTCATAAATTTCAAACAATTTTCAAACACAAGTTTTTTACGCATCCGTACATGGATCATTATCAAACTCTTATGAAAATTTTTATTCACACATTTCACATTTTCAAAAACATTTTAAAGTGAGCTAAGTAACTAAGAGCCCATTGTCGCTCCCGGGATTTTCATCCTAGTACAAACGCGAAAGTGGCGCGGAAAGGTTAGAGTCGCCAGCCAAACATTTTTATCCCGAATGAATGGGAAAGGTAATGTTGCACAAACCTGAGGAAGAAGGAAAGGACAAGGCCTTGCGAACCAAAGATCGGAGTTCGGGAGTCGGTTACGACCTGGGAAGGTATTAGCACCCCAGATCGTCCGCCGTACCCGACGGGATCCACGCTTGCTTGTTTGTTTCAAAGGGTGAGAAAATAAGATGCTGCTGAATAAAACCGCTAACTGGAATGAGGATGAGAAATGAGAAAAGAACTGAAATAAGAAAATGGAAAGAAAGGGAGAAATGTAGGGAAAATAAAGAATGTGCTCGAACGGGCCCTACCCCGCTGCCTACGTACCTCATCGGGATAATGAGGATCAGAGTCGACGTAGTTCGCCTAACCTAGGCGGGAACTATTTGTTTGTGTTTTTTTTACAGCTGGAACTGCGTATGTCTATGCTCAGGTGTTGCAGGCTCGTCTGGTACGAGTGCGTTTACCGTCTTGCATGCGAGACAAGTCGTCGCGAGTTCGCGTTGTGAGTGAATGAGATGAGAAGAGAAGTTCCCGCAGGATAGTCGCTTATTATTTGTTTTTATCTTTTAAAAGAAATGTTTTGAATTTGTTTGTGAACATTCTCATACTAAGACCTATCCATCGCGGTGAGTATTTATACCTCGCCCTGAAACAGGACGCGTATAAACACTCCGCAACAAAGTCTCGTGTCGTACAAGATTGTTCGGTTTTTATTAAGTGTTTTATTGCTTTTCTTTTTGAGATGAGAAAGAATGACTCAAGTTGGAAAAGGAAAAATCTAAGGGGACTAAGACACACCCTAATTTTTATTGATTTATTTACAAGGGAGATCCTATGGTTAATGAGGTATTCTAATCCTAAGAAAGAAAAGGAAAGGAAGAAAAGAGAGCTTAGAAACTAACTTACTTCCTAAGGAAGTTAAGTTGTCTCTAAAGAAAGGGAAAACCTATAAGCAAGCACCAAGTGCTAAGGAAAACACATTTAGAATGCATAAAATATAGGAATGAAGTGAGGCTTACCTCAATCTTCCCCCCTACAAAACAAAGATTAGCATGACAATGCATATTGAAAGTAAAATCAAAGAATGAAAGCGATTAAGTACCATAAACGTCCTAGAATGGAACTAGGTTCAAAATAAGACTTAAGTCTAAAGGTGAAGGTACATAAAGGTTACATGACTTCTAAAGTCAGTAGCTACATGTTATAGGTCCCTAAGTATGCTAGGGTACCTCACAAGATCAAACTATGTCAAACTATGTGCAAAAAGTTCACATAAATTCACCTAAATGCAAAGTAAGACTCATGGATGAAATATGAATGCATATGGCTTACAAAAATGGATTAATGCATAAAATGAACATCAAAGTCAGTAATGAATGCTTATGAAGATGGATGAATGAATATACAATCATGGATGCAATGGATTAGGCATATGGAGCAATGAGAAGAAGATATGAGAAGAAACGAGCAAAAATCGCATAAGATCGCACATGATGAAAGTTAAGAAAAAATGGCATGTGAATATGCATGAAATGATTATGGTTCAGTAGCATACAAGGTATGAGATTCACTTAGAATGCATGAATAGGCATTAATGATTTCCACATAATTCAAGTTATTATTTAGAGGAGAAGAGAATCTAGTTTAGGTTAAAGTTAATTCACATAAGTATGCACTTTAAAGCACCAAAACAAACCAAATGAGTATGGTTCAAAAAATGACCTATGACTGGAATTAAAGGCATACAAATGACCTATAATCAACTCCTAAAATCTACCAAAAATCCCTTCAAGAAAATGGCATGAATGTCTTCTTATCATTTAAGTTATGGAGCAAATAGACACATGAATCAACCTAGGATCTAGGTGACATGGAAAAATAGCAAAAAGCCTTTAAAAATTATGAAATTAAATCCCTGGAATAATAAAGTCATTATCTCACATTGTCCAAAAGGATTCCACAAAATTATGCACCAAAGTGCCAAAACAATTACTTGACTAGCAAGGTAGCAATGAATGATCACCCAAAAACAACTCCACAAAGTGGATCAAAAAGGGCACTAAAAATTATGAAAAAAATTCCTAATGAGAATCAAAATGCCACCAATTACAGTGATTAATCATATACAAAAAATAGGTCTCACACCTATGGGGAAAAATCGATTTCGGTCCCTTATGCCAAAACCTTCCTTTTTGGGACAGCTTGTGATCTAAAATCCAAATAAAATATTGAAACCACCCAAATCTGGAAACAAAAAATATGAAAAATTAATTAAGAGGAAGAAGATCACTCATGAATTTTTCCAGAATTTTATCACACCTAAAACTATTTTTAATAATTGCGACGAAACGGGCAAAAACGATATTTTAAGGGAAAGTGAAAGGAATCGAATTCTCTAATCCGTAACCTAATCCCTAAACTCCGAAATCGACACATATCAATATATATCACAAATAAATCCAATTCCTCAGGTGGGAGGGCTCAATATGCACCTTAAGTTACATGATCCTAAGTCGCATACAACTAGAATGATGCATTAAAGTAGATAATCGAGATTACTTACTTGGTCGAAGTGCCGATTCTTTCACATAAAAGAAATCCAAAAAAACTTCAAGCCAAGCCTTGTAATCTCCCATGAGCAAAATAAATGCTCATCTTCCATAATTTCTTTGTGAAGATCCCCCATAATCGAAACAAAAACAACGATACAAAATATCATTTGAATCCAAAGGTATCCCACAAATAAAGTGGAATACCAACCAAACAACCGTCGTTAAGATCTTTGCGAGAACCTTGCATGAACTCAACAAACGCATTAGAAACCAAAAAGAGGTGCAACCGGAAGTTGCACCTATGCCTCACAACTCCAAATCAAGTAGAAATATGAATATACGAGTCATGGACATGCATTGAAATTTACGTTTCAAAACGGGGCAGCACTTATGCTCTAACATAAACAACATGCAAACTCAAACCGGAATCGAACAAATTTACATGCAATGAATGGCAAATGATCAACAAACATATATACAAGTCAAAACAAGATCAATGCATCAAAATCGCACCAAACCGAACTTAAAAAGCCTTAAAACGAAAAAACGCGTCAAAAATCACCGACTCGGAATTGAACGAAAATCGCATGGTAACTTGCAAACGTGCCAACGGATTCAAATATGCAATCGGATTTTGAAAATTCCGCTCGGAAGTGGTACTTTTTGGCCGATTTTATCGGCTGGCAGTAGCGAAATAGCCGAAAAAAATTGTCCGAAATCGACTAAAAAGTTTACCAATGGCTCCGGAATAATCAACAAAGTCAATTTACACTATTCACATTCGCGAAAACGCGCTACGGTTAGGAAGTTATGACCAAAACGCACTTATCGACACGCGACATATGAACAACATCAACAATTAAGCTTCAACCTATCCTATTCCGAATTTACACAATGAAACAAACATGAATTCAAAAGTCAAGCACTTCAATCAATATCAAGTCATAATAATTAGCTCTCTTAGGAATTTTGTCAAACACCTAACATTCACCGATTATTCTATGTCAACTTTACCAAGCCTTTTCAATCATGCACCACAACAATTATTAGGATAAATTAATCAAGAATCAATCAATAATAAAATTATGAATCAATGCACATAATCTCCACAAGATTAATTCAACTTCAAAATTCAATTCAAGAAACAATTCAACAATTATTCATGAATTAAAGTTTAAGAAGCTTACCGAATGAAGAATCGACGAAGAAATTGCAAATCCGAAGGAAGTGAGATGCGATCATGAACGGAGGAGAGGAGGAGAGGCCGCGCGGCTGCCGGTGGCGGAAGATGGTGGTCTTACGGTGGTGAAGTTGACCGAAGGTGGTGGTTCGTGGCGGCTCGGCTATCGGAAGCTTGATCGGAATTGTTGTGTTCTTGAGTTCTTGATGAAGTTGTTGTTGTGTTCTTGAGAAAGAGTTGAGAGAATGAACTTTGATCCTTTAGAGAGAGTTTGTGAGAGTTTTTTGGTGTTTGTGAATTATGATTGAAGTTATGAGACAAATTGTGGGTCAAAAGAATATATAGTGGAGTGTAAAATGAAAGGCAAAAGGTAGAATTTCGGCTTAAGTGAAAATAACAATATCTTCGGCAAGAAATTTCGACTCTGAACCTTCCACAACATCGTCCGCCTCTGAATCACGGTTGCAATGCAAAAATAACGAACGTCATACGATCAAAATCGAGTGCGATCGATACGTTTAAGCTGCAAGACGTCACTGAATAAGTTGTTTTTTCGGCTTATTTGGTGTCCGCTACTTGAAAATGTGACGAGGTCAACCTCTTCGGAGCATAATCTTGACTCGACTTTGTCAGCAAAGTTGTAGATCTATGAGTCAGTGACCTGGTGTTAAAATCTAAGCTCAACCGGACAAACGACGAGAGAGATATGAATTTTCTCGTGAAACCACTTTCAGCCTTTTTCTTCGGTTCAGCACTTCAGTTTTGTGAAATAAACCAAAACGATAATCTTTGGAGCACCGTTCAAACTCGCATTTGTCTTTGAACTTGAAGAGGATAAAATTTTTGAACCAACGCTTCAAGAACGGGTGCAATCCGATGAAAATTGACCGAGTTATGAATTTTACAAAATCTGACAGACAATGCAGTGCATCAAAGAACCTTATTGGTAATTCGCATTTTCGAGATCCTTCCGCTTGGACCGAACCAAAACTGAATTCACATAATGAAGATAACATCTAAACGGAATTTTAGGCACCGAAACGACATCAATTCGATAAACGATCCAAGAGTTATGAATTTTTTAGTGTTCAAAACTCACCGGTTCAGCACTGTTTTTCACTATGTCGACTCTAAAGACTCGCACATTCTGAGATCTTCTTCAAAGAATTAGTTCTCGGCCAAAACCCAAAAGTTAGAAAGGATATCAAGACGGAACTTTTGGCATATGAATCTCTCAGACATGTTGACCCAATCAGAAGTTACGAACTCTTGAATACCGCTAGCACAGTTAATCGGCGAAACCGAAATTTCAAAAACAAATAATTCCCACCATTTTCCTTGATGAATTGGCCTCCGAGCCGAACACAAAAGTTGTAGAGAATAATGAAACGGTATAAACTATTGAGTTTCAAGCCAAAATGAGTTTCCGAGCATAAGTTACAACTTTTGCAAACTGCACCATAAAACTGATATTCAGCTTAAACTCCTCTGAATCAACCGAGAACTTTTGGCTTCTTCTGAGATTATTGTGCACGTGCCGCATGAAGAAATAAAGGCCAGTCGCAACCTGTGAAAGCTCAAATGGAGATGTATGTTCATGTATGTTTATGATGCAATTGTGATCTAAATGCAATGCAATGTATGAAAGGATATGCTAAATGGCATGAAAATGAGAGGGCAAATTTTGGGGTGTTACACCCATGGATAACCATGGATGTATAGGGTGCTAACACCTTCCCTTTACATAACCTACCCCCCGGACCCAAAAATCTTTTAAAAGGTCTTTCCTGTTCTTTTATGCCTTTCCTTTGGATAAAATAAAAGTCGGTGGCGACTCTTGCTATCCGCAACATAACTAAAGTCAGTTCTCCCACCGTGTTACACCCTTCTGCTACCTACTCCCGAAGAATGGAACCTCATTTCCATGTGCTTACTTTGACCTTATGCTATCGAATTCTTCGCTAGATTGATAGCTGACATGTTGTCGATCTTCACGGTGATTGCTCCATGACTCTTCGATGTAATCTCTTCGACCAGAATCACCATCTATGTTGCTTGACATGCACAAAGAGAAACATCTATGTACTCTGCTTCACATGATGACAATGCCACTACTGGCTCCTTTCTCGAACTCCAAGCAACTGGTGCACCACCTAACATAAACACATATCCAGTTGTGGATTTTTGATCCTCAACATCACTGCACCAACTTGAATTAGTGTATCCCATTATCTTACATTATTTTCCTTCATCAACTGCAAGAAACAAAATGCCATAGTCGAGAGTTCCTTTCAGATACCTTAGTATCCTCTTCGTCGCTTCTTGGTGTGATACCTTTGGCTTTTGCATGAATCTACTCACCATACCAACATTGTATGTTAAGTCAGGCCTTGTGTGACAAAGGTATCTTAGTGATCCAATAAGTCTTCTATATTGGGTTAGATCGACATCATACTTATCTGAATCTTTCGACAGTTGCAATCTAGGCTCAGTTGGAGTCAAAGTTGGGTTGCAATCTTGCATCTCAAATATCTTCAGTGTTTTTCCTGCATATCTTCTTTGGTGCATCATCAAACCTCTACCACTCTTGTAGAATTCGATGCCATGGAAATATGAGATATTTCCCAAGTCTGACATTTCAAACTCCTTACTCAGGTCACGTTTGAAATCTTCGATCTCCTTCTTACAACTTCATGTTATTAACATATCATTAACATAGAGACATAGTATAAGTAATTTGTCATTTCTTCTTCTTACATGCCCTACATGCTCTATTGTTCACTTCAAAAATTCCTTATCCCTTAAAAAACTATCAATCTTCTTATTCCAAGCTCTTGGAGCTTGCTTAAGTCCATACATGGCTTTATGCAACTTGTACACCTTTCTCTCTTCACCTTGTTTCACAAACCCAGCTGGTTGTGCAACATAAACTTCTTCGTCTAAGGGGCCATTGAGGAATGCACATTTCACATCCATCTGACATGTGTGCCAATTGTTCATATTCTCTAAACCAACAACCAACCTGATTGTTTTGATCCTAGCAACAAGTGAAAATACTTCATCGAAGTCAATTCCTTCCTTCTGAAGAAAAACTTTCGCCACAAATCTCGCCTTGTGTCGAGTCACATCCCCTCTAGGATTCAGTTTCACCTTGTATACTTATTTCACATCAATTTCCTTCTTCCTTGAGACAATTTGACAAGTGACCAAGTATTGTTGACTTTGATAGGCTTCATGTCCTCATTCATTGCTTTCAGCCACTTCGAATCTTTCAATTCCTCAACTGCATTGACAGGTTCGACATCTGCATAGAAAGCATAGCGTACCAGCTCACCTTCTTCATCGACCATATCATCTAATATAATCACACATTCTTTCAACCTTACATGCATGTGTCTTGTTCTTTGAGGTCTGCTTGGGCCTGCTTCACCTCTAATATCTTATTGTCGAACATCTTTTTCAACTTCACTAGTTGGTTCTTAACATAAGATTCCAACTGAATATTTCTTGACACTTACAGTTTAATCCCATTCTTTAAGCTCATCTATGATCATGTCCCTGTTGATCACTACTCGCTTGTTCATTGGGTCGAATAACTTGTAACCTTCATCAAATGATATCCTATCAGAATCATTTGACTAGACTTGTCATCAAGCTTTCTTCTCAACTGATCCGACACATGTTTATGTGCTATAGATCCAAATAACTTCAGATGACTCAAGCTAGGCTTGACACCAGACTAACACTCTTCTGGCGTAACTCCTTCTAGCTTCTTCGTCAGATATTTGTTCAAAATATATGTTGCAGTCAACACAGCTTCTCCCCATAGTTCTCTGGGTAAATGCTTGCCATTTAACATACTTCTCACCATGTTCATGATGGTTTGATTCTTCCTTTATACAATTCCATTATGCTGTGGAGTTTAGGGTGGCACCACCACATGCACAATCCCTTATTTTACACATAATGCATCAAAATATTTCGACACATACTCTCCACCACCATCAATCGTCAAAATCTTGAGCTTTCAACCACTCCGTCTTTCAACCATAGATTTAAACTTGGAAAATACCTCAGTCACTTCACTTTTCTTCTTGATCAGGCAAGTCCACAATTTTTGACTGAAACCATCTATGAAAGTGACAAAGTATTTGTTACCTCCAATCAAATCCACTTGGGTAGGACCACATACATCAGAGTGTATGACTTCAAGAATTTCCTTCGAACTGTTTCCTGCATCCTTGTTGAAGCTATTATTGTGTTATTTCGACTGAGCACATTCTTCACACACTTCATTTGGGATATCGATTTCTGGCAATCCTAAAACCATATTTCTTCTCTTCAACTCTCTGATGTCTTTGAAATTGAGATGACCAAGTTTATAGTGCGACATTCATTCATCCTTGCTAGCTGCAGTTGCAAGGCATTTATGCTCCATCACATTAAGCTCATCTTGAAGGTTCTATTCTGAGACATTGGTCCCTTCAAGATCAACCTACCACATGTGTCGACGACTCTCATCACCTTGTCTTCGACCGACACCTTGTAGTTTTTTTCGACCAATTGCCATATACTAAGCAAATTACTCTTCATGTCTGGTAAGTATAATACATTGGAAATTATTGACCTCTTGCCATCGCTCCTCTTAATCATAACATCACCAATACCTTTAGCTTCTAGAGTATTGTCATTTGCAAATTTCACCATGTTCTGCATTGAGGTCTTTATGTTGACAAACCAATTTTTTCTACCAGTCATGTGTGATGAGCATCCTGAGTCCAAGTACAAATGGTCCTGGAATCTCTTTTCATCTCTTGTTGTGACCATTAGCAGCATCTCTTTTTCTTCATGCTTTCCCAGCTTAACATAATAATCTTGATTCTTTTGCTTTTCTGGACAATCACTAGAATAGTAACCAAACTTCTGACAATTGTTACACTGAATGTGACTCTTGTCTGGCTTTCAACCACCACCTCTTCCTTTACCTGCAACACCACCTCTTTGGTTGCCTTGGTTCCAAGGGTTTCAATGATTTGACCAGTTAGCTTCTTGTTGACTTTGACCATCTTTATCTTTTTTGTCGAAAGACTTTCATTTGCCTTTCATATCTCTTACTAATTGCGTATGCAAAACCATATCACTCTTCGACTTTCCTACAACTCTTTCAACCATTCTTTGTTAAAGAGATTCAAGTGTCCATTGAAGCTCTTCTTTCATCAATACTGATAAATCTTTCTGAAAGGAAATTTGAAATATTAACGCAGCGGAAAACAAAAATTTCCCTTTAGAGATCCTTACGAAAGGTCATTATCTATGATAAAATATTTACCTTATGTGGCGCTTGAAACCTTTGATTCTTATTTGATCACGAGCGTTGTACGAAGAACAGTGCCTCTACTTAGTCCCCACTAACAGCTTCCTTCAGTCACAGTTCTAGCTAGTTACGATTGAAGGTTTAGAGTGAAAGGAGAGGAAAAAGGAATACGACCAGGGTTTTTCAAAACAACAACATTTGAGCTTCTTCACAAGGGTTCTATTTATAGAATTACTTGCGTGGGCTTTAACCTAAAATCTCAACTCAATAATAATATTATTATATTATTATAATAACTATTATTATAATATCCATAATTTTATTATCATTATATTTTATAACTATTATAAAATTAATAATAACTATTATCATTATATTTTATAACTATAAAATTAATAATAACTATTATTATATCATATGGTAACTTACCATATTTCGTTTTCCATTCAAGTACAATGTACCTTACGATATGCTTTATTTATTCCACTTTTTTTCTAATTGTCCTTATGTGTGTGACCCTGTAGGATTTCGCAATGTTGACAATTATATTAAATCGTGTATTTAACATAATAAACAGTGAGCGGTATCTAGCAACACATCACTGCTACCCAAGTCACAAAATTGTCATGTGATCTGACAAAACCTTTTGTGATAGTATTTGCATGTACAATTACCCTTTTGCCCTTAAGTCTATATTGAACACAAGGAATATACTGTTTCAACCTTGTCCAATTCAATATTTGGCCCTTATACATTTATCTTGTTATGCAGGATGGGAAAATTCCATCTAGGCTACTCATGTCCCTCAACATGCTTTGTGAAATACCCATCAACTGTCTTTATGATCATCCAGTTACGGACAACGTTTGATCAGCAATAAAGTACTTGACTCTACATCTAGTGTACATAGTAGTTTCAGGTCGAAGGGTGGTATACACCACTATCACTATGAGAGAAACTTATGACACTTTGCATAACATTCTATGTAGTACTCTCATAGTGGGTCAATCTAGTGTAAATATTACTCCTAATATTTATACCTATGTCAAGACTTGATAACTCCTTATTCATGATCCATGAGATGTGATCATCAGTCTATGTACATAATAATCCCATTTCACATTAAAGCTCGATTATGGATGCTTTAAGAATAGTGTCCTTATGTTTAATGTAATCTCATGATTAAGTCACACTTAATATTTCATTAAACAAACTAGCTATTATAGGGACTTTATCATTTTTGGAAAAACAAACATAATAAATAAATAACTTTTTTTATTAATAAATATTTCGATACAAGTACCAAAAGTATTGGCCTCTAGGGCTTACACCAACAATCTCCCACTAGCACTAGAGCCAATCAGGTATACCCATAGATCTAGTATGACCATCATGCTTCTGCTGCGCAAGAGGTTTTGTTAGTGGGTCATCAATATTGTCAAGTGTAGGTACTCTGTATATCTTCACATCTCATCGATTTATTATCTCTCGAATGAGATGATATCACCTAAGTATGTGTTTGGATCTTTGGTGAGATCTAGGCTCCTTAGCTTGTGCGATGGAACCATTGTTATCACAATCAAGATCAATGGGATCCACAATGCTAGGGATTATTCCAAGTTCACTAATGAACTTCTTGATCCAAACAACTTCCTTTGTTGCATTTGAGGCAACAATATACTCGGCCTCGGTTGTAAAATCAACAACTGTCTTTTGCTTTGAACTCTTACAGCATCACCATTTAGGAAGAACACATATCCAGATTGCGATCTGAAGTCATCCTTATCTGTTTGGAAGCTAGCATCGGTGTAACCAATTACCGCGAGCTCTTCTTGACCTCCATATATCAAGAATGTATCCTTAGTCCTTCTCAAGTACTTAAGGATATTCTTGACAGCTACCCAGTGAGGATCACCATGATCATATTGGTGCCAACTCGTTGCACTTAAAGCATACGAGACATCTGGTTGAGTACATAACATGGCATACATGATAGATCCTATTGCAGATGCATATGGAATCTTATTCATGCGATCCCTTTTTTCCTTAATTGAAGGGGATTATGTTTTTTATAGACACAAGCCATGTTGCATAGGTATGAATCCTCTCTTGGAATCATGCATATTAAAGAGTCTCAACACTTTGTCTATGTATGTACTATGACTTAGGCCAAACAGGTTTTGTGATCTATCTCTATAGATCCTGATTCCTAACATATATGATGCTTCACCAAGGTCCTTCATAGAAAAGCATATCCCTAACCAAGCTTTTACTTGTTGCAAGGTAGGGATATTGTTTCTAATGAGTAATATGGCGTCTACATATACTACCAGGAAAACGATCATGCTCCCACTAACCTTCTTGTAGACACAAGGCTCATCTTCATTCTTTATGAATCCATATTGTTTTACAGTTTCATCAAAACGAAGATTCCAGCTTCTAGAAGCTTGCTTCAATCCATAGTTTGATCGCTGTAACTTGCATATCTTATGGCCTTCTTCAGGTATGTCAAATCCTTCAAGTTGTGTCATGTACACATCCTCAAGAAGATTCTCATTAAGGAAAGCAACCTTGACATCCATCTGCTATATTTCATAATCATGATATGCAGCGATAGCAAGTAAAATCCGAACAGATTTAAGCATTGCAGTTGGTGAAAAGGTTTCATCATAGTATATCCTATGAATTTGTTTATAACCTTTAGCAACCAGTCTTGCCTTATAGGTATGTACCTTACCATCCATTTCAATCTTCTTTTTGAAGACCCACTTGCATCCTATAGGATTAACTCCTACTGGAGGTTCTACCAAAGTCCAAACTTGGTTTGTGTACATGGAATCCATTTCAGATTTCATGGCTTCTAGCCACTTCTCAGACTCAGGACCAATTATTGCCTCTTGATAGGTTACAGACTCATCTTGATCCATGAGTAATACATCACCTTGATCAGTTATGAGATATCCATATCTCTCTGGTTTGTGATGTATCATGCTCGACCTGCGCTGGTGTTGTTCTACTTGAGCAGGTTGCTCTTCCAAAACTGTTTGTGATTCCTACTCTAATTCCTCCACAGGTGTATCAATACTTTGTGATTCTTGAATTTCTTCAATCTCTACTTTCCTCCCACTGATTCCTTTGGAAATAAAGTCCCTTTTCAAGAAGACTCCAGTTCGAGTGATAAACACTTTGTCCTCAGAAGGATTATAGAAGTAATATCCTCTTGTTTCTTTAGGATACCCCACAAATAAGCATTTGTCAGATTTGGGCTCAAGCTTAGTTGAAATTTGTCGTTTCACATAAACTTCACAACCCCAAACCTTCATGTAATACATATGTGGTTTCTTACCACTCCATATATCATATGGTGTCTTTTCTACCTTTTTGGATGGAACACGGTTAAGTGTGTAAGCTGTTGTCAGTAGTGCATGTCCCAAAAAGGAGTTTGGAAGATCGGCGTAACTCATCGTGGATCGAACCATGTCTAACAAGGTTTGATTTCTTCTCTCAGATACACCATTCCATTGTGGTGTTCCAGGAGGAGTGAGTTGGGATAAAATCCCACACTCTTTTAGATGGTCATCAAATTATAGGCTTAAATATTCACCGCCTCGATCTGATCAAAGAATTTTAATATTCTTACCTAATTGGTTTTGTACTTCATTCTTGAACTCCTTGAACTTTTCAAAGGATTCATATTTGTGTTTCATTAAATACACATAACCATATTTACTGAAATCATCCGTAAATGTGATGAAGTATTGAAAACTTCCTCTGACCGGTATGTTCAGTGGTCCACATACATCAGTATGTATGAGGGCCAACAAATCATTTTCCCTTTCACATTTTCCTGTGAATGGGGTCTTTGTCATTTTTCCAATTAAACAAGATCTACATGTATCATATGATTCGTAATCAAAAGAGTCTAACAGTCCATCTTTATGGAGTTTGGAAATATGTTTCTCATTTATATGGCCTAAGCGACAATGCCAAAGGTAACTTGGATTTAACTCATTAGGTTTCATCATTTTAGTATTAATATTATAAATTGGAATTTCAAGATCAAGGACATATAATCCATTGTTCATTTGTGTAGTAGCATAGAATGTATCATTAAAATAAATAGAGCAACAATTATTCTTTATTATAAATGAAAAACCAAACTTGTCCAAACAAGAAACGGAAATAATATTCCTGCTAATTGTAGGTACATAATAACAGTTCTCTAACTGAATTATTAAACCACTAGGTAAAGTCAAATCATAAATTCCTACAGCTAAAGCAGCAACCCTTGATCCATTGCTAACTCATAGGTCAACTTCACCTTTTGCCAAAACTCTACTCCTTTTTAGTCCCTGCACATTAGTACAAATGTGAAAACCACATCCAGTATCTAATACCCATGATGCAGAAGTAGATAAATTAACTTCTATAACAAAAATACATGAAGTGGAAGTCTCCACTCCATTTTTCTTATCTTCCAGGTACTTTAGGCAGTTTATCTTCCAGTGTCCGGTCTTACCGCAATAGAATCAAGTGCCCTCCTTAGTTATTCTTCCACTAGGCTTCAAAGCAAGTGCAATATGCCTGGGTTTGGAAACTTCCTTGCCTTTCCATTTACCACCCTGCTTAGTGGTGTCTCTCCCGGGATTTTCATCCTAGTACAAACGCGAAAGTGGCGCGGAAAAGGTAGAGTCGCCAACCATGCATTTTTATCCCGAATGAATGGGAAATGTAATGTTGCACAAACCTGAGGAAGAAGGAAAGGACAAGGCCTTGTGAACCAAAGATCTAGGTTCGGGAGTCGGTTACGACCTGGGAAGGTATTAGCACCCCAGACCGTCCGCCGTACCCGACGGGATCCACGCTTGCTTGTTTTGTTTCAAAGGGTGAGAAATAAGATGCGGCTGAATAAGAACTGCTAACTGGAATCTGGAACTGCAATGAGAAAGGAACTGAAAGAGAACAAAAAGAAAGAATGGGGAAAATGTAGGGAAAATAAATAATGACTCCAACGGGCCCTACCCCGCTGCCTACGTACCTCATCGGGAAAATGAGGATCAGAGTCGACGTAGTTCTCCTAACCAGGCAGGAACTATTTGTTTGTGTTTTTAATGCGCTGGAACTGCGTATGTCTCTGTTCAGGTGTTGCAGGCTCGTCTGGTACGAGTGTGTTACCGTCTTGCATGCGAGGCAAGTCGTCGCGAGTTTGCGTTGAGAATGAATGAGGTGAGAAAAGAAGTTCCCGCAGGAAAGTCGCTTATTGTTTGTTTTTGTCTTTTAAGAGTTTTCATGAATTTGGCACAAGGAAGTGAATTCAAACTCTTTTCCATGGAATGTGTACTTGCTACTATATTCCAAGATGGAATAATAGCACAAGCACACCAAGCAAGGAAAATTTATACAAGGCTTGTTTCCATGAATTAGGGTTTAAGTTCACTAGCTTGTTGAACTTTATTAAATGTTTTTTGTAGCTTGTGAAGAAGTATCTTTTAAATTTTTCTTTGTGAAACAACCCCTTGATAAGACTTGTACATCATGCTAGACAAGCCTACACCACTCCAAGATGGAATGAATGTAAGTGCCCCATGGAATAAGGCTATACACAAGGGATCCTTTCATGCATTTATTAAGTCTTTTGGATTTTGTTTGAAGATGAGAAGAGAAAGACTCAAGTCGGAAAACGACAAAAATTAAGGGGGACTAAGACACAACTTTAAGTTATTTATTAAGATGGTGGTCCTAATGGTTAGTGAGGGTTTTCTAATCCTAAAGAGCAAAAGGAAAAGAGAGAAGAAAAATGATGCAACTTACTTCCTAAGGAAGATAAGTTGGTCCTAACAAAGGGGAATCCTACCAATCACAAATATGGAAGTAAAAGGTGAATTAAATGCATAAAGGGAATGCATAAAAAATAAAAAGGATAAGGTGTAAGGAAACATACCTTTCCCTCCCTACAAAACAAAGATTAGTGTGCATTTTATTAAAAATAATAAAACAAACTCACAACAATTAAATCCTACTAACTATAGGACTCAGTCTAAACTCTATCTTAATTCTAGAAGAACTAAAAAATGCTAAAACAAAAATTCAGCACCTACTACAGCCTCTAAAATAAAAACAGCTACTAAAACAATGCATAACACAAGGTAAATTTCTACAGCCCACAATCAGCATACAAAGATAGGTGTAAAAAATTCACATACAACATGCAAACATAACAAACAACATGTATTTTACAGCACCTATATTAACAAACAGTTATGAAAACATGGGGCAGATTTGATCATTTTTATTTATATGCACAAAATGAATGATAAGCAACACATCAACATAAATTAACATGGATCTATATACACCACAACATGAACTCAAACATGTGAATTTATTTTCATCATTTATTTAATTTAAAGGAACAATGATCAACAAGAATAACCACACTTTTCCATATTGCACAAAATAAGCATTTATCATGACTTTGAACAAGTATCACTACAAGCCTCAATTATTACACATGCATAGCATAAAAATCAGAATTGAATTCATGTTAAGATATGATCAATTAAGCACAAGAAACTTGCATGAACATGTGAAGTATTTAATCACGTTTGGCAAAAAATCAATCATGGCATTTAATCACTTTATCAATCAAGCAAGCAATGACAATAATCATGAAACACATATTGAATTTAAGCAAGCACTTAACATGTGAAGCAAATGATTAAAGTGTAGCAAAACACATCAAGAATCAATTATATCACATTTACACATTTAACACAAAACATGGAAAAGTGAACGGAATCATGTCGAAACGAATCGAAATAAATGAATCGGCTACTTGAAATAGACCCAAAAATTCCCTAAAATCAATACCTAAACATACATGAACCATAGAAGCACTAGGAAGCAAGATTGAGCAAGAAAATAAGGTAAAAAACCAAAAACTAACAGCGTTAACCGGTTAACCAAACGTTTAACCCGTTAACGGACCCCAGACAACACTAAATTTGGCCAAAAACGCATGCGTTAACCGGTTAACCAAACCGTTAACCGGTTAACACTGAACATAAAGTGAAAAATGCTTTTGAAATAAGTGCTTTTGGCCACAATCTTCCTTCTAAACAACCCTAACCCCCTGTTGCACCCCAAAACTTGCCCTCCCCTAGTCAAGGCATTGTGTCCCAAGGATCCTCTCAAGGTTCACAAGGTTTACAAGGTTCATAAGGTATCCCAAGAGGTTCACAAGGTTCACAATTAGTCAGAAAGTTTGAAAATTCCCTCAGACAAAACCTCCTCCTAAGCAATGCACCCTAAACTAGGGTTTTGAATTTCATCAGGATAAATGGACTTTCAAGGCTTCAATTAGGCTTCATAACATCACACATGTCTTCAAGAATCCCTATGTCAAGTTTCAAGGCTTTCCCAAAACGTTTGCTCAGTCAGATGATCAGATATGCAAAAATCAGTCAAAGTGGTTAAAAAGTCAAACTGAGGTCAACTGTGGTCAAACCAAAGTCAAACTTCATGATTTTTTGCCAACATCAAGTTTATGAAGTAAAATTCATCATTTGATCAAAGTTTGATCATGATTCATCAAGGAGATTTCAGATAATCAAGAATCAAGAGTTTCTAAATTAGGGTTTTCTTAAGGAAAGTCAACTGAACTTTGACCAGCCATAACTTTCACATGCTTCATCAAAAATTTCCCATCCAAAGCTCATTTTGAAGGAAATTGAATTATCTACAACTTTGTGTCTCACAAGCCAAGCCTAAAAATGCTTCATTTGAAAGGTATGAGCCAAAACATTACAGGTCACTTCAAAAGTCAACAAAAAGTCAACATCTTCCAAAGGGCATAATTTGAAAATGGTAAAGGATGTGAACATGATACCAAAGAGGATGGTTAGAGGACTCTATAAGCTTTCCAAAATGTCCAAGAACACCTTCATAGCCTTAAAATTGAGGGATTTGTGCCTTTGCAAAGTTGGGAAATTTTTGGGAGGTATATGAAGCAAATGAAGCCTTAAAACCAAATTTTGCCAAATGGGCCTACCAAATTGCCACCCAATCTTCATGATATCCTCAAGCACGACCCAATCCAAGTATTTTCTGATTTGTATAATTTATTTATTATTTATTTGGATTTTATTCATTAAAATTCATTTTAAATCAAAATAAAATATGAAAATACAAATATTTGATTTGATTCTTCTTCTAGAAGCTCTTAAACATCATTTAAGTTGATTTGATACTCTCCAATTTTGTGCACAACCAATTTGGAAACATATCATTTGATTTTTTTTTTATATTTTTGACCATAGCTTTCTCCACCTTCAAGCAACCCATACAACTCCAACCAAGACTCAAATTCTTAACCTAATTACATTACTATATAACCACAACAACATCACAAGACAAAAAAAAGGATGGAGAGCAAGAGGATGATATTCGTACTTTAAAATTTCACATAATTTAAAATTAGGTTTCCATAATCCACCACTTTTACAAGTTGATTAAAGGCTGCAAATGAATCCTTGAGGTTTTCTGAACCTATTCCAATCATCCTCATCATCAAATTCATGCCAAATCATACAAACCAAATTCAAATTCTTGCTTTTCTTTTGATTTTTTTTCAATTTCAATGATTTATGCATGATTAATTGATTTTGATTACATAATATGTTTGTTTGATTGTGTAGATGGTTTTTGGATAATTGGATTTAAGTTTCGATGCAGGAATCATATGGCACCATGGAGAACTAAACTATTGGTTAATCTGTTGTAATCTGTTTTCGTCGATACTTCAAAGGCTGCAGTAGTGATAAGCATTCCAGACTGACAGGTAAGTCAGGTAAGTACTATTGTTTCGATTTACTCCGAATTTTTTCCATAAGTTCAGGAAAAAAAATCGGCAAACAATACTCTTTTAGAATAGAATTCTAAAAGACTTCGACCATCAAAATCGCAAATTCCTCTTTTTTTCTATTTTATTTGATTTATTTTCTATTTTCATATTCTCAAAAAAATCTTAAAAAAATTATGCGTTCTTTATTTGATTTTATTAGATTTTTAGCATCGTTTTAATATTTTTTAGAATTTATTTTAATCGCTTTTCTTATTTTTCATTATTTTAAAATCTGCAGCGATTTTATTTGATCCTGTTTATTTCTTTTTTTATTCCTCCTATAGTATATACCAAAAATATGCAGGTGGGAGAAGAAGATGGTGTGTGGCGTGCGCTGGTTGGCCTAGTGACAAAGACCTAAGGTTGAGAGTCTGAGAACGTGGGTTCAACACTCGTTCCCAACATTTTGGCAAAGAAACGTGGGTTCAACACCAACCCCCAACATTTTGGGTATCTCTAACTGTATTTTCCCTTTTTCATCAAATTATGTATTTTCTTTGAATTTCCTTATTATTATTATTAAAATAATTTCTAAAAGATAAAACAAAATCTTTTTTTTTAAAACTTATATTTTTTATTATAAACCTTAATTTTTTTCATAAACCTTAATTTTTTCCCTAAACCTTAATTTTAAACCTAAGTCTTAATTTTTTTCATAAACTTTAAACCCTAAAAATTTAGCCCTAATCTTTATCTTAAAACCCAGATTTCGCCCTAATTTTTACCCTAAAATTTTTCCTAAACCTTAAAATTTTTCTCAAACCATAACCCTAATTGTTTTCTTAACCTAGTTTGAAAACTTTTTTTTTCTAATTTATTCACTCATTTTTATGTTATTCATTCATTGTTTGCTTGATTATGTAACTGCTTCTCCTTTGTAATAATTGGTTTTTTTTTATTATTTTCCGCCATTATTATTATTATGTAACTGCCCCTAAGCCATGTAATAGTGTAGGAATTTTATTTTCTGCCTTTTAATTTCTGCCATTTATTTTTCATATTAACTGTGTGGTTAGTAAATAGGGTGTGAAAACTATTTGTAATTAAAATTAATTTAGATAATTAACTTTAAAAGATCAATATTTGAAAATAAATTCTCACACACGTAAGTCGATCTTTGATCGCCATCTTGCACTTCCTAGGGTATTCCTCTTGGTTGCCTTAAAATAAAATGGTCAAGTCCCTCGAATATAGGGGTGTCTTAAGCAAAGTCCCTTCACGTATAAATCATCAAGTCCTTACAGATTTAAAAGATCAAGTCCCTTCGAGGTTGTCTACGGAATAATGATCTTGTCCCTTCGAATAAATGATGATAGTCCCTACGAATTGCTAAAGACACCGCTTAAGTTGCCTTCTATGATCATACGATGAACCTACGCTTGTCCCTTAACACATCCAAGGTAATGACTACCTATTCCTTAATAATAGGGATAGTCTTACCCTTGAAAGAACATACAAGAACATGAAAGACTTAATCTAGGTTAGGTACCTCTTAGTTGCTTGCTCACATTTCAAAATACTTTTTACACCTCACTTTCCTAAACAGTTTTCAAAACAAGGCTTTGTATACATCCATACGAGGATCATTACAAAGTACATAGAAAAATTTCTAATCACACACTACACTTTCCAAAAACAATTAAAGTGAGCTAAGTAACTAAGAGCCCATGGATAACCATGGATATAAAGGGTGCTAACACCTTCCCTTTATATAATCTACCCCCCGAACCTAAGTCTTTTAAAAATAAGTCTTTCCTGTTCTTTTATGTCCTTTCCACTTGGATAAAATAAAAGTCGGTGGCGACTCTTGCTATCCGCAACATGACTAAAAGTCAGTTCTCCCACCGTGTTACACCTCCATCTAATCATGCTAACACAAATTTCTACTCAATTAGGTCTTATTAACACATGCTAGAACCTATAACAAGCTACAACCTAACTTTTAATCCATTAAAATCCACATATCGCAAGCAAAACGTAACGAAAACATAACCAACCACAAGTAATACGAAAAGCACTTAAAGAATGCCGAAATGGAGAGATGAAGAGAATAACTTAAATGAAAAGTGATTTTAGACCACCAACCTACGAAGCGGAGAAGTGCTTCGGTAAATGTTGTAAGAATCGGAGCTTGATCGAAGAGAAAACCAAGAAAACCGTGAATCCGCAAAATAAATGCGTTCTTGATGCTTGAGCCTTCTTGCACTTCCGATAAGTCGGAATCTTCACAAAAATCAGTAGCTTCTTCTTCTACAATCCACAATTCAATGGAGGTTGGAGGCTAAGCTTTAAGATATTCAAGTTTCAATGTGAAACTTGAAGAGCTCCTTCAAAAAAGCTTTGGTGAAAAGGGAAATGGAAAAAAAGTGATAGAGAAAAAGTGATTCTAGAAATTATGAGAGAGTAAAAAATTGGGAACCTTTTTGCATTGAAGTGATTTATGATTAAATAGGGGCTATGCTTGGAGCTAGGTTTGGGAATGGAGTTAGGTTTAGGAGTGGAGTTAGGTTTGTAGTTAGTTATGGTTATATATTCCATGGAATACTCTAGAAGGTTGTGGAACATGGTAGAAGCATCAAAGGAAATGAAGTGGAATTGAAGTGGAAAAACAAGAGGGAAAGGATGAAAGGAAATGTGGAAGGAAAGTGGAAAGAAAAGTGGAGGGAAAGGTGAAATTAACCACTTTTCAAATGATTTTTTTTCTTGATTTTTTTATGAATCCTCCATCATTTCTTGACCAAATTTGAACCATAGGATCATTGTAACCCTAATTTCATGATTTTGATCTTAAAAGTCAGGAGTCGACCTTTTTTACCTAGCTCGGTTGCCTTTTCCCCGATTCCTTGATTTTCAATCATCTGGCCGATTGAACCTCTTCCAAAATGAATTTGTGGATGAAATTTGAACCTTAGGCGCTTGTTATCATATATAGGACAATGAAATCCACTTTGAATCAAAACTTCATGCAGAAGCCCAGTAGAAATAAAACCCTAATTTGGCCTTTTTTATCAGGAGATGTTGCACTGCTTGCCTCCTTTGACCAAATCAAATCTTTCCATGGCTTGTGGCTTCAAATGAGGACTTGTGGAATATTGTGAACCCTTTGCACAATGTTGAGAGGCTTTGTGGCCCTTTTATTGCCTTTGTATAGCCTTAAGTTTCTCCAATCATTGATCACATACCTATGCCTCAGCCATGCTACACATGATGCAATGTTTTTGGTTATTTTGTGAACTTATATATGCTAAATGCTAAGCAAAAATGTTGAGGATATGAGAGGGAAAATTTTGAGGTATTACAGCTGCCCCTATTCAATCATCTGCAAGCTTGAATGAATAATTGCAAAAGCTTTTAGACATTCAAGGTATGGAGTGATTGAATACTCGAATAAAACCTGGAAATTTGTACTCGGTGGATAAGAGAAATGTCATCTGCCTTTTATTTTATTTTTTTGTTATTGTTTTTGTTTTGTTTTTTTTATTGTTTTGACCTCTGAATAGGTAGCGGGAATAGAACAAGGTGGAACGGGATCGTAGTACATAAACGAGAGCCCAGGCAAACAGGACCATTGTACAAAACGATAACCTGCGACGCGACTGCTGACCGAATCAAGCAACGGAAAGAGAGCATGTTGTACCAAACAGGGCTTTGAACGAGACCATTGTACAAGACGGAACTCGAAGATGTGACTGCTGAGCGAATCAAGCCACGAAACGGGAGCCTGTTGTACAAAACAGGGCTTTGAACGAGACCATTGTACAAAACAGAACTTGGAAATGTGACTGCTGAGCGAATCAAGCCACAAAGAAAAATAATGCGACTGTTGAGCGAATCAAGCCACGGAAAGGGAGCCTGTTGTACAAAACAGGGCTTTGAACGAGGCCATTGTACAAAACGGAACTCGAAAATGTGACTGCTGAGCGAATCAAGCCACAAAGAAAAACAACGCGACTGCTGAGCAAATCAAGCCACGGAATGGGAGCCTGTTGTACAAAACAGGGCTAGGAACGAGACCATTGTATAAAACGGAACTCGAAGATGTGACTGCTGAGCGAATCAAGCCACAAATAAAAACAACGCGACTGCTGAGCGAATCAAGCCACGAAAACGGAGCCCGTTGTACAAAATAGGGCTTGGAACGAGACCATTGTACAAAACGGAACTCGAAGATGTGACTGCTGAGCGAATCAAGCCACAAAGAAAACACGTGACTGCTGAGCGAATTAAGCCACGGAAAGGGAGCATGTTGTACTAAACAGGGCTTGGAACGAGACCATTGGCGGAATGAGACTCGACAATGTGACTGTTGAGCGAATCAAGCCACAAAGAAAAGGTGCTTGTTGGTGAAATAGGGCTTAACGCAACATCAACCGATTTGCGACTCAAATAAGATCAACCGATCTATTATGGAGATAGTATCAATCGATCCATAACCAGGAAAGCGAGAATGTAATATCATCTGATTTACAGCTCGAAGAGAAGTGATGTCAACTGATTCACAACTCAAATAAGATCAACCGATCTAACCAGGAAATGGTATCAACCGATCCATAACCTGGAAAACGAGAACGTAATATCATTCGATTTACGGCTCAAAGAGAATTAATATCAATCGATTTACAACTCAAATAAGATCAACTGATCTAACATGGAGATGGTATCAACCGATCCATAACTAGGAAATGCGAGAATGTAATATCATCCGATTTATAGCTCGAAGAGAAGTGATATCAACCGATTCACGACTCAAATAAGATCAAATTGATCCAACCAGGAAATGGTATCAACCGATCCATAACCCGGAAAACGAGAACGTAATATCATCCGATTTACGGCTCGAAGAGAAGTAATATCAACCGATTTACAACTCAAATAAGATCAACCGATCTAACTAGGAAATGGTATCAACCGATCCATAATCATCGTACTGAGACGAGACCAAAAAGAACAGGATCATTGTACTTAAATGATAACCTGACATAAAACCGTTGTACTGAAAAGGGGACGCGAAAAAAATGAGACTGTTGTACTGAAACAAGACCCAAAGACGAGAATATTATAATGAAGACTCGGAAGGAACGGGATCGTTGTACTGAAACAAGACTCAATTGGGGATAACAAAAAAGACTTGGTAGAAATAACCACATTGGCAAATGAAGTTGCATTCTGTGGGGAATACTTCAGTCTGATTGGAGATGTAACGTTTCGGGCGTTTGTGCAAGGTACCACAGCTGGCTTATGCTTCGTATGCATATGTTTGAATTTTTCTATGGCATAATGCTCCATAATAATGGAAATGCTATGCTTTGGAGGATGAAAATGTAATGATGATTACTAAATGCAAAGGGGTCTCATGATGAGGAGAAAACAAGTATCCCAGGTGGCTTGACTGGGGAAATGATGATCACTACATTGATTTGGTTAGTTCTTGTGAGGAGAAAACAACTCTGCGGGGAATGTTGTTAAAGATACGCCGGCTCTGAACTGCCGCCACTGCCAAAAATAAATTGGACTTCAAGATTGGAGAGCCAAGACCCTGCTGGAGATGGACTCTTCTTACTAGGTACGCTACCCTTTGAACTCTGTTAGGGAAGTGAAACCTTCTGACTTGGCTGGGGAAACAGATGTATGATACTGCTGAAGTAGCAACCTGCTGGGGAGGAAAGAAACTCCTTGTACTGTTGGGGATTGCCTCTGTATTGGTGGGAAGTCTCTGTTTGGGGAGACCATCAATCTTCTTTCACCACTGCTAAGGAATATTTCAATTTCCACTCTACTGGGGATGATGGAGAATATCGATGAGAAGGCTTCCTGTTGAAGATAAGAGTTCAAGTTTCCCCTTGCTGGTGGTAAGAGATATGAAGCGTCTCATGTTGGGGATGAGCGAATATAAAGTGTCTCATACTAGGGATGAGATATGAGGCGTCTCATAATAATGATATTATTTGTCAAGGAAATACCACCCATCTTCTTGTTACCCTGTTGGAGGAAAGATAATCGGATGAGGTCTGCTGAGGGAGAATGATCAAAAAAGCATGCTGAGAAAAGATCTCCTGAGGTCTCGTGCTGACATTGGCTTTGCTTCCATCCTCTGGGTTGATAGATCACCAACTAATCATGATTGAATAATGGTTCTTTGAAATTTTCAACTCGCCTCAGATTAAGGTCCATCGGAAGAAAATGCCTCAAGAGAATTTCACAGAAAACATGACATACGAAATGCCTCAGTGTCTTCAAACTCTTGGAGAGATTCATCGGCTCTTGAAATAACTTCCCCTGACTGCATGGTCTGTGCAAGAATTTGCCTCGCGAGGATTCATGAAGAACCTCATATCACTATGAGATAGTGTGTCCTAGTATTTTGAACCTTGGGTTGGTGCTTCTGATTAACCGTCTTCGGGAGAAAGCAAATTTTAGAGCTCTTGGTGTGGCCTGCCCCAGTACAAGCCTTGAAGTGATCACCTCTGACTGACTGTGCTTTGAAGAAAACACCCATACCAATTGTTCTTTGAGAGATTGGATCTCTAAGTAATTGCCCCAGTTTGGCTGAAATTTGAATGCATGCCTCAGACTAATGGCTCTTTGAGAGATTTGAATCTCGAAGTGATTGCCCCAGCTTGGCTGAATTTCGAAGAGATTGCTCGACGTGATTTCCCCAGATTAGTTGGCTCTTACCACGACTGTTGGGAAAATTCCAACTCAATGGAGTTTCTTGGAAAAGTGCATCTTCATATGTTCGTCCTTCGGAAGTTTCAGACTTCTCAACTTGGCAAGATTAAGCTTCTGGACTGAGATTCCATACGTGAACTTTTATGATGCCAAACAAATGTATGCAAGCAGAAAATGTTTATTTTTAAGAATGAAAATTCTAATGCAAAACACATGTTAATCTTGAAGTTTTACTGTAAAAGATGTCGCAAACCATTGTGAGTGAATCACTGGTTAAGATACGACATTAACTTTTTTGGGTAATGGAAAGCATGTACATGCAACACCAACAAAAATCTTTCAACACCACTCATAGGAGTCAAGAACGCGGTCTTGTGGTAGTACGCTCTCAAAATAACCCTATTTCGGTTAGGACTTCTGAGGGTTGTATCGTGGCCTGGTTCATGGTTATAGAAACAAAGGATATAGGCTCGAAGTTTATAGGTACCCACCCCTCTTCGTGATGTTCTCCATTCCTATGTTCAGCTAGCTTTCACAAGCGCTCACCTCTCAAAAGGGTTTTGTGATGGTCGAGGAACCAATTACACTAACAGTTTAAGCACCAATTAGGTTTTCGTTTGGAGTCAGTCACCCCTATTATCTTTGGTGTTTGTGCCACATGATTTTGTTCTTGTTTGAGGATCCTTCTTGTGTAATCCTTTTCGAAATTCGCTTTTGCATTATTTTGCTTATCCCTATCTTTTTCCTGGACTAATTCTTGTGAATCTTTGATTGTGAAGTCCAGCGTGATGCCCTAATTTTTGCCTAAGTCACTTGTTTTCAAGTTTCAACTTAGCGGGCTTTTTCATTTATTTTTTTTAAATTCTCTTTCTTTTGAACAAATCGTGTGACACTGGTTATCTTGATTGCTTTGCGAGGGTCGTGACTGTCTCACTTCTTGGTTGAGGAAGGATAACCTTTGTGGTTTCCGGTCTTTGGACCTCTTGTTTGGGATAACCATTGTGGTTTCTTGTCATTGGACCTCTTGTTTGGGATAACCATTGTGGTTTCTGGTCATTGGACCTCTTGATTTGGCACAACGAAAGGTAATGGATCCTCATATGTGCACTCCTTTTTGAAATTTGAACGCTCGGTCAAACTAACTGACGCCTACCCTTCCCCTGGGTTAAATGCAAGGGTTTTTTCATGCGAAAAGAAACTCCTCCTTCAAGGCTCAAATGGGTTGTCAAGGGTCTATCTCCCTTATATCTCCGGTGTTTAGGATTTGAAACAATACCTGTACATCGTCAATAGGGTCTTTCTCAAAAGCACACAATTAGAGTTTTTGAGTTTTCATTTCGTCATCCTCCCTGATAAAGTTAAAGCACAACAGTTGGTATTGCGATGTACACACACAAAATTATAAATGAAATACAAATGAATTACCTCAAGAAAAACATGTGCATTTTACTATGGTTAACATTCAAAAACAAATAAATTTCATGCATGCATACAAATGTTTAAACAAACAGGAGAAACTACAAATGAAATTGCAGTAAAGAAGCTAAACATTTCCATTGTTGAGGAGACTTGACTCCTTCTGGACTAAATGAACTTGTGGTCTAATGGTCGCATATCCGACATGGCAGTCATACATCTTCTAGTTATTCTGACTTTGATACGAGATGTCTGAAAGAAGGAGTAAAGTTGGGGAATGAAGTTTCCCAATAAGGTTGCTCGGAAAGACCTGACGATCTCCTGCCTACGTATCTCCATTGACCCCAGACCAATGAAGAATCAGAGCGACGTAGTTCCCCTCAATAGGGATGAAAATGCTTTGAAAGAAACAATGCCATTACTGGGAGTATTGGGATGTCCTTTCCCTTATCTATTTGGTGCAAGGTTGACAAATTTTGAATCGATTAAATCCTTCAACTTGTGGTGAAAAGCTTTACACCCATCGATATGGTGCCCTGGTGCCCCAGAATGAAAATCGCAGCGGGCGTTGGCATCCCATCTGTTCGGTAGTAGGAAAGGAGGTGGGGACAACTTGTGAATCTCAATAAGTTTCAACTGAAGCAAATGTTGTAGTAGGTCGGTATGAGACATTGGCAAAGGGTTGAAAATTATTTCCTTCCTTTGCGGATGCTGACGACCTTGTTGAGGGTTATGCTGGCGACAATTTGGTTGTTGCAACTGGGTTGCCCCGGGGAAGTTCACAGATGCTGTCTGGTAATATGAACCTTGATTTCTCCTCTTTCGTTGACCATAGACTGCCCCGACTTCTTCATACAGTCTCTTTTTCCTGTATGAAGATGACTTCTTGGTTCCAGAAGTAAAGGCACCGTTGTTCTGTATTTTTCCTCATTTCAACCAGTTTTCAACTCTTTCACCAGTCAGGATGACATCAGAGAAACTGTTGGACGAACATCCTGCCAATCGTTCTATAAAGTTCCCAGGAAGAGTATCTATGAAAAGGACCACCATTTCTCTCTCTAGCAACGATGGGTGTACTCTGGCTGCGACCTTGCGCCATCTCTATGCGTACTCCTTAAAGCTCTCAGAGTTCTTTTGAGACAGGCTCTGAAGCTGAGTTCGGTTGGGAGCCATGTCAATGTTATATTGGTACTGCTTAAGGAATGGTTTTCCCAGTTCCTTCCAGTTATGAACATAATTCTTCTCCAGTTTCATGTACCACTCCAGTGAGCCCCCAAATAGGTTGTCCTGGAAGTAATACATCCAAAGCCTCTCGTCCTTGGTATGTGCAGCGATTTTGCGATAGAAGGCCTGCAAGTGAGTTTTCGGGCAAGAGTTGCCACTGTACTTGTCGAAAATAGGAGGTCTGAACTTTGGAGGGATGACCACTCCTGAAACTAACCCCATGTCAACAACATCAATGCCAAGGGTGTCTCTGCATTCCAGAGCCTTTACCTTCTTGGCCAGCCTTTGAAAGTCGTGGTTATTGGCCCCAGCACCAAATCCCATATCTTCATTGAGAAAAGTGAGCTAATCCTCCTGTCGATCTGTTACATGGACAGGAATTGGTCCACCGCCATCAGGAGTAGGAGGCCTATTCTCCGCAGGTGGAATGACAGTGTTGATGATCGGATTTCCTTGGGCGTCCAAGGTAATCACTGGAGGATCAGATTTCAGGTGATTGAGCCTCTGCATGACGGTTCTGATTTCTTGTTGTCCCTGCACTATACCCTGCATTGCTGCCATGAACTCCCCCATCTGAGTGCGAAGCTCATTCAGCTCGGTCTGTACTGTATTCATGACTTGGCTCTGATTTCGGCGAGTAGCGTACCAGTACGTATGACACTTCTCCTGAAATAGTCAAATAAATTAGGAAATTCGGGTAACTCGTTAGTATGCAAAAATGATATGCATTAAAATGCCATGACATTGATCCTAATTCATTCAGATGGGGGGACAGATACCCCACAAAGGGCCACACTATCAGATAAAGTGTTGGGTGAGTGTGCACGGAGAACGTGTTGAGCGTTGGGAGTTCAATATCAAAATAAAATTGCCAGGATAGAAAAGTTGACACAATGGCACCTGAAAACTTCCATAAAGCAATAATGCGCCAATGTGCGAAAAGTTATACAATCACTGTTAATAATACTGAAATATAGGAAAATGCCACAATCAACAATAGAAATACAAAATATTCCTTCAACGGCTCTAAAGGTAATATCGGAATACAATATATCAATTCACACACATCAAAGAAATCTACGTCTCTTGACTTGAGCTTCACGCAGTCTGCATGACCAGATGGGTCAAAAAGCTTCAACTCATGAGGTACCCCTCTAGTGTAATGATCCCTGAATCCATTAGATCTTGGACATTGTGCATGAAGGCTTTACACTCGTCGATGGTATGCCCGAATGTTCCAGAGTGGAATTCACACGTAACACCCATATTGTAATCTGGGGGAATGGGATAGAGTATTGGCAAGGCATTCCTTGGCTGAATCAAAGAACTCTCGAGCAAACCGGAAAACACTTGACTAGGAGGGATGAGACTTGGAGTAAACATTCATTCAGGATGCTTGAGTTTGAGTCTCCCCTGTTGTTGATAGTTCTGATGCTGAGATGAATTCGAACACCCGTAGTTCTTCTGCACTTTCTTCCCCACGTTGGATCGGTGAATGGGCAGAGGTGACTGGCGCGATGTCTTTACGACCCATAGTGGAGGCACACACCCCTGATTGGGGATAATTTTTGTGGTAAGGAAAGGAGAAGTACCTTTTATCGATATGAAATCCCTTGACACATCCACGCTGATTGGTGCAAACTCGGTCACTTTTGAATCAATGAGCTCTTGAACTCGATATTTGAACCTCTTACAGTTCTCCACATGATGACCCGGTGCCCCAGAATGGAAAACGCACCGGGAACTGGCGTCAAAATATAAAGGAAGCTTTTTTGGCATGGCTGTCATGGTGACAAGTTCAACCAGATCAATCTCGAGCAAACAAGGGAGCAATTGTGCATATGACATTGGAATCAAATCAAACTTGGCTTCAGGCGTCTTCGGCCTTTCTCCGCAGTTTTTGCCTTTACCCTTCCTTTGATGAGCTGGAAGAGTCTGCAAGTTGGGAGGCTTAGGAGCCAAAAGTTGAGGAGAATTTCCGTAAAACACTCCCTGATCTTGGAATAAACCCAATGAACGGGGAGGACCCAAAACTTCAACAGCAGTAAAGGGGACATAGTGCCCTTCTTGGAGCTCTGGGCTTCCATGGTCTGGTTCTCTTGTTTCTTCAGTTGGTAAACTTTCTCTATCAATAGCATGTGGCCCTGACACAAGGTCTGCATGTTCACTAGGAGTTGTTCCATTCGGATTTTCTTTTCAGCTATTTCTGCTTGGCATTGTTCCATGTCCATCTCTTGATGACTGTGATTCAAATTGGCCATTCTGGAGAGTAACCAAATCAGGATAAGAATATGTCCCCGGACACCTGCAATGAGTGTAAGGATGCATGCAAATTCCATGTTCGATTATTTCCAAGGGATCCATCTGCTTTGATTCCAGTTTGGATATAGGAACATATAATGACATGGTTCAAACATGGGATCTTTGGAAATAACCGAACATGTATGATAAAATTCCATGGTTATGTATGCAACAAGTATGTGATCAAGGGTCTGATGCTGGTGTTGGGCGGTGAACCAACTGTGGATAGTCACTTTTGTCTTTGTATAGATACTTCAGAACTCAGAATCAATGCAACATAGAACCAGATCATACTACAGAAAAATACTGGCGAGGTGGGTGTGTTGGAAGTTTCAGGGTTCCTGCAAACCTGTAAACCCCTCCCAATCTCACGGGTGTGCTACTCGGGTCAAACATCACGGACTCTCAAAGCCGAATAGCAATAATGCGTTCACCATTTCCGAGAAATGGCTCATGACCAAATCAAGTAATCAGTTTGGCATTATGTACTACTCAGGGAGGTCTCAGCTGAGTCCAAGGAACAAGCATCTCTCATAAGTCCTCAGCTTCAAGCACTGGATTCCTATGAGAGAACCAGGCCATCCTATGTGAGTTCCCAGTGGGCCCTCGGATGCGAGTGGGTTTGCCAACAAATGTGGTCTGCCACTGTCATCACTGGAGAGGGATGTTTCCACAAAGGTTCTCAATGATTGGTCCCCTGACTGCACATAACTATCAAGGTAGTGTATTGCCCCAGAAAGATTCCGGCATCAATACATTTCCGTGAAGGTCGCAAGTCAAGGCGTGGAACTCACTAATACCAACATAGCAAGATGCCATGAAGCCAAAGTGGAACCACTCTAAATCCTAGGTGCACTCAAGCCGGGTATTTGGCTTATCTCACAGTAACAAAGCTCATCCCACAGAAAAAATGAAACTAGCACAGTCCAGTACATGATGCATGTGAAAATAAATACTGAAAGCAGTAAATAAAGCTATAAAGTAAACTGTAAACGAAAACAGTAAACAAACACAACAGCACACACATACAAACACCAAAATAAAGCAAAAACAAACAGGCGCTAGGATTGACTCTACAAGGGAAACTAGAGATTCTGGGTTCGGTCCCCAGCAGAGTCGCTAGCTGTCGCTCCCGGGATTTTCATCCTAGTACAAATGCGAAAGTGTCGCAGAAAAGGTAGAGTCGCCAGCCATGCATTTTTATCCCGAATGAATGGGAAATGTAATGCTGCACAAACCTGAGGAAGAAGGAAAGGACAAGGCCTTGCGAACCAAAGATCTGGGTTCGGGAGTCGGTTACGACCTGGGAAGGTATTAACACCCCAGACCGTCTGCCTTACCCAACGGGCTCTACGCTTGCTTGTTTTGTTTCAAAGGGTGAGAAATAAGATGCGGCTGAATAAGAACTGCTAACTGGAAACTGGAACTGCAATGAGAAAGGAACTGAAAGAGAACAAAAAGAAAGAATGGGAAAATGTAGGGAAAATAAAGAATGAGCTCGAACGGGCCCTACCCCGCTGCCTATGTACCTCATCGGGAAAATGAGGATCAGAGTCGATGTAGTTCGCCTAACCAGGAGGGAACTATTTGTTTGTGTTTTTTATGCGCTGGAACTGCGTATGTCTATGCTCAGGTATTGCAGGCTCGTCTGGTACGAGTGCGTTACCGTCTTGCATGCGAGACAAGTCATCGCGAGTTCGCGCTGAGAATGAATGAGGTGAGAAAAGAAGTTCACGCAGGAAAGTCGCTTATTGTTTGTTTTTGTCTTTTAAGAGTTTTCATGAATTTGGCACAAGGAAGTGAATTCAAACTCTTTTACATGGAATGTGTACTTTCTACTACATTCCAAGATGGAATAATAGCACAAGCACACCAAGCAAGGAGAATTTATCCAAGGCTTGTTTCCATGAATTAGGGTTTAATTTCACTAGCTTGTTGAACTTTATTAAATGTTTTTTTGTAGCTTGTGAAGAAGTATCTTTTAAATTTTTCTTTGTGAAACAACCCCTTGATAAGACTTGTACATCATGCTAGACAAGCCTACACCACTCCAAGATGGAATGTATGTAAGTGCCCCATGGAATAAGGCTATACAAAAGGGATCCTTTCATGCATTTATTAAGTCTTTTGGATTTTGTTTGAAGATGAGAAGAGAAAGACTCAAGTCGGAAAAGGACAAAAATTAAGGGGGACTAAGACACAACCCTAAGTTATTTATTAAGATGGTGGTCCTAATGGTTAGTGAGGTTTTTCTAATCCTAAAGAGAAAAATGAAAAGAGAGAAGAAAAAGGATGCAACTTACTTCCTAAGGAAGATAAGTTGGTCCTAACAAAGGGGAATCCTACCAATCACAAATATGGAAGTAAAAGGTGAATTAAATGCATAAAGGGAATGCATAAAAAATAAAAAGGATAAGGTGTAAGGAAACATACTTTTCCCTCCCTACAAAACAAAGATTAGTGTGCATTTTATTAAAAATAATAAAACAAACTCACAACAATTAAATCCTACTAACTCTAGGACTCAGTCTAAACTCTATCTTAATTCTAGAAGAACTAAAAAATGCTAAAACAAAAATTCAGCACCTACTACAACCTCTAAAATAAAAACAACTACCAAAACAATGCATAACACAAGGTAAATTTCTACAGCCCACAATCAGTATACAAAGATAGGTGTAAAAATGTCACATACAACATGCAAACATAACAAACAACATGTATTTTACAACACCTATATTAACAAACAGCTATGAAAACATGGGGCAGATTTGATCATTTTTATTTATGTGTATAAAGTGAATGATAAACAACACATCAACATAAATTAACATGGATCTACATACACCACAACATGAACTCAAACATGTGAATTTATTTTCATCATTTATTTAATTTAAAGGAACAATGATCAACAAGAATAACCACACTTTTCCATATTGCACAAAATAAGCATTTATCATGACTTTGAACAAGTATCACTACAAGCCTCAATTATTACACATGCATAACATAAAAATCAGAATTGATTTCATGTTAAGATATGATCAATTAAGCACAAGAAACTTGCATGAACATGTGAAGTATTTAATCACTTTTGGCAAAAAATCAATCATGGCATTTAATCACTTTATCAATCAAGCAAGCAATGACAATAATCATGAAGCACAAATTGAATTTAAGCAAGCACTTAACATGTGAAACAAATGATTAAAGTGTAGCAAAACACATCAAGAATCAATTATATCACATTTACACATTTAACACAAAACATGGAAAATTGAACGGAATCATGTCGAAACAACTCGAAACAAATTAATCGACTACTTGAAATAGACCCAAAAATTCCCTAAAACCAATACCTAAACATACATGAACCTTAGAAGCACTAGAAAGCAAGATTGAGCAAGAAAATAAGCTAAAAACCCAAAACCTAACAGCGTTAACCGGTTAACCAAACATTTAACCCGTTAACGGACCCCAAACAACACTAAATTTGGCCAAAAACGCATGCATTAACCGGTTAACCAAACCGTTAACCGGTTAACACTGAACAGAAAGTGAAAAATGCTTTTGAAATAAGTGCTTTTGGCCACAATCTTCCTTCTAAACAACCCTAACCCCCACCTGATCATGCTAACACAAATTTCTACTCAATTAGGGCTTATTAACACATACTAGAACCTATAAAAAGCTACAACCTAACTTCTAATCCATTAAAATCCACATATCGCAAGCAAAACGTAACGAAAACATAACCAACCACAAGTAATACGAAAAGCACTTAAAGAATGCTGAAATGGCGAGATGAAGAGAGTAACTTAAAGGAAAAGTGATTTTAGACCACCAACCTACAAAGTGGAGAAGTGCTTCGATAAATGTTGCAAGAATCGGAGCTTGATCAAAGAGAAAACCAAGAAAACCGCGAATCCGCAAAATAAATGTGTTCTTGATGCTTGAGCCTTCTTGCACTTCCGATAAGTCGAAATCTTCACAAAAATCAGTAGCTTCTTCTTCTACAGTCCACAATTCAATGGAGGTTGAAGGCTAAGCTTTAAGATCTTCAAGTTTCAATGTGAAACTTGAAGAGCTCCTTCTAAAAAGCTTTGGTGAAAAGGGAAATGGAAGAAAAGTGAGAGAGAAAAAGTGATTCTAGAAATTATGAGAGAGTGAAAAATTGGGAACCTTTTTGCATTGAAGTGATTTATGATTATATAGGGGCTAGGCTTGGAGCTAGGTTTGGGAATATAGTTAGGTTTAGGAATGGAGTTAGGTTTGTAGTTAGTTAGGGTTAGGGTTGGAGAAGGAATATTCCATGGAATACTCTAGAAGGTTGTGGAACATGGTAGAAGAATCCAAAGGAAATGGAGTGGAATTGAAGTGGAAAAACAAGAGGGAAAGGATGAAAGGAAATATGGAAGGAAAGTGGAAAGAAAAGTGGAGGGAAAGGTGAAATTAACCACTTTTCAAATGATTTTTTTCTTGATTTTTTTATGATTCCTCCATCATTTTTTGACCAAATTTGAACCATAGGATCATTGTAACCCTAATTTCATGATGTTGATCTTAAAAGTCAGGAGTCGACCTTTTTTACCTAGCTCAGTTGCCTTTTCCCCGATTCCTTGATTTTCAATCATCTGGCCGATTGAACCTCTTCCAAAATGAATTTTTGGATGAAATTTGAACCTTAGATGCTTGTCATCATATATAGAACAATGAAATCCACTTTTAATCAAAACTTCATGCAAAAGCCCAGTAGAAATGAAACCCTAATTTGTCCTTTTTATTAGGAGTTGTTGCATTGCTTGCCTCCGTTGACCAAATCAAATCTTTTCATGGCTTGTGGCTTCAAATGAGGACTTATGGAATATTGTGAACCCTTTTCACAATGTTGAGAAGCTTTGTGGCCCTTTGATTGCCTTTGTATAGCCTTCAGTTGCTCCAATCATTGATCACATACTTATGCCTCAGCCATGCTACACATGATGCAATATTTTTGGTTATTTTGTGAACTTATATATGCTAAATGCTATGCAAAAATGTTGAGGATATGAGAGGGAAAATTTTGAGGTATTACAGGTGGGCATTTTGTTCTGTTTCTTTCCATTACTGACCATCAGAATGGATTTCCCTTTTGACTTCAGATTTTGCTCAGTAGTTCTTAACATACTTAGCAATTTAGGAAGAGATTTGTCCATATTATTCATGTTAAAATTAAGGACAAATTGATAGAAACTCTTTGGCAACAATTACAGGATCAAATCAGTTGCAAGCTCTTTCTTGAGGTGAAATCCCAATCTTTCAAGATTCTCCACATGCCCAATCATCTTGAGTACATGGGGACCTACTGGGTTTCCCTCACTTAGCTTGGCTTGGAAAAAGGCTTTCTAAACTTCAAACCTCTCATACCTTGCCTGCTCTTGAAAGAGCATCTTCAGATGTTCGATTATATCGAACATTGCCATGTTTTCTTGTTGCTTTTACAATTCAGAATTCATGGTAGCCAGCATGAGGCAAGCGGTTTCATTGGCATCATCGACATGCTTCTTATAAGATCTCTTTCAGCCTTAGGAGCAGAACTAGGAGGTTCATCATCAGGAACAGGTGTCTCTAAGACATACAACTTTTTGTCATGTTTGAGGACAATCCTCAGATTTCGGTGTCAATCTAGAAAATTTGTCCCAGACAATTTTTCCTTATCCAGGATTGTTCGCAAAATGTTATTATATGTGTTTTTTGTCATGGTAATCTACATTTAAAGATGGTAGAGATATTAATATCATTAAACATATTCAATTAGGCCTTTAATTAAATATGCTCCCACTATTTTACTCAAAACAAATGACCCACGTCATTTGATTCGGAAAATCACGTTGGAAGATTTTCTAGTGGATCGAGATCCATATTTCGCTTTGTTTTAAGTCAACCTTAGGTTGATTACACAAAACTCAGCTATTTAGGTAGGAACTTCTTCCAATTGCATCCAATACAATTCTCGAATATTTCAGTTGGGTGAATAACTCCTTATTCTAATCCATCATATGGATCATTTCCAACTCTTGCTTCTAAACGTATATAATCTTATTATATTTTGTCAGTTAAGTTTGACCCATTGTTTTAGAAATTGAATATTACATTTGTCCCATCGCACCTTACCAATATAGAATATGCAGCTCGCGTTAGGCAAAACCTACATAATTTGATACTAGTCTTGATGAGTTCTAAAATTTGGAAAGCAAAAACATAATATTTAGTTTTGAGGCAATTTTAATTAATTTGATCTCACGGCTTATTTATCATATAAATTGTTCCTCACACATGCATCAATATACATATAATATTTATATCAACATACAAACAAATGAAATAGTTATGGCCCCTAGCACAATTGTTCTCCCAAGCCAATGAGAGAATTAAGCTAAACATAATAATGATCTTCACTTCACCAAGCAAGATCTCCAAGGTTCTCCTTCTTTATTTTGTAGTCTTCTCTTTCTTCATAATAATTCATTACATCAAAGAAACTCGTTTTACATACGAGGGAGTGATATGAGAAAAAAATTATATTAAGAGAATAGGAGAGAGGCACGACACGCACGTCGTATTTTTAAAATCCAAAAACAAAACAAAAATAAACTAAGGTCATAACTGATCACCACACACAAAAATTAATAAAACAATTTTATTATTATTATTAATTTAAGTCTGGTTAATAAAACAAATCAAATTAAATTTTGGCAAAATAGTAATAAACCCTTTTATTATTACTGCAGACATTATTGACGCAACCCTTGCATCGTCAAATGTCCATGACGCCCGTCACAACTCCATGACGACCGTCACACATTCATAATACGCAGACCTCATTGACGTCGCAACCCTTGTGCCGTCACACATTTTAACGACCTCATTGACGATGCAACCCTTGTGTCGTCACAAATTTTAATGCAACAATATCATACTATCAAACCACCATGATTACTAATTTCGTATGATTGATCTGTATGTTATTGCTTCACCATACTAAAGTCGGATTCCGAAGCAGATAACCACAAATCGCACAACTGAATGATAATCATTACGTGATTTTAATCGATGAAATAAAACAGTATATCCAATATACCATTTTTACATTAAAATTAATCATATCATTTATGAATTAGATCGATCATATATGTGTAACTTATGGATGATTGACATATCGCTGCTTCACCATACTATTGTCGGATATCGAAGTATAGTCAATATCAACCATCCAAACCATATACAATCTGATGCCAACATTTAATATCTAGATTTGATTTAATTTTTGTTTATGTGTTTTAATCCAATTAAAACAAAATTGACAATTTTACGTGTTTTAATCCAATTAAAATAAAATTGACAGAAAGTAAACAATTACCAGATTCATGGTTTCTTAAGTGGCTCTGATACCATTGAAAGGAAATCGCTATAATAACACAACGAAAAACAAAAAAAATCCCTTTAGAGATCCTTACAAAAGGTCATGATCTGTGATAAAATATTTACCTTTTGTGGCGCTTGAAACCTTTGATTCCAATTTGATCACGAGCGTTGCACGAAGAACAGTGCCTCTACTTAGTCCACATGAACAACTTCCTTCAATCACAATGCTAGCTGGTTATGATTGAATGTTTAGAGTGAAAGGAGAGGAAAAAGGAATACGGCCAGGGTTTTTCAAAACAACAACATTTGAGCTTCTTCACAAGGGTTCTATTTATAAAACTACTTGTGTGAGCTTTAACCTAAAAGCCCAACTCAATAATAATATTATTATATTATTATAATAACTATTATTATAATATCCATAATTTTATTATCATTATATTTTATAACCATTATAAAATTAATAATAACTATTATTATTATATTTTATAACTATTATTATTATATCATATGGTACCTTACCATATTTCGTATTCTATTCAAGTGCGCCGTACCTTACGGTATGCCTTATTTATTCCACCTCTTCTCAATCTGTCCTTATGTGTGTGACCTTGTAGGATTTCCCGACGTTGACAATTATATTAAATCGTGTATTTAACATAATAAATTTTGAGCGATATCTAGCAACACACCACTACTACCAAAGTCACAAAATTGTCATGTGATCTGACAAAACCTTTTGTGATAGTATTTACATATACAATTATCTTTTTGCCCTTATGCCTATATTGAACACAAGGCATATACTGTGTCATCCTTGTCTAGTTCAATATTGGGCCCTTAGATATTTATCATGTTATGCAGGATGGACAAATTCCATCTAGGCTACTCATGTCCCTCAGCATGCTTTGTGAAGTACTCATCAACTGTCTTTATGATCATCCAGTTATGGATAATGTTTGATCAACAATAAAGTACTTGACTCTACATCTAGTGTCCATAGTAGTTTCAGGTCGAAGGGTGGTATACACCACTATCACCATGAGAGTAACTTATGACACTTTGCATATTATTCTATGTAGTACTCTCATAGTGGGTCAATCCAGTATAAATATTACTCCTAATATTTATACCTATGTCAAGACTTGATAACTCCTTATCCATGATCCATGATATGTGATCATCAATCTATCTACATAATAGTCTTAATGCTTTAAGGCTATCCCATTTCACATTAAAGCTCGAGTATGGATGCTTTAAGAATAGTGTCCTTATGTTTAATAGAATCTCATGATTAAGTCACACTTATATTTCATTAAACGAACTAGCTCTTCTAGGGACTTTATCATTTTTGGAAAAACAAACATAATAAATAAATGCCTTTTATTATTAATAAATAATTCGATACAAGTACCAAAAGTATTGGCCTCTAGGACTTACACCAACACTTTCGACTCTTCTACGGCTACTAGCACGTGGTCGAACTTTAGAGCCAACGATCTCAAAATCTTTGAGACTACTGCTCTCATCGTCATCACTTCTCCACATACTTAGATTTAATTCACAAGTTTCGTAACTCTTGTGAAGAAATATGATATGCTTTCATTGTCTTCCATCTTAAGCAATTCATAAGCCCTTTGTTGAGTTTGTAACCTCACCACCTTCACCTTCTCTGCACCTCCAAACGACTTCTCCAGAACTTCCCATGCATCATTTGTTGATTATACGTCACTAATCTTCTCAAAGTTATCTGGATTAACACATTGATGAATTATAAAGAGAGCTTTATAATATTTCTTCTTCAATTCTTTGTGCAACCTTTTCTTGATCTGTTGCATTCTCTGCAAGCGTTGTTACTCATTCCTTCACAAGATCCCATAAATCTTGATAACAAAAAACAACTTTAATCTGTTTGCACCAATTCTCATAATTATCTTTCTTGAGAATTGGAAGGTTTGCTGGAAAGTGCCCATTCGGATGATTCATCGCCATCACTTTTACTTCCCACGAATCGTTCAAACCGGAGCTCTAGATACCAGATATTGGAATTAACTTAAACTCTATGGGAATTCCAAACCTTTATTGATGAGCAAGAAGGGTTCTTTCCTATCAACAATAACAAAGAAGAAATTTTGAAAGAGGAAATTTGGGAGAGATAAAGTTTGTAAACCACAACTGTGTGATTTTTCTTTCTATTATTACTCACTCTGCAACTGCAGATTCGTGAGTGTAATAATATTGTGATGATATTTAATTACAAGAGGGATACTCCATATTTATATAATTAGGTTTGCTTGCACCCCAAGACAAAGGCCCAAAAACTATAAAAGCCCAAAATATCTATTTTGGAACTAAATCAAATCTAGATCTAAAACCAAATCTAAATCTAATCTAAATCAAATATGACATAATGAATTACACTTTCAACAATTGCTAAACCAACATCAACTCTAATGGATCCTACCCAAAAATTCATTGTTGCCACATACAACACTCTCTCTCTAATCCCACGTCCTTCAAAATTCTAATTGGTAAGTTATTGTATCTTATTGGACATGTGACTCCATATAAAATAGAGGATGAATTGTGGATGTTTGAAAATATTGGTTGAAAAAAATCTTTAATAAAATCAGAGTTTAAAAACATTTGTAAAACAAACAAGTAAAATGGCAGCAGAAAAGGAAAAAATTAGAGAAAAAAATTGGAAAGAAAATAAAGTGAAAAAGATATGAAAAGAGAAATACATTAAAGATTTATACAAATTCTGCCTAACCACCTGGCCTACTCCTGCCACCAAATATTCTTCTTTAGAGTTTCACTTATCTTGAGAGCTTTAAATAGAATATGTATGTGAACTTCCTTTTAATGATTTGAAGTTTTTCAATGGTTAACTTCTAACCAAACAATAAACAAAGTTTTAACTAGATTTCCTCTGAACCGAAAGAAAGAGTTTTACACTAACTCTCCTTTGAACCGAATCATGGTTTTACACGGGATGACCTCCAAACTGAGATGAGATTTTACACAGACTAATCTCGAAGCATGCTAACTTTTACACATGTTAATCTCGAATCAACAAAGCTTTTACACCATGTTGGGCTCAAGAACCAATATGATATTTTACATTGTCTGATCTCGCATTGACATAATGTTTGTGTCGGGTTGAACTCATGAACCTTTGTGGAAGTTTTGATGGTTGATCTTCACGAAACAAAACAAAGCTTTTGTTGTGGGCAAAACTCACAAACCAAATGAAGACACTTCCTACGACAATCCCCAAACACCACCAGAGCTTTTACTAGTTTAGCTCGTAACCAAACAACATCTTATAGAAGAAAAATTTACTCAAGAAATAATATGCTCTTGATAAATTACAATTATGCCCTCATTCAAAATAATGATCCTTACCAAGCACAAGAATGCTCTCTAAGCACTAATGGTAAAATATAAGTGAGAAAACGAGAGATTAATAGGAAAAAGATGAGATGGAGAAAGTAGGATTAAATATCGTTTTCTGAATGATTTGAAATGATAGATGTCGCTCCCCGGATTTCCATCCTGGTAGAAACGCGAAAGTGGTGCGGAAAAAGAATAGAGTCGCCAGCCAGGCATTTTTATCCCGAAGAAAGGGAATGGTAATGCTGCACAAACCAGAAGAAAGAAAGAGGAAGGACACAGGTCCTGCGAACCAAAGAGACTGAGTTCGGGAGTCGGTTACGACCTGGGAAGGTATTAGCACCCAGATCGTCCGCCGTACCCGACGAGATCCACGCTTGCAAAAGAAACTGTTTCAAAGGGTGAGGGTATGAAAACTGCAGCAAAAGAAATGAAAATGAAAAGAAACTGGAACTAGAAAAGAATTGAAATAAGGAACAAAAGAGAAAAATGTAGGGAAAATAAAGATTGTGCTCGAACGGGCCCTACCCCGCTGCCTACGTACCTCATCAGGATAATGAGGATCAAAGACGCCGTAGTTCCCCTAACTAGGGGTACTAAAAGGAAATTGCTCGTGAATTAAAGGCTTGAACTGCCTATGCCATTGCTCAGGTGTTGCAGACTCGGACGACGAGTGCGTAACCGTCTTGCAAAGTGACAAGTAGGAGCAAGTTCGCGTACGGAGCGAATGAGATGAGAAGAGAATTCCCGAAGGAAAGACGCTTATTGTTTGTTGGTGTTTTTTAGGAAGCTTTTAGGAGTGTGTCACAAGGAAGTGAACTCAAGCTCTCTTGAATGGAATGTGCACTTGTCACTACATTCCAAGATGGAATAATAGAACAAGCACACTCAAGTAAAGATCCCCAAAACTTGAACCCAAAGACTAGGGCTTAGGCTCACTAACTTGTTAACTTATTAAGTGTTTTTGGTTATTTACATGAAGAAGTGTTTTTTATGCTTTTCTTTTATGAAGAAGATACCTTGATCAGACTTGTGCATCACAAGGTAAACTTGTACTATCCCAAGATGGGAAAACTACAAGCATACCTCATGGGATAAGGCTATGGATCAAGACATCACTTCAAACTTATTAAAGTGTTTTTTTAAGGGTTATGAGATGAGAAGAGAAGAAGAACCAAAAGGAACTCAAAGGAAAAATTCTAAAGGGGACTAAAAATAATCCTAAGTGTTAACATGCATAGATGTCCTAAGGGTTGGTGAGGTTTCTACCCTAATGAAGAAGAGAAGAAGAAGATAGAAGAAGGGATGAGAAAGTCCTAGGCCCAACAAAAGAGGGTTAGTTCACATAAACATAAGAGGAAGAGATGAGAATTGGAGATGTGGAACTCAATTCCCACATCTCACACTTACCATAGCCCCTGCAAGGTTAGTATGCATATAAATGAAACAAAATGAGCAAGATAACATGCTAACATCACACAATCAGAAGTGATATGATATGAACAAATACACAATGCAAATTCAACTCAAAGAAATGAAGATAAGAGACTTATGACTTAAAAGGATGCAACATGAATACATATGAAAACAAATGCACACTTATGAAAGATGTAATGCAAAACGCACAAAAAATGAACACAAGACTTACAACCAGAACCAAAATGAGATGAAGAATGGCTTAGGAAGCCAGCAAGATGAAGGGAGAGGAGGTACAAGACCAAACAATATCAAAATGGAAGCAAAAGAGACCATAAGATGAAGTTAAGACACTTAAAGAAGCAAATGACTTAAAGAAGAAGTAAACTCAAAAATTCAGAAGACACAAGATCTATCCTAAGACCAGGAAGGTACCCACACCCCCAAAGGAACCCCAAATGAGAAGAAGAAGTTGGCACAAGTGCCCTTCTAGGCTTATAAGAGATCTAATGAACCAAAAGAAGCAAAATGGGACAAGGTGAGAACAAAAATCCACGTTAAATCAACCAAGCATCCCAAAATTCCACAACTTAAACCAAATGATCTTCACACATATTATATCAACTTGCCAAAAGGATTTGCAAAGACTCAGAAAGGAACTAAGTCATATGGAGGCAAGAACACAAGTTAGGACAGAAAACTTACACCACAAGATACCAGACCAAAACTCAAGAAATAAGTTTCTAAAAATTCCAGATAAAATCACATGAAAAGTACAAGATCTGAGGAACACAATGCAAAAAGAATGGGATTAAAACTCCAAATATTGAAGGCTATGTAAAATAAACAAGGCAGACTAGTCAAGAAATGAAGCAAAAGAGGCTAGGTGCAATGGTGAATTATTTCTGGCCCGTGGATCAATGAAAAAAAATAAAATAAAAATATGATAAAAAACTAGAGACATAAAGGAAGGTGCATGCTTTATTTGGGAATTTTTGGATGAATGAAACTATTTTATATGAATTAAAATGAAACTGGATAAAAAGAAAAAATTAAATTGGAAAAGGAAAATGAAATAAATTGAAAGAGGTGTATGAAGTAAGTTTTCAACGTGTAAACTGGATTGGGCTGGGAACAGTGAGGTGCGAAAAGCAACTGTCTAGGCCCAGGATGAAGCGCTAGTACATGTGAGTTAGAGTGGAAACGCGGTCAACATTGTTGACTTGTTGGGAGGCGCTGGATCAAGGGACTTGGCGAAGTATGATCATCAAACGGCTGCAGAAACGCGGATGCACGGTATTTACGGTGGGACTGAGGCATGGAAGTGAAACGGAGGGTCCTACCGGACGGTGACAAGTGTCACCGTCGGTATGGACAGGAGACCACAAAAATCCTTGAAATCTTATCCTATCTTCTTGGTTTCTTCAATTAATTCTCAAAACAATTTGAAGAATATTTATTAAAACACTAACATAAACAAATCAGTAACAAAACTTAACGAAATCTCCTCTCCCTCCCAGCGTCACTCACACTGCTCATCCTCTTCCTCTTTCTGTGACCTAACCGCCGCCATCAACACCCTCACCGCACTACATCCCCACCTTCTTCTTCCCTCTCTCGTTCGGCTTCTTCTTCTTCCACCTCAAAGAACCGGCGCCGTCAACTCTCTCTCTCTCTCACATCCTTCGCCGCCTCCAATCCACAAAGCACAACAACCGGCGCCGAACCTTCTTCCTCTCCATCTCACCCTATTCACCTTCTTCTTCAACCTTCAAAACCCATGGTTGCCATTACACGCACTACCGGAGAGCCACCTCTAAACAATGAAATAACAACACAAACCCTCACTAAACCTCCTCCTCTACGAATCCTTAAACCGAATCCAAAGACACAAACTCGACCACCGGATCAGAGCAAGATAAACAACAACCAATACATAATCATGATTATGAGAGTTCGAAACCATGTACCTGTGAGCGAAGAACGATCTGCAAGCTGATACACTCACTCCGTAAATGCCGCGAACTCACGTACTGGAGCCTTGATGGAATCTCTGCCACGACGAGAAGCCGATTTGATCCAGGTGCACACACAATCACGATTCCGTTGAATTTCACCTTCTAATTCTTCTGCGAAAACCTTCTGAGATGCCTTTGATTTGAATGATGTCGGTGAATTTGAAGAGAGGATGATTCAGTTGTTGTTTTTGATTTCTTTGCAGGTTTGTGCTTGAAGAAAAATGATGAGGATGATAAGCGCCTCCGATGTCATTTGAAAATGCAGATTCAAAGATTATTGATAATGATGCGATGATGATGACGACTTTGATTCTGTAGCAATAAGTAAGTTACGGATTGATAGGGATACAAACATCTCACTCAATTAACGAAGTCGATGATTATTGAAGCACAAAGAACTCGGTTTTGTGGTTGTTGATGGAGAGAAAAATGATGGTGAAGAGAGAGTTCCATTCTGTTTTATTCAGTGTGATGAAGGAGTAAATTCAGTTTTGATTTTGGTAATGGAGGTTGAAGAAAGAACTCAGTTCTGGTTTTCTTATGTGATGTTCATGATGAAGGATAATGAATTTTTTTGGTTTTTTGATTCAAGAGAGTCATGAATCCTGTTATTGTTGATGAGCGAAATTGATGAGGAATAATGAGCTTTTTGTTTTTATTTTTCTGCCGTGAAGAATTGTTAGGCTTCAGCTTTTTTCTCGAAACCTCTCTCTTCTCCTTCTGTTTTCATCTCTTTTCTGTTATATTTACTTTTTTTGATTTTTTTTTTAATTCTGTTATCACCTTTTTTTTTCCAGTTTGAGTGAATAAGAAAAATGATTCTTGTGCCTGGATGGTGTGCCTTTTTGTGTGTAAAAACATACCTCATGTAATATGGATCCACGTCATCACCTCCTTTCCTTTCTTTCTTTTTTTTTCGATGCAAAAATTGTGTAGCCAAGAGTGAGAAAAGTGTGATGGTAGAAATAGAAAATGGCGTATGCCTGGATGGGAAAATGTATTGATTATCACATGTAGACACCACTGCTTTTGCATCATCCTTTTTGTACCATTTCCTTTTCTCTTTTCTTTATGAGATGACAAACAAACAAAAAGCAAATCTCACACACACATTGGGTCACGTACAAAATAGGGTGGACATAACAAATGTGTAGAAAAATGTGACTTAACAAAAAAGAAAAGGATTTAGCTTGGAGGAAAAAATAAAATAAAAATATTTGAAATGGTTTAAGAGAATGAATAATATGGTTTATGAACAAATAAAAACGATTGAATTCTAAAATGGATGGAAAAAGAGTTGGAAATAAAAATGGGAAAAAAAAAGATGGAATTAGACGAAAGACCAACATGAGCACCACCATAAAATCTTAATTTTTCAACTCGAAACCGAACTTGCACCGCTTCCATAAAAGATCACTGATTAAACATAACACGGCGATCATTGAACAGTTTGTCATTAAAACAAAATATCTGAATCAAGCATCTTCTGAATATCTGGTTTTCTAAACCAACCTTCTCATGAACCACTTCCTGATAAACTCATGAATTTTGCACAACACAACTTAACATTGAAATGCTCATTACTTGATAGATAAGCCACTAACACACGTAACTTGCACTTGAAGAAATCTCATGACGGTTTGACCATGATTAGGTCAAACGTCCATCTGAATCGAATCACCAACCGAACAACCACACCTGGAAGAAATCCATGCCAGTTTATGCTATGCTTCAACAATGAATGTTATGCGTCATCTTTCTATGCTAATGATGCGGTGCGAAATATGAAAATGATATGCTAAATGTTATGAAAAAGAGAGGGCAAATTTGGGGTGTTACAGCTGCCCCTATTCAATCATCAGTTAATCTGAAAAGGACGATAGTACGGGCTATCGACCATTCGAGATAAACTGTGGTTGAATACCAAGAAGACCAGAAATTTGCACTCTGACGAAGAATGCAACACCAGAAAATAAACCCGACCAGATGACGCTCTGGGAATAGGAAGGAGAGAAAAAAGCAGACGAGCTTCTTCCAAGTTGAAACTGATATCTGGAGTAAGAGAACCAAGACAGACGAGTCTTCAAACAATCCTGCGACGCCAGGAACTGGACAGACGAGTCCTCACACAATGCAAAAACATATCTGAGACAGACGAGCCTCCAAACAATCTTGTAACGCCAGGAACTGGACATACGAGTCCTCAAACACTGCATATAACATGAGACAGATGAGTCTCCTTCGGATTTACCTGTTACGCCAGGACCGGTAACCATTTTGACATTAATTCCCACTATCAGGATTTTAAACCTCTTCAATACAGACGAGTATTGGATGATCATCAAGATAACATAGACGAGTGCCATAATTCAATGATACAGACGAGTTATCCACAAACATCAGGCATACCAAACACAGACGAGTGCTGGAAAGTTGCAGACGAGCAACAGCTGAAGATACATATCAAGGCACAGACAAGTGCAGCAAAGGACCCAATACCAAACACAGACGAGTGTTGACAGTTGCAGACGACCAACAGCATATGAGATATCACAACACAGACGAGTGCTGAGGATTGCAGACGAGCAATAACAGAGAGATAATATACCGAACACAGACGAGTGTTGGGAAGTTGCAGACGAGCAACAGCAAATATCATATCAAAACACAAACGAGTGTTGAAAGATGCGGACGAGCAACAATAAAGCACGATACATCACTGATGGGGAGAACTCCGCTTAGGGATAACATAGACGAGTGTTGAAAAACGCAGACGAGCGGTAGTCAAATGCCTGATTGGCCACAAGAGTTACAACTCTGCAGGGGAAACAAGTCACGAGGTCTGGACACCTAACTCTGACTGAGGTGATAAATACCTGCTTGTATCATCAAATTGACCCAAAAGTATGACAACTTCACTGGGGAATATTTCACTGATTGGAAGAGAAAATCCAATATGAACTCTGTGGGGAATATCATCTAGTGACATCTTGCATTTTCCGGACTAGTTGACTGCTTGAAGATCAACCTAAGAGGATTTTACAGAAAACCTGACATCCAAAATGTCCAAGTCTTCAAACTCTTTAGAGATTCGTCGAATCTTGACATAACTGCCCCAAACTGCATAGACTGTGGAAGAATTTGTCTCGCAAGGATTCCTGCAAAACCTTGCATCACTGCGAAATACCGTGCTCCGTAAGCACAAAGATATGCACACTTGCCCCGAGCATAAATGAATCCAGTGGTTGAACTTTGATGTTGTGATTTTGAATTTCCTTTTATGACAGACTCACTGGGTATCAACTCAAGGGTTGAAGAAGTGAAGACTATGATATCGACTCAAGGGTCGTAATAAACGGAAATATCGACTCAAGGGTCGAGGAGAACACAACATCAACTCGAGGGTTGAGGAAACGAAGGCAATGGTATCGACTCGAGGGTCGTGGAACAAAATAAAGCAACACAACTCGAGGGTTGAGGAAATGACAATAACAATATCGACTCGAGGGTCGAGGACAACAAATGCAACATCAACTCGAGGGTTGAGGAAATGACAATAACAATATCGACTCGAGGGTCGAGGACAACAAATGCAACATCAACTCGAGGGTTGAGGGAATAAAATAGCAACATCGACTCGAGGGTCGAGGATAACAAAGCAACATCAACTCGAGGGTTGAGGAAACGACGACAACAATATCGACTCGAGGGTCGAGGAAAACAAAACAACATTGACTCGAGGGTTGAGAAAACATAAGCGATGACATCGACTCGAGGGTCGAAGAAAACCAAAGCGAAGATTGCCACACTCAGCTGAAGTGAAAGGCTGAACGCATATAAATGCCAACTAGTCATAGTTGAAGAGATGCCAACAAAACCTGGACTTTAACCGTGAAGATGCCAATGACTATTGGACTTTAACCCTATATGATGATCAGATGAAGAAACCATAACGATTGAGGAGAAATTCTTTGATCAGGGAAACATGCCTCTCGCGCCCTACTGGGATAAATCATCAGACGTTCATTCTGGGAACGGCCTTGCATACCGTAATATTGTCTTAAGAGGATTTTACAGAAAACCTAGCATCTGAAATGCTTCAGCGTTTTCAAACTCCTGAATATCTCGAAGTAACCACCTCAAACTGTATGGTCCATGAAGGAATTTTTCCCAAGATCTTGCATCATCATGAGGTGTTCTGCCCTAGTATGCTGAACCTTGGGTAGGTGCATCTGATTAACCGTCTTCTGGAGAAAGTAACTTCTAGTGTTTCTTGGGTGACCTGCCCCAGTACGAACCTTGCTTTGGAGAAAACACCCATGCTAACTGCTCTGTGAGAGATTTAAATCTCGATGTGATTGCCCCAGATTGGCTGTTGAAGAGATTGATCGACGTTATTGCCCCAGATTGGCTGCATTTAACCCAACTGGTTGGAAAAAGCCCTATTCAACGAAGTTTCTTGGAAAAGTGCCCCTTGACATGAATGTCCCTCAGAAGTTTCCGCCTTCACAACTTGGCAAGATTAAGCTTCTATACTGAGGTTCCATATGTGAATTTCTTTGATGCCAAACAAATGTATGCAAGCAGAAAATATCTTATTCTGAGAATGAAAATTCTAATGCAACACATGTTAATCTTGAAGCTTTTATTGAAAAGATGTCGTTTATGAACGAATCACTAGTTAAGACAATACAATATTTTTTATGAAATAAACATGCATATGCAATACCAACGAGGGTCTTTTAGCACAACTCGTAGGAGTCGGGAACGCTATCTCATGGTGGCACGCTCTCGAATTAACCCTGCTTCAATTAGGACTTTTAAGGGTTGTATCGTGGCCTGGCTCACGGTTATAGAAACAAAGGATATAGGCTCAAAATTTATTGGCGCCCACCCATCTTCGTGATGTCCTTCCATTCCTATGTTCAACTAGTTTTCACAAGCGCACACCTCTCAAAAAGGTTTCGAGATGGTTGAGGAACCAATGACTCTAACAGTTTAAGTACCACTGCGGTTGTTGTTGGTATAACAGTCACCCCTATTGTCTTTTGCGTCCGTATCACACGATTTGTTTTTCCTCAAGGATCTTTCTTTCGCTTTTCATTCTTTTTCTTATCCCTAACTTTTGCCTGGACTGATTCTTGCGAATCTTTTGCAATTGGAGTCCAGCGGGATGCCCTAATTTTTGCCTAAGTCGCTTGTTCTCAAGTTTCGACTTAGCGGGCTTTTCATATTCTTTTTTTCCCGAACAAATCGTGTGACACAAGTTTGTCTTGATTGTTTTGTAAGGGTTGCGACTGTCTCACTTTTTGGTCGATGATGGATAACTGTTGTGGCTTACGGTCTTTGGACCTCTTGATTTGGTACAATGAAATGTTGGGGATCCTCAGATATACTCCTTTATGAAAACATGAACGCCTGGTCCAACTAGCCGACACCTACCCTTCCCCGGGTTAAATGTGAGGGTTTTTTTTTTCATGTGAAAAGAAACTCCTACTTCAAAGCTCAAAGGGGTTAACGCATGTTTATCTCCCTTATATCTCCGGTGTTTGGGGATTTGAAACAAAGCCTGTACATCGTCAACAAGGTCTTATTCAAGAGCACACAATTGGAGATTTTTGCATTTTCATTTCGTCATCCTCCATCACAGAGTTTAAGAACAACAATTGGTATTGCAATGCACACACAAAATTATAAGTAAAACGAATGAATCACTTCAAGAAAAACATGTGTATTTCATTAGTTAACATTCAAAAAGTAAACAAGTTTCATGCAAGCATACAAATGTTCAAACAAACATATAAAAGCTACATATGAAAATGCAATAAAGAAACTGAGCAATGCCATTGTTGAGGAGACTTGACTTCGTCTGGACCGGTTGATCTTGAATACTTTCAGTAGTCAGCAGCCTTTTCTGATAAGCTCTGCAGTCTTCACTCCACTGGCAACATGTCAGCACCGTACTTCATTCCCAATTATTCTGACCTGAAGCTTGCGACGTTCAAACATTCACCCGAGACGTCTGAAATAAAGAGTGACACTGAAATGAAATGCCACATAAGCTTGACACCTAAGGTTGCTCGGAAAGACCTGACGATCTTCTGCCTACGTATCTCCATTGACCAAAGACCAATGAAGAATCAGAGCGACGTAGTTCCCCTCAATAGGGATCAAAATGAGGTACATAGCCGCTCTTCAGAATCAAACTGAGAATCACCTTCACATATATCTTTAATAAATTCCTCCATAACATGGGCTGACGAACCCACATGACCAAACAAAGACTTGTTAACCTGAATGCCTTGAGGCGTCACTGAAATCAACCCAGACTCAATCAAATCTTGAACCTTATCCCTGAGAGGCTTGCATTCTTCAGCTGAATGTCCTGGTGCGTTGCCATGGAATCCACATTGAACATTGGGATCAAAACTTGGTGGGTATGGAAAAGGAACTGGACCCGGCTTCTTCGGCACTGTCAATCCACTATCGATCAGGCATGGGAGTATTTGACTGTATGGCACTGGCAATGGATCGAAATACCTTTTGGATCTCTTAGTGTAGTAACGACGCCTTTGCGGAGTATGCTGCGGTTGGCATGGTAGCTGTTGATACTGAGGAGATTCACTATTAACTGATATCTGACATACAACTTCAGAAGGTTGCTGACTTTGAGCAGTTGAATGCATTGGTACTGTGGATAAGTAAATGGAGTTTGAGGATCTTCCTGTATTGCATCAATCACATCCTTATCTTGGGAACTGACAAAAGATTCATTCTCTTCGGCTGAGCTATCTGAAATGCCTTGGATATTTCCCATCTTGATAAAACTCTCAATGCGTTCTCCAACTATCACCAAGTCTGAGAAACTTGAAGTTCCACTGCCACTCAACCTCTCCAAGTACGGTCCCGGCAAGGTCTCTATGAAAAGATCAACCAATTCTCTATCTGATAGCGGGGGTTGCACCCGAGCAGCTACTTCTCTCCACCTCTGGGCATACTCTCTGAAAGATTCACCATCTTCTTGGGATAAAGCTTGCAAATCCATGCGGCTAAGAGCCCTGTCAAGATTGTAATCATACTGCTTCACAAATGCATTGGCTAGATCTGACCATGATTGGATACGACTGCTCTCTAACTGCATGTACCAACTCGATGATGCCTCACTCAGACTGTATTGGAAACAATGAATCATCAATTTGTCATTATGCTCATGTGAGGCCATCCTTCTGCAAAATCTCACCAAATACTGCCTTGGACAACTATCCCCTTTGTACTTTTCAAACTTCGGCACTTTGAACTTTGGAGGTATTACCAGGCCGTGTACCAGACACATGCTTGCAGCACTTAGATCAATAACATTACGACTTTGAAGGGCTTTAATCTCTTCCTCCAACACACAAAATCTTTCCTCCCTCTCCACAATTCGTGGATCCGGGAGTCTCACCACGGGGATCGCCTCTTGGGGATCTGGCATAGTAAAAGCAAAACTGTGATAATCTGCAGCATCAACAGAAGACGAATGTCCACTTCGGGCAACCTGGCGCTCTTGAACATCTAGGTTCTCAACAGGGATCTGTGCAGGCTGAGCTTGAGCGGAATTACGGCCATCCTGCCTTGCCAAAGTCATCATAGCCTCTAAAAATTGGTCCCACTGATCTCTTGTCAACCCAACACTTGCAGACTGACTTTGCTCTCCAGGGTCCATGATCTTCACAAAAGTTGCTTCAAGTCTGATACGAGAGCTGGAATATCAACTGTGGATGGTGAACAAAGAACGGATGAGCCCTGCTTGCTGAACAGAAATGCAATGCAAATGCTATGAGATGCCATGTTCAGTTACTTCCAAAGAACCTATCTGCTTTGATCCACATTTTGATACAAAAATTCAACAACAATAATTCAGATATGGGATTCTCGGAAATTACTGAACATGTATGCTAAAATGCTATGATGGCATGTATGCGGCTGGCAAGTGATCGAGAACTGGTGTCTGTCTGAATACGGAACACTGAACTGAGAACCAAGTATCTGATGATATATGCCCTCTAAATAATAACCATCTGATAAGAACTCAAAACCAAGGATCAAGAACTCCAGGAGTATAATAACCGGACCAAATCATAAGATCACACTGATGAGGAAGGGTATGTTGAGGTCAAGGGTTCCTGCACACCTGTAAACCCCTCCCAATCTCACTGGTAACAGGCTCCGGGTCAGACATCACGGACTCTCAAAGCCGAATAACAATAATACTGTCACCATCTCTGAGAAATGGCTCATGACCAAATCAGGGAATCGGTTTGGTATTATATACTACGCAGGGAGGCCTCAGCTGAGTCCAGGACACAAGGTCATCATATGTGATCCCCAGGTGGGCCCTCGGATGCGATGAGTTTGCCACAAAATATGGGCTGCCACTGTCATCACTAAAGAGGGATGTTTCCACAAGGTTCTCAATGATCGGTCCCCAGCTGCACATAACTGTCAGGGTTATGTAATGAGAGAGGAAGATCCCCAAATCAAGACATTTCCAAGACAATCGCAACCTGGGTGTGGAACTCACTACTACCCCCATGACAAGATCTCATGAGGCCAAAGTGGAACCACTCTAATCCTATGGTGCACTCGAGTCGGGTACTTGGCTCATATCTCTCAAGAACAAGTAACACCCATCCCACCAAAGAAAACCAGTCCAGACAGTCCAATATATATACATGATGCAGTAAATAAAGACTGAAAACCGTAAATAAAACTGTAAATAAACAACAATAAAATACAACAAGCCACAGCAAACAAACATCACCCAATGAACAGAAACAAACAAGCGCTAGGAGAGACTCACAGGGGAACCAGAGATTCTGGTGTTCAGTCCCCAGCAGAGTCGCCAGCTGTCGCTCCCCGGATTTCCATCCTGGTACAAACGCGAAAGTGGCGCGGAAAAAGAATAGAGTCGCCAGCCAGACATTTTTATCCCGAAGAAAGGGAATGGTAATGCTGTACAAACCAGAAGAAAGAAAGAGGAAGGACACAGGTCCTGCGAACCAAAGAGACTGAGTCCGGGAGTCGGTTACGACCTGGGAAGGTATTAGCACCCAGATCGTCCGCCGTACCCGACGGGATCCACACTTGCAAAAGAAACCGTTTCAAAGGGTGAGGGTATGAAAACTGCAGCAAAAGAAATTAAAATGAAAAGAAACTGGAACTAGAAAAGAATTGAAATAAGGAACAAAAGAGAAAAATGTAGGGAAAATAAAGATTATGCTCGAACGAGCCCTACCCCGCTGCCTACGTACCTCATCAGGATAATGAGGATCAGAGACGCCGTAGTTCCCCTAACTAGGGGTACTAAAAGGAAATTGCTCGTGAATTAAAGGCTTGAACTGCCTATGCCATTGCTCAGGTGTTGCAGACTCGGACGACGAGTGCGTAACCGTCTTGCAAAGTGACAAGTAGGAGCAAGTTCGCGTACGGAGCGAATGAGATGATAAGAGAATTCCCGAAGGAAAGACGCTTATTGTTTGTTGGTGTTTTTTAGGAAGCTTTTAGGAGTGTGTCACAAGGAAGTGAACTCAAGCTCTCTTCAATGGAATGTGCACTTGTCACTACATTCCAAGATGGAATAATAGAACAAGCACACTCAAGTAAGGAGAAGATCCCCAAAACTTGAACCCAAAGACTAGGGCTTAGACTCACTAACTTGTTAACTTATTAAGTGTTTTTGGTTATTTACATGAAGAAGTGTTTTTTATGCTTTTCTTTTATGAAGAAGATACCTTGATCAGACTTGTGCATCACAAGGTAAACTTGTACTATCCCAAGATGGGAAGACTACAAGCATACCTCATGGGATAAGGCTATGGATCAAGACATCACTTCAAACTTATTAAAGTGTTTTTTTAAGGGTTATGAGATGAGAAGAGAAGAAGAACCAAAAGGAACTCAAAGGAAAAATTCTAAAGGGGACTAAAAATAATCCTAAGTGTTAGCATGCATAGATGTCCTAAGGGTTGGTGAGGTTTCTACCCTAATGAAGAAGAGAAGAAGAAGATAGAAGAAGGGATGAGAAAGGCCTAGGCCCAACAAAAGAGGGTTAGTTCACATAAACATAAGAGGAAGAGATGAGAATTGGAGATGTGGAACTCAATTCCCACATCTCACACTTACCATAGCCCCTGCAAGGTTAGTATGCATATAAATGAAACAAAATGAGCAAGATAACATGCTAACATCACACAATCAGAAGTGACATGATATGAACAAATACACAATGCAAATTCAACTCAAAGAAATGAAGATAAAAGACTTATGACTTAAAAGGATGCAACATGAATACATATGAAAACAAATGCACACTTATGAAAGATGTAATGCAAAATGCACAAAAAATGAACACAAGACTTACAACCAGAACCAAAATGAGATGAAGAATGGCTTAGGAAGCCAGCAAGATGAAGGGAGAGGAGGTACAAGACCAAACAATATCATTAATATACATGAATTATTTAAATTAAAAATAGGATATTTAATGAATTGTTTTTAAAGTGAAGCATTGGAAGAATGTTGTTTTATAAACTAATATTATTTTGCTACAGATTAATAAATTTTATTTGCTACAGTTTAATAATTATTATTTCTACAATTTAATAAATTTTCTACAGTTTAATAACTTTTATTGCTACAATTTAATAATTTAATAAATTTGTTAATAGATATAGCTATTAGAAATAACTATTAATATGTAGCATATAATAGTTTAATAAATCTTTATTACTAACATTTATTGCTTATATTTAGTCTTAATCTGTAAGTACTTACTAGTAGCAATATTTTAATAGTTATTCTATATAGTATTAAAAATTGAATAAATCATTTTTATTATAACGTTGTACCATTTATTTTCTACAATAAATATTAAATATTGATATATTGCATAAATGTTAATTATTAATATTTAAACTATTAAAATAAACTAAACTAAACTAACATTAAATAAAAATACTAAACTATTAATAATTTTTCTAAGTTATTAAGGTTAAAATAAACTATTAATAATACTAAATTACTAAGTTAAAATAATACTACACTATTAATAAACTAATATTAATATAAACTAAACTAAATAAAATTATTGAAAATAAATACTAAATAATAAATATATATATTTCAAATACAATAACTTTTTTCAATTTTTTTTATTATTTATTTTAATATTGATTCATTTTCTAATTATAGTACCATTACTTATAAATTAAAGAAAAAAATAATTAGAAATAAAAATATTAGGGATTAATTATTATGCACTGACAGTGTAAAATGTTTTATACTGTCAATTTATTGTCATCAGTTTGTATTATTTATTTGTTTTTAAAATAAAAGTCAAAATTGTTCTAATATCCAACGATTATGACTTATTGATAGTACTTATTGATAGTGTAAAATTGTTTTACACTGTGAGTGTGAGTGTTCTATATAGAATGTTTTTTTTTCTGTTTTCTTAAATATCCAAATATTTTATTAAAATAAATTTTATTATTTAAACTATTATTGTACTATTTTAATGCATTAAATAATAAATAAGTGATGAATTTTTTATAGAAAAAAGAAGTAATTTTTGGTCTATTCATTAAGATACATGAATTATTTAAATTAAAAATAGGATATTTAATGAATTGTTTTTAAAGTGAAGCATTGGAAGAATGTTGTTTTATATGTGGGACATGTGAATAAAAGTTGAATGATGGTGGGAGTTCCTCCTATGCGATTCCGTTACGTTCCAATCCCACTGTAACCAAGTGAGTAACAAATTCGCTGTCATTGGGAACATACAAAGAATTTACTGCAAAAAAGGACAAGGGTTTAACTTAAATTTATTCGTTCTATTCATAATTTAAATTTAATGAATCCTCATAATCACACCACCAAACACCACTTACCTTCACTTAACAATAATAACTTCTCCTTACATAGCCGTCGAATTAATTACCTAACCACCCTTATTAAATTCTCCCTCCTTTTATTTTTAATAAATAAATAATCATATTCTTTTTTTCATTAAATTGCAAACATCCAGTAAATAACACTAATCACTATGCATCTCATATAGCCTCTCTCTCCAAAATAGAAACAAAGCAGAGATAACAGTGATTCTGAAACCAGCACTTTCCACTCGCCGGAAAATGCATTAATTACAGAACCTTCTTCTTCTTCACACCACCGCCATAAAATGCGCCAATCAATTCTCTCCAACCACCAACAAGACGCTAACGCTAACAGCAGCAGCAACAACAACACTTCAGAAAGCCAAAACCAACAACCGCCGCCGGTTTCTGTCGCCGGCCGTAGCTGGTCACATCTCGGAAGCCGGAGAGTCTCACCTACAAGTATAACAATCGAATTCGAAACGGAAAGAATCGCGAAGAAGCTTTTACCGAACGGTGATTCTTACATGGGGAGTTTCTCCGGTAACGTACCGAATGGATCGGGGAAATACGCATGGAGTGATGGATGTGTTTACGAAGGAGAGTGGAAACGAGGAAAAGCTTCCGGGAAAGGAAAATTCTCGTGGCCTTCCGGAGCTATATACGAAGGTGGAATTAAGCTAGGTCGAATGGAAGGGTTTGGGACATTCACCGGATCCGACGGAGATACTTATAAAGGTTCATGGAGCTCCGATGTAAAGCACGGGTATGGACAGAGGCGTTACGTGAACGGGGATTATTACGAAGGTTGGTGGAAAAAGAATGTTCAAGAAGGAAACGGAAGGTATGTTTGGAGGAACGGGAATGAGTATATTGGGGAATGGAAGAACGGTGTTATTAACGGAAGAGGTACTCTTGTTTGGTTGATTGGGAATCGTTATGAAGGTGAATGGGAGAATGGTGTTCCCAAAGGGCAAGGTGTGTTTACTTGGCCTGATGGAAGTTGCTATGTTGGGAATTGGAATAATAGAGATGTCAAGATGCATTTGTTGAATGGGACTTTTTATTCTGGGAATGGACCTTTGTTTGGGGATGATTTTGCTGTAACAATGAGGAAAAGGTCTTCCGTTGAAGTTGAAGGCGAAAAGAATTTTCAGAAGATTTGTATATGGGAATCGGATGGAGAAGCTGGTGATATAACATGTGATATAATTGATAATGTGTCGATTTTGAATAGGATTGGGACTGAAAATGTTTCAGATCCACAAGAGATTAAGCAGTTTCAGCGTAATCCTTGTTGTTTGGCTTCTGAGGTTAAGAGACCTGGTGAAACTATATCTAAGGGGCATAAGAATTATGAACTTATGCTTAATCTGCAATTGGGTATTAGGTAAAACTCACTTTTGCAACTTCGGTTCTATTTTTTGATTGTTTGAGATTTTGTATTTTGTACTAGTTTTAGATTCAAGGGATTTTTGTTTTTGTAGGCACTCTGTTGGAAAGGAAGCTTCTATATCTAGAGAGCTAAAACCGAGTGATTTTGATTCGAAGGAGAAGTTTTGGACTAGGTTTCCTTCTGAAGGTTCTAAGATCACGCCACCACATCAATCGATGGAGTTCCGCTGGAAGAATTACTGCCCTACGGTTTTTAGGTATAGCCTTTTTTGATTTTCCTCTAGTAGTTAATATTACTTTCTTTTAGCATACACAAAGGAAGAATTCAATTTCATGCTAGGTTGTTGCAAGATCTTAACCGTTGAGCTAGTTGTAGTTTCACCTTTTTCATGCTAGGTTATTTTGCAAATTTATTTTCTGTTCAATTGTTGACTTGTTTTGGTTTTGAATTTCAGACAATTGAGGAAGTTATTTCAGGTAGATCCTGCTGATTACATGTTAGCTATATGTGGGAATGCTGCCCTAAGGGAGCTTTCATCTCCTGGCAAAAGTGGAAGTTTCTTCTACTTGACCCAAGATGACAGATATATGATAAAGACAGTGAAAAAATCTGAAGTCAAGGTTTGTTTTTTGGTTTTTGAATTTGACATCTTTTTTTGTACGTTGTTTTAAACTATAGCGATGGACATATGTATTGAGGTGACTTTGGTAATTATCTTGTAGGTACTTCTTCGGATGCTTCGAAGTTATTATAAACATGTTTCTCAGTATGAGAATTCGCTTGTGACAAAGTTCTATGGGGTACACTGTGTAAAACCAATTGGAGGCCAGAAGGTATGTTTTTGAAGTTTAAGTTGTTTTTAAGTGATTGGTGTATGATTTGCAGGAACTAAAAATTTCTTTTTATTTACTGAAAACCAGACTCGGTTCATTGTGATGGGCAATCTTTTCTGCTCAGAATATCCAATCCATAGACGATTTGACTTGAAGGGATCATCACACGGCCGTTCAACAGATAAGACTGAAGAAGAGATTGATGAAACTACCACCCTCAAGGACCTGGATCTCAATTTTGTATTTCGCCTGCAAAGAAATTGGTTCAAGGATCTCATCAAGTAAGTTGTTCTAGTGAGTATTATTTTGCGCTGCTACTTAGCATCGAAACATCCTGCATATCTGTTAAACTAAACTTGTGATTTTTTTGCAGACAAATGGAACGGGATTGTGAGTTTTTGGAAGCCGAGGGAATTATGGATTACAGTCTTTTGATTGGCATTCATTTTCGTGATGATAATACATATGACAAAATGGGATTGTCACCGTTTCTTTTACGAACTGGTACTGATGAATATTTCACTTCGGTGTGCATACTAGATAAGTTTTATCTAATATTAATAGAACTAAGACTTATTATATTTTTACTCTTAGGCAAGCAGGACTCTTATCAGAGTGAAAAGTTTATGCGTGGTTATCGCTTTCTTGAAGCAGAGCTACAGGATAGGGATCGTGTCAAATCTGGCCGGTATGTTGAAATATGTTCTGATTCTCTAAATTTAAGTTAATAGAATTATTTAGTTGTTTTAACACCATGTCCATAATAGGTCACTAAATATAAGTGGGTAGTTAGTTACATTATTGTTCCCCATATAGGTCTGACGTCTGAGATTCTGGTAGACCTCACCAGTTATTGCATCTTAGGGTTAAGTTCTTCTCTGATGTTCTTTTTGTTGAGAAATTCTCTGATGTCATTTTAAATGCTCAAATTAATTCATTTTTTGTTGATGACATTCATGGAAATAATTGCAATTAGCTTGAATTATCTTAGCAAGTAGGTGGGAATAATGTAGTCTCGTAGAGCAAGCAACCTTTTTTTAGCAAGTAGGTGGGCATTCACAGGTTGTAATCCTAATTGTTTTCTAAAAAGTTGACATATATTTGTTTATGGCTAGGTAGACCCATAACTTCCTTGTGCCAATATTGATTTATTTTCGCAGGAAGATTTCATACCATCTCTATGTTGACAATCTGAATTAAGTTTATAAAGCCGTTGTTGTTGTCGTGGTTGATATTAAATGTGAAGGGGATTAATAATATTTGTAATTTTTGATGTGTTAAGTAGTGTTTTTCTTTATTTTCAGGAAATCCTTGATTAGGCTAGGAGCTAATATGCCTGCAAGAGCAGAGCGCATGGCTCGAAGGAGTGATTTTGACCAATATACCAGTGGTGGTATCAGTCATTTTACTCCTTATCGCGTTGGAGAGACCTATGATGTTGTTTTATATTGTGGGATTATCGACATTTTGCAAGATTATGACATCAGCAAGAAGCTGGAACATGCATACAAGTCCTGGCAGGTTGACCCTTCATCTATCTCAGCCGTTGATCCAAAGCTATACTCGAGGAGGTTTCGTGATTTTGTCGGGAGAATATTCAGCGAAGACCGGTAGCATCCAGTAGGGAAGAATGTGTAAACGCTGACACAATATCCAGGAAAAAAAAGCTGGAAATTGATTCAGTTATCGGCATTGGCGAGCATGCAATCGACAGTTTGATTAAAACATGTTATATGATATTGAGAATCTAATCTGCATGCTGGATCATTGTGGGAAATTTTGAAGGTTTTGCCATAATGATGGGTTCACACTGAAGGCAGGGAGATCTTTGTATATGGAAGGTGGTGGAAATGATCTCTGCCTTTTTTTCTTGTTTTTCCATTGGTCGGGTAGATTTGTAAATTCTTTTGTAGGATATGATATTATGAATGTAAAAAAAATGATACGTAGAGGAGAAATGAAATTATGAAAATGTTTTCAGAGGCAGGAATCTAAATGCGTAGATACTTTACTTGGTAGTATTAAAATCGAAAATGTACAGTATTTTCTTATAAAAAATGGTTAACTGAGATAGCACATGTTTGAAGACATGGTTTTGGTTTATGGAGTACAGGGTTGACGATGATGGTCTTTGGGATCTTCATGTGTGTCCAAATTCCGAAACATTAAAATATAATTTGGCTGTGAGGGCATTGGTCCATGAAGTGTTATGAAAAGCAGAGAAAGCACGAGAAAGATTCGCTTGTTATGTTTCTTGATTTTTCCTCAGTTTGGTTTCTGCTTTTCACTGTTTATGTAATTGTACTTAAAGTCTTAAACCATTGTTTAATTCAAGTTAAGGAATGTAATGATAATAAAAAATCATTCTCGGGTAATCTTCCACCTGGTAGATTGAATTTAAAAATGAAGAGTATTATCACGCCGTTAATCTTGTTGATGATCTTAAGGGGATTTGAGAAACAGACATATATGTCTGTCCTGTCATGTCATGGAGCTTTGGGAATCGGGCAAGACGCGTCTCAATGTCAGATTGTGGTCAAAGTCAGTGGCAGAGTCAGAAGGATTATGCTTAAAGAAATGAGGTAGTAGTACACGTTTTCTTGATCACAACTTCACAAGCATAAATCAAACTAATGTGGTACACAAATATTTTCATTACTCACAACTCACAACAAGCCTAAATAAAATTAATTTAAACTCAAGTAATTAAGAAACAGATTAATTGATGTCCACTTTAAGTGTAAAAATTTTACATCATCAATATATTATAATTATTCATAAGTGATATTTATATATAATTAAAAAAATCAAACACATTGACTACACACATCAATTAAATTTATATATTATAGAAGAGAATAATTATAATCCCTCTATTCTTTTTATATGTTTATTTATTTAAAGACAAAAAGTATTTTATATTTTTTACAATACCTTTATTATTTTAATATTATTGTTAAAATGAACCAAGTTTAAGATTTTTGTATATAAGTTATAAAAATAAAATTGTTAAAAGAGATTAATTGTTATGCATTGACGGTGTAATTTTACACTGTCAATTCATTATTATCATCTGTTTATATTATTTTATTAGTTTTTAAAATAAAAGTCAAAGTTGTTCCAACATTCAACGACTATGATTCTCTAACAGTGTAAAATTATTTTTGTTAAATTAATCTTACATGTACCCACTAATTATTATAAGATACAATAGAAAAAATATAAATTATTTTAACAATAAAAGTGAATAATTCATTTTAAAATAAATTTGATTTATTAAAACAAAGTGTATATGGCCCGGGTTATGGGCAATCAGTTACTTTCTTTGAAGATGGAGGAATATGGATATGCCTAATGATATCTTTAACAAACAACAACGATCTTATCATGAAATTTTGAAGTGTGTAAAAACATGATCACATGAAAAGCTTTCTTTGAAGACTAATGAAGCCAGCAGAGGAGACAATCAATCAAGCAAGGTGTGGTGGATTGGTTAGAAATGACCAATGTCTATGGTTATGTAAGTTTTCCAAAAATGTTGGAAGATATAATGCTCATTGGTTAGAAGTGACCAATGTATATGGTTGTGTAACTTTTCCAAAAATGTTGGAAGATATAATGGTTACATTGCAGAGCTTTGGTGTGTCTTGGAGGGATTACATCTTTCGCAAGCTCATAGGTATTCAAAATTGAGCTTCACGTTGACCCAAAGGCTATCTTTGATACTTTGAGGCAATGAAGTATGAGTAGTGTTACAATTTGAAGATTAATTCAGCAGGTCAAATAACTTTTGAGTCACTATTTACAATAGCGTTAATTTAATAGTAGTGTGTTTTTTTTAAGTGTTATTAAAGTTTCAAACAAAGACTTATGATAGCACTTCTATATAGGGCGCTATTAAACATGCCATCTTGTAACTGCGCTTTTCACAAAATGCTAGTATTAAAAAGTCCTAGAAAAAAAATTACTCACACTGGAATAATTACTATTATAGAGGTACTCTCTATATTAGCGCTTTTTGGTGCACTATCTATATCAGCGCTTTAAAAAGTGATGTTGTAGGATTTTAATTGATTTAAAAAAAATCAATAATACTACTTTTAATAGCGTTTATAAAGTGCTATTAAAGCTACCCTATCTAATAATATAAGGGGATGTAATAGCGCTAAAAAACACTATTAAAGCTTAAAAAATAGCTATTAAATATCTTTTTTTTTTGTGTGTGGTAAGTATATATAACATTTAAATGCAGATGAATTAGCATATATTTCAAAGTTCATTCATTGTGCCTCTTGTGACTTGCAGGTTAATTTCATAAGCTACATCACAGTTGTCTATGCCCATAATCAAATTCAAAAAAGACAAAGCCTTTGGAATGATATAAAAAATAAAGCTACTAGTATTAAAGACCATTGGATCATCCCGGGGGATTTTAATAATGTGTTGAAAGTGGAGGACAAGATTGGAGGTAATCCAGTCCAGGTTAGTGAGTTCATTGATATAGAGAAAATGATGGAGGAAGCTAGACTCTTTGAGCATGAATCTAAGGGGAACTTCTTTACATGGTCCAACAAACATACTGAGGGAATTATCCATTCCAGAATTGACAGGGTCCTTTGTAACAAAGAGTAGCATCTGAGTTACCCTAATAGTGAGGTTGAAATTTTGAATACCCGCATTTCAAATCACAATCCCATCAGGGTAAACAGGTTGGGGCAAGTTGGTATGAACAAATACAAAAGACAATTTAAATTCATAAACTGTATCGCCAGTCATGACACCTTCAAGGATATTGTAGCTAGAAACTGGAACCACAATATTAAAGGAGATCCTATGTATGTGGTTTGGAAAAGGCTGCAAAGACTGCAAATTCCTCTAAAGACCTTGATAAATAATGCTACTGAGTGGATCAAGAAGATTCAGGCAACTAGAGGACTCCTTGCACATGTCCAAAATAGATTAAACCAAGATTTGTTGAACCAAGTTTACATGGAGCAGGTCAAGAATTTAACTGAGGAGCTTAATTTGGCTATTGAGCTTGAAGAACAAATTGTAATCCAAAAATCTAAAGTATCATGGTTACAAGCGGGAGATGGAAATAATGCTCATTTTCATGTTATTATTAGAGGGAAAAGAAAACAAAATAGGATGTACAAACTTGAAGATAGGAATGCAAATTTGCTGACTGAGAAGAAGGACATTCAAGAAGAGATTCTTGGGTTCTACTCTGACCTGGTGGGAACTCAGTCTCAAAGGAGACTCAAAGTTGAAATAAAAGCTCTTAGAGAAGGCCCTCAAGTTTCAAAAATTCACAGAAGATCCCTAGAGTAACCCATATCTTACAATGAAATATGGGAGGCTTTGCAAGACATTGGAAACAATAAAGCCCCTGGACTTGATGGTTACACTGCAAAATTCTTTAAAGCTGCGTGGGATGTCATTAAAACTGATATCAGAGAAGAAATTAAAGATATGTTTGTGAACAAGAGAATTTACCCTACTGTTAACCGTGCCCTTGTCACACTTATACCCAAGACTCCTAATGCCAAAATTGTGAAGGATATGAGGCCTATTGCCTGCTGCACTACAATCTACAACTTGTGTCCAAAATTCTTACAAATAGGCTGAATAGGGTTATCAATATTGTGGTGGATGAAAGCCAATAAGCTTTTCTGCTTGGAAAAGTTATTCATGATAATATCATCATTGCTCAAGAACTGTTGAGGGGCTATAATAAGAAGCATGTGTCTCCTAGATGTGCCATTCAAATGGACATCTAGAAGGCATATGATACAGTGGAATGGGAAGCTTTAGCAGATATTTTGAGAGAGATGAATTTTCCAAACACTTTCATCAACTGGATAATGATGTGTGTAACTACTGTTTCCTATAAATACAATATCAATGGTCACTACACTAGATGCTTGAAGGCCAAAAGAGGACTAAGATAAGGAGATCCAATTTCTCCCTTGCTCTTTGTCTTGGTCATGGAGTACTTGCATAGATGTCTAAAGAAGTTGCAGAAGGTGCCAAACTATAACTTTCAAGAGGCATTAAAAGAGAATTCCAAGTTGGCAGCCTCGTCCTTCGGCAAAATCAGAAGAATCCGAGAGAAGGAAAGCTGGTCGCGAACTGGGAATGCCTGTATCGAGTCCGAGACAAGATAGACAACGAATCATACTACCTCTAAGACCTAGAAGGAGAAGAACTTACTCGACCCTAGAACGGTGAAAAACTTAAGCAATATTACAGCTAGACAACAGCGCGACCACGAGAGCATGGAAGGTACAACCATGATTATCCATTTCAATCAAAAGGAGGGCATACAATCCAGAAAAATGGGCACGACCCTCCTCGACAGAGGATACTTCAAACGAACTCCCATGTCGTAGTACCGTTGGCAGGGCGCCCAACACGCGATGGGAAAGTCCAATCCATGGGTTCAGGGCCTCGATCGTAGCGCTCATCCTATTTATCCACGGACGTAAAACCCGCAACCTTGTTGGTTCCCTAAATCGACGAGTCCATTAAGTTGAGCAACAACAAGTTCACATACAATTAACTTAATAAAAATCACTTAGCAAATAAATTATGTATCATTTCAAACAACCAACCAAAACTGGCCGACACAAATTTACAAAAGCGGGGCTGCGCCAAAGTACAAAATGGCATGCAGGCCAACAAAATAAACAACGGCACACATGCCGATAAAATAACCATGGCGCACAGGCCAAACCTACTCATCATCCTCGCCCATTCCTCTTCTTCATCGGCTGAGTCAAGGACCAGACAAACAATCTCCCCATCAACCACATCATAGTTGAAAGCGGTCCCCTCAGTCACTAACCCTAGGTTGACGATCTTCAGTTGCTCAATAGCATTATCAAAACCCAGCTGAAGAGTGTTCTTGCAGTCTCTCTCAAGCTGCCTGATCCGAGCAATAAAATCACCCCGACTCCTCAAAGCCTTGTCCTCCTCACTCTTTTCCTTGACAGGGGCGACCAGGCTTTCTAGATACGCCACCCTCAAACGGAGACGCTTGTTTTCCTCGACAGCCTCTTTGACCTCAACCTCTTTGTACTTGAGCTTATTATTCTTATCCGCCAGGCTGTCCCGCTCGAGCCTAACCTCTCCCAGCTCGATCATTAACCCCTCCTGGAGCCTATATTTCTCCTTATAGTCGAAAAAGTCATGCGAGAGCTGCTCCCTCTTTGTCTTCGACGACTTCAGCGCTTCCTTTACGACCTCCAGCTCAGACAACGGATATGTATTGTCGAACATAACGAAGACCGTCTCCATAACACCGGTATCTTGAGACAAGTTCACATGTCTGGTCCCCCTTTCTAGATCAAGGATTACCTTGACTTCAGCATTTGATACCCTGACGGAACCTTCAACGTTGAAAAGTTCCAGTTGGAGATGGATATAGGGCAGGAGGTAAGTCCCTTGGCTCTCAGATGGACCCTCACCCGCAACAGCAGCATAACTCAGTGAGCCTTCGACACGTTGACGTTTGGAAGAAGGAGTTTATCGCTCGACAACTGGGCTGATTGGCGTCACCACGACATGAGGAAAGTTTGGAGGAGGAGTAGGAGTCCCCGAGCCACCGACCATATCTTCAACGACCACGTGGCGGACACGGCTCTTGCCAGCCTTCTTCAGACCCTTGCCCGCGCCTTTGTTGGACAACTTTGGGATGCGATCCTTAAGGTTAGGCATGACAACTACAAAAGAAAAGAACAAGTCATCTATTAAATAAAAACAACAAAGGTAAACAGAGCCGAACACAAACTACCTAAAAGACAGAGGGACGCCCCATCCGATTTGCACTCCAGCATCACCTTATGTTTATCAACCGAGTCTCGGACAGGGGCTCCCCGTCATCATCTAAAACTGGATTATCTAGCCCGTCCATGCACTGAGAGAGGATAAAACTCTGGACATAGGCCACTAGTCTATCAAAGGCTGTCACGTCCTCGGGCCCCAGGTTCTCGGGCTTCACAAAGAAGTGATCAGTCGCCCAGTTAAAATGAGCTCGTTGCTACTCAAGTGGAATGGTTGAGACAAGACGCTCCTCGCCCCGAGCATTTCACTGCATGGCATATATACTGTTCAGAGCACGTGGGGTGAGGGGTTTCACCGTATACCATCTGTCCTTGAAATTCCGGATAAAATCATGGTAATTTTTAAAAAGCCTTATCGACTGCTTGAACGAGACCCATCTATGTCTCTCGTTCGCGCTCGACCGCTGCAGGTGGAAGACCCGAAAAAAGAGGGACATGGTGCAACCAATTGCAAGGTGTTGGCATACCAGTTCGAATGCCCGAACGAACACGATATCATTAGGATGATATTGGGAAGTTGCCAAGTCGAGCCTTCTGATGACGCCCGCCTAAAAGATGATGAAAGGAAGCCGGATCCCCGCCTCTCTAAAAGAGAACTCATACATCGGGAACCGTGTTCCCCGAAAGGCCAAGCAAATCCCTTTTTCGGTGAGAGGTGCATAACATTCCCAGTTTTGGGGTTCCCCTGGGGCCAAGTCCTCCACAACTGTATGAGCGGTGCGAGAATCTTGTATAAAGCGCGAGCCCGTTTCCAATGGTTCTTCCCCGACCCAAAATAGACCGGGCTCCCCAGAGGCGACAGGCACACTCCTGCCAATAACATGCTCTTGTTCGTCCCGCTTCTCGTCGTCGTCTACATTTATGTCGATGTCCTTTGTGGGGACATCCTCAGATATCTGTTGATCCACATTACCTGAAAAGCAGAGGAAATTGGCGAATTCAATGTGGCATCAAATTCACCCTTCCATCGCAATTCAAGTGAAAGGGTGAGGGTCAGGGCCGGGGAAAGAAGCGCCCGACACATACATCACAAACCCAAGGAATGCTCGGGACATTCATCAAAAGTTCAAGTGAATGCCCGAGACATTCATGGAAAATTCAAAAGATGCTCGTGACATTCATCGAAAATTCAAAGGACGCTCGAGATATTCAATAGAAATTCATAAGATTTCCTGATGCATTCATAGCAAAATCCAGGAGTGCCCGGGACATTCATCGGAATTCCCTTGTACGATGCCCGAGGAGGGGCTTCCTCGGCTACTCCGGTGGAAGAAATATCCATGGAAAGAAAATTAAACCTAATTTCCAGAAAAGAGAAAGGGGTTTTACCTGACATGTTTGCTAACGAAGTAAAAGCGCAGTTGCAGTGACGACGACGATGGTTTTTCGATGAGAAAGGAAGAGCGTCCGACGAATGTCTAAAGAGATTTGAGAAAGTGAAATTGAAAAGTGAGGGACTCTCCCAAAACCCCTTTTATAGGCTCCCACGTGGGAGGGCGTGCCTAGACCATCATTGCCTAGGTTGCCTAGATTCCCCTAGGTAGTCAAGCATTTAATGCGCCATCACGCGTAAAACGAATTCACACACATTAAAAGCCATTATGGAAGGAAACGAAAAGATAGACATGCCACCTTTGGGAACTCCAAGGGCCACCAAGCCACTCCTCGAGGCACCGGGCACATATATCTTCGATGCCGGAGTAACACAAGCGTGCATATCCTCGACATCACAAGAACGCAAAGAAAACCACTCCTCGAGGTATCAAGCGCGCACGTCCTCGACACTGCGAAAATGCAAAAGAAGTCTCGAGCACAACTCAATTAAGCAGGTAATCCTTATTGACATAACACAACTCCAATGAGGCCTTGCCTGCACCGCCTTTAGACGAGCCTCGACAAACACTGGCAAGTGTCCTTGACATCCATTGGCCTCGCCACCAGTGAAACATCTACCCGACATACTTGCGCTTAAGTCATCACTCCGAATCGGAGTTGCGATTTGGGGGGCTCCTGTTCTGGACTAGGCTAACGCAATGTGCATCGAGTAGAGGCCCAATCGTCGGGCACGACCCACAACCTAATACAAGGGGGCGTGTGGAAAGCGTCTCCCCCACGTGCTCCACATCACCCAACTGTCCACTATTATCTCATGATATTTAGGGGCAGTTGGACCAAGGGCAAGACGACATGCTAGGTCTTATCTTCTCTTACGCAGTCCTTGACAATTCTTCCCTGGGTCTAGCTAACCCAGCCCATGGGGAAAATATTGGCCCAACATTGGGGGAACACTATAAATACCATCTTTCATCAGAGGGTCAGGTATTCTGAACATTTTATTCTCTATTTTACCTATTCTGTACTTGAACTTATCACTTTGGCATCAAAGTGTCTTGCATATACACCCCCAGTTCATCTTCGTAGCTGCTCATCACTGGAAGGTCCTTCCTGATAAGGTCAGATCAGGTATGTTGATGTTTTTGTGGTGGTATGTTATTGTTTTGTTAAGTTAAGTTGTTATTTATATTAAGATAAGTATTTTTTTTTGATAAATGTTGTTGTTTGTGTTATTTTAGACTCTTTCCAAGTAGCTAGCTCGGTTAATACTCTATCTACAATGATATAAAGATGATGAGTTCTAAGCTTTTTGTTGAAGATAGGAACTCCAAGATAGCTAAATGTGATTTGTATCAGAATGAATCCAAGCATATTTGCAATTTACCTCATTACAGATCCAGAACTACCTGCACCATAATCATACACTACAAGTAAAAAATATTTTAGTAACAAATTTTTAGCATCGGTCCCGACTTCGACGCTACTAGTGTTGATATAACGTCACAAATAACCATCACTAATGTTTAAAATCATTTATTTTAATTTTTTAAATGTTATTATTATTAACGTCGGTTTAAGCTGATCCTGTATTTGGATATAATTAATTTTATTTAAAATAATTCTTGTAATTTCATTCAAGTGTTTATTTATTTTTTTCTTCTATAGTAGCGATGACTATTTTCGACACTATTGTAGGTGCAAAAATAATTCATTTTCTCCCACAAATTTTGTTGCCTCCTTTTTTTTTTTAGTTTTAGATAATTATTTATTTTTTTATGTTAGCGGCGGTCAAAATCGACGCTAATATAGGTGCCTAAAAATTCACCCCTCCACAAATTTCGTTTTCTACCATTTTTAATTCTTTAAGAAATTATTTATTTTAGTTTAGCGTCGTCCTATATTTCTCCATATTTTACCTTTTTTATTGTTTTAATTATTTATAATAATAATTTCTATTAAAACTATAAATTATTAAATCAATAAATAAAACTAAAAACTAAAAACCAAATTTATAAAAGAAAATATATAAAATTCCTAATTTCAAATAAATTTTATGAAAATAATTTTAAGAATAAATAAGATAATCTTAAACTATAAATTTAAACATATAATATATATAAATATATATATATATATATATATATATATATATATATATATATATATATATATATATATATATATATATATATATATATATATATATATATATATATATATATATATATATATATAAACTATAAATTTAAAAAACTCAAATTCTAAAATTATTTTATTTTTTAGTATTTTAATTGTTTATACCAATAATTTCAAATAAAACTAAAAATTATATAATAAATAAATAAAATTATAAACTAAAATTAATTTTAAATTTATAAATACGATTAATTAATTAATTAATTAAATTAAAAATATATATAATTTTAAACTATAATTAAAAAAATCAAATAAAACTATAAGAGTGTGTTTGGATGAAACATTTTAATGATAGAAAGTAATTTTTTGAGGGAATTTAAAATGATTTGACCAAAATTTATTGTTCGGATAAAAAATATATAGAATTGTTAAAATGATGTAAATTTATGAAGTATTTTATTCAAGTTAAATTTCAGGAATTTCAAATGACACCAAAAAGTAAGAAATTTGAAATTACTTCATCACTCTATATCATGTAATTGTTAAATTGTTTACTATTAATGTTCTGGGCGGGCCCAATTCCCAGAATTGGGCCAGGCAAACCGGCTCTGCAGAACGCTCGACGTCGAGCAACATTGAGAATAATGGTCCCTGTCGACCAAGCTTATACCGACCAAGACGAAGTCCTCCAACAGCTAGTTTTGACCGTTACCTATCTTTACGGATTCCACGATCCGTGCCCAACGGTGTGGATCAATAATCTTCTACTTAGCCCATTATATAAACCCTCTCATTTGGGAAGGTCAGGTATTCAATTCTCTGACCTTAATTCTTGTACTTACTCACTCTTTGCTCAGTGTCTTACTTCAGTATCAGAGTGCCTTGCAGGTACATTCCCCTCCTCTCCTCATCAATCGTCCTTCAACAACGCTCGAGGCCAGCCGTATCGGATCCTGATCTCCAGGTACGATCAGGTGGCGCCGTCTGTAGGAAACTGATTTCCTCGTTCTTCTCTCTCAAAATCTTCAAAGAACCAAAGTTTTTACCAAGATCCATGGCTGCTCAAGACCATCCGGACAACCGATCGAACGACGACATGATCCTCATGCAACGTGAGAGCAACATTCATCATCCTCTGCACGAAGAAACCGTGCAAGATCACCCAGACGGGAAGACGGCCTCCCCTTCTCCCGACCGTGACCAACCTCTGGAGAGTCGCCCGGAAGCCCCATTTCCCCCGACTCCTTCAGGATCTGACTTCGCCGCACTGGCCGAAATTCCGAATCAGACAAATTTGCCGCTCCTCGCCCATGGTGAGAAAATTGCCCGTCTCGAAGAAAATAATTGTCGACCCCGGTCTCCCGCGAGAAGGCGTAGTCCCTCTCCTCCCAAGATAAAAAGGAAGGGACGCATCGACGAATCTACGGGGGACAAACGACCTTGCCGGTCTCCTTCACGATCTTCCTCTCCAAGAAAATTAAGAAGGAACAAATCAAGATTTGCATCGCCTCGGCGAGTAAAGAAGCGCGCACCTAGATCCCCTTCGTTTAACTCCAGCGCACGTCAACCCAAGAACAAGGTCCCGAGCCATAGCCCCGGCTGACCACCGCTCAAGGCGATGGATAACGCCCAACTTCAGAGATAATAAAATCTAAACCTAAATACTTATCAGATCCTAAGTCAAAGTCGACCACTGCCTGCGTCGACCACGAACTAGGGTTCATAGCCGACGAACAACGGTGGAAGAGTTTCTCCTACATACTGGTTTAAATCTAAAACTACCGGAAAATCTACCCTAAACCACATGCATTTCTAAGATATCAAGCCTACGACTAACATAAACACGAAAAAAAAGCCGTACCTTGAGCTTGGGAAGCCATTTGTAGAAGAAGTTGATTCTGGAAACGGTGGTCGACGGTTGGGAGCGGTGCTCGACGGCTGAGAATGACAGTTGATGGACGGGCAATGCAGCGGAGAAGAATATGAAACGAAAAACCTTAAAATAAAGCTTTGGGATCCTATTTATAGGGAAGGGAAGACATGCAGACGCGCGTGACCCCTACCCCTAGCCAATTATTACCTACGCACTAGCCCCTAGGCTAGCCGTCAGAGCATTAATAGGCGCGAATTCCCAAATACGCCAACTTTTCGTTTCATATCCTCTTGTTGAGCGACGTAACGACTGCTCGCCTACCGAGGATCATCAACGATAGCTTCCTGGCCCGCACACTGCATACCCTTGAGCACATAACCATTACTAAGTCACTGCTCCTCCGCACGAGCAACGACTTGGGGGGCTCCTGTTCTGGGCGGGCCCAATTCCCAGAATTGGGTCGGGCAAACCGGCTCTGCAGAACGCTCGACGTCGAGCAACATTGAGAATAATGGTCCCTGTCGACCAAGCTTATACCGACCAAGACGAAGTCCTCCAACGGCTAGTTTTGACCGTTACCTATCTTTACGAATTCCACGATCCGCGCCCAACGGTGTGGACCAATAATCTTCTACTTAGCCCATTATATAAACCCTCTCATTTGGGAGGGTCAGGTATTCAATTCTCTGACCTTAATTCTTGTACTTGCTCACTCTTTGCTCAGTGTCTTACTTCAGCATCAGAGTGCCTTGCAAGTACACCCCCTCCTCTCCTCATCAACCGTCCTTCAACAACGCTCGAGGCCAGCCGTATCGGATCCTGATCTCCAGGTACAATCAATTAATATTTCAAATTTTACAAAATGGTCCTCATATTTTATGAAAATTTCAAATTCATGCTTAAATTTTTCTAAAAATTGCAAATAAGTCCCTAAGAATGTTCAAATTTTACAAATTTGTCCCTTCAAAATTTCAAAAATTATAAATTGATCCATATTTTTCATATTTGATTTTTGGCTCAAAAGTTTTAAAATTTTGTAAATGACTCCAAAAATTTAACAATGAATCATCTTCATACTCCATCCAAACAAAAAAAATTAAAAATGAATGAATTTCAATTGAATCATTTAAATTGCCTATAATTTTGAATGAGGGAAAGTAAATTTTTGAGGGAATTTGAAATGACTTGATCAATATCTATTGTTTGGATAAAAATATGGAGAATTGTTAAAATGATATCAATTTATAAAGTATTTTATTCATGTTAAATTTAAGGAATTTAAAATGACATCAAAAAGTAAATAATTTCAAATTGCTTCATCACTCTATATAATATGAATGTTAAAATGTTTATCATTTACTTTTCAAATTTTGCAAAATGGTCCCCATATTTTATGAAAATTTCAAATTCATCCATTTTTTTAATAAAAAATTGCAAATAAGTCCCTAATAACATTTCAAATTTATAAACTGGTCTCTTCAAAATTTCAAAAATTACAAATTGATCCCTATTTTTCATATTTTAAATTTGACCCAAAAGTTTTTAAAATTATAAAAATGACCCCAAATTTTTTTATGATGAATCATTTTAATACTCCATCCAAACAAAAAATAAAATAAAAATAAATGAATTTCAATTGAATCATTTGAATTGCTTAGAATTTTAAATTTCCTAAATATTCTCAATTACCTCATCCAAACACACTCTAAAAATTCTCAATTATCTCATCCAAATACACTCTAAAGAAAATTATATTCATTATATCAATTTTGTAAAATAAAATCTTAATTATAAACTAATAAAATAAATCATATGTAACCAAAAAAAAAATCTAAGACTTCAATGAATCTTTTTTTTTTGTAAACGCTAGCTTCAGGTAAACCCAAGAGAAAAAACCCTAAAAAAAAGAAGAGTTGTTGTTCTTCTTCTCCTTCGTGAGCCTCTTCGCCAGTGTCACTTCTTCACAACCACTCTCCGTCTCACCCTTCTTATCACGACCGCGCAATACATTAACCACCATCAACTTCCACCTTCTTAATTTATGGCCACCACTCCAGTGTCGCATTTAATCTCCCTCAGTCAGAGTTGAACACATCATCGTCATCGTCATTTCAGTATCCCTCTCGTTCATGTTCACGAGTTGCTCGAAGTTTAACTGTGCGAAGTCGTTCAAATTTGCGATTCAAGGACAAATTCGCGTGGCCTACATTTATCGTGTTGTATTGTTTTGCATTTGAAATTAATCAATGAATTAGTTGGAATAAACATTTGTTAGAAATGATGTGTTAGTTTAGTAAATTGTTTAAGCCATGTAAGTTGTAGTTAATTAAATTTGATCAAGTGAAATGTTAGTGAAATTAGTTGTTATGACTTGTGATTAGTTAAGTTAGTTGCGTTAGGAATTGGATTAATAAAGTTATGATTTGTGTTGAATTATGTGGTTAGGGTGAACATTTATGTTAGTTAATGCTTGATGGCTGTTAGTAAACTGTTAATCTAAAATGTTGGTATATTAGTTAGGTCAAAATAAAATGTTGTTGAACTATTTTTTAGTAGGTTAGTGAAAGAAGTTGATTTGAAATTCTATTTAATTAGTGTCATGTCAGGGACTGTTAGAGGAATTGGCATGAGATTTCTATTAGAAATTGTTTTTAATATGAATGTTTATTTATACTGCTACATCCATTGCTAACAGTTAGATGTTTATGTTAGAATTAATGTTTGTTATTAGTGTTATAAGAAATCTGGTGGAATGTTAAGTAAAATGAGTTAGTGACCATTGATGCTAATGAATTGAACTTGATGAAATCTAGAAAATTGGTTAATCTTGTTGCTATGTTTTGCTTGGATGGATTGTTGACATTGTGTTGAAATTTTGATGCACAAGCTGTTATATTGAAACCTACTTGAACCATTTATTGAAACCTTCTTGATTTATAGTTAGCATCACTATCTAATTATAGTTTGGCTTTACTATTGCTTTTAATCAAAGATTTAGTTTCTTTAAAGCCCTTAATGTAGTTTGGATAATTGAAGGAGTAAAAATTATTGTTCCTCACTTTTGTCATGTTTGTCTAAATTGGCATATGAGTTTGTAGTGACATGGTAGTTAAACGTGGGGTAACTCATAAGGTTTGTTTCAAGCAACCTTCGTAATTTTACGAAGAAATAGTATTGGGAAAAATCCAAGTTCCACATTGCCTAAATATATAACTCACAAAGGGTTTAAATAGAGTGACACTCCTCACCTTACTAACCGGTTTTGTAGGGTGAGTTAGGTCAAACTCTAATTCTAATATGGTATCAAGAGCCTATCGATTCGGACCATCCACCATTTAATATGCGCACCAAACCCAAGATGTGTTGGGCGTAAGGGGTGTATTGGGAAAAACCCAAGTCCCACATTGACTAAATATATAACTCACAAAGGGTTTAAATAGAGTGACACTCCCTATCTTACCAACCGGTTTTCTATGGTGAGTTAGGTCAAACTCTAATTCTAATAAATAGAAACCAGGGTGTAACTACCGTAGTTGCATGATATTGTTAACTCCATTGGCAGATTAATTAATTATAAGGTTGTAATAATGTCATTACATATAACATAAGCATGTTATTTGACTCTTACTATAAGATTTTTATACCAAAGTAAGGCGTAAGGGGTGTATTGGGAAAAACCCAAGTCCCACATTGACTAAATATATAACTCACAAAGGGTTTAGATAGAGTGACACTCCTCACCTTACCAACCGGTTTTGTATGGTGAGTTAGGTCAAACTCTAATTCTAATAAATAGAAACCAGGGTGTAACTGCCGTAGTTGCATGATATTGTTAACTCCATTGGCAAATTAATTAATTATAAGGTTGTAATAATGTCATTACATATAACATAAGCATGTTATTTGACTCTTACTATAAGTTTTTTATACCAAAGTTCTGTTTCACAATACTACATCTTGAGTTTATATTTGTAATTTATATATTTGAAAGTCCTAATTTATTTTGGTTTTGCACTTTCAATATGTTTGAGCTGCTCCTCATGTATGTCTGAACTGAGACAACTCCTAATGTATATAATTCTTGAAATGAGGCTAATTTTATGTGTGTCTTGTGTTTTATAGGAGGATTATGTGAATCGTATGGTACAAGCTACTTAAACTGATAATAATGTGGATGAGTCAGAAAGGCTACAAATTTAGAAAAAAGTTGTCAATGGTAAGTCACAAGGTCGTTGTTACGGAACTGCCCGAATGGCGGTCAACATACAAAATGAAGTGTTTTACTTGACACAAGCGACAACTTCAAACCAGAACAGAGAAGCAGAGAGCCAAGCCATTAAGGTAGTGAGAGCCGAGGCTTTGATGGATGTTGAGTCATATACATTCTTTTTTTCTTAGTTTTAAAACATGTTCAAATTATGGTAGATTTTCACAAGTTTGATATTTTATGTTGGTATTTTGATGTAACTTTTGACATCTTTATGTAGCAATATTATGGATGGGTACAAGTTTAATATAGTGTCAATATTTTGATGTAACTTTGACATCTTAATTAATGTAGCAATATCATGGATTTACACCAGTTTGTTATTTTGTGTTGGAATTTTGATATGATAATATATCAATGAATAGTTTGAAATTAAAAACAGGGTTTGGTAAATTTAGTGTAGCAAAAAAAATTGGTTTTAAACAGGTACAAATTAAAAAAATAAATAAACAAAAAAACAATGTAGTGGCGACTATACTCGATGCTACAACAATATTATTAAGACATATCATCAATCAAAACTAATGCTAAAATAAATATTAAAAAACAGAAGTGTCAGTTATTAGTAACACTATAATACACGATTATTATACTTACCGTCGGTTCTTAGCGACACTAATACACAATATAAACTCAAATGGTGTCTCCAATAATCGACACTGCATGTCTATATTTAGACAATAATGTCGCTCATAACAAATGCTAATATACTGAATAGAATGTTTAAGCGTCGCTTAAAACTGACACTATATTAAATTTACATCGGCAAAAGCCGACACTATAATTTAAAATATTGGTTAAATAACGTCAATTTGAGTATTTTACCGTCACACTAGCGTTCCAAAAGTCGACACTAATAGTAGCGACGTCTCGTGATAATGCTTTCTTCCACCTTTAGGATGTAATCCCCGACCCCAATGCTAAGTTGTCGCTAACAGGATGTAGCGTCGATTTTTAGTCTTTTAGCGAGGATTTTTGGCCGACGCTAAAATATGGTTTTCTTGTAGTGTTAGTTGGACTGATATGTTGACCAAAATTCTAACCATATTCTTAAAAGAGATGATTAATGACTTGAGAATTTTTTTGGTAGCTTTGCAGAATATGATAAGGTCATATGAAAAAAATTGTGGCAAAGAATATCATAAGGTAATATGCATTCTAACTTATCCTAATCAACCAACATAGATAGCTACATGTTATGTGCCTCTTTAACAATATAGAAGAGTATGGGAGAAAGATGATATCCTTGCGTCACTCTTCTAGAGCAGGAAAAATAATCCTACAACTTTACTATTTAATAGGATTTATAGTTTGGTTGAGTGGAGAATGGTAAGAATCTTATCACAAAACTTTGATTAAAGCCAATTTGAACAAGAACTATACTAATATATTGACAATCTAAAGTATCAAAGAATTTTCTGATGGCTTCAAAGCCATACTAACTCCAAAGAATCTCATGTCTAACATATTAATTACTTTTGAATTAATCTCAATGCACTCATAGATATTCCTACATCTAATGAAGCTACTTTGATGTTCTGAAACAACTTTAGGAGCTAATATGACCAAATTGTGTGCAATGATCTTAGTGAAGATTTTGAATTGAAAATTTGCAAGTGTAAGAGGTTTACACTTCTCAACAAAATCTGCTCCATGTAGTTTATGTATCAAAGTTACATAAACTGAAATGAGATTAAGAAGGATCCAACCTAGTTCAAAGAATTGATTCACTGAATTGATCACATTGGTCCACATATCCTAATAAGCTTGGGAAAAAAAATACCCCAAAGACATTTGTACTCAAAGCATAATTATCATTCATATTGTGCACCACATTCTCAATTTCCTCCGACTGAGACATTCTTTTGAGATATTCATTATTCACACGAGTTATAAATTTTGGAATACTTCTCTCCACCATATCAATATAACTACAATTGTTTTATGAATTAAAATATATTTTAGAATTTAATAAAGTTATTATCGAATTCAATGTCATCCTCTTAAATTTTTTAAACATGATTATCTCAATTTATCTGTATTATGAAAAAACTTTGTATTCCTATCTTCATCCTTAAACCACTTACTCACTACCTTGTTCCTAAAAAATTGGTCTTACATATGCAATGCCTTATCTAACAAAGCTACACATTTTTCCCTCTAATATAATATCATCATTGTAACCTCCATCATCAATCAAATTTGTATCCCTTTAACTTCATCAGTAGCTTGAGTGGCTTTAAGATGAATATTGTCAAATGTCAATTTGTTCCATTTATTAATAATACATTTAAGAAATATCAACTTAGTAAATAAAACAAACATATGGCAATAAACCACACAAGTATTTCAATTGTCAACATTCACTTTTCTGCATTTATCGTATAGAGTCCAAACATTTAGAAAATTTGAATAGCCTAACTGAATCTAATCTACCTTCGTCACAATGGAGAATAATATGGTAATGATCTGAGTAATTCTTGATCAAAATGAAACAATTGATTGTATTCAAATTACCTAGCCAATTCTGATTAAAAATGACTTTGTCAAGCCTAACAGAAATCTAAACACTACATTTCCTCTCATTGATCTAATTGTAATAGCTACCAATAATGTTAAGATTTTCATAAGCTAATTTTGATTTATCCAATTAAAATAGTCATCGGTGGAAGTTTTGTTTGGATGACATCTATTAATTTTGCATATATTTAAGACATATGGTAACATATTTGTTACTAAAAAACAGTGGATAATGTACATGCAACAAAAGCTACCAAGCAATGTTGTAGTAACGAATCATTGTCACTTCAATTTATGTGTAAAGAATTGAATAATAAAAGTGTTGATTATGCTGTCTAAGGTCTTGGAAAAGAAACATTATCCATAAATAAAATACTAAAAATAATTCAATCCATTCAAGAAAGAATATTAAGCAAAAAATATAGCTGCCAAATACTCAAAGACACATGCACTTTTCTTGTTGCTGAAAAACATCATAATCATTCATTATCAATTTCCTCATTTTCTTAGCTATATTATTTGTTTGTTTGTTCCTCTCTTTTTCTTTAAAGGACCGTCCAAGCTTTTAGAGTGCCACCTCAGACCACAAATCGCAATTTGTAACATCAATATATAGAGAATGAAATCTTCAATAATGTGAATTGTGAATTTAACGATTTGTATATTACTTGGGAATATAGATAATGTTGACATCTTTATTCTAATTGAAGAATCAATAATATGATTTCAAAGGGTCAACTTTAAAGAAAAAAAAAACAAACAAATACATCTTATACACGCTAATATTAAATATAATTATATATATCAGTATCGTGTATGTGTCTGATAATGAACATTATCTATATTGTTGGAAATTATAAAGATGATCAAGAATGAAATTAATAGTGTTTTGTGAGTTTCTATCAATTGTTCTTAATGAGTGATACCTTACCACGTGGGTGGTAATCAAGTGGAATATCGTATAAGAAAGGAACAAACCCTACACATCTTAGTACTTATCTTATAACCAGAGTCGGCTAAAATATTTTGAGGCTTTGTGTTAGTTAATGTTTAAGAAATAATCAATAATAAGAATATTTTTAAATGAGACACTTTTACAATTTAAAAGACAATCCGCATAATTTGATAGAATATAATATTTTATTCTAATTAGTTATAATTAATTTTCTATAATTATGTTGTATTATAATTAGATAGTTGACCAAAACGTGATGTATATATATTCTATCTGTGTTCTCCGATCTCTGTTCCACCTGCAATCATGTCTGATTCAGAATGTAACACCCAAAATCTCCCCACGAATTTATAAATAAAATCAGAGTTATTAAAATACACCAATCATTTCGAGTGTCACAATTCACTAAAACATACGACTTAAGTGATACGTCTTACAAAATAGTTTTAAAGTTGCAGCGGAAACTCAAAGAACCATAAGTAAAATTCGATTACAAAATGTTTATCTAAAATAAATAAGCAAAGAACAATTGTCGTCCTGATACCCCAAAGCACGTATTAGAGCCGCCTCTTCTAACTGTGAAGTGCATCGACTTCACCGAACACCACTCTACTTATCCTGATCACCTGCACGTTACCAACATAAGAGTAACTTCAAACAGAAGGGGTGAGATACTTACACCAACAAAAGAGAAAAATAATAAGAATAAAAGCAAGTATCATCCATCAATCACCACTTCTCATCAAACAATAATAACATTAATACACCACAACACATAATAATATTATGCACACAACCCAAAAACTATGCAATGAGACTCTACTAACTCTATGAATGCGGTACCATAAGTCGATCTCTATTTCAAGATCCAATTCTCGTTAGAACTCTCGATCCCTCTTTCATGGTCCAGTATGATCCCTATTTCATGATCACACCCTCGACCCTTATTTCATGGTCACGTACGATCCCTATTTCATGACTGCACCAACATCATACCGATCCCCTTTGGGATTCGAATGGACATACCCTTCCTTGGTATACCATTCCCAACCATGCACATGCCATGCACCATCAATGACAAGTATGCATGTCTACAACAACTACATCATGCAAACAACATCAACAACTAACACACAACAACAACTTACCACGACATCGGTCAACATTAACACCTTCTATCTTTGCATACCCACAACATATATCAACAACAACGAGAATATATACAACAACACAACATACATTAACATGTTACATCAACACATATCAACAACAATGTCATGTAACCACGACATAACAACTCCACATAGTAACAACAACAACAATTAAACACATTAATTCATTTTCATTTCAAGTTATGATAATTATCCTCCTAATTAAGCTCATAACCCATATCTACCTACCTATAACAGCACTACTTCAATTCTCATCCATTATTATATTAATTAAATAATTTTTGAGAATTTTTTAGAATTAAAATATTTTATTTTTCACTATAGGTCTCGCTGAGCGAGCAACTCTCTGTAAAACGCTCTCCAAAAATTCAACTTGCTCGCTAAGCGAGCACTGCGATATTTTGCAGTTCTCCCTCTGCGAGAAACCAAAACCCTCCTACGAAATTTTCACCTAAAAATCAGTCTTATAGCCAGAAAAAACAGAATTATCACACATTCAACATCTACTTCAACCGATTATCATACAAAACCAACAACTACAAACAATTGAACACAACTCTCATTCAAAATCGCCTAAATCTCAATTCTCTATTCAACAATATTATACCTAAAATTCAGATTATTAAACCCTTAAGAGATGAATAAATCTCACCCTTACCTTAGTTTAAAGAAAGATTCCTTCTTTCTCCGAGAATTCCTCTTCAAGCCCTTGACCTTTCTCCTTCCTTATTCTCTGGTTTACGTTTTCTCTATACGACCCTAAAACACGACTGAACTTCCTTCTTTTCCCAATTTTCAAACTTATCCCTTAGACCTCATCTATGATTTTCCTTATTTTCCCTCACTTACCTTCACCAATTTACCAATCTACCATTTTCTTTTATTTTTCAATATTATAATTATTCAATATAATATAATTCTTTTAAAATAATATCATACTAAACAATATTATAATTTCTTCCACACACCAAACACAACTAATCCAATTTAAATAATTAAATAAAAATTGGGGCGTTACAACTCTCCCCCACTTAGAATATTTTCATCCTCGAAAACTTACCTCATGCAAAAAGAATCAGATACGACTCTTGCATCTCGCTCTCCAATTCCCAAATCATGTTCCCACCGGCAGCTCCTCCCCAAACCACCTTTATGAGAAAAATCTCTTTGCCTCTAACCTGCTTTACCTCACGATCATCAATTCGTTCTAGTAGTGCTTCAACCATAATATTATCTCTTACCTCAATTTCATCCATCGGTATCACATGTGACGAATTCAGAACATACTTCTGAAGCTGCGAAACATGGAATACATCATGCAAGTTTGATAATCATGGTGGCAACACCACTCTATAAGCAACAGGTCCAACTCTTGCAGAAATCTGGTACGAACCAATAAATCTAGGAGTAAGCTTTCTTGACTTCAAAGCTCATCCCACGCCGGTCACCGGGGTAAGCCTCAAAAATACATGACGTCTGTAATACGGTGGGAGAACTGACTTTCTATAAATGTAGCAGATAGCAAGAGTCGCCACCGACTTTTATTTTATCCATGTGGAAAGGACATAAAAGAACAGGAAATACCTATTTTTAAAAGACTTGAGTTTGGGGGGTAGGTTATATAAAGGGAAGGTGTTAGCACCCTTTATATCCATGGTTATCCATGGGCTCTTAGTTACTTAGCTCACTTAATTATTTAAAAATAAAATAAACAATGAAGTGTGTGATTAGAAAATTTTCTAATTACTTTGTAATGATCCTCGTATGGATGTATACAAAGCCTTTGTTTTGAAAATATTTAAAAATAGTGAGGTGTGAAAATTATTTTAAAGGGTGTGAGCCAGTAACTTAGAGTTCCTACCCTAGACTAAGTCATTCATGTTCTTTTATATTCTTTCAAGGGTAAGATTGTCCCTATTATTAAGGAATAGGTAGTCATTACCTTGGATTTGTTTAAGGGATGGAGGTAGGGTCATCGTATGGTCAACGAAGGCAACTTGAGGGGTGTCTTTAGCAATTGGGAAGGACTATCATCTTTTACTGAAGGGACAAAATCATTGTAGGCAACATCGTATGGACTTGATCTTTTAACCAGGGGAGGGACAAGATGATTTTTATTTGTAGGGTTTTGCTTAAAACACCCCCATATTCGAGGGACTTGACCATGTTAAAGGCAACCAAGAGAAATATCGTAGGAGGTGCAGACGGCGATCATAGATCGACTTACGTGTGTGAATGATTATTTCAAATATTTATTCTTTTTATTTAATTTTCTAAGTCCAATTTGATTTTCAATTAGGTTTTCACTCCCTATTCACTAACCATAAAAATTAAATAACATAATTAAAATACGGAAAAATGAATCTACGCTATTACAAGGCTTTGGGGCAGATACAAAATAACTGAGCAAGAAAATAAATTACAACAAATAATAAACCTATACATTATTCTAGTAATTTAAAATAAGACAAAAATAAAAATAAACAAATAAAGAGAGATATTCTAAGTAATTAAACAAAATCAAGATAAATTAATTAAGTTTTAATTAGGGTTAGGAAAGAATTAGGGTTAATTAATAAAATTAGGGTTTTAAAAAATAGATTAGGTTTTTAAACAAAAATTGTTTATTTAAAAAATATTAACCTAATTACCAACTAATTTATAATTTAACTAGAATAGATGAATTAATGAAGAAAAATCTAAAAACTAAATTTATTCATAATAATAATATTTTTTATATAAAAAAAACAAATTATTGAAAAATATTATTAATTAATTTATTTATTTACATGAAACTAATATTATTATTATCATTTATGAAAGTTATTAGTTTTTTTTTTTAGAAAAAAAAGATTAAAAGTGACCATTGGTTAATTATTAAGAAAATAATTAAAAAGAAATAATAATAATAATATACCATATAATATAATAAATTAAAAAAAAAAAAGAAAAAGAAAGAAAAAGCATGAAAATAAAATGGGAGAGGCCTGGTTTTGAACCCAGGACCTCCCCATTACCAGACTCCTACGTGACCAGCTGGGCTGCGCGCGCATCCTGGCATTAAAGTGAATCACGTGTATTATATATAAAGAACCTGTAAAACAAAACAAATTTAAAAAAAAAATGAATGGAGGACCTGAGAATCGAACCCAAGCCCTTGTGCTTCCAAGGATGTATACCCAGGCATCTGTGCCAAATGCGCTTTGTGTCATTTACCTGAAACAAATATATTATAAAAAAAAACAAGATATTTGAATTTTAAAACCGTGTCACACTTCTTCTTCTTCCTCTGGATGTCGTCTTAGGCTATAACTACAACAATCCGTCGCTATAGCTTATAATGACGCTTTTTTTCGTCACTAGAACCCTACGTATTTCAATAATACAAATAACATGAAATAAATTGATTTTACAGGTTCAAATTGGTTAATATGAGGTCTCTAAACATGATTATGTTATCAATTTCATAAGAAATCCTTTAAATCACACGCCCCCAAATGGAATTTTCAAGAACCCTATTTTACGGTTCCACCCCAATACTACCATGATTCTCCAAATTTCTTGCCCAGAAACAATCCTTGTTACCTCATAAACACAAATCAAACGTTAGATATGCTTTAAATCAATCGTATACATGAAATCGAAAAACGAAAAAAATATGAACATGAACAATTCGGTTATGGTGTTTTGGGATGATTTTGATGCTTATGATGATTGATTTACGATCAATGATCTTCAAGGAAGCTAATGTCACCCTTAAGAACCTTTGAAACTACCTGAATCTGTAAAAACGATTTGAACTTTTTTTGTGAAATTTTTTGAATTAGAACAAGGTGTGTGACTGCTGAATTTCATCTCTTCTGTTCTTTATGTTTGTATATATGTGTTGAATGAAATTAGGTCAACTTTTGGGCCTCTTGTTCATGGATTTCAATTACTTGATATTGAAGAAAGTCATCACCCATAATGATCAAAAATCAAATATATCCTTGCCAATTATGCCTTGCACGAATTTGGAACATCTTCAATCAACTTAAATGCAATATATTTGGTTCTAGAACAAATATTTGATCCAAATATTGACTTTTTATATTTTATTTTTATTTAAATTGAATTTTAACAAATAAAATCCAAAATAATAGAAAATAAATTATAAAAATCAGAATAATTGGTTATTGGGTCGTCCATGAATTTATCTTTGAGATTGGGTTCCAATTTGATGGGCCCATTTGAAATTTTTTGAAGTTTAGACCTTATTTGCTTCATACTGTAACACCCCAAAATTTGCCCTCTCATTTTCATGATCCGCATATCATTTTGTTGCATAATTCATACCATAATCCAAGCATGACATCATAGTTATCATTGCAATGGCATGGGTTTGTGATCAATGACTTAGATAGTGAATGACTACTCGGAGGCAATAAAAGGTCCACAAAATTTCTCAAATATGGTGCAAAAGGAAGGTCAACTCATGACTTTTTGGGTTCAAAATCATGAAAGTATGATTACAAGAGTCTTATGGACCAAGTTGGATCAAGAAGTGATGGAAAAATCAAGGAAATTTTTTTTTTTGAGACTATGTATCGATACATATGTGTTTTGAATCGATACATGCTCCTTTGTGTTTCTGAAGAGGGACTATGTATCGATACATACGAAGGATGTATCGATGCATGATTGCCAAAAACTTCAGTATGCATCGATGCATACAGCCATGTATCGATACATATCAGTTAAAAAAAAACTGACATGTATCGATGCATCTGTGTTATGTATCGATGCATAATTGATTTTTCTTGCTGGAATTGCCAATGCTTAAGTATGCATCGATGCATACAGTTTCGTATCGATACATAAGCTGTTTTTGCTGTTTTTTCAGTTTTTTCTCATCCATTTTTTCCTTTCCTTTCTTTTGCCTTGTTCCACACTCTTCACATTTGTTCCACACTCTTCTTTTGGATTTCTCAACCATATTCTAGAGTCTTCTACAACCTTCCAAGGAATATTCCAAGGAATATTCCAAAGAATACTCTATAACTCTCTAGAGCCCTAACTAACTCCAAACCTAACCTAACTCCTAAGCAACCTCCAAACTCATTGGAATTTGAAGAACTTGAAGCTAAAACTTCCACTAATCATTTAATTGTGAAGCTTATTTGAAGAATTAATTCTTATTTTGGAAGAATTTTGAGCTTATTGGAGGTCATTGATCAAGTGTTCATCAACCGCATTTATTTTGCGCGTTCGTGGATCGAAGCTTCGACTCTCCGTTTTTTTTCTCCATTTGCATTGCGATCTACATCGCAACACTCACCGAAGCAATCCTCTGCTTCGTAGGTTGGTGATCTAAATCCGCTTCTTGATTTAACTTATTCTCTTCATCTCGCTATGGCGGCATTCTTCGTATGTTTATCGTTGTGTATGCGCTTGACCGTTTAATTTCGTCTTGATTACGATTTGATCATTTTGTTTGTTTGTAGTTAGAATTATAGCTTATCCTAGGTGCCATTAAGGTTTAGATCATGGATTTTAGGTGTAAAATTTGTGCTCACTAGATAATAGTTGGATTAGGAGCTTTAGGAAATAAGTCGATTGCAAGAAGTGCTTTTCCCTCATTTTCTTGGTCATTAATTCCCCCTTTACCACCATAGATTGATATGTTCTGATTTTAGGGAATTTTCAAGATTAGTTTCGACATCTCATTCCTCCATTTCGAGTCGTTTTGACACGCTTCCGTCCATTTCGCATATTTTGTGCATGAATTGACTTATTGCATATTGTTGCTATGTCCATGCACCTTTTGTCATGTAAATAATCATGTTGCATTCTGTTTTTGCATATTTCGCACGTTTCATTAACTCATTTTCATTTCATTGTATCAATGTATATGTTGCATTTAACATAACCATGTATGTATGTGCATTTAGTTGCATGTTTGATCACATCATTCACATCAATTCAATTCTGAATTTTGCATTAAGCTTGACATTCTTGTTGATGTATCATGTTGCATATTCATGATCAATGTTCATATGCCATGTTCATGTGCCATATTTTGCATACTTGTTGCATAACAAATCATGTGGTGCATTCTTGCATAATCCCTCAAAAAATAATCATGCTATTCAATTATGTGCTTGATCCATATTCATATTGCATATTCATGTTAATTGAGCATTTCATGATTGAATTTGTGCATAAAAAATGAAAATAATCAAAGTTGTATTTTACATTGTTGCACCCCAAAATTTGCCCTCACAAGACAAGACTTTGTGTACTAAGAGGTTCACAAGGTTCAAAATACATCTTATGAGGTTCACAAGGTTCACAAGACCTCTCATGAGGTTCACAAGGTTCACAAAGTTCACAATTAGTCAGAATATTTGACATTTCCCTCAGACAATGCATCCTCCTAAGCAATACATCCTAAACTAGGGTTTTGACTTTAATCAGGCTAAATGAATTTCCAAGACTTAAAGTGAGCTTCATAACATCTTATATGTGTTTAATAATCCCCATGACAAGTTTCAAGACTTTTCCCAAAGGTTTGCTCAGTCAGATGATCAGATAGGTCAAAATTAGTCAAAGCAGTTAAAAAGTCAAACTGAGGTCAACTGTGGTCAAACCAAAGTCAAACTTCATGATTTTTTGCCAACATCAAGTATATAAAGTAAAAATAATCATTTGATCAAGGGTTGATCACGATTCATCAAGGAGATTTCAGATCATCAAGAATCAGGAGTTTCTAAATTAGGGTTTCCTCAGGAAAAGTCAACTGAACTTTGACCAGCCATAACTCTTACATGCTTCACCAAGAATTTTCCATCCAAAGCTCATTTTGAAGGAAATTGGATTCTCTACAACTTTGTGTCTCACAAGCCCAGCCCAAAAATGCTTCATTTGGAAGGTATGAGCTAAGACATTATAGGTCCTTTTAAAAGTCAACAAAAAGTCAACAACTTCAAAAGAGCATAACTTGAGAATGGTAAACGATATGGACATGAAACCAATGGGGTTGGTTAGAGGACTCTTTAAGATTTCCAAAATATCCAAGAAGACCCTCATAGCATTAAAATTGAAGGATTTGTGCCCTTGCAAAGTTGGGAAATTTTAGGGAAGTTTGTGAAGCAAATAAGGCCTAAAATCAAATTTTTGCTAAATGAGCCCACCTAATTGCCATTCAAACCTTACAAACTCATCAAGCATGACCCAAACCACTTATTTTCTGATTTTTTATTTTTTATTTCATATTTATTTGAAATTTATTCATTAAAATACAAATTAAATTGAAATAAAATATAAAAGTCATATATTTGATTTGATTTTTTGGTTCTAGAAAGTTTTAACACTCATTTAAACTTGATTAATACCACTTAAATTCAGATCATCCAAACATGGCAAGGCTAGATCAAGAATATTCAAAATTTAAGATCACATCTTTTTCAATCTCCCAAAGTCCAAATATCCACAAATTTGTTAAAGTCTTGACCTAATTTCATCAAGTGGTATATATACAACATGAAGACAAGCATTGCACACGAATTCCTAGCCTCTTACACATTGTTCAAACTTCACAAAAATCTTCAAAAAACTCCAATTCGGTTTCCTACTTAGAAGCAATTTCAAAGCTTTTTGAAGGTTGCATTGGCTTCCTTGAACATCACTGAACATAACCTGATCATTATCACTGTCCAAAACATGCCTAAATGCATAATCCGAAATCGTGTTCTTGCATTTTTTTGATTTTTTGGTATTCTGCTATTCATGTGTTATAAATCTCTTTTGACTAATGTTTTGTGTTTATGATGAAGCAATGAACGTTTCTGGGCAAGTTAATTGAATTTTCATTACAGATTAAGGAATCCACCATGGCTAGGGTTTCGGCCTCTTGATTAGGGTTTCGTGATAAACCAAACATAAATAATTTTCAAGAACATAGGACGATTGTATGAGCTATGAGGATCATATTTCCCTAATCAATTTGGAAAAATTTCACTGTTTTGTTGATGTTTGAAATTCGTAGGTTCTGTACATGATGAACTTCAAAGGAAAATTCGTAGGTAAAAACGTATGAAAATTCGCAGGTATGAGGAAGAAGATGAAGACCATTGGCGCCATCTGCAGAAATTCAAATTATTGATTTAATATTTTTTGAATTAGTTTATGTTATGTTACAACTAAAGCACTTGGCTCAGTTGGTGTGCGCGTTTGGCTGGCGAAGGAATGGTCTTGGGATCAAAACCTCCCCAGGCCATTTTGGTTTTGTTTTTATTTGTCAATATTTTCGCAGGTTAAAAATATAATAATTGCTGCCTGGATCACTATCACCAACACATACATAGCCTGGTGGATGGCTTGCTGGTCCAAGGATGATGAAGCCTAGGGCGTGGGTTCGATCCCTGCCCCAGGTAAGTTTCAATTTTTGTTTTGTTCAATTATTTTGTTTAATTACTTTATTGATTAATTAATTATAATTATGTTTAATATATATATTTAAATAATTCTAGGAAAATAATATGTAAATGTTTTATATTTTCTAAAAAAAACTTCTAATTTATTTTCTAAATTCTAAACCTAGTTTTTATTTATTTATTATGTATTTAAATCAAAATATGTATATACATATATATTTTATTATTAAATTAATATTGTAAATTAAATTAAAAAACCTAAGATTTTATATATATATATAATTCTAACCCTAATTTCTAAAAAAACCTAATTTTCTTTAAAAAAACTTTAATTTCTTATTTTAATTATTTGTTTAAATATTATACTTAATAAATATTTCTAATATATATAATTAAATCGTTAATCATAGTTTATCATGTAAATAAATAAGTATATAATTATTATTATTATTCTCATCATAAATTATTTAAAAATTGCCTATCTAAAAAATCTAAATTGTTTTTAATTAAGTTGTATATTATTATGCTAACCTCTTTTTTTTCTCTTATATTTATTTTTATTTATTATTACTAACATTTTATTTATTTATTTATTTATTATATGCTTATTATTTAAATTGTTTTATTATAATGTAATTGTGCAAGCTATGTAATAGTTGTAGTAATTTTGATCGTTTAATTATTTATAAATTGCTATGGTTAGTAAATTAGGGAGTGAAAATATGTTTGTGTTTTAAAATTGAATTTAGATCACTAATTATAAGATAAATATTTGAATTTGTACACGCACACACGTAAGTCGATCTTGGATCGCCATCTCACTTCTTAAGGATACCTCTCATGTTGCCTAAAGGAAAAGGTCAAGTAAGGTGTATAAAGCAAAGTCCCTTCTCGTATTAATATCATCTTGTCCCTTTAAAGATTATAAGATCAAGTCCCTTCGTTGTTGCCTTCGTGAATGATCTTGTCCCTTTCGAATAAAAGATGATAAGTCCTTTCGAATTGCTAAGACACCTTACAGTTGCCTAATAACATATGTCCCTTCACTTGTCCCTCAAACATCCAAGGTAATGACTACCTATTCCTTAATAATAGGGATAGTCTTACCACTTAAAGGATATTTAAGAACAAAAAAGATTTAACTTAGGGTAGGTTCCTCTTATGTACTTGCTCACCTTTTCAAAACATTTCAAAACACTTCACATCTCAAACAATTTTCAAAACAAAGGCTTTATATATATCCGTACATGGATCATTATAAAGTACTTAAGAAAATTTCTAATCACACACTACACTTCTCAAAAACATTTTAAAGTGAGCTAAGTAACTAAGAGCCCATGGATAACCATGGATGTAAAGGGTGATTACACCTTCCCTTTACATAACCTACCCCCCGAACCCAAAAAATCTTTTAAGGTCTTTCCTGTTCTTTTATGCCCTTTCCTTTGGATAAAATAAAAGTCGGTGGCGACTCTTGCTATCCGCAACATTTAACTAAAGTCAGTTCTCCCACCGTGTTACAAACATTTCATAGCTGTAATATGTATGTTGTTTGTTGTGTAGTTCATACTATTGGTGACTTTTTACATCTGTCCTGCATGTTGTGTATGTGCTGTAAAAAGCTGATTGTGTGTTACATGGCATTTCATTGCTGTTTTTGCATTTGGTAGTTGTTATAGGCTGCTGAATTTTGCATTGCGTTGCCTTTAGGTTCAATAAACCTTAGATTGAGTCTAATTTAGATTCTAGTTCCCTTAGGAATTAATTTGGTATTTGTTTACCTTATTTTTTGTCATGTTTACCATGCTAATATTTGTTTTGTAGAGGGGAAGATTGAGGTAAGTAACACTTCATTCTCATCTCTTATGCATTTTAATTGTGTTTGCCTTAGCACCTTGTGCTTTGATCATAGGCTTTCCCTTTTGCTCTCTTAGAAACAACTTAACTTCCATAGGAAGTAAGTTAGTTTCTAACTCTCTTTTCTTCTTATTAGATTTAGAAGCCACACTAACCATTAGGACATCCATTGAATAAATAACTTAGTATTGGTCTTAGTCCCCCTTAGTTTTTGCCCTTTTCCGATTTGAGTCTTCTTCTCCCATCTTCAAACAAAATCTAAAAGACATTCAATAAATAATTGAAATAGCCTTTTGTGTATAGCCTTATTCCATGGGGCACTCATATTCATTCCATCTTGGGATAGTGTGAGCTTGTCTAGCATGACGCACAAGTCTAATCATGAGGCTACTTTCACAAACGATAAACTCCAAAACACTTCTCATAAAAGACAATCAACAAAGAGATCGCGCCTTTTCTTCTCATCTCCTAATCTTTGCGGACGAATGCGACTTGCCTCGACAGCTCAAACAGTGATACGGTAAACACCCTCGAGTCAGAGCCGGTAACACCGGAGCTAGAGTTATGGCAACGTCATCCTAAAAAACACAAAAATAGTTCCCGCCTTAGTTAGGCGAACTACCTCGACTCGGATCCTCATTTTCCTGATGAGGTACGTAGGCAGCGGGGTAGGGCCCGTTCGAGCACATTCTTTATTTTCCCTATATTTTCCCCTTTATTTCCATTTTCTTTTCATATTCCTTTCTCATTTCCATTCTCATTCCAGTTAGCAGTTCATTTTTTCAACAATAATCTTATTTCTCACCCTTTGAAACAAACAAACAAGCATGGATCCCGTCGGGTACGGCGGACGGTCTGGGGTGCTAATACATTCTCGGGTCGTAACCGACTCCCGAACCCAGATATTTGGTTCGCAAGGCCTCGTCATTTCCTTCTTCCTTAGGTTTGTGCAGCATTACCTTTCCCATTCATTCGGGATAAAAATGCATGGCTGGCGACTCTACCTTTTCCGCGCCACTTTCGCGTTTGTACTAGGATGAAAATCCCGGGAGCGACAACTGGCGACTCTGCTGGGGACCGAACCCAGAATCTCTGGTTTCCCTTGTAGAGTCAATCCTAGCGCCTGTTTGTTTTTGTTTCACTTGGGTGTTTATGTGTGTACTGATGTGTGTTTATTTACTGTTTTCATTTTTTACTTTACAGCATTTAATTACTGCTTTCAGTATTTATTTTCACATGCATCATATATATATATATATATATACTAGATTGTCTGGATTGTGCTGGTTTCTATTTTTTTTTGTGGGATGGGAGTTACTGTGAGATAAGCCAAATACCCGGCTGTAGTGCACTATAGGATTAGCGTGGACAAACATTGTACTCGCATGGTTACATGAAGAGTGGCGATGTGTTCCACACCCAGACTGCGATCGTCTTGGAACTATTCTGTGTGGGGGTTCTTCCCCACTTCAGGGTACGACCTTGATAGTTATGTGCATCTGGTGACCGATCATTGAGAACCTTTGTGGAAACATCCCTCTCTAGTGATGACAGTGGCATACCACATTTGTTGGCAAACCCACTCGCATCCGAGGGCCCATTAGGAACTCGCATAGGATGGCCTAGTTCTCTCATAGGAACCCAGTCAAGGCAAACTATTCGTATGACGATGGTATTGTATCCTTCAGGATGAATGTACTATTGTTTCTCGATTCAGTGCTTGAAGCTGAGGACTTATGAGGGATGCTTGTTTTCCCCGTACTCAGCTGAGACCTCCCTGGGTAGTATATAATGCCAAACCGATTCCCTGATTTGGTCATGAGACATTTCTCGGAAATGGTGAACATATTGTTGCTATCCGGCTTTGAGAGTCCGTGATTTTGACTCCGAGTAACATACCCGTGAGATGGGAGGGGTTTACAGATTTGCAGGAACCCTGAAACTTCCAACATACCCGTTTTTCCAGAATTGTTCAGTATTATGATCAGGTTCTACATGGTCTTTTGGTTTTGAAATCTGGGATTTCGGGGGTACTGTTATTATGATTCTTCAGAAGCACATGAATGTCTTCTCAACACCAACATTAGACCAGTAATCGCCAGAACTTTGATCACATGCCAGTGCATTACATAACATCCTATGCATGCTTGCATTACTAACACATGCTTACTCATTTGCAGGGTCACATGTCGCATCCTCACAAACATATCATACATATTTACTGCATGATTTTCATATTTCGCATTTTTACAGGTTATTCAGACTTCCTAACTTATTCAACTTCAGGCAATATAGTTGGTCAACACGTTCATCGGTATCCAACAAAAAGAAACCAAGTGAGAATGGCTGAACGAATGCAGACTGATCTCAATAAGCCCCGACAGAGGATGGATCAGTTCATGGAAATGATGACTGGTATGGCCCAGAACCAGGAGCGTCTCAGGTTGATGGTTGAGCAACCCCATGGGAATGCTAATACTGGAACACCGATTGAGAATGTGGATCCCAACGCTACCCGTAACGGAGGGCCAAATCTAAATGGGGCGGCAACCCGTAATGAAGACACGCAAGAGGACCAGTTCACTCTTCTGGATGCTGACATAGGTAATATGAATGAGATCAATGACCGCAGGTATGAAGAGCTGGCAGAGAAGATTAAGGCCATGGAATGTCAGAATTCCCTAGGCATCGATGTAACTAGTCTTGGGTTAGTGCCAAGAGTCAGAATCCCTCCAAAGTTCAAAGCGCCATCATTTGACAAATACAATGGCGGCACGTGCCCTAGAACTCACATTCATGCATACTTTGGAAGAATCTCGGCTCACACTGATGATGAGAAACTTTGGATGCATTTCTTCCAAGATAGTCTATCTGGAGCTTCATTGAGTTGGTACATGAAGCTGAGCATGGTCTCTATTCGAAGCTGGAAAGATTTAGCTGAAGCTTTTCTCAAGCAGTATCAATATAATATTGATATGGCTCCGAACCGCACTCAGTTGCAGAACTTGTCTCAAGGACCTAAGGAAAGCTTTAAGGAATACGCCTAGAGGTGGCGTGAATTGGCTGCACAGGTTCAACCTCCATTGCTCGATCGGGAAATGGCAGACATGTTTATGGGCACCTTGCAAGGTGCATATTTGGATTGTATGGCCGCTTGCCCATCCATCAGTTTTGCTGATATTGTCATCGCTGGAGAAAGGATAAAAAATTTCCTGAAATTGGGGAGGATCCAGGATGCAAATAGTGCTTGTTCTTCGGGTGTGAAAAAGCCTTTTGGCAATGGCCAAAGATGAAGAGAAGGCGAGACCAATGTTGTGTATAGGGGCCGAGACAGAGGTCGTTCACAAGGTTACTACCAAATAGTTGTAGTGACTATTACGCCACAGGTTCAGCCACAACCTCAAGGTCAGCAACATCAGGCACATAGACCAAATCAGGAAAGAACAAGAGTGAGGAACCGCAAACTTGATCCCATCCTATTCCCATATGTTGTATTGCTTCCAGAGCTGCTAAAGTTGAACATGGTCGAGCTTCGTACCATGAGAGCTCCTTCTCCTGATAATCTACCTCCAAATTTTGATGCAAATTCCAGATGTGAATTCCATTTAGGTGCCCAGGGGCACAGTATTGAGAAATGTTGGGCTTTTTAGAACAAGGTACAAGACCTAATTGACTCCAAAGCGATCAATTTCGCTCCTCGCCCAAATGTACTCCAAAACCCAATGCCTAATCACAACGGAGCCGGTGTCACGGTTGTTTTACCAGATGGTCCATGTAAACACCCCAAATTTGCCCTCACCCATTCACACCATGGCTTGTGACCATTTCATATGCATAAACACAATCATATCATCTCATATCTCATTTTTGGTTCACTGCATAGGTTCTGAGTCATCTGCACCTAGGGTTTGTGATCTGAGCAATCCCAGAGCCTCTTGAGCCACTCCAAGGGCCACCAATCACTTCAAAAGGATCCATATGTGTTCTTATATCATATTACATCCTCTCAAAGTCAAGAATGCCAAAGAATCACAAGAACTGGGGTTTGTATGGAAGCAGAGCCAGGCTAGACTGCACAGATGACCTAAAATTAGGGTTTTGGTTTCAGAGGCCATAACCCCAAATTTTTTGGTCATTCTTGTTTCCATTGGTCTCTATATGGTATAGGGAGTATGCATATCAATTTTCATGAAGAAATTCCATGGGGAAGTCATCTGATCAAGAGTTGACTTTCTGGACAAGTCAGTGCAAAATCAGGGCATCTGAGGCCCCCAATGACCCAACCAAAGGGTGATCTTCATCATTTTGAGTGTATTTGATCTTTATTTGATCATGGAAGAGGTTTGAAGTTCACAAAATTCAAGGATTACAAGCTTTTGCAAAGTTGACTTTTTAGGGCATGGTTGACTTTTAAGGAATATGTCATTTTATGCCACTTTTCAAGCCTTGCTTTTTGATCCAAAAATGCTTCAAATGGAAAAACTTTGGTCATGAAAGTTGTAGATTAGATCTTTCCCTTTTCAAAAAGTACAAGAACATGATCTAATTCTTTTTGGATCAAAAGTTATGGTGTGTCAAAGTTGGCAAAAATCACTAATTTTCAAGACATGCCTCAAATGAGAAACTTGCAAAAACTTTGTACCAAGGCATTTGTAACTTCTAATTCATGTCAAACCATTACACAAGCATCATATAAGTCCTAAAGTTCAGATTGGACCAAGATTTCCTCATGTTTTATGGCTTGAGGGACTAGAAAGTTTCATGTGAACCAAGGATAGTCAAGTTGCAAAACCACTCATCACACTTCACCCAATTGCTGCATTGGCTATTGAACCAGCCATAGCCTCTCACCACACCATGCTGCGCAGCCCATAGCCATTGTACCAGCCTAGAACACAACCCATGCCTCTCTTACACCAAAGTTGACATTTTGCAAAAGTGAACTTACCTATCACAGCAGGCCAGGTCACATCATCTGACCAATGGGAGTTCTTTATGCAAAGCAAATGCTGGCCATAAGATACATCAAGCAAGGTTGAAGCTCACCACAACACACCATTCACAAAAACACTCCATAGAGCAAAAGCCTTAGAATCTGTTTCCACAAACCATAAACACTCAAACCAATTCCTCTGATCAACTCACCTTGCTTCATTGAGCCAAAACCAGCAAGACTTAGGCCTAAACCAAGCAAGAACACCATTTCTCCATTTTCACTCCCTCAAGCAAAAGCCTTCGAATCTCTCTCCACAGCTCACAAACACATAAGCAAACTTCATAAACCTTTTCAACATCCCTCTCTGATCACTAAGCACCTTTCAAAACATCCCAAAGCTCAAAGAATCAGAAATACGATTCTTACACCATCCTGAACAGAACCTGCTCAAACCTTCAAACCAGCTACCACAAACCCTTTCCAAGCATTGAAAGCTTCTCAGGAGGTCAAGTGGAGTAGATTGCAAGCAGGAAACTAGCCAGAGAGTGCCAGAGATCAAAGCTCCAGTTCAGGTGAGCTTCATGAACATTTTTTCCAGAAGTTTGTTTTTAAGTTCTTAATTGATTCTCCATGTTCCACTGGTCATGTGGATATGTTTTGTTTCGAAAATAATTGAGTTTTGAGCATGTATGTTGCTCCTGAAATTTTTTGACCTAAACCCCTTTTGCTTCGATTCAGCTTTGTTGTGTAAAATAAATGTGTTTTGGCTGTTGATTCTTACTCTATGATGCTTGGGGATGAATTCTGGGCAGAGAAATTAGGTTTTAGTGAGCTAGGGTGAAAGTTGACAATTTTCAGGGGGGGTGCTGGCCGGAGAAGACGGCCGAAAGTCTTCTCCGGCCACCTGAAAGTCATTAATATGTGATTAGGGTTAGGGCTTCCAGTTTGAATTTCAGGCGTTGGATGAGTTGACTGAGTCTTTTCCCGCGTGCATCCAATGGCTCAGATCATGTCATTAATTCTAATTAGGTTTAATTTAATTAATTAATTATGTTTAACTAAGTTTGAATGTGGGCCACAAGATCTGGCGCGCAGTCAACAGATTCAAATCCAGAACGAATCCTGGCCTTCCATCCTGCATACTTCAGTCTATTTTTATTTTTATTTCATTTTATTTCATTTAACTTCCATAATTTATTTAAAATAGCAAAATTGTTTTAAAAATTATGAAACTTTTTGTCAAGAGTTTCATTAATTTTTAAAACACAAAAATATTTTTATTTTCATTTTTAGCATTTAAAAAGTATTTTAAAATATTTAAAAGTTTATTTTTAATTGATTAATGAGAATTAATTTATTAAAAATACTTTTAGGTATTTAAAAATCACCAAAAAATTCATGAAATGTTCTAAGACATTTAGAAACATTGTCCAACCTTCAAACCAAATTTATTTTTTGATCTTGATGCATTTTGAGAATTCTTCATTGATTTAAAATCATTTTTATGCATTAATTTGATCCAAAGTTCCAAAAATCACTTCTACCTATCCATGAAGAGTTGGACATTGATTCTTTTTGCATTGCATTGTGTTTAGCATGTAGTTTGTGAGATTAAATGGCCATGATTTGATCTTTCATTTTTCATTTGTTTGATAATTTTTCTTGTTTAGGAACCCTAAAACCCTAGAAACCTTGTAAAAACCATAACTTGAACTTGGTTGAGAGTTGAGACTTCTCCTTTGGGAAGTAGCTTAGTATAGGAGTAGGGGTCCTTTGGGTGGCATTTTCAATTTTTTATCTTAGGGTTTGCTTCTGATTTTGATTTTTGTTTGATGTATTGTTCATGAACCCTAATTTGGGCTTCTTATATGCATCCATCTTGCATTCTCTTGCATAACATGACTTGACATTTCAAGCATCCATTTTATTCATTTGACATCATAAGACATATTGAAAGCATATTTGATCATTGCATCATGTATTTGCCATGTTGTATGCCATGTGTGCTTCATAACTTTTCATGTATGTTCATGCTCCTTAACTTGCTTCATTTGCATTCATGAGCTTGTATGATCATTTCCATGTGCTGCCTCATGTTTGTAGCATCTCATAGCATCATTAGCATCATGTAATTGCTTCTGGTTTTGTTTCTCATCATGTCATCTCATCCCATTTTGCATTGCATTGCATTTTCTTTTCTAACTTTTCAGGTGGTAAGTTATCCTGAGAAGTGGATTTGCCTTCACTTCTCATAGCCTTCTCTTCATCTCTTTTCATGCATTCTTGCTGCATTTATGCTTGTGTTTGAGATTGAGCTTGCTCATTCTTGTTCTTCTCACTTTCTTTCTTCAAGTGACTTGACTTCTTGAATGAAGTAAGTCACTTTGCTTCTCTTGATCCTTTCATCTGCTTCCTGGTGGTTCCATTGGAGATCTTCTCTTGAAAACCTCACAAACCTTAGGAACAACCAAGCATGACAATGATTAGGGTTTTGATTAGTCTCCCCTCTTAGTTTTACCTTTGTGTCTCTTTTGAGTCATCTCTTCTCACCTCATAATCAGGGACTAAACCCTAAAGGCTTTAAGGCTTTGTGATTAAGCTTATGCCTGCATCCTTCTATTAGGATGGAGTGTATAACTTTAATCCTAAGTGTTAAACCCTTAATGTGTTTAACTCCTTTAATCAATCCATCCTAATAATCACCAAGACATCACACTTGTAACTTGGGCCTTGCATTAGGGTTCCAATTCTTCCTTAATTGGTTAAGAAGGACTAACCCTAGTGTTAATGGACAAGTCCCCCTCAAGTTGTCTTACAAACCCTAAAAATCACTTCTTCATCATACCATTAAATAAAATCCACTTAATCAAAGGCTTGTTTTGTCATGAGTTTAATCCCTAATCATGGATTAAGTTGAGGAGCTTTCCTCAGCTTAAACATTCTCATCTATTATCCTTCTATTAAGATGGTGTAATGAGTCTGTTTAATCCTTGATTATGGCTTAACCTCATTACTCAACACTAAACAAAAACACCAAAAACATATAAATAATCACAAATAGGTTAATGATCTTAATCCTACATCAAAGGTGATTAAGTGTGAGAATCTGACTTCACACTTAAGGTACTCTCATTACCCCTAATCAGAGGGAAGATGTGATGAGTTTACTAAATCCATTGGTTTAGGCTTAAGCTCATTAATTTATGACAAACTTTCAAAAGCAACAAAAGACTGAAAACTCAAAAAACAAACAATAATCGTCTCCTCCGGGATTCTTTTCTCATCACCTTCACTCATAAACGAGAACTTGCTTCTTCCGTCTAATGCAAGACAGTTTGCATCTGTGCCAGACAGATCATACACTTGAGCATAGGCAAGTAAGCAGTTCACAAGTCAATTCACCTTTTCAGTCTCTTTGGGTCGAACTACGGTGTTCTGACTTCCTCATTGCACGAGAGGATACGTAGGCATAACTTAACAGTTATCGAGCAAAAGTCTCTGTATATCCCCCCTCTTCTAGCCTTATTCTTTAAGCCTCATGATCTTGAGCAATTCATTCTCATTCTTACACTGACACTTCATTTATACACTTCACTTCTCTTACACTGACACCTGTACATCTTTTTTCAGCTATCTTATACACAGATTGCACTGACACTACCCTTTTAAAACACAAATCTTTTAAGCGTGGATCCCGTCGAGTACGACGGACAATCTGGGTGCTAATACCTTCCCAGGTTGTAACCAACCCCCTTTCTCAGTCTCTCTGGTTCGCAACCGTCTTATCCATCTTTTTCTAGGTCTATGCAGCATTGCCTTTCCTCCGGGATAAAAATGCCTAGCTAGCGACTCTTTTCATCTCCAGTGAGTTCTCGGCTGTGTGTTCTCATTGTCCCTCTCGCCGACCGTTCGCGTCTGTACCTTTATTTGGGCCATTCCCCATTTATCGGGAGCGACAGCTTGGCGACTTTGCTGGGGATCCTTATACTGCAACCAGGGCTTCTGGTTCTTTTTGTGGGTTCCTCCTAGCGCTCGTTTGATTTGTGTTTACTGGGGTGTTATGTGCTTATTTGTGTTTGTATATTTGTATTTATTTTTGCTTTATGTACAGTTGCTTTACTGCTTTCTTTATAGCTTTGCATATTATCAAACTGTCATACTGTGCTGCTGGCTGGATCTGTTTGTTTGCTTTGGTGGGTGGGTGTTCCTTTGAGAGTTAAGGTCCTATACCTGGGACCTGAGTGACACCTAGGCTAGAGTGAATCATATTCTTTCCCATTCCATCTCGGTCTGGTGCGGGAATATGAAACACGGTTCAGATATGGGTTTCTTCTTGAGAACTCTGTGTTGCAGATTTCCTGCAATGCTAGGGCTATCTGGGAAGCCTGCTAAGTCTGGATGACCTCTTAGTTTTGACCTTCAGAAACTGAGGTGAATTAGAGGAGGAACTTTTATGGTTATTGTAAACACTGTACCTCCGGGTTAGAAGTGTTTACACTTCTCATAACTGATCCGAGTCTGAGGATCCTTGTTTTAGAACACCACCTGTGAGGGGGTTGGGCTGTTTACAGGTTTGCAGGTACCCTGACCTCAGAATGCCCTGTTACTTTGATTTGGTTAAGAATACTCCATGTTGGGACAGTTCTTGTGATTTTAAACCCTGGACATGTGGCTCTTTATTTGAGCCCCCCACCTTGGTTACTGGACTTATAGACCTCCATCTGGTTTTCTTGAACACACTTGGACTTATATCAGAGCACTTGATCAGATCCAGCTCAGTCACAAACCCTTGCATATCATTTGCATACATAATCATTGCATCATATTGACATTTTTCTTATTTGTGTTTCAGGGTATCCATCTTCATTTGGTTTTGGTTTTGACCCCATCTTCAGTATTGACCTATTGTCATCAGCACCTGCTTCAGCTATCAGCTATCTACTTCAGTCACCTGCACTAGCCAATCAGTGGCCCATTCCTCAGTATCATCATCAGCACTTGTCTCTACTCAGTCTTAACATCATGGCACCTAAAAAGAGCAACATCACCTACCACTTCTTCCAGCCAGAGTTAGCTGACATCAGGAGGATTCAGACCCTGATCACTCCAGACCATATATCACTGTTCAGGGAACACCATGGAGATATACTTGATATGGTTATGGATCTGGACCCCTCACAGAGAAGCCTGATCCACACTTGCCTTCAGTTTTATGATCCCCCACTAAGATGTTTCACTTTTCAGGATTTTCAGCTGGGCCCCTTATTGGAAGAATACTCATCATTAGTTGGTATACCTATCAGGGGTGGAGTCCCTTTCAACCCTGAGATGGTCTTTCCTGGTAATGAAGAGGTAGCAAAAGCATTGCATCTGGAACCAGTCCTGATTGGGCAGCATATGACTTCTAAGGCTGGAATCCCTGGCCTGCATATGGATTTCTTGATCTCTCAAGCTACCCAGAAAGCTTCCTTAGGAGATTGGAAAGCAGTCTGTGCTTTGTTGGCCTTGAGCATATATGGGATTGTATTATTTGCAGATGAGCCTCGATTCATTAGTAAGAATGCAATCCATCTATTCATTCTAAAGAACCCAGTGCCAACTTTATTAGGAGATCTCTACTATTCAGTGCATCAGAGGAATGAAAAGCAGAGGGGAAGATTAGTAAGATGCTGTGCTCCTTTGTTCCATACTTGGCTTCTCAGGCATCTACCCAGGACAGATGCATTTTTGAACCCTCATCAGCAGAGAAACTGGGCTGGAAGACTTACTACCTTAACTTCAGCTGATATCAGATGGTGCACCCAAAGCACAAAAGGCAGGGATATCATCACCAGCTGTGGGCATTTTCCCAATGTGCCCCTAATAGGAGTTAAGGGTAGTATTAATTACAACCCTCTGCTGTTCAAAAGGCAATTGGGCTATGCACTGGTCCACACTCCTAAGGCACAGGACTTGGTTGAGACTCTTTATTGTGAGAACAAGCTTAATCTGGCTATTGTTAGGCAGGCAGCCTGGGCCTGGGATAATGTGCAGACTAAGGGGGTGACCATCCTGGGAAAGTGTAACAATGTGGCATCAGCACAATACTATGATTGGTCCCATGCCAGGGCTCAATTCTCTGGGATGCCCTTTACTATAGAAGATATGCCTGGGCCTTCCACAACACCACCTCCAGCAACTGTCAGCTTAGAGGAGTTTGAGAAATTGAAAGAGAGAAATGAGAAGCTGACTCAAGCTTTACAGAAGACCCTCTGGGAGAGGAGTGATGGTAGGTTGGATATTGAAAGGTTGGAGAAGTTGAAAGTGGAGCACTTGGCTAGAATTGAGAAGTCTGAAGATTACATTAAGAAGTCTAGGGCTGGAGAACAAATCCTGAAGAATGCTTGCAAAGAAGCTCAGTTCCAGAAAGCCAGGACAGACTTGTATCCGAAGGAGAGTCAGGCTAGGTGGGTCAGGATCACCGAGGCTCGTACTCTGGAGGACAAGAGGGTCCAAGACAAGATAGAGCGACTGGAAGCTAGTGCAAAAGAGCAGCAGGAAGCCCTGGAAGCAGCCCAGAGAGAGATGTCAGAACTGAAAATCAGAGTTGGAGTGAAGAGGTCAAAGGACCAAAGTCAACACAAGAAGCTGACTGCAGCTGTTACTACAAGGAATCTCCTTATCAGGAATCTCACGGAGCGTCCGGCTGATCCTGTGACCGAGGCACTTCTCAAGGAAGTTCGGGAGGATGAGTTTGGTCTTGGTGTTTGACCGTTTGCTTGTTGTTGCTTTCATTCCATGTACTTTTACTTTCTTGTAATGTATTTTTACCCCCTCAGAGGGCTTGTATTTGAAAAACAAACTGTGTACCTTTGGCCTTTTGTAATATATGTATTAGTTTGTTCCATCCGAGTTTACTTCAAAAGCAACATCAACAGCATCTTCAAGGGTCTGGAAGGGTCAAAACTGAATGCCAAGCCGGATACCTTGAAAACAAATAAGCATACTGCATTGCATGCTAACCCTTTGTTTGTTTTGTAGGTGTTTGTTCTTATTGTTGCTAACTCTGTTGTGATGTTCAGGAATTATTGCTCGACGACGAGGGTTTCCACTCAATCGACCACACAGATACCCCACCCGTAACAATCTTCCGGGCATACAGATGGATCAGATGCAGCAGGACCTTACGGAGGTCAGAAATCAGATGACCAACGAGAGGTTGGAAATGAGAACTCAAATGACGCAGTTTATGGAGGTAATGAACAACATGGCTCAAAGCCAGGAGAGGCTCAGAGCACTGGTAGAAGGGAGAAATCAGGAAGATCATCAGCCAGGGAATGCTGGCACCAGCAACAATGAAAGAGTCCAACCACATGCTAATCCCCCAGTCTTTGGACCCCACCTCCATCCAGAGGCCAACATCCCTGTCAATATACAAGGGACTGCCACAACAGGGAGGGTACTGCAAGAAGACCCCCAAGAAGACCAGTTCACAGTGATGGGAGCTGGGGAGGAGGCTTATGATAGAAGGTTGGATGAGATAGCTGAAAAGTTAAGATCCTTAGAGTCTCAAAACTCTTTGGGTTTTGATGTTATGGATATGGGCTTGGTAGATGGGGTCAGGATTCCCCACAAGTTTAAGCCACCATGCTTTGAGAAGTATAATGGGACTTCCTGTCCCCGGACCCATCTACAATCTTTTCTCGGGAGGCTAAAAGCCTATACCATGGACGAGAAGCTGTGGATGTTCTATTTCGAGGATAGCTTGACTGGAGCTTCGAGGGAATGGTATTCCCATCTGACAAGAGCAACTATTAGATGCTGGAAGGACCTGGCAGAGGCCTTCATCAGACAGTATCAGTATAATCTGGATATGGCACCCAACAGGACTCTCCTAATGGGGATGTCACAGTCATCTAGAGAGAGCTTCCGAGAGTATGCTCAAAGATGGAGGCAGCTTGCTGCTGCTGTCCAGCCACCTATGTCAGAAAGGGAGATGGCCGATATGTTCATGAACACCCTTCAGGGGACTTACATTGATAGGCTAGCTGCCTTCTCATCTACCAGCTTTGCAGATGTAGTCATAGCTGGGGAGAGAATTGAGAGCCTATTGAAGATGGGTAAGATCTCAGACAACGGTGCAAGCTCATCCAGTAATGCAAGAAATCCTTTTGCGGGCCCAAGAAGGACTGGTGAGACCAATGCCATCCACACCAACAGGGGCAGGCCCCAATATGTTCATAGATCTGTGGCAGCAGTCATCATTCCCGCTCCAGCTCATCCACAACCAGCCTATCAACCTCCGCAGCAAAGCTATCAGCAGCAACCTCAGTACCATCAACAAAATCAGTATCCTCCGAGAAATTACAACAACAGTAACACCAACAACAATAACCAGCAAAGGCCATTCCAGCAGAGGCCATCTCAAGCCAACAGGGTGATCGATCCGATCCCTATGCCATATGCTACATTGCTGCCACAACTCCTGAAACTCAACCTAGTTGAGCTAAGGACATTGGCACCTCCGGATCCCAACAGTCTACCCAGGAATTATGACTCCAACGCCAGATGTGCTTTTCATTCAAATGCACCTGGCCATAGTACAGAAAAGTGCAGAGCCCTGCACATGAAGGTACAAGACCTGGTAGACTCTAAGGCCCTGAATTTCGCACCACCACCCAATGTCAACAAGAACCCCATGCCAAACCACGGTGGTCCCAGAATCAACGCTATTGAAGAAGACAGGCCGTCTTATTTAATAACCAGTGTGGGTCAGATTCGGACACCGTTGGTGGAGATTAAGGCTCAGCTCCTCGAATGTCAAATGTTCCCGGGGTGTGAGTTAGGGTGTGCTTACTGCAATATTTTAGTAAACGGGTGCGATAACTTGAGGAATGGCATAGATGGTCTCATTCAGAGTGGCCAATTTCAAATTACCACATCATTTCCAACAAATCCAGCAATCTCATCAGCAACAATTCCAGTATCTCCTACAACTGCAGCAACCATTGTTCCTGACAATTCTTCGGCTTCATCAACAAGTACTTCATCTATCATCTCAACTGATCAACTATCAACAAATGTTCCTGCTACAACTTCAGCATCACTCCATTTTGAATCTCCTACAACAACAACACCCATCCTTCCGACAATGTCTCCTACAACACCAGCAACAAATCATGAAGATGTCTCAACTGTCACAATATTTTATGATCCTAAAAACAACTCTGCCTACAACTCAGAAGGTGCTGCTCCCATTAGAGCACCAGTCACAATTTATTATGACCCACAAACTATCACAGTCCCTTTTGCAGCTGTCATCAGTCCAGTCACCGTCACAGCGCCTGGACCAGTGCCTTATGAAAGCAGTAGAGCCATCCCTTGGCACTACGGCTCTGACGTATACTGCGAAGGACAAAGAATCACTCTTGATACATCAACACCTGCACCACAAATAGACAATGTGGGAGGAGGCGGAGGCTTCACTCGAAGCGGACGTCTCTTTGCTCCACAAATTCAAAGACCCACAGCCGAAGCAGAAGCTGCTGCCAAGGCAAAAGGAAAGAGCCCGGTGCAGGAAGATCAAGCTGTCAAGGAAGCTTTGAAAACACCATTCGATCAAGAAGTTGATGAGTTCATGAGAATCATCAAAAAGAGTGATTACAAAATAGTGGATCAGCTTCACCAGACGCCATCCAAGATCTCTATCCTATCATTGCTTATGTGTTCCGAAGCCCATCGGAATGCACTACTCAAAGTCTTGCACGCAACTTACGTGCCTGAAGAGATCACTGTCAATCAGTTGGAAACCGTGGTTGGAAATGTTACTGCTAGCAATGGGCTAGGGTTCACCAGTACTGACTTGACAACGGAAGGCCGCAACCATAACAAGGCCTTACACATCACCATGGAATGTAAAGGAGCAGTCCTTTCCCATGTGCTGGTAGACACAGGATCATCCCTTAATGTCTTACCAAAAAAGGCCCTGGTGAAGCTAGAGTATGAAGGATTAGCATTGCGTCCCAGTAACCTGGTAGTAAGAGCCTTTGATGGTTCTAAGAGATCGGTTCTGGGAGAAATCGAGCTGCCTGTGACGATTGGCCCACAAACTTTTACAACGATCTTCTATGTGATGGACATTCAGCCTGCCTACAGCTGTTTGTTGGGTAGACCTTGGATTCACGCCGCTGGCGCAGTAACGTCTACCCTTCACCAGAAGTTAAAATTTGAGTGGGAAGGCCAAGTCGTTACTATCTGTGGGGAGGAGGATATATTTGTTAGCCATCTGGCTACTTATAAGTATATTGAGATGGATGGGGAGATCCATGAAACAATGAGCCAAGGATTTGAGGCCTTGAATGTTAATGAAGCATTTGCTGTATCTGGAATCTCCATGTCATCTTATCAACAAGCCCGGAAGGTTGTTGAAGAAGGAACTGCCCAAGGCTGGGGCAAGGTTTTATCTGTGGAAGAGAAGAAAGAAAAATTTGGGTTGGGTTACAGACCAACTCAACAACATCAAGCAAAGGTTGCTGAGAAGCCCGGTTTTGTCAGTGGGGGGATGCTCACCCCTGATGCTATCAACAATTTGGAAGACGAGCTGGAGGAAGAACGCAATCTGGAGAATTGGATTCGTCCGAAGATCCCGGGGAGCAGTATCTCAAACTGGTCTTCCCAGGAAATTATAAGAGTTACTCATGCAGAGTAATTATTATTTCCTGTATTTTTATAGCATGCATCAAAGTCTTGCATCTTGCCCATGATGACAAGACTCATTTTGTAATCGGGCCATTTGTACTTTTTGTGCAAACAAGATTAATCAATGAAATATCAGACATCTTTTTGCAAATGGGTCTTTTCTTTTCCGCTCATTGTTTTTCCATTTTTCTTTTTGTACAAAAAATAAATGGCGGTGTTTTCAAAATGACAACTTTATTTCACTTTTCTAAGCAAGATTAAAATCAATCACTAAAATGAACAAACTGAACCCTTGCAGAGAGTGCCTTCCAGACAGCACCGACAACAGCACGGCTACGACTTCGTATGACTTTGACAATCCAATCAATCAAGCTGATGAAGGGGTTGAAGAAGAGTATGAGCTTCCTGAAGAGCTAGCCAGGTTGTTGAGACAAGAGGAAAAGGTTATCACTCCTCACCAGGAGGAGGTTGAAACGATTAATCTTGGTACAGCTGAAGACGTGAAAGAAGTCAAAATCGGGGCTTGCCTACAGAACTCAGTGAAGAGACAACTGATTGACCTGCTTCAAGAGTATGTGAATGTGTTTGCTTGGTCTTATCAAGATATGCCAGGGTTGGACACCGACATTGTTGTGCACAAGCTGCCTTTGAGAGAAGAATGTCCACCAGTTAAACAGAAACTGCACCGTACTCGCCCAGACATGGCAATGAAAATCAAAGAAGAGGTACAAAAGCAGTGGGACGCCGGGTTCCTTGCCGTAACTAGCTATCCGCCGTGGGTTGCTAATATAGTACCTGTGCCTAAGAAAGACGACAAAGTAAGGATGTGTGTTGACTACCGGGATCTGAACAGAGCCAGCCCGAAAGATGATTTTCCATTACCTCACATTGATGTATTGGTGGATAATACGGCTAAGTTCTCGGTATTCTCCTTCATGGACGGATTTTCAGGATACAATCAGATCAAGATGTCACCTGAAGACATGGAGAAGACAACATTCATCACACCCTGGGGCACGTTCTGTTACAAGGTGATGCCGTTCGGACTGAAAAATGCAGGTGCAACATATCAACGGGCTATGGTAACATTATTCCACGATATGATCCATAAAGAAATAGAATGTTATGTGGATGACATGATTGCCAAGTCCCTCACGGAAGAAGACCACCTGGTAAATCTACTGAAGCTATTCAAGCGTCTGAGGAAATACCAACTGAAGTTGAACCCCAACAAATGCACATTCGGGGTGCGATCCGGTAAGCTGCTGGGTTTTATTGTAAGCGAGAAAGTGATTGAAGTTGACCCTGATAAAGTCAAAGCCATTCAAGAGATGCCTGCACCGAAAACTGAGAAAGAAGTTCGAGGGTTCTTAGGTCGATTGAACTACATTTCACGGTTCATATCTCACCTTACAGCAACCTGTGAGCCCTTGTTCAAACTGTTGAGGAAAGAACAGACGGTCAGGTGGAACGAAGACTGCCAAAGGGCTTTCGACAAGATCAAGGAATACTTACAAGAGCCTCCAATCCTTATGCCTCCAGTTGAAGGAAGACCTCTAATAATGTACTTGACAGTATTAGAAGAGTCGATGGGGTGTGTGCTGGGCCAGCATGACGAGTCTGGTCGAAAAGAGTATGCAATATACTACCTAAGCAAAAAGTTTACCGACTGTGAACAACGTTATTCACTGCTCGAGAAAACTTGCTGTGCTTTAGCGTGGGCTGCTCGCCGACTGAGACAGTATATGTTGACCCACACTACTTTGTTGATCTCAAAGATGGACCCAGTCAAGTACATTTTCGAGAAGCCAGCTCTTACCGGACGGGTTGCAAGATGGCAGATGATCCTCACAGAATATGACATCCAGTACACATCCCAAAAAGCCATCAAGGGCAGTGTATTGTCTGATTATCTTGCTGAGCAACCTATTGATGATTACCAGCCTATTAGATTTGACTTCCCTGATGAAGACATCATGTTCATAAAAGCGAAAGATCATGAAGAGCCTGTTCACACTGAAGGGCCTGACCCGGAAGAAGAATGGACTATGATGTTTGATGGGGCTGTTAATATGAATGGTCGTGGTGTTGGTGCAGTACTCATTACACCTAAGGGAGTTCACATGCCTTTCTCGGCAAAACTCACCTTTAACTGCACTAACAACGAAGCTGAATATGAAGCTTGCATTATGGGTCTTGAGGAAGCCATTGACCTCAGGATCAAGACATTAACTGTATTCGGTGATTCAACTCTGGTAGTTAATCAAACCAACGGCAAATGGTACACCCACCAGGATCATCTGATACCTTACAGGGATTATACAAGAAGGTTATTGACTTTCTTCACAACGGTCAAGCTTGAGTATATCCCTCGGGACGAGAATCAGTTTGCAGATGCTCTGGCTACCATTTCATCTATGATCAAAGTTCAAGCTGCCAACTTTGTACCTCAAATTTCAGTATCCAGACTTGACAGACCAGCATATGTATTTGCAGCAGATGTTGTCAAAGATGATAAGCCTTGGTTCCATGACATTAAGTGTTTCTTGGAGGATCAAACATACCCACCTGGGGCATCTTCCAATGACAAGAAGACTTTAAGAAGGCTTGCTGGTAGTTTCTTTCTGAACACTGATGGTTCTTTATACAAAAGGAACTTTGATATGGTACTCCTCAGATGTGTTGATAAGACAGAAGCAGACTTGTTGATGCACGAGGTGCACGAAGGATCCTTTGGTACCCATGCTGGAGGACATGCCATGGCTAAGAAGTTGTTAAGATCGGGTTATTACTGGATCACAATGGATGCCGACTGTTGTGCCTACGCCAGAAAATGCCACAAATGCCAGATCTACGCAGATAAGGTGCATGTGCCTCCCAATCCTTTGAACATCATGTCTTCACCATGGCCCTTTGCCATGTGGGGCATTGATATGATTGGCAAGATTGAGCCAACTGCTTCGAACGGCCACAGATTCATCCTGGTTGCCATTGATTATTTCACCAAGTGGGTCGAAGCAGCTTCCTATGCCAATGTTACAAGACAAGTGGTATCCCGATTCCTGAAAAGAGACATCATCTGTCGATACGGAGTTCCCGAGCGAATCATTACTGATAATGGTTCCAACTTGAACAACAAAATGATGGCAGAGCTGTGTCGGGACTTCAAGATCCAACACCACAATTCTTCTCCTTACAGGCCAAAGATGAACGGCGCTGTTGAGGCAGCTAATAAGAATATCAAGAAGATTGTGCAGAAGATGGTAGTTACATACAAAGACTGGCATGAAATGCTACCGTTTGCCTTGCATGGGTACCGCACGTCAATCAGGACATCCACTAGGGCAACACTGTATCAACTTGTGTATGGTATGGAGGCAGTCCTACCTGTTGAAGTTGAATTACCCTCTCTACGGGTGCTGATGGATGTTAAGCTGAATGAAGCAGAATGGGTTCGATCCCGATACGAACAACTGAGTCTGATCGAAGAGAAAAGATTGGCTGCAATCTGTCATGGGCAGTTATATCAGAAGAGAATGAAGAAAGCCTTCGATCAGAAAGTCAGGCACCGAGGGTACCAAGTAGGAGATCTTGTGCTGAAGAGAATCCTCCCTCCTCATACAGACCACAGGGGCAAATGGACTCCAAATTATGAAGGACCATTTGTGGTAAAGAAAGTTTTTTCCGGTGGAGCACTGATGCTCAGCACCATGGGTGGTGAAGATTTCCCGTCCCCTGTGAATTCAGATGCAGTTAAAAAATACTTCGCATAAAAATGACCCGCTGGACATAAAAACAGAATGTAAGTCCAGGCAAAAATAGGGCATCCCGGCGAGTCAGAAACAGAATAAAGGACTCGGGCAAAAATAAGGGATAATAAACAAAAAAATGTACACCCGCTGAGTTGAAAAGCCGCATTGGACAACTCAGGCAAAAAATGGGTATCCCGATGGATCGAAAACCCGAAAGGGCGATCCATGCAAAACAAGGGAATAAGCGAACAACTGCACTCTGAATTCGTCTGTATCACTTACAACTTGGTAAGCTTCGAAATGATCAAGCTTCAATCAGAATCAGCCTTCTTCAGAAAGCAAGACGAGAAGAACGTCAAAAGTCATACGAGTCATAGCGGAAGAGGAAGCTCCTTGAAAGCGTCGTCAACATCGCCAGCACTTTGTTTCTCAATTTGTAACAAATCTCCTCATTTTAGGAGATATGTTTCTTTGACTGTATCTCGCCAATTCAGGGCACATGAATTAATAAAATCAGATTTTCCAGTCATGTCTCGTCTTATACATTTTTATTTGCAAAGGATGTCTGATGTCTCTAAAAAACTGATTGCATAAGTACAGATATTTTTCTTCAAAAAACACATGCTTACAGGGAATATACTTACTCTCGAAAGTGCTTAACTCCTATGACGGAATCCGGTAAAGGATACCTCGGGACCATTTGTGCGTTTCCCTATCTTTGCAGGATTGCAGGTATCCAGAACGCAACTTGGGGCATGCAAGCTACATCCCAGCAAGCTGGCAAATCAACACTCACTCTTGGCACCAGAAGGGTTTCCTCCCCAGCCGAGTTGCCACCGACATTCTCCCAGCTAAGTTGCCACTCCTCCCAGTCGAGATGGCAAGCATTCTTCCTCAACAGAATACAAAGTCAAGGAATCATCTCCCCACAGAATCCTCAGCCTCTATTCAGAAGAGCAACGCATGAAGGAGTCACAACAGAGCACAGAAGGCTTCTACAAACCCCAGCTGGGTCCTATACTACAAGGATATGTCAATCAGTGACTTATATCCCCAAGCAAATACATCTCACCAGATCTATCAATGATCTCATCCCCAGCTGGGATGTCCATTTCAACAGATCGATCGAAGATCTTTACAGCGATGGGATCCGAATCCCGGTTTGGTATCTTTGCATAATCATGGCATTTGCATCATATTCACCCACAAAGCGTAGCATTCCGTCTAATACGGAGCATTACGGCAAAAATCAAACATATAGCATAATCATAAGCCATGTTGTGAATCAGACACTTGTGAATAATGACCATTCATCAGAATGCAGAATACTTTCCCCAAAATCCCACCAGAGTCCCCAGCAAAAGCAGTTGCCTCACAATTCACAAACACCAGCATATGCTCCTTTTTGACACCCGTCCGTGTCATCATTCCCTAATAAAGTCGCCTGAACACTCTTTACAAACGAGACCACCCGTATTACAGATACTTCCTGACACCCGTCTGTGTCATATCCCCGGCGCAGTCGCCTACACTTTTACAACCCATATACCGGTTTATACTATACTCTTCTCCTTTTGACACTCGTCCGTATCACCCTCCCCAGCAGATAAATACTCATCTTTACAATATCCACACCATACTTATACAGATACTCGTCCGTATCTTGTATACACCAGTTATATCCCCACAGATTCGACATTGGTCCTTGTTCTTTGTTAACCGGTTGGTACTCGTCCGTACCATCATCTTAGAACGTGCGTCAAGCGTTGTTTCTATATGATACCCGTCCGTATCATAGTCTTAAGGATGCTCGTCCGCATCTTTAATCCATACACTGTGTCAAACACTTGCGTCTTCTCGAATATAGGTACTCGTCTGTGTCTACTATTCCCCAGAAGAGTCCCTTCAGATGCAACACTCGTCCGTGTTCTTTGTTAACCCGTTGATACCCGTCCGTATCATCATCTCTGAACACGTGTCAGTTTGTTTCTACCCGATACTCGTCCGTATCGTAGTCTTAAGGATGCTCGTCCGCATCTTTAATCTATACACAACATCTAAACACTTATACCTTTTGTTTCTTGGATATAAACACTCGTCCGTGTTTACTATTCCCCAGTAGATCGCCAACAAAGCAAATTTTCCTTTTTATCTGACACTCGTCCTGTGTCTTGATAAACCCTGAGAGCAGCCGTACCCTGCTAGGTGGTCGTCCTCCACCTCTTGATGATCGTCCTCCATCATGCTCATCCGATGGCCGTCCCCATCGTTGATTTTAGCAGCCGTCCCCTGCTAGGTGGTCGTCCTCCACCCCTTGATGATCGTCCTTCATCATTTTATCCAATGGCCGTCCCCATTGTTGATTTTTGGTTATCTGACATTCGTCCTATGTCATGACAAACCTTGAGAGCAGCCGTCCCCTGCTAGGTGGTCGTCCTCCACCTCTTGATGGTCGTCCTCCATCATGCTCGTCCGATGGCCGTCCCCATCGTTGACCTTTTCTATCCGGCATTCGTCCTATGTCGCGATATTTTCGGCAGCCGTACCCTGCCAGGTGATCGTCCTTCACCTTAGATGACCGTCCCTCATCTTAACCCGACAGAGCAGCCGTCCCCTGCTAGGTGATCGTCCTTCACCTTTGATGACCGTACCTCATCATCTGTTTATTTCATTTATTCTTTAACCCGATGGCCTTCCCCGTCGTGGTCCCTTTTCTTTTTAGCCCGATGGCCGTCCCCATCGTCGGTCACTTTGCTCTATGAACTTGACGGTCGTCCCCGTCATGTTTCATTGATTCCCAGAGAATCTTACAGCTTTACTTGATGGCCGTCCCCATCATAATATCTTATTTTCCCCAGCTAGTCGGCCGCCCCCGTCTTGGCTTTACCTTTTATCCCCAGCATGTCGGCCGTCCCCGTCATTGCTTTATTTTCCGCACTTTTCCCAGCATGTCGGCCGTCCCCGTCATTGCTCTTTACCCAGTAGTCGTCCTCTGCTCGACGGTCGTCCTCCGTTGCCCGCACTTTATAATTATGCTTTATTTTCCTTTTACAATCTATATCCCTTTTCTTCTTCATTCTGTGAGTGCAAATTTTGGACTGTCTTTGGTATTCAACCACAAGTTATCTTGTTTGCCTGTTAAGCCGTAGCTTACATCCTGCACAGCTAACTCATGTTTGAATAGGGGCAGCTGTAAACACCCCAAATTTTCCCTCACCCATTCACACCATGGCTTGTGACCATTTCATATGCATAAACACAATCATATCATCTCATATCTCATTTTTGGTTCACTGCATAGGTTCTGAGTCATCTGCACCTAGGGTTTGTGATCTGAGCAATCCCAGAGCCTCTTGAGCCACTCCAAGGGCCACCAATCACTTAAAAAGGATCCATATGTGTTCTTATATCATATTACATCCTCTCAAAGTCAAGAATGCCAAAGAATCACAAGAACTGGGGTTTGTATGGAAGCAGAGCCAGGCTAGACTACACAGATGACCTAAAATTAGGGTTTTGGTTTCAGAGGCCATAACCCCAAATTTTTTGGTCATTCTTGTTTCCATTGGTCTCTATATGGTATAGGGAGTATGCATATCAATTTTCATGAAGAAATTCCATGGGGAAGTCATCTGATCAAGAGTTGACTTTCTGGACAAGTCAGTGCAAAATCAGGGCATCTGAGGCCCCCAATGACCCAACCAAAGGGTGATCTTCATCATTTTGAGTGTATTTGATCTTTATTTGATCATGGAAGAGGTTTTAAGTTCACAAAATTCAAGGATTACAAGCTTTTGCAAAGTTGACTTTTTAGGGCATGGTTGACTTTTAAGGAATATGTCATTTTATGCCACTTTTCAAGCCTTGCTTTTTGATCCAAAAATGCTTCAAATGGAAAAACTTTGGTCATGAAAGTTGTAGATTAGATCTTTCCCTTTTCAAAAAGTACAAGAACATGATCTAATTCTTTTTGGATCAAAAGTTATGGTGTGTCAAAGTTGGCAAAAATCACTAATTTTCAAGACATGCCTCAAATGAGAAACTTGCAAAAACTTTGTACCAAGGCATTTGTAACTTCTAATTCATGTCAAACCATTACACAAGCATCATGTAAGTCCTAAAGTTCAGATTGGACCAAGATTTCCTCATGTTTTATGGCTTGTGGGACTAGAAAGTTTCATGTGAACCAAGGATAGTCAAGTTGCAAAACCACTCATCACACTTCACCCACTTGCTGCATTGGCTATTGAACCAGCCATAGCCTCTCACCACACCATGCTGCGCAACCCATAGCCATTGTACCAGCCTAGAACACAACCCATGCCTCTCTTACACCAAAGTTGACATTTTGCAAAAGTGAACTTACCTATCACAGCAGGCCAGGTCACATCATCTGACCAATGGGAGTTCTTTATGCAAAGCAAATGCTGGCCATAAGATACATCAAGCAAGGTTGAAGCTCACCACAACACACCATTCACAAAAACACTCCATAGAGCAAAAGCCTTCGAATCTGTTTCCACAAACCATAAACACTCAAACCAATTCCACTGATCAACTCACCTTGCTTCATTGAGCCAAAACCAGCAAGACTTAGGCCTAAACCAAGCAAGAACACCATTTCTCCATTTTCACTCCCTCAAGCAAAAGCCTTCGAATCTCTCTCCACAGCTCACAAACACATAAGCAAACTTCATAAACCTTTTCAACATCCCTCTCTGATCACTAAGCACCTTTCAAAACATCCCAAAGCTCAAAGAATCAGAAATACGATTCTTACACCATCCTGAACAGAACCTGCTCAAACCTTCAAACCAGCTACCACAAACCCTTTCCAAGCATTGAAAGCTTCTCAGGAGGTCAAGTGGAGTAGATTGCAAGCAGGAAACTAGCCAGAGAGTGCCAGAGATCAAAGCTCCAGTTCAGGTGAGCTTCATGAACATTTTTTCCAGAAGTTTGTTTTTAAGTTCTTAATTGATTCTCCATGTTCCATTGGTCATGTGGATATGTTTTGTTTCGAAAATAATTGAGTTTTGAGTATGTATGTTGCTCCTGAAATTTTTTGACCTAAACCCCTTTTGCTTCGATTCAGCTTTGTTGTGTAAAATAAATGTGTTTTGGCTGTTGATTCTTACTCTATGATGCTTGGGGATGAATTCTGGGCAAATAAATTAGGTTTTAGTGAGCTAGGGTGAAAGTTGGCAATTTTCAGGGGGGGTGCTGGCCGGAGAAGACGACCGGAAGTCTTCTCCGGCCACCTGAAAGTCATTAATATGTGATTAGGGTTAGGGCTTCCAGTTTGAATTTCAGGCGTTGGATGAGTTGACTGAGTCTTTTCCCGCGTGCATCCAATGGCTCAGATCATGTCATTAATTCTAATTAGGTTTAATTTAATTAATTAATTATGTTTAACTAAGTTTGAATGTGGGCCACAAGATCTGGCGCACAGTCAACAGATTCAAATCCAGAACGAATCCTGGCCTTCCATCCTGCATACTTCAGTCTATTTTTATTTTTATTTCATTTTATTTCATTTAACTTCCATAATTTATTTAAAATAGCAAAATTGTTTTAAAAATTATGAAACTTTTTGTCAAGAGTTTCATTAATTTTTAAAACACAAAAATATTTTTATTTTCATTTTTAGCATTTAAAAAGTATTTTAAAATATTTAAAAGTTTATTTTTAATTGATTAATGAGAATTAATTTATTAAAAATACTTTTAGGTATTTAAAAATCACCAAAAAATTCATGAAATGTTCTAAGACATTTAGAAACATTGTCCAACCTTCAAACCAAATTTATTTTTTGATCTTGATGCATTTTGAGAATTATTCATTGATTTAAAATCATTTTTATGCATTAATTTGATCCAAAGTTCCAAAAATCACTTCTGCCTATCCATGAAGAGTTGGACATTGATTCTTTTTGCATTGCATTGTGTTTAGCATTTAGTTTGTGATATTAAATGGCCATGATTTGATCTTTCATTTTTCATTTGTTTGATAATTTTTCTTGTTTAGGAACCCTAAAACCCTAGAAACCTTGTAAAAACCATAACTTGAACTTGGTTGAGAGTTGAGACTTCTCCTTTGGGAAGTAGCTTAGTATAGGAGTAGGGGTCCTTTGGGTGGCATTTTCAATTTTTTATCTTAGGGTTTGCTTCTGATTTTGATTTTTGTTTGATGTATTGTTCATGAACCCTAATTTGGGCTTCTCATATGCATCCATCTTGCATTCTCTTGCATAACATGACTTGACATTTCAAGCATCCATTTGATTCATTTGACATCATAAGACATATTGAAAGCATATTTGATCATTGCATCATGTATTTGCCATGTTGTATGCCATGTGTGCTTCATAACTTTTCATGTATGTTCATGCTCCTTAACTTGCTTCATTTGCATTCATGAGCTTGTATGATCATTTCCATGTGCTGCCTCATGTTTGTAGCATCTCATAGCATCATTAGCATCATGTAATTGCTTCTGGTTTTGTTTCTCATCATGTCATCTCATCCCATTTTGCATTGCATTGCATTTTCTTTTCTAACTTTTCAGGTGGTAAGCTATCCTGAGAAGTGGATTTGCCTTCACTTCTCATAGCCTTCTCTTCATCTCTTTTCATGCATTCTTGCTGCATTTATGCTTGTGTTTGAGATTGAGCTTGCTCATTCTTGTTCTTCTCACTTTCTTTCTTCAAGTGACTTGACTTCTTGAATGAAGTAAGTCACTTTGCTTCTCTTGATCCTTTCATCTGCTTCCTGGTGGTTCCATTGGAGATCTTCTCTTGAAAACCTCACAAACCTTAGGAACAACCAAGCATGACAATGATTAGGGTTTTGATTAGTCTCCCCTCTTAGTTTTACCTTTGTGTCTCTTTTGAGTCATCTCTTCTCACCTCATAATCAGGGACTAAACCCTAAAGGCTTTAAGGCTTTGTGATTAAGCTTATGCCTGCATCCTTCTATTAGGATGGAGTGTATAACTTTAATCCTAAGTGTTAAACCCTTAATGTGTTTAACTCCTTTAATCAATCCATCCTAATAATCACCAAGACATCACACTTGTAACTTGGGCCTTGCATTAGGGTTCCAATTCTTCCTTAATTGGTTAAGAAGGACTAACCCTAGTGTTAATGGACAAGTCCCCCTCAAGTTGTCTTACAAACCCTAAAAATCACTTCTTCATCATACCATTAAATAAAATCCACTTAATCAAAGTCTTGTTTTGTCATGAGTTTAATCCCTAATCATGGATTAAGTTGAGGAGCTTTCCTCAGCTTAAACATTCTCATCTATTATCCTTCTATTAAGATGGTGTAATGAGTCTGTTTAATCCTTGATTATGGCTTAACCTCATTACTCAACACTAAACAAAAACACCAAAAACATATAAATAATCACAAATAGGTTAATGATCTTAATCCTACATCAAAGGTGATTAAGTGTGAGAATCTGACTTCACACTTAAGGTACTCTCATTACCCCTAATCAGAGGGAAGATGTGATGAGTTTACTAAATCCATTGGTTTAGGCTTAAGCTCATTAATTTATGACAAACTTTCAAAAGCAACAAAAGACTGAAAACTCAAAAAACAAACAATAATCGTCTCCTCCGGGATTCTTTTCTCATCACCTTCACTCATAAACGAGAACTTGCTTCTTCCGTCTAATGCAAGACAGTTTGCATCTGTGCCAGACAGATCATACACTTGAGCATAGGCAAGTAAGCAGTTCACAAGTCAATTCACCTTTTCAGTCTCTTTGGGTCGAACTACGGTGTTCTGACTTCCTCATTGCACGAGAGGATACGTAGGCATAACTTAACAGTTATCGAGCAAAAGTCTCTGTATATCCCCCCTCTTCTAGCCTTATTCTTTAAGCCTCATGATCTTGAGCAATTCATTCTCATTCTTACACTGACACTTCATTTATACACTTCACTTCTCTTACACTGACACCTGTACATCTTTTTTCAGCTATCTTATACACAGATTGCACTGACACTACCCTTTTAAAACACAAATCTTTTAAGCGTGGATCCCGTCGAGTACGACGGACAATCTGGGTGCTAATACCTTCCCAGGTTGTAACCAACCCCCTTTCTCAGTCTCTCTGGTTCGCAACCGTCTTATCCATCTTTTTCTAGGTCTATGCAGCATTGCCTTTCCTCCGGGATAAAAATGCCTAGCTAGCGACTCTTTTCATCTCCAGTGAGTTCTCGGCTGTGTGTTCTCATTGTCCCTCTCGCCGACCGTTCGCGTCTGTACCTTTATTTGGGCCATTCCCCATTTATCGGGAGCGACAGTCCATATTAAGCTGGAGTCTTCAGGAAGCAAATAAAGCCATTAGTATTCAGATACTCTCAGCAATGGCAACTGTTTGTTTGTTTTTCTTTAATGCATTGTCTTCCCTATTAAGGGGAACTACATCACTCTGATTCTTCATTGGTCATTGGTCAATGGAGATACGTAGGCAGAAAATTGTCAGATCTTTCTGAGTAATCTTATGGGAAAACTTTACTCCCCGGCTTTACTCTTTCCTTCAGATGTCTCGTGTCAGAGTCAGAATAAATAGAAGAATATGTATGATTTCCATGGTTGGGTATACGACTGCAAATTGAAGATTACAAGTCTGTGAAAGAGCTATTGATCACTGAAAGTATCCAAGACTGACAGGTCCAGACGGAGTCAAACTTCCTCAACTACGACAATATTCAGTTTCTTTACTGCATTTCCATTTGTAGTTTCTTTTATTTGCTAAACATTTGTCTGCATAGACACAATTTTTTTGCTTTTGAATGTTAGCAATAATAATACTCACATGTTTTTCTTGAAGTAATTCATTCGCATTCACTTATAATTTTGTATGTGTATATTGCAATACCAATTGTCATGCTCAAATTCTATGAAGGAGAACGACAAAACTAAAATGCAAGGATCTCTAATTGTGTGCTCTCGAATAAGACCCTATTGACGATGTACAAGCTTTGTTTCAAATCCCTAAACACCGGAAATATAAGGGAGATAAACCCTCGCTAACCCCTTTGAGCCTTGAAGTAGGAGTTTCTTTTCGCATGAAAAAACCCTTACGATTAACCCAGGGGCAGGTAAATGTCAACTAGTCAGACCAAGCATTTAGGCTTTCATAAAGGAGTGTATTTGAGGATCCATTACATTCTACTATGCTAATCAAGAGGTCCAAAGACCCGAAACCACAATGGTTATCCAAATCAAGAGGTCCAAAGACTGGAAGCCACAATGGCTATCCTTCATCGACCAAAGAATGAGGCAGTCACGACCCTTGCAAAGCAATCAAGATAAGCAGTGTCACACGATTTGTTCAAAAAAGAGAGAAATGAAAAAGCCCGCTAAGTCGAAACTTGAAAACAAGTGACTTAGGCAAAAATTAGGGCATCCCGCTGGACTTCACAATCAAAGATTCATAAGAATCAGTCCAGGAAAAAGTTAGGGATAAGCAAAATAATGCAAAAGCGAAAGATGAAAAGGATTACACAAGAAAAATCCTCGAGCAAGAACAAAGTCGTGTGGCACAGACACGAAAGACCAAGGGGTGACTGACTCCAAACAATAACCTGATTGGTGCTTGAACCGATAGCAGCAATGTTTCCTCAACTGGCACAAAACCCTTATGAAAGGTGAGCACTTGCGAAAATTAGCTGAACATAGGAATGGAGAACATCACGAAGAGGGGTGGGCACATATAAACTTCGAGCCGATATCCTTTGTTTTTATAACCGTGAACCAGGCCACGATATAACCCTCAAAAGTCCTAACTGAAATAGGGTTATTTTGATAGCGTACTACCACGAGACCGCGTCCCTGACTCCAATGAGTTGTGCTAAAAGACCTTTGTTGGTATTGCATGTGCATGATTTCACTTATTAAAACAATGTCATATCTTAACCAGTGATTCGCTCACAAAGATTTGCGACACCTTTTCAAAACTTCAAGATTAACATGTGTGTTGCATTAGAATTTCCATTCTCAGAATAAAACATTTTCTGCTTGCATACATTTGTTTGGCATCATAAAAAGCTCACATGTGGAAATTAAGTCCAGAAGCTTAAGCTTACCAATTTGAGAAGTCTAAAACTTCTGAAAGACAATCACGTCGAGGTGAAATTTTCCGAGAAAGCTCCATTGAGTAAGGATTTTCCCAACCAGTCATGGTAAAGGCCAGCCAATCCGGGGCAATTACATCGAGCAATCTCTTCAAAATTCAGCCAAATTGGGGCAATCACTCGAGATTCAGATCTCTCCTAGAGAAATTAGTCAAAGACTCATACTGGGGAAAGCCACCCCAATCGCATGAGGATTCATTCTTTCCCGAAGACAGATAATCGAAAGTTCGGAATACCGGGGCAATTATACTCCTGAAGAGTTTAAATACATCAAGTCTTTTTTAAAATCCTCTTAAGGTAAAGTCCGGATAAAAGCAAATGATCCCTAGCACGAAATGACGAGAAGTCTTTCCTCCTCAAGCAGGACGCGGTTCAGCTTTATTATCCCCAACGGGCGCATGGGAGTTATCCCCAATAAAGTCGCCAAAATTTTCTTCAGCAGGTTTCCTTGATCTTATTTCCTAGCAGATCTCAAACCAAATCCTTCTCTTCCCCAACAGAGCAATAAGGATTACCCCTAGCAAGAGTCATCTTCCCGTAGTGAAACACTTCTTACAAGAATTCAGGTATTCCCGACAGTCAGCTGAATGGTTTCCTTCCCCACAGAGGTTTGGAAAATTCAGGTAGACAAGAGAGTTTTCCTCAGCAGAGCCTTGGTAGCCCTTTCCCCAGCTAAGTCGAAAAGTTGCAGATCACCAGCGAAATCCTAGGGGTGAGATTCAATCCCCAGCAGTTGAGGCATCCCCTAGCAGGGCCTTCAAATCTAAAGTCCAATTTATTTTTGGCAAGGTGAGAGTCGAGACAGACTAGTCACACTCTTCTCCAACAGAAATATCGGCAATCATCTGTATTCCCCATAGAGTCAGCAAGGATTTGTTATTTCCGCGTCAGGAATTCCCTTTGTACCTATCCCCTAGTGTCATGGAGCATCATGTCATACATTGCAACATATACATGCTCAATCCAAGGTTAATATCCAAAGTCCACCCGCAACGTGGAAACTTATCCAAAGTCCAACCGTAGATTGGCCAAAGTCCATCCTCTGGGTGGCAAATTCTTAAAGTCCAGCCGCAGACTGGCCAAAGTCCATCTTCTGGGTTGCAAATTCTAAATTCCCCTGTAGTGGGCCAAAGTCCCCCGTAGTGGGCCAAAGTCTCCCGTAGTGAGCAATCTGCCCCCGTAGTGTGGCGAATTTCTAAAGTCTCCTGTAGTAAGCAAAAGTCCTCCGTAGTGGGCAAAAGTCCCCCGTAGTGGGCCAAAGTCTCCCGTAGTGAGCAATCTGCCCCCGCAGTGTGGCGAATTTCTAAAGTCCCCCGTAGTGGGCCAAAGTCTCCCGTAGTGAGTAATCTGCCCCCACAGTGTGGCGAATTTCTAAAGTCCCCCGTAGTGGGCTAAAGTCTCCCGTCGTGAACAATCTGCCCCTGTAGTGTGGCGAATTTCTAAAGTCCCCCGTAGTGGGCCAAAGTCTCTCGTAGTGAGCAATTTGCCCCCGTAGAGGGCCAAAGTCCCCCGTAGTGGGCCAAAGTCTCCCGTCGTGAGCAATATGCCCCCGTAGTGTAGTGAATTTCTAAAGTCCCTCGTAGTGGGCCAAAGTCTCCCGTAGTGAGCAACAACCCCCGTAGTGTGGCAAGAAATTGAAGTCTCCTGTAGTGAGAAAAAGTCTCCCGTAACGAGCAACAACCCCCGTAGTGTGGCAAGAAATTGAATTCTCCTGTAGTGAGCAAAAGTCTCCCGTAGCGAGCAACATTCCCCATAGTGTGGCAAGAAATTGAAGTCTCCTGTAGTGAGCAAAAGTCTCCCGTAGCGAGCAACAACCTCCGTAGTGTGGCAAGAAATTAAATTCTCCTGTAGTGAGCAGAAGTCTCCCATAGCTGAGCAATGTGCCCCATAGTGTGGCAAATTTTCTGAAAGTCTCCCATAGCTGAGCAAGGTTCCTCGTAGTGTGGCAAATTTTCTGAAAGTATCCCGTAGCTGAGAAATGTGCCCCCGTAGTGTGGAAAAATTTCTGAAAGTCTCCCATGGCGAGCAGAAGTCCCCCGTAGCGGGCAGAGTATCCCCGCAGAGTGAAGAGAAGTCCATCCTCAGGGTGGTAAGGTATCAAAAGTCTCCCGTAGCGAGCAGTGGCCCTTGTGGAGTGGCAAGGTATTGAAGTCCCCGTAGTGTGGCAAAGCATTCAGAAGACCACCCGTTGTGTGGCATGTCATTAATAGCCCAACAAAAGTCCACCTGTAGCGTGGCAAATCGACAATCTCCCAGCGTTATTCCAAAATATTCACTGGTTCACTATTCTTCACATCAGAGTTCTCCCCGAGCAGAGTTCAGATGGTTGGGTTTATTTCCTTTTTTCTTCTTCCACCGAGTGCAAATTTTCTGGTTGTTTCTAGTATTCAATCCCTGCATACTTCCAACGTCTGAAAGCAACAACTATCATCCATTCAAGTCTACAGTGATTGAATAGGGGCAACTATAACACCCCAAAATTTGCCCTCTCATTTTCATGATCCGCATATCATTTCGCAGCATAATTCATACCATAATCCAAGCATGGCATCATAGTTATCATTGCAAGGGCATGGGTTTGTGATCAATGACTTAGATAGTGAATGACTACTCGGAGGCAATAAAAGGTCCACAAAATTTCTCAAATATGGTGCAAAAGGAAGGCCAACTCATGACATTTTGGGTTCAAAATCATGAAAGTATGATTACAAGAGTCTTATGGACCAAGTTGGATCAAGAAGTGATGGAAAAATCAAGGAAAAACAATTTTTTGAGACTATGTATCCATACATACATGTTTTGAATCGATACATGCTCCTTTGTGTTTCTGAAGAGGGACTATGTATCGATACATACGAAGGATGTATCGATGCATGATTGCCAAAAACTTCAGTAAGCATCGGTGCATACAGCCATGTATCGATACATATAAGTTAAAAAATGACAATGTATCGATGCATCCATGTTATGTATCGATGCATAGTTGATTTTTCTTGCTGGAATTGCCAATACTTCAGTATGCATCGATGCATACATTTTCGTATTGATACATAAGTTGTTTTTGATGTTTTTTCAGTTTTTTCTCATCCATTTTTTCCTTTCCTTTCCTTTGCCTTGTTCCACACTCTTCACATTTGTTCCACACTCTTCTTTTGGATTACTCTACCACATTCTAGATTCTTCTACAACCTTCCAAGGAATATTCTAAGGAATATACCAAAGAATACTCTAGAACTCTCTAGAGCCCTAACTAACTCCAAACCTAACCTAACTCCTAAGCAACCTCCAAACTCAAACCTCATGTCAAGCCTACACATTATATAAACCTAAACCATCCCAAAGCAAAGCTCTCTCCCATTTTTTCTTCACTATTCTTCATCTTTTTCATTCTTCTCTCAAATTTTCCACCATTTTCAACCTCTCACCAAAGCTTCTTCTAAAAGTTCTTCAAATTCTTCATTGGAATTTGAAGAACTTGAAGCTAAAACCTCCATTAATCATCTCATTGTGAAGCTTATTTGAAGAATTAATTCTGATTTTGGAAGATTTTTTAGCTTATTGGAGGTTATTGATCAAGTGTTCATCAACCGCATTTATTTTACGCGTTCGTGGATCGAAGCTTCGACTCTCCGGTTTTCTTCTCCATTTGCATTCCGAACTACATCGCGACACTCACCGAAGCAATCCTCCGCTTCGTAGGTTGGAGATCTAAATCCGCTTCTTGATTTAACTTATTCTCTTCATCTCGCCATGATGACATTCTTCGTATGTTTATCGTTGTGTATGCGCTTGACCGTTTAATTTCGTCTTGATTACGATTTGATAATTTTGTTTGTTCGTAGTTAGCATTATAACTTATCCTAGGTTCAATTAAGGTTTAGATCATGGCTTTTAGGTGTAAAATTTGTTCTCACTAGATAATAGTTGCATTATGAGCTTTAGGAAATAAGTCGATTGCAAAAAGTGCTTTTCCCTCATTTTCTTGGTCATTAATTCCCCCTTTACCACAATAGATTGATATGTTTTGATTTTAGGAAAATTTCAAGATTAGTTTCGACATCTCATTTCTCCATTTCGAGTCGTTTCGACACGCTTTCGTCCATTTCACATATTTTGTGCATGAATTGACTTATTCCATATTGTTGATATGTCCATGCACCTTTTGTCATGTAAATAATCATGTTGCATTCTGTTTTTGCATATTTCGCATGTTTCGTTAACTCATTTGCATTTCATTATATCAATGTATATGTTGCATTTAACATAACCATGTATGTATGTGCATTTAGTTGAATGTTTGATCACATCATTCACATCAATTCACTTCTGAATTTTTCATTAGGCTTGGCATTCTTGTTGATGTATCATGTTTCATATTCATGATCAATGTCCATATGCCATGTTCATGTGCCATATTTTGCATACTTGTTGCATAACAAATCATGTGGTGCATTTTTGCATAATCCCTCAAAAAAGAATCATGATATTCAATTATGTGCTTGATCCATATTCATATTGCATATTCATGTTAATTGAGAATTCCATGATTGAATTTGTGCATAAAAAATGAAAATAATCAAAGCTGCATTTTACATTTCATAGCTGTCTCTGCATATAGGAGTTGTAAAATGTATGATGTTTGTTGTGTAGTTCATGCTGTTGGTGACTTTTTACACATGTCCTGCATATTGTGTATGTGTTGTAAAAAGCTGATTGTGTGTTACATGGCATTTCATTACTGTTTTTGCATTTGGTAGTTGTTATAGGCTTCTGAATTTTGCATTGTGTTGCCTTTAGGTTCACTAAACTTTAGATTGAGTCTAATTTAGGTCCTAGTTCCCTTAGGAATTAATTTGGTATTTGTTTACCTTATTTTTTTGTCATGTTTACCAAGCTAACATTTGTTATGTAGGGGGAAAATTGAGGTAAGTAACAATTCATTCTCATCTTTTATGCATTTTAATTGTATTTGCCTTAGCACCTTGTGCTTTGGTCATAGGCTTTCCCTTTTGCTCTCTTAGAAACAACTTAACTCCCTTAGGAAGTAAGTTAGTTTCTAACTCTATTTTCTTCTTATTAGATTTAGAAGCCACACTAACCATTAGGATATCCATTGAATAAATAACTTAGGATTGGTCTTAGTCCCCCTTAGTTTGTGCCCTTTTCTGATTTGAGTCTTCTTCTCTCATCTTCAAACAAAATCTAAAAGACATTCAATAAATAATTGAAATAGCCTTTTGTGTATAGCCTTATTCCATGGGGCACTCATATTCATTCCATCTTGGAATAGTGTGAGCTTGTCTAGCATGACACACAAGTCTAATCATGAGGCTACTTTCACAAACGATAAACTCCAAAACACTTCTCATAAAAGACAATCAAAAAAGACATCGTGCCTTCTCTTCTCATCTCCTAATCTTTGCGGACGAATGCGACTTGCCTCGACAGCTCAAACAGTGATATGGTAAACACCCTCGAGTCAGAGCCGGTAACACCGGAGCTAGAGCTATGGCAACGTCATCCTAAAAAACACAAAAATAGTTCCCGCCTTAGTTAGGCGAACTACGTCAACTCTGATCCTCATTTTCTCGATGAGGTACGTAGGCAGCGGGGTAGGGGCCGTTCGAGCACATTCTTTATTTTCCCTACATTTTCCCCTTTATTTCCATTTTCTTTTCCTATTCTTTCTCATTTCCATTCTCATTCTAGTTAGCAGTTCATTTGTTCAACAAAAATCTTATTTCTCACCCTTTGAAATAAACAAACAAGCGTGGATCTTGTCGGGTACGGCGGACGGTCTGGGGTGCTAATACCTTCCCAGGTCGTAACCGACTCCCGAACCCAGATCTTTGGTTCGCAAGGCCTCGTCCTTTCCTTCTTCCTTAGGTTTGTGAAGCATTATCTTTCCCATTCATTTGGGATAAAACTGCATGGCTGGCGACTCTACCTTTTCTGTGTCACTTTCGCGTTTGTACTAGGATGAAAATCCCGGGAGCGACACATATACCCCTTGAAAATTTCCCAACTTTGACAAGGCATATCTCCCTCAATTTTAAGGCTATGAGAGTGATCTTGGACGTTTTAGAAATCTTAGAGAGTCCTTTAACCAACCATTTTGGTCCCATGTACATATCGTTACCATTTTTAAATTATGAGTTTTGGAAAAAGTTGACTTTTTGTTAACCTTCAAAAGGACCTATAATGTTTTAGCTCATACCTTCCAAATGAAGCATTTTTAGGCTTGGCTTGTGAGACACAAAGTTGTAGATAATTCAATTTCTTTCAAAATGAGCTTTGGATGGGAAATTTTTTATGAAGAATGTGAAAGTTATGGCTGGTCAAATTTCAGTTGACTTTTCCTATGAAATCCTTAATTTAGAAACTCCTGTTTCTTGATGATCTGAAATTTCCTTGATGAATCATAATAAACCCTTGATAAAATGATGAAGTTTACCTCATAATCTCGATGTTAGCAAAAAATATTGAAGTTTGACTTTAATTTGACCACAATTGACCTCAGTTTGACTTTTTTACCAAGTTGATTGATTTCTGGATATCTGAACATTTGACTGGTCAAACTTATTGGGAGAGCCCTGAAACTTGACATGGGGATTCTTGAATACATGTGGGATGTTATGAAGCTCACTTGAGGCCCTGGAAGTCCATTTAGCTTGGAGAAATTCAAAATCCTAGTTCTGGATCCATTGTTCAGGAGGTGACTTAATCTAATGAAACCTTCAGTCATTTTGGCCAATTGTGAACCTTGAGAAATATTGAGACACATTGCCTTGATTATGGGAGGGAAAATTTTGGGGTATAGCTTTCGGGAGGATAAACAGCCTGAGGTATTGTGATATAGCTTTTGGGAGGATAAAGCAGCCTGAGGTATTGTGATATAGCTTTCGGGAGGATAAAGCAGCCCGAGGTATTATGATATAACTTTTGGGAGGATAAAGCAGCCCAAGGTATAAGTTGTTGATGACGTCTGTCTGCTGGAGAATTAACCTGAAAAATAAGATTAGTTTTATGCAAATATCATGATGTATATAACACTTTGCAAGATGATATCTCATGAGAATGTTGTATGCATATGATATGATATGATGATGTATGTATGAATTATGTAGTTGAAACGTATGAATAGTTTTGTTAGAATAACTGATTGTTGGGGAAAATAAATCCCGATTCTTTGTTGAGGAATTTGAAGACTTCGTTCTCGTCTTGTTTTTGGAATATCGTACTTAGGACCTCCCGTTTTCGTTCGTCGTACTTCTTATTGAAGGATTAAGTTCCTAAATATCCTGACTGAGGATAAAAGAGATGGGAATTGCTCCGGGAGACTTATTCAGTCAAGTATCAATTCTTCAGAGGATATATTGTATTTGAAATGAAACTATTTGAAGTATTCCGTAAGAATATCCGTAATGATTACTCGGTGGGGATGAACCGGCGAAGATTCGTTGAATTCCTACCTCCGCTTGTTCTTAGTAAATGCTATTATTGTATTTTATGCATTTATGGTAAATATCAATCATATTCAAAAGCATATATACATTCAAACATAATCAACAGACGTTTCTCGCTTTAGTAAAAAGGGAAAAGTAAACCTTAATAAAGAGGGAAAAGTAAACATGAACAAAGAGGGAAAAGTAAACCTGAATTCAAAAATAGGAATTTTATTTATTTAGAAAGTGGTCCATAAATAGGAGAGTTTTAACACGGAGACGGAAAATCCTAGTAAGAGGAATTCGTCGAAGAAATTTTAAAAGAGTACAAAAACAAGGAAAAATAGCTATGTGTAAATAATCCTATTGAGTTTCAAATCTTCTATTGCCATTATCTTCCAGTATCTCATCTTCAGCTGTCGGGGTAGAAACGATTGGACTGATCTGCATCTGTTGAATTTGACATAGATAACACAACTAGTAGAGGTTACATGGGTGATCCAACGAGACATTGTCATACACTTTAATCCCTAACCTTTGCCTGGATCTCCTTTTCAGGTTTTCAATCCACCAGGATACCCTTTTTTGCCCAAGCCGTCTTTTCAGGTTTTCGACTTGCCGGGTGTATATTTTTTTTATATATATCCCTAATTTTTTCCCGAACTTTTTTGGTTCGTCGGGGTGCCCCTATTTTTGCCTAGGCCAGTCAACCTAGCAGGTCTCTTTTTATGCGTAGTATTTTTTAACTATGTCTGCGTTCACAGGCTGTGGGAAATCTTCACCATCCATAGTGGTAAGCATCATGGCACCTCCAGAAAATACTCTCTTAACAACAAATGGCCCTTCATAGGTGGGGGTCCATTTGCCTCTGGGATCACCCTGTGGTAATATGATACACTTGATCACCAAATCACCAGCCTGATATACTTGCTGCTTAACTTTCTTATTGAAGGCTTTGGTCATATGTTTCTGATACATCTGACCATGAAAAACAGCTGCTAACCTTTTCTCATTAATCAAGTTTATCTGGTCAAGTCGAGTCTGAATCCATTCATCTTCATCTAAGCCTGCATCCTTCATAATTCTCAAGGAAGAAATATGAACTTCAATGGGTAAAACAACTTCCATACCATAGATAAGGGAGAATGGGGTTGCCCCTGTTGAAGTACGTATTGTGGTACGATAACCATGAAGAGAAAATGGTAACATCTCATGCCAATCTTTATATGTAACTGTCATCTTTTGCAAGATCTTCTTAATATTCTTGTTGGCGGCTTCTGTAACACCCCCTTTCTATACCCCCAAATAATCAATTAATCACATATTAAAATTTCCATCAGAGTATTATTAAAACATGGTATAAAAGAGGCATGTCACATTATACTTGAAATTAAAACATACAACACCCGCTCATAGAACGATATGCAACAATGAGGTAACTTGCAACAAAGGAATTTAATCCTTACACCCATAATCAAAATTAAAATAACAACAGAAACTAAACATTAATCAATATCAAACACACACACACACACACACATATATATATATATATATATATATATATATATATATATATATATATATATATATATATATATATATATATATAATCAAGTTTGATTCACCAATAATTCATGTTTACATAAACATTCATCACCAAGATACATATACAAATGCATCATAGAGTATCATAAAACAGCAGAAGGGTGAGAAATAATATCATAATAATAATGCATATAATTATATATCTTAACATAAAAATATACATATACATATTCTCACCACAATTCATTTCTCATCATACATATACATCACAATGTATATGAACAAACCAAGCATATTCATCATGCACAATTTCTCATCATTATACATAAACATATATTATTCATGTTTATTCACCAATTTTCAATTATAGATTATAAATGCAAATCATAGAGACCGACTCACGACTCTATGCAAATGCAATGTGGTACAGACTCAATCATCTCAAGTTCAGTCAGGAACTTATTGGAACCACCGCTCGTTACCTAAAGTAACTCCCCGCCGGGCATACAATTTTCACCCATTTCTCACACCCTACATGGGCACACAATGTTAATGGATTTCTCACACCCCACACGGGCACATAATCCGATTGCTCACACCCCACACGGGCACACAATCATTTGTGATTAAATCACCAATTGCTCACACCCACATGGGCACACAATGTTTATGGATTGCTCACACCCACACGGGCACACAATCCAATTGCTCACACCCCCACATGGGTACACAATCATGTTGTAATCATTGCTCACACCCCACATGAGCACACGATGTTACAAAAGATTCACATAGAATCCCACAATACAAGAATGCATACATTATGCTTCACATGCAAAATGACCCACAACATTCTTGAAAATGCATACATATTCACAATATAATTATGCATTCATCTCATACAATCACAAACAAACTATACACATTCGTATCAATTACGTCAAACGGCAACGAACTCTTTCATATCAACATGCAATCCTCTTTACTTCACGAAATGAATTTATTTTCCAAACGGCCACTATACCACAATCAATCCCATAATTCCTTAACTAACATAATTACGTTTTATCGGAAAAGTCGGGTAAAAGTCGGCTAAAAATTACATCTTTTAACATCATTAGTTTCTATATGTTTCTAGCTTCGAATCGATATAAAGAACATCAAAAACGGATAACTGAAACTCAAGTTACGAATTAAAAAACCAAAACGAAAAAGTCTCAGGCTCGCTGAGTGACAGGTTCGCTCGCTGAGCGAAAAAGTTCCTGGAAGTCTCGCTGAGCAAGGAAACGCTCGCTGAGTGAGAACTGCGATTTCAGCAGTAGCTCAATCACGCAACAGTCATGCTAAAACGTCTCAAAACTCAACCAAACTCCCATAAACATGATCATTAACATGTATTCATTACCATACTTCGATTATATCAAGTTCTAACCGATTAATCTACCAATTTCTTAGATTTCCATCAAAACACTAAAACCTAACATTCTCTAAACTTATCCAAAACAAAAACCCAATCAATCTAACACATACATAATCATACACAAGGTTAAGATAACAATGTTTCACACCCTTACCCAATTGTTTTGATTCCTAGGAGCAATCTTGAAGAATTTCCAAGTTTTTTCCTCTTTTCTCTTCTTTTCTCTTCTCCTCCTTTTCTTTCTCTTCTATTTTCTTTCTATACTTTCAACTACTTATCTCTTTTTCTCTCTATTTCTTTTCTTTTCCACCAAATATCATTTTCTCACAATTTCTAATTCCACTAAAATTTCTAACTTATCATTAATTAGCAAATGTCTAAAATACCCTCCAATCTAATTTTACCCGAAAATTCTCAAAACGGTAAAATAGTACAACACATCAACGTAACACATAAACATACCGATTTCATAATTAAAACAATTATCACTCAATTCAAATAAAAGACTCAACAAAAATGGAATAATCGAATCGAGGCGTTACAACTCTCCCCTGCTTTAGAAATTTTCGTCCTCGAAAATATTACCTGATTCGAACAACTCCGGATACGACCCTCTCATCCCACTCTCTAATTCCCAAGTCATATTGCCTTCCGCAGTGCCTCCCCACACTACCTTCACAAGCGCAATATCCTTGCCTCTTAGCTTCTTGACTTCACGGTCCAAAAGCTTAAGCGATAAAGCTTCCACCGTAAGGTTATCTCTCATTTCAACCTCATCCATAGGAATAACATGTGACAGATCCAGAGCATACTTCCGAAGTTGCGAAATATGGAACACATCATGAAAATTCGAAAGATTCGGAGGCAACGCCACACGGTAAGCCACAGCGCTAACTCGTGCAATAATCTGATACGGTCCAATAAAACGAGAAGTCAAATTCTTCGACTTCAAAGAACGACCCATACCCGCAACCGGTGTAACTCTCAAAAACACATGGTCGCCTTCCTGAAACTCAAGACCTTTCCTTCGTTTGTCATGATAAATCTTTTGTCTACTTTGAGAAGCTCTCATCTTCTCCTGAATAAACTTCACCTTTTCCGTCGTTTGTTGTACTATCTCCGGTCCAACTACCGTTCTCTCACCGGTTTCATGCCAACACAAAGGTGTTTGACATCTCCGACCATACAAAGCCTCAAATGGTGCCATACCTATACTTGAATGAAAACTGTTATTGTAGGCGAACTCAATCACGCTAAATAACTGTCCCAAGCACCACCGTGCTCTAGCACACAAGCATGCAACAAATCCTCCAACGATTGAATTGTTCTCTCGGTTTGACCGTCCGTTTGCGGATGGTAAGCCGAACTCAATCTTAGCTTAGAACCCAAAGCCTTTTGCAAACTCTCCCAAAACATCGATGTAAATCTAGGATCTCTATCTGATACAATGCTCTTAGGAACTCCATGCAACTTTACAACCACAGAGACATAAATCTCAGTTAACGTCTCCAAAGGATAACTAATATCAATTGGAACAAAGTGAGCAGATTTAGCAAGCCTATCAACAATCACCCAAATATCATTATGACCTCTTTGCGTATTCGGCAACCCCGTATCAAAATCTATCAATATATTGTCCCATTGCCATTCCGGAATATCCAACGGTTGTATTAAACCACTAGGCTTCTGATGTTCTACCTTAGACTTCTGACAAGTCAAACACGCATACATAAAATGAGCTACATCTCTCTTCAATCCAGACCACCAAAAGATCTTATTCAAATCTTGATACATCTTATTCGCTCTAGAATGAATACTTAAATTACTTCGGTGTCCCTCTTCCAATATCATCCTTTTCAACTCTACATCATCGAGAATACAAATACGACCACAGAATCTCAAAACTCCAAAATTATCAACCTTGAAATCCTCATTCTCATTCATCATCAAATCAACAAACTTCAAATCCAACTTTTGCTTTTCACATACGGTTGCAAGAAAATCATTTGTAACATGTAGAATACCAAGTCTCACACTTATCGGCGTCATTTCACAAACCAAACTCAATTCTCTAAAATCCTCCAAAAGTCCCCATCAATGCGGACATATGTAACAACTTGCGACTTAAGGCATCGGCCACCACATTTGCCTTACACGGATGGTAATTCAAACCAAAATCATAATCCTTCAAAAGCTCTAACCACCTTCTTTGTCTCATGTTCAATTCCTTTTGATCAAATAAATACATCAAACTCTTGTGATCACTAAACACTTCAAACTTGCACCATAAAGATAATGCCTCCAAATTTTCAAAATAAACACCACGGCCGCTAACTCCAAATCATGCGTAGGATAATTCTTTTCATGCACTCTCAATTGTCTTGAAGCATAAGTCACATCCTTTCCATCTTGCATCAGAACACCACCTAAACCAAACAATAAAGCATCACATAACACCACAAATGGTTCCGTCGGATTTGGCAAAATCAAGATCGGAGCCTTTGTCAACCTTCTCTTAAGTTCAATGAAACTCTCTTCACAGTGAATATCCCAAATGAAAGTTTTTCCTTTACAAGTCAATTGCGTTAACGGAAGTGACAATTTTGAAAATCCCTCAATAAACCTCCGATAATAACCCGCCAAGCCTAAAAAGCTTCGAATCTCCGTAACCGACCTAGGAACTTCCCATTGCATTACCGTATCAATCTTGGATGGATCAACACTAATGCCACCATCGAAAATAACATGTCCAAGAAAACTTACTTTCGTCAACCAAAACTCACATTTCGACAACTTAGCATACAATTGTTTCTCTTTCAAAATCTGTAACACAATCCTTAAATGCTCTTCATGCTCCTCTTGAGACTTAGAATAAATCAAAATGTCATCAATGAACAGAACCACAAAACGATCCAACTGTTCATGAAAAATATGATTCATGTATTCCATCAACACACCCAGCGCATTAGAAACTTCGAATGGCATCACAGAATACTCGTAATGACCATACCATGTCCTAAAAGCCGTCTTTTGAATATCCTCTTATTTCACACGAATCTGGTGATATCCTGATCTCAAATCAATCTTACTAAAAATACGTGCACCAACCAATTGGTCCATCAAATCATCGATCCTTAGAATTAGATACTTGTTCTTAATTGTCACCATGTTCAACTGTCATAATCAATGCATAACCGCATACTTCCATCCTTCTTCTTTGCCAACAATATCGGAGCACCCTAAGGAGAAACACTTGGTCTAAAAAATCTCTTGTCTAATAAGTCATTCAATTTTTTCTTCAAATCTACCAATTCTGATGATGACATACGATACGGTGCCATCGAAATCGGTCTAGTACCCGGAACAATATCAATAGAAAACTCAATTTCTCTTTCCGGCGGTACATCCTTAATATCCTCCGGAAACACTTCTGGAAAATCACACACCAATGGGAACCCATTGAGTTCAACTTCGCTCTCCACCGACAACAATGAAAACAAACCAAACAATTGAGCTTCGTCCACTAAACGTTTCTTTAACTCTTTCGTGGATAGGAAACTCTCATCTTCGACATCATCCAAAGAAGGAAACCTTACTAACTTATGATAGAAATCTATATGAACTCGATTAAATTGCAACCAGTTCATACCCAAGATTACATCCAAACCCTCCAACGGCAAACAAACCAAATCCATAACAAAGTCTTTACCATACATGGTCAAAGAACAACTTACACACACCAAAGAAGTAGTTACTGACCCTGAAGCAGGAGTCTCAATAACCATCTCACCACCCCAAGAATACATAAACAAATTCAAATGCTTAGCGCACTAAAGAGAAATGAACGAATGAGTCTCTCCCGTATCAATAATAGTAACTAAAGGCGTATTATTAATAAAACATGTACCTTTAATCAAACGGTCTGCACTAGTAGTGTCCTTCCCTGCTAATGCAAACACCTTTCTGCCCGCTTGAGCTTGCTTCGGCTTAGTACACTTTGTACTGATGTGACCCACTTCTCCATAATTGAAGCACTTCACAACATTTCTTCTACACTCGGCAGTAGCATGTCTAAGACCTCCACAGTTTGAACATTTCACTATGTTTTTTCCACACTCAAAAGACTTATGACCCAAATCCCCACACTTGTAACACTTAACGGGACCAGAACTCCCTCCACCAGATCTCTTATCAAAGTTTCCCTTATGCTTGCCCTTATCAGCGGGTGTCACATAAGGTCCACTTCTAGCTTGTTGCTTTCCTTTCCTCTTATTCAAACTCTTGTAATAAGTAGAACGAGCCTTCCTATCCTCCTCGAAAATTCTACAACACTCAGTTAAATCTGAAAACCTTCTTATTCTTTGATATCCCACAACTTGCTTAATCTCAGGACGCAAACCATTCTCATACTTAATACACTTCGAGAACTCAGTAGTAGTAGCAGCATAATGAGGATGAAATTGAACCAACTCCACAAACTTAGCAGTATAGTCCACCACAGACATACTACCTTATTTCAGTTCACGGAACTCCATCTCCTTCTTCCCTTTCACACTTTCAAGGTAATACTTCCCCAAGAATTCAACACGAAAAACATCCCAAGTTATCTCTTCATCCTCTTCCTCAAGAGCTTGACTTCTACCGACCCATCAATCATCGGCTTCTTCCTTCAGCATGTGAGATCCAAGCCTCACCTTACTCTCTTCAGCATAGTTCATGACTCTGAAGATTCTTTCAATCTCTTTCAGCCCATTCTGAGCACCATCGGGATCAAATCTTCCTTTGAAGACCGATGTTTGATTCTTCCTGAACTCATCATTATCACTCACATTCGGCGCACCCTGCACCGCCCTAGCCATTGCTTCCAAAGCAGCAACCATCGCATTGTCATTTCTACCAGCCATATTTTGATTATTTTCAAAGACAACAACAAGATTAAACAAAAGTTCAATCATCACAACCACAAGACAGACACCACTGACTCAACACTGGCTCTGATACCACTTAATGTAACACCCCCTTTCTATACCCCCAAATAATCAATTAATCAATTAATAACATATTGTTTGCTGGTGTTTTTGGCGAGCAACCTCTGGTTTACCAATTCCTTAGAAAATGGTTACTTGCAGGACCAACCACACAAATCCTAGGACACATGTGCTAAATTTTAAGGATAGGTTCTTATTGTATGAGTTTTCTTGGTTCTTATGCGTTCTGTCGAACGGTTACTCAACAAGATTTTTCTTATTGATATTGCAATATGGAAATGTTTATCTAATGAAACTAACAAAGAAACTCAAATATTGCATTAAAGGTTTGTAGAAATATAAATTGACTTGGAAGTAAATGACTGGAAAGTAGATTGCTTAAAAGTAAATGAAAACATAAACTTGAACAAGGAATGAATGATAAATATAATCTTTATAACTAAAAATTGAATGGTGTTTACACGTACATTTTCTAGATAATTCTCCTTTCTCTTTACACACGAGTATTAGATTAATCTTCACAGAAATGTTTTACAGAATTTCACACACTTTTACACAGAGCAAACTATCCTATTTATATACAAATAAAATAACTGTCGAATAACGGTCAAATCCTAAGACTTCGCCACTTGGCATTTTGCATGTTACTAATCCCTAAGAATCTTCCACGTATCTGCTATCCGACGAAAAACCGTTATTCATAGAAATTTCCCTTTAAACTGACGAAATGATGCATCTCCTTGCCATGTTGAATTCATTTGAAATTCAAATAGTACCCACGTCTTCCTCGTCGAATCCTTGTCTTCATATCTTTTGTCCAAAATACAAGAGGATTTCCTAGTAGTGATGTGAAAAACTTCCTGAAGGGCAACTCGTCCATGTTTTCGACATACAATTGTTTGTCCTATCATGAACCAAATCACCACAAACCTTCTCCAGATTCTGGACATGTTTGGAAGAAAGAGTGATCCAATATTCTGGACATGTTTGGAAGAATGAGTGATCCAGGATTCTGTCAAAAACCTTCAAAGCCACACACATCACCCATTTAAAGTTTAATAAAATGTGAAATGCTAAGAAACTACCATGTCAGACAATGATGATGTGTAAGAGACAAAGCTAGACAATTCCATCAACTGCTAGGGCTTTCTCATGGCGTCGAAATTATATGTATACAAATTGCCCCCCAGCAAAGGTATTTCGACTGTTGTCCGGAGAAAGCATCTTTGCTGCCGAAACCTTCATTTCGACTCCATGTCTTGCATTAAATGCACTGATCTTTGAGATCTTGCTTTTATCTCGCATTAAATGCATTGATTCCCAAAAATCTCACTTTTTGTCAAATCATAGAAAGTAATCATCAGATTCTTCAACCCTTCACATCTAGCCCACGTTTTTGGACATGATCCCCATAACTCTACAAACCTAGGTCTGCCATACTCTTTCCAACTTCCACTATCTCTCCCACGTCTTGTAACGTGTCGACACGTGCCATAGCCGTTTGAAAAACTCAAACGTTTTCTTCCCACCTTCTAATATAAATACCCCTTTTATCTCTTCTGGAAAACTTTCGCTTCCATAACTTACATCTCCCAACTCTCTTACTTCTCACAAACCCATAATCATCTTCTTGTTCAAACTTCTTCCATCATCAACAATGGCAACTTTAAGCAAACAACTAGACAAGAACACATCAGCTCTCCCCTGCGCACACAAGATTCTTGGGCCAAAGATTGTGGGGAACCAACAATACGTCCCAGAACCACCAAATGAGAGAGAAAAGGCTAGCATTTACTATTCTCAGGTACTCATTCCTATTTCAATATCTGGTAAATGTCATGCCATGTTAGGCCCTCTTCCTAACCCTAACACTGACCAAAATCGTCTTAAAGAGGTTTTCCCACGTATTATCGTACACAACCCATAGGTGCAGGCAAAACACCCAAACCTAGTGACAAATCAATAGAAACTGCTGAACAAAACCCTGAAAAGGATGCCATAAATTTAACCTATCTGAATCAGCCTAGGATTTTTAGAAGCTGTCTCTGGTCGAAAGACCCTTATGAATATGTAAACTAGGTAGACATGGTCGAAAAAGTCAAGGGTAAGATTTGGAAGAAAATTGGTATCTATAACTTGATCCAATTGTCGAGAGAAGGCCCTAACTACTGTACCAACATGATACTTGCTTCCCTCTATTTTTGGGATAGCACCTACAATACCTTTCATCTTCCTTGTGGGATGATAACCCCTACCATCTTCGACCTGGCTGCTATAGTAGGTCTTAGTCCATCAGGGGCAGTCTTCGATCCAACTGTATTGGATGACAATACTATAGGTTTTGAGACTAGCTTCACCTCATACTCCCACTTTATTTCTCGCTACCACGTCAAAGACTCTACTGAGGTATCAAATGTAGAACACATAGCTTTCCTCACCCTTTGGTTCTCGAAATTTGTGTTATGCACGAGGTCCCTTCAAGTGGTGAAGAAGTACACCCCCTAGCAAATCAACTTCATGCTGGCAAGAACTTGCATCTCAGTGAATTAATTATGGCCAACCTCTATGAGTCCCTCAGTGAGAGTGTCGAATCTCTTAAGCAAATTAAAGACAAGGGAAACCTGAGTTTAGAAGGCCCTTTTTGGCTTCTTCAACTATGGCTCAATGCCACTTTCGAATCTAGTCTCCCTGACAAAGGCCTGGTGGACAAAGAATATGTCAAGGATAGGCATGTCGAATGGGCAAGGCTGGCACAGCTGACTCTTTCTGAAGAAGGATTAGGTCTTCGATGATCTTTCATGAACTACGTGAATATGTTCACTAAGAGCTATGACTTCAAGGAAATCATGGCACCTTTCGCCAAAAGGACTGTCGGACCCAAGTGGTTCACAAGATAACTCCCTGTTGAACACCAAAAGGAAGAGGAAAATTTTCTAGCCGTCTGGAAATTGCTCCTTACACCCAGGTTCCTGCCCTCTTACCCCACCATGTCCAACTCAAAGGTGGCCCTGATATTTTATTAGCCAAATCTTGTGGCTCGACAATTTGAGCTGATACAACTGAAGCCAAGGTCCCTCTATCCCAAAAAGGGATCCATCATCTTCTACAACTCAACCTCTACCAAGTCGAAGAGTATGGAGCTTTCAGAAAAGCTACAAGATGTTGCTTTGGAAATCCAGCCAGTGGTCTTTCGACCAGTCTTCCTCTGCACTCAGGATTTTGACGTTTGGTGGAAAGAATATTATCTCGTCAAGTTTTATGACGCATCTGACTTCCAAACTCTTCTGACCAATGCCTTTTGCTTTCATGCAGGATCAAACCAAGAAAGGTACTCAACAACATATTAAAGAAGTTCAAAAATTTCAAAAATATTTTGAAACAATTTATAGGCCAGATGATCTTAGGCGAACCATAGGCAAAGCAGCTGTGACTCTGAAGCATAAATTTACAGAAAAATTGGAGAAGTTGGTATTACCGTCATACATCCATAAAGAGGCGCGTTATAATTTTGCGTATACTAGTTATCCACCAAAGTTTCCACCTCTACCAACTGCTAGTTTTGGTGTGGCTCTGAGCCCACCTTTTCCAGATTGGTTTGTATGTGGCTCCGACTTAAAATTGCTTCAAGAGTCACGAAAAAAGCTTGTTGAGCGTGTGGTTCCAACCAAATATCATCCGGATGATTACCCAGGGCACCTTCATATTGGAATAGAACACGTTCGCATGGAATCTACCATTCTTGAAGGTGCAACCAAGATTTCGACTTCACCTTTGTATTCAATATCTATGTTTTAGTCTCTTCTTTTTTTCTAACTTCTCTCTCTTTTCAGCTGCTGTCGCTCCCACATGATGACACCTAAGGTCAGAAGGGGTACAGACGCGAACGGTCGGCGAAAGAGGGATGGGAACACACAGGGGTGAACTCAAGAGGAAAGAAAAGAGTCGCCATCTAGGCATTTTTATCCCGGAGGAAAGGTAATGCTGCATAGACCTAGAAAGGTATGGATAAGACGGTTGCGAACCAGAGAGACTAAGAAAGGGGGTTGGTTACAACCTGGGAAGGTATTAGCACCGTCGTACTCGACGGGATCCACGCTTAAAAGACTTGTGTTTTAAAGGGGTAGTGTCAGTGCAATTTGTGTATCAAAGCTGGAAAGAATGCAAGTGTCAGTGCTAAAAGAAATGTGAAGTGTATAAATGAAGTGTCAGTGTAAGAATAATAATGAAATGCTCAAGACCATGAGGCTTAAAGAATAAGGCTGGAAAGAGGGGAATATACAGAAACTTTTGTTCGATAACCGTTAAGTTATGCCTACGTATCCTCTCGTGCAATGAGGAAGTCAGAACACCGTAGTTCGACTCAAAGAGACTGAAAGATAAATTGACTGATGAACTGCTTACTTGTCTATGCTCAAGTGTATGACCTGTCTGGCTCAGGTGCAAATTGTCTTGCATTAGACGGAAGAAGCGAGTTCTCGTTTGTGAATGAGTGAGATGAGAAAAGAATCCCGGAGGAGACGATTATTGTTTGTTTTTGTGTTTTCAATCTTTTATTGCTTTTGAAAGTTTGTCATAGGAAAATGAGCTTAAGACTAACCCAATGGGTTAGTAAACTCATCACATTTTCCCTCTGATTAGGGGTAATGAGAATACCTTAAGTGTGAAGTCAGTATCTCACACTTAATCACCATGATGTAGGATTAAGATCATTAACCTACTTGTGATTATTTAGATGTTTTTGTTGTTTTTGTTTAGTGTTAAGTAATGAATTTAAGCCATAATCAAGGATTTAATGGACCCATTACACCATCCTAATAGAAGGATAATAGATGAGAACATTTAAGCTGAGGAAAGCTCCTCAACTTAATCCATGATTAGGAATTAACCTCGTGACAAAACAAAGCCTTTATTAAGTGGGTTTTAGTTAATGGTAAGATGAAGAAGTGATTTTTATGGTTAGTAAGACAACTTGAGGGGGACTTGTCCATTAACACTAGGGTTAGTCCTTCTTAACCAATTAAGGAAGAATTAGAACCCTAATGCAAGTCCCAAGTTACAAGCTTGATGTCTTAGTGATTATTAAGTGGATTGATTAAAGGAGTTAAACACATTAAGGGTTTAACACTTAGGATTAAAGTTATACACTCCATCCTAATAGAAGGATGCAGGCATAAGCTTAATCATAAAGCCTTAAAACCTTTAGGGTTTAGTCCTTGATTATGAGATGAGAAGAGAAGACTCAATGTTGACACAAAGGCAAAAGCTAAATGGGGGACTAATCAAAACCTAATTATTATCATGCTTGGAGGTCCTAGGGTTTATGAGGCTCAAGGGAGAAATATCTTCAAGGAACCACCAAGGAGAGAAGCAGATGAAAGGAGGAAGGAGCAGAGAGAAGCAAAACAACTTGCTTCACTTAAGAAGACAAGTTGCTTGAAGAAAGAAAGTAAGATGAACATGAATGAGCAAGCTCAATCCAATACACAAGATAAAATGGAGCAAAGATGCAAGAGAGATGAGAAGAGATTGTGAGAAGTGAAGGCAAATTCACTTCTCAAAACAACTTACCACCTGAAAAGTTAGCCAAAAGAAATGAAAGCAATGCAAATGAGATGTAATGTCATGATGCAAACCAAAGTCAGAAGCAATTACATGATGTTAATGATGCTAAGAGATGATACAAACATGAGGTAAGACATGAGAATGATCATACAAGCATATGGATGCAAAAGAAACATGCTTTGAACCATGGATGTTCATGAAAAGTTATGGGATGCAATGGACATATGACATGGCAAATGAAAGATGCAATGATCAAACATGATTCTAAAATGTCCTAAGATATATTAAGAATCATGTGGATGCACAAGATGTCATGGCAAGTCATTGGATGCAAGCAAATAAGAAATGGATGCAAAGGAAGGCACAAATTAGGGTTTATGATCAATTCACCAAGCAAAATTCAAAGTCAGAAGCAAATGACATGATAAAAATTTGAAAATGGGATCAAAGGAACCCTAAACCTATACAAGTTCACTGCCCAAAGGAGAGGATCCAACTCTTAACCTAATGAAAGTTATGAATTTCCTAAGGTTGCTAGGGTTTTAAGGTACCTTGTCAAGAAAAATGCCAAACAAATTGAAAATTCAAGATCAATTCAAACTAAATTTACCCTATAAACTACATGCTATACAAGATGCAATGCCAAAAGAATCATCATCCAACTCTCAATGGTTAGGCAGTAATGAATTTTTGAAGTTTGAAACAAAATATTGCCTAAAAATGAAATTAAATCCAATGAAAATGATCAAAAGGTGTCAAGAACAAAAAAGAAATTTGGTTTGAGAGTTGGAAAATGTTTCTAAATGTTTTTAAATGCTATGTGAATTTTTTTGTGATTTTTAAATACCTAAATGTATTTTTAATTAATTAATTTTCATTAACTAATTAAAAATAATCATTTAAATGATTTAAAAATAATTTTTAATGCAAAAAATAAAAATAAAAATATTTTTGTGTTCTGAAAATTTATGAAACCCTTGACAAAAATTTTCATAATTTTTTAATGATTTTAGCTATTTTAAAATAAATGCACAAAATAAATGACAAGAAAAATAAAATAAATATGAACAAAAAGAAAGTCAGCGCATCCTAAGGCTGACATTTAAACTGGGAATGGAGGGAAATACTGCGCGCCAGATCCTGTGGCTCTCATTCAAACTGGCCAGATTAAATTAAAACTTAATTAATTAGGTTAATGACGTGGATTAGGGCTTAAGTGATGAATCTGGGCCCTTTGTTTGCGCGCGGGTCAATGGAAGTCAGCAAGATCTATGGCCTATATTCAAACTGAACCCTAAACGTGATTAACACATTAATGACATTCAGGTCATCGGAGAAGAGCTCCGGTCGTCTTCTCCGGTGACATCCTTCCCTGCAAATCCCAAACTCACTCCCTAGGTCATTTCTGGAGCTCTAAAGCTCCAGATCACTTCCTCTCACCTTCCTAAACTCATCCCTGCCCTCAAATGGAATTTATTTCTCACCATTAACAAGATTCGAAGCAAAGCTCAAAAATGGCAGAAATTTCAGTCAGATCATACACACTCATTTCTTCATCATTTTCAAAAATAAAAGGTTCATTGAACTCAGGGGATCAAACTTAACCATTTAGCAACTTAAAATAAAGCTTCTGGAAAAATGAATTTCAGTGGCTACCTGAGTTGAAGCTTTCAATCCAAGAGCTTCTGGACCAGTTCCTTGCTTCCAATCAACTCTACTGACCTCCCTCAAGTGTTTGCAAAGCTTGTTTGGAGTTTATTTTGGCTAGTTTGTGAGATTGATTGAGTTCTGTTCAGAGAGGGGAAGAAATCATGTTTCAGTTTGAGGAAGTTTCAGGGATGAATGAGGGTAGGGAAATGATCAGGGGAGCTTGCTGAGATGTTCTATGGAGTTTGTTTTTATGTTTGATGCTTGTGTGATGTGTTTCGAATGAAAATGCATAAGAGGGCAAAGCTTGGTGCTATGGCTTGGAGAGAGTTTCAGGTTTGTGTGTATGGTGTGTTATGTTGCATTTGGTCCACTTATCACTCTTGGATAGGTCAGAGGAGTTGGTCTGGCCTAGCTTGATTGGTATGGGTCTTTATGCAAAAAGTCAAGTTTTATGTAAGAGAGGTATGGGTCAATAATAGGCCAAGGACAATAGGGGTGTCCTGCGCAGCAAGGAATGAGGAGAGCCATGGGATCAGTTTTGAAGCCAATTAACAAGTGGATTAGGGTTTGTATGATGTTTTGCAACTTTATCCAACTTTGGCCCTTTTGAAGTTTCTTGATCCATAAGTCATGAAAATGGGCAAACCTTTGATGCATTCTGAATTATATGCATTGGTTCATGTTTGTACAAAGATTAGAAGTTCATTTGAAAGCACAATTTGTCTTGGCAAGTGGTTTTGCAACTTTGCCTCTTTGGTACACAACTTGAAATTATGTGATTTTCCCCAACTTTGACAAGCCATAACTTTTGATCCAAAATGAATTAGAATGAGTTCTTGTACTTTTTGAAAAGGGAATGATCCATTCTACAACTTTCATGACCAAAGTTTTCTCATTTGAAGCATTTTTGAATCAAAAAGAAAGGGTTGAAAATGTTTCCCAAAATGGCAAGTTTCCATTACAAGTCATTTTCCCAAAAAGGCAACTTTGCAAATGGCTTGAAATTCTTCAATTTTGTGAACTTCCAACATCTTCTATAATCAAATAAAGATCATACACAATCAAAATGATGAAGAACACCCTTTGGTTGGGTCATTGGGGGCCTCAGATGCCCTGATTTTGCACTGACTTGCTCAAGAAGTCAACTCTTGATCAAATGACTTCCCCATGGAATTTCTTCATGAAAATTGATATGCATGATCCCTATACCATATAGAGACCAATAGAAACAAGAATGACCAAAAATTTGGAGTTATGGCCTCTGAAACCAAAACCCTAATTCTAGGTCATCTGTGCAGTTAAACCTGGCTCTGCTTCCATGCCATTCTCAGTTCTTGTGATTCTTTGATTTTCTTGACTTTGTGGGGATACAATATGATGCTTGAACATACATGGACCCCTTTGAAGTGATTGGAGACCTTTGGAGTGGCTCAAATGGCTCAGGGATAGCTCAGATCACAAACCCTAGATGTAGATGACTTAGAAGCAATGCAGCGAATCAAAAATGTGGTATGAGATGCTATGATTGAATTTATGCATATGAAGAGATCACAAGCCATGGTGAAAAATGGGTGAGGGAAAATTTGGGGTGTTTACAGCTGCCCCTATTCAAGCATGAGTTAGCTGTGCAGGATGTAAGCAACGGCTTAACAGGCAAACAAGATAACTTATGGTTGAATACCAAAGACAGTCCAAAATTTGAACTCACAGGATGAAGAAGAAAAGGGATATAGATTGTAAAAGAAAATAAAGTATTTATAAAGTGCGGGCGATGGAGGACGACCGTCGAGCAGAGGACGATTGCTGGGGATAAAGCAATGACGGGGACGACCGACATGCTGGGAAAACGCGGGAAATAAAGCAATGACGGGGGACGACCGACAAGCTGGGGATATAAGAGATTATGATGGGGACAGCCATCAAGTAAAGCTATAAGACTTTCTGGGGATTAGAGGTAAAAATGAATGATGAGGTATGGTCATCAAAGGTGAAGGACGATCACCTAGCAGGGGACGGCTGCTCTGTTGGGGATAAGATGAGGGACGGTCATCTAAGGTGAAGGACGATCACCAGGCAAGGTATGGTTGCCAAAAGTATCGCGACATAGGACGAATGCCGGATAAAAAGGTCGACGATGGGGACGACCATCGGATAAGCATGATGAAGGACGATCATCAAGAGGTGAAGGACGATCACCTAGTAGGGTACGGCTGCTCTCAGGGTTTATCATGACATAGGACGAATGTCAGATAACAAGATCAACGATGGGGATGGCCATCGGATAAAATGATGAAGGACGATCATCAAAGGGTGAAGGACGATCACCTAGCAGGGGACGGCTGCTCTGTATCACGACATAAGACGAATGCCGGATAGAAAAGGGTTCCAATAATGGAGACTCCGCTGGGGAAAGGATGAGGGACGGTCATCCAAAGGTGAAGGACGATCACCTGGCAGGGTACGGCTGCCGAATATCACGACATAGGACGAATGTCATATAGTAAAGAAATAGTGCACTGAGGACTTCGCTGGGGCAAGTAAACATGGACGAGTGTCTATATCCAAGGAAAGAGAGGTATAAGTGTTTGGGTACTGTGTATAGACTAAAGATGCGGACGAGCATCCTTAAGACTACGATACAGACGTGTATCAGGTAGAAACAAATGCTGCCACATGTTCAGAGGTGTCGATACGGACGAGTACCAACTGGTTAACAAAGAACACGGACGAGTATTGATTCTGCGGGGACTCTTCTGGGGAACAATAGACACAGACGAGTGTCTAAATTCAAGAAGACCTAAGTGTTTGACACGGTGTATAAATTAAAGATGCGGACGAGCATCCTTAAGACTGCGATACGGACGAGTATCGGGTAGAAACAAACGCTTGACGCATGTTCTGAGATGATGATACGGATGAGTATCAACTAGTTAACAAAGAACATGGACGAGTGTCGAATCTGAAGGGATATAAGTGATATATACAAGATACGGACGAGTATCTGTATGAGTGAAACAGGAGTAATAAGTGTGAGTGGTGTACAGGAGTGTTTAACTTGCTGGTGAGAGTGACACGGACGATTGTCAAAGGAGAAAAGTGTAATATAGACAGGTATATGGTTTCCCAAGGCAGTTGTGTATAAGTATCTGTGAGTGCAAAGAGGTCGCTTTGGCTTTCCACTGGGGATATGACACGGACGAGTGTCAAGAAGTATCTGTAATATAAGTGGCCTGTTTGTAAAGAATGCTCGGGCGACTTTACTGGGGAATGATGACACGGACGGGTGCCAAAAGGAGTGTGTACTGGTATTTGTGAGTGTAAGGCAAATGTTTTAGCTTTCTGCTGGGGGTATGACACGGACGAGTGTCAAGAAGTATTTGTATCTTTACGGAAGGTGCCTTGGCTCTCTGCCGGGGAATCTGGGGAGTTTTCTGTATATCGCTGACGGATTGCCAGTATTTACAAGTGTTTGATTCAGAACATGGCTTATGATTATGCAATATGTTTGATTTTTGCCGTAATGCTCCGTATTAGACGGAATGCTACGCTTTATGGGGAAAATATGATGCGAATGCTATGATTATGCAAATATATCGATCCGGGGTCCGGATCCCGTGGCTGTGGAGATCTCTGGTTGATCTGTTTGAATTGGATTTCCCCAGCTGGGGGTGAGATCATTGGTAGATCCATCATGTATGACTCTGCTTGGGGATATAGGTCACTGATAGACCTATTTTGGTAATGAGGGACCCAGCTGGGGCTTGTAGAAGCTTTCTTCACCCTGTTGTGAGATCTCCAGGCGTTGCTCTTCTGGAAAGAGGCTGAAATTCTGTGGGGGGATGGTTCCCGGTCCTTACACCTGGCTGAGGAGGAATGATGATTGGTAACTCAGTTGGGGAGAAAGCACCTCCGATGCTAATCAGAAGATAGACTGAGCAGATAAAGATTAGACAGCTTGATGGGGAGAAACCTTCATGCCCTATGTCGTGCTCTGAACACCTGCAATCCTGTAAAGACAAAGAAACACACAAGTACCCCGAGGTATCCCTCACCGGATTCCATCATAGGAGTTTAGACACTCCCGGGAGTAAGTATATTTCCTGTAAGCACTTATTTTTAGAAGGGTAGCATCTGTTATTTATGCAATCAATATATTAATGACATCGGACATCTTGCAAATTAAAGAGTACGAGACGAAATATGACTGAAAATCTGATTTTATTAATTCGAGTGCCCTGAATTGGCAAGTACAGTCAAAGAAACGGATCCCCTGAAATGAGGAAATCGTTACAAATTGAGAAATAAAAAAGATGTTGGCAATGTTGATGACGCTTCAAGGAGCTTCCCTTTTTGCTATGACTCGTATGACATTGACGTTCTTCTCGTCTTGCTTTCTGAAGAAGGCTGATTCTGACCAAAGCTTGATCTTTCGAAGCTTACCATGTTGTAAGTGATACAGACGAATTCAGAATGCAGTTGTTCGCTTATTCCCTTATTTTGCGTGGATCGCCCTTTCAGGTTTTCAATCCAACGGGATACCCATTTTTGCCTGAGTTTTCCAATGCGGCTTTTCAACTCAGCGGGTGTACATTTTTTTATTTATTTTCCCTTATTTTTGCCCGAGTCTTTTATTCTGTTTTTGACTCGCCGGGATGCCCTATTTTTGCCTGGACTTACATTCTGTTTTTATGTCCAGCGGGTCATTTTTATGCGAAGTATTTTTTAACTGCATCTGAATTCACAGGGGACGGGAAGTCTTCACCATCCATAGTGCTGAGCATGAGTGCTCCACCGGAGAAAACTTTCTTTACTACGAATGGCCCTTCATAGTTCGGAGTCTACTTTCCCCTGTGGTCTGTATGAGGAGGAAGGAGTCTTTTCAGCACAAGATCTCCTACTTGGTATTCTCGGAGCCTGACTTTCTGATCGAAGGCTTTCTTCATTCTTTTCTGGTACAGCTGCCCATGAAAGATTGCAGCCAATCTTTTCTCTTCCATCAGAATCAGTTGTTCGTATCGGGATCGGACCCATTCTGCTTCGTTTAGCTTAACATCCATTAGTACCCGTAGGGAGGGTAATTCAACTTCAACAGGTAGGACTGCTTCCATACCATACACAAGCTGATACGGTGTTGCCCCAGTGGAGGTTCTGATTGACGTACGGTACCCATGCAAGGCAAATGGTAGCATTTCATGCCAATCTTTATAGGTAACCACCATCTTTTGCACAATCTTCTTGATATTCTTGTTAGCTGCCTCAATAGCGCCATTCATCTTTGGCCTGTAAGGGGAAGAATTGTGGTGTTGGATCTTGAAGTCCCGACATAGTTCTGCCATCATTTTGTTTTTTAAGTTGGAACCATTATCAGTAATGATTCACTCGGGCACTCCATATCTACAAATAATGTCTCTCTTTAGAAATCGGGCTACCACTTGCCTTGTAACATTTGCATAAGAAGCTGCTTCAACCCACTTGGTGAAATAGTCGATGGCTACCAGGATGAATCTGTGGCCATTTGAAGCAGTCGGTTCAATCTTGCCAATCATATCAATGCCCCACATGGCGAAGGGCCAGGGTGAAGACATCACATTCAGAGGATTTGGAGGCACATGCACCTTATCCGCATAGATCTGGCATTTATGGCATTTTCTGGCATAGGCACAACAATCGGCATCCATTGTGATCCAGTAGTAGCCTGATCTTAGCAACTTTTTAGCCATTGCATGCCCTCCAGCATGGGTACCAAAGGATCCTTCGTGCACCTCGTGCATCAACAAGTCCGCTTCTGTTCTATCAACGCATCTGAGGAGTACCATATCAAAGTTTCTCTTGTACAGGGAGCCATCAGTATTCAGGAAGAAACTACCAGCTAGCCTTCTTAATGTCTTCTCATCATTGGAAGATGCCCCAGGTGGGTAAATTTGATCCTCCAAGAAGCACTTAATATCATGAAACCAAGGCTTATCATCTTTGGCAACATCTGATGTAAATACATACGCTGGCCTGTCAAGTTTGGACACTGAAATCCGAGGCACGAAGTTGGCAGCCTGAACTTTGATCATTGATGAAATGGTAGCTAGAGCATCTGCAAACTGATTCTCATCTCGAGGGATATACTCAAGTTTGACTGTTGTGAAGAAAGTCAATAACCTTCTTGTATAATCCCTGTAAGGTATCAGATGATCTTGGTGGGTGTACCATTTGCCGTTGGTCTGATTAATCACCAGAGCTGAATCTCCGAATACAGTCAAGGTCTTGATCCTGAGGTCAATGGCTTCCTCAAGACCCATAATACAAGCTTCGTATTCAGCTTCGTTGTTAGTGCAGTTGAAGGTGAGTTTTGCCGAGAAAGGCATATGAACTCCTTTAGGTGTAATGAGTACTGCACCAACACCGCGACCATTCATATTAACAGCCCCGTCAAACATCATAGTCCATTCTTCTTCTGGGTCAGGCCCTTCAGTGTGAACAGGCTCTTCATGATCTTTTGTTTTTATGAACATGATGTCTTCATCAAGGAAGTCAAATCTCATGGGATGGTAATCATCAATAGGTTGCTCAGCAAGATAATCAGACAATACACTGCCTTTGATGGCTTTCTGAGATGTGTACTGAATATCATACTCTGTGAGGATCATTTGCCATCTTGCAACCCGTCCGGTAAGTGCTGTCTTCTCAAATATGTACTTGACTGGGTCCATCTTTGATATCAACAAAGTAGTGTGTGTCAACATATACTGCCTTAGTCGGCGAGCAGCCCACGCTAAAGTACAACAAGTTTTCCCGAGCAGTGAATAACGTTGTTCACAGTCGGTAAACTTTTTGCTTAGGTAGTATATTGCATACTCTTTTCGACCAGACTCGTCATGCTGGCCCAACATACACCCCATTGACTCTTCTAATACTGTCAAGTACATGATTAGATGTCCTCCTTCAACTGGAGGCATAAGGATTGGAGGCTCTTGTAAGTATTCCTTGATTTTTTCAAAAGCCCTCTGGCAGTCTTCGTTCCACCTGACCGTTTGTTCTTTTCTTAACAGCTTGAACAAAGGCTCACAGGTTGTTGTAAGGTGAGATATGAACCTTGAAATGTAGTTCAATCTACCTAGGAACCCCCGAACTTCTTTTTCAGACTTTGGTGCAGGCATTTCTTGAATTGCTTTGACTTTATCAGGGTCAACTTCAATCCCTTTCTCACTTAGAATAAATCCCAACAGCTTACCAGACCGTACCCCGAATGTGCACTTGTTGGGATTTAACTTCAATTAGTACTTCCTCAGACACTTGAATAACTTCAACAGATTTACCAGGTGGTCTTCTTCTGTGAGGGACTTGGTAATCATGTCATCCACATAACATTCGATTTCTTTATGGATCATGTCATGGAATAATGTTACCATAGCCCGTTGATACGTAGCACTAGCATTCTTTAGTCCGAACGGCATCACCTTGTAACAGAACGTGCCCCAGGGTGTGATGAAAGTTGTCTTCTCCATGTCTTCAGGTGACATCTTGATCTGATTGTATCCTGAAAATCCATCCATGAAGGAGAATACCGAGAACTGAGCCGTATTATCAACCAATACATCAATGTGAGGTAAAGGGAAATCATCTTTCGGGCTAGCTCTGTTCAGATCCCGGTAATCCACACACATCCTCACCTTGCCATCTTTCTTAGGCAATGGCACAATATTAGCGACCCACGGCAGATAGCTAGTTACAGCCAGGAAACCGGCGTCCCACTGCTTTTGTACCTCGTCCTTTATCTTCATTTCCATATCTGGGCGAGTACGGCGCAGTTTCTGTTTTACTGGCGGGCAGTCTTCTTTCAAAGGCAGCTTGTGCATAACAATATCGGTATCCAACCCCGGCATATCCTGATAAGACCAAGCAAAGACATCTACATATTCACGAAGCATGTCAATCAGTTGTTCTTTTACCGAATCTTATAAGCAGGCTCCGATCTTAACCTCTTTCACATCTTCTTCCGTACCAAGATTAACCGTTTCGACCTCCTCCTGATGAGGAGTGATAAATTTCTCCTCTTGCCTTAACAACCTGGCTAGCTCTTCAGGTAGCTCGTAATCTTCTTCAACCCCTTCATCAGCTTGATTGATCGGATTGTTAAAGTCATACAGAGTCATAGCTGTGCTGTTGTCGGTGCAGTCTGAAAGGCACTCTCTGCAAGGGTTTAGATTGTTCATTTTAGTGATCGATTTTAATCTTTGTTTAGAAAAAGTGAAGTAAAGTTATCATTTTGGAAAGAATTGCCATTTTATTTTTGTACAAAAAGAAAAATGAAAAACAGTGAGCGGAAAAGAAAAACTCATTTGCAAAAGATGTCCGATATTCATTGATTGATCTGTTTGCACAAAATTACAAGATGGCCCGATTACAAAATGAGCCTTGTCATCTGGGGCAAGATGCAAGACTTGATGCATGCTTAAAAATACAGGAAATAATAATTACTCTGCAGGAGTAACCCTTATAATTTCCTAGGAAGACCAGTTAAGGACTTGGCTCCCCGGGATCCTTGGACGTATCCAACTCTCCAGGTTGCGGTCGCTTTAATCCTCGTCTTCCAAGTTGTTCACTGCATCCGGGGTGAACATTCCCCCGCTGACAAAACTGGGCTTCTTGGCAGCCTCTGATTGATCTTGTTGATTTGGTCTGTAACCCAACCCAAATATGTCCTCCTTCTTTTCCACGGGAAGTAGCTTGCCCCCAGCCTTGGGCAGTACCCTCTTCAATAACCTTCCTGGCTTGCTGATAAGACGTCATGGAGGTTCCCAGTACAGCAGATGCTTCATTAATGTTCAGGGCCTCAAATCCCTGGCTCATAGTTTCATGGATCTCTCCATCCATCTCAATATACTTGTACGTAGCCAGATGGCTAACAAAGATGTCTTCTTCCCCACAGATGGTGATGATCTGGCCTTCCCACTCGAATTTCAGCTTCTGGTGAAGGGTAGACGTAACAGCGCCAGCGGCATGGATCCAGGGTCTACCCAACAAACAGCTGTAGGCCGGATGAATGTCCATCACATAGAAGGTAATTTTAAAAGTCTGCGGGCCAATCATCACAGGCAGATCAATCTCCCATAGTACTGATCTCTTAGAGCCATCAAATGCTCTCACCACTAAATTACTTGGACGCAGTGCCAAGCCATCATACTCCAGCTTCACCAAGGCTTTCTTTGGTAGAACATTGAGTGAAGACCCAGTGTCCACCAGCACATGAGATAGAACAACACCTTTGCATTCCAAGGTGATATGTAAAGCCTTGTTGTGGTTACGTCCCTCAGTTGTTAAGTCACCGTTGGTAAAGCCCAGTCCATGACTGGTGTTGACATTTGCCACCACAGTTTCTAGCTGATTAACAGTGATCTCCTCTGGCACGTATGCTGCGTGCAAGACTTTCAATAATGCATTCCTGTGAGCTTCAGAACACATCAACAGGGATAATATGGAGATCTTTGAGGGAGTTTGGTGAAGCTGATCCACCACCTTGTAATCACTTCTCTTTATAATTCTCATGAACTTATCTACATCTTGCTCAAAAGATGTCTTCTGAGTTTCTTTGATGATTGGTTCTTCAGGTATCACACTCTTCCCCTTTGCTTTTGTAGCAGCTTCTGCTTCGACATTAGGTCTTTGCAATTGTGAGGCAAAAAGGCGTCCGCTTCTGGTGAAGCCTCCGCCTCCCCCGACATTATCAATCTGTGGAGAAGAGGTTGAAGAATCCAAAGTGATTTTCTCCCCGTTGCAGTAGAGGTCAGAGCCATAATTCCAAGGTATGGCATTACTGCTTTCATATGGAACGGGTCCAGGCACCGTGATGGTAACTGGACTGACTGCTGCAGAGGAGGGTACTGAGATGGTGTGCGGTTCGTAGTAAATGGTGACTGGTGACCTGGCAGGAGGTGCCACTGTTTGTTGCTGAAAGTTGTTGTTTGGAGGAACATTTGATGGATCATAGTAGATGGTGACTGCTGAGATATCTTCATTAATTTTTGTTGGCGTTGTAGAAGATTCTGCTGAATAAATGGATGCTGATGTTGTAGAAGAAATGGTTGTTGACATCTGATTTGTTGAAGTGATGGATGAAGCCATTGTTGATGATATTGATGAATTGGTCGGAATGATTGTTGTTGCAATTGTAGAAGAGTCAGGAATTGTTGCCAAAGGGATTGCTGGATTTGTAGGTGCTGTTGTTGTGATCTGGAGTATACCACTTTTGATAAGACCATCTATGCCGCTTCTCAATTTATCACACCCGTTGACCGAAATATTGCAATAACCACAACCGAGCTCACACCCGGGGAACATCTGGCACTCTAGAAGCAGAGCTTTAATTTCGACCAGAGGTGTTCGAATCTGTCCAACACTGGTGATTAAGAAAGATGGCTTGTCTTCCTCAATGGAATTAATTCTTGGCCTTCCATGATTGGGCATGGGATTCTTGTTGACATTTGGAGGGGGTGCAAAATTGAGGGCTTTAGAATCCACCAGATCTTGTACCTTCATTTGTAAAGCCCTGCATTTCTCAGATTTGTGGCCAGGTGCATTGGAGTGGAAAGCACATCTGGCGTTGACATCATAATTTCTCGGGAGATTAGAGGGATCTGGTGGTGCCAATGTCCTTAATTCAACCAGGTTGAGTTTCAGGAGTTGTGGCAACAAAGCAGCATAAGGCATAGGGATAGGGTCAATCACCCTATTTGCCTGTGATGGTCTTTGCTGAAAAGGTCTTTGTTGTTGATTGCTGTTGTTGTTGTTGTAGGTTCTCTGTGGTGGATACTGAACTTGCTGTTGATAGTGTGGTTGTTGATATGCTGGTTGCTGAGGGAGCGGAGCTGGAATAGTGACAGCTGCTACTGCTCTGTGGACGTGCTGAGGTCTGCCCCTGCTGGCATGAATGGCATTTGTCTCACCGGTTCTTCTAGGTCCCACAAAAGGCTTCCTGGGATTACTGGACGAACTTGTACCATTATCAGAAATCTTACCCATCTTCAGAAGGCTTTCGATTCTTTCCCCGGCTATAACTACGTCAGCGAAGCTGGTGGAAGAAAAGGCAGCTAGCCTATCAATATATGTTCCTTGCAAAGTGTTCATAAACATGTCGACCATTTCTCTTTCCGACATGGGTGGCTGGACAGCAGCAACAAGTTGTCTCCACCTCTGGGCATATTCCCTGAAGCTTTCTCTGGAGGATTGAGACATTCCCATCAGAAGGGTCCTGTTAGGAGCCATGTCCAGATTGTATTGGTACTGTCTGATGAAGGCTTCAGCTAGGTCCTTCCAGCATCTGATAGTAGCTCTGGTCAAGTGAGAGTACCACTCCCTTGAAGCCCCAGTCAAACTATCTTCAAAATAGAACATCCACAGTTTTTCATCCATGGTGTATGCCTTAAGTCTCCCCAGAAAGGACTGCAAGTGAGTTCGTGGACAGGAAGTGCCATTGTACTTCTCGAAGCACGGGGGTTTAAACTTGTGGGGAATCCTTACCCCGTCCACTAACCCCATATCCATAACATCGAAGCCTAAGGAATTTTGAGACTCCAGAGATCTCAACTTCTCAGCAATTTCATCAAACCTCCTATCATAAACTTCATCCCCAGCTCCCATTACAGTAAACTGCTCTTCTTGGGGGTTTTCCTGTAAGATCCTGCCTGCAGTAGTATTTCCTTGCACATTACCCGGGATGTTGACTTCCGGATGTAGATGAGGTCCATATACTGGTGGATTAACATGAGGCTGACCCCTTTCGTTGTTACTTGTTCCTCCAGTTCCCAGAGGAGGTTCTTCCGGGGTTTGTCTTTCTACCAATGCCCTCAACCTTTCTTGACTTTGGGCCAAGTGTAAACACCCCAAATTTTCCCTCACCCATTCACACCATGGCTTGTGATCATTTCATATGCATAAACACAATCATACCATCTCATATTCCATTTTTGATTCACTGCATAGGTTCAAAGTCATCTGCATCTAGGGTTTGTGATCTGAACAATCCAAGAGCTTCTTGAGCCACTCCAAAGGTCATCAATCACTCCAAAGGGGTCCATGTGTGTTCTTATATCATATTACATCCTCTCAAAGTCAAGAATACCAAAGAATCACAAGAACTGGGATTGGTAAGGAAGCAGAGCTAGGCTTGACTGCACAGATGACCTAAAATTAGGGTTTTGGTTTCAGAGGCCATAACTCCAAATTTTTTGGTCATTCTTGTTTCTATTGGTCTCTATATGGTATAGGGAGTATGCATATCAATTTTCATGAAGAAGTTCCATGGGGAAGTCATCTGATCAAGAGTTGACTTTCTGGACAAGTCAGTGCAAAATCAGGGCATCTGAGGCCCCCAATGACCCAACCAAGGGGTGATCTTCATCATTTTGAGTGTATTTGATATTTATTTGATCATGGAAGAAGGTTGAAGTTCACAAAATTCAAGAATTACAAGTTTTTGCAAAGTTGACTTTTTAGGGCATGGTTGACTTTTAATGAAATGTCATTTTATGCAACTTTTTCAACCCTTACTTTTTGATCCAAAAATGCTTCAAATGGAAAAACTTTGGTCATGAAAGTTGTAGATTAGATCTTTCCCTTTTCAAAAAGTACAAGAACATGACCTAATTCATTTTGGATCAAAAGTTATGGTGTGTCAAAGTTGGCAAAAATCACTAATTTTCAAAATATGCACCAAATGGAAAACTTGCAAAAACTTTGTACCAAGGCATTTGTGACTTCTAATTTATGTCTAACCATCACACAAACATCACATGTACCCTAAAGTTCAGAATGGACTAAGAATTTCTCATGTTTCATGGTTTGTGAAGCAAGACATTTCCATGTGAACCAAAAGTGATCAAGTTGCAAAGCCATCATCACACTTCCATCCACTTGCTGCCTTGGCTGCTGAACCAACCCTAGCCTTTCCCCTCACCTTGCTGCGCAGCCCACACCCCTTGTACCAAGCTAGAAGCTGCCCATGCTTTCTCTTACACAAGAGTGGACTTTTTTCAAAAGCTAGCACACCTATCACAAAAGGCCAAGTCACATCATCTGACCAATGGGATTAATTTATACAAGCAAAATGCCAGCCATTTCATACAACAAGCAAGCCTGAAGCAAGCCCTAACATCACATTCCCATTTTCACTCCCTCAAGCAAAAGCCTTCGAATCTCATTCCACAAGCAACCAACATTCAAACAAACTCCACTAATCACCTCACCATGCTTCATTGAACCAAAACCAACAAGACATAAGCCTGAAACCAGCAAGAACTCAGTTTTCCCATTTTTTTACTCTCAAAGCCAAAGCCTTCGAAACTCATTCCACAGGCCACAAACACTTGAACAAACTTCACAAACCTTCTCAGATCATCATCCTGATCACAAAGAACCCCTCACCCTTGCCTGAAACTGCCTAGATCACAAACACCATTCTCACCTGAGCTTGAACAGAACTTGTTCAATCTCCCAAACTAGCCAGCATAAATCTTTTCTAAGCATCCAAGCAACATCAGAGTACCAAAGGGAGTGGTTTGCATCAAAGGAAGGGGTCAGAAAGTTGCAAGATTGAAAGCTTCGAAACTCAGGTAGCTCAAGAACATTTTTTCCAGAAATCCTTTTTTAAGTTCTTAAGTTGTTATTCATGCTTCCCTGATCATAAATATGTCATTGGTTTTGAAAATGGTGGAAAAATAAGGATGTAATCGTGTTCTGAAAGTCTTGCCCTAAAATTTTGTTTGTTTCGATTCATGAGATTGATGAAATATAAATGATGTTTGTGTTAGGGTTTTGATTCAGTGGGTTATGGGGATCATTTCTGTGTTCTTAGATTTCATTTTAGTTACGTTTTGAGAGTTTTAGAAATTTTCAGGTGGGGTTCCCACCGGAGAAGACGACCGGAGGTCTTCTCCGGCCACCTGAAAATAATTAGGGTTTTAATCCTGTAATTAAGGCAGTTTGAATCTGGGGCGTTGGATGCCTTGACTTTGTTGACTTCGCGCGCGTGTGTGTGACTGTGATTCATCATTAGAAACCCTAATCACAATTAATTATTTAATAATTCAGATTAACCAAGTTTGAATGTGGGCCTTTGATCTGCGCACGCAGTCAACCCTTTCCTGGCCAGACTCAATCTCAGCCATCCATCCAGCACACTTCCATTTATTTTTATTTTTATTTCATTTTTTCTCATTTTATTTCTCATATTTATTAAAAATAGTAAAAAGGCTTTAAAAATTATGAAATTTTTTACCAAGGGTTTCATTAATTTTTAAAACACAAAAATATTTTTATTTTCATTTTTAGCATTAAAAAAGTATTTTTAAATATTTAAAAGTTTATTTTTAATTGATTAATGAAAATTAATTTATTAAAAATACTTTTAGGTATTTAAAAATCACCAAAAAATTCATGAAATGTTTTAAGACATTTAGAAACATTGTCCAACCTTCAAACCAAATTTATTTTTTGATCTTGATGCATTTTGAGAATTTTTCATTGAATTAAAATCATTTTTATGCGTTATTTTGATCCAAACTTCCAAAAATCATTTCTGCCTAACCCTAAAGAGTTGGACCTTGATTCTTTTTGCATTGCATTGTGTTTAGCATGTAGTTTGTGAGATTAAATGGCCATGATTTGATCTTTCATTTTCCATTTGTTTGATAATTTTCTTGTTAAGGAACCCTAAAACCCTAGAAAACTTAGAAAAAATCATAACTTGAATTTGGTTAGGAGTTGAGACCTCTCCTTTGGGCAGTGGGTTAGTATAGGATTAGGGGTCCTTTGAGTGCATTTTCAATTTTTTTTGTAATGTGGTTTGCTTCTGATTTTGGTTTTTGTTTGATGCTTTGATCATAAACCCTAATTTGGGCTTCCATATGCATCCATCTTGCATTCTATTGCATAACATGACTTGCCATGACATTCCATGCCTCTATTTGATTCATTTAACATCATAAGACATATTGAAAGCATGTTTGATCATTGCATCTTGCATTTGTCATGTTGTATGCCATGTGCCTTCCATAACTTTTCATGTATGTTCATGCTTTTTAACTTGCTCCATTTGCATCCCTAAGCTTGTATGATCATCTCTATTTGTTGTCTCATGTTTGTATCACTTCATAGCATCATTATCATCATGTATGTGCTTCTGGTTTTGTTTCTCATCATGTCATTTCATTTCATTTTGCATTGCATGGCATTTCTCTCACTAACTTTTCAGGTGGTAAGTTATCTTGAGAAGTGAATTTGCCTTCACTTCTCATAACTTCTATTCATCTCTTTTTATGCATCCTTGCTGCATTTATGCTTGTGTTTGAGATTGAGCTTGCTCATTCTTCTTCTCCTCACTTTCTTTCTTCAAGTGACTTGACTTCTTGAATGAAGCAAGTTACTTTGCTTCTCCTGATCCTTCTCTCTGCTTCCTGGTGGTTCCATTGAAGATTTCTCTTGTTAACCTCACAAACCTTAGGAACAACCAAGCATGACAATGATTAGGGTTTTGATTAGTCTCCCCTCTTAGTTTTACCTTTGTGTCTTCTTTGAGTCTTCTCTTCTCATCTCATAATCAGGGACTAAACCCTAAAGGCTTTAAGGCTTTGTGATTAAGCTTATGCCTGCATCCTTCTATTAGGATGGAGTGTATAACTTTAATCCTAAGTGTTAAACCCTTAATGTGTTTAAATCTCTTAATCAATTCACATAATAATCATCAAGACATCACACTTGTAACTTGGGCCTTGCATCAGGGTTCTAATTCTTCCTTAAATGGTTAAGAAGGACTAACCCTAGTGTTAATGGACAAGTCCCCCTCAAGTTGTCTTACAAATCATAAAAATCACTTCATCATCATACCATTAAATAAAACCCACTTGATCAAAGGCTTGTTTTGTCATGAGTTTAATCCCTAATCATGGATTAAGTTGAGGAGCTTTCCTCAGCTTAAACATTCTCATCTATTATCCTTCTATTAGGATGGTGTAATGAGTCTGTTTAATCCCTGATTATGGCTTAACCTCATTACTCAACACTAAACAAAAACACCAAAAACATCTAAATAATCACAAGTAGGTTAATGATCTTAACCCTACATCATGGAGATTAAGTGTGAGAAGCTGACTTCACACTTAAGGTATTCTCATTACCCCTAATCAGAGGGAAGATGTGATAAGTTTACTAAATCCATTGGTTTAGGCTTAAGCTCATTAACTTATGACAAACTTTCAAAAGCAATAAAAGACTGAAAACTCAAAAACAAACAATAATCGTCTCCTTCGGGATTCTTTTCTCATCATCTTCACTCACAACCGAGAACTTGCTTCTTCCGTCTAATGCAAGACAGTTTGCATCTGTGCCAGACAGATCATACACTTGAGCATAGGCAAGTAAGCAGTTCACAAGTCAATTCATCTATCAGTCTCTTTGGGTCGAACTACGGTGTTCTGACTTCCTCATTGCACGAGAGGATACGTAGGCATAACTTAACGGTTATCGAACAAAAGTCTCTGTATATTCCCCCTCTTTCCAACATCATTCTCTTAGCCTCATGATCATGAGCATACTCTTTCCTTACACTGACACTTCACTTATGCACTTCACACTTCTTTTACACTGACACCTGTACATCTTTTTCCAGCTCTTTTATATACAGATTGCACTGACACTACCCCTTTAAAACACAAATCTTTTAAGCGTGGATCCCGTCGAGTACGACGGACAATCTGGGTGCTAATACCTTCCCAGGTTGTAACCAACCCCCTTTCTCAGTCTCTCTGGTTCGCAACCGTCTTATCCATATCTTTCTAGGTCTATGCAGCATTGCCTTTCCTCCGGGATAAAAATGCCTAGCTGGCGACTCTATTCATCTCCAGTGAGTTCACTGCTGTGTGTTCTCATTGTCCCTTTCGCCGACCGTTCGCGTCCGTACCTTTATCTGGGCCAGTCCCATTTATCGGGAGCGACACCAAGCCATTCATTACCTCCATGAATTGGGTCATTTGGTTTCTCATCTCCATCCTTTCATTAGCCATCTGAGTTCTGACCTCTGTCAGATCTTGCTGTACTTGGTCCATTTGGATACCAGGAAGATTGTTGCGAGTAGGATACCGGTGCGGACGGTTGAGAGGGAACACCCAGCGGCGAGCAATAATTCCTGAAGCACAACAGAGTTAGTAACAAACAAAACAAAAACCTACAAAACAAAAAAAAGGTCAGTATGCAATGCAGTATGCTTATTTATTTTCCAAGGTATCCGGCTTGGCTCTTGGTTTTGACCTTTCCAGACCCTGAGGAAGATACTTTGATGTTGCTTGAGAAAAGAAACTCAATGAAACAAACTAACAAATACATTACAAATGGTGGATCATACATAGTTTGTTTTTACAACACATGCCCTTGATGGGTCAAAATACAACATAAAAAGAAAAGTACATGAGATGGAAATAACAACAAGCAAAGAAGTCAAACATCTAATCCAAACTCATCCTCCTTAACCTCCTTCAAAAGTGCTTCAGTTATAGGACCAGCCGGATGCTCTGTGATGTTTCTGATAAGAAGGTTTCTGGTGGCAATAGCAGTGGTCAGCTTCTTGTGCCTGTCTTGGTCCTTTAACCCTTTCACACCAGCCCTAAGCCTCAACTCTGAAATCTCCTTCTGGGCTGCCAGCAAAGCTTCATGCTGTTTCTTTTCATTGGCCTCTAACTGCTCAATCCTAGCTTGAGTTCTCTTATCTTCTTGTGTCCGGGCTTCAGTGATCCTGACCCACCTAGCCTGACTTTCTTGTTGATAGAGATCAGTCCTAGCCTTCTGAAACTGGGCCTCTTTACAGGCATTCTTCAATATTTGCTCTCCAGCTCTTGATTTCTTGATGTAGTCCTCTGCTTTCTCAATCTTGGCCAGATGCTCCACTTTAAGCTTCTCCAACCTCTCGATGTCTAGAAGACCATCACTCCTCTCCCAGAGGGTCTTCTTCAAAGCTTGAGACAGATTCTCATTCCTTTCCTTCAGCTTCTCAAATTCTTCCAGGCTGACAGTGGCTGGTTGCTGTGCTGTGGATGATCCAGGTATATCTTCAATGGTGAAGGGCATCCCAGAAATCTGAGCTCTAGCATGAGACCATTCATAATACTGAGCTGAAGCCACATTATTGCATCTCCCAAGAATGGCCATCCCTTTGGTCTGGATGTTGTCCAAAGCCCAGGATGCTTGTCTGACAACAGCTAGATTAGGCTTTATCTCACAATACAGGGTTTCAGCCAAGTCTTGCACTCTAGGAGGGTGAACCAAAGCATAGCCCAATTGTCTCCTAAACAGCAAAGGATTGTAGTTTATGCAACCCTTCACTCCTACTAGAGGTACATTGGGGTACTGCCCACAGCTAGTGATTATGTCTCTGCCTTTGGTGCTCTGGGTGCACCATCTGATGTCATCTGAAGTCAAAGCAATAAGTCTCTTAGCCCAATTCTTCTTTTGGTGAGGGTTCAAGAAGGCATCAGTCCTGGGTAAGTGTTTGAGCAGCCAGGTGTGAAATAGAGGAGCACAATATCTCACCAACTTTCCTCTCTGCTTCTCATTTCTTTGGTGAACAGAATAATAGAAATCCCCCAGCAATGTGGGTATTGGGTTCCTCAACAGGAAGAGATGAATGGCATTCTTGCTGATAAACTTGGGCTCATCTGCAAAAAGTATAACCCCATATATATTGAGGGCTAACAATGCACAAACTGTCTTCCATCTCCCAAGGAGGCCTTCAGGATAGCCTGAGAAGTCAAGAAATCTAAGTGCAAACCAAGGATCCCAGCCTTTGTGGTCATGTTCTGCTCAATCACAATAGGTTCCAAGTGCAGTGCTTTTGCCACTTCTCCATTGCTGGGAGAAGTCATCTCTGGGTTGAAAGGGATATCACCCCTGACAGGTACTCCAATCAATGATGAGAACTCCTCCAGCAAAGGTCCTAGCTGAAAGTTCTGGAAAGTGAAGCATCTCAAAGGAGGGTCATAAAACTGTAGGCAGGTGTAGATCATACTCCTCTGAGAAGGGTCCAAGTCCATAACCATATCAAGAATACTTCCATAATGCTCTCTGAATAATGGGATGTGGTCTGGAGTGATAAGTGCTTGGACCTGCCTGATGCCAGCCAGCACAGGCTCAAAGAAATGGTATGAAATGTTGCTCTTCTTGGGTGCCATGACTGCTGGTGAAGAGCTGAAAACAAGTGCTGATGATGAAGACTGATACTGGATATGAGCCACTGATAGGCTGAGGCTGGTGATAAAAGTAGCTGAAGCAGGCAACTAATGAAGATAGCTGAAGCAGATAACTGGTGAACAGGGGTCTATGCAGATGAAGGGGTCAAAACCAAGCCAGATAAAATGTGGATACCCTGAAAAATAAATAAGCAAATGTTAAATGATGCAAATGATGAGTATGAAAATGATATGCAAGGGTTTGTAATCAAGCTGGATCTGATTACTGTCTTGATATAAAGGCCCATGTATGTTTAAGAAGTCCAGATGGAGGTTCAGAAATCCAGTAACCAAGGTAGGGGACTCAAATAAAGAGTCACATGTCCAGGGTTTAATCACAAGAACTGTCCAAAATGGAGTACTCTTAAACCAAACAAGTATCAGGGTATGATGTGGCCAAGGGTTCCTGCAAACCTGTAAACAGCCCACCCCCCTCACAGGTGATGTTCTAAAACAAGGATCCTCAGACTTGGATCAGTTATGAGAAGTGTAAACACTTCTAACCCGGAGGTACAGTGTTTACAATAACCATAAAAGATCCTCCTCTAATTCACCTCAGTTTCTGAAGGTCAATAATAAAGGTCATCCAGACTTAGTAGGCTTCCCAGATAGCCCTAGCACTACAGGAAATCTGTAGCACAGAGTTCTCAAGAAGAAACCCACATCTGAACCGTGTTTCATATTCCCGCACCAGACCGAAATGGAATGGGAAAGAACATGAACCACTCTAGCCTAGGTGTCACTCAGGTCCCAGGTATAGGACCTTAAACTCTCAGTAGAACCCCACCCGCCAAAACAAAAAACCAGATCCAGCCAGATGACAATATGACAATATGATATATAAAGCTGTAAAGAAAGCAATAAATAACTGTACATAAAGCAAAAAATAAATACAAATATACAAACACAATTAGCACATAACACCCCAGTAAACACAAATCAAACAAGCGCTAGGAGGAGCCCACAAAAAGAACCAGAAGCCCTGGTTACAGTATAAGGGTCCCCAACAGAGTCGCCAAGCTGTCGCTCCCACCTGATGACACCTAAGGTCAGAAGGGGTACAGACGCGAACGGTCGGCGAAAGAGGGATGAGAACACACAGGGGTGAACTCAAGAGGAAAGAAAAGAGTCGCCATCTAGGCATTTTTATCCCGGAGGAAAGGTAATGCTGCATAGACCTAGAAAGGTATGGATAAGACGGTTGCGAACCAGAGAGACTGAGAAAGGGGGTTGGTTACAACCTGGGAAGGTATTAGCACCCAGATTGTCCATCGTACTCGACGGGATCCACGCTTAAAAGACTTGTGTTTTAAAGGGGTAGTGTCAGTGCAATTTGTGTATCAAAGCTGGAAAGAATGCAAGTGTCAGTGCTAAAAGAAATGTGAAGTGTATAAATGAAGTGTCAGTGTAAGAATAAGAATGAAATGCTCAAGACCATGAGGTTTAAAGAATAAGGTTAGAAAGAGGGGAATATACAGAAACTTTTGTTCGATAACCGTTAAGTTATGGCTACGTATCCTCTCGTGCAATGAGGAAGTCAGAACACCGTAGTTCGACTCAAAGAGACTGAAAGATAAATTGACTGATGAACTGCTTACTTGTCTATGCTCAAGTGTATGACCTGTCTGGCTCAGGTGCAAACTGTCTTGCATTAGACGGAAGAAGCGAGTTCTCGTTTGTGAATGAGTGAGATGAGAAAAGAATCCCGGAGGAGACGATTATTGTTTGTTTTTGTGTTTTCAATCTTTTATTGCTTTTGAAAGTTTGTCATAGGAAAATGAGCTTAAGACTAAACCAATGGGTTAGTAAACTCATCACATCTTCCCTCTGATTAGGGGTAATGAGAATACCTTAAGTGTGAAGTCAGTATCTCACACTTAATCACCATGATGTAGGATTAAGATCATTAACCTACTTGTGATTATTTAGATGTTTTTGTTGTTTTTGTTTAGTGTTAAGTAATGAGTTTAAGCCATAATCAAGGATTTAATGGACCCATTACACCATCCTAATAGAAGGATAATATATGAGAACATTTAAGCTGAGGAAAGCTCCTCAACTTAATCCATGATTAGGGATTAACCTCGTGACAAAACAAAGCCTTTATTAAGTGGGTTTTAGTTAATGGTAAGATGAAGAAGTGATTTTTATGGTTGGTATGACAACTTGAGGGGGACTTGTCCATTAACACTAGGGTTAGTCCTTCTTAACCAATTAAGGAAGAATTAGAACCCTAATGCAAGGCCCAAGTTACAAGCTTGATGTCTTAGTGATTATTAAGTGGATTGATTAAAGGAGTTAAACACATTAAGGGTTTAACATTTAGGATTAAAGTTATACACTCCATCCTAATAGAAGGATGCAAGCATAAGCTTAATCATAAAGCCTTAAAACCTTTAGGGTTTAGTCCTTGATTATGAGATGAGAAGAGAAGACTCAATGATGACACAAAGGCAAAAGATAAATGGGGGACTAATCAAAACCTAATTATTATCAAGCATATGGATGCAAAAATGAGGTAAGACATGAGAATGATCATACAAGCATATGGATGCAAAAGAAACATGCTTTGAACCATGGATGTTCATGAAAAGTTATGGGATGCAATGGACATATGACATGGCAAATGAAAGATGCAATGATCAAACATGATTCTAAAATGTCCTAAGATGTATTAAGAATCATATGGATGCACAAGATGTCATGGCAAGTCATTGGATGCAAGCAAATGAGAAATGGATGCAAAGAAAGGCACCAATTAGGGTTTATGATCAATTCACCAAGCAAAATTCAAAGTCAGAAGCAAATGACATGATAAAAATTTGAAAATGGGATCAAAGGAACCCTAAACCTATACAAGTTCACTGCCCAAAGGAGAGGATCCAACTCTTAACCTAATGAAAGTTATGAATTTCCTAAGTTTGCTAGGGTTTTAAGGTACCTTGTCAAGAAAAAGGCCAAACAAATTGAAAATGCAAGATCAATTCAAACTAAATTTACCCTATAAACTACATGCTATACAAGATGCAATGCCAAAAGAATCATCATCCAACTCTCAATGGTTAGGCAGTAATGAATTTTTGAAGTTTGAAACAAAATATTGCCTAAAAATGAAATTAAATCCAATGAAAATGATCAAAAGGTGTCAAGAACAAAAAATAAATTTGGTTTGAGAGTTGGACAATGTTTCTAAATGTTTTTAAATGCTATGTGAATTTTTTTGTGATTTTTAAATACCTAAATGTATTTTTAATTAATTAATTTTCATTAACTAATTAAAAATAATCATTTAAATGATTTAAAATTAATTTTTAATGCAAAAAATAAAAATAAAAATATTTTTGTGTTCTGAAAATTCATGAAACCCTTGACAAAAATTTTCATAATTTTTTAATGATTTTAGCTATTTTAAAATAAATGCACAAAATAAATGACAAGAAAAATAAAATAAATATGAACAAAAAGAAAGTCAGCGCATCCTAAGGCTGACATTTAAACTGGGAATGGAGGGAAAGACAGCGCGCCAGATCCTGTGGCTCTCATTCAAACTGGCCAGATTAAATTAAAACTTAATTAATTAGGTTAATGACGTGGATTAGGGCTTAAGTGATGAATCTGGGCCCTTTGTTTGCGCGCGGGTCAATGGAAGTCAGCAAGATCTATGGCCTATATTCAAACTGAACCCTAAACGTGATTAACACATTAATGATATTCAGGTCACCGGAGAAGAGCTCCGGTCGTCTTCTCCGGTGACATCCTTCCCTGAAAATCTCAAACTCACTCCCTAGGTCATTTCTGGAGCTCTAAAGCTCCAGATCACTTCCTCTCACCTTCCTAAACTCATCCCTGCCCTCAAATGGAATTTATTTCTCACCATTAACAAGATTCGAAGCAAAGCTCAAAAATGGCAGAAATTTCAGTCAGATCATACACACTCATTTCTTCATCATTTTCAAAAATAAAAGGTTCATTGAACTCAGGGGATCAAACTTAACCATTTAGCAACTTAAAATAAAGCTTCTGGAAAAATGAATTTCAGTGGCTACCTGAGTTGAAGCTTTCAATCCAAGAGCTTCTGGACCAGTTCCTTGCTTCCAATCAACTCTACTGACCTCCCTCAAGTGTTTGCAAAGCTTGTTTGGAGTTTATTTTGGCTAGTTTGTGAGATTGATTGAGTTCTGTTCAGAGAGGGGAAGAAATCGTGTTTCAGTTTGAGGAAGTTTCAGGGATGAATGAGGGTAGGGAAATGATCAGGGGAGCTTGCTGAGATGTTCTATGGAGTTTGTTTTTATGTTTGATGCTTGTGTGATGTGTTTCGAATGAAAATGCATAAGAGGGCAAAGCTTGGTGCTATGGCTTGGAGAGAGTTTCAGGCTTGTGTGTATGGTGTGTTATGTTGCATTTGGTCCATTTATCACTCTTGGATAGGTCAGAGGAGTTGGTCTGGCCTAGCTTGATTGGTATGGGTCTTTATGCAAAAAGTCAAGTTTTGTGTAAGAGAGGTATGGGTCAATAGTAGGCCAAGGACAATAGGGGTGTCCTGCGCAGCAAGGAATGAGGAGAGCCATGGGATCAGTTTTGAAGCCAATTAACAAGTGGATTAGGGTTTGTATGATGTTTTGCAACTTTATCCAACTTTGGCCCTTTTGAAGTTTCTTGATCCATAAGTCATGAAAATGGGCAAACCTTTGGTGCATTCTGAATTTTATGCATTGGTTCATGTTTTTACAAAGATTAGAAGTTCATTTGAAAGCACAATTTGTCTTGGCAAGTGGTTTTGCAACTTTGCCTCTTTGGTACACAACTTGAAATTATGTGATTTTTCCCAACTTTGACAAGCCATAACTTTTGATCCAAAATGAATTAGAATGAGTTCTTGTACTTTTTGAAAAGGGAATGATCCATTCTACAACTTTCATGACCAAAATTTTCTCATTTGAAGCATTTTTGAATCAAAAAGAAAGGGTTGAAAAAGTTACCCAAAATGGCAAGTTTCCATTACAAGTCATTTTTCCAAAAAGGAAACTTTGCAAATGGCTTGAAATTATTCAATTTTGTGAACTTCTAACATCTTCTATAATCAAATAAAGATCATACACAATCAAAATAATGAAGAACACCCTTTGGTTGGGTCATTGGGGGCCTCAGATGCCCTGATTTTGCACTGACTTGCTCAAGAAGTCAACTTTTGATCAGATGACTTCCCCATGGAATTTCTTCATGAAAATTGATATGCATGATCCCTATACCATATAGAGACCAATAGAAACAAGAATGACCAAAAGTTTGGAGTTATGGCCTCTGAAACCAAAACCCTAATTCTAGGTCATCTGTGCAGTTAAACCTGGCTCTGCTTCCATGCCATTCTCAGTTCTTGTGATTCTTTGATTTTCTTGACTTTGTGGGGATACAATATGATGCTTGAACATACATGGACCCCTTTGAAGTGATTGGAGACCTTTGGAGTGGCTCAAATGGCTCAGGGATAGCTCAGATCACAAACCCTAGATGCAGATGACTTAGAAGCAATGCAGTGAATCAAAAATGTGGTATGAGATGCTATGATTGAATTTATGCATATGAAGAGATCACAAGCCATGGTGAAAAATGGGTGAGGGCAAATTTGGGGTGTTTACAGCTGCTAAGATTACTGGTAAGAAGAGCGCTGTCGAAGACAAACCCGTCAAGACCACTAAAAAATTCACCTCCACTAAAAAGGTTATTTTCTATACTTTTTCAAAGAGAATATCTCAGTTATGCAATTATTGCATTTACTGAATTTTCTTTGATTTTTAGATGAGTCGAAAGCCACCTATTCCCCAAAAGAGAAAAATAGAGGAAGTGAAGGTGCCTTATGAGGATTCAGGTGACGAATCTCCAGACGCACAATCCTTCGTGGAATCGATAAGGCCCAAGAAGAAAATACACCCAAAAGTGGTAGGCTGGAACCCCAAACCGAGGCTGAGTTCGACGTCAACATGGAGGAAGGCTCTGCAAACAATTCTCCTGATCAGCTAAAGTCTAGTGCCAACAAAGAGAGTCCCCCTAAAGACGACAAAGGCAAAAAGGCTGATGTTGAGCCCAACATCCAAAATGAGGAAGAGCAACAAAATGCCCAAGATGCTGGCGAAGAAAATCCTAATGCCAAGAGCACAACAGGAAAAGGTCAGTCGAAAGGGGTGGTTGGGCCTAACGCTAACATCCATCTTGATCTAATACCAAGCAACCCTTCATCTTCTGGTTCGATTGTCTTCTCACGTGAGGAGCTTGAAAACCTGAAGACAAGGAAACCTTTGGAATACTTGAGGGCCATGCTCAGCAATCGCTATAACTTTCAAGATTCTTATATCAGTTCGACTAACTTTGGGGCCACCTCTGAGGTCAAGACTCTCAGTTCTATTATGGCTGAAGTTAAACCCAAAGTGCTTGGTGTCGATTTATTCCAAATTTTGGAGGAAGATCCTAACCAGCAATCTGAACTGAAAGCACTACTTAAACAAGTAAATGTCTTGGAGGCCAGTGCGGATGAGACTCGTATGGTCATGAATCTCGCTCAGATAATTGATGTAGTAGCTGGAGATCTTGGTCGTCGAAAGGAATTCATCCAGATGATATCTAACAAGAGAGAGACCCAAGCTGCTGAGTGGGATGTTGTGGCAGCTTCAACTGAGAAGGTTTCAGAATTGTCGAAACTTTCTGATGCTTATTCACAAGAAGTAGCTGAATGTGATAGAAACATCCAAAGCTTCAAAGAACAAATAGCCCAGTTTGAAGCCAATATTGCTCAAGAGCAGAAGCGTAAGGAGGATCTTCAACAACCTAAGAAGGACGAAGATGAAGAGGAGATCAAGGTAGGGCTTCATCACGCAGACAGAGCTCAACAATTGGGCAAAGAGATCGATGAGATGTCTTAATACAAAAGTCTGTGTGATTGTCGAATTTCAGTTCAGAAAAGGAAATTCATAGAGATCAAGTAATCTTTTCTTTAGAACCAAACTTTGTAATAGAAAAATAGGTTTATGTATTTTTTTAGCAGCCCAAGAAGGCCCCCTCTTGTAATGACTTCAACGCTTATTTGGCAAAATAATTTATGCAATTATTCTACTTTTATTTTTACTTCTTGCAGAATTGGTTTGTATTTTTTCAAGTATTTGCCATTTATTTTTAGTATTCTTTTGTCTTTGCCTATTTCTTCGACTTCATAAACACCATTCGAAAAAACACTTAAAATTTTAAAAGGCCCTTCCCACTTGGGGGACCATTTTCCCATTAATCTATCTTTTCGATCCATTGGAAGTATTACCTTCCAAAATAAATCATCCACACAAAGGACTTTACATTTTACTTTTTTATTGTAAGATTTTTCAACTCTTTCTTTTTGTCTCCTTATCAAGACTAACGCGCGTAACCTTTCTTCGTCTAAGTCCATTAATTCGTCCATCATCATGCTCCAATATGTTTTTGAAGGAATCTCATGATGTCTTTGAACACGTATGGACTGCAAATAGATTTCGACTGGAAGTACTGCATCATGTCCATATGTCAATTTAAATGGAGTAGAATTAATGGCTTCTTTGGGTGGCGTTCGACAAGCCCATAAAATCTGATCTAAGGTTTTATGCCAGTTTCTAGGCTTTTTACCCACATGTTTTTTGATCAAATTTATTATTACTTTTTTTGTTGCTTCGACTTGTCCATTTTCTTGGGCATAATAAGGTGTAGAGATTAATAACTTAAACCTTGTTTCTTTTGCAAAAGCTTGCATGATTCTACCAGTAAACACAAACCCTTGATCAGTGGTTATTGTTTCTGGTATTCCAAATCTATAAATTATATATTTTTGGATAAATTCTATGACTGCCTCTTGATCCACATTTACCAATGGTATGGCTTCAACCCATTTAGTAAAGTAATCAACTCCCATTAAGATGTATTTTTTCCCTTTCGACGAAGCTGGTCGAATTTCTCCGATTAAATCCAAAGCCCAACCTCTGAAAGGCCAAGGTTTTATGATTGAATGAAATTCGCTTGCACGGACATGTGGTATACCTGCATGGACTTGGCATTCTTGGCAACCTTTTGTGAATTCAACACAATCTTTTAACATGGTAGGTCAATACAAACCTTGTCTAAATAACAACCATTTCATCTTATGCCATGCTTGGTGTGCACCACATGTACCACTATGTACATTCGACAAAGCTATGTAGGTTTCTTCTTCGCCTAAACATCTTAGCAAAACTCCATCTGCAGTCTTTTTGAATAGTTAGTTTTCAAAGAGTACATAGCTTAAAGCTCTGTATCTTACTTTTCTTTCCACCTTTTGGTTCGGGTCTTGGAAATATTCTTTGATGGGTTTTCTCCAATCTTCTTTCTCTGAATTATCTATGTTAAAGATTTCAAAGTTGTCATCATCCCCATAACCAAGTTTTATTGTCTCCAAATCTGATGGGGATAATTTGGTCGACACAACTCTTCCCTTCACTTCAATAGCAGTCTCTAGCTTTTCTTATGACACTTTGTAACCTGATGCGATTTGAGCCAAGTCATTGGCTTCTTGATTTTTTATTCTAGGAATATGTTTAAAAACTACAGTGTCGAATTGTTTGAGGAGTTTATTGGCTATAACGAAGTACATAATCAGATTTTCTTTGACACATCTGTATTCTTTGGTCAATTGTCTTATTACTAGTTCTGAGTCACCCATTATTTCGACTCTTGTTGCCCCCAATTCCAACAACACTTCAAGTCCAGCGATTAAAGCTTCATATTCGGCTTCATTGTTTGAACAAGGGTTTTCGACCTTATACTTGAATTTTGTTGGAATTTTATCAGGAGAAATAATTAATATTCCAATACCTACACCATTTTTGTGACTGGAACCATCAAAATATAGTCTCCAAGGCTATAATTCGACGTATTTTATTTCATTTTCGTCTATGGAGTGGTCAGCTATAAAATCAGCCACCACTTGTCCTTTTACAGCCTTCAAAGGCAGGTATTTCAAGGAATATTCAATTAATGCTAGAGCCCACTTCCCAATTCGACTATGTAAAATAGGTTTAGACAACATATATTTTATTACGTCGAAATGAGATTATACAAATACATCAACTGGTTTTATAATGTGCTTCAATTTAGTACAAGAAAAATATACACATAAACATAATTTTTCTATTACACTATATCTAGTTTTAGCGTCGTTTAAGACTCTGCTGAGATAGTAAATGGCTCTTTCGACATCGTTTTCATCCTCTTGACATAACATACTTCCTAAGGTCTTATCGGATGCTGATATGTACAACCTCATGCTTCTTTTCCCACTAGGAGGCATCAAGACTGGAGGACTGGCTAGGTATCCTTTTATCCTGTCGAAAGCATCTTGCTTCTCTTGCCCCCATGTGAAGTCTTCTTTTTTGAGTCGAAGCAGAGGAGAGAAAGCACGCGTCTTCCCGCTGAGGTTTGAAATCAATCTTCTTAGGAAATTGATTTTTCCTAGCAGTGATTGCAATCCTTTCTTTGTTGATGGCGCTTTTGCCTCCATTATTGCTTTAGCTTTGTTGGCGTTTATTTCGTTTCCCTTTTTGTGGACCATAAAACCTAGGAAATCTCCAACCTGCACACCAAATGCACATTTGAGGGGATTCATATTTAAACCAAATTTTCTCATCCTTTCAAAGGATTGTCGAAGATGGGTTAAATGATGTTTTCCTGAAACAGACTTTATTACAATATCATCAATATATACTTGCATGAATGTTTCAATGAAATCATGAAAAATAGAATTCACGGCCCTTTGGTATGTAGCCCCAGCATTTTTCAAACCAAAGGGCATAACTACCCATTCATAGGTCCCTATTACTCCAGGACAACAAAAGGCTATTTTGGCAACATCTTCTTCTGCAATGAAGATTTGATTATATCCAGAGAATCCATCTAGCATGCTCAGGTACTCGTGGCCTGCTGCAGAGTCTACTAACATTTCTGCCACTGGCATAGGATATTCATCCTTAGGGGTGGCTGAATTTAAGTCTCGAAAATCAATGCACACCCTTAATGTGCCATTTTTCTTTATTACAGGTACAATATTTGCAATCCATTTGACATACTTGGTTGGGCGAATGAATTTGCATCTGAGAAGTCTTTCGACCTCTTCTTTTATTTTCGACAGGATTTCTGGTGCGAACCTCCTTAGAGTCTGCTTTACATGCTTCTTTCCTTCTATGATAGAAAGCTTCAATTCGACCAGGCTTCTATCGAGGTCAAGCATTTCGTCATAGTCCTATGCGAAGCAGTCTTTGAACTCTTTCAGCAACTGGACTAATTCGACTCTGATATGGGGTTCCATGTTATCATTTATGTAGGTTGGTCTTTTTTTCTGCTCCCATTCCTAGATTGATTTCCTCCAAAGGGTCCTGTGCCACCATCTTCAAGCTAGTTGATGTTGGGTCTTTTTTGAACCCCAAAGGTTCGTCATCATAAATGGCATCAAGTTTTTGATCCTGCCATTTGTCTATTATATTGTCTTTATCTTCTCCATCAATGCCCTAGGGAGGGCATGGTGGGCCTAAATCTTCTTCATTGGCTTCGACAGCCATATATTTTATTTTGGCTTCTAGAGCCACTTTTAGTTTATTTTCGGCCATATAGGCCGTCAGTTTATTCAATGCTGATGTTTCACTCATCATCATCGTCGAACTCGCTACCCCAGCCAGCTGGCTCTACGTTAGAGGTTCCCCATACATGACTTGGTTCACCAATTACTTCTTTGTCCCACAGAAACCCATGTGTTGGATGTAGGTACATGGAGCAATAGGCATTGTCTGATGCTTTCAGGTCAAACTCAGCTGGATTGCAAGGAGCTATGTGAGCCAAGTTTCTGTCGAAACTTCGACTATTTACGTTGTTCAATTCAGTCATGAAGTAGCTTTGGTCTGCTTCGATGTTTTCGACGATGTCGTCAAGGCGCCAGATGACTATGCGCTGATGCATGGACGAAGGCACAACTCCCACTCCATGGATCCACTCTCTTCCGTACAACAACAAGTAGTTGGCCCTGGAAGCTATGACTATAAACATTGTTGGCCTAGTGATAGTGCCAACTGTCAAATCCACTTGGATAATGCCCATAGTTGAGCCCACATTCCCTTCATAGTTCGACATAACCATGTTGTGTGGTTTCGCATCAGAGTCATCTTTTCCAATCTTTTTAAGCATATAATGGGGCATTAGGTTCACTGCAGCTCCCCCATCCACTAGTATTTTGTTGACGCCTGTATTTTCAACCTTTCCTTATATGAATAAAGGTTTTAAATGTCCTCTCATTGATTCTTCTGGCTTCTTAAAGAAAGCATTTTGTTCTTCGACACGGCCATTCTTCATGATGTAATAACACACAGGCCTTGGTCCCACAGTACTATCTATCATATTTTCTTCTTCATCTTTGATTTCCATTACTCTGTCATAGTCTCTACGAAGGGCTGAAACCAAATTGCATATTACGTCGAATGACCCTTCTTCGTCAGACTCAAAATTGTCAGTTGCTTCGTCACCTTCTGATATTATGTTGATGGGCTTTGACGACTGCAACATGCTGCTGGTGTTGTTCCTTTTGAGTGTTTTTTCTTTCTCTGCCTGAGTATTTCTGCTGGACTCTGCCTTATCTTCTCCAGCATTTTTCTTCTTAATGTTGAGTCCTTCTGCTGCGTCTCTCTTAGCCCTTTTCTGCCTCTGGAACCTCCTCCATTGAAACTTCGACATGGGAAATTTTCCCTTATAGTTCTCTGAGGGGTATGGTCTTGCCTTCTGTTTCCCAGTTTCTTTCTTTACTTCGACTGAAGAACCTCTCTGGACATCGAAATTCTTCCAACTTCTTGGTCCTTGGGCATCCCTAATGGGTTGTACCCATCTATCATCAGGCACCTTTCCAGATGGTTTGTAAGTGTTATGGTATCTTCCCCCAGTGTTCTGAAAATTGTATTGTCCTTTTCTTGGATCACACCTACATGTTTCAACTACTAGTCTTGGTCCCCAATTTCCTCTTACTTTAGTCTTCTCCACAGCCTCTAAATTTGCTGCTGCTTTTATGTCGAATGCGGCGTTGCATCTTGGGCATAACATTACTTCAGTATTTTTCTTCTGGCACCTTTGGATAAATTCTGCCAAGTTCTCGTCTTCTTTTGGGTAGACTGTCCTTTGGTATTCCTCTTGACGACATTCCTCTTTTTCTTTGCTCTTTTGAGATGCTTCCACCATATTAATGTCTATTTTCTTTCCTCCAACAATGCTCAGCTTATCCATCTTTTCAATGAGGATTTCTTCGACAGTTTCCACCCTGACTTCCGCAGTGCCCTCATTTGTAGTTTCGACAACATTGGTGAGGTCCTTGACCTCCTTTTCTTCTATTTGGTTAGGAGCAACATCTTCAGCAGTTTTGTCTTTGTTGTTGAGGCCTTCAAGAGCCTTCTTCTCAATGCTGAAGGAAACATCTGATCTTTTCTCAGTGTTCTAAAAAATGTCTCCCCAACCTGTTGGCTGGATTTTGTTGATGTCAACCTGGGCACCGTGTAAACACCCCAAATTTGCCCTCACCCATTCACACCATGGCTTTTGATCTTTTCATATGCATAAGTTCAATCATAGCATCTCATATTGCATTTTTTTGCTTCACTGCATTGATTCAAAGTCATCTGCATCTAGGGTTTGTGATCTGAGCCATCCAGGAGCTACTTGAGCCACTCCAAAGGTCATCAATCACTTCAAAGGGGTCCATGTATGTGCAAGCATCATATTATATCCTCTCAAGATTAAAGGAAGTCAAAGAATCACAAGAACTGAGGAAGGTATGGAAGCAGAGCCAGGTTTAACTGCACAAATAACCTAGAATTAGGGTTTTGGTTTCAGAGGCCATAAATCCAAATTTTTTGGTCATTCTTGTTTCTATTGGTCTCTATATGATATGAGGATCATGCATATCAAGTTTCATGAAGAAATTCCATGGGGAAGGCATCTAATCAGGAGTTGACTTCTTAAGCAAGTCAGTGCAAAATCAGGGCATCTGAGGCCCCCAATGACCCAACCAAAGGGCATTATCCATCATTTTGAATTTGTATGATCTTTATTTGATCATAGAAGATGTTAGAAGTTCACAAAATTGAAGAATTTCAAGCCATTTGCAAAGTTGCCTTTTTGGGAAAGTGACTTGTAATGAAAACTTGTCATTTTGGGAAAGTTTTTCAACCCTTTCTTTTTGATTCAAAAATGCTTCAAATGAGAAAACTTTGGTCATGAAAGTTGTAGAATGGATCCTCCCATTTTCAAAAAGTACAAGAACTCATTCTAATTCATTTTGGATCAAAAGTTATGGCTTGTCAAAGTTGGACAAAATCACATAATTTCAAGTTTTGTACCAAAAAGGCAAAGTTGCAAAACGTCTTGCCAAGGCAAAATATGACTTCAATGTGACTTCTAACATTTGCACAAACATGATCCATGACCTAAAAGTCAGAATGCACCAAAGATTTGTCCAATTTCATGACTTGTGCATTAAGAAACTTCAAAAGGGCCAAGACTTTGTGAAATTGCAAAAACTCTCACAAACCCTATTCCACTTGCTGCATTGCCTCTAATCCATTTCCATGGTTCTCCCTGATTCAAGCTGCAGCCAAGCCATGCCTTGTACCTTGACTGCCATAGCCCATACCTCTCTTACACAAAAAAGTTGACTTTATGCATTTTGCTCCATACCAATCACACTGCTCCACAACAACTCTCTGACCTATCAAGGATTGATATGTGTACCAAAAGCAACCCAACACATAACACAACACAACCTGAAACATCTCAAAGGCCATAGTTCCAAAAACTCACCTCTTATGCATTTTGTTTCGAAACTCATCCCACAAGCCACAAACATCAAAACAAACTTCATAGAATCACTCAACATGTTCCTCTGATCATTTCCCAACCCTCATTTGTCCCTGAAACCACCCCAAGCAGAAACACGATTTCTCACCTCTCCTGAACAAAACTTTATCAATCTCTCAAACCAGCCAAAAGAAACTCCAACCAAGCATTGCAAGCTTCTCAGGAGGTTCATTAGAGGCGTTTTGGATCAAAGAGGCAGCCAGAAAGTTCCAAAGATCAAAGCTCCAGTTCAGGTGAGCTCAAGAACATTTTTTCCAGAAACATGTTTTTAAGTTCCTAAATGATTCTTTATGCTTCACTGATCATGTTGATATGTTTTGTTTTGAAAATGGTGGAGAAATGAGTATGTATTCGTGTTCTGAAACTTTTTGACCTAAAACTGTTTTGATTCGATTCTCCTTGTTGATGTGTTTTAAATGTTGTTTGTTTGTTGATTCTTGATGTATGATGTATGGGGATCATTTCTGGGCAGAGAGATTGGATTTTAGTGACCTAGGGAAGAAGATAGCAATTTTCAGGGAGGGTTGTGGCCGGAGAAGATGACCGGAGGTCATTTCCGGCCATCTGAGAGTCATTAGTGTATTAATCACGTTTAGGGTTCAGTTTGAATTTGGACCATGGATCTAGTTGACTAGGTTTGACTCCCGCGTGTTTGAATGGTCTGGATCATTTCATTAAACCCTAATCCTAATTAATTAGATTAATTAATTAAGTTTAGTTTAATTCAGTCAGTTCAAACGTGGGCCGTCCAGATGCGCGCGGGTCAATTCCCTCCTTTTCTCTTTGAATCTCAGCCAGTGGATGTGCATACTTCTCATTAATTCATTTTTATTTTCATTTTATTTGATTTATCTTTTACGAATTATTTAAAATAGCAAAAAGCATTTAAAAATTCTGAAAATTTTTGTCAAGCATTTCATTAATTTTTAGAACCCAAAAATATTTTTATTTTTATTTTTTGCATTAAAAATTATTTTTAAATCATTTAAATGTTTATTTTTAATTAGTTAATGAAAATTAATTAATTAAAAATACATTTAGGTATTTAAAAATCACCAAAAAATTCACATTGCATTTAAAAACATTTAGAAACATTATCCAACTCTCAAAACAAATTTCTTTTTGGTTCTTGATGTATTTTGATTATTTTCTTTAGAATTAAATTCATTTTAAGGCAATATTTTTGTGCAAACTTTGAAAAATCCATTCTGCCTAACCTTTGAGAGTTTGATGATGGTTCTTCTTGCATTGCATCCTTCATAGCATGTAGTTTCTAGGGTAAATTTGGTTTGATTTGATCTTCCATTTTCAATTTGTTTTGCATTTTCCATGATGAGGTACCTTAAAACCCTAGCCAACTTGAGAAATTCATAACTTTCACTAGGTTAAGAATTGGATCCCCTCCTTTGGGCAGTGAACTTGTATAGGTTTAGGGTATCTTTGATTGCATTTTCAATATTTTGTCATGTCATTTTCTTCTGGTTTTGAGTTTTTGCATTGCATGATGTATGTAACCCTAATTTGTGCCTTCCTTTGCATTCATCCCTCATTTGCTTGCATCCAATGACTTGCCATGACATTTTGTGCATCCACATGATTCATAAGACATCTTAGGATACATTATAATCATGTTTGATCATTTCATCTTTCATTTTCCATGTTATATGTCCATTGCATTTCATAAACTTTCATGAATCTTTTTGGTTCAAAGCATGCTCCATTTGCATCCTCATCCTTGTATGATCATCCACAACTCTTGACATGTGTTTGCATCATCTCTTAGCATCATTAACATCATGTTTATGCTTCTGACTTTGGTTTGCATCATGACATTTCATTTCACTTGCATTGCATTCCTTTTCTTTTGCTAACTTTTCAGGTGGTAAGTTGTTTTGAGAAGTGAATTTGCCTTCACTTCTGACAATCTCTTTTCATATCTCTTATGCATCATTGATGCATTTTTTATGTGTATTAGAGTGAGCTTGCTCATTCATTTTCATCTCTTACTTTCTTTCTTCAGGCAACTTGTCTTCTTAAATGAAGCAAGTTGTTTTGCTTCTCCTTGCTTCTTGCACCTTTCATCTGCTTCCTTCCTGGTGGTTCATCTGAAGATCTCTTGCAAGCTTCATAAACCCTAGGGACAACCAAGCATGATAACATTTTAGGATTGTTTAGTCCCCCATTTAGCTTTTACCTTTGTGTCTTCTTTGAGTCTCCTCCTCTCATCTCATAATCAAGGACTAAACCCTAAAGGTTTTAAGGCTTTGTGATTAAGCTTATGCCTGCATCCTTCTATTAGGATGGAGTGTATAACTTTAATCCTAAGTGTTAAACCCTTAATGTGTTTAAATCCTTTAATCAATCCATCTAATAATCATCAAGACATCAAACTTGTAACTTGGGCCTCGCATTAGGGTTCTAATTCTTCCTTAATTGGTTAAGAAGGACTAACCCTAGTGTTAATGGACAAGTCCCCCTCAAGTTGTCTTACAAACCATAAAAATCACTTCTTCATCTTATCATTAATTAAAATCCACTCTAATAAAGGCTTTGTTTTGTCATGAGGTTAATCCCTAATCATGGATTAAGTTGAGGAGTCTTTCTCAGCTTAAATGTTCTCATCTATCATCCTTCTATTAGGATGGTGTAATGGGTCCATTAAATCCTTGATTATGGCTTAAACTCATTACTTAACACTAAACAAAAATACCAAAAACATCTAATAATCGCAAGTAGGTTAATGATCTTAATCCTACATCATGGTGTTTAAGTGTGAGGTGCTTACTTCACATTTAAGGTATTCTCATTACCCCTAATCAGAGGGAGGATGTGATGAGTTTACTAACCCTTTGGTTTAGGCTTAAGCTCATCTTCCTATGACAAACTTCAAAAAGAAATAAAAGACTGAAAACACAAAAAACAAACAATAATCGTCTCCTTCGGGATTCTTTTCTCATCATCTTCACTCACAAACGAGAACTTGCTTCTTCTGTCTGATGCAAGACAGTTTGCACCTGAGCCAGACAGGTCATACACTTGAGCATAGGCAAGTAAGCAGTTCACAAGTCAATTTACCTTTCAGTCTCTTTGAGTCGAACTACGGTGTTCTGACTTCCTCATTGCACGAGAGGATACGTAGGCATAACTTAACAGTTATCGAACAAAAGTCTCTGTATATCCCCCCTCCTTCCAGCATTATTCTTTGAGCCTCATGATCTTGAGCATTCCATTCTTGTTCTTACACTGACATCTCTCTTATACACTTCACTTTTCTTTTACACTGACACTTGCTTTCTTTCCCAGCTTTGATACACAAATTGAACTGACACTACCCCTTTAAAACACAAATCCTTTAAGTGTGGATCCCGTCGAGTACGGCTGACAATCTGGGTGATAATACCTTCCCAGGTTGTAACCAACCCCCTTTCTCAGTCTCTTTTGTTCGCAACCGTCTTATCCATATCTTTTCTCAGGTTTATGCAGCATTACCTTTCCTCCGGGATAAAAATGCCTAGCTGGCGACTCTTGTCTTCTGAGTTCACCCTTGTGTGTACTCTCTCCTTTCGCCGACCGTTCGCGTCTGTACCCCATTTGACTTAGCCTCATTTGGTGGGAGCGACAGCTTGGCGACTCTGCTGGGGACCCTTATACTGTAACCAGGGCTTCTGGTTCTTTTTGTGGGTTCCTCCTAGCGCTTGTTTGATTTGTGTTTACTGGGGTGTTATGTGCTATATGTGATATGTATTTATTTTTGCTTTATGTACAGTCTTGTTTACTGCTTTCCTTACAGTTTTATACATCATACTGTCATACTGTCATCTTTCTGGATCTGGTTTCTGTTTTGGTGGGTGGGGTTCTATTGAGAGTTTAAGGTCCTATACTTGGGACCTGAGTGACACCTAGGCTAGAGTGGTTCATGTTATTTCCCATTCCATTTCGATCTTGTGCGGGAATATGAAACACGGTTCAGATGTGGGTTTCTTCTTGAGAACTTTGTGCTACAGATTTCCTGTAGTGCTAGGGCTATCTGGGAAGCCTGCTAAGTCTGGATGACCTTTATTATGACCTTCAGAAACCGAGGTGAATTAGAGGAGGATCTTTTATGGTTATTGTAAACACTGTGCCTCCGGGTTAGATGTGTTTACACTTCTTATAACTGATCCAAGTCTGAGGATCCTTGTTTTAGAACACTACCTGTGAGGGGGTTGAGCTGTTTACAGGTTTGCAGGTACCATTGGCCACATCATACCTTGTTACTTGTTTGGTTTAAGAGTACTCCATTTTGGACAGCTCTTGTGATTAAACCCTGGACATGTGGCTCTTTATTTGAGTCCCCCACCTTGGTTACTGGGTTCCTGAACCTCCATCTGGACTTCTTGAACATACATGGGCTTTATATCAAGGCAGATAAATCAGATCCAGCTTGATCACAAACCCTTGCATATCATTTTCATACTCATCATTTGCATCATTTAACATTTGCTTATTTATTTTTCAGGGTATCCACATTTTATCTGGCTTTGTTTTGACCCCTTCATCTGCATAGACCTCTGTTCATCAGTTATTTGCTTCAGTTATCTTCATCATCACCAGCACTGGCCTATCAGTGGCTCATCTCCAGTACCAGTCTTGATCTTCATCAGCACTTGTCTTCAGCTCTTCATCAGCATACATGGCTCCACCCAGGAAGAGCAACATATCATATCATTTCTTTGAGCCTGTGTTGACTGGCATCAGACAGGTCCGGTCCCTTATCACTCCAGACCACATCCCATTATTCAGAGAATATAATGGAGGCATCCTTGATATGGTTATGGACCTAGACCCTTCTCAGAGGAGTATGATCCACACATGCCTACAATTTTATGACCCTCCTTTGAGATGCTTCACTTTCCCAGATTTTCAGCTAGGACCCCTGTTGGAGGAGTTTTCATCATTGATTGGAGTACCTGTCAGGGGTGGAGTCCCCTTCAACCCAGAAATGTCTTCTCCCAGCAATGGAGAAGTAGCAAAAGCACTGTATCTGGAGCCTACTTTGATTGAGCAAAACATGACAACAAAGGCTGGGATCCCTGGTTTGCACTTAGACTTTTTGACTTCTCAGGCCATCCTGAAGGCCTCCTTGGGAGAATGGAGGGCAGTTTGTGCATTGTTAGCCCTCAGTATATATGGGGTTATACTATTTGCAGACGAGCCCAAGTTTATCAGCAAGAATGCCATTCATCTTTTCCTTCTGAGGAACCCAGTACCCACATTGCTGGGAGATTTCTATTATTCCATCCATCAGAGGAATGAGAAGCAAAGGGGGAAGTTGGTGAGATGTTGTGCTCCTTTGTTTCACACCTGGCTGCTCAAACACTTACCTAAGACTGATGCCTTCCTGAATCCTCACCAACAGAAGAATTGGGCTAAGAGACTTATTGCTTTGACTTCAGATGACATCAGATGGTGCACCCAGAGCACCAAGGGCAAGGACATAATCACTAGCTGTGGGCAGTACCCAAATGTACCTCTAATAGGAGTGAAGGGTTGCATCAACTACAATCCTTTGCTGTTTAAGAGACAATTGGGCTATGCTTTGGTCCACCCTCCTAGAATGCAAGATTTGGCTGAGACTCTGTATTGTGAGATAAAACCTAATCTAGCTGTTGTCAGACAAGCATCCTGGGCTTGGGACAACATCCAGACAAAGGGAATGGCTATTCTTGGAAGGTGCAATAATGTTGCTTCAGCTCAGTACTATGACTGGTCCCATGCTAGAGCTCAGATTACTGGAATGCCCTTCACCATTGAGGATACACCTGGACCATCTACATCTCAGCCAACAGCCACTGTCAGCCTGGAGGAATTTGAGAAGCTGAAGGAAAGGAATGAGAATCTGTCTCAAGCTCTGAAGAAGACACTCTGGGAGAGGAGTGATGGTCGTTTGGACATTGAGAGGTTGGAGAAGCTTAGGGTGGAGCATCTGGCCAAGATTGAGAAAACAGAGGACTACATCAAGAAATCAAGAGCTGGGGAGCAAATATTGAAGAATGCCTGTAAGGAGGCCAAGCTTCAGAAAGCTAGGACTGATCTCTATCTGCAAGAAAGTCAAGCTAGGTGGGTCAGGATCACCGAAGCTCGTACTCAAGAAGATAAGAGAACTCAAGCCAGGATTGAGCAGTTGGAGGCCAATGAGAAGAAACAACAGGAAGCCTTGCTAGCATCCCAGAAGGAGATTTCAGAGTTGAAGCTTAGGACTGGTTTGAAGAGGTCAAAGGACCAAGACAGGCACAAGAAGCTGACCACTGCCATTGCCACCAGAAACCTTCTCATCAGGACTATTACAGAGCATCCAGCTGGTCCGGTGACTGAGGCTCTTCTGAAGGAGGTTAAGGAGGATGAGTTTGGACTAGATGTCTGACTCTTTGATTGTTGTTATTTCCATTTGATGTAATTTTCTTTTAAGTTGTATTTTGACCCTTCAGGGGCATATGTTGTAAAAACAAATTATGTATGATCCACCATTTGTAATGTATTTTTTTTAGTTTGTTTTCATTGAGTTTCTTTTCTCAAGCAACATCAAAGCATCTTCCTCGAGGGCTGGAAAGGTCAAAACCAAGAACCAAGCCGGATACCTTGGAAAATAAATAAGCATACTGCATTGCATACTAACTTTTACTTTGTTTTGTAGGTTTTGTTTTTATTTTGTTTCTAACTTTGCTATGACTTCAGGAAATATTGCTCGCAGAAGAGTGTTCCCTGTCAACCGTGCACACTGGTATCCTACTCGCAACAACCTTCCGGGTATCCTAATGGAGCAAGTACATCAAGACCTGACTGAGGTCAGAACCCAGATGGCTAACGAAAGAGTGGAAATGAGGAACCAAATGGCCCAATTCATGACTGTAATGACTGTCTTAGCTCATAGTCAGGAAAGGCTAAGGGCATTGGTAGAAAGACAAACCCCCGAGGAACCTCATCCTGGGACTGGAGGAACAAGTAACAATGAGAGGGGTCAGCCTCATGTTAATCCACCTGTATTTGGACCTCATCTAGATCCGGAAGTCAACATCCCGGGTAATGTGCAAGGAAATACTACTGGGGGGAGGATCTTACAAGAAGACCCCCAAGAGGAGCAATTTACTGTCATGGGAGCTGGTGACGAAGTCTATGATAGGAGGTTTGATGAAATTGCTGAGAAGTTGAGATCTCTAGAGTCTCAAAATTCCCTGGGTTTTGATGTAATGGATATGGGGTTGGTAGACGGGGTGAGAATTCCCCACAAGTTCAAACCCCCGTGCTTCGAGAAATACAATGGAATCTCTTGTCCACGAACTCACCTGCAGTCTTTTCTGGGAAGACTTAAAGCATATACCATGGATGAAAAGCTGTGGATGTTCTATTTTGAAGACAGTTTGACTGGGGCTTCAAGGGAGTGGTATTCACACTTGACCAGAGCTACTATCAGATGCTGGAAGGACCTAGCTGAGGCTTTCATCAGACAGTACCAATACAATCTGGACATGGCTCCTGACAGGACCCTCTTAATGGGAATGTCTCAATCCTCCAGGGAAAGCTTCAGGGAATATGCCCAAAGGTGGTGACAGCTTGCTGCTGCTGTCCAGCCACCCATGTCGGAAAAAGAAATGGCCGACATGTTCATGAATACTTTGCAAGGAACATACATTGATAGGTTGGCTGCCTTTTCTTCTACTAGCTTCGCAGACGTAGTTATAGCTGGGGAAAGAATTGAAAGTCTGCTAAAAATGGGCAAAATTTCTGATAATGGTGCAAGTTCGTCCAGTAATCCCAGGAAGCCTTTTGTGGGACCTCGAAGAACCGGTGAGACAAATGCCATCCATGCCAGCAGGGGCAGACCTCAGTATGTCCACAGATCAGTAGCAACTGTCACTATTCCAGCTCCGATTCCTCAGCAACCAGCATACCAACAACCACAACAACCACATTATCAACAGCAAGTTCAGTATCCACCAAAAAGAACCTACAACAACAATAACAACAATCAACAACAAAGACCCTTCCAGCAAAGATCATCACAGGAAAATAGGGTGATTAACCCTATCCCTATGCTTTATGCTGCCTTATTGCCACAACTCCTGAAGCTTAACTTGGTTGAGTTAAGGACATTGGCACCACCAGATCCCTCCAATCTCCCTAAGAATTATGATGTCAACGCCAGATGTGCTTTCCACTCCAATGCACCTGGCCACAATACGGAAAAATGCAGGGCTTTGCAAATGAAAGTTCAAGATCTGGTAGATTCTAAAGCCCTCAACTTCGCACCTCCTCCAAATGTCAACAGAAATCCTATGCCTAATCATGGTGGGCCAAGGATTAATTCCATCGAGGAAGATAAACCATCTACTTTGATCACCAGTGTTGCACAAATTCGAACACCTCTGGTCGAAATTAAAGCTCAGCTTCTAGAGTGCCAGGTGTTTCCCGGGTGTGAACTCGGTTGTGGGTATTGCAACATTGCAGTCAACGGGTGTGATAGTTTGAGAAGCGGCATAGATAGTCTTATCAAGGATGGTATCCTTCAGATCTCAACAACGGCGCCTACAAATCCAGCAATCCCTTTGACAACAATTCCTGATTCTTCTACAGCAGCAACAACAATCATTCCAACCGATTCATCAATATCATCAACAATGGCTTCATCCATCACTTCAACGAATCAAATGTCAACAACCATTTCTTCGACAACATCAGCATCCATTTCATTAGCAGAATCTTCTACAACGCCAACAGAAATTAATGAAGATGTCTCAGCAGTTACCATTTACTATGATCCATCAGATGTTCCTCCAAACAACAATTTCCAACAACAAGCAGTGGCACCTCCGGCCAGATCACCAGTTACAATTTACTACGATCCGCACACCATTACAATACCCTCCTCTGCAGCAGTCAGTCCAGTTACCATCACGGTGCCTGGACCAGTTCCCTATGAAAGCAGCAATGCCATACCTTGGCATTATGGCTCTGATCTCTACTGCAATGGGTAGAAAATCACTTTGGATTCTTCAACTTCTTCTCCATAGATTGATAATGTTAGGGGAGGCGGAGGCTTTACCAGAAGCGGACGCCTTTTTGCCTCACAAGTACAAAGACCTAATGCTGAGGCAGAAGCTGCTGCTAAAGCAAAAGGAAAGAGTGTGGTATTTGAAGAGCCAGCTATCAAAGAAACTCAGAAGACATCTTTTGAAGATGTAGACGAGTTTATGAGAATCATAAAGAGAAGTGATTACAAGGTGGTGGATCAGCTTCACCAAACTCCCTCAAAAATCTCCATATTATCCCTGTTGATGTGTTCTGAAGCCCACAGGAATGCATTATTGAAAGTCCTGCATGCAACATTCGTGCCAGAGGAGATTACTGTTAACCAGCTAGATACTGTGGTGGCAAATGTCAATACCAGTCATGGACTGGGCTTCACCAATACTGACTTAACAACTGAGGGACGTAACCACAACAAGGCTTTACATATCACCTTGGAATGCAAGGGTGTTGTTCTATCTCATGTACTGGTGGACACTGGGTCTTCGCTCAATGTTCTGCCAAAGAAAGCCTTAGTGAAGCTAGAGTATGATGGCTTGGCACTGCGTCCGAGTAATTTGGTGGTGAGAGCATTTGATGGCTCTAAAAGATCAGTGCTTGGAGAGATTGATCTGCCTGTGATGATTGGCCCGCAAACTTTCAAGATTACCTTCTATGTGATGGACATTCAGCCGGCCTACAACTGTTTGTTGGGTAGACCCTGGATCCATGTCGTTGGCGCTGTTACGTCTACCCTTCACCAGAAGTTGAAATTCGAGTGGGAAGGCCAGGTCATCACCATCTGTGGGGAAGAAAACATCTTTGTTAGCCATCTGGCTACGTACAAGTACATCGAGATGGATGGAGATATCCATGAAACTATGAGCCAGGGGTTTGAGGCCCTGAATATTAATGAAGCATCTGTTGTACTGGGAACTTCCATGACGTCTTATCAGCAAGCCCGGAAGGTTGTTGAAGAAGGTACTGCCCAAGGCTGGGGCAAGTTGCTGCCCGTGGAGAAGAAAGAAGACAGATTTGGGTTGGGTTACAGACCAACTCAACAAGATCAATCAGAGGCTGCCAAGAAGCCCAATTTTGTCAGCGGGGGAATGCTCACCCCAGATGCCGTGAACAACTTGGAAGACGAGGAGGAAAGCGACCGCAACCTGGAGAGCTGGATACGTCCAAGGATCCCGGGGATCCAAGTCCTTAACTGGTCTTCCCAGGAAATTATAAGGGTTACTCCTGCAGAGTAATTATTATTTCCTGTATTTTTAAGCATGCATCAAGTCTTGCATCTTGCCCAAGATGACAAGACTCATTTTGTAATCGGGCCATCTTGTAATTTTGTGCAAATGGATTAATCAATGAATATCGAACATCTTTTGCAAATGAGTCTTTTTCTTTTCCACTCACTATTTTTCATTTTTCTTTTTGTACAAAAATAAAATGGCAATGTTTTCCAAAATGAAAACTTCATTTCACTTTTTCTAAACAAGATTAAAATTGATCACTAAAATAAACCAATCTAAAACCTTGCAGAAAGTGCCTTTCAGACTGCACCGACAACAACATTGCTATGACTCCGTATGACTTTGACAGTCCAATCAATCAAGCTGATGAAGGGGTTGAAGAAGATTATGAGCTGCCTGAAGAGCTAGCCAGGTTGTTAAGGCAAGAGGAGAAGGTTATCACTCCTCATCAGGAGGAGATTGAAACGGTTAATCTTGGTACGGAAGAAGACGTGAAAGAAGTCAAGATCAGGGCCTGCCTACAAGACTCAGTGAAAGAGCAACTGATTGACATGCTTCGGGAATATGTGGATGTCTTTGCTTGGTCTTATCAGGATATACCGGGGTTGGACACTGATATTGTCATGCACAAGCTGCCTTTGAAAGAAGATTGTCCGCCAGTAAAATAGAAGTTGCGCCGTACTCGCCCATATATGGCAATGAAGATTAAAGAAGAGGTACAAAAGCAGTGGGACGCTGGTTTCCTTGCTGTAACTAGTTACCCGCCGTGGGTCGCTAATATTGTACCTGTGCCTAAGAAAGACGGCAAGGTGAGGATGTGTGTGGACTACCGGGATCTGAACAGAGCCAGCCCGAAAGATGATTTCCCTTTACCTCACATCGATGTATTGGTTAATAATACAGCTTAGTTCTCGGTATTCTCCTTCATGGACGGATTTTCGGGATACAATCAGATCAATATGTCACCTGAAGACATGGAGAAGACAACTTTCATCACACCCTGGGGCATATTCTGTTATAAGGTGATGCCATTTGGACTAAAGAATGCTGGTGCAACTTATCAACGGGCTATGGTAACATTATTCCACAACATGATCCATAAAGAAATTGAATGTTATGTGGATGACATGATTGCCAAGCCCCTCACAGAAGAAGACCACCTGGTAAATCTGTTGAAGCTATTCAAGCATCTGAGGAAGTACCAATTGAAGTTAAACCCCAACAAATGCACATTTGGGGTGCGATCCGGTAAGCTGCTGGGATTTATTGTAAGTGAAAAAGGGATTGAAGTTGACCCTGATAAAGTCAAAGCCATTCAATAAATGCCTGCACCGAAGACAGAAAAAGAAGTTCGGGGGTTTCTAGGTAGATTGAACTACATTTCAAGGTTCGTATCTCACTTTACCGCAACATGTGAACCTTTGTTCAAGCTGTTAAGAAAAGAACAAACGGTCAGGTGGAATGAAGACTGCCAGAGGGCCTTTGACAAAATCAAGGAATACTTACAAGAGCCTCCGATCCTTATGCCTCCAGTTGAAGGAAGACCTCTAATAATGTACTTGACAGTATTAGAAGAGTCGATGGGGTGTGTGCTGGGCCAGCATGACGAGTCTGGTCGAAAAGAGTATGCAATATACTACCTAAGCAAAACGTTTACCGACTGTGAACAACGTTATTCACTGCTCGAGAAAACTTGTTGTGCTTTAGCGTGGGCTGCTCGCCGACTAAGGCAATATATGTTGACCCACACTACTTTGTTGATATCAAATATGGACCCAGTTAAGTACATTTTTGAGAAGCCAGCACTTACCGGACGGGTTGCAAGATGGCAAATGATCCTCACAGAGTATGATATTCAGTACACATCTCAAAAAGCCATCAAGGGCAGTGTATTGTCTGAATATCTCGCTGAGCAACCCATTGATGATTACCAGCCTATGAGATTTGACTTCCCTGGTGAGGACATCATGTTCATAAAAGCAAAAGATCACGAAGAGCCTATTCACACTGAAGGGCCTGACCCAGAAGAAGAATGGACTATGATGTTTGATGGGGATGTTAACATGAATGGTCGTGGTGTTGGTGCAGTACTCATTACACCTAAGGGAGTCCACATGCCTTTCTCGGCAAAGCTCACCTTCAACTTCACCAACAACGAAGCTGAATACGAAGCCTGCATTATGGGTCTTGAGGAAGCCATTGACCTCAGGATCAAGACTTTTACTGTATTCGGGGATTCAGCTCTGGTAGTTAATCAAACCAACGGCAAATGGTAAACCCACCAAGATCATCTGATACCTTACCGGGATTATACAAGGAGGTTGTTGACCTTTTTCACAACGGTCAAGCTTGAGTATATCCCCCGAGACGAGAATCAGTTTGCAGATGCTCTGGCTACCATTTCATCCATGATCAAAGTTCAAGCTGCCAACTTTGTACCTCGGATCTCAGTATCCAGACTTGACAGACCAGCATATGTATTTGCAGCAGATGTTGTCAAAGATGATAAGACTTGGTTCCATGACATCAAATGCTTCTTAAAGGATCAAACATACCCACCTGGGGCGTCTTCCAATGATAAGAAGACATTAAGAAGGCTAGCTGGTAGTTTCTTCCTGAATACTGACGGTTCCCTGTACAAGAGAAACTTTGATATGGTACTTCTCAAATGCGTTGATAGAACAGAAGCAGACTTGCTAATGCACGAGGTGCACAAAGGATCCTTTGGTACCCATGCAGGAGGGCATGCCATGGCTAAAAAGCTGTTAAGATCAGGTTATTACTGGATCACAATGGATGCCGACTGTTGTGCCTATACCAGAAAATGCCATAAATGCCAGATCTATGCGGATAAAGTGCATGTGCCTCTGAATCCTCTGAATGTGATGTCTTCACCCTGGCCCTTTGCCATGTGGGGCATTGATATGATTGGCAAGATTGAACCGACTGCTTCAAATGGCCACAGATTCATCCTGGTTGCCATTGACTATTTTACCAAGTGGGTTGAAGCAGCTTCCTATGCAAACGTTACCAGGCAAGTGGTAGCCCGATTTCTGAAAAGAGACATTATCTGTCGGTATGGAGTGCCCGAGCGAATCATTACTGATAATGGTTCCAACTTAAACAATAAAATGATGGCAGAACTATGCCGGGACTTCAAGATCCAACACCACAATTCTTCTCCTTACAGGCCAAAGATGAATGGCGCTGTTGAGGCAACTAATAAGAATATCAAGAAAATTGTACAGAAGATAGTGGTCACCTACAGAGACTGGCATGAAATTCTACCGTTTGCCTTACATGGGTACCGTACATCAATCAGAACATCCACTGGGGCAACGCCATATCAGCTTGTGTATGGTATGGAGGCAGTCCTACCTGTTGAAGTTGAGTTACCCTCCCTACGGGTACTGATGGATGTTAAGTTGAATGAAGCAGAATGAGTCTGATCCCGATACGAACAACTGAGTCTGATTGAAGAGAAAAGATTAGCTGCAATTTGTCATGGGCAGCTGTATCAGAAAAGGATGAAGAAAGCCTTCGATCAGAAAGTCAAGATCAGAGAGTACCAAGTAGGAGATCTTGTGCTAAAAAGACTCTTCCCTCCTCATACAGACCACATGGGCAAGTGGACTCCGAACTATGAAGGGCCATTCGTAGTAAAGAAAGTTTTCTCTGGTGGAGCACTGATGCTCAGTGTCGCTCCCAACAAATGAGACTGGCTCAAATAAGGTACAGACGCGAATGGTCGGTGAAAGGATGAAATGAAAAGAGTCGCCAGCTAGGCATTTTTATCCCGAAGGAAAGGTAATGCTGCATAGACCTAGAAAGATATGGATAAGACGGTTGCGAACCAGAGAGACTGAGAAAGGGGGTTGGTTACAACCTGGGAAGGTATTAGCACCCAGATTGTCCGTCGTACTCGACGGGATCCACGCTTAAAAGATTTGTGTTTTAAAGGGGTAATGTCAGTGAAATCTGTGTATAAAAGAGCTGGAAAAGGATGTACAGGTGTCTGTGTAAACAGAATGTGAGGTGTATAAGAGAAGTTTCAGTGTAAGAACAAGAGTGAAATGCTCAAGACTATGGGGCTTAAAAGAATGAAACTGGAAGGAGGGGGAATATACAGAGACTTTTGTTCGATAACTGTTAAGTTATGCCTACGTATCCTCTCGTGCAATGAGGAAGTCAGAACACCGTAGTTCGACCCAAAGAGACTGAAAGATAAATTGTCTTGTGAACTGCTTACTTGTCTATGCTCAAGTGTATGACCTGTCTGGCTCAGGTGCAAACTGTCTTGCATTAGACGGAAGAAGCAAGTTCTCGGTTGTGAGCGAATGAGATGAGAAAAGAATCCCGGAGGAGACGGTTATTGTTTGTTTTTGTGTTTTCAGTCTTTTATTGCTTTTTGAAGTTTGTCATAAGAAAATGAGCTTAAGCCTAAACCAATGGATTTAGTAAACTCATCACATCCTCCCTCTGATCAGGGGTAATGAGAATACTTTAAGTGTGAAGTCAGCATCTCACACTTAATCACCATGGTGTAGGATTAAGATCATTAACCTACTTGTGATTAGTTAAATGTTTTTGTTGTTTTTGTTTAGTGTTAAGTAATGAGATTAAGCCATAATCAGGGATTAAACAGACTCATTACACCATCCCAATAGAAGGATACTAGATGAGAATGTTTAAGCTGAGGAAAACTCCTCAACTTAATCCATGATTAGGGATTAAACCCATGACAAAACAAAGCATTTATTAAGTGGATTTTAGTTAATGATATGGTGAAGAAGTGATTTTTATGATTTGTAAGACAACTTGAGGGGGACTTGTCCATTAACACTAGGGTTAGTCCTTCTTAACCAATTAAGGAAGAATTAGAACCCTAATGCAAGGCCCAAGTTACAAGCTTGATGTCTTAGTGATTATTATGTGAATTGATTAAAAGGGTTTAAACACATTAAGGGTTCAACACTTAGGATTAAAGTTATACACTCCATCCTAATAGAAGGATGCAGGCATAAGCTTAATCACAAAGCCTTAAAACCTTTAGGGTTTAGTCCTTGATTATGAGATGAGAGGAGAAGACTCAAAGAGACACAAAGGTGAAAGCTAAGTGGGGGACTAATAAAAACCCTAATTATTTTCATGCTTGGTTGTTCCTATGGTTTATGAGGTTTGCAAGAAAGATCTTCAGAGAAACCACCAGGAAGCAGATGAAAGGAGCAAAGAGAAGCAAAGTAACTTGCTTCAGTTAAGAAGACAAGTCACTTGAAGAAAGAAAGTAAGAAGAAGAAGAAAGAGCAAGCTCAATCTCAAACACAAGACAAAATGCAGCAATGATGCATAAGAGAGATGAAAAGAAATTGTGAGAAGTGAAGGCAAATTCACTTCTCAAAGTAACTTATCACCTGAAAAGTTAGTGAAAGGAAAGCAATGCAATGCAAAATGAGATGGAATGGCATGATGCAAACCAAAACCAGAAGCATGAGTATGATGATAATGATGCTATGAGGTGATGCAAACATGAAACAAGGCATGGGGATGATCATACAAACATATGGATGCAAGAGAAGCATGCTTAGAACCATGAACATACATGAAAAGTTATGGAATGCAAATGACATACAACATGGCAAATGAAAGGTGCAATGATCAAACATGATTCTAATATGTCCTAAGATGTGTTATGAATCAAATGGATGCATAAAATGTCATGGCAGGTCATGGTATGCAAGCAAATGCAAGATGAATGCAAAAGGAAGCCCAAATTAGGGTTTATGATCAATGCACAAAACAAAAATCAAAACCAAAAGCAAACATCAAGATAAAAATTTGAAAATACAATCAAGGGAACCCTAAACCTATACAAACTCACTGCCCAAAGGAGGGGATCCAATTCTTAACCTAGTGAAAGTTATGAATTTCTTAAAATTTCTAGGGTTTTAAGGCACCTTGTCAAGAAAAATGTCAAACAAATTGAAAATGCAATATCAAATCATGCCAATTTAATCCTATAAACTTCATGATATGCAAGATGCAATTCAAGAAGAATCAAAGTCCAACTCCTAAAGACTAGGCAGAAATAAATTTTTGAACATTGGATCAAAATAATGCTTTGAAATGAAATTAATTCCATGGAAAATTGTCAAAAGACATCAAGATCAAAAAAGAAATTTGGTTTGAAGGTTGGACAATGTTTCTAAATGATTTTAAATGTTTCATGAATTTTTTGGTGATTTTTAAATACCTAAAAGTATTTTTAATTAATTAATTCTCATTAATCAATTAAAAATAATCTTTTAAATGATTTAAAAATATTTTTTAATGCAAAAAATAAAAATAAAAATGTTTTTGGTTTCTGAAAATTAATAAAAGGTTGCATAAAAATTTTCAGAATTTTTAAAAATGTTTTGCTATTTTTAATTAAATGAAGAAAACAAATGAATTTAAATGCAAATAAAATGAAATTAAACTGAAAAAAAAAGAAAAGTCAACACAATCAATGGCCAGCATTCAAACTCACACGCGCGGGAGTGGACTTGGCGCGCATCTGGACGGCCAAGATTCAAATTCACGCAATTAAGACTAAACCCTAATTAATTAACCCTAATTACTCTCAGATGACCGGAATAGTGTTCCGGTCATCTTCTTCGGCCAACCCCTTCCCTGAATCCCTCAAAACGCCATGAAACTTCACCAAAAGCTCCAGAAACAATCAATAACCAACAACAAAACATAATCAAGCAACAAATTCCATTTATTTCAACTCAAAACCAAGATACGAATCAAACATCAAAAACTGCCAAAATTTCAGAAACACAATACAACCTCATTTCTCAATCTTTTTCAAAAGTAAAAGGCTCAGTGAACTCAGGGAAGCATGCTTTATCATTTAGAAACAAGAAATAAAGGTTCTGGAAAAATGAAATGCCATGGCTACCTGAATCGAAGCTTTGATTTCTGGCACTTTCTGGCTGGTTTCTTGCTTCCAATCACCTCCAATGGACCCCCTGAGAAGCTTTCAATGCTTGTTTGAAGTTTATAATGGTTGGTTTGAGAGATTGCTAAGGTTCTGCACAAAGGGGGGGGAGAAATCGTATCTTGGTTTCTGGGGGTTTCAGGCTATGGTGATGGGTGGTTTATGACCAGTGAAGTATGCTGAGTTGATTTGTGAAGTTGGTTTGTGTGTTTGCAGCTTGTGGAGAGTGTTTCGAAAGCTTTTGCAAAATGGGGTGAAAATGAGAGAGCTCTGTTCTTGGTGCTTTCAGGCTTGTGTGTTGTGTGCTTTGGCTTGCTTTTGGTTTGTATAAACAAATGGGATTGGTCAGATGAATTGATGTGTACTGCTGTAATTGGTATGGCTCAAGTTGCCAAAATGTCAAACTTGTGTAAGAGAGGTATGGGTCACTAGCTAGCCAAGGAAAAATGGGGTGTCCTGCGCAGCAAGAAGTATGGAGAGCCCTAGGATTGATTATGAAGTCAGCAAGCAAGTGGATTCAAACTTGAGTGAGTTTTTGCAACTTGCTTCACTTTTGTTTCCTTTGAGAATTCTTGCTCCATAAGTCATGAAGATGAGTGATCCCTTGGCCAATTATGAATTTTAGATGTCACATGATCATGTTGTGAAGAGATGATACACATTTGAGGCCTTTAGAACACTTGATCAAACCATTTTGCAAAATGTCTCTTTGGTGAAAAACTTCAAATTTTGTGATTTTAGCCAACTTTGACAAACCATAACTTTTGATCCAAAATGAATTAGGTCATGTTCTTGTACTTTTTGAAAAGGGAATGATCCATTATACAACTTTCATGACCAAAGTTTTTTCATTTGAAGCATTTTTGAATCAAAAAGCAAGGGTTGAAAAAGTTTCCCAAAATGGCAATTTCATTAAAAGTCAAACTTCCCAAAAAGTCAACTTTGCAAATGATTTGAAATTCTTCAATTTTGTGAACTTCCAACATCTTCCATGATCAAATAAAGTTCATACACAATCAAAATGATGAAGAACACCCTTTGGTTGGGTCATTGGGGGCCTCAAATGTCCTGATTTTACACTGACTTGCTTAGAAAGTCAACCCTTGATCAGATGACTTCCCCATTGAATTTCTTCATGAAAATTGATGTGCATGCTCCCTATACCATATAGAGACCAATAGAAACAAGAATTACCAAAAAATTTGGAGTTATGGCCTTTGAAACTAAAACCCTAATTCTAGGTCATCTGTGCAGTCAAACCTGACTCTGCTTCCATGCCATTCTCAGTTCTTGTGATTCTTTGACATTCTTGACTTTGAGAGGATATAATATGATGTTTGAACATACATGGACCCCTTTTAAGTGATTGGTGACCTTTGGAGTGGCTCAAGTGGCTCTTGGATTGCTCAGATCACAATCCCTAGATGCAGATGACTTTGAACCAATGCAATGTGTCAAAAATGTGATATGAGATGCCATGATTGGATTTATGCATATGAGGAGATCACAAGCCATGGTGTGAATGGGTGAGGGCAAATTTGGGGTGTTTACACTCAGTACTATGGATGGTGAAGACTTCCTGTCCCCTGTGAATTCAGATGCAGTTAAAAAATACTTCGCGTAAAATGACCCGCTGGACATAAAAACAGAATGTAGGTCCAGGAAAAAATAGGGCATCCCGGCGAGTCAAAAATAGAATAAAAGACTCGGGCAAAAATAAGGGAAAATAAATAAAAATGTACACCCGCTGAGTCGAAAAGCCGCATTGGACGACTCAGGCAAAAAAAGGTATCCCGATGGATTGAAAACCCGAAAGGGCGATCCATGAAAAATAAGGGAATAAGCGAACAACGGCATTCTGAATTCATCTGTATCACTTACAACATGGTAAGCGTCGAAAGGTTTGAGCGTTGGTCAGAATCAGCCTTCTTCAGAAAGCGAGACGAAAAGAACGTCAATGTCATACGAGTCATAGCAAAAGGGAAGCTCCTTGAAGCGTCATCAGCATTGCCAACATTTTTTTGTTTCTCAATTTGTAACAATCTCCTCATTTTAGGGATTTGTTTCTAATGATTGTATCTTGCCAATTCAGGGCACGCAAGTTAATAAAATCAGATTTTCGGTCACACACTGTCTCGTACTCTTCCATTTGCAAAAATGTCCGATGTCATTAATTTGTCGATCGCATAAATACATATGCGTTTTTCCTGAATTACATGCTTACAGGAAATATACTTACTCCCGGGAGTGTCTAAATTCCTGTGATGGAATTCGGTAAGGAATACCGCGGGGTATTTGTGCGTTTCTTTGTCTTTACAGGATTGCAGGTATCCAAAGCGCGGCATGGGGCGTGAAAGTTTCTTCCCAGCAAGCTACCAAATCATTATTTACTCAGCACATCTTCCAAATAGCACCAGAGATGCTTTATCCCCAGCTGAGTTGCCAGTCATCATTCCTCCTTAGCCAAGTGTCAGGAAGGGAACCATCTCCCCACAAAGTCCCAGCCTCTATCCAGAAGAGCAATACCTGAGGATCTCACAACAGAGTGAAGAAAGCTTCTACAAACCCCAGCTGGGTCCCCCATTGCTGAGATTGGTCTATCAGTAATATGTTTCCCCATGCGGATACATCTTATCATATCTACCAATGATCTTATCCCCAGCTGGGATATCCACTTCAAGAAGATCAGCCAGAGATCTCCGCAGCAACGGGATCTGAATCCTGGATCGGTATCGTTGCATAATCATAGCATTCGCATCATATTTTCCCCACAGAGCGTAGCATTCCGTCTAATACGGAGCATTACGGCAAAAATCAAACATATTGCATAATCATAAGCCATGTTCTGAATCAAACATTTGTAAATACCGACAATCCATCAACAATATACAGAACGCTCCCCAATTCCTCACCAGAGAGCCAAAGCATTTTCCTTAAAGATACAGATACATACTCCCTTTGGCACTCGTCAGTGTCAACATTCCCCAGTAAATTGCCCGAAGCAAACAGATGCATATACAGTACAGATACTTCTTGACACTCGTCCGTGTCATATCCCCAGTAGAAAGCCAAAGCGTCCCCTTTGCACTCACAGATACATATATACACAATTCCTTGACGCCCGTCCGTGTCACCTTCCCCAGCATAGTTACCCAAACACTTTGGAAACCATACACTTGTTTATAATACACTTTTTTCGACACTCGTCTGTGTCGCACTCTCCCCAGCAAGTTAAACACTCGTCCATGTTTCACTCATACTTGTTACTCATCATCTTTTTACTCATACAGATACTCGTCCGTATCTTGTATATACCACTTAAATCCCCTCAGATCCGACACTCGTCCGTGTTCTTTGTTAACCAGTTGGTACTCGTCCGTATCATCATCTCTGAACATGCGTCAAGCGTTTGTTTCTACTGATACTCGTCCGTATCATAATCTTAAGGATGCTCGCCCACATTTTTAATCTATACAAACACTTATACCTTTTCTTTCTCAAATTTAGACACTCGTCTGTGTCTACCATTCCCCAGGAGAGTCCCCAACAAAACTTGTTAAACTATTTTCTTTCTATATGACATTCGTCCTATGTCATGATACCTTTTACCAGCCGTCCCCTGCTAGGTGATCGTCCTTCACCTCCTGATGATCGTCCTTCATCATTCCCAGAGGAGTCTCTATTCATTAGAACCCCTTCCTATCCGACATCCGTCCTATGTCGTGATATTTTTAGCAGTCGTCCCCTGCTAGGTGATCGTCCTTCACCTCTTGATGATCGTCATTCATCATGCTTATCCGATGGCCGTCCCCATCATCGACCTGTTTATCCGACATTCGTCCTATGTCGTGATACTTTCGGCAACCGTACCCTGCCAGGTGATCGTCCTTCACCTTAGATGACCGTCCCTCATCTTATCCCCAACAGAGCAGCCGTCCCCTGCTAGGTGATCGTCCTTCACCTTTGATGACCGTACCTCATCATTTATTTCATTTACCTATAATCCCCAGAGAGTCTTATAGTTTTACTTGATGGCCGTCCCCATCACTATCTCTCATATCCCCAGCTTGTCGGCCGTCCCCGTCATTGCTTTATTTCCTGCATTTTCCCCAGCATGTCGGTCGTCCCCGTCATTGCTTTATCCCCAGCAGTCGTCCTCTGCTCGACGGTCGTCCTCCGTCACCCGCACTTTATAATCATACTTTATTTTCTTTTACAATCTATATCCCTTTTCTTCTTCATTCTGTGAGTGCAAATTTTGGATTGTCCTTGATATTCAACCACAAGTTATCTTGTTTGCCTGTTAAGCCGTCGCTTACATCCTGCACAGCTAACTCATGCTTGAATAGGGGAAGCTGTAAACACCCCAAATTTTCCCTCACCCATTCACACCATGGCTTGTGATCTTTTCATATGCATAAGTTCAATCATAGCATCTCATATTGCATTTTTTGCTTCACTGCATTGATTCAAAGTCATCTGCATCTAGGGTTTGTGATCTGAGCCATCCAGGAGCTACTTGAGCCACTACAAAGGTCATCAATCACTTCAAAGGGGTCCATGTATGTGCAAGCATCATATTATATCCTCTCAAGATTAAAGGAAGTCAAAGAATCACAAGAACTGAGGAAGGTATGGAAGCAGAGCCAGGTTTAACTGCACAGATAACCTAGAATTAGGGTTTTGGTTTCAGAGGCCATAACTCCAAAATTTTTGGTCATTTGTTTCTATTGGTCTCTATATGATATGAGGATCATGCATATCAAGTTTCATGAAGAAATTCCATGGGGAAGGCATCTAATCAGGAGTTGACTTCTTAAGCAAGTCAGTGCAAAATCAGGGCATCTGAGGCCCCCAATGACCCAAACAAAGGGCATTCTCCATCATTTTGAATGTGTATGATCTTTATTTGATCATAGAAGATGTTAGAAGTTCACAAAATTGAAGAATTTCAAGCCATTTGCAAAGTTGCCTTTTTGGGAAAGTGACTTGTAATGAAAACTTGCCATTTTGGGAAAGTTTTTCAACCCTTTCTTTTTGATTCAAAAATGCTTCAAATGAGAAAACTTTGGTCATGAAAGTTGTATAATGGATCCTCCCATTTTCAAAAAGTACAAGAACGCATTCTAATTCATTTTGGATCAAAAGTTATGGCTTGTCAAAGTTGGACAAAATCACATAATTTCAAGTTTTGTACCAAAGAGGCAAAGTTGCAAAACCTCTTGCCAAGGCAAAATATGACTTCAATGTGACTTTTAACATTTGCACAAACATGAACCATGACCTAAAAGTCAGAATGCACCAAAGAATTGTCCAATTTCATGACTTGTGCATTAAGAAACTTCAAAAGGGCCAAGAATTTGTGAAATTGCAAAAACTTTCACAAACCCTAATCCACTTGCTGCATTGCCTCTAATCCATTTCCATGGTTCTCCCTGATTCAAGCTGCAGCCAAGCCATGCCTTGTACCTTGACTGCCATAGCCCATACCTCTCTTACACAAAAAGTTGACTTTATGCATTTTGCTCCATACCAATCACACTGCTCCACAACAACTCTCTGACCTATCAAGGATTGATATGTGTACCAAAAGCAACCCAACACATAACACAACACAGCCTGAAACATCTCACAGGCCATAGTTCCAAAAACTCACCTCTTATGTATTTTGTTTCGAAACTCATCCCACAAGCCACAAACATCAAAACAAATTTCATAGAATCACTCAACATGTTCCTCTGATCATTTCCCAACCCTCATTTATCCCTGAAACCACCCCAAGCAGAAACACGATTTCTCACCTCTCCTGAACAGAACTCTATCAATCTCTCAAACCAGCCAAAAGAAACTCCAACCAAGCATTGCAAGCTTCTCAGGAGGTTCATTAGAGGCGTTTTGGATCAAAGAGGCAGCCAGAAAGTTCCAAATATCAAAGCTCCAGTTCAAGTGAGCTCAAGAACATTTTTTCCAGAAACATGTTTTTAAGTTCCTAAATGATTCTTTATGCTTCACTGATCATGTTGATATGTTTTGTTTTGAAAATGGTGGAGAAATGAGTATGTATTCGTGTTCTGAAACTTTTTGACCTAAAACTGTTTTGATTCGATTCTCCTTGTTGATGTGTTTTAAATGTTGTTTGTTTGTTGATTCTTGATGTATGATGTATGGGGATCATTTCTGGGCAGAGAGATTGGATTTTAGTGACCTAGGGAAGAAGATAGCAATTTTCAGGGAGGGTTGTGGCCGGAGAAGATGACCGGAGGTCATTTCCGGCCATCTGAGAGTCATTAGTGTATTAATCACGTTTAGGGTTCAGTTTGAATTTGGACCATGGATCTAGTTGACTAGGTTTGACTCCCGCGTGTTTGAATGGCCTGGATCATTTCATTAAACCCTAATCCTAATTAATTAGATTAATTAATTAAGTTTAGTTTAATTCAGTTAGTTCAAACGTGGGCCGTCCAGATGCGCGCGGGTCAATTCCCTCCTTTTCTCTTTGAATCTCAGCCAGTGGATGTGCATACTTCTCATTAATTCATTTTTATTTTCATTTTATTTGATTTATCTTTTACGAATTATTTAAAATAGCAAAAAGCATTTAAAAATTCTGAAAAATTTTGTCAAGCATTTCATTAATTTTTAGAACCCAAAAATATTTTTATTTTTATTTTTTGCATTAAAAATTATTTTTAAATCATTTAAATGTTTATTTTTAATTAGTTAATGAAAATTAATTAATTAAAAATACATTTAGGTATTTAAAAATCACCAAAAATTCACATTGCATTTAAAAACATTTAGAAACATTATACAACTCTCAAAACAAATTTATTTTTGGTTCTTGATGTATTTTGATTATTTTCTTTAGAATTAAATTCATTTTAAGGCAATATTTTTGTGCAAACTTTGAAAAATCCATTTTGTCTAACCTTTGAGAGTTTGATGATGGTTCTTCTTGCATTGCATCCTTAATAGCATGTAGTTTCTAGGGTAAATTTGGTTTGATTTGATCTTCCATTTTCAATTTGTTTTGCATTTTCCATGATGAGGTACCTTAAAACCCTAGCCAACTTGAGAAATTCATAACTTTCACTAGGTTAAGAATTGGATCCCCTCCTTTGGGCAGTGAACTTGTATAGGTTTAGGGTATCTTTGATTGCATTTTCAATTTTTTGTCATTTCATTTGCTTCTGGTTTTGAGTTTTTGCATTGCATGATGTATGTAACCCTAATTTGTGCCTTCCTTTGCATTCATCCCTCATTTGCTTGCATCCAATGACTTGCCATGACACTTTGTGCATCCACATGATTCATAAGACATCTTAGGATACATTAGAATCATGTTTGTTCATTGCATCTTTAATTTGCCATGTTATATGTCCATTGCATTTCATAAACTTTCATGAATCTTTTTGGTTCAAAGCATGCTCCATTTGCATCCTCATCCTTGTATGATCATCCACAACTCTTGACATGTTTTTGCATCATCTCTTAGCATCATTAACATCATGTTTATTCTTATGACTTTGGTTTGCATCATGACATTTCATTTCACTTGCATTGCATTCCTTTTCTTTTGCTAACTTTTCAGGTGGTAAGTTGTTTTGAGAAGTGAATTTGCCTTCACTTCTCACAATCTCTTTTCATCTCTCTTATGCATCATTGCTGCATTTTGTATGTGTATTAGAGTGAGCTTGCTCATTCATTTTCATCTCTTACTTTCTTTCTTCAGGCAACTTGTCTTCTTAAATGAAGCAAGTTGTTTTGCTTCTCCTTGCTTCTTGCACCTTTCATCTGCTTCCTTCCTGGTGGTTCATCTGAAGATCTCTTGCAAGCTTCATAAACCATAGGGACAACCAAGCATGATAACATTTTAGGATTGTTTAGTCCCCCATTTATCTTTTACCTTTGTGTCTTCTTTGAGTCTCCTCCTCTCATCTCATAATCAAGGACTAAACCCTAAAGGTTTTAAGGCTTTGTGATTAAGCTTATGCCTGCATCCTTCTATTAGGATGGAGTGTATAACTTTAATCCTAAGTGTTAAACCCTTAATGTGTTTAAATCCTTTAATCAATCCATCTAATAATCATCAAGACATCAAACTTGTAACTTGGGCCTTGCATTAGGGTTCTAATTCTTCCTTAATTGGTTAAGAAGGACTAACCCTAGTGTTAATGGACAAGTCCCCCTCAAGTTGTCTTACAAACCATAAAAATCACTTCTTCATCTTATCATTAATTAAAATCCACTCTAATAAAGGCTTTGTTTTGTCATGAGTTTAATCCCTAATCATGGATTAAGTTGAGGAGTCTTTCTCAGCTTAAATGTTCTCATTTATCATCCTTCTATTAGGATAGTGTAATGGGTCCATTAAATCCTTGATTATGGCTTAAACTCATTACTTAACACTAAACAAAAACACCAAAAACATATAATAATCGCAAGTAGGTTAATGATCTTAATCCTACATCATGGTGTTTAAGTGTGAGGTGCTTACTTCACATTTAAGGTATTCTCATTACCCCTAATCAGAGGGAGGATGTGATGAGATTACTAACCCTTTGGTTTAGGCTTAAGCTCATCTTCCTATGACAAACTTCAAAAAGAAATAAAAGACTGAAAACACAAAAAACAAACAATAATCGTCTCCTTCGGGATTCTTTTCTCATCATCTTCACTCACAAACGAGAACTTTCTTCTTCCGTCTGATGCAAGACAGTTTGCACCTGAGCCAGACAGGTCATACACTTGAGCATAGGCAAGTAAGCAGTTCACAAGTCAATTTACCTTTCAGTCTCTTTGAGTCGAACTACGGTGTTCTGACTTCCTCATTGCACGAGAGGATACGTAGGCATAACTTAACAGTTATCGAACAAAAGTCTCTGTATATCCCCCCTCCTTCCAGCATTATTCTTTGAGCCTCATGATCTTGAGCATTCCATTCTTGTTCTTACACTGACATCTCTCTTATACACTTCACTTTTCTTTTACACTGACACTTGCCTTCTTTCCCAACTTTGATACACAAATTGCACTGACACTGCCCCTTTAAAACACAAATCCTTCAAGTATGGATCCCGTCGAGTACGGCGGACAATCTGGGTGCTAATACCTTCCCAGGTTGTAACCAACCCCCTTTCTCAGTCTCTCTGGTTCGCAACCGTCTTATCCATATCTTTTCTCAGGTTTATGCAGCATTACCTTTCCTCCGGGATAAAAATGCCTAGCTGGCGACTCTTGTCTTCTGAGTTCACCCTTGTGTGTACTCTCTCCTTTCGCCGACCGTTCGCGTCTGTACCCCATTTGACTTAGCCTCATTTGGTGGGAGCGACACACCGGCAAGAGCGGTGTATTTCACCAGGTAGCCAAACTTTCCGCTAGGCTTTCCCAAAGTGTCCCATATTACTCCTTCTTCTGCTAAGGTGTTGTTTCTTTTTCCGAAACCCTCAGTAGCTCCTTTCTTCATGCCCTTAGAGTTTTCAGTAACCCTAGTTTTGTCTTGATGGTCGAAACCCTCAATGGCCTCAACTTTGTTCTGGTTATTGAAATCTTCAGTAATTTCCATTCTGATGGCCTTGCTGAGACCCTCAGTAGTCCCAGCCTGTTTTGGAGCGTCGAAACCTTCAGTGGTCTTGACATCATTCTTTACCTCAAGGTCTTCAGTAACCTTGATCAGTACAGGCATGGTTAATTCGTCTTCGGATACTTCTTCCACGTTGGACTGGACTGGGAGATCTTTATTAATCCCCACCATGTTAACGTAGGTGTCGAAACCTTCAGTGGCTTCAATCATCTTGAAGCCATCATCAGACATTTTTTCCATTTCGACCATATTCATGTCGAACGGTTCAGCATAATTGGCTTCCAGGATCTGCATAGGATTGGTGTCAATCCTCATTTGTTGTTTTGGTTTGTGTCCAAACCTCAGCCTTCCATCCTGGATCGCATTTTGCACTAGATCCCTGAAAAGAAAACATTGAGAAGTTTTATGGCCCAAGAAATTATGGTACTTACAAAAACCTCTCTTTTTCTGTTGGTCAGTAGGGGGTTCTTTAACGCCTGGTGGTTTTATTAATTGACCATCCTTTACCAATAAATCAAAGATTTCGTCACATTTGGTGATGTCGAACGTATATGTTTTTTTAAAGAATTTATTGTTTTTCTCCGGTTCGACAGGATTCTTTCCATTTGACGGAGTTAAAATTTTGCAAGAATATGGTGGACCTTTCTTTAATTCGGCCAGGTCGATTTCTTGATCATCGAAAATGACTGTTTTGTCTTCGTCACAATCATCTTCTTGGCACATTCCTACATAAGCCACCCTTTCTTTTTTACCTTTGTTGGCCCTAAACTTCTCAGCTTTTAGCCTTTCGATATGCCTTACCCTATCTGCTAATTGTGCCATATCTTTCAGGTATTGAGTATCTAGTTTCTTCCTTATGGAATATTCTAGACCTCCTACAGCCATTTCGACCAGTTCTCGTTCCGGCACTTGGGTGAAACATCTTACTTTTAGCAATATGAATCTATTAAGGTAGTCGTTTATAGGCTCTGAGAATTTTCTTTTGACGCTTGCCAACTCTTTCAGGCCTATCTTAGTTTGTCCCATGTAGAATTGTTCATGGAACAGTCTTTCCAACTGAGTCCATGTATGTATGGAACCTGCTGGTAGGGATGTAAACCAAGTAAATGCGTTCCTTGTTAAAGAGCTTGGGAAGTATTTCATCTTTAGGATTTTATTACGTGTTATTTCGCCTGCTTCGATCAAGTAACGTGCTATAAGTTCTATGATGGATTCACTAGTATCCCCTGAAAATTTTGTAAATTTGGGGATTTTCCACCTTGGGGATAGTTCTTGTTGTAGAACATATTCAGAGAGTGGGGAAGCGTAATTGGGCCTATGAAATCCCACATTTTCTCCATTTTGCGCCATTATTCTCTCGACCATGACTGCCAAATTGTTTTCGACAGGTGGGTTATTGCACTGCATTCTTCGTTGTAAAATGTCATCATCGTCTTGACTTCTCTGTACTAACAGCCTCCTAGGCTCCTATTGGATATGGACTTCGACACGAGGGTGTTCGACAATCTCTTCTTGGATCCTTAGATTTGCTTGAGGATTGTTTAAAGGTCTTTGATTTATTGTTGGTTCTTCTTCGACATTGATTACTAGATTGTGGACCACAGGTTCTCTCTGTCGAATTTGGGGAACTCCAAAGAATTCAGCAATACGCACCATTTGTGTTGCCAATATCTGGTTTGTTTGAGTGGTGCTTTGTATAAAAGGGTTAAACACTTCCCCCATTTGTTGAGTCAACCTATGGACCATTTCGTGATTGCTTTCATCCATTTGTTGACGTATCGCCTGCGCATAATTAGTTGTAATTGTTGGCATGTGGAATCCTGGTGGGGGTTGGTTTGGTCTACTAACGTTCCCACCATAACCTGAACCTTGTAATGGCGAAGACATGTGGGCCACGGTATCAGAATACAAAGGTGTTATGTTATGCAAACTAGCCATCACTGAAGTTGGCATTCCATTGTTCTCTTCCAAACATAGGTGTGGAAAAATTTGTTTGATAGGGCCTAAAGTTATTTCCCCCAGGGGGAGGGGTACTCATAGATATCGAATGTCCTATGTTGGAGGAACTGGGTCCGTTTTGAGAAAACGACACCCCTGGTATCGATCTAGATGATGAGGTATTTCCTCCTTCTGAAACGTGGAGTGTTTCCATATTCCCTCCTGTCGAAGGAATAACATTGGAAACTGGAATTCCATCAGTATTTACTGGTGGTGGGATAGCCATTTTCCTTACTCTAGTTTGCCTATGACTTTCTACGTCAGTTACGACTAATTTACCACTTCGTAAAATCATACAATGTAATAAACTCTTTTGGATTGAGAATCCTTTTTATTATTTTAGCACTATCCCACTAGGCGTGCCAATTTGTTCGCTGGTGTTTTTGGAGAACAACCTCTGGTTTACCAATTCCTTGGAAAAGGGTTACTTGCAGGACCAACCACACAAATCCTAGGACACATGTTCTAAATTTTAAGGATAGGTTCTTAATGTATGAGTTTTCTTGGTTCTTATGCGTTCTGTCGAACAGTTACTCAACAAGGTTGTTCTTATTGATCTTGCAATATGGAAATGTTTATCTAATGAAACTAACAAAGAAACTCAAAGTTTTCATTAAAGGTTTGTTGAAATATAAATTGACTTGGAAGTAAATGACTGGAAAGTAGATTGCTTAAAAGTAAATGAAAACATAAACTTGAACAAGGAATGAATGATAAATATAATCTTTATAACTAAAAATTGAATGGTATTTACACGTACATTTTCCAGATAATTCTCCTTTCTCTTTACACACGAGTATTAGAGTAATCTTCACAGAAATGTTGTACAGAGTTTCACACACTTTTACACAAAGCAAAATATCCTATTTATATACAAATAAAATAACCGTCGAATAACGGTCAAATCCTAAGACTTCTCCACTTGGAATTTTGCATGTTACTAATCCCTAAGAATCTTCCACGTATCTGCTATCCGACGAAAAATCATTATTCATAGAAACTGCACTTTAAACTGACGAAACGATGCATCTCCTTGCCATGTTGAATTCATTTGAAATTCAAATAGTCCCCACGTCTTCCTCGTCGAATCCTTGTCTTCATATCTTTTGTCAAAAATACAAGAGGATTTCCTAGTAGTGATGTGAAGAACTTCCCGAAGGGAAACTCGTCCACGTTTTCGACATACAATTGTTTGTCCTATCATGAACCAAATCACTACAAACCTTCTCCAGATTCTGGACATGTTTGGAAGAAAGAGTGATCCAATATTCTGGACATGTTTAGAAGAAAGAGTGATCTAGGATTTTGTCGAAAACATTCAAAGCCACACACATCACCCATTTAAAGTATAATAAAATGAGAAATGCTGAGAAACTGCCATGTCAGACAATGATGACGTGTAAGGGACAAAGCTAGACAATTCCATCAGCTGCTAGGGCTTTCTCATGGAGTCGAAATTATATGTATACACATATTAAAATTTTCATCAGAGTATAATTAAAACATGGTATAAAAGGGACATGTCACATTATACTTGAAATTAAAACATACAACACTTGCTCATATAACGATATGCAACAATGAGGTAACTTGCAACAGAGGAATTTAATCCTTACACCCATAATCAAAATTAAAATAATAGCGGAAGCTAAACATTAATCAATATCAAACATATATACACACACATATATATATATATATATATATATATATATATAATCAAGTTTGATTCACCAATAATTCATGTTTACATAAACATTCATCACCAAGATACATATATAAATGCATCACAAAAAGGCATCAAGTCGACCCTAGCTACCCGGTGCTACATATCAAAGCCGACCGACCAAAAGAATGAAGACACGCTTCACAAAAAGATCTCCAGCAAACCTACTCTGCAATGCCTCATATAGCATCATAAAACAACAGAAGGGTGAGAAATATTATCATAATAACAATGCATATAATTATATATCTTAACATAAAAATATGCATATACATATTCTCACCACAATTCATTTCTCATCACGCATATACATCACAATATATATGAACAAACCAAGCATATTCATCATGCACAATTTCTCATCATTCTACATAAACATATATTATTCATGTTTATTCACCAATTTTCAATTATAGATTATAAACACAAATCATAGAGACCGACTCACAACTCTATACAAATGCAATGCGGTACCGACTCAATCATCTCAAGTTCACTCAAGAACTTATTGGAACCATCGCTCGTTACCTAAAGTAACTCCCTGTCGGGCATACGATGTTCACCCATTGCTCATACCCCACATGGGCATACAATGTTTATAGGTTGCTCACACCCCCACACAAGCACACAATCTGATTGCTCACACCCCACACGGGCATACAATCATTTGTGATTAAATCACCCATTGCTCACACCCCACATGGGCACACAATGTTTATGGATTGCTCACACCACACACGTGCACACAATCATGTTGTAATCATCGCTCACACCCCACATGGGCACACGATGTTACAACAGATTCACATATAATCCCACAATACAAGAATGTATACATTATGCTTCACATGCAAAATGACCCACAACATTCTTGATAATGCATACATATTCACAATATAATTATGCATTCATCTCATACAATCACAAACAAACTATACACATTCGCACCAATTATGCCAAATGGCAACGAATTCTTTCATATCAACATGCATTCCTATTTACTTCACGAAATGCATTTATTTGCCAAACGACCACTATACCACAATCAATCCAACAATTCCTTAACTAACATAATTACCTTTTATCAGAAAAATCGGGTAAAAGTCGGGTAAAAATTATATCTTTTATCATCATTAGTTTCTATATGTTTCTAGCTTCGAATCAATATAAAGAACACCAAAAACGGATAACCGAAACTCAAGTTACGAATTAAAACACCAAAACCAAAAAGTCCCAGGCTCACTGAGCGAAAAAGTTCCTGGAAGTCTCGCTGAGCGAGAACTGCAATTTCAGCAGCAGCTCAGTCACACAACAGTCATGCTAAAACCTCCCAAAACTCAACCAAACTCCCACAAACATGATCATTAACATGTATTCATTACCATACTTCGATTATATCAAGTTATAACCGATTATCTACCAATTTCTTAGATTTCCATCAAAACCCTAAAATCTAACATTCTCTAAACTTCTCCAAAACAAAAACTCAATCAATCTAACACATACATAATTATACACAAGGTTAAGATAACAATGTTTCACACCTTTACCCGATTATTTCGATTCCTAGGAGCAATCTTGAAGAATTTCCAAGTTTTTTCCTCTTTTCTCTTCTTTTCCTATCTCCTCTTTTTCTTTCTCTTCTATTTTCTTTCTATTTCCTTTCTTTCTATTATTTCTACTACTTATCTCTTTTTCTCTCTATTTCATTTCTTTTCCACTAAATATCATTTTCTCACAATTTCTAATTCCACTAAAATTTCTAACTTATCATTAATTAGCAAATGTCTAAAATACCCTCCAATCTAATTTTACCCGAAAATTCTCAAAACGGTAAAATAGTACAACACATCAACATAACACATAAACACACCGATTTCATAATTAAAACAATTATCACTCAATTCAAATAAAAGACTCAACAAAAATGGAATAATCGAATCGAGGCGTTACAACTCTCCCCCACTTTAGAAATTTTAGTCCTCGAAAATATTACCTGATTCGAACAACTCCGGATACGACCCTCTCATCCCATTCTCTAATTCCCAAGTCATATTGCCTTTCACGGCGCCTCCCCATGCTACCTTCACAAGCGCAATATCCTTGCCTCTTAGCTTCTTGACTTCACGGTCCAAAATCGTAATCGGTAAAGCTTCCACCGTAAGGTTATCTCTCACTTCAACCTCATCCATAGGAATAACATGTGATGGATCCGGAACATACTTCCGAAGTTGTGAAATATGGAACACATCATGCAAATTCGAAATATTCGGAGGCAACGCCACACGGTAAGCCACAACGCCAAATCGTGCAGTAATCTGATACGGTCCAATAAAACGGGAAGTCAACTTCTTCGACTTCAAAGCACGACCCACACCCATAACCGGTGTAACTCTCAAAAACACATGGTCGCCTTCCTGAAACTCAAGGCCCTTCCTTTGTTTGTCATGATAACTCTTTTGTCTACTTTGAGAAGCTCTCATCTTCTCCCGAATAAACTTCACCTTTTCCGTCATTTGTTGTACCATCTCCGGTCCAACTACCGTTCTCTCACCGGTTTCATGCCAACACAAAGGTGTTCGACATCTCCTACTATACAAAGCCTCAAATGGTGTCATACCTATACTTGAATGAAAACTGTTATTTTAGGTGAACTCAATCAACGCTAAATAATTGTCCTAAGCACCACCTTGCTATAGCACATAAGCACGCAACAAATCCTCCAACGATTGAATTGTCCTCTCGGTTTGACCGTCCGTTTGCGGATGGTAAGCCGAACTCAATATTAGATTAGAACCCAAAGCCTTTTGCAAACTCTCCCAAAACTTCGACGTAAATCTAGGATCTCTATCCGATACAATGCTTTTAGGAACTCCATGCAACTTTACAACCACATATACATAAATCTCGGCTAACTTCTCCAAAGGATAACTAATATCAATTGGAACAAAGTAAGCAGATTTAGTAAGCCTATCCACAATCTCCAAAATAGCATTATGACCTCTTTGCGTATTCGTCAACCCCGTAACAAAATCTATCGATATACTGTCCCATTGTCATTCCAGAATATCCAACGGTTGCATCAAACCACTAGGTTTTTGATGTTATACCTTAGACTTCTAACAAGTCAAACACGCATACACAAAATGAGCTACATCTCTTTTCAATCCGGACCACCAAAAGATCTTCTTCAAATCTTGATACATCTTATTCTCTCCTGGATGAATACTTAAATTACTTCGATGTCCCTCTTCCAATATCATCTTTTTCAACTCCACATCATCGGGAAAACAAATACAACCACAAAATCTCAAAACTCCAAAATTATCAACCTTGAAATCCTCATTCTCATTTATCATCAAATCAACAAACTTCAAATCCAACTTTTGCTTTTCACATACGGTTGCAAGAAAATCATTCGTAACATGTAGCATACCAAGTCTCACACTTTTCGGAGCCATTTCACAAACCAAACTCAAGTCTCTAAAATCCTCCAAAAGTTCTCATTCTCTTATCATCAATGCAAACATATCTAACAACTTGCGACTTAAGGCATCGGCCACCACATTTTCCTTACCCGGATGGTAATTCAAACCAAAATCATAATCCTTCAAAAGCTCTATCCACCTTCTTTGTCTCATGTTCAATTCCTTTTGATCAAATAAATACTTCAAACTTAGCAGAATGAGTACCAAAGATCCCATCATGCATGTCCTCCATAATCTCTGTTGCTTCTTTCTTATCCACACAGCGAAGCAAAGTTGAATCATGATTGTGCTTGTACAAAATTCCATTACTCTGGAAAAACTTAGCAGAAAATCTCCTTAGAAACTTCTTATCATTGACAGATGCCCCTTCAGGGAACTCTTGAGCTTCAAGATACCTTTTCACTTTATAGAACCAAGGCTTTTCCTCTACTCCTTCAGTACCCACCACATTGCAGTATGCAGGTTCGTCAAATAGATCAATAGTAATTCTGGGAGCTTCATCATCCCAACTTATTTCAAACATAGATGCCATGGTGGCTAATGCATCTTCCAGCTGACTCTCCTCTCGTGGAATATAT